>OY288250.1:7144420-9639920 GCA_958450325.1 Agrostemma githago | reverse complement strand
AAGGCAAAAAAATAATATGAGGATAAAAAACGAAAAAAAAAAAAAACAATGTTAAGCATAGAACAATCCATTTAGATTTTGTAAATAAATGAATTAACAATAAAAAAAATGTAGAAAAAAAAGTAAACATACCTCAATAACAACCAAGTTGATGTGCAAAAATGACAGGAAAATTGCTTGATTGACGACAATAAAGAAATTGACGAGAAAAGAGGGAGAATATGAATGTTAATTGAAAAAAGTGAAAAATGAAAAAGCAAAAGAGAGGAAAAAGAAGAGATGTGAAACGAGATAAGTTATGAAGGATAGAGTGAAACGTGGAGGTGTTGGTTGGGATGAGAAAGTGATATTGATTATGGTGGAAAAACATGAGGGTGTTTAAAATGAGGAAATTTGGGTATATGTGAAATCAGTTTTGCGTATTAAATTTTTTTAAAAATTAAATAAACATCATCACATCTCAGCCATCCATTTGCATTTGATCCAAGGACATACAGTAATACTTATGAACTTATGAAGATAGATGAACCTTATTTGAACTTCACTCTATCTATATATATATATATATATATATATATATATATATATATAAGCTCACCACTTCCCCAGTCCCCCAAACCAGATTTATTGTCCGATTTGTCACTTTTTAGTTCCTGCGTCTCAATAGATAGTTTACTTTTGATTTATGCACAAACATTAAGGTGGTAAAGGTAGTGAGGGAAGAATTATCGTTAGTTTATTAAAAAAAAGTAGAGGGTAAAACTTATAAAAAAAAGTGTAAACTATTGACTACACATCCAAAAAAAAGTGTAAACTATTGGCTGGGATGAAGGAAATACATATTTTAAATTAATTGTTTCATTGTAATTTTATTTTCATATCATCTTTTTTTTTTCATAATCGGTTTTAAAATTCTCGTAAAATACAAAGGCACAATAAAAGTGGGATAAAACGAATATTATTTATTTATTTTTTTGGTTCAACGAATAACGCATTTAGTCGATTTGTAATATAATTAAGGGAGGAAAATTCGAATTTGAGATATATTATTTAGATTATCTAGTCTTAACCTAGGTTGCATCGATACGGACATGGAGATGTATCCGACGCGACATGTGACGCGGTGCTCGAAATTTTCTAGGACACGGACACGGCGAAAAAAAATAGTACATATATTAAACTAGGAGAATTTTAAGTTTTTTATAACTAAAATATAGGCTTCGTTACTTGCAATATCGCAATTATCGTAGAATAACAAAACAAAGTCTTCTATAAACTCAAAGTTAAACATCAAATCATAAAAACTCAAACAGTTTTACTACTATAATATTATAATTAGATAATTATTTAGTCTTATGTTTTGTGTTATAGCATCAAGTAATCGATATAAACATATAATATAGTTCTTTTACTAAATTCCGGAAACTCATAAACAACGTTAAGTCTGTCTAACGAATCTCCAAATACTCTCTAAAAAAACCCTAGTCTTCCTCCTCTTTCTCCTCAAAAAAAATCCTACTTTTCCTCCTTGATTTGGGGCCTCCATTGATGATTAATCGATGGTAAACTCCAAAAAATTGTTTTCGTCTCAATTACTAGTTATCAAATCTTATTCAATAAAAGTCTCTCTTTTATGAGAGTTGTTTTCGTCCTTTTTTTCAAGGTTTTTTCCTTTATTTCAAGGTTTCAGTCCTTTACATTAATATAGGGCTTAGATTTTAAGAATTATGTGCAAGATCATGGGAGCAATGGAATCCCTACGTACGGCGATACAATTGAGGTCAGATCTCGGTCTACGATTTGTCAAAATAGAGGAAGTTCATCATGTCGGAGGCTTTTTTATCAGATCTATAGATTCCTTCGCGAAAGGTTGTGTCAATAAACAGCGATATATAGAAGGCTATGCAGAAGCGCATTATTCTAATAGTGATCTTTGTCTCAATGATGTTCTTTATTTGTTTTTCACAAATCTGTATTCAGTTCAATTTGACATCGTTTGTAGATGCCGGATGGCTTATTATTAATGATATTGATCTTCACTTTTAAAAAAAAAACGAATCTCCAAATACTATGAACCATATCCGACACATCTCAAAATATTATGAACCGTGTCTGGCATGTCTCCAAATAAATTGAAAACGAACACGATTTTATATGTGCCATGTTAGCATATTATTTACATGACATAAATAAAACATAATTCTCATAAATCTTTGAACAACATGAAGGTCACAAAAGATTAATTAAGACGAGATTAAGACGTACCTCATTACGGAATAAGTCAAAATCTAATACGAACGATATTAGATCTCTATAAGACAACTTCATAAATCTTCATAAATAATAAGATGACTTCGAATAATAATAATACGTCTTCATATGATCTTCAAATAATAATAATAAGTCGGTTCATAATTAATAGGTACGGTTTCTCTCCCTTGTCTCATAACGTAATAAGTGTTGTCATTAAGCATAGAGTTTCTGATGGGGAAGACTCCATTATATAGGCAGAGAGAGGACCAATTTCCTATTAGGGTTTTAGATTACGTGATCTCGACCTTCCATCAAGGTTAAGTAAATATGGAAAACTTCTTATTTAGTCCGATATTATTGTAATAGTATATCTCTTAAAGACTCGATTTCCAATAAGACCATAATTATGAGGAAGAAATATTACCATAATAATAAGGAAGATATATTACATATCTCATAATATTATTATATCATAAAATATTCGTACATGCCCGACACATATTGTCGTGTGTCCGACATGTGTCGGTGTTCAACACGGACACGATGGTTTGTAGAAGTGTCTGTGTCTTAACCACTAGGCTAGTCACACTTTAATTGATTAATCACCTATCCTCTATTCACTAAAACAAAAATCAATGGGCAAAAATGACTTTTCAACTTTCCTGCATAAATATTTTTCACAATTATGGAAACTTTGATTCCTAATCAAACAATTTTATTTCTGCTTTTAACGCTCAATTTAATGAATTACTACAAGATAGACGACATAATCATATGTTACAAGTTTAATTAAAAAAAAGGGTTCATCCCTCTTATACTAAGAAGATAGAGAATACTAAAGGAGTGACGAGGTATCAACACTCCCTCAATATTTTCCCGCTCAAATTATTATCATCTCTTAGTGGACTTTTGTCATTTTAATTATGCGTTTGGTCTTCTACGAATGACCCAATCTACATAACCTCATTATTTATGTGTCCATTACTGTTTGCTCTGAAATAAAAGTGTGTCATTACTAACAAAAAAGGTGATCACTTATTAATTAAAAGAATTAAAATACTACTCTGTAAAATAGTAAAAGGATTAAACATATTATGTTTATAATTTCACAAATTCTTGTTTGTGACGAAGATATCTGTCACAAACAAATGACGGACCAAGTAGATACCATTTGAGAGGAAAAGACAAAAGTGAGGTTGGTGGGACCTTTGTCCTTTTCCCCTCAAATGGTATCTATTTGACTCGTCTTAAGCTTGCGACAGATATAAGAAAGACCAACTGTTATAATTTAGGCTTAATTATTTTATTATGAACAAATCCTAAATTAAGTGAACAAGTTCATTTAGAATTTTTATTTCAATACCTAAATAAGAAAAATAATGATATTTAACGAGTTTATTGGTAACCCATTAATTTTAATAGTGACAAATAAAAATATTTGTTGTATTGCACGTATATATTTATAAAAATCTAGTATAAAATTATGTCATTAAATTTCTTTGGAAAATAACATTCCTATGAGAACAGTTTTCACTAAAAATAGTCATATTTTGATAAATATTTAAAAGAGAGGTATGGATGTCCTGAGAAGCATGAATAATGACATATATTAAAAAAATAGAGGTTGTATTTTCTTTGGAATAAACATTTCATCATATTAGTTAAGATCCCTATTTTAATTAGTTTAAGGTCCACATTTCATTCAAATTCAAATGAAGAACATGAAAAAATAATAAAACTTAAAATCAAAATTTATTAGTATAAATAATTAACTCAAAATTAATTTTTTATATATACCATGCTGGGCACGGGTCTATCTAGTGATATAACAATTATTTTTAATTTTTTTTTGTAACTTACAATATTAAAGTTAATTAGTTTTTTAATGACACACCATCGAAATGGGTCAACCCAAATTTTGATCCTAAATTAATGGATCATTTTGATTTTGCGCAAAATGAACACGGGTAAAAATTTTAGAGTCAATGAGCCAAATTTGCAACTCAAGACGAAATTTACTAGAACTGTTTTCTAATTTAAAAATTCTCTATTTAATCATAATCCACTAAAATTTAGAAAAAAATTAATTTATGAAAAATATTCTACTAAATGCTAAATCTAGAAAGTTCCGTGTAATCTTTTGAAGTATAGGTATGATGATGATTAAATACGATAAGAATAGTAATGTAGATTGATCTAAATAAATAAAAAATCTTCGACCTAAAATAAGTAAAACATAAGATATCCATTATTTATTACTTACCAGTATATTCTTTTATGTGATAAATTGGATACAATTTTATCCATTTGTCAGCTATACTTCAAGAGTACTCCGTATTATTTCCCCTATTCACTAAAACAAAAACCAATGGGCAAAAATGACTTTTCAACTTTCCCGCCCAAATATTTTCACATTTATGGAAACTGTGATTTCCTCATCAAACAATTCTATTTTAGCTTTTAAGGCTCAATTTAATGAATTACTACAAGATGTACGACATACTCATATGTTACAATTTTAATTTAAAAAGTTAGGCCCAATAATATAACAATTTTTTAATTTTTTTTGTGTAACTTACAATATTAAAGTTAATAATTTTTTAATGACATGTCATTATTGAAACGGGTCAACCTGGATTTTGATCCTAAATTAATACTCCGTAGATCATTTTGAGTTTGCACAAAATGGGCACGGGTCAAAATTTTAAGGTCAATGAGTCATATTTACGAGTCATTTCGAAATGTACTAAAATATTTTCTAATTTAAAAATTCTCTATTTAATCACAATCCACTAAAATTTAGAAATAAATTACTTTACGAAAAATATTCTACTAAACACTAAATCTAGAACGTTATGTGTAATCTTTTCAAATATAAATACTATAATGATTAAATAAAATAGTAATGTCAAATATGATCTAAATTAAAAAAAACTATATATATATATATATATATATATATATATATATATATATATATATATATATATATATATATATATATATATATATATATAATCGACCTAAAATGAGTAAAAAGTAAGATATTCATTATTTATTACTTATATCTTATCTTGTTATGTGTCGTAAATTGGACACAATTTGATCCATTTATCAGCTGTATTTCTCAAAGAATATGTTGTATTATTATTATTATTATTATTATTATTATTATTATTTTTTGACTACGCCGTATTATTTTATAGATAACAAATATAAACAAAATAAAAGCAGGAAGATATTACTAATTTTATATTCAGTTCATCATGTTAGAATATTACTTTTTTATCTATACTGAAAGACAAGGTAGTGAGAGGAAAATTGGTTTTATACTTAAAAATAAAATATAAATAATAAAGTTTACCAAAAACAAAAAAACGTTAACTATTGACGAAAATATTATAAAAGAAAGAAAAGTGTAAAATATTGACTTAGAAATAAGGATTATAATTTTATAATTTCACTAAATTCTTTGTATGCACAAAAATTAATTAAAAAACCGTGCGTAGGCACGGGTTTACACTAGTTATAGATAACATATAAAAACAAAACAAAAGTGGGGACAATATATCTATATTCTATTTATTTATTATATGACAAAACATATTTACTAATTTATAACTTCATCATTATAATAGAATGTTACATTTCTTTTATACCGAAAAACAAGGTAGGAAGATTGGTTTTATACTTTTATGCTTAAAAATAAAATGTACGGAGGAAATAATAAAGGTTATCCAAAACAAGAAGGTCTCCTGAGAGACAGTCTCTCATTAACTTTACTGAGAGACCAAGTACAAATCGAAGTAACAATGATACCAAACCAAATAGAAGTAGTACGATTAACATAAAAGAGTATACAAATATAAAGATGCTACGCTTGGTATAAAAATAGGTACAAAACAAAGTTGTCATTTAAGGATACGAAGTACATAGAGTGGTACTGAAGAATGATCTCTCAATAAATTATTAAGAGACCGTCTCTTCCAAGATTTTGTGAAATTACCTAAAACAAGAAACACACTATTAAAAAGAGTAAAGGCATTAACTTACACAAAAGGATTATAATTTTGTCATGTTAAACTCTTTGTATAAAAGATTAATTAAAAAATCCGTAGCCCGAGTTTTGTACTAGTTAATTAATAAATTAATTAACTATTTTTTTTGTTCAACGAAAAGCGCACTTAGTACCTAGTCTTAACTACTAGGCCAAGACATCTTCGATATAAATTAATTAACTATTGATACACGCCTTCCATCATATCACACATTGACACAGGAGAGTGGCCACAATGGACTAACTAGTTCTGCAGCTGGCAAATTAACCTAATCCATGTTAAAGCAGCTAAACCACAAAAGATTGAGAAAGTTAATTATAGTTGATGATTAATAAAATACACACATTAAGTCATCATTAACGATCTTTCGTCGCCATTTCTGTTTGGATAGTGACATTAAATAATACTCCACGGCAATTTAAAACGCAAGTCTCTCCCAAGGTATATATGGTGAGAGAATATCATATCTATTGAAGATTTTCAGCACATGCCAAGTATCTAATTATTTATTTTAAGGACTACCAGTACTATTTTATTTCATCTGTTTTGCCAATGTTAATTGGAACACTGGAGACAAAATATTAATAACTTCGGTCAATGTTTTTCACCTTATTTCATGAAAATTTGTTAATTAATGAAATATGACAAAAAATAATTAACAAAATGAGTATGTAAGAGGGTTTTATGTTAACTTTATCATAAGGCATCTCACATGGAAAATAGGTCACTTTAGTTCAGTACAACTCAATTATTATTATTAAATATTATTATTTTTATTTTTTTTATTATGGACCATAATTTGTATTAAGATCGAAATAAATTACAAGAACTTAGTGAGAAGCCGATATACTATCTGGCTCTCACCCCTTCTGCAATAGAAAAACTAATCCTAGTAACAATGTGAGCAGCAACACGAGCCCTTTTACAAGAAGTTAGTGATAAGCCGAAATATTATTATTAGTATTATTATTAGTATTAATTACTATTATTATTATTATTATTATTATTATTATTAATTATTGTTGGAAATAGGGGCTTGATTTTTGGTAAAGTGTTTTTTCCACTATCCCACATAGGAGAGAGTATATTGATATTTATATACTTCAGTAGTCTTTCCTTCTCAAACTAGTGGGTAGAGGACTTTTACATGAGTTTGGAAGGTGTTTAATTCAGTTCACACGTGCGCGCGCCCTACCTGACTCGGGTTGGGTCGGGTCGGGATTTGGCAAATCACTTTCACGGGCCCTGTCCGGCTTTTAGGCCCAATAAGAGTGGTTTTGTTCTTTTGTGTCTAGGTTCACCCTTAGCTACAGTTTTGGTGGAGTCAAAACTGTGTTAGTGAGCATTCATTTGTTTTAATATCTGATTCGATTTTAATGGCCGTGTTAATGGCTGATTATTACACATTAAACCACTACAATTCTCTGCTCATCTCGCTGGCTATAAAAGGGCGTCCTCGGGTACACTTCAGAACACACAACTCTCATCTTCTCTCTTCCTTTCTCATCTTCTTCTCTCAATAATTCTCGGTAAAGTAATTACGGTTACTGTTCGCGCCATGTGCTGGGTTTCGAGTGGGCGATTCTGAGTACTGTAGTGTTAACCTTGGGGAACTATCGACAACTTCTGATCGTCACCACGGTCGTGCCGAAATAGTTTTCAAGGTAGTGGCTCCACTACCACAGCGCTACAACAATTCGGTTCTAGTTTACGTCCCTTTTTCCATTGTTACTGTTTTATCAACCAACAATTATTACTCCCTCATTCTCAATAGTTAATTAACATTTGATTTATAAAGAAAATATAAGGTAGGTAGAGAAGAGTTAATGTTTGTTTATTAAAAAAAAATAAAAAAAGTAGAGCGTTAAACTTATCAAAAAAAAGTGTGAACTAATGACTGATACACCCAAAAGAGAAAAATGTGAACTATTGACATAGATGGAGGGAGTATTATTGTTGTTGTTGTTGTTGTTGTTGTTGTTGTTGTTGTTGTTGTTATTATTATTATTATTATTATTATTTTCAAAAACGCGGAACTTGTATTAAACATCGAAACAGATTACAAGAAGTTAGTAGGTAGTCGATATACTATCTGGGCCCCCACTCCCTTAGCGATCGCAAAACTAACTCTAGTGAAAATATGAACGGCTGCACCCGCTCCAGCATCCTGTGTCACGGCGAACTTCTGAATCCGCTGGAGCAAGGTAACAACATCCGTGTCATGGCTTATTATTATTGTTATTATATGTCCATGAACGGTCGGACATATCGCAGTGTGCTTAGTTACCGCTTGGGAGTCCCTTTGTTTCCGCTTTTCGGGACTTGTTCTTCCTGTTCCAGGGCCCTCAGAGAGGATACTTTTGGCGATCACGCGGTTTCGTGTGCTGGTACTGTGGGGATTAAACATCGCCATAACCTTGTCCATGACACATTGTTGGATATTTGCTTCCGGACGGGGATCTCTGCAGGCAAGGAGGTGGAGATTGGCCTCTGCGACGATAACGACAAGCCCTTGCGACCTGCCGACCTTTTGCTCTACTCGTGGGACAAGGGGCGGGATGTTTGCGTTGATCTGACCGGGTCCTCTCCTTTGACCCAGTCCGGCTTGACTTCTTTTGAGCCTGGACGGGTCGTTGCTGATGCTGCTCGTCGTAAGTGTGCCAAGTATCAGGCACGCTGCACGCCCATTGGGTATGGTTTCCTTCCTTTCTCCTTCTCCTCTCTCGGTGAGCTCGACACGGAGGCTGTCTCTCTGCTCCAGCGGATTCGTAAATTCGCTTTGTCACAGGATGCTGGAGCGCGTGCCGCAGTTCATATTTTCACTAGAATTAGTTTTGCGATTGCTAAGGGAGTGGGGGCCCAGATAGTATCTCGGCTCCCCTCTAACTTCTTGTAATTTGTTATAGTGTTAATGAAAGTTCGGTTGATAATAAAAAAAATAAAAAATAAAAAATAATAATAATAATAATAATAATAATAATAATAATAATAATAACAACAACAACAACAACAACAACAAAAACAACAACAACAACAACAACAACAACAACAATAATAATAATAATAATAATAATAATAATAATAATAATAATAAAATTATTATTATTATTATTATTATTATTATAATATTATTATTATTGTTATTATTATTGTTATTATTATTATTATTATTATTATTATTATTATTATTATTATTATTATTATTATTATAAACCGGAGCTTACATTAAAAACGAACCAAATTACAAGAAGTTAGAGGGGAGCCTAGATACTATCTGAGCCCCCACTCCCTTAGCTATCGCAAAACTAATTCTAGTGAAAATATGAACTGCGGCACGCGCTCCAGCATCCTGTGACATAGCGAATTTACGAATCCGCTGGAGCAGAGAAACAGCCTCTGTGTCGAGCTCACCTAGAGAGGAGAAGGAGAAAGGGAGGAAACCATACCCAATGGCCGTGCAGCGCGCCTGATACTTGGCACACTTACGACGAGCAGCATCAGCAACGACCCGTCTGGGCTCAAAAGAAGTCAGGCCGGACTGGGTCAAAGGTGAGGACCCAGTCAAATCAACACAAACATCACGCCCCTTGTCCCACGAGTAGAGCAGAAGATCGACAGGTCTCAAGGGCTTGTCGTTATCGTCGCAGAGGCCAATCTCCACCTCCTTGCCTGCAGAGATCCCCGTCCGGAAGTAAATATCCAACAGTGTGTCACGTACAAGGTTATGGCGATGTTTAATCCCCACAGTACCAGTACACGAAACCGCGTGATCACCAAAAATATCCTCTCTGAGGACCCTGGAGCAGGAAGACCAAGTCCCGGAAGGCGGAAACAAAGGGACTCCAAGGCGGTAACTAAGCATACTGCGGTAAGTCCGACCGTTCATTGTTTGCCCAAGCCCAGTAATAGGGACAGCCCTCAACCAGTCAGAAGAATGGTCCCCCTGCTGAGATTTCCACAGGGAAACCTGTCGAGGAGTCGAGGAGAAAACAGATTCTGCCGCTGAAGCAACCCTCGTGAAATATATATCTGCCAATTTCTTCATGAGTTTTGGCGCAGCGATCTCAGAGGGGTTACTCAAGAAGTCAGAGCCGGTAGCCTCAACAAAAACCAATCAAGGCAGACTCAAAGGCAAATCCAGAAGAGGCTACCTCAGAGGGACGAAGCAGCTTGGCTTGCAAGTCGGCCGACTAGAGGCGAGAAGCAAGGAAGGCAAAGTGCAGGGCATCAGCGGCAGCAAAGACACCAAGCCCCCCAGGGAAAAGAGGAGGGTGGCCAGCCGCCACTGCCACTCCCCGAAACCGGGTTCGGACGCCGTGACAATACGCTCAAGACTAGATCGGAGGGCAGTGTCGAAAGAAAGGTGGGCCGACCCAAAAGCACGGGGAGAGCAAGTGCGCAAAGCAAAGTATAACTTAGAAATACCTGTGCACGCCCGGAGAAGAAGTAACTCACACTGGGGGTCCTCAATCGTAGCAACCAAGTCCATGAGCTCTATAGTACGGGCAACCATCTTCGAGACAAGAGCACTCCTGAAAGCAGGACACACGCTGACCGGCCCCCTCAGGACCTTAACACCATCCAAGGGTCTGGCAATAGCGATGGGGAAGACACCAGCAACCCTACTCCTCGGGTCTTCGATAGGCCAGAAAACCTCCGTTTTAGTAACGTTTCGATGGAGGCCAGAACGGGGACCCTCATCCATAATCATCTGGAGAACCTTCCCCACAACAAGCGTATCCCCGGAAATAATGCCATCATCAAGGTACCAAGCCTGGAAGCAAAGGTCAAAAGAGTCCCTGATCCTACAAACCAGGGGATGCAGAACCAGGGAGAAAAGGAGGGGGCCTAAAGGGTCATCATGCTGGACCCCCTGGCAAGAGCGGAGGCAGTGCTCTCCGTAGTAGAGCCTAGCAGGACTGGAATAACAAAACTCAACCCACCTAGAGAGGGCATGGCACTGACGGCGAACCTCTCGCACCATAGTCTCCCTGTCGACCATGTTAAAGGCATTCTGGAAATCGACAAGCAACATGGAGGGACCCACATCCGCACCACGATCCTCTACAAGGCGGTTCAAGGAATGCAGAATGGCTTCCCCCCGCTAGAAACACCTACCCTGAATTGAAGGCCCTCAAAATAGCCACCTAAAGATGGGCCAACCAAGAAAGCTCCAACCTTGGAGACAAGGCGCCTCCAGATGGTGCCCACAGCAATAGGACAAACCCCTTCCCCCTGCTTAACGAGCGGGGTGAGCGGAGCACTGGAAATGTACTCACCTAACACCTGTTAACACCTGTGGACACTTCCCACCGAGAAAAAGGTTGACCATCCGAGCGATAGAGGCAATCAGATCATCAGAAATGGCAAAAGCAGCACCACTCAAACAATCAAACAGGTGTTGGGCCCAAAACCCATCTCTCCCACAAGACGTGCCCCGAGGGAAACTTTGAATCATGTCCAAAACAACAGACACCGATGCATCAAGACAGTGGCCAGAAGGCTCAGACGGAAGAGCAGGAGGGAGAGCAGCTGGGTGCTTGTCCTGAAGGGCTCGAAGGGTGGCATCAGTGTACGGAGCCACATCGGACGAAGAAAGAACACAAACGACAGCCGTGTAATGACCATCCGAAATATTCTTACGACACTGACGAATGTTGAGCTCACCTAATTCAAGCTCCTCCTCCGCACCGAAAGAAGGGGAGACCTCTGCCAGAGCCTCGCGCAAGAGCTCCACCTTCCCTCCCGGCGCCCCTAAGTACGAATAGCACCGACAATAGCCTCTTCCTGACGGAGGCGTCGAATAGCAGTTCGACATTCTGAATTACTCCTGGGGGCAAAGGTCTTCAAAACACAAAGAGGCAACACAAGCAAGGCAACCCAACGAGATAAATCAAAAGGGGAACCCACGACATCATCAAGGGCACCCTTCAAAACACGCGCAAACCCAAGTCGACACGTAGGAGGAATCGATTTAACCGTGCGTAGCCCCTTAGAGAACAAACAATCAAGAGAAGCCAAAGAAAGACTGGAGAACAAGTCATGGTCAAGGTCGTAGTCAATACCTCCTGCGTGCAAAACAGGGGACGGAACGGAACGAGGGAGATCATAAAGAATAAAACGAATGAACCCATCACCACAATCAGGCGCCTCAACTTGGTCCCCCGCAGCATGTCGACAACGAGAAGTGAGAGAATCGGTCGCAAGGCAAACACCACATAACCAAATACTCATACGTTTAAAGGTGACCTCGGCCGCAGAGTAGACAGACAAGCTAGATGAGAGGGTTTGACGTGTTAATACCTGAGCGCCGGCACAAAAATGGTGGTTGCGCAAGTGAATGCGCAAGGAAGCTTTTGTAAGACCTTTTCCATGACCATCTTGACACTCAGAAAGACCCACAAAGGGGCAATGGAAATGAACCACATGAGGCATGGTAGAGCAAAGCAAAGGGAGAACCACAAACCCGAAGGACACAATCGAGGAAAAAGCACCAAAAACCGAAGCCACAAAAGGAAGAAGGAACAAGCAGCAAACGAGAGAGCAGCAACCAATTAAACCTGAAACCCGAGACAAATGACACAAGAACGAACAGCAGCAAATGAGCAGCAAACAGCAGAAAACCAAAGCCCGACACAAGGAATGAACAACAGCAGCCACCAACACCCGACACCACCAAACAAGCAGACCAAAGCAGCTGAGATACACAAAACTTGAGTCCAAAAGAAACCCAAAAAAAGGAGCATCAAACAAAAAGAAAACAGGGGAGAACCACATAAGAGAAGAGAAACGGCAGAACGGGACCAGGTTGCCGGAGAAGAAGAAGCCCTCAGGCGGGGTTTGGCCAGCAGCAAGAAAGAGCAAGGGAGAACCGGCGAGGACAGCCACAGCGGCCGAATTCCGGCAGGAGTAGCAGCAGAGACAGACCCACACCTCAAAAAACAGACCACAAAAGAACTGGCAAAAGAGACAAACGAAATTCCGGCGAGGCGCCGGCGAAGCTCTGGTAGGAGGAGGCGGCAGAGGGTGGCAGATAGAACTAGGCGACGGTAGAAGACGACCGAAAGAACAGGGCGACGGCAGCAGAGCAGCAACAGCGAAAACCCAGACCAAATCCAGCGAAAACAGCGACCAAGGAGGGGGAAAAAGACGATGGTACAGGCGGTAACGGAAGGGCGACGGCGGTTGTCGGCGGTTATCGGCGAGCAGGAGGGCCGCCGTGGCCGGTGGCAGGCGAGCGGCAGAACCCTAGCAGGAAACCCCTGATCGCAACCCTATTATTATTATTATTATTATTGTTATTATTATTATTTTTTTTTTATTTTTTTTTTATGAAACGGAACTTGCATTAAACACCAGAACAAATTACAAGAAGTTAGTGGGTAGCCGAGATACTATCTGGGCACCCACTCCCTTAGCGATAGAAAAACTAAGACGAGTAAAAATAAAAGCAGCTGCGCGAGCTCCCGCGTCCTGAGAGATACAGAATTTCTGAATCCGCTTGAGCAAAGCGGCGGCCTCCGCGTCGAGCTCCCCTAGAGAAGAGAAAGAGAAAGGTAGGAACCCATACCCAGTCTTGGTGCATAAATCTCCATACTTGGCGCACTTGCGCCGAGCAGCATTAGCGACCGCGCGCCCAGACAGAAAACCAGACATCGCGGACTGAGTCAAAGGGGACGACCCTGTCAAATCAACACACACATCATGGCCCCTATACCAGTAATAAAGAAGCAAATCAGCCGGGCGTAGGGGCCTGTCGTGCCCATCAATCAAACCGACATCTACCTCCTTACCGGTCGAAATGCCAGATCGGAAGCAGATATCCAAAAGGGTGTCACGAACCAGGTTATGTCTATGCTTAATACCAACGGTACCAGCACACGACACAGCATGGTCCCCAAAAATGTCTCCAACACAAACCCGGGAGCAGGCAGAAAAAGGGTTAGGTCCTGGGAACAAAGGGACACCCAACCGATAGCTAAGGACAGAGCGGTAGGTCCTCCCGTTCATGGTCTGCCCCAGCCCGGAGATGGGTACAACGCGCAACCAGTCAGACGTGTGAGCACCCTGCAGAGACTTCCACAAAACCACCTGTCGCCGAGTCAAGGAGAAAACCGATTCTACCGAAGCAGCAACCTTCATGAAATATATATCTGCCAATTTCTTCATGAGTTTGGGGACAGCGATCTCACTAGGATTACGGATAAGGTCGGAACCGGTGGTCTCGCTAAACAGAGCCAGGGCCGCATCGAAGGTCGGCCCGAGAGTAGAGACAGCTGAAGGCCGAAGGAGCATAGACTGCAGCTCAGAGGACTGAAGACGAGAAGCCAAAAAGGCATAGTGCAGGACATCCCCGGCGCTGTAAACACCCAACCCTCCGAAACTAAAGGGCAGTGTGGAAAGACGCCACTGCCAGTCCCCGAACCCGGGGCCGGACGCGGTGACAATGCGTTCCATACTAGACCGCAATGCCGCATCAAAGGTCTTAGCCGAGTCGAAGACCATAGGGGGACAGGTACGCAGAGAGAAAGAAAGCTTAGAAATACCGGCACAAGCCCGAAGTAACAACAGCTCGCACTGTGGGTCCTCAAGCCTGGCAACCGAATCCATAAGCTCAATGGTTCTCGAAACCCTCTTCGCCACGAGCTCACTACTGAAAGTACGGCAGATACTGACGGGACCACCAAGAACTTTGACACCACGCTGCGGTCGAGAAATATCAGGAGGTAAAACACCCGGAAGTCGACTCCTAGGGTCTTCCTTAGGCCAAAAAACCTCGGTCTTCCCGACATTGAGGTGAAGACCCAAGCGAGGACCCTCCTCCATAATCAGCTCCAAAACCTTCCCCACGACCAAGGTGTCTCCAACGATGGTGCCGTCGTCCAAGTACCAAGCCTGCAAGCTCAAGGGAAAAGAGTCCCGGATCTTGCAAATCAAGGGATGCAAGACCAAAGCGAAAAGAAGAGGGCCCAAAGGGTCACCCTGCTGGACCCCCTGACAAGACCAAAGGCTGTGCTCCCCGTAGAAAAGCCTGGCAGGCCGAGAGTAGCAAAACTCGACCCAGCGGGAAAGAACAGGGCAACAACGACGAACCTCGCGCAACAAGATCTCCCGGTCGACCAAATTAAAAGCATTCTGGAAGTCGACCAAAAGCATGAAAAGGCTCACGTCCCAACCACGATACTCAACAAACCGGTTCAAGGCGTGCAAAATGTCCTCTCCCCCACCGGAAACCCCGACCCTAAACTGGAGGAATAACCACAAAGCGACGGACCAACCAGAACAGCCCCAACCTTGGAGACAAGGCGTCTCCAAACCATGCTCACAGCAATAGGACGGACCCCACCACCTGGTTTAACAAGCAGGGTGAGCGGAGCACTAGCGATGTATTCACTGAGAACCTGCGGGCATCTGCCCTCGAGAAACAGGTTAACCACCCTAGTGATAGAGGTGATCAGATCATCCGAGATAGCAACCACGGCCCCGCTCAAACAATCCAGAAGATGTTGGGCACGAAAACCGTCCTGTCCACAAGAAGTGCCCCGCGGAAAACTCCTGATCATATCCAACACGACGGTCGTGGACGTGACGAGCTGAGGGTGAGCGGCAGGCAAAGGTGGCAAGGAAGGGGGCGGAACAGTGGGGTGCTTATCTTTTAACGCCTGCAGAGTATCAGCCGTGTAAGGGGCAACGCCAGACGAGGAAAGCACCCGGACAGCGACAACGTAATGACCATCACAAATCTTCCGCCGACACTGCCGCAAGTTAACCTCAAAAGAGTCAAGGTCCTCCTCCAAACGAAGAGAAGGCCCCTCCTCAGCTAAGGTCTCCTGCAGAAACAGAGCAATACCACCAGGGGCACCCCAAGTACGAATGGCACTGGTAATACACTCCTCCTGACGCTGGCGCTTCACGACAGCTCTACACTCAAGGTTACTCCTGGGGGAAAACGACTTAAGCACACAGAGAGGTAAAATAAGCAAGCTAACCCAGCGAGAAAGATCATCAGGGGAGTCAGCCACCGCATCAAGGGCCCCCCTAAAGATCCTAGAAAACCCAAGGCGACATCTGGGAGGGACAGATTTCACAGTGCGCACCTCTAACGACAGCAAGCGATCCAGAGAAGCCACGTCAAGACAACCCAACCCAACAGGCCCCACAACATCGCCTGGAGACGAAGATGGAGCGAGCGGCCGAGGGATGCCATAAACAAAAAAACGAGCAACTCCGTCACCACAATCAGGGGGTGCAACAAAATCAGACCCCGACCCGTGCCGACACTTGGCAGAAAGAGAATGCGTAGTAAAGCAAACCCCGCAAAGCCAAAGACTCATATGCTTAAGGGTAATCTCTGCCTCAGAAAAAATAGATAAACTAGAAGTAGAAAGGGCTTGACGCGTAATTACCTGAGCCTCTCCAAGGACATGTCGATTTCGGAGGTGGAAGATCATGGAAGTTTTAACCAGACCCTTCCCATTATTGTCACAACACTCAGAAAAACCGACGAAGGGGCAATGGAAACGCGCGAGTCCCGGCATGAAGGATCTGCACGACAAAGCACAACCAAGAGAACCCAACCCAAACGACCAAGGAGAAACAGAACAAACAACGCAACAAGAACAACAGGAGAAGAGGGTGACGGAGAAGAACACAAAAAAAAGGGATGGCAGGAAGGTGACGAAGAAAACCCGACGAAACCAAAAGCCTCACTGTCCAACGAAACGACCGAGGCCAAAAAGAATCGCCGACGAAATCGGCAGCCAACAAACAACAGCGGCAAACACCCAAAACCGACAAGGATCAAGGCCAAGCAGCAGCAGCAGCACCCTCGGACGTCCGGCGAGTCAACCAAGAAGCAGCGGCAGACGGAGGAGAAAACTGACACCGGCAGCGGCAGGAACAGCTCGCAACAGGCCGACCCAAATCCGAGAAGTAGAGGAGGAGGACAGACGGCAACCCACTCTTCGCTGGACCCGCCGGAGGAAGGCAGACGGAGGAGAAGAGCCGCGAAGGGTAAGCAGCCGAGCAACGGCGCACCCACCGGAGGAACAGCAGAGCAGCAGAGAAGACCCATAAACTCAGAGAAATCCGGCAGAATTCCGGCAAAAAGCAGACCGGGGGGACGGACGGGGGCGGCGGAAGGCGACGGAAGGAGGAAGAAGAAGAAAGGGTCGCCGGCAACAGCCGGGCGCCGGAGGCGAACAGAGGCGCGCGAACAGGGGGAAGAGACGGCAAGGGGGGAGCAGAAAAGGAGCCGCCGGCGAGAAGACGGCAAGGGGGAGGGGACGGCGAGAAGGGGGCGGGCCGCCGGGGTCAGTGGCCGCCAGCGGCGGGGGCCCTAATCGGGGAGAAGAAGGCAGGGAAGGGGGAATCGCCTCTCCCTCTCTAACCCAATTCAAAATTATTATTATTATTTTTATTATTATTATTATTATTATTATTATTATTATTATTATTATTATTATTATTATAAAACGGAACTTGTATTAACATCGAAACAAATTACAAGCAAAAAGTTAGCAGGTAGGCAAGCAAGATATTATCTGGCCCCCCACTTCCTTAGCGATCACAAAACTAATCCTCGTGAAAATATGAACTGCTGCACGCGCTCCAGCATCCTGTGATATAGCGAATTTCCGAATCCGCTGGAGCAAAGTAACATCATTCGTATCAAGCTCACCGAGAGAGGAGAAGGAGAAAGGTAAGAAACCATACCCAATTGCCGTATAGCGCGCCTGATACTTAGTACATTTATGACTAGACCTGTCAGAATGGGTCAAGTTCGGGTTGGATCGGGCCACTTTCGAGTTATTAAAATCGGGTTGACTTCGGGCCGGACCAGGTCATTTCGAGTTCGGGTCGTTTTCGACTATTTTGGAGATATCGACTCGATTTCTGTAATAATGTCTGGGTCAGGTTCGGGCCAAGCCGGGTCAATTCGAGTTACGAGTCAAACTCAGGTCTTCTGTTCGAGTGTCGGGTTTGAGTTGGCTTATTTGGGTCAGGTCAGTTTTGCCAGGTCTACTTACGACGAGCAGCATCAGCAACGACCCGTTCAGGCTTAAAAGCAACCAAGCCAAACTTGGTCAAGGGAGAGGACCCAGTCAGATCAACACAAACATCACCCCCTTGTTCCACAAGTAGGGGAAAAGGTTGGCAGGTTGTAAGGGTTTGTCGTTATCGTCGCAGAGACCAATTTCCACTTCCTTGCCCGCAGAAATCCCTGTCCGGAAGCAAATATCCAATAGCGTGTCACGGACAAGGTTAAGGCGGTGTTTTGATACCCAATGTACCAGCACAAGACACCGCGTGATCACCAAAAATATCCTCGATGAAGACCCTAGAGCAGGAAGAGCAAGGCCCGAAAAGCGGAAACAAAGGGACTCCCAAGCGATAGCTAAGCACACTCCGATACGTTCGAACGTTCATGGTTTGTCCAAGCTCAGTTATAGGGACGACCCTCAACCAGTCAGAAGCATGATTGCCCTGCTGAGTTTTCCACAAGGCAACCTGTCGTGGAGTTAAGCAGAAAATAGATTCCGTTGTTGTAACAACCCGCTTGAACTATATATCTGTCAATTTCCTCATAAGTTTTAGGGCAGCGATCTCAGAGGGGTTAATCAAGAAGTCGGAACCAGTAGCCTCATTAAAAACACACAAGGCAAAATCAAAAGCAAATCTAGGGGCGGTGACGATCCCGGAAGGACGAAGAAGCTTAGCTTGAATCTCGGCGGACTGGAGAAGAGAAGATGGAAAGGCATAGTGCGCACGGGGTTAACAAGTATGCAGCGCAATGTATAACTTAGAAATACCCGTGCAAGCCCGAAGAAGAAGTAACTCGCATTGAGGATCCTCGATCTTAGAAACCGAGTCCATGAGCTCTATAGTACGAGCAACCCTCTTTGAAACAAGAGCATCACTAAAACCTGGGCACATGCTAATGTAGACACTCAGATTCTGACCTGGTGGCTGCAGGAGTATCCGACAAACACCCGATGACGATCAGACTGGAACGCGACGTAAGTTTATGATGTTTTGGATGGTTTTTCTATAGAACGGATCAAATAATTACTCGGAAAAATTAATTCAACGTCAAGACGGTCTTAGTCGTGTCATTATGATCGTGTCGATACTAACTAGAGTCAATTCCAACACTGGGGCTCCGAATCGGTCCCGAAACACGCAAGGTCAAACCCGAGTCAACGCATCAGGCCAAGCGAACCTCGTGACATGCGTCTGAGGCCCACCTGGCGCTTGATGCGCTAGGTCAAAGGGGAACTCTTAACCCCCAAGGAAGCCTAAGATATGCAAAAGCTCCTTTTGGAAATTTTTGAAATCGGATCTTCAAAATTCCAATCGTCATCCTCCAGGCGATTGATTATTCCTACGCACACCTTTAGGCGCCTCAGCTCTGGTGCGCCGGCTACCAGGCGCCTGAGTAGTTGGTTTGAACTGCGAGAAAAACTATAAATACCCCCATATTCTCCTCATTTCAACACACAATTCAATTCTCATCCCTCTCCTCCTCTTTGCGAGCTTCTCCTTCTAACTTAGCATCGCACTTCGACTTTAAGTACGATCCACTCGATTGTTTGTTCCCGATACGCGAATCAAAAATACTCCTCGTAGTTCCTCGAGTCATTGGCTCGAATTGAACGAAAAGGGGCATCTGTGTTCGACTAGCCACCTCTAGACACCGTCGCGAAGCTTTACCGGATTTTCCGCAAGAAACTAGGAGGATCCGCCTTTGAAATCGTATTGTCACTAGGTTGTCATCTAAACACAACTTTACATTCTGTCCTCTTTATTATGCACTTCGATAACGTCGTGTCCGACTCGTATGGACGCTAGGTCCATGGCACGTCATAAACATACGTAACGTCCACAACTTCAGCCATAAGCACTAAAACACCCTAAACAAAACCCAAGAAGTTCCGAGATCCGCTCTCAATCATCTACACATCGTATCTCGCTTAGTGTACACACCGAGGGTGCAACTCCTCACAATGTGATTTACTTACATTTCGGTTTCTTATTATTTACCGCTTTTATGACTATAATCGCATGCTAAATCACCTAACACGAATTTCAAAATGTAAGCAAACTAAAACTGAACAAGTGGTGCTCGGGTTCCGTATTAATCCCGATGCTCACCCCTCACACGTGGCTTCCTGATATGTATGATAAGTGTAGTTTGTAGTGCCTATTTGTTGTGTTTTGGTCCCTTTTTCCTTGTGGAATCGCTCCTTGGGAGCGGTTTAGGTGCTTCTTATGCTTCCTTTAGTTCGTTTCAGGTTCCCGAAGCCGAATTGGAAGACTCGGAGCGATTCCGACTCAATGCATACACATTTTGGAGCCAACGAGATAAAGGAAGGATGACTCGAGACCTTGGAATCGACCCCGAGACCTTGAGACCCAATCCCGAGCCTCCGAGACCCGATCCCGAGTCCCAAGAATCGACGAGAAGCCCATGAGAGGCAAGGAGGGACCAAAGAGCTCTAAAGGGAGGCCTACAAAGACCCATCCCGTTCGGGATGGCCTCATCCCGTTCGGGATGGCCTCATCCCGTTCGGGATGAAGGGAGCTTAAAGCGCGGCTACTGTGAGCCCATCCCGATCGGGAAGGTCCTTCCCGACCGGGAAGGATGGCCCATCCCGATCGGGACCAAGCCTTCCCGACCGGGAAGGGTCAGCTGCAGCTCCGCTTTCTTTATTTTCTTCTCCCTTCCATTTGTAACCCTATATATACCCCCCTCTTGTATTAAGGCACGAATCTTATCTCATCTTATGTTATCTTAGGTTATCTCCTTAAAAACCCTAGACTACTTTAGGTTAGATTAGTGTAGATTAGAGTAGATTAGTCGGTAATTAGTAGTTAATCATAGTTTAGTACTTGTATTAAGGGAATTCTTCAAGATCTCCACCCAAGATTGACAACCTTGGGTGTTTGTTTTGGGTTTTCTTCATTAATGCAAGTTTTGTTCTTTCTTCTTCCTCTAGTATGGTAATCTCTTCTTCCTTTTTATTCTTAATCTTGTTTGTTCATCCAAGTTTTCATCTTTGATTGTTGTTTATCAATTTCACTAGTTTGTTTATGTTAGTTTTGTTTTCTCATGTTGAATCATCTTGTTCTTGTTAGTTTTAGTATAATCATGTTAGAGTAGTGTTCTTGCTAGGGTTAGTAAGGTGATTAGGGTGTTAATTGGGTGATTAAGGGTTTGTTAGAGATGTTGGTGGAAGATTTGGGTTTCCTCTTGTTTGATGCACATCACATGTTTGTTGAATTGCTTGAATGACTAAGTATGTACGAATGCTTGTTTTCCTGCCTTTCTTTCGTGGGTATTAGTTTGTTTGTGGGTTCGGTCCCCTCATTAAGTTGCGAGAGCCCGGTGAGGACGACCCCTAGGTCGGTCTAAGTTGCGAGAGCCCGGATGCGACCTAGGCCTATAGCATGCTAGAACCCCGTTTGTGTTGTGTATCGCCGAGATGGGTTTTAGGTGGAACCTCTAGGTGAGTCTAAGATGCGAGAGCCCGGACCAACCTAGATCACCCTACTACCTCCTTCACTCTAGTCCTCCCTTCACCATTCCGTTACCCCTTTGACCCCGACCTAATCCTAGCCCGTTTTCCTTAGTTGTTACCTTAGTCATAGTCTAGTCTCCTCCCTTCTCATCATTCTCTAGCTTAGCTCGTTGACTTAGTCTCGTATTTAGGCAACCTTAGTCTAGGCTATACATTACCGTCCCCGTGGATTCGACCCGACTTGCCCTATCTACCGTAGGAATAGCCGGTTTATTATTGACGGTTGCGATTCCGCGACAAATCCCTCCCATCAATGTACCCTCACCCCTTACTCAGAATCGATGGTTTACGGATGTCCGAAACCATTGGCAATGATAGTCATTCCAGGCATGGAGTACTTAAGGGTACAAGTCTTTATCTTTAGGTCCCGTGCCACTCAGCTTTGAGCCGGCTAAGGATCAAAGATGACTTGAACGGTTTCCGCGTTCCCAAAATTAACTCGGTGGCGACTCCAAAAATTGGCAACGAATTCGGTTCCCAAAAAAGGTCATCTTACCAAACATATCGACCTTTAAACATTTACAACCACGTCCCGATCGATTCTAACGGAAATACGGACGTCCGCATCCGTCTAGTACAATTCAAATCGTCAACCAAATCGAGGTCCGACACATCGCCCCGTACGCAAGATCGGACTGGCCCCAGGAGGGACGGGGCCGCATGGGTGGCTGCCGCGATCAGGGGTCCCGCACGGACGCGCGCGAGGCGTTGGGCGGTGCAGTCGAGCGTCCACATACAGCTAATTGGACCACCAAGTACCTTAACACCATTCAAGGGTCTGGCAATAGAGGTGGGGAAAACACCAGCATATCTACTCCTTCGGTCTTCGTTAGGCCAGAAAATCTTCGTTTTACCTACATTTAGGTGGAGGTCTAAAAGAGAGCCCTCATCCATAATCATCTAAAGAACCTTCCCCACAACAAGCGTATCCCCAACAATAGTACCGTCATCGAGATACTACTACTACTAATATGTGTTTTTTTAATTATGAGGAGAATTTATTGATGGATCAAAAAACATTTTACAAATAATTAGTGAGCAGCCGAGAAACAATCTGGGCCCCCACCCCTTTAGTTATATAGCAAAGCTAAGTCGAGTAAAAATAAAAGGAGCAGCGCGTGCTCCGACATTCTGAGCCATCCAAATCTTTTGAATCCGTTTAAGCAAGTCGATAGTATCCGCCTCCAGCTCCCCTAACGAAGAAAAAGAGAAAGGCAAGAACCCATACCCAAGCCCCGCACACAGACCCCGGTATTTAGCGCATTTGCGCCGAGCAACATCGCTTACAGCACGACCTGGGATGAAGTCAGAAAGCTTGGACTAAGTCAAAGGGGAAGATCCGGTAAGATCAATGTACACATCACGACCCTTGTCCCATGAGTGAAGCAGGCAATCTGCAGGGCGCAAGGACCTGTCATGGTCGTCAATCAAGCCAATATCGACCTCTTTACCCGTAGAGATCCCGGATCGGAAACAGATATCTAAAAGAGTATCGTGGAGAAGGTTGTGTCGATGCTTGATACCGAAAACCACGGGCACACAATACAACATGGTCCCCAAAGATATCCTCGCCAAAAACCTGGGAGCAGGCCGAACATAGAACAGGTACAGAAAACAAAGGAACGTCCAACCGATAGCTAAGCACAGATTGGTAAGTCCGAACCTTCATAGTCTGGTTTAAACCGGAAATAGAAACGACGCGAAGCCAATCAGATTCATGACTGCCCTACTGAGACTTCCACAACGCAACCTGACGAGGGGCCAAAGAAAAATCCGATTCTACAGTAGTGATAACCTTCGTGAAATATATATCTACCAAAGACTTCATAAGTTTGGGGGCGGCGATCTCACTAGGATTATACACATCAGAACCCAGAACCTCTTTAAACTCATGCAAGGCTGCATCAAAAGTACGGTCAGGCGTCAAAACACCTGTGGCATGAAGCAGCGTAGCCTGAAAAGTATCAAATTGCAAGCGAGATGCCAAAAACACTTAATGAAGGACATCTCCTGCGACATACACCCCAAGCCTCCCAAAATAAAAGGGAAGGGTGGCAAGCCGCTACTGCCAATCACCAAACCCGGGCCCAGACACAATAACAATACGTTCTAAATGAGAACAAAGTGTCGCGTCAAAGGAAAGCTTAGCCAACTCGAAAATAGCTGGCGGACAAGTACGTAAAGAAAAATAAAGAGATCCTAACTTACAAAAACAGTATCTCCTACTGTGTATCTACATACAATTACATCAACAATTTCTTACTCAAGTCAATATTAACATTTCTCAATCTAGTTAATACATCAAACTGTATCAATCTAGCTAGTTTGTCAAAATTCCTATCAGTAAATGTTGAGCTAAATCATTGTTGCTTCCAGTGTCGCCTTCTTTGTCTTCTCTGTCCAGACTAATAGAATATAAATGGGCCTCAAGTATCACCTTAAGGTGATGGTTGAGGCCATTTATATTCCATTACGCCCCCTCACTCGAATGCTCATCGGGTTTGAAGAGTGGTTAGTGTGCACAGGCTCCCTCGTACCATGTGCTGAGATTCCACTTGAGAGTTCGAGATATTGGGGGCTGCCAGGGTTCAAACTCGTGACCTCTACCTCTGATACCATGTTAGGGGGCGTAATAGAATATAAATGGGTCTCAACCAAAACGTTAAGGTGATGGTTGAAGTCCATTTATATTCTATTACAGACCATTTCAGCTCCAAGATAAGATCATTGTTTCTACCTCTAATATGCTTATATGCATCTAGCTTTAAAGGTGTTGCCAAAGCTGCTGTGAGTAAGAACAGGAAAAGAAGAGATGCTTGCAGCTCTCCAATTTCTGCTCGCAGAGTACACACTAGTTGGTAAGGGGGGACCCTCTCCTTTGAATAAGATCCATTGTGGTCAATTTCTTCTGAGATGCCATAGAAGTAACTATTCCATGCTTAGGCATCACCTCATTACCGCTGATGCTCCTAAACCACTTCATAGACCTGTTAGAACTTCTAAACTAGTCATATGCTTTTGCTGCTTTGAAAGAGCCTCCAATCACCCATCCTTGAACCAAGTTACTAGCCTGTATAACAAACCCCTCCTAGAGAACCAACTCATCCCTCACACTAAGAATGCTTTTAAGGGTAGCAATATATATAGCTATCGTTCTTGTGAATCTCCAAAATAGTCCTAGGTCCCAAGATGTAATTAATGCTTTTGCATGTCAGGCAGTCCACAAGTCGTCGTTCTTGTGAGACATCAGTAGCTTCCAAAGTTTAAAACTAATGAGAGCTTTATTCCAAGCTTTAAAATTGCCTATCTGAACTCTACCTTCATCACATGGGGCACAAATGTTTTCCCAGCTCTTAAAGACCATTCCTCTCCTGCTGCTATTACCTGTCCAAAAATAGTTATTGCAAATTTTGCCAATTTCTTCATAACATTGCCACGAATCATGGTATATGCTGCCAATAACTGAAAATCCCAAAAATTACAAAGTTAATCGGTTGAATCCTTCTTGCAAATGTTCAGGAGTTAGAGGACTAGTTGTTAACAGCTAACTGAATCTTGTTAATAAGACTAGCATAATGCTCAAGTCTGTTGGTACTGTTATTCAGTGGTAGCCCTAGATATCTAAACAGGAAGCAACTTTGTTTGAATTAAGTAACCTATAATACTAGGCTTTGCACTTCTTCATGGATTCCACTAAAGTAGATGTCAGATTTCTCCCTATTGGCTTTGATATCAGTTTCACCAGCAAAAGTATCAAGTTCTTCAATGACGACATCATTAAATTAATTAATTAATTATTATCACTTCATCTGATTTTCTTTTATCTTCCCATTTTAATATAATTCTCACTCATATATTGAGCAAATGGGAAGATAAAAGAAAACCGGAGGAATTATTATTATATTATTATTTTATTTATTTATTTATTTTTTTATAAAAATCGGAGCTTGCATTAATAACGAAACAAATTACAAGAAGTTATTATTATTATTATTATTATTATTATTATTATTATTATTATTATTATTATTATCATTATTATTATTTTTAATTATTATTATTATTATTATAAAAAGCGGAACTTACATTAACACCAGAACATTATTATTATTATTATTATTATTATTATTATTATTATTATTATTGTAACAGACCGTATTTTTCAAATAAAGTTAAAATTTTAAACATTTATTTAAACCAAGTTTAACGCCTGAAAAATTATTTTTGTGAATAAAATATTTTATTTTCGTTAAGTTAAAAATTATTTCGTATTAAAAACATGGGAATTTATTTATCGAATTATTAAAAAAAAAAATTATCTTTCGTTAAATAAAGTTTAAAACTTGAAAATATTTTTAATAATGACCTGTCGTTTTGACAATTTCTCGTCTCGTAAAAATTTAGAAATAATTTATCAGATTCTTAAAATAATGACTACTTATAACTATTGTCTCATAATACTATTTAGCGTCTGTATTACTTATCGTCTCACAAATTCCTCTTTTAAAAATAAAATTACGGTTTCCATTATTTTAATTCCGTAATCTTATATTTCAACTTTTTAAGAAAGAAAGAAAGACGTTTGTACGAAATGCAAACCGAAACTTGGACTCTTTATATACTCCTAAGCCTCCCATGTATTTTCCTACACACTATCGACATTACACCTATACACCTACACACCTAACACTACACACTAAACCTACTACTAATACTACACTACTATATAGTAACTACTACTACAGGTTACTTACTACCGAGTACTATATATACTACTACATACTACATACTACATACTCCGTACTCCGTACTACATACTATATTTACTCACTTGTCCTTCTCTATATAATTGAAGCATCGGGAATGAGGTACTACCCGGTATTTGGCAGAATCATTTTTCTGGAACCATATTAAGGGTCAAATCAATTTCGACCGAAAATTTATTTAAAAAGGGGGAGGAGACGACTTTTCTAACGTAGACAATATTGTTGACTTACAACTTTAATTCTTAATAATGTTAATAAATACTCCGTAATAGCAATTAAGGTAACCAAACTTTTCTTCTAACAACGTTTTATATTTATAAGTATATTATTTTACTAACTTAATAATTTGCTTATTTAAATATTTGGGCTTACTGACTAAATTACTTATATACAAAAATGTTATATGCTATTCAAATTTTGTTATATTCAATTCACTTAAGTATATATGCAAAATGTTACATGTTATGTACTCCGTATTTTGTTTATGACTAAATTTAATTTAACTAAATTATCACTTGTTTACTCACCTTGAAATGTTACATTTTATGTACTCACTTGTTTACTCAACGTATTTTGTTTATGACTAAATTATTTATTTAATTTATTTATTTATCACCTTTACATTTCTATTTATATGAAAAATTGAGAAAATGAATAAAAGAATTTAAAATAATAAACTTTACTTATATCATTTTATTTATTTATTTTTATTTACTATGTATATTTATTCTATGTACTTTATATTTTGTATATATTTTATATAATTATAATTTTGGTCATATTTTTAATTTTCCTTAGTACTTTTACATTTGTTTATATATTGTAATAATAGAATAAAATAAATTAGTAACCTACAAAATATTTTATTGTAAAAGTAATACTTATTATTTTTATATAGGTAGAAATTTATAAATTACATTTCTATAATAAATGGATTTATTTTATTCCGAAATTTTTACTTGACATTCATAAAATATTAAAAAATGATTTTACGTCAGATTTTGTAAATTGACTAAGTATGACTTAAATTATATTTTTCAGAAACTATAAGTTTTAAAATAATATTTTATTATACCTTAATTTTTATTTTAATATTAAACTCCATTTAAGGAAATTACTATTTTAAAATAAGTTATACGATATTTGGGATATAATGTTTTGGGTGACACTTAAGGATTAAAGTATAACGTTGTCACACTGAAAGTAAGTATTCGAGGATTTGACTGTTTCAAATGGGTCCGACCAATTATTAAAGGTCACCAAATAAAGTACTACTTGTTCACGGACAACTTTTATCTAAAGTTTACGATGCGAGTCTGGGACGAATATCTTGTGTTGGATTCTACCATATGTGGTGTTTGGACTGCACTTGTAATGAAAAGCGACTCGAAGGCTGCGGTCCGAGAGTCGACCTAGTGTTTAAGGCAGTCGTCCTACAGCAGTGAGAGCTGTGGTTCAAGAGTCTGCGTAGGGTATGTGTGCACATGTATAAACAAGTACTTGATTAGTATTACCACCTAGGTAACGGGGTCAGAACAGGATTCTGAAAACTGCGGGTTCCCTCTTGGTGATGCAAAGAATGTAATCATTGACTTTCATTTCGCCAAGAGCCCCGTCTGTATAAACATATAATATGATTGAAGTCCGGACCCAATTGAGCCATATGGGTGAGATGTAAACCTCATAAGATCGGTTCGGTCTACGAGTCGGTAACACGGTTACTTCTATTTGTGAGATGCAAGCCAATAGGATGTAGCGGTGATACTAGGAGTCGCGGCTCGTGTGCTTATCTGTTTACGTGAAAAATGATTTAAAATCAAATGGTTGTCAATGTCCCATCTTCTAAAATTTACTGTTTTCATCATCTCACATGTTGGTTAATTGAATTAAATTAAAGAAAACTACTATTTGTTACGTGTTATCCTTCAATATTTTTGTAAGCATGTTGTTGGTTATTCACATGATTGTCTTATGTGTATGAGGTGATGTTAGATGAACGGTTTGGTTACTGTTCCGCTCAGCGGTCTCTGTTTTATTTTTTTGCAGGTATAAGACGTTGAGGAATCGAGCGAGAGATTGTAATATATGTTTAGTATAACAATACAATCTATATTGTGTACTGGTGAATCAAGACTATGTAAGTAATAATCGTTTATTGTAAGGATCCGTAGCGATCCGGATTTATTTGCACTCTATATAATTTTAATTAAATGACTTAGATAACTTTCCGTATTATCTATTAATTTAAGTCACCAAATATCATCATCATCATCATCATCATCAAAATCATTACTATTATTATTATTATTATTATTATTATTATTATTATTATTATTATTATTATTTTCATCATCATTGTTTGGGGTCGGATCTAACCTGGTGTTAGATCCGGGTTGATTTGTGCGTTCTTCGTGGTTCCTTGTCGAACCGGTTTTTCTTGCTTCCTTCTCTAGATCCCTTTGACGTCCTTAGTCGGCCTGAGGAGATGACCTATGCACAGGGTAGCAAACAGGGTCTCGGAGTGTGTCCGAGGGTGTCTTCTTTAATGCCAAGTCAGTCAAGTGCCTTGGGAAGTACCTTTCTCATGAGGAGAAAGATGGCTAGTTCTAGAGAGAGAAGTGATTAGCGAAATATTGATTACCCCTTAATGAAGAATTACCATGGGTATTTATAGTCTTTGGTAGGAAAGGAGAGGGGGGAGGGGGAGTCCTCACCTTCCCCCATAGGCGTCCGGAAGTGGCATCGTCCCAATAGAGGCGTCCTCCGAAGTCACCCGGAGATAGGAGGGAAACTTGACTATGGCAACTAGCCCGGCCATTGATGGAAGCCGATCACATGCATAAGGCCGAGGGTCAGAGTTGTCCCCTTATCTATAACAGTAGAGGGACGACCCAAAGGATCTAGGTCGAGGCCTTAGCTCGGCCGAGCCATAAATGCCGCCCTCATCAATTGTCCCTCGACAATTGATATATTGGAGTGGGTCTTCTGTTATGCTATCGAAGTATAATGTTGCAAGTCTGCCCCGATATTCTTGTATTATTGTGTGCTACCCATGCTGGGGCGACGTGGTGTTGTTTGGATATGACTTTCCTCTTATCAGCGCATTGAATGCATTTGTTGGTTCCCAAGGTGCCCCCACAACTGCGACAGTCACTTCGACCATTGGTGTGTCCGGCTCCGACTCAATCTCACATCAAATCTCCTTCTTATCTCTCCAAAATGAAGAGGTGGTCGTTTCATGTCTTATCCCAAGACATAAGTGAAAACGACCTCAAAATCTCCAATTAACTCACCGTTCTTCTGATAGCTCCCCCTTATGGCTCCATAATAAACCAAGGCTGGGCGACCACCTTACAATGAGATCTCCATGTCGCTAACCAATGTCACAAAAAAAATCCACCAAAAATCTAAATTACAAGTTAAAGTTCTCCATCAAAATAAAAAAAAACTATCGTACTTAGACTAAAATCCACTCCTTCCAAAAGTAACAAGATGGAAAGAATTTGCTCAACTTTTTCTCATTTTTCTATTTTTTTTTTATTTTTCATTTTCTATTTTTTTGGTGGTGCCTCGCAACTCGTTTCTTGCACAAGTGCAAATGAAGAAGAAGCCGCAATGAAGAGTGGTGCACCAAAATTAGCAATACACACTGATTAAAAAGAGGAAAGGAAAACGTTGAATTAAGGTTCTTTAGTATTGTAGCCTAAGAGTTTGAGTGAACTGCTCAGGGGAGAAAGGAGGTACTCGGTTCCTTTTTGCCTAAGTATGTAGAAATGCTGTGCGCCACTCTTCTTCAGATTTTTGGATAGGTCAAGTTGCGGAGGATGTCATGGTCAGAAACCTCAGCTTTCTTCCACAAATCGAATTCCCAGTTGACAAAATGCAAACATTCGTCTGTTCTTTATGTGTCCTCGAATTAGGATCTTAGGGTTTTTGGTAGCTGGGTTTTCTTCGTGTTTGGATCTTAGGATAGCGTTTTTCGTCTTTGTTTTCTCTGTGTTCTTGGTGGATTCTTCGTGTTTTTCGTGACTGGGTTCTTTTCTCTTCAATTCGTGGCTGGGTTCTTCGTGTTCTTAGGGTTTGTGATTTCTTTTCTTTTTTTTAGATTAAGGGTTTGTAATTTCTGATTTTGTAGGGTTTTTTTATTTGTTGGATAAATGATTTGTAGGTTTCTGATTTCTAGAAACGAAAAAAAGAAGTAAAAAAAGACGGAAAACATCATTAAGGGTAAAAGAACATAATACACTAAAAGTGAGGAGTACCATGTGTGATTATGAAAGCACGGGGTACCATATAGAAAAACTAAAAACACGGAGGTACCATCTAGAAAATCTCATAAATTTATTAAAAATATTGTGCGTAAATGCACGGGGTAAATAGTAATTCTAACTAATACACTAGTAATTACGAGATATATGATATGGCTAAAGTCGTATTACCAAATCAAGATTATCCTAGTACTACTTACAAGATAGTCAGTGGTAAGTAGGGTATCGTATCCGCAGGAAGAAGGTCAAACTGTAAGAAGCTATGGCGATTCTTAATTGCTCAAACGGTTGGTTTGATTGATTTAACTAAGACTAGAAATACGTAAACAAAATATGAATTAATCAATTAAAGGAAAATCTAGGGCTATAAGTTCACAATGAGTAGACAAATGATCATGCAAGAATAATCGATAAACACACAAACATGCTAGTTGGCTACAATACGTCCTCTCGGATCGAAATCAACCTTGGAAGACACTAACGGTCTCTCGCTACTTATTAGGCTTCCTACCGAATCACATGCGGGTCTAATCTCAACTCGGCTCTCGCACATGAACTGAAATTTTCCTAATTTGATTAACAAGTTGTGGCCTTTAACAAATTAATCGTCTTTTAGAGCATGCTAACAAGGCACTAGCATATATATGAATTCATCAAATATTCAACAAGAACTTAAATTCTACCCATCGATCCCCCTTGACCCTAGTAACGGAATTAGCTACTCATAATTAAATTGACACGAAATAAACAATTGATAATGAAACGCATAATGATTGATATGGAAAAAGGAAAACTAATAAAATCAATACCAGAAATGGAAATAGACAATCAAGAACATAAAAGATGAATAAGAATTGAAAATAAATGAAATGATTACCGATTGGAAATTGTAGCAAGAACAAGAGTAAATCTTCCCACTAGAGAATGAAAAGAGTAATATTATTCTAATACTAGGCTTAGGGTTCTTAGGAATGAAATAAGGTACGTTCCAAACTAATACAAAACATTCCTATATAACCAAAGAAAGAAGAAGCTGAAAAGACACTACAGCTATGTCGTCCCGAATCGGGATGGAGTCCGTCCCGAATCGGGATTAAAGTCGTCCCATGGGATGAGGGTCGTCCCGAATCGGGACAGCTGAAAAATACACTATTGCTCAATTTTCTTCATTTTGCCGTGAGTGAGGCAATAGGGCCAACGTCCATCCCTAGAGACGGACCTCGGGACCAACAAAAAGGTCTCCTCTAGTCTTATAAACTTCATGATATGGTTCCAACTCGACTCGGGATCAATCCATGACATCCACGCAACCTCGGTAGCAACACCTAGTTTGTGTATAAATAATCACCGACCTCCATGTGAGTTACGATGAAGGGAAAAGGCGTCCATATCGCCTATTTCTTACAAAACACACTAGAGGAGAATATTAGTTCCCAAAACCGCTCCTAAGAGCGCATTTAACACAATAAATACATGGGAAAAAGAGGATAAAAGCATATAAAATATTAACACATCAATATAAAAACTCGATATACAAACTCAAAATGTATTTCTAAGTAAAATTTTAGGCATTTAACAATTTAACTGCAATCGCAATTCACTTAAACGTTATTTAACTATGTCGTTCGTTATTTAAACACAAAAGGTTAAATACGTACAATTAATTAAGAATATCATAAGCACGAGTTTTACATCACACATTTAAAACACATTAGACGTTTCGTGTATGGCCCATGAGCCAGACATTCATGTACAACGTCAAGACCATGGGTCAGACAATGGGCATCAACGCCCGACCTATGGGATGAACGTTGGACCCACACATCTGGCCCATTGGTTATTGTTTATTTTTTTCCGATTCGCAAAAACCATGTTTTGTTTACATTACTACAATTTACGTGTTTTGATTTTAACCAGAAAAAGAATTTTAAAAGTAATACAAGTAATATACTCCGGAGTTGGTCTCTTTTAAGACGAATATCTCGTCTTAAGACTAAAACATATCAAATAACATCACATTTGGTTACATAAGACAATTGTTTTACTACTCCCAAGGAGTTTTGTTTTTGACTTATACCTCATATTTGACCAGTTATAAATTTGAGATTTTGGGTAATTACGAGTAATAAGGAAAGGGAAAACAGTAAAAGCAGACGAAAACATGGAGGATACCTAGACCTAGCAAAACTGACCCGATCCGAATGACCTGACCCGAATAAGCCAATCCGAACCCGACCTGACACCCGAACTAAAGACCCGAATTGACCCGAGTTAACCCGAAATTGACCCGATCATTATTATAGAAAAAGAGTCGATATCTCAAAAAAAAGTTGAAAATAGTAAATCCAAAAATGAACCGAACCTGAAATGATATGACCCGACTCAAATTAACCCGATTTTCATAACTCAAAAGTGGTCCGATCGAAGTTGACCCAAACCCAAAACCGATCTGATTGATCCATTTGTCAGGTCTAACGATACCCAAAAAAAGGGAGGATGACAAACAGTAATTGGGGTAAGAAGCTTGGGAGGAGGTGCAGACGTCATCCTGGGTTCCTCTTCCCAAATCATCTTCGATCTCGTGTTTTCATTTTTTATTAGAGAGATTCTTGTTAATGATTAATACTCACTGATGACTAAATACTTTAGACTTACCTATTACTTAATCATTGACTGATTTCTTTTTTTCTTCCATTAATTGTTCATTGCTCCTTCTATATATGTTTGGGTTCGTTTGATTGCAACTTGATCAATTAAACTTAGATAGAATGACAACTGGCTCCCCCTTTAAATTTCATCTGAAGCAAACAAATCTTTTAGCTTTACGAATTGTAAAATACTCAGTAGCAAGTACCCTTTCTTCCACTAAAATTTCACTAAAGAGGTGTTTGGTTGGAGGTTTAGGAATGAATTTTCCGATGTTTGGTTGGAGAATTTAGGAATGGAGTTGAAACCAGGGGTTGTAAATCTACTCAAAACCCTTCTATTCCAACAAGTATAGATATCTAATATCAATCTTTCATGGAATCACCCTCAGTTTCAATCCATTACAATGCTTCGAACTAAACACCCCCTAAATGTCATTTTCTATCCACTATTAATTTATTACTCGTATTATACGAGCTACTTCGTACGAGTACAACTTATTGAACAACAAAATTACTAATTTCAATTTTATTAATTTTGATCACAACTATGACAAAATCGGGGAGAAATATATTAGGTTACGTTTGGGTACTCATAACTGATTTGAATATTATGAATTTAATTTTTCTATTCCAATTTCTTGAATTCAATTGCAAATTCAAATTCAAATCCAAATTGGTTTTGGGTACCCTTGTAAACGGAATTCGAGCGGGTGGAGTCGGGTCAAGGTCACCAATTTTTATTTTTATTTTTATTTTTTTAAAGTTTTTCATTAGAATAATGTAAATTTTTCAAATACGAAAAAAATAAGAAAAAATATACTCCATCAATTCCAATGAATTGTTTGCTTTGCTTTTGGCACCAATGGTAAGGGATCCAATGAGAAAGTGACATGTGGAGCAAAACTCATGAGAAGGTCAAATTACATATAAAAAACATTCCTAAAATAGAAAGGCAAACAATTCATTGGGACGGAGGGAGTATTCTAATAAGATTATGCGGAAAAACAAACAAACGATAAATGACGAAATTTAAATGAATACTCCTCATATACTAAGAATTTGAGATAGCCAAATTTGAACTAGTTTGAAATTGGTATCAATTTCAAATCCAAATTCCAAGGTTCCGAATGGCTTGAATTATTTCAAATCCGAAATTCAATTACAAATTCAAGTTTCCAAACATGTCAAGAAGTTGTAATTCCTTATCATTCTATTCCTCAAGATAAAGTATTTACGGAAGGATAATGAGTAATTCAAAATTCACTCATGACAAATTATCCTAATTATTAATAATGAATAATAGGTTTTTCTAAAGTGTGTCCAAGGGCACATCCGCACATGTAACATAACTCTTAATATTTTTTTTGGGAAAAATCATTGATTCTCGTTCAATAAAATCCCAAAAAGTACATAACGTTCGAGCGGGTGACAATTAACCAGCTAGACTAGAAGTTATACATTGCTCTTCAGCTCGATTAGCAATATTAAATGATCTGATACATAGTTGCATCTGAATAGCCCGAATTATAGCCTCTGGTGGACGTCTCTTACTATGGAAGATCCGCAAGTTTCATTCCTGCCATATCTCGTAAACAGTAGCAGTGAATGCACTTCTTCGTTGCCTCTTCATGATATTCTTTCCTGTGTTACAGTGGGTAAACCATCTAAGCAGACTGTGAAAGGAGTCAGGGGCAAACATCCGGCGCCTTGCTTTAATTTCAATCCATATTGGCCATACAACACTACATTGGAAGAACAGATGTACCTGCAATTCTGCCTTAGTCTCACACAGGCTGCCTGTTTGCACATTGAATTCCTCGTCTTTGCAAATTAACCACTGTTGCCAAGTAGTTTCCTATGGCCATTGTTGAGATAAAAGAATGTTTGGAAGCATTGATTCTATCCCAAACTAGCTTGGCCCATTGAACTCTTTGACCCTTTTGTCTAAAGCAATCACAAACTGAAGAGAGATCCAATTTTATTTCCACTCTTTCCAGCAGTATGAAGTGTTTTTTTTTGCAGCCTGAATGTCTCCTAACAGAGCAACACACTTATCGCGAGTTCTTAGAATGAGCTTCCAACTCATGCTATATATTTCCATGATGCTACTTTACATCCCAAATTGACTCTCGCTCGTACAATGTAGTATTTGTGAATCCAACAGTACCATCAGTTGGACGTTACATTCTAACTTCCATATCCATTTAAGTAATAGATTTATGTTTCAACTCAAAATTTCTTTAATGTCAAAACCTCCTTCCTCCTTTGGGTGGCAACATAACAATTGCTTGATTTCTTCCAAATCAAACCCCTTGCCCTCTTTTCCCCATAGAAATTCCCTACATAGACGCTTTGTGGCTTTAATCATATACTTCGTATATGATAGCTTGCGGCAGCAATAAGCATGAGGCCTAGTACTGTTGCATCCCAAAAATAATGGAATTGATAATTTGTGCTTTCCCTACCTAGGAAAGTAAATTTGATGCCCAGGTGGAGAGTTTAATTTTCCTCTTATCTTTTGCAATAACAGTTGAATATACTGGCGGTTAATCTGGATGTATTGAGGGGCATTCCTAAATATTTAAAGGAGAAGCACCTCTCAGTATACTCATAAGCAGCTATGATATGAGTATGTTTTTTTACCCTCCTGTTTTTTCATTTTCTACCATGTATCCCTCCTATTTTCTAAATCTCTACTTATACTCATGCAGTTGATTAATTTCATTAAACGTGACTTAATCACAATTTTTCCTACTAAAAAAACTCCAATTACTCTCCATCTATGTCTAACTCCTGTGTTCTCTTCAATCTAATTTTCAGACATAATTTCTGATTTTTTTTCTTCATTTTATCATAATTCTTTCACTCTTTTTTATTTGTCTTTAAAATTCATAATCATACAACATCAATGCTTTGTTTGTTAATGTAATTGAATTAATTTTGTCAGAAATCAATAAAATATCATCATTTTAAGCTAAAGAATAAGTTGAGGAGAAAGTGAAGAGAAATCAATAAGGTAAAAAAGACTAAGAAATTGATGTATAACAAGGAGAAAATGAGAAAATTAATGAAATAAGAGGGAAAAGTTGGGGAAAGTGGACATAAAACAAATCAATTCAAGGTTGTCAAAACTAGGCATGTCAGAGTTTAGACATTGTCATGTCATCTAATTAACGGAGCATTAGACGAATTATTGTGATTAAATTACGTTTCATGAATTTAATCAACTACATGGGTATTGGTTGGAGTTTATAAAATAGGAGGGGTACATGATAAAAAAAAAAACTAAAAAAACAGAAGGGTAAAACGTTGATAAAACCTTTTTTTATATTGCTAAACCCTAATAAACTACTCCCTCCTACTCTTTGAAATTATCCCATTTGAATAAAATATACGAATGAATAATGTGGCAATTTTTATGAATTGGAGGGAGTAATAAAGTATACAGGTATTTATTTTAGTATGTTCTTTTATATCAAACATACATATTTTATTACTTTTGATACCATTGTGACATCAATTTGTAATTTGTTTCGCATTAAGTTTAGTGAGAGTAGGTTAAAAATAATCTCTATTTAAAATTATTTATGCATTAATTAAATATGATTAATATTCTTTTAAACTATTCTACGTTACGTTTAGGTTAATTTCAGAATACCATACTACCACCGTCCTAAAAAGATTGAGACATTTCCTCATTATATGTGTGAAATATTTTAATGAAACAAGACAATTTTAGTGGGATGGAGGAGTAATATCGAGTTTCTTCAACAAGAATACGTGAGCAAAAAAGTTTAAGTAAACTTTTTTATTAGCCTCAATTTGGTGGTATTTACACTCTATTTTGGTACCGAAATCCTGAATTCACGTCGTAGTTAATGTTTTAGAACTTACTTTTCCATACCTCTTGTACTCAATTTCTAGCGCCGCCACTGTACAAAACCAACCTCTTTATAATTTTGGATGAGTGTAGACACCCACATTTTGACCGCCAGGTGTCTATAGCAGTTTCCAAAAAACACCCGATGATGATCGGATGCAAACGTGTTTCTACGCGCTCGGATATGGGCTCGAAACCATTAGTTGCTGGCTTAGGCATTTACGGAGTACAAATCTCACAAAACTGACCTCAAATTCAGGCCTAGTGGGTCGTTTTCAATCAAACAAGACTAATTTGGGTCAAAACCGACATCGAAAATAAAACCGACTTTTAGCGATTGGGTCAAACCCCGGTCAAAGCCGTTCCAAGACATAAAAAACAGCCATTCAAATGTCATAAGTCCAGTCCAAATACAAAACCCACAAAATATCCAAACCACAGTCCAAAAAACCGGACCCGTGCGCTGCGGCTGACCCACTCGATCGAGTGTCAGCCCACTCGATCGAGTGGGCCCTATAACAAGCCCGACTACGATTGATTGGGCCACTCAACCGAGTCAGGGGGCTACTCGGTCGAGTAACCCTAGACGAGGTGCATAGCCAATGCCTATATAAGCACCCTCATGCATGCAATATCTACACATCCTTTTTTCACCCTAATCAACTCTAATCCTATACACTCAAACCCTAACCCTAGTACTTAGGAGACAAACTCTAAACCACCATAACTCAACTTAATTACATCTCGATACTCCCGTGCTAGCCACATCTAACGAGTCCCGTCCGAGAACAAGAACATGTAGGTTGAGGGTGCAATATTCCCGATTTTCTCTTCTCTTTCCCTTCCTCGTGTCGTCCGTTTTTTGTCATCGTCTTTTTTCGTTTTTTTATTTTCATCGTCTCGTTTCTTTATCGCATCTATAATATCGATAATATTACTAGTATAAAACATTAAAATACTCGCTAATTCGTGTCGAATATGAGGGATGACGGAATAAGAAAACACGAATGCTAGGGTATTTCACCCGACGCGGCCGGTCGCTTATCCCGACACCCCGAATATTTGATTGTTGAAGCGAGTCAACATCAAAAAAAAATCATTTTTATTTTCGTCGCGTCATCATCAACATCGCATACATCGATTTCTAAAACCCTTTTTTTTATTCACATATTTTTTATTCAAGTTGAGTCGAAACCCTTTGACGCGGATCCGACACCACACAATCCGCAAGGATTTATTACGATGTCGGGATGCCGAGGGAATCAAATCGAATACTTTTTTTATTAGTGTCAATCTATTAGATTCGATACCAACTTAATAGTTGAATGTCGAATCTAACGATTTAGTCAAAAGATTAAACTAGTACGATTTTCGTTGATGCTAAAATAGTTGTCACCTAATTCGTCTGAATTAATTACGACACTATAAACGCGGAGCAAATTCATATCGTTTTAGTTAATTTAAACGACTTATAGCATCTTTTTCTTTCAAGTTTCACTCTAATATTCGATGTCGATTCAATAATCGAACATCGGATATGACGAGTATCCAAGTCCAAATCGAGCATAAATCTTACAATATTTATGCCCAATTCAACAAAGTCAACGATTTACCAAAATCGAAAAGCAATCTCGCAATCAACAATAAATTACGAGGCGAACCCTAGTTCGTACAGGGGGCACTCGATCGAGTGGCACCCCCAAAAACCGAGACAGAAGTTTTTTCGACCACCACTCGGTTGAGTCTCGCAATGACTCGATCGAGTGGCAGCGTACTCGGTCGAGTTCATCAATAACTCGATCGAGTAGGGTCTAAAATACGGGACATAAGCTTTTTTCGAAGACCACTCGGTCGAGTCCGTCAATGACTCGATCGAGTGGCCTTATCACGACAAAGACCGTGAATCCCACATCGCTTTTCTAGTCTCGATAATACTTTTTTTATGACTTAGGTCAACACGTGTCAAATCTATCACGTGAAATATTACTTTTCAAAACCATGCATCATCTTATTTACATCAATCTATTTTATTCTATATTATTCGCAAACCGTTATTATCGTTATACCGTTACTAACATGTTTGTTTCCATCCTTGTTGATTTATTTTCATTGTTTATTTTATTGTACTAAAATGAACTCGCATGCTAAAATACAACTTTGACGTTAAATTTAGATGCATTAAATCAACCTAGCAACCCATTCAATTATTCACATGTTTAGGCAAAATATTGTTTGCATAACATTTTCATTGTTTTACTAACGCGCGTATTTCAAAATCAAACGATATCTTAGTAGAGGCCGCTAATGCGCGGGCGGGGTTGGGTGTTCTTTGTGAACTTCCCAACACGTACCCTCACCCCTTACTTAGAACCTCGGTTTCCAGATGTCCGAAACCGTTGGCGGACGAGAGTCATTTAATACACGGTATCCAATAATGTCGGTATCGGTATCAAATGCAAAGGGACGAACCCAATAAACTCTGACATTGGAAATGGGCCATATTTTGTGCATGACCCACTACGACATAGAGTGGGTTCGAACGGGCCCGAACTCCCACAAAGTTCGGTGGCGACTCCACTTCGATTTAACTTTCAATTCGATCCATTCTCATATGAAGATTCATTCGCCTCCCCAAACCCGCGCGTGGCCGCGTCGGGGTGGACCTATGTCATGTCCGAGAAATAAGAATGAAAATGAACACCTTTCCCCACCCTTACAAAAGTAAGAAATAATTTCCCAAATTGATCATAAAAACACCAGGGTATCAATGTATGATAATCGCACACTCAATATTAAAAATGTGACATAATTATCTAGCTGTTTTGACGAGCTGGAATACTTGTAAATTTATACTCTCGCTATTTCTATAAAAGAGTCACATTTTTCTTTTTGGATCGTCTCTCTGAAGAGTAACATTTTGCTTTGTTTCTCTTTTGTCTGATTTTTGTGGTCACTATTAATTGTAACCCCACGTATATTCTAATCTTTCATTTTTCCAGCACATCTATATTCATCTTAATTCTTACGAAGTACTCCCTCCCCTTCTCTATGATCTTCCATATTAAATTTTGGGAAGTTCTTAAGGAGGAGGGAATATGTGGAGGAAAATGGATGGAAAGAAAAGAAAGTGGGGTCACAAACAATAAGAACCACAAAAATATATACTAAAAAGGAAAGTGGAACATCTTAGTGAATTTTCCTAAAAAGAAAATGTGGAACATCTTAGTAAAGGGGAGGGAGTACTAAATGGGAGAGGTGACGACTCTCTTAGTGAAACGAAGAGAGTATATGAAGTTACAAGTGTTTGCATCACATAAGTATTCTAACATAGGATGGAAGAATTACAACTTACAAGTTTAAACATGCATGCATTTCGACATTAACGAATAGTATAGTTAGGTTGGTATTTACTTATATATAATTAGTAGTATACCCAATATATTAGCTATATCATAATATATTCCACAATACTTTCGAGCATTCTTTTATTTTGTGCTGATTTTTCAAATGTATGTTACTCCGTATTATCGGTATTGTTTTGCTTGATTCATTTTCCTTTTTTTTTCTCTATCATCATATAAATAAATATGATGTCATGGCGATATTAGATGGTCGATCTTATCAAATATGAAACACAAATGTAAAGAAGTAATACAAGAGTTGACCTTGTTTTTATGATTAACGTTGATTTATATAACAATCAATCAATTTTTTATTCCCTTGACCTTTGTGCCAAATTAACATTTTTTTATAGAAAAAAAAAGGTATATTTATCCTAGCTTCTTGAATGATATTTGAAGCAAATCAAATTTTAAGGATACCCAATGAATGGAGAAATAAACTGACACCCTGTACTGTATCCTGCATGCATGTGATGTGCGCAACTGCGTGCATTGGGAAACAAGTAGAGAATCTAGCTAGGCCAAATTAAATTAAAGTAGTGTTTGTGAAGAACAAATCTTCATATATAGCTTCACTCGCCACATTTAATTTGCACGATAACACCGTACCCAACCAATGCAATTATGCAACAACTTGGGATTTCAGGGAAATCTGTGAAATACTCCTACCAACTAATGCAATACCACTGACTGTACTGCATTAGTAGTTGCCTTGCATAACGTCCGGTGTAAGTACCCAATTATTTTATTTAGCTATTATCTTAAATAAAGTACGTTAGCTGCATGATTGGTGCATGGGACATCGCTACCTGCACCTTTCTAGGATAATTTGGTATACGAGTATTTATTTATTACTTGTAATATTTCTTCAGTTCATATCCAAATACTCACTCCGCTTCTTTTATATTTACCACATTAGGTTTGGAGATATATATTTAAGAAGACTGGAATATGTGGATGAAAATGAAAGTGAGAAAAGAAAGTGGGGTCACAAATAATAAGAACCACAAAAAATGTACCAAAAAGGAAAGTGGAAGATAATAGAGAAGTTACCAAAATAGGAAATGTAGAAGATTATAGAGAACTGGAGGGAGTAATACACTTCTATTTTACATAAAGTTTAAGAAAATATTAAAATTATACTCCCTCCGATTCTTTAAGTTCGCAACATATTCCATATTTGGCAAATTCATTAGGTTTGCTACATTTCTAATTTGGGCTTTATTTTTCTTATGAAATGACCAACATACCCTTTCACTTTTCATTATTATATTCCAAAATATCCACTAACTTTTTACCTATTTAACTTTTTCCATTATTATATTGTTTATTCTCACAATAACATCACTCATAAGTGGTCCACACTTACTATTCTTATTTTTGGTGTGAATAGTAAATGTTGCGAACCTAAAGAATCGGAGGGAGTAATAATTAGGCATAAATTAGCACTTAATTTCCAAAATACCCCTTCATAATGACATATGGTGTAAATATATTTGTAGAATAAGGATAGTTTGGTCCAAAAAATGGACTAAAAAAGAAAAAAAATGTGGAGTAGACATATATATTGTGATAATTTTAGATTACATATTATTTTTAGGAATCATAATGAGACTAATTTTCTATATTTCCTTGTCTTAATAATTTTGTTTATCTTTCATTATAATATTGTCACAAATAATACTAAAGTAAACAAATGATATATACATATATTCAAGCTAGCTAGATTACTTTTCTTATTTTTATCTTGCACTTGTTATATACGGCAACCCTCAATAATATCGGTATATCTTCTAGCTTGTGACGAGTATATGTTCGTCATAACCTCGTAACTAGTCAAATATGACTCATATGGGTAGATGAGACAAAATCAAAATGTGTAGGGAGTGATAAATACTTGTTTTATCTACCACGTGGGTGAGATTGTCGATCCAAACCATCACAAATCACAACTTTATACTCCCTCTGTCCTTTATGTTTCATCCCATAATTTAAGATTTGTGAGGAATATTATATTGAAACAGGAAGAAACATAAAGACGGAGGGAGTACCAGATATGTTTAATTTATCACAAACAAAATTTCTTGTACTGTGCATCAATACTACAATAATCAAGCCTGGTTATTGATCGATCCCTCTGCCTAGCAATTATGTGCTACATCATGTGCTTTTGGTTTTGGGCACTTCTTCCCTTTGTCTCTTTCTTTCCAACCAATTCAATTGGTCATCCGTAGAATATTTATAACCCAAAAAAAGGAAATTAAATATACCAAATCTTAAAATTTCTCCTCAATTTGGGTGTTGGATCGGGTTCGGGTTGACTTATTTGGGTCGGGTTATTCAGATCGAATCAGTTTTGCCAGGTCTAGTCGCGGGTCGAAAAAAGGGACCAGGTCGAGTTTCGATGTCTAGATGTTTTGGGTCACTTTTTTAACCAATTTGCCCCGGAGATAATTCTTCTATACCCTATCGTAGACCCGCAAACACGAACTTATGTGGCAATATCAATACACTTTGTAAAAAAATTCTAAACCGACCAAAAATGTTAGGTAATTTATTTTACGAACATTGATTTCTAAACTAGCTTCGCATCGACTATAATTTTTTTTACTCTGTAATAATTTGGCACCGATTACGTTTATTACAAATTTGTCGCTCGAGTATCACTTTTTTTAACAATTTGGAATTGATAATATTTTTTTACCAATCCGTCACTTGAGTGCCACTTTTTTTTACTTATTTGACACCGGTGACACTTTTTTTTTTATCAAATTGTCACTTTAAAACCACTTTTTTTTTCTCATTTGATCATTTGTCCGTCATAATTGTAGGGTTACAACCCTTAAACCCAATGACCTGTTACGAGTATTAACCGAAAAGACAAAAGTAGAGGGATAACAATTATACCTTATTTGCAGCGGAACAACGTATTAATAAGAAGTATAATAAACCCATAAATATATATATAATCTCCACGGACAGAATAAATAATCTTCACGGGCAGAATAAATAATTCCCACGGACAGAATAAATAATCTTCACGGATAGAATAAAGCACCCCAAACGTGATGCCTCCTTTGGTATCCACACGGGTACAGAACTGCGACGTATATGCTAGTATAAAGGTACGTGAGACCGTCTCACAACTTCTCTCTATATCTATCTTATAACTCTTTATAGGAAGAATACTCCGTATATATATTATGAGTCCATACTCTTAATTCCTTATATTGGTTCATCATATGAACATCCTTATATAGGAGATGAGAAGGTAGAATTAGGTTATTCCCATAACTCTAATTACCATAATTAGATTATTAGTATAACTCTAATTACCATAACCCAACAACGCAGCTGGGTCCGTATTACTACTGACCCGATATATTTAATATACCGTTATATTAATAATATCCCGTACATATTGTGTGTGACCCAATGGGCCCACTTAAGACTACCAGACACGTAACTCATTTACATGTCAATCCGACATCGACCTCTAGCAAGGCATATCGGATACATAGACTAAAGCGGATTAATCCGTAGGACAGTGGACATAACTCCTTCAGTCTCCCACTTGTACTTGTCCTCTCAAGAACGACGTTAAGTCTCTTTGCTACTATTGTCTCCAATTGAGAATGAGGTAAGAAGAAGTGTCATCCTCACATATCTCAATCTTTTACTCGAATCTTTGAGTTGACTTGTTAAAAGAGCAGATAGATGACAATCATCCTATCTGAGCGCGGCCACGCATTTGCACAAGTCACACTCTTTGAGTGGCCAAGAAACAATAAATTCCCTTCAATAAAGGAAGAGCAAATCCCCTCTTGTCTAACCACATCCTATCACATGATCCATGCATGCCCAATAACCATCCATAGCCCCCTTTCACAGCTGACGAGGAATAGTATCAAAGCATACACATCACATGTACAGAATAGTCAAAGACTCAGGTCAAAAGACCGTACAAGTTCATAACTTGCAAAGAACTTTACTGACACTAAGCGAAATCTTAGTAAAATCCTTTTCGGCGGGTCTGTCTAATGCAGGTTCTTAACATACACCTGTGTGCCTGGTTTAGTATCTCAATACCTATGACTCAAGGAACTTTTTCATCAACCAACTCACACACTAGTCATTTAAGGGTATTCAAATGTCCCAACATAATACCCTGACTAGAGACAAAATAATTACATCATCCAAATAGAGTTCCAAGACTAAGTCACGTACTTAGTGATCAATTTCATCAATGTAAATTATTTAGGGACAAAACTCGGTTACATTAACCAAATGACAATATGTCATACATATATCAATTATTGAAATTACTCCCACTAAACCAAACACCTCTAAAAGTACTAAGACCACTCGCCCATGCGTCTTATACCGATCATAATCAATATGATCTTTATGTAAAGTAGGTTTCGGGACATACAACATTTGTATCGGTTATTTACAAGCATATGATCAATCTACCTTCTCTCAATTAAGGTAAACTGATAGTTTCATAAGTAACAAATTGCTTCATAAACTTTAAAGTTGAGTGTGTGTTTAATTCGTAATCAAACGTCTATTTGCTTCAAAAGTAATAGAACACTAACTTTAGTTATAATACTAGTCACAAAGTTGTCCTTTGGAACCGTTCCAACACACAACTTTCATCCAAAACAAAATATACTGAGAGTACAACCTCATGTCATCTTTGTCCATTTGGAAATATGAACCGTTGTAACATGTTTACAACAATTCGCTTATCACATCATGCACATCTCTTAAATAATTCCCTTTTTGCTTCTTAAGCGCAAAGGAACAATTCTTAGATAGCATTCTAGTGACACTCACTAGATTAGTATCTACTCGTCACACGAGCACATAATAAACACATTTCTTGCAAAGTCTCATAGACTAAAGCAATCAAATGTCGTTTAGTTAGAGAAGTACGTCACTTACATACCAATAACGATAAATGCACTCCCACTAGCCTCTTGTACACACTGTCTTTCTTCGTCTCAAAGGAAAACAAACATCTTTGAATTACCACATTGAGAACGAAGATATTACTCCATACTCCAATCAAATCGGAATATTCACATTTGCCTAGCAATTTTAATAATATGAAATTCATACGAAGTGTCGCACACATCATATTGCATCTTTTTCAAGAAATGTATTTCACATATATATGTCCAAAACTCATCATAATGGGTGATGATATTTAAAATGCTAAATCAATCTGTATAGACTTAAGCATAATGTTGTAAAAAGGTTTTTCTATAGTCATTACTATGAGATCAATCCTTAACTACCAACTATGCTTCATATATACTCTTATATCAATCTACATCATCTTTATATTGAAGACCATTCTTCACTATAAGACCCATTTAATCATAGTCTATACTTGGTAGTTATGGTATATAGAATCTATTAGATTTTATGTGACTTTTGGAGTCTCTGTCCATTATTGTTTCAAACCTATGTAGGGTAATATTTTACAGCTAAGATGATCATGACTTTTCATGGATGCATTAATATTCTCTTCAACAGTTGTAGAGAATTACTGTTAATCTTGAACAATTCAAGGTCGATTCTACTCCCACTGTTTCTATTAGAAATCACATATTTTTAAAAGAAACATACCACTCCATGCAACAAAACAATTTTGTTCTTTGGATGGGTTGTAGAATTAACATAATACCCCTAATAAAACACACAGTCATAATTGAGCCTAAGTTTCTAGAAAACAATTTTCTCTAAACTTGAAGACTTGATAATTAAGAAAAGACTACTTTAGAACATTTCAATCCATATCTCATATGGTGTCTATTCTCCGACTTACATGGACAATCTCATCAACATTTGTACAAAAACTTTTATAGTGCATAACTTTCTAAAGTGTCAATAAAATCTGCATATGACTCATCATAGACCAAATCATATCAAATATGGTTCGATGTAGTTTGAAACACTTTTCACTACTTCTAAAATGATCACAATCTTTTAGTTCAATTCCTACCTGTTTCAATCATATCGAACAAAACCACACGTGTTACCCATTTTGCAACATCACTAGTTAAATTCACACATATCTGTATATGTGTGGTCTAACAAGTCTAAGTACCCTCCCACTACAATTAATAGGAGTTACTTGTAATGTCATTTATCCATCTAAACAAGATCCATTTACCTTAGTTGATCCTTATCAATAAGGTTTATAATTTCATCATTATGAAACTTATTCTTATGTTTCTTGTCTCATGGATTAAGGACAATGCCATAATAGGTAAAACTTGAGTCGAGGGACTTGAACCTTTTGGTTGTTATGTTACAAATAAAAGCATTCACTACTAGGAATGTAGAGCTGAACAATCATGTTAGCCTTATTGCACCTCATATTCTTGCAAGGTATAGAGCAACAATTGTTCTACTTTTATCAAAACTTTTCATGCCCATACATGAAACAGAATCAATGTCTTTGCTTATGACTAGTACAAGAATAACAATTATTCAATTCCAGTATTTAGCTTTATGGTAAAATTAAGTGATTTTCCTTTTATATATGAAACAACAACGTTTGTCCGTTTCAATTTTAAAACACTTCACTTATATACCATTATTCCACCCTCTTTGAACCACCACATCCACAATGTAATAGTTGCATTTAGTATCTTATACCAAAACAGTGGAATGAAAGTAACTATTACTTCAGTAACATACACACCTGAAGTCATACTTCAATTGATTTGCAGAATTTGTAGACACTTCTAGAAAGCTATCTACCAATGTCATATATTTGTCATTACATTAATGACTAATAAAATCGTACCTAATCTAACTTTGGCAACAAGTTTGGGTATGATAACAATTATCCTTCCCTTACTTTAAACAACGTCTTAGATTCATTAATCATTATCTCAAGCAATTTTCTTAATGAACTCATAGAACATTAGTATTATTTGCCTTCTTGATACAATGATCAATCGTCTTTTAACATCTCATGCTAAAAGGTGAGAAACCTTATTAAGTCACATGTTTATTCATAATAAAGTGACCTAAATTTAGGACTAATTGAAACGATTTCAATTCCTAATTCTTTAGAAAGAAGCATCCAAAATTTCCTGATTATCAATATAATCACGTCATCGTATGACATGGATTAATTAGATCATTTTCAACATTTTCTCACTTAATGGGACCGGTTTCCTTTATTGAAACAATTGATTTTGGTACTTATAATCATCTTCATGACTCTAATTATACGGTCCATACTGTACATTAATAACATTGGTAATAATTTGTCGGAATTATCCTTCACAAGGACAAAATCCGTATCTCTAATTTTGAGAACAATTCTCAAGATACCAATCGACAAGGTTGAACAATTCAAACTCATCTTTAATAAATGTGATAACGGTAACTAAATTACAACTACATGTATAAGCAAAGTAAAACAATAATTAATATTAATAATCATAAACAATTTTAAGATAAAATCATGCAAACTACCCTCAAGTTCGCATAATATTCCAAGATCCTAAACCTTTTGTCGCTCAAGCTCCAAAAGTAAAGGTAGACAACAACATTGTCAATTACATCAATATGTAATTCTTGGTTAGTCGGAATTAGTCATCATATGACACCAACTATTTGTCTCAAAGCCCAAGTCCGACTTGATAGCAATGTTAAGCAGACCAAACTGAACCTTTGGGTAACCGTTACCCACCTACTCAGTCCACACACATCGGCAAAGCACCGCTTAGGCAGTCACTTCAACCAATGATATGAAATTGTTGTAGTGGTCAGTTCTGGAAAGACAATGCTTAATATTTGTGTGAGGGATTAAATGCATATGGGTCCTAACCATGCTGCTAGGTCAACTTACAAGGCAACCTAAGCACACAAGTCACAAGTCTCAAACAATAAAATTCATGCATCGTATGACATAATAATTCAATTGTTACTAGTGATTTGTGCATAAAACAAGTTAAAAGATCCCATATTTTGATTCATAATCATATTACAATTCATAATTGCTATTTGGTTTGAACAATTTCACCAATATCTTTCATTTTTTCCAACTACGAGAAACAATTTCCCACCCGGAAAAATTGAATGGATATACAAAACTCAATTCACAATCGATCTGCAACTTATAATTGTCATATAGATGAACAATTCATCAAAATCAAATAAGACTCGAGAAACTCTTTTCCCGATCTATTTACGATAATATGATAATTAAAATGCATAATGTTATTTAGCCGATTTAGAAAACTAATTTTTCAGTGATTCGGAAAAATAAAAGTATAATCCATGTTTGATTCATAATCAACATACAAACGCAAGAAAACGACTTTTCTTAAAAGCGTCACCCGACCCGACACCATGTCGTCCGAGTAAATATTGTGTCGTCTTGGTCAAACATTTGCCACCCGGATCATCCCGTTCCGACCGGGACACACCCGTGCCTACCGAATCATACTCGTGCCAACCGAGTCACACCCGTTCCGACCGAGTCACACTCGTGTTGAATGGGTTGATCTTGTTTCGTTCTGTCTCCACCATAATTAAAACGGGTCTTGTCCTAATCTTATTAGGATTCATCGTCAAAAATAAATTCTAGTAATTTTACCCAATTTCAATCAAATCTTGACCTAATCTTATATGCAGCATGTAATTTACCAAAATGTGTCACACTGACATCAATCATCATTACCACGAGAACTACTCTCACGAAGATACTAAATTGATAAATCCTTAACACGATAATGATTCTCACGGAACGAAACATAAGAATCAAATTAATACGCGGGTGAATCCCTCATAACCTATTATGAGACAAAGATTCACGTCTATTAGATTAATACTGCGTAACAGAGGCTCTGATACCACTGTAGAGTTACAACCCTTAAACCCAAGGACCTGTTACGAGTATTAACCGAAAAGACAAAAGTAAAGGGATAACAATTATTCCTTATTTGCAGCGGAACAGCGTATTAATAAGAAGTATAATAAACCCATAAATATATATAATCTCCACGGACAGAATAAATAATCTTCACGGCCAGAATAAATAATTCCCACGGACAGAATAAATAATCTTCACGGACAGAATAAAGCACCCCAAACGTGATGCCTCCTTTGGTATCCACACGGGTACAGAACTGCGACGTATATGCTAGTATAAAGGTACGTGAGACCGTCTCACAACTTCTCTCTATATCTATCTTATAACTCTTTATAGGAAGAATACTCTGTATATATATTATGAGTCCATACTCTTAATTCCTTATATTGGTTCATCATATGAACATCCTTATATAGGAGATGAGAAGGTAGAATTAGGTTATTCCCATAACTCTAATTACCATAATTAGATTATTAGTATAACTCTAATTACCATAACCCAACAACGCAGCTGGGTCCGTATTACTACTGACCCGATATATTTAATATACCGTTATATTAATAATATCCCGTACATATTGTGTGTGACCCAATGGGCCCACTTAAGACTACCAGACACGTAACTCATTTACATGTCAATCCGACATCGACCTCTAGCAAGGCATATCGGATACATAGACTAAAGCGGGTTAATCCGTAGGACAGTGGATATAACTCCTTCAATAATTGTAAGTGGAAAAGTTGTCAAAGAACAGTGCATAATTGAGAAAAAAATTAATGAACAAATAATCAATTAATCAGTGAGTAAAATTCTTCAGTATTCATTGTGTCTCAGTGGATTGAAACTTGAAAAAATCTTTAAAGGAGAGTAATTAATTAGTTGGTCATAGTACTACTAAAGCAAAGTTAATTGACACGCCAACCTAACTAATTTAACCCAAAATTCATACTTGTGACGGACATATCCGTCGTAAATATACGACGGGTTAAGTAGCACCATGTGAGTAGATAAAACAATAACAAAATACTTTAAAAAATAATAAAAAAATTTGTCTTATTTAATATTTGACTCGTCGCAAACTTTCAAAACTAATTTAGGCACATCATATCATAATAGATAACACCATAACGGTGGGAGTGGGGTTATCTCGTTGTTTCACAAATTGTAATATATAAGAGTACTTAATCTAACTTTTTAAAATCTTCTCATTTCATTATGTTAAGTAGTTCCTAAATCATACGCCCTTTTACTACTTCATAACTTTTCATTATTTTTTTTATTCATTACCTTTCTCTTAGAAAAAAAATCTTCTTTCTCATTCTCTCAAAATCTAACCAATTACATTTTCTGAACCCTTCAAAACCTAACTAAATTCTCCGATAACTTTACGATTATGGATCATAATTTACACGTGACACAAGTAATTTGTTGTTTTTATTAATAACTTCACTTTTTAATACTCGTTGGAAATAATCTTATTTATTAATTTTGTATTCAATTTCTTTTTGAAACCCTAATGATGTATTTAATTTCTAATTAAGCCCTAATTAAATTAAAGGTAATTAAGTGTATTGTTTTTATTAATCATTTACTTTTTAATATAGTCGATGTTATATTATTGATTTTAATTTTTTTTTTCTAATTAAATGTCCCTAATTAGGGTGGGGAGGTAGTTGAAGGTAATAAGGTGGTGAAAATGGTGGTTAGGTTTAAGACCTAGGACGATAGGTGGTCAATTGATTGAGGAAAATAGAAAAAGAGAGATTGTGGTGGTGAATTGATGGAGGAAAAGAGAGATTGTGGTGGTGAATTGATGAAGAAAAAGAGAGACAGAAAGAAATAAAAAAGTGGCGATGAATTGATAGAAAAAAAAAGATACGTAGTTTGGTAAACGTGGGTATGAAATAATTAAAAAACTTATTTTATTCTTATATATGAAAGTCATAAGACCTATGGACCGGGCCCCTGCCCCAGACCGGCCGGATGAACATCCAATTTTATTTTATTTATCTTTTTTAAAGTGTAAGTGAAACATCTAAAAGTGTAAGTGGAGCTTTAAACAAGTGTAAGTGCGGTTCAGACGGTTCGTAGCGAACTTGTGGTTCGGACGGGATCCTGATCCTGAAGTCCATTATCTTCATCTTGGCCTTCCATCCATCTTAAGATGAATGGAAGGATGGGCTTCAATTTCATAAAAAAAATGGGAAGACTGACATTTTGTCTGCCAAACATCGCGCGTCAACCTTCCCCTCACCCAAATCAATCACTGTCATTACTTCCCTCCTCTATGCTCCCGCCTATTACCCTTCCCAATCTCCTCCTTTTGAATTCATTTCCTCAACCACACTCTCATTCCATCTAAAAACTAAAATCTCTCTCTAACAAAACTCCATCAAATAAGCTCCATCAATAACTCCGATCATATATACTCCTTCAACAACTCCGATCATACTCCATTTTTAACACAACATCATACTCCGTCACAATAACTCCGATCATCATAGAAAGGTATGTTCATGCATAAACTTCGGTCGTCGTTTTAGTGTTTAAACCCTAAAATTATATTAATCTCTCTCTAACTTTTTATAGATGATATAATCATATATAAAGTATTAATTTCTTTGTTGATGTAATATTTTAGAAGATATAGTCTAAATCTCTCCCTAACCCTAAAATTAATGTGTATAGTCATCTAATGAGTGTGTATAGTCATATTTCTTTTGGCCCATGCATGAGTGTGTATAGTCATCTGATTTTTTTCATGTTCAAGTTCTCATAATTGTCTTTCTTATTATGCATGTGACTTTGCTAATGATGATTGAAGTATAATTAACTCTATGTTTTTTTTTCATTTGACGATTTTAGTTGTATAGTCACACAGATTAGGTTGTATAGTCATATAGTTGAACTTGTATAGTCGCACAAATTATGTTGTATAGTCGTACAGTTGAGCTTGTATAGTCACTCAGATTATATATGTTGTATAGTCACACAGTTGAAGTTGTATAGTCGCGCAGATTATGTTGTATAGTCACACAGTTGAAGCTGTATAGTCACACAGATGAGGTTGTATAGTCACACAGTTGAAGTTGTATAGTCACACTCATAACGTTGTGTAGTCACACAGTTGAAGCTGTATAGTCACACTCATTATTTTTTAGAGTCACACGGTTGAAGTTGTATAGTCAGACTTTATATTGTACACTCACATTATTCACATATTCAGTTATACAGTCACACTCATTACGCATGTCGTTATTGCAGCGAAATGGCTGGTGCGAAGAAAATTGTTGGCAAGAAGGGAGATGGAAAGAAGAAAGTCATGGGAGAGAAAGCGGCCGACCACGCCGTTGGCAAGATGGCTGGGGAATGAAAAATGTTGGTAAGAAGGGTGGTGTGAAGAACAGGCTCGTGGTGGAGACAGCGGCGACCACGTCGTTGACGAGAAGGGTATGCAGAAGAAAAAATTTGGTGAGAAGGGCAATAGGAAGAAGAAGGTCGTGGAAGATGCAACAGGCGACGACGTCATTGGCAAGAAGCTAAGGGTGTGGGGAAGAAAAAATTTGGTGAGAAGGGCAGTAAGAAGAAGAAGATCGTGTTTGATATACCGGTCGACCACGTCAGTGGACGAAATATTGTTGTGCGCGTATCGGATACAACTGCTTCAAAGCCCGGGGGTAAGAGGAAAAGAGAACAACTAAAAGATCCGACAGTATTGGAAAGGAGGTCGGTTATCACTTTTGAACATAGAGGTCCGCCGGATGTTCATTGTAGACCTAGGCGGTTGTACACGGTTATTTCGAAATTGACGGCTGAGCAGAAGGAAAGAGTACGTGATGTGGGGTTCGGTGGGCTATTGGAGTTGAGGTTCGATTCGTTCCCACTAGAGCACGCGCTTATGCTCCTTCGTGCATACTCTGACGGGTGCCATGTTTTCCGCGCCTCACGCCGGGAGGCATTCATGGTGTCAAAGTACGATGTGCACGATTGCTTCCAAATACCTTTTAGACCTCGGCCGGTGAGCATAATCCTAACGAAAAACCAAAAAGGCGCTGATTCGCCCCACAGAATCAGGTTGAAGAATAGCTGGAGGGGGCAGTTGGCATGGTCAAAGACGGCAGACCGATTAATTTAGGGTGCGTATACAAAAAGTTACTGGAAACCGATACCACCGCCGCCGACTTTGTACGTAGGTTCGTCTTGTTCGCATTGTCGTCGTTCCTCATGCCTACTACAAACAACTCACTCAACCTCAACCTACTGGCCACGATGGAGGACGTGGGATTAATTCAACAACAGGGCTGGTGCACTCTAGTGCTGCAAGAGCTGGTGCGCGCGGGTAAGGAGACACATGACTTCAGTAAACATCCTAATTACCTCTGAGGGTGCATCCTTGTTCTCATGATTGCCTACTTTCAACGCTATGATTTCCGTAGCGAGACTTGCAAATACGACATCCCGTTGATCAGGCATTGGGATGCGCGGAGGATAAGTGAGCGTCTGGATGGGAAAATGGCGACGGGGTCACTGGGGAAACAGTTACGCTCCAAGGTATCGTACCCACGTACATGTGAGGTGACGGTGACGAGGGTTTGCAGGCTATAACTCTGCACTCTGATAGACAGCATTCTAGTCCCGAAAGAATAGCGTGTAAGGGTAATATTACACGTGAAGTGGTCCCTCTAACGTCGAGGATCGAAAGCTACGATCAACTGAAGGCCAGAGCCGTGGACGTAAGTTATATCGCAGCCACTCTTTATACCGTCAGTTGAGGGTGACTGTTTTCAATTGTTTGCTTGACTATGACTAAATCAACTGCGACATTACATAATTTACTGCGCGTCTGTGTTTATAAACCATTTAGTGTGACTGTATACTAGTGTCACACAGTTGAAGTTGAATAGTCATTGTCATTATGTTGTAGGATCATACACTTTAAGTTGTATAGTCACACCCATTTAGTATATTCATTATTCTGTATAGTCACACTTTAAGATGCTTAGTCACACCCAGTATGCTGTATAGTCACACTCATTATGTTGTACAAATCACGCGGCTTGTACAATCATTATGCGGCATAGTCACACACTTGAAGATGTATAGTCACACTTAGTATGCTGTATAGTCACACTGATTGTCTTGTAGAATCACGCGGCTTATACAACCATTGTGTTTTATAGTCAGTCACTTGAAGACATATAGTCACACTCAGTTTGTTGTATAGTCACAATAATTATGTTGTAGGATCACGCAACTTTACACTCGTTGTCTAACTGAACTAATGATTTGACTTTGACTTACTTATAGGTCGACCATGAGTTTTTCCTGAAATTCCAGAGGAGCACGCTTGCCTTTTGCAAGTGCTGTGAGGAGGCTGCCTCAACTGTAAAGGACATAGCAACGAGGAACCTGGCAGTTCCAAGTCAACACGCGTCGTCTCAACAATTCTATCCTCAAGTATGTCGACGAAGTTGTTTCATTGGTCGACCGGTTGAGGCAAATTACCCAGAACGCCCCCGTCATTTTGTGGGAAATTGAAATTGAACGTATATGACATCTACAACTACAAACTTATACAACAACTTATATCTACAAAAAGTCATATGACATCTACAACTTATATCGAAATTGAACGGATACAATACTATAAAATTTGAGTAAAATAAATTCTCATCAAAATCATCAAAATCAAAACAAGGATCTCCAACTATGATTTTGTTTCCCGCTTTTGCACATTCCTTTCAACATATCACTATTTAATGATACAACTTTTCACAAGAGGGTCTTCGGATCCAAGGTTTTGAAGAGAATTGATTTCATCTAACATAATAGAATGTAGCCGACAGTCTGACATAAATTAAGATACCATATAATGAACGGTTGTTGTACTGATCTTCCGCGTCCTCTCCGCTATCATAGATTCAACATCTCTTCTAAAAGAGAGAGAGTGAAACTCATCAATTGATGGGGGCGAAACTCTCCTAAAGGAGAGGAGAATTATTATAATTACAATACTAATACTGATATTGATACTAAAACTAGTATAGACTCCATGCTATGGTGCACAATATTTTTAATAAATTAATTTTACAGCATTTTTCATTTTCAATTTTCAATTCTTTTATTTTTATAAATCTAACAATGATACATGTAGCCGTGTAGGTATATATGAACATATTTTTGACTTTGCAAAAACAAATCAAGATAATTGGATAATGTTTTGAAATGTCATTAAATGCAGGCCCGTCAGACCGCGGGTCCAACAGGTGCTGACCACCGGGCCTCAAAAATTGAGGGGCCTCACTCATATATGTTTTACTGCAACAATGTTCAGTGAATCTGTGTAGTGTAGTGGTAAGAGATGGTCATTTGGTCTAGACTCTTTTGTTAAATTTTTTCCACCCTCTTCTCCTCTATTAATTTTTTTCGTTCGCTCGACTCTTTTGTTTAATTTTTGATTACGTATGATTTTTTTAATGTAACCTTATAAACAATATTTTTCATCCATGTAAACAAATAGTTTGAATGGATGCGATTGATACAAAAATTTGATAATTATCAAGTCCAATACACGTGGATTTTCGTTTCATTGGGCCCAACATATTTGTTAAATAAAATACAAAGTAGTACTCCCTCCCCACCACTAAGATTTTCCCACTTTCCTTAAAAGGAAACTCCACTATGATTTTCCCACTTAAAAACTTTCCTTATTCATCCAATATACTCTCTTCCTATTGGTTACTTTTGTGATTTGACATCTTAAACCCCACCCAACAATTTATCACCTTTCTTTATACCTCTCTATATTTTTTTTCTTAATCACCGTGCCAAGTCAAAGTGGGAACATCAATGTGGTGGGGAGGGAGTACATGTTTTTCTATGGTAATAATCATAATTCCATAGTTATTTCATTACTTTACTTTTTAAAATGATACTCTTATTGTGCATAATTACGATATATTATTGGTGAGATTCGTAGATTTTCAACAAAATATGAGCTACACACAACTTAATTGTAATTATAACTTGGGTTTTTATTGTAATTTGTTCAAAATTGTACTCCGTAAGACCGTAACTCATAGGTAATACCATAATTTTACATTTGAAAATAAACGTTTTTTTAAAAATATTGTTATATAATAACATTCGATCCCTAATATTCGGGGCCTCAAAAAAAAATTAAACTGGGTCACCAAATTTTATTTGACAGCCCTGATTAAATGTGTGTTTTAATGAAAATATTACGTATATTTCTATACTCCGTTTATGTCATCTTGCATTTATAGAGACATACTCATTTCTCTTTGCAATTACGAAGTACTATTTTGTAAAGAATGTGTACCAATCATTTTTTTTAGTTGTTATGGTGAAACAATTTTTTTGTATAAAAAGCCCTAAGTTTTCAATACTAAATGAAGGATTATATATATATATATATATATATATATATATATATATATATATATATATATATATAGGTTCACATAAAGCCAACAACTCTTATAAGTTCATAAGTACCAGTATTAAAGTTATACAAAAGGTGCTTAAAGTTACACGAGATGAGTGTTAAAGTTGCACTTTATCACTTGAAGTGATAAAAGATCTGAATGTTATAGTTACATATCAATTCTGAAAAAATGCACCTTTAACGTATGTCATCTGTAACTTTAATATAGACTTAATTACATATGGTGAACTTATTTGATCCTCTCTCTCTCTCTCTCTCTCTCTCTCTCTCTCGATCTCGATCTCGATGGGACATACATCCAAATAAGTGTTATATACTCAAAAAAAATTCATTATATACGTTATTAAACTCACTATATACACACACACTTAAGAACTCAATATATACAGTAAAAAAAATGTTATATACACTCAAATAGTTATTATGTACACCAATTAATCAACAATGGAACATACATCAAAATAACTGTTATATACACTAAAAAACTCATTATATACGCTATTAAACTCACTGCATATATACACTTAAGAACTCAATATATACAGTAAAATAATTGTTATATACACCCAAATAATTAATATGTACATTAGTTAATCAACAATGGAACATACATCAAAATAACTGTTATATACACTAAAAAACTCATTATATACGCTATTAAACTCACTACATATATATATATATATATATACACTTAAGAACTAAATATATATACAGTAAAATAGTTATTGTTATATACACTCAAATGGTTACTATGTACACCAATTAATCAACATATATACACTGAAATAATTTGCATATGTACTTAATTATTTGATATAATAGAATTGTTATATACCTTAAAACAGTTATTATGTACACTGAAATTGTTTTTATATATACACCAATTTTATTTTAAATTCCGAATTTTTTTTTTCAGATTTTTTTTTTTTTTGGAAAAAAATTTTCGGATTTTTTTTTTTTCGAAATTTTTTTTTTTTTTTTTGGAAAAAAAATTTCGAAATTTTTTTTTTCCCGGAAAAAAAAAAAAAAAATTTCCGAAAAATATCGATTTTTTTTCCCCGGGAAAAAAAATTGGGGAAATTTTTTTTATGTATGAGTTTTTGTTTTAATCTTAGCCTTTAATTTGATTTTAATCTAATGGTTGAGATTGTGCCTCAATGGGTGCGGCGAGTTGAGCTGCCTCAAAGGATCCTATATATATATATATATAATCTTGATCAACGGTTGAGATTAATCGTTAGAAGATAACAAAACCCCAAAAAAAGCCTCAAAACCTTCCCCTCTTTCTCTCTCCTCTCTTTCTGTCTCTTCTGTTTAGGGTTACATCAATTTTCCTCCCAAAAACCCCCAAATTTCTCTCAAAAATTCATCATCCTAATTTACCAGAAATTCGTTCATCCTATCATCCTAATTCGTTCTATCTCAAAAATTTGCTCAATTGTATACGAAATTCGTTCAATTCGTATACAATTCATTCAATTCAATTCAATTTTCAGAAATATGTTCAATTCATTCAATTTTCCAGAAATATACGAAATTCGTTTTTGATGAGCATGGATTTCATCCTATTGTGGGTGAACATGAAGGTAAAGTCGTTATAATTCAATACCTATTCGTTTTTGAATAGATATTCATTTTTTAAGTTAATTTATCCGGTTTTTTAGCATGGATTAGTTGAATATATATGTTGGAATAGTTAAATATATGTGTTGGAGTAACTGAGTATATATATTGGAGTAATTGCAGTACTTGAGTATCACTACTACAAATCCCTTGCTTTTATGACGCTTTTTAAGCCTATTTATGACGCTAAAAAGCGTCAGAAATTATTTTTTTGTCGCTTACTAGAAGCGTCAAAATTTTGGGTGCCTTAATTTTTTGACGCTTTTTAGTGTCAATATTCTTGACACATTTATGCGTCGTAATTTATTGATGCTCATTTGCGTCAATAGTTTTTGATGCAAAATTATGTCAAAGAAAAATTATTGATGCCTTTTTTGTGTATGCCAAAAAACTCATAAGAATAATTATTGACGCCTTTTTTTTGTCACAAGTAATGATAGGGGGCTAATCGTGATATACGTAGAACGATAGCAAAACTTAATCAAATCTTCATAAAGAAAAAAGATTAAAAAGAACATAAAAAAATAGCAAAACATTTCTTCTTCGTAGAAAATATATGTCCATCGTCAACAAAAAACAAAAAAAATGCTATAACAAATGTCGTTGCGATTATTCAAAATAATTGACATATATATAGTTCCAACAAAAAAACTAAAAAAATGCTATAACAATTATCATTGTTGAAGAACGTTACTTAAAAGAAATAAGACTATAGATGCTTATGTTTGATGTAAAAGCTAAGAGTGATCTTCAGACGCCTGTTCACCATTTGAAGACTTTGAAACCTACAAACAAAAGTTTTGGGGTAGATGTCTTCCTCGAATTGCTTCCTTGGTTGGACCGTACGTTAAATCCAACTTAGCTACGGAGGAGCGGTCTAGGTTGGGCTATGCTAGAGTTATGGTTTTGGTGAAGGTTGGACAGAAATTTAGGAATTCTATTAAGTTCATGGATGAACTTGGGAATGTGGTGGAAAGTTTTGTCAAATATGAGTGGAAACCCATTTGGTGCCTTAAGTGTAAAAATTATGGCCATGAAGGAAGTGATTGCAAGAAAGAAGAATTGAGGAAGGCTAGAGTTGAGGCTAAAAATAAGAAGGGTGAGGTTGGTTTTATGCAGGCTGCAAAGGGTCGGACTCCTGTAGTACTGAATGCTGAACATAAGAATGTTGTTGTTCAGAATGCAATTCTGCAGGGTGCAGTGCGTACTGCTGCTGGTCAGATCGCTGCCACTGGTCAGAATGCTGTTTTGCCATCTGTTCGCCTGGGACAGCAGATTCAAACCGTGGCTGGTGTTCGGACTGTTGGTGTGCCCATTTCTAAGGCTGGAACAGTGAACGCTGCTTTGAAGTCGAGTTCTATTGTGACTCCAGATATGCCTTTTGTGGACATGTTAAGGGGATCACCAAAAAAAGTGGGGGTGAGGAAAAGGATGGGGCTGGTCTAGAATTAGTCGTTCATGGAAGTACATAATATAGGCTGTTGGAATGTGCGCGGCATGTGTAATATAAATAAGCAGCGTGCAATCAGTGAATTCATTAGGAGACAGCAGGTAGACATCTTTGGTTTACTTGAAACAAAAATAAAGAATAAAGCTTATGCTAAAGTTCATCAAAATATTTTTTATGAATGGAGCATAACGACGAATAGTCATTGTCATGAAGGAGGTCGAGTTTGGCTCTTGTGGAAGCATAAAAGAGTGAACTTGACGATTGTGGAATATAGTAGTCAAAGTATCCATGTCAAAGTTACAACTAGCTCGGGAAAGGATTATATATTGGCTCACGTTAGTTTACGCTTTTAATTCTGCTTTGGAGAGAGTTGGTCTTTGGAGGCACCTTGAATCATATGCTCGTAATGGGCCGTGGATGATTTTGGGTCATTTCAATTGTGTTGTGGACGCTAGCTCGTGAAAGACTTGGTGGTTCGTCTTCGGAGGTTGCTATGGGTCAGTTTCGAGATTGCATTTCGAATTGTGAGGTAAGTGATTGCATGGCTAGTGGGTCGTGGTTCACTTGGAACAACAAGCATAAAGTGGCTGAAACAAGGGTCTTTAGCCGTATTGACCGATGTCTAGTTAATGATGATTTGATGGGCTTGTTCCCGAATGGGTATGCTAATTTTCTACCGGAAGGAACGTTCGATCATTTCCCATGTATTGTTCAATTGGAGCAACCTCCGGTGAGGAGGAATCAGAGCTTTAAATATATGAATATGTGGAGCAAAGCATCGGGGTTCAAGACTTGTGTTGAAGGGAATTGGAGACTCACGGTTAGTGGGACCCCTATGTTTCAGGTTGTATCGAAGTTGCGTAGCTTAAAGAGGCCGTTGAAACTGCTCAATGTTGAATGCTTCGCGGATATCGAGAGCAGGTGTTGTCAGGCGGAGATTAAGCTCGAGAAGGCGCAAATCAGCCTGCGGACTGACAGATCCGTGGGTGCACTGGAGGAGGAGAGTGCTTTGAATGAGCAGGTGCGTGTCCTTCAAGCTGCACGGGCTGAATTTTGGAGTCGGAAATCGAAGCAAAAATGGGTCAGAGATGGTGACGTTAATTCGGCCTATTTTCACGGTCTTCTTCGAGCGCGAAGGGCGCATAATGCTGAAGCCAAAATCGTTGATGGTGAAGGTGTAGAGTGCGGCTCGAAAGACGTTATTGAAGGGGCTTTTCTTCGATACTATTTATCGCTTCTGGGTGAGTCGCATGATGTTGAGCCGATTAATAGTGAACTGGTTCGTAGGGGCCCGGTGTGCTCGGAGGATCATAAGGCTATTCTTGAGGCCCGTGTTACTCCGGATGAGATCAAACAGGCTATTTTCAGTATACCTCGTGATAAGTCGCCGGGACCTGATGGTTTTTCGAGTCAAATCTTTATTGATTCGTGGGACATAATTGGAGATGATATTGTGAAGGCTGTCAAAGACTTTTTCGTCTCAGGTAAGCTTTTGAAACAACTTAATTGTGCTAATATTGTGCTCATTCCGAAGATGAATAGGCCTCAGTCTGTGAAGGAGTTTCGCCCTATTGCTTGTTGTAATGTTTTGTACTAATGTATTGCTAAAATCATTTGTGCGAGACTTGCTAAAGTATTGCCTCATATTATTTCGCCTGTGCAAGGGGGTTTTATTAAGGGGCGTAGTATTGTGGAGAATGTGTTGATTTGTCCGGATTTAGTTCGGTTCTATAAGAGGAAGCGAGTCTCGCCTCGGTGCTTGTTTAAATTTGATATTCATAAGGCCTATGATAGTGTGGAATGGAAGTTTGTGAATCAAATTGTAGACACCCACATTTTGACCGCCAGGTGTCTATAGTAGGTCCCGCCAAACACCCGATGATGATAGGACGCAGACGTGCTTTAATGGACTCGGATATGGGCTCGAAATCATGGACATTTGGTTTAGGCTTATTACGGAGTACAAATCTCACAAAACGGGCCTCAAATTCAGGCCCAGTGGGTCGTTTCGAGTCAAATAAGACTAATTTGGGTCGATTCCGACACCGGGGGTAAAACCGTCTTTTAGCGACCGAGTCAAACCCGGTCAAAGATATTTTTTCCCGAGTCACACGATCTGGCCGTGTCATTACACGTCCAACTCGGACTCAATCACTACAAAAATCAGCCTTCAATAACATTAAACAAATCCGTTTAAGGATAGAATTCGATCTCAAGTAGGAATTCTATCCGGAAACCGAAACAAATTATCACCCGAGCTCAGATACTCGGCTGAAACAGCCGAGTTACCTCCCCCACCAGCCGAGTTTTTGGCTTTCCCACTAAGAAACGAGAAGTTTATTCCCTTACGAACTCTCGTATTTCCTATCCAAACCGGTGTTTCTTGTCACACAAGCAAGACCACCTCGATTCCTATAAATAGGACATCCCGTCCAACACAAAAATAAGGTTTTTAAGACAGAAAAATACCGGAAAAATCACAAATTTTCAGCAGCCAAAAACGACGTCCAAAATCCCGACGTGATCCGGAAATAGTTCCAAGAATCTGACGAAACCAATCCCGTCCAAACCGGCCGAACCCACGCCTACACACACACATAAAAACACTCCAAAAACCGACACCTTAACTCATCCACATCATCTCGACGCTCCCGAACCTAAGCTACCGTCCGACGAGCCTTATTCCGAGAACACAAAGCATGTAGGTTGAGGGTGTAAATCAAACCCGACTCTTTTCCTTTCTCTTTCCCTATCTCACGTTTTTTTCACCTTTTTTTCGTCCTTTTTTTTTTTTTTTTACGGGTCGTCGGTCGTCTCATATTTATTACGGGTCATTCATCATATTTTTATTTATTTTCGATAACAAAACTTTTTTACAATGTTCTGAAAATATGATATCGATTCTCTAATCGTATATCGTATTTACAAGAACTAAATTAATTTTATTCTCGTTAATACTAATGAAATCATTAACCTTTTTATTTACAAAATTTGATGATTTTATACGCAGGGAGAATTTAACATCTTTTTTCGTTCAAAATTCGTTTTTCACCTTTTCGTTCAAAAACTAACTTTTTAAAAACTTTTTCTAAAGTCATTCTAACTATTTGATATCGATTTCATAATCGAATATCGAATACGACGAATATCGAAAATATAAATCGAGTATGAATTAATCCATATTTGTACGCGATTTATAAAAATTGACGGTTTTCGACAAAATAAAAAACCCGGACAGACCGTCACGCGAGTCGCGCGCCATCCAGGCGGCTCGCGCGGCGGCCTGACTCGGCCGAGTCCTTTTTATTCGTTTCTTCTCTTTTCTATTTTTAATTCTTTTCGAACCTTTACATTAAAATGCGACTTTCGCGACATATTTTAATAAATACTTTTTTCGACCTCGGTCAACACGTGTTAATCAATCACGTGTCATCAAATCTTTTCTAAAATTATGCATATTATTTATTTATGTCTTTTTCAATTTATTCATCGTTACTAACTCGTTTTCTCGTGTTTGTAGCTTTTTATTTGTTTTTATCGTTTTATTAGACTAAAACGAACTCACATGCTAAAATAACTTTGACGTTATTAGTTTAATATGCATTAAACGACTTAGCAACCCACTTATTTATTTTTCTCACATGCTTAGGAAAATAATGTTTGCATATCATTCAACCGTCGAACTAACCCGTGTCCACAATTTGGCGACTCCGCTGGGGATCAACTGATGAGTCACTTACCATCGGCATCCCTAGGGTGAGACTCGAAAAGAAATCGTTCGAATAGTAATGTACACGTTTTAGTTCAATGGGCCATGCATAACCCAATCTTTCCCGGGCCGGTTACTTGTGACCGACGTCCCACTATACCGCGGTGCGTTCCTACTTGGACCCACTAAAGACATCGATGGTGGAACTCGTTTAGGTTTTGCGGCATGTCCTAAGACCCACTCGGCTTAGGGAGTCCGTCCTCAGTACGAGAAAGCCATCGTTGTTGGTATAGACCCTATTAGACCGACCGAGACTTAGACTAAGAGCATACATGGTGTCGTTATACTGTTTCCGTGACTACATGCTACTTGGTCCGTGTCTCATCCATTTTTCAAAAAATCGAGTTTTCAAAAAACTTGCATCTTTTTCGAAAACCATCCATTTTTCAAAACCCGGAAAGCTGCCGAATTTAGGACTTATGATTTTGACTCAAAATAGCCTATTTTTAGCCGGTATGCTGTCCAAACCTTTTCAAAAAATTCAAATTCTCGGCCCGATAAACCGTTTTTTTCGATTTTCAAAAAAAAAATCGGGCCTTCCAATCCGACTTTGCTCGGTTATCAAATTCAAATCCTCTTTTCAAACCTTCTTCTTCTTAGGACTTCCCGTATTTAGCAGTGTCGGGTCTTGTCATAAGTAGTAAGAGTCTATAGCGTCGAAACTCCGTCGATCTTACATCACGGGTTTCCACCCCATCCCATGTCCGCCTTATTAGTCAAGGCACGGCCCACCTACGTAGGACAAACTCCTACAAAGGGAAGCCCACTTACACAATCGAGTCCAAAGTCTGGGGATTAGCTCACACGTAGGTCTTTCTTCACACGGGACTAGGCCCACTCTGCCGAAATCCTAAAGAAAGCCCACCGTCCATGAGTCACCCGTCTAGGAGTCGGTCTTCAGCCCCACTCGGGGGCTACCCTTCAGCAGAACGATCAATCACGATTGCTCTAAGAATCAGGTCTTACACGTGTTGTCTCACGTATCCCACTTTCGAGCCACTTAGATGTCACACCATCTGAGTCTTACCAGAGTCTTTAGTCTCACTCGGGGGCTGTCCTCGACCCGAGCAGTCAACCATGGTCACCCTAGGGAGTACCCCACATCCATCCTACACCGGCGTCCTTATGATGCCTTCTTCGAGTCGTACCTATGCTAAGAACACTCGAGTCACCTAGGGTTAGGTCACCACGGTTGGGCCAAGCACGCGACACGATCAAACACGGTCGCCCCCATTTTCGGATTCACCCTTATGTAGCTCGAGTCCAATTCGCGGTCGTTACTTTGTCTAGGTCAATGTCCGGGTTTCCCGATCCGAGGATTTTAGTCATTCCCGTCACCCCGGGCTATGTCTAGTTTGACTCCCTCTGTTGCATTTGCGCAAAGCCGAGTTTAGGCGAGTCGTGGCACCTGTCGAAGACCTTACCAAAAAAAACAACCAACCGAGCATCCGAGTCCGGATCTGATTCGAGTCTAAGTCTGAGTCCGAGTCTAGGATATATTATTCCAAAATCAGAGTCAGAGTCATTTGCATTCTGTCATCTTTCAATATTCTATTTCCCATATATACTTTCCTTATGTGTTTCCGAGAACATGATGAATACCGTCATACACTGTGAGCACATGCACGTGACTATTATAGGCACATCTATAACGACTGCAGGAAACTGAGACCCGTGTTTTCCTTTTACCTGTTCCATGTCTGACATAGAAAGCCACATAACCACCCTTAGCAGGAGCATATCGAATCCTTTGACAAATCTAGGTAGTCTCCTAGTTTGGGTCCAAGACGGGAGGCAAGCCCATTTCCCACAATAAACACCCATCCGATAAGATCAACCGATCCCTACCTTTGGTATTAGTCCAACCAACATTCAAAAAAAACCCATGACCGGGGCTAAGAGGTCAACCAGCAAAAATTCAAAAAACCCATGACCGGGGCTAAGAGGTCAATCAAAAAAATCAAATACCCACGACCGTGGTCAACGGTCAACTCAAGTAAAAATCCTTTGACCGGGGTACGGTCAAATTCAAAATTATTAATACCATCCAATAGGGGATGACAATCAAGCTGGTCAGCTAACACCACATTTAGCCTTCCCACATTACAACCCTCAAGACCTTCTCGAGACCTAGGCTAGAGACAGCCCGGAATTTCGAGGATTCAAGCTCCATAGGATACCCTAACCATTAGGGCCAGACATGGAAATCAGATCCCGCATTATCAAACCTACCCAATCGAAGTTCGAGTCATTATTACTCGACTTCCCCCTTTCGTACCACATTACAATACCTTACCCTCGAAGCCTTAGCTCCACAAAATCGAGCTCCAGATTTCGAATCATCGAAGCCACTTACTTCCTAGCACCACATTTCCAAAAATATCTAAACCAGTTACCAGCCCCAAACACGGGAATTCAACTTGCAGTCGGCATAGAACATGCCCGAATAGTTCACACCACCTCTGGGGGCTACCCCGGAAAATGCTCACAGTCACAGGATCAACATCCTAACTATTCTAGCCCTTTGGTCAAGACATCATTGGGAATGCACCTAGCCTACACCATTGCTATGGCTAGTTACACACAAAGCCCTAATAAACTAGGCACCATAATACATCTTTCAACACTGAACTACGGCTTGGTTTGATTTCACTACACGTGAATACGTAGGCAGCCTTTCAACAAAGGCACAACCACCCACATTGACACAAATTCAAAAAGCATCATCATTCCGGTCACGACACTGTCATGTTCTCAAGAGCTAGCTTTGTTGTCCCGGGGGCTTCTCTTAGGCAGAAGTTCTCCATCCACTCACATAATCCAAAGACTTTCAAAAACTAGCCTCCTTTCTATAGTGTGTCCTAGTACTCGGCCCAGTCGAAGACAAGAATCTGTCAGAGACTCGAGACAACACCTACTTTGGGAACATGCCCCGAAACCACAAAAAAAAAATTCAAAAGAACACCAGTCTACGGCGTTGCTACCACAAAGCCCTGTCGTACGGAAATAGTCTCATCTTTCCCGTTCTGAGGATTCGACCATGATGCCACTCGCCTAGGCTACGGAATAGCGCAACTTAAAAGTCTTGTCATCTTAGGTAGCCCATCCCCTACCGAGTCACGGTCCAACCCTTAGGGAGTCCAGTCGTGTCTGCCGACTCGTCCGGTCACGTCCAGAGTCGAGTCTGTCGGTACATCTCCCTCTTCACCTAGGCATACAGGCTTAACCAGAGATTTTTTTAGGAATCCGTGTCAGAATCTGATCAGGAATCAAGTCATCCCAAACATTCCTTTTCTTCCAAATTTTTCAAAATTTCCGCCATTTTCAAAAAAAAAATCGGTTTTTTCCAAAAAAAATCAACCAAAAATCATTTTCTTCCTCAGCACGAGTCGATGTTTTATCTGTATGTTGCATGCAAAACAGACAGGTATCCCAAGACTCCCGGAGAATTATCAAAGTTCTCAGTGAAAATTCAAGCAACATTTTCGCTGAGGAATCGGATGTATCAGTAAGAGTTACATCCGCAGCTTCTAATAGAGGCTCCCGCGCAATTCAAAGATGGGACGTGCGGTACACTCATAGCCTCCAAGGCAAACTCCCACGCAATTTCAAGATGAAGATTGTCTGTAAAAAGACAAATCCAAGACTTTTTTAGTAGAAAGTCCCCACGCCGTTATTGACATCTATCCAGGTATGATTTCTATCTTATGGCTGGCGAGCCCTTCACGCAAGTCTAATGGACTCTAAACGACCCGATCGGAAGTCTGCCAGGTCTTAATCCTCGATTGGCCTGGTAGCTACTCTGACTTTCGCCTTGTCCAAGCCTCAGTCAGAGTGGGGGCTCTGTAGACACCCACATTTTGACCGCCAGGTGTCTATAGTAGGTCCCGCCAAACACCCGATGATGATAGGACGCAAACGTGCTTTAATGGACTCGGATATGGGCTCGAAATCATGGACATTTGGTTTAGGCTTATTACGGAGTACAAATCTCACAAAACGGACCTCAAATTCAGGCCCAGTGGGTCGTTTCGAGTCAAATAAGACTAATTTGGGTCGATTCCGACACCGGGGGTAAAACCGTCCTTTAGACCGAGTCAAACCCGGTCAAAGATATTTTTTCCCGAGTCACACGATCTGGCCGTGTCATTACACGTCCAACTCGGACTCAATCACTACAAAAATCAGCCTTCAATAACATTAAACAAATCCGTTTAAGGATAGAATTCGATCTCAAGTATGAATTCTATCCGAAAACCGAAACAAAGTATCACCCGAGCTCAGATACTCGGCTGAAACAGCCGAGATACCTCCCCCACCAGCCGATTTTTTGGCTTTCCCACTAAGAAACGAGAAGTTTATTCCCTTACGAACTCTCGTATTTCCTATCCAAACCGGTGTTTCTTGTCACACAAGCAAGACCACCTCGATTCCTAGAAATAGGACATCCCGTCCAACACAAAAATAAGGTTTTTAAGACAGAAAAATACCGGAAAAATCACAAATTTTCAGCAGCCAAAAACGACGTCCAAAATCCCGACGTGATCCGGAAATAGTTCCAAGAATCCGACGAAACCAATCCCGTCCAAACCGGCCGAACCCACGCCTACACACACACATAAAAACACTCCAAAAACCGACACCTTAACTCATCCACATCATCTCGACGCTCCCGAACCTAAGCTACCGTCCGACGAGCCTTATTCCGAGAACACAAAGCATGTAGGTTGAGGGTGTAAATCAAACCCGACTCTTTTCCTTTCTTTTTCCCTATCTCACGTTTTTTTCACCTTTTTTTCGTCCATTTTTTTTTTACGGGTCGTCGGTCGTCTCATATTTATTACGGGTCATTCATCATATTTTTATTTATTTTCGATAACAAAACTTTTTTACAATGTTCTGAAAATATGATATCGATTCTCTAATCGTATATCGTATTTACAAGAACTAAATTAATTTTATTCTCGTTAATACTAATGAAATCATTAACCTTTTTATTTACAAAATTCGATGATTTTATACGCAGGGAGAATTTAACATCTTTTTTCGTTCAAAATTCTTTTTTCACCTTTTCGTTCAAAAACTAACTTTTTAAAAACTTTTTCTAAAGTCATTCTAACTATTTGATATCGATTTCATAATCGAATATCGAATACGACGAATATCGAAAATATAAATTGAGTATGAATTAATCCATATTTGTACGCGATTTATAAAAATTGACGGTTTTCGACAAAATAAAAAACCCGGACAGACCGTCACGCGAGTCGCGCGCCATCCAGGCGGCTCGCGCGGCGGCCTGACTTGGCCGAGTCCTTTTTATTCGTTTCTTCGCTTTTCTATTTTTAATTCTTTTCGAACCTTTACATTAAAATGCGACTTTCGCGACATATTTTAATAAATACTTTTTTCGACCTCGGTCAACACGTGTTAATCAATCACGTGTCATCAAATCTTTTCTAAAATCATGCATATTATTTATTTATGTCTTTTTCAATTTATTCATCGTTACTAACTCGTTTTCTCGTGTTTGTAGCTTTTTATTTGTTTTTATCGTTTTATTAGACTAAAACGAACTCACATGCTAAAATAACTTTGACGTTATTAGTTTAATATGCATTAAACGACTTAGCAACCCACTTATTTATTTTTCTCACATGCTTAGGAAAATAATGTTTGCATATCATTCAACCGTCGAACTAACCCGTGTCCACACAAATGTTGAGAGCTCTTGAGTTTCCTGATCATTTTCGCAGATTGGTCATGGAATGTGTCCAGACGGTCTCGTATTCTCTTTGTGTTAATGGAGATAATTTTTGTTTTTTTCGGGGAAAGCGGGGTTTGAGGCAGGGTGATCCTATGTCACCTTTGCTATTCACTATATGTATGGAGTATTTCTCTCGGCTTTTATCGTATGGGCAGATTGACAAGAATTTCAAGTATCATCCGAAGTGTGGAGCGTTGAAGCTCACCCATTTGCTTTTTGCGGATGATCTGCTTCTCTTTTGTAAAGGGGAGAAGGATTCGATGGAGTTTTTATGGCGAGCTTTTGCTTCTTTTAGCAGAGCCTCGGGATTTTGTATTAGTGTAGGCAAATCACATGCTTACTTTGCCGGAGTGGAGGAGGACAGGAAGGCCGAGATACTTCAGTTCTCGGGATGTGTTGAAGGTACGTTTCCTTTTCGCTATCTTGGATTGCCTATCCAAAGTACCCGTTTAGGGAAGGCTGATTGTGAGATTCTTCTAGCACGTGTGGGGTCGAGAATTCCTAGTATTGGAGCCCGTAAGCTGTCTTATGCTGGGAGATTAACCTTGGTCCAGTCTGTGCTGTCTCAGTTGCACAATTATTGGGCAATGGTTTTCATTATTCCTAAATTTATTATGGCTCGGATTGGTTCCTTATGTCGCAATTTCCTTTGGGACGGAGGGATGGAAGGGAATAATCGGGCTCTAGTAAGTTGGGAGAAAATATGTTGTCCTAAGGAGGAAGGAGGTTTGGGAATTCGGGATTTATATATTTGGAATGAGGCAGCTGTTGGGAAATTGGCTTCGTGGGTCTTTGATCAGCCGGATAGATTATGGGTCTGGTGGGTCAATTGCATTTATTTGAAAGGAGGTGAGTGGCGTGATTATCAGCCAAATTCGGATGTTACGTGGCCTTGGAGGAAAATTTGACAGGCTAAGGAGAGAATTTAAAATATGTTTGTGAATGGCATGTGGCATGGTTCGTGTTTCCAATATTCGATTGCAAGGGCTTATCATGATATTCGGCCTCAGAGGCTGAAAGTGTCATGGGCGAGACTTGTTTGGAGTGTTTGGAGTATCCCGAGACACTGTTTCTTTTCTTGGCTGGTGTTTCGGGGTGCAATAAACACGAGGAAGAAGCTGTTGAGGTTTGGGGTCGCTGATTCTGACCTGTGTTACTTTTGTGAGGCTGAGGAGGAGAGTATTGAGCATCTTTTTTTCAGGTGCGAGTGGAGCTCTCGAGTAATTGGTTTTCTACGTGACTGGGTTGGAAAGCAAATACCGTGTATCGACGGGCTGGATTGGGCGTGCAAATTGAGGGGATCTAAGCTTCAATGTAATGTTCTTCGAGCTATGGTTAATGCGTCGATTTATCATATTTGGAGACAGAGGAATTTATGCAGAATCGATGGTGTTGTGATGATGCCTATGAGGGCGGCCAATTTGATTAAAGTGGAGATTAAGAACAGAATTTTGTGTAAGATCAAATATCCGATTATTGCTAGAGATGCTAGATGGCTACATAAATTGATGTAGTCAAACATTTGTACATTGATCATACATATATATACACATTTACCTTTTAACAAAAAAAACATTTTTACCTTGTATATCAATCTTGTATGGAACAACATTAGTTGCAATTACGGAAAAACGAATCTTTTCTAAACTCAACACAAGACTAATTCACTTCTTCATCCACACCACCTAATTGCCGATTAGGTAATGAGATTGGGTATAGTTGAATCTCAAATTACAAAGTATCATCAAAAGAAGGTATGGTAACATTATCAACATCAGCATCATCATAGAACATCATAACCTTAGCATCATCATAGAATATCAGGTGCAAGTTACAACACCAACAGCGACATAAAATCAGGTGCAAAAGTGTATAAAACAGGTGAAAAAACTATGACAACAAAAGAAAAAAAAGATTACCTTAGGGTTGGCCATGTCTAAAATCGTCTTTGCAACATCAAAAAACTCAATTGGTGCTTTCCCATTACTCAGAACATCCAAGATGTGGCTAAATTGTGTAGTCATTTTTTTCAATAAGTTACCATTTTCATTGCACTTGATCTCTAATCCTTCATTTTGCTTAAATAACTCTTCGTTTTGCTTCATCAAACCTTCATTTTTCTTGGTTAAATTAGCAACTGCCTTCTCCATATTTTGTAGAGCAAAGGTGTTTGTTCCCCCATTAGTGAATTCCTCTTTCCTTAAAATACCACGTGCCCCAAACACGTCGCTTTGCTTCACGCCATATCCATAACCAACGGGCCGCTTCGGGATCTCCCCCGCATACATTAGCTTGTTAAAAGCTTCGTTCTCAATTTGTTGACGAGACTTGGTACTTGACGGGTCTGAGTAGACAACTTGAGTCTCAACATTAGCTTCAACGTCCATCTATCTATATACACCAAAGAATAAAATTAGTATTGAACAATTCAAAATAAAACCCTAACATATCAAAAATATGTACAAGGATTACATTGCTAAATAGTATACAAGTTTAATTACCACAAAATTTTCACATAAGGTGTCTGCCACATATGTTCCGTCTTTCTTCTGATGAGTTTTCTGGAACAGTTCCAAAAGACTTGGCTCTCGATTCTGTGATTCTTCCTGAAATGTATCACCGTTAGATTATTTTCTCTTAACATATACTTAAATTTAATCAACACAAAGGAATTAAAATAGGAGAAACTATACAAAATCGGCCCGTATATTAGCATAGCTTTTCGCTCCAGTTGTATGAATATAAACCTGACTTGCACGTGCTTCTTTCCCATATTCCGAAAATTTCTGCATTAAGATAGTTATTACTAACTTTTTTTTAGTCTAATATGAGAGGAAATGAATGAAATAAATAAAACACAAACATATATCAAACATTATTCGGTATTCTTATGTTGAACATATACCTTTCCCTTTTCGAAATACCAATAATCAACTAGATGCATCCAACTATCACGGGTATGTCCTGTAGGCACAACTTCATAGATTTGTTTTTTGGTCATTTTTGTAGGTTTAAAATATTTATTCCTTAGTGAATGTCTATATTGCCTCACGCTTCTACCCGTACGCTTAAGTATTCCGTGGTCATATGGATCACCTTCTGGTATAACAAAACGAGACTTCAAAGAAACAGAAAAGTAAGGAGTTAAAATAATGTCACAAGCAAATTATTAAATTATAATCCATCAAAAAAATAATACTCAAATAAGTTACATGCGTACCCGAATCAATTCAACGATCTCAATTTTGTATTGCTCATTGACGTGGTGCCAATTTGTTTCTCTTATTGGACAATATCTCTCAGTTCTTGCAACATCCCCGATAAATCTTATCAAAATGTGCCCTCCTTTTTTAATTGGTTGGTAAAACTCATTGAAGGTAACAAAATACTTCACGCCAGAAGAATGCCAGACATCATGAGGTTGGATTGGAAATATTTTGTCGGGAAAAGATAGTTGATGATCTGCCAAGGAAGGTTTTGGACTATGTCTTTCAAATACATGATTTTTCCAAATAGGGGATGATGTTGTGCTTTTGAATGGTTGGGAGATTTTTTTCAACTTGACAAGGAGAATTGACACCAGATTCACTTTCTAACGGTTGTGTACCAGATTTGCTAGACGGAGCAGTTCTTGATGAATGACTGTGGTTATTCACAGGTTGAAATCTCTGAGGAAATGAGTTTCCGCCTTTTGAAGGTTCTCCGAACTTTGTTGCTTTAAATTGATGTGCTTCGACAGGAGTACCGTTGTTGTCATTGGCATTTTGGGGTGGTTTGTTGGGTTTAAATGGTCCCCATCTCTTACCCGTTACACCACATGGGATTTCTGATGATACAACGGGTATATGTGATGCTGACTTTTTCGATGCTTGTGATTCCTCATCTTTTCCTAGCAAGTTCCTTGTTCTTTTGCTTTGATAATTGATCATTGAGAAATACGCTCCTTGATATATCCTGAAATACATAAAAAAGAGTTCAGAAAGTTGAGGTAAACTTGCTCTTTAGTCACAATCCCGTCGACTTACAGAGGTAAACTATGAATAGAATTAAGGAAATTTAGGGGGGAAATTGAAAATTTGAACTCCGAAATCCAAAAATTATAATGTTCAAGGGGTTCGACCGTCCATTTTCGCCACAAATAATCAGTAACACCTCCTGCCCACAAAAATTAATCAAATCCTATCGATTTAAACAATCACAAGAGAACAAACAATTCCCATCAAATTACAAATGGGCGTACACACAAGACACATTAAATCCAACCAAAATGACATGAACTCGATCCAAAATGGTATGAATAGCTATTCATAATTTAGTAGAATGGTATGAATAGCTATTCATAATTTATATTTGCATACGATTACATACAATTAAATGCACTAGTTAAAATTTCAGCAGAAAATAAAGAATGCATTCGATTACATTGCAAAACGCACGTGAACAATTAAAAGAACATCAACAAGAAGAAGCGTGTTGGTTCATATCAAAATTGCATAGGAATATACAAGAAGCACTGGTTATTCATATCAAAATTACATACAAAAAAATAATTGAAAAACAAACCTGAATTACATACAAAAAAATAATTGAAAAACAAACTTGATGAATATTAGCGTTTCTGAACAGAGGAGGAACGAATCATGACGGCCGGAATCTAAAGGTGAACGGCGGATTCCTCGTCTGAGCACGGTGTTGTTGTTGGCTACCGGTGGTGTTGTGGGTCGCGCGACGGTGCTCAGTAGTGGTCAGTATATGGTGATAGATGAAAGGGGAATTGAAATGGTTTAATTGGGGTATTAAGGTGTAAATAAGCGGTCAGTATGGGTATTTGTGGGATGAATAAGCGGGACAGTGAATTAAGGTGTGAGCGGGTTAATTTTGGGTTTTAATTTTTTCACAATATTTGATACCAGCGCGTTAGACAAAATTGGTGGGATTTTGGGTCATTAATGGCAAGTTTAATTTATGACATCAAAGGGTGTCACAATATAAAAGAGGGAAGATTATGAGGTTGACACCCTATGAGAGCGTCAATGATAAAGCAAGGGATTTGTAGTAGTATATATGTGTGAATACATATGTTGGAATAATTGAATATATGTGTTGGAGTAATTGAATATATGTATTGGAGTAACTGAGTATATGTGTTGGAGTAATTGGAGTACTTGAGTATATATGTGTTGGAATAGTTGAATATATATGTTGGAATAGTTGAATATATGTGTTGGAGTAACTGAGTATATGTGTTGGAGTAATTGGAGTACTTGAGTATATATGTGTTGGAATAGTTGAATATATATATGTCGTAATAGTTGAGTATATGTGTTGGAGTAACTGAGTATATGTGTTGGAGTAATTGAAGTTACTGAGTATATGTGTTGGAATAGTTGAATATATGTGTTGGAGTAATTGAATATATGTGTTGGAGTAACTAAGTATATATGTTGGAGTAATTGGAGTACTTGAGTATATGTGTTGGAATAGTTGAATATATATATGTTGGAATAGTTGAATATATGTGTTGGAGTAACTGAGTATATATATATTGGAGTAATTGGAGTACTTGAGTATATGTGTTGGAATAGTTGAATACATATGTTGGAATAGTTGAATATATGTGTTGGAGTAGTAATTGAATATATGTGTTGGAGTAACTGAGTATATATGTTGGAGTAATTGGAGTACTTGAGTATATATGTGTTGGAATAGTTGAATATATATGTTGGAATAGTTGAATATATATATATATATGTTGGAGTAATTGAATAAATATGTTGGAGTAATTGGAGTAATCATTTATATATGATCATTGATATATCGCAGCTTGCTAGCTTAGTTTAGTCGGTGTAAGCTTAGCTTTTTGTGTTTGCCAGTTGATGTAATTAGATCACATTTTTTGTGCCAACAACATTACTACTGTCTAATCTTTTTTCTCGCTTTCCCACTTATTACGTTTGTTGTTATCTTCTGTACGTGCAGGGGAAACTGGCAGTAAGTCTGTGGAAGCATTGGTATGTTTCAAACTACTCACGAGCAAGTTGTGCAATCAGCTATCACCGGAGCTGCTATCGCTGCTGCTGCTAATATGCTTAAGATCGACTATTTTCTAGTTCTTCTCCCTTCGAATGTCGTTTTCGTGTTATCCTCTTTAAGATGTAATGTGAATGTTGTTTGCGGAGTACTTGTTATCTACTCGAGTTGTTATCATACTCATAACTCATAACGTACAGTTGCTTCCAACTAAGGGTTATTCAAAATCTATCATCGACGTTTCTACAGGCACGCCTAACACCTAAACGTAGGTCGCAAGACACAAATCATGTCCATGAGCATGATATTAACTCCCACATCCTAAACTCGTGTTTCTTATTAAACGATCTTAATCGTGGTATGTTAAAAATGTAGGTACTAAATACGGAATATGAGTCATGTAACCAGAGTAGAACGAACAAAGGTGATTTTCCTTTCGATCTTGGTAAACTTCCATCTCAATACGTATATAGTTCTATGCCAGATATAATAAGGAGCCATCTCTTTATTCCTTGTTCTAAATTTCTAGCCTAGGGAAATAAAATTGCACAGCCAAGACGGTGGTTCAGCGGTGACCGAGTCAGTGTCATTAACTAATAACAAATGATTAATATAATAAGAACAAAAAGGAGAGCATAGCGTAAAATAGCCAAATTGCTCTACAAAATTGAATTAGAAAATGCCTAAAACTCCAACCGCGACAAAGTCCGAGTAAACCAGTCAGACAGCCGCGTTATCTTCTTGTAGACCTCTGAATTCTTTGCGAAAAAAGAATCTGCATTCGACAACACAACATTTATATCGTGCTGCAATGCCTCCAAGCTCCGATAATACTTGTTCTCAAGCCTCGACTGTATTACATCCAGAGATATCGGCACATGCAATCTGCATGTTTTCAGATTCCAGTCATTAATTAGGCCAAAACTAAACTGATACAGGTAAGGCGGCCAAAACTAAACTGATACAGGTAAGACAACAATATTAGTGTAGTAATGTGGGAATTAGTGTAGGCGACACCTTCCCATCCGCTATCACAAGAATCTCCACCAGTCCAACCTTGAGGTACATTCTTCCATCTCGTCATCAAAGAGATTAAAGTAGCATTTGTGATAATAGTAGCTATAACACCAAAGGGAAGACATAGGCGACATGGAGAAACTTACTTGTATTAATGATCAAGAGTAGTTAACAGCTTAGCACCAAAAAAAAAGAGTAGTTCACAGCTGTTGTTGTAGTCGACAAGCTACTTATGTTATTTCACATTTGCACTGATGATTTTCAAGCCCATACCACCCTATCTTCACTACTCCTTGATTGTAATTGCACCACGTACACTAAATAATCCTACCAGCTTATTATTGTTATTAGCTCATCAAACTCATCAACTTCCTCCACTCTGATCTTTCGTGATCATACCATTCATCATCATCCTAACAAGCTAATTCCTTCTAGCTACTTCAATTCTATTGAACCGGACACTTATATATGACAAACAATAATAATCAACACGTTCAATTGCAAGATCAACAACCCCAAAGTAGTAGTAGTATTATTATTAATAACGACATTATTATTGATGCCAAAATATCTAGTATATGTAATGATCATGAACAAGAAACTAAAACAAGTAGTGGGAGAAAGAGGAGACGAGACCCCGATCAGGTTCATGGCTGCAGTATTAACATTCAAGTACTCCAGTATTAACATTCAAGTATTATAATATATATATTCAACTACTCCAATCCTCTTACTATAAAAGAAGGCACCATCAACAGTGACGTGGTGCAATGAGGGTTCCCTATTTCGAAATTAGTCCCTCTTTTTTAGAGTTTTGGAATAGTAGCTTACTTTAGGCTAGGTAGTAGAAATCAGGTTGTTTATCCGACAAGTAATCCCCTAAGCAATTAATGTCGCCTACACCGTGAACTGTATGTTCTCATGGGTTAATGCAACATCTTCCATGGGAATTGCACACATTCAATGGCTGCTTTTACCAACTTCTGCGTATATTCCCCATGCTGTTGATGCATCTACCACACCACACTCAACGAATCTCTTATATATTTACTGTATGTTATCATAATGTTTCACCTCATCTCAAACACTTTCAAATTCCTCTTTGCATTCAAAGATCATCACAACTCAAAGTTTATTAGATCTCCATTACTGTCACTACAATGTCGACCTCCAACACTGTCTCCATTGCGACTCTTACCCATGGTGTAAGGCTGCGGGAGTTGAATGTTAGGGTGATATACATGTGGAAGAGACCGGAGTTCAAGGATAAGTCGAAGACGGAATCAGTTGAAATGCTCCTGATTGATGCCGAGGTATGTACCATAATGTCTCTAAATCCAGTTTATGTACACTACTATGTCTTACTCCTTCCTCTTATACTATGCTTCTCAGAATGATTGTGTCCAAGCTACAATCAAGAAGCCTCTTATTAAGAGGTTTAAAGACAAATTTGTTGTTGGAGAAGTGTACAACATCAAGAGCCTAACTGTATCCAAGAACGAAGGATATGACAAGGCTACATCGCATTCCTGCAGACTCAATGTTGAGTTCTCATCGAGGATTACGCATATGCCGAATGACAAAACCATACCGTCCGACTGTTATCGTTTCGTTAGTTTCGATGATATTATCAATGGCAGAGAACCAACTACGCAGTATATCGGTTAGTATAGTTTAGATTCCTTGCATTATCTAAGTCTGTATTTCACTCAGTACTTCTAATTGATCGTATCCCTCACTTACGATTTAGTGTTATTCTCCTCGGCAGACATTGTCGGCAAGCTATATGAGATTGGACCAATAATCGAGACGAAGAATGGTTTCAAATGTAGGAGTATCAAATTGGAGAACACAAAGTACAGTCATCTAATTGAAAGTTTAAACACCTGCGATTACTGTTATTACTTTCGATACAAATCCCTTCTATTCTGCCGCACTAATGTATCTGTCATGTTATTTCATCTTAATCGCTCTATATCAGAGGTGTAGTACTCCAGTGCACTCTGTGGGCACCACACTTCACGGAGCTCCCTGAAGTTTTGAAGAGTCTACCAAATCCAGATCATTCCAAAGTCATTGTTTGTAGATGCGTTGAGGCCAAAAATTTTGAATGTACTGTCTTCAGTCCTATACCTTTCGCTATCTTATTTTCTTTTTATCAGTTTTATTTGCATAACATCCTACGATAACTATTTCATACCACAAATCAACAGCTTCCTGGCGCGTGCAAACAACCTTCAACGCCACCAAATTCGAGGTTAATCCAAATATACCCGAAGTCGACGCGTTCCAAGAGAGGTACGCAGTTGTATTCCGCAATTGTACTCTACTTAATGTTATGTATGAAACAAATTTTAGAAATTTTGTTCATTTAGAAATTACTCCAACAGAAGTTATGCAGTAGTTGTTCTCTTCTAAATAGAGTTATTGCAGTCTTTCTTCGCAGGCCCCAAGTAATTCTCTCCAATACGTAGAGGAGGGTCCAGAGCAAGAAAGCTTTGAACTTAGTGTCGACGAGGTGCTATCAATCAGTCAGATTATCAATAATGAAAAGGTTCTACATTTTATTCTCTAGAGTTTACAATTTCTGGTCATGTCCTTTGTCTTCTTTCCCCTTAGACAGTGCATAATCACTGACGCTGTATCCAATCAGAGTGGATATTTCTACACCGTCGCAACCATAGTCGACTTGGAGGCTACCGCCGGTTGGTACTATCACAGCTGCAAGTCATGTTGGTCGAAGGCTGCAAGGAATGAACATGGACGATGGATTTGCAGTCGCCACGGCTGCACTGGTAATACTTCTAGGTTTCCAGGTTCAGTTCCGAGGTAAGCGTTATTTAATTGCAATCAGAATTTATTTGATATTTCAATCGTTGTTGTCTATTGTGAGTACCATATTACATGACCATTTAGCCTGATTTGTCCTCCGAATTTCGTTGAAGGTACCAAGTGAAGTTCGCCGTCAAAGATTACTCAGATATTGAGTGTCATTTCGTTGTTTTCGACACCCAGGTACAACATTATGTTGGCGAAACAGCACAAACTTTGTTGTCCAGAATGGAGAAGGTAAATTCTACACTATCCACAACCTGCGCCTTCCACTCTACTTGCATTTAATCACCTCACGATTGAGGAGCTTAAACTATATGACGCAGGACAATGACGGTTATTCAATACCGGGAGAGCTTTCGACCTTTCTTGACAATCGTTACCTGTTCAAGATCTTCATACACGAAAAATTCAACGTTGAGCAATCTTCAAAATCCTACACCGTTCAATGGATGTCTGATGACCCAGACAAGATTTTTCATTTTGTCATGAAATACGAAGAAGCTATTAAGGTACTAATCACGAAGACGCACCTTTCAACAAATATTCTCATCAGCTATGCAACTTTTTTATTCCTACTTTAACTGCGTCCATTTACGAAGAAATCTAATTCTTCTATCGTACACACAGCTACAAATTGAGGATTACAGTCTGACAACAACGAATCTTGAGCGGATGACGGTCAACAGAAATGTATAGCTTCCTTTCCTTCTATATTACAAAATGTACTTTCTTTACTATACCCAATGGATTACAACAACCTTTATTCCCCTGCAGAACGGTGGATCCTCCTCAAGAGGTGTCAATATTACTGACCAACTTACGAACGTGGGGGAAAGTTCACCTGCAGGAGCGACTTTGAAGGAACCAATAACCGCCGCCAGTGCTATAGAGGTATATATTCACCACTTCAGCTGCTCTCGATCCTTTACTCCCTGCATTTTTGTTTACATTTTGACCATACATTTTTTCCACGACGTTACAGGTCATCGACTGTGAAACATCCTCTACTCCATCCCGTATCACTCCTACGAAGAGGACCAGTAATGGAATGTTGATGGACTCCACTTCAGGACATGACGCGCCACCTGATTTCGGTTCCACCACCAAAGACCACCACAAAAAAGAAAAGAGTGTTTAGGACAAGAACCATATGAAATGCAATACCCGGATTTATGCAATTTATTTCCCCTACTGTATCTTGACAGTTTTATTTCCTGCTTTGATGCACTTTATGAGATTCGAATTCCCGATTTAGTTTCAATTCAGTTCATTTGGCAAATTACTTCACGACATTTCAATTTGAAACGTAACTTATTTTAAAAAATACTGAGGGCTAGAACATTAAATACAAACTCGAAAACAACCTTCGATGAAAAAAATTTGTCGAAAGACAACTAATTTCATGGAAATTATTTACAAGACAACCTTCAAGTTACAGGCTCACAAAACGAAGTCTGGTTTTAGTATCGCAATTTACTTAGCGCACCGCTTCGCGACATTTCAACTCACATCTTGATTTATTGGTTATTGAGTCTCCGTACTTAGAACCCCAAATTAAAACCCTGAACAACCTGCACAATTAGGAGTGAAGTTACTACCATGATTATACTTAATCAAACTAATTTACGTTGACAAGTTATTGTCCATGTGTATCAAGAAATTCTACTTCGCTGTTGATCGTACTCATCCTATTCACTTGATTTCCCCTTTTAGGTCCTGCATATGCAACCCTTAAGTGATCAAATTCCAAATTCTCCAGTTCTCAATCCCCATCAGGTTGATATCACCAAATTCGTTTTTTGCTTAAGCGGTCCATAAATAATTTCTCGGATGAATTACGGTTATTTGTAACATCACCGTCTTTCACATTACTCATACGAACCAAATCCCGGTGTCACACATCACTTCAGCTTCGTCATCATAATAATATATTCAATGTTCATCCTATTGGGAACACAACACATCGTTTTCTGATGCAACTACTCAACTGCAAGTCCTTTCGACTCCTTCTCATTGACAACCAGAATTCATGTATATATACATGTATATACAACAACTAATTGGCCTTAGTCACATCAATTTGTTTAAACTGCAATTTCTACATTCAACTATCATGGGTAGTTGTAGTAATGAAAACGAAAACAGTATCACAATGAAAACAAAGCGGAGGACGTCCCGTATCGACATTGTCGCAAGTGGATCATCTGATCCGTCCGTTATCAAAGAAGGCAAGTCAAATAAGAAGAAAAAAGGTCATGGTTAGTATTCCACAACTTCCTACTTCGTTTTTCACGTTGTACTTTACGTAATTTCTTTTTGTTCTACACCAACGACATTGTTAAACCATTTTTTTTCCTTTAGTTGCTTCTAGGTCGCCTTTCAATGATATCACAAATGTGTGTACCAGTCCTGAACTTACAACTTGCTCAACCATAGCCAACGCACTGACACTTGATTCCGGAAACGTTAGTAACTCCGATGTCTTCCTCAACCCAGGTCATACTACTCCACTCTACTTCACCATTTTATTTCATGATCTTTCCATATATATTATCAACAATTTCTGACGTCTGTTACAGATGTTATTTCCTCGCGTACTGGTATTGGAGCACTGCTTGATAATGGCAATTCATTTTTGAAGGAAAAAGGTATCGAGTGCTAATATAATGTTCAGATGATTGGAGCACCTGATTACAATATAGAGTAAGTAAAGCGTTCCTAATTTTCGACTGAGTTTGTTCGACTGTTTCCTTCAAACTACAGGGAAGGAGATTTTGACACATCATGATAACGATGGTAATCCGCCCAACTCTGCGTCTCGAACAAGTGAGGTTGATGAATTTTGAGAGATTAATCAGAACGTTGTATCTGGTGACATTTTTTTCGTTTTCTATTGGAAACAATTTTTGCGTTTCTAAATTTGTCGAAAAGGTTCTATGTTCACGTAACGCTCAATGTGTACACCCAAATTCGCTTGCAGCTGTGACAGTGCACAATGATGACTTCAGTCGTGGAGCTGACGACCACACACCAGTAGAACACCTTCGTGACGGTATGTTTTCCTGTCCTATAATGGTCATCTGTCTGTTCCCCCAACCAATTTACTAAAATGAATAGACCGTTGCGTGAAATTCAATTATTGTCTACCTATGTAAAACCAGCTGCTGATCTTGAAAGACATCTAATAACATACCTTCTTTCCAAACAATCGCGCCTTGATCGCAAACATATATTGACTGATAGGAGGAATGGACATAAATCGTTCGAAGAATCAATGTACACTGATAACGACCCATATATGGATTGGCGTACGAAACTTGCAAGGCGAAAAAACATGGTGAAAATATCGGCTAGAAGAGCAGAGAAATTAATTCAATCGTCTGTCCATAGCACTCCCGACAAGCGGATTGACGATCTTACTACAGGTTTTTTTTTTACGGAGTCTATCACGTGCATAGTAAATAATTGTGTATTAAAATCATCTTGAATTATATGTACTCCGTGTCTTGGTAATTGCTGTTGTTGTCAACCGTGTCGTGGAAGACATTCGTGAGGCTGCATCTATAGACGGATCCACACCCAGAAGACTGAGTTCCAACAGACACTTCAACTCCTCGACACATAGCGATTTAATAATTCATAGTTTAGCCCGTGATATATTTGGAGAAGTTAGTGAAGACCATCACTTTCGTGATGATCCAACGGAGGAAACAGGTTTGCTTCATGTTTACATTAACGCGTACAATGAAACTATTATGCAGTGGGATGTACGAGCAGTCGTTCTGTTATTTTCAGGGTGGATAGGCTACGACGATATTTGGGATCCGGAGTACAGGTGCCAAAGATGCGCTGCACTGCTATGGTATGGTGAAAGAGATAGAATGGATCGAAAACCGTTGGTGCCTACTTTCAACATGTGTTGTAGAGACGGTATTGTCGTGCTACCCTACTTAACTGAACCCCCACAGCTGTTGAACGATCTCCTCCACGATGTGCACCCGAAAAGTGGTCATTTCAAGGGTAATATCAGGTGCTATAACTCGATGCACGGTTTCACGTCAAGTGGCGGTAAAATTGATCACTCAGTATAATGGTAGAGGACCATACACTTATAGGATAGGTGGACAGAATTCGCATATGATTGGAAGTCTACTTCCAGTGGATGATCAGCCGCCGAAGTTCTGCCAACTGTATATATATGACACCGAGGACGAAATTAATAACAGGAAGAGAGCCCTTATGTAAGTTGCCATCATTAAATAACCATGTTATTTACTCACAAACCTTTTCGTGCGTACTACTATATTGTACCAGGGTAATAGTTTTTTAACGTTTTTTTGAGGTTTGTACGCTTTCAGGGGTAAGTCACAGACATTTGACAAGTTCGACGACGACCTAATGGCTGAAATTAAGACAATGATTGACGACTACAATCCTTTGGCGAAATCATTCCGTATGGCGAGAGAGTATTTTGAACTCAGAAGACAGGTGTGAGGTCCGATTGCGTCTTATTAATGGGAGAAATACCGATGGCAGAATTTACAATTTGCCTAACGTGTCAGAAGTTGCAGCGCTCATAGTTGGTGACGTTGAAGACATTGTCGACAATAGGGACATTGTCGTTGAAGAAAAAAGTGGATAGCTTCAGCGTATATCAGAATTGCATCCGTCTTACTTGGCTCTTCAGTATCCTCTCTTCTTTCCACGGGGTGAGGATGGATTTCGCCTCAGGATCAGCCACTGTCAGGATTCTGTTGACTCGAGCTCGAATCCAGAAACTGCACGCAATAAACTCACACTAAGGGAATGGTTCGCGTTCCGTTTGCAGGATCGGCCATCAGAGGTCGAGCCTGACACGTTGCTCAGAGGCGGTAGACTCCTTCAACAAATAATTGTCGATGGGTACACAATGATTGAAGCCCAACGACTGAAATTTCTTCGATACAATCAGCCTAGCTTACGCTCTGAGAACTACAAACAGTTGTCCGCTGCAGTGTCCAACGGTGAAACCGATTCGTCATCTGTTGGAGTGAAATACATTGTTCCTTCTAGCTTTGTTGGCAGGAAAGGATATATGAGGGAGAACTACCAGGATACGATGACGATTTGCAAGTGGTGCGGTTATCCTGACTTATTCATCACATTCACTTGCAATCCTAAGTGGCCCGAAATCGAACGTTTCGTATCTAAACGTGGTCTGAAAGCTGAAGACAGGCCCGACATAGTAGCACATGTATTCAAGCAGAAACTTGATATACTAATGAGGGATTTTAAGGAGAACCACATTTTCGGCAGAACAAGAGCAGGTATTCGATTTGCTTCTCCCCTTCCCCGGTACATCGTCAGTTACAATACTATCTCGCTCTCTAAAATGTATATCTAAAATACGTATCCACCATTTTCTTGCAGTCGTGTATACTATCGAGTTTCAGAAACGTGGTCTTCCTCATGCTCACATCCTCCTTTTCCTCCAACGTGAGGACAAATTCCAAGATGCAGCCGATGTTGACAGTATAATATCCGCGGAAATACCAGATCCATTGGATAACCCAGCCCTACATCAAGCCGTTTGTGACTTAATGATTCACGGGCCATGTGGTCTTGCAAATCCGAAGTCTCCTTGCATGGTTGGCGGTGTGTGCATCAAAAGGTTCCCCAAGGCCTTTTCAGAAAGGACCACAGTTGATGGTGACGGTTATCCTATGTATAGGAGGAGAGACAATGGCAGTACTGTTCAGAAATCGGGGGTCTCCGTGCATAATGGTTTTGTCGTCCCTTACAATGCTGATTTGTTGGAGAGGTACCGTGCTCACATAAACGTCGAGTGGTGTAATCAAGCCCGGTCCATTAAATATTTATTCAAGTATATTAACAAGGGGTACGACCGAGTCACCGCTGGGGCTGCAACGAGGACGAACCCCAACGAAATTGACCAAATCCAGGAGTACTACGACTGCCGATATATATCACCGTGCGAGGCAACCTGGCGTATTTTTGCATTTGATATTCATTACAGGACTCCACCAGTTCTTCGATTGGACTACCATCTCCCGAATGAATAGAATGTCGTATACAATGAGGACAATCCTATAGAAGATATCCTTGCACGCTCAAGTGGAGGTAGGACGAAATTCACCGCGTGGTTAGCTTACAATGTTGACCATGAAGAATCCAGGGATCTGACTTACGCCGAGTTCCCGACAAAGTACGTTTGGCATCAGAAAGATAAATGTTGGGCGCCTCGGAAACAAGGTTTCACTTTAGGGAGAATGTACCACATGCCACCTACTGGAGGCGAGCGGTACTACATGAGAACTCTCCTTAATTTCGTGAAAGGACCAACCAGTTATGAGGATATACGCACAGTCAGCGGCACTGTCCACGAGACATTCAAAGACTCATGTTACGCGCTAGGGTTGCTCGGCGATGATAAGGAATACATCGATGCAATAGTTGAGGCAAGTGATTGGGGTTCAGGGACGTATTTGCGTAATTTGTTCGCAACCTTGCTTCTATCCGGCAGCCTGGTAAAACCAGAGTACGTATGGGAGCAAACGTGGCACCATCTCTGTGATGATATTCTACACCGACGAAGGAGAGAACTACTAAACTTTGGTATGTCAAAATGCTTCCGCATACTCGATTTACTTTTTTTCTCTTAAATTACTAATCTAACTGACCTGTGTACGCAGATCTTCAGATGACAGATCTCGAACTACAAAATTATGCCTTGGCAGAAATAGAGTCATCCCTGCAGACGAATGGCAGTTCACTTTCCAAATTTCCCGAAATGCCACCGCCGGACTACAACCTGAACTGTGTCCACTCCAACAGATTAATATCCGACGAACTGAACTACGATAGGGCAAAGTTGAGTTCTGATCACCAAGTATACATGTCCTCCATAACCGATGAGCAGAGGTCGGTGTACAATGAAATTATGGCTGCAGTTGAGAATAACAAAGGTGTTGTTTTCTTCTTATATGGTTACGGAGGTACGGGTAAGACCTTTATCTGGAACACCCTGTGTGCAGCATTGAGAAGTAAAAGGGAAATTGTCCTACCAGTGGCGTCTAGCGGCATCGCTGCAATCCTACTTCCTAGAGGCCGGACGGCACATTCAAGGTTTAGCATCCCAATTAACGTGGACGAGAGGTCTACATGTTCAGGAATCAGACCAGGGACTGATCTTGCTCAGCTACTCATCAAAACGAAACTAATTATTTGGGATGAAGCACCAATGGTAAGCCGATACTGTTTTGAGGCACTTGACCGGAGTCTAAGAGATATAATGAGAACGGTCCACACCGATCTAGCCGATAAGCCTTTTGGTGGGAAGGTCGTCGTTTTAGGAGGAGACTTCAGGCAAATATTGCCTGTCGTGCCGAAAGGCAGTAGGCAAGATATTGTCCACGCGACGATATGTTCCTCACCTATATGGAGGGACTGCAAGGTATAACTATCTGCTTACTGCAATAGAGTTGTTAAGTTCATATTTCCCATACTCTCCTAACTCCTTATTGCAGGTTTTGGAACTTACGCAGAACATGAGGTTACGAACTGGTGGACAAGGGGCAAATGTGGAAGAGATAGGGCAGTTTTCCGATTGGTTACTCAGCATTGGCGATGGTCGAGCAGGTGGTCCAAACGACGGTACAGCTACTGTGCAACTACCGGACGAGGTTCTTATTGAGCCGGGTCCTAACCCAGTAGCATCCATTGTGACCAGCACTTACCCTGATCTTCTTGCAAACATCGACAAGCCGCAATATCTGCAGGAGAGAGCAGTCCTCGCACCAACCCACGACGAAGTCGAAAAAGTTAATCGGTATGTTCTGTCACTTATGCCAGGGGAGGAGGTTGTCTATCTGAGTGCAGACGAGATTAGTGTCGATGAAACAAGCCGCGTCATTAAAGATTTGTACTCTGCAGAGTTCCTCAATTCAATCCAATGTTCAGGTCTGCCAAACCACGCACTTACCCTTAAAGTTGGTGCTATTGTCATGCTTCTTAGAAATATTGACCAGGCGAACGGTCTTTGTAATGGAACACGGTTGCTTATATCGAGACTTGGAGAATGTGTTTTGGAAGCTACTATTATTTCAGGCTGCAGAAAAGGCGCCCAGGTTTATATACCACACATAAAGCTTTCACTTTCCGACGAGAACAAGTTCCCCGTTCGTTTCGAAAGGAGACAATTCCCAATTTCTGTTTGCTTCGCAATGACTATAAACAAGAGTCAAGGACAGTCACTGTCGAACGTTGGTCTTTTCCTCCCCAGACCTGTATTCACTCATGGCCAACTTTATGTAGCCTTCTCCAGGGTTACAACTAAGAGTGGACTGAAAGTCCTCATACTCGATGAAGACTGCTTCGACACAAATACGACGACAAATGTCATCTTCAAAGAAGTATTCTCCATGTTGAGATAGATTTTCATGGACATTGCTAGGAAAAATGTACCAATGGACAACTTCAGCGTTATTGATATGCTGCGAACCTTTTTGTTATTATCTCAATCCCTGTTTACTTTTTTCGCCGCATTATTTACATCTTCATCCAATGCTCCTTATACACAGTTACTAGGACACATTGTTGCAGTACAAGGAGGTGTTATCACCTGTATTACAATTCTTGCATCTCACATCCTTCATTGAAGGTTTATCTCAGCATTTGACCGTGTGGTTCAACTGCAGCTGGCCGCATTAAGTTCCATACCGATAACATTCCATGGTTACATTACAGCATAGGTATAACAGTATATAGTCATTTTTATCTTTCCGTAATATTTCAGATTGCGAGTACTCTACTGTCATTTATACCCTGCTCATTTGTTTCAAAATTTTGATATGGGTGTAATACTTTGCAGCAACATTGTTTCCGATGTACAACATTTGGTTTCACGTATCTAATAATCCAGGAACGCATTTACGTGTTCACTTCCTCAGTCCAATTTTATAATTTTACATCCACATTTCTTTCATGAAGAGCAGCCCCCTGCTCAGAAGTCTGTTACCAGACACAAATTCTATCTTACCATACAAATACTAATTAGAAAATAGACACTCTTAATTCTTGATTGTGATACCCTCAAATTGAAACTCTCTTCCAAACAGTACAAACAATTTGTACTGAATATCAACTTCTTTTATCTATTCAATTACTCCGCATATGTTTCCAAAGTTACTTAAGAATATGATTACTGTTGTCCGATGTACAAAGGACGAGGAAATTGAATACGCAGAACCTTCGACTTAGAGAGGTTAGGATCATTTCACCTTAAATCATTGACCAACATTCCGATAAGGTTGCATACATATTCTAAGGTGTAATATATTACACCATGAAAATTTGCCCATCTATATGGACGACAGGTGATAACACCTATTAGTTATTTCTTACGACCGACAACCACCACGACCACTAACTTACTACAAACTTGGAGCTTTAGCAGGAAAGTTAAAAACACATTATATATATATATATATATATATATATATATATATATATATATATATATATATATATATATATATATATATATATATATATTCTGAGCAGGGATCACCGACTTCTGCAATGAACCACAAACATGGACCACCATTTCTGCAACATTGGGTACTGACTGGCGTTCTAGGCACTCCTTCGATAGAACCTTGGGTACTGACTGGCAAGTAGGTTCATCACAGACATATAGGTCGATACTGGATCATTGTCGTTGTCAGAGTAACCGCCCGCCACGACATCATCAGGAACCATTCTGAAATCTGTTCCGTATCTTATGTAATCAGTATCATCTTCAGTTAGCACCCAGGCATGCGGACCTGCTGTCGAATGAGTCTGGGTCGCATAGTTTTCCTTCCCCTTTCCGGCCCTCTCGAACGCGCACTGCAGTTTGAAAGCTTGCCTGTAGTTCTCCATACCACTCTCAAACTCAAGCACAACTGACCTCATGAAACATCTGGTCCGGCCATTGTATATTGGTCTATGTTGCCTCACAAGGTAACCTAGGCGCCTGAACTCATCACGTAGGGAACTAAAACTCTTTCCTGTAACCATGTTGCCATTTGTGTCATAGGGTAAATTTTTCACTATGACCATGGGAGGGTAGAAGCATTTGTTAGGCATTTTCACTTTATAGAACTTTTTCTTTTATGAAGGTTTTGCTTATGGATGCTTCAAGACCACATCCTATATATATAGTGTCAAAATCTACCCTATGAGTAACATGTGAAATCTAACCCATTCAAAAACAGTAAAAGTGAACCCTAATTGATTTCAAATCTGACAAATATGGTCTGCAATTGTCAAATCCCAAGCCCCTCTGCTCGACAGGTGTTTGGGGAGAGTTACCATGTGTGGACATGACATAGGTCCACCCCGACGCGGCCACGCGCGGGTTTAGGGAGGCGAATGAATCTCCATATGAGATGGTCAAATTGAAATTTAAATCGAAGTAGGAGTCGCCACCGAATTTTGTGGTTATTCGGAACCATTCGAGCCCACTCTATGTCGTAGTGGGCTGTATACAAAATACGGCCCATTTCCGATGTCAGAGTTTATTGGGCTCGTCCCTTTGCATTACGATACCGATACCGACATTATCGGATACCGTGTATTGAATGACTCTCGTTGCCAATGGATTCGGACATCCGGAAACTATGGTTCTGAGTAAGGGGTAAGGGTACGTGTTAGGAAGTTCACTAAGAACACCCAACCCCGCCCGCACTTAGCGGCCTTTACTAAGATATTGTTCGTTTTTGGTGTACACGGGTTAGCTCGACGGTTGAATGATATGCAAACATTATTTTCCTAAGCATGTGAGAAAAATAAAGTGGGTTGCTAAGTCGTTTAATGCATGTTAAACTAATAACGTCAAAGTTATTTTAGCATGTGAGTTCGTTTTAGTCTAATAAAACGATAAAAACAAATAAAATTGCTACAAACACGAGAAAACGAGTTAGTAACGTTGAATAAATCGAATAAAGATATAAATAAATAAAATGACTCGAAAAAGTTTTAATGTCACGTGATGGATTAACACGTGTTGACCGAGGTCGAAAAAAGTATTTTATCGAAATATGTCGCGAAAGTCGCATTTTAATATAAGGTTCGAAAGGAATAAGAAAAATAGAAAAGCGAAGAAACGAAAAAAATAGGCTCGGCGAACCAGGCTGCTGCGCGAGTCGCCTGACAGGCGCGCGACTCGCGTGGCAGCCTGTTCGGGTTTTTTTTGTTTGTTCGAAAATCGTTAATTTTTATAAATCGCGTACAAACATGGATTAATTTATACTCGATTTATATTTTCGATATTCGTCGTATTCGATGCTCGATTATGAAATCGATATCGAATAGTCGGAATGACTTTAGAAAAAGTTTTTAAATAAAGTTTGTTTTGAACGAAAAGTGAAAAAAAAAAAAAAAAAAAAAAAAAAAAAAAATTGAACGAAAAAAATGTTAATTCTCTCCGCGTTTAAAATCATCGAATTTTGTAAAAAAAAGGTAATGATTTTATTAGCATCAACGAGGATTAATTTAATTTAGTTCTTGTGGATACGATATTCGATTAGAGAATCGGTATCGTATTTTAAGAACGTTATATGAAAAATAGTTTTATAGTATCGGTTATTAGAAATAAATAAAAAATATGCGACGAACGTCCCATATTAGTAATATGATACGACCGATGACCCGTAAAAAAATAAAGTGACGGGCGAAAGAAAATAAAAAAGACGTGAGAGAGGGAGAGAGGAAGGAAAAGAGTCGGGTTTGATTTACACCCTCAACCTACATGCTTTAGTTTCTCGGTATAAGGCTCGTCGGACGGTGGCTTAGGCACGGGAGCGTCGAGATGATGCGGGTGAGTTAAGGTGGTGCGGATTTATGTGTGTGAGAGGCGTCGGTATTTCGGGACGGTTTTTCGGTATTCCTTCGGATGTATGTTGAGACTATATTTTTGCTAGATATCGAGTATATGTATGACTAATAATTATGGTACTGATCGATGATTCCTCCGTATTTTGTGTTGAATATGAGGTCCTATTTATAGGAGTCGAGGTAGTCTTGCTTGTGTGGCAAGAAATACCGGTTTGGATAGGAAATACGAGAGTTCGTAAGGGAAAAAACTTCTCGTTTCTTGGTGAAGAAGCCGAGCAACTCGGCTGAAACAGGGATATCTCGGCTGTCTTGGCCGAGTATCTGAGCTCGGGTTGTAAACTGTTTCGGTTTCTGGATAGAATTCCTACTTGAGATCGAATTCTATCTTTAAACGGATTTGTTTAATATTATTTGAAGATGATTTTTGCAGTGTTTGGGACCGGATCAGCCGTGTGAAGTGTCACGGCTGACTCGTGTGTCTCGAGAATATTTTTCGACCGGGTTATGACTCGGTCGTAAAAAGACGGTTTTACCCCCGGTGTCGGAATCGACCCAAATTAGTCTCATTTGACTCGAAACGACCCACTGGGCCTGGATTTGAGGTTGGTTCTGTAAGATTTGTACTCCGTAATAAGCCTAAACCAAATGTCCATGATTTCGAGCCCATATCCGAGTCCATTAAAGCACGTTTGCGTCCTATCATCATCGGGTGTTTGGCGGGACCTACTATAGACACCTGGCGGTCAAAATGTGGGTGTCTACAGAGCCCCCACTCTGACTGAGGCTTGGACAAGGCGAAAGTCAGAGTAGCTACCAGGCCAATCGAGGATTAAGACCTGACAGACTTCCGATCGAGTCGTTTAGAGTCCATTAGACTTGCGTGAAGGGCTCGCCAGCCATAAGATAGAAATCATACTTGGATAGATGTCAATAACGGCGCGGGGACTTTCTACTAAAAAAGTCTTGAGTTTGTCTGTTTACAGACAATCTCCATCTTGAAATTGCGTGGGAGTTTGCCTTGGAGGCTATGGGTGTACCGCTTACTGATACGTCCCATCTTTGAATTTCGCGGGAGCCTCTATTAGAAGCTGAGGATGTACCGCTTACTGATACATCCGATTCCTCAGCGAAAATGTTGCTTGAATTTTCACTGAGAACTTTGAGAATTCTCCGGGAGTCTTGGGATACCTGTCTGTTTTGCATGCAACATACAGATAAAACATCGACTCGTGCTGGGGAAGAAAATGATTTTTGGTTGATTTTTTTTGGAAAAAACCAATTTTTTTTTTGAAAATGGCGGAAATTTTGAAAAATTTAGAAGAAAAGGAATGTTTGGGATGACTTGATTCCTGATCAGATTCTGACACGGATTCCTAAAAATTTCTGGTTAGGTCTGTATGCCGACAGACTCGATTCTGGATGCGAGAGGATGAGTTGACAGATACAACTTGGACTCTCAAAGGGTTAGACCGTGACTCGGTAGGGGATGGGCCACCTAAGATAACAAGACTCTTAAGTTGCGCTATTCCGTAGCCTAGGCGAGTGGCAACATGGTCGAATCCTCGGAACGGGAAAGATGAGACTGTTTCCGTACGACAGGGATTTGTGGTAGCAACGCCGTAGACTGGTGTTCTTTTGGATTTTTGATTTTTAGGGCACATTCCCAAAGTGGGTGTTGCTTCGAGCCTCTGACAGATTCTTGCCTTCGACTGGGCCGAGTACTAGGACACACTATAGAAAGAAGTCTAGTTTTTGAAGGTATATTGGATTATGTGAATGGATGGAGAACTTCTGCCTAAGAGAAGCCCCCGGGACAACAAAGCTAGCTGTTGAGAACATGACAGTGTCGTGACCGGAATGATGATGCTTTTTGAATTTGTGTCAATGTGGGTGGTTGTGCCTTTGTTGAAAGGCTGCCTACGTATTCACGTGTAGTGAAATCAAACCAAGCCGTAGTTCAGTGTTGAAAAATGTATTATGGTGCCTAGTTTGCTAGGGCTTTGTGTGTAACTAGCCATAGCAATGGTGTAGGCTAGGTGCATTCCCAATGATGTCTTGACCAAAGGGCTAGAATAGTTAGGATGTTGATCCTGTGACTGTGAGCATTTTCTGGGGTAGCCCCCAGAGGTGGTGTGAACTTATTTGGGCATGTTCTATGCCGACTGCAAGTTGAATTCTCGTGTTTGGGCTGGTAACTGGTTTAGATGTTTTTGGAAATGTGGTGCTAGGAAGTAAGTGGCTTTGATGGTTCGAAATCCGGAGCTCGATTTTGTGGAGCTAAGGCTTCGAGGGTAAGGTATTGTAATGTGGTAGGAAAGAGGGAAGTCGAGTAATAATGACTCGAACTTCGATCGGGCAGGTTTGATAATGTGGGATCTGATTTCCATGTCTGGCCCTAATGGTTAGGGTATCCTATGGAGTTTGAATCCTCGAAATTCCGGGCTGTCTCTAGCCTAGGTCTCGAGAAGGTCTTGAGGGTTGTAATGTGGGAAGGCTAAATGTGGTGTTAGCTGACCAGCTTGATTGTCACTCCCCTATTGGATGGTATTGATAATTTTGAATTTGACCATACCCCGGTCAAAGGATTTTCACTTGAGTTGACCGTTGACCACGGTCATGGGTATTTGATTTTTTTGATTGACCTCTTAGCCCCGGTCATGGGTTTTTTGAATTTTTGCTGGTTGACCTCTTAGCCCCGGTCATGGGCTTTTTTTTTTAATGTTGGTTGACCTCTCAGCCCCAGTCATAGGTTTCTTGAATTTTGGTTGGACTAACACCAAAGGTAGGGATCGGTTGATCTTATCGGATGGGTGTTTATTGTGGGAAATGGGCTTGCCTCCCGTCTTGGACCCAAACTAGGTGACTACCTAGATTCGTCATAGGATTCGATACCGCTCCTGCTAAGGGCGGTTATGTGGCATTTTATGTCAGACATGGAACAGGTAAAAGGAAAACACGGGTCTCAGTTTCCTGCAGTCGTTAAAGATGTGCCTATAATAGTCACGTGCATGTGCTCACAGTGTATGACGGTATTCATCATGTTCTCGAAAACACATAAGGAAAGTATATATGGAAATAGAAAAACTGATTTTATTGAAATGTGAAAAGAGGACAGAATGCAAATGACTCTGACTCTGATTTGGAAATGAGGATGTAGGGTATCCTAGACTCGGACTCGGACTTAGACTCGAATCAGATCCGGACTCGGATGCTCGGTTGGTTGTTTTTTTTGGTAAGGTCTTCGGCAGGTGCCACGACTCGCCTAAACTCGGCTTTGTGCAAATGCAAGAGAGGGAGTCAAACTAGACATGGCCCGGGGTGACGGGAATGACTAAGACTCTTGGACTGGGATACTCGAACGTTGACCTAAACAAAGTAACGACCGCGACTTGGACTCGAGATGCGGAAGAGTGAGTCCGAAAATGGGGGCGACCGTGTTTGACCGTGTCGCGTGCTTGGACAAACCGTGGTGACCTAACCATGGATGACTCGAGTGTTCGTAGCATGCAAATGACTCTGACTCTGATTTGGAAATGAGGATGTAGGGTATCCTAGACTCGGACTCGGACTTAGACTCGAATCAGATCCGGACTCAGATGCTCGGTTGGTTGTTTTTTTTGGTAAGGTCTTCGACAGGTGCCACGACTCGCCTAAACTCGACTTTGTGCAAATGCAAGAGAGGGAGTCAAACTAGACATGGCCCGGGGTGACGGGAATGACTAAGACTCTTGGACTGGGATACTCGAACGTTGACCTAGACAAAGTAACGACCGCGACTTGGACTCGAGATGCGGAAGGGTGAGTCCGAAAATGGGGGCGACCGTGTTTGACCGTGTCGCGTGCTTGGACCAACCGTGGTGACCTAACCCTGGATGACTCGAGTGTTCGTAGCATAGGTTCGACTCGGAGAAGGCATCATGAGGATGCCGGTGTTTGATAAACGTGGGGTACTCCCTAGGGTGACCATGGTTGACTGCTCGGGTGGAGGACAGCCCCCAAGTGAGACTAAAGGCTCAGATGGTGTGACATCTAAGTGACTCAAAAGTGGGGTACGTGAGACAACACGTGTAAGACATGACCCTTAGAGCAACCGTGATTGACCGCTCTGATGAAGGGTAGCCCCCGAGTGAGGAAAAGCCCGAAAAGGAAATGAGTCGGAAAGGACACCTAGACGGGTGACTCGTGAAAGGTGGGCCTTCCTTAAGATTCGGCTATGTGGGTCGAGTCCCGCTCGAAGGAAGGTCCACGTGAGATACTCTCTAGACTTTGGACTTGAATGTGTAAACGGGCTTCCCTTTGTAGGAGTTCGTCCTACGTAGGTGGGCCATGCCTTGACAGATAAGGCGGACGGGATGGGGGAGAAACTCGTGATGTAAGATCGACGGAGTTTCGACGCTATAGACTCTTACTACTTATGACAAGACCCGACACTGCTAAATACGGGAAGTCCTAAGAAGAAAGCTTTGAAAAGGGATTTGGATTTGAAAAACCCGAGCAAAGTCGGATTGGAAGGCCCGATTTTTTTTTAAAATCGAAAAAAACGGTTTATCGGGCCGAGTTTTGAATTTTTTGAAAAGTTTGGACAGCATACCGGCTAGAAAATAGGCTATTTTGAGTCAAAATCATAAGTCCTAAACTCGGTAGCTTTCCGGGTTTGAAAAATGGATAGTTTTCGAAAAAGATGCAAGTTTTTTGAAAACGACGGTTTTTGAAAAGACGAGACATGGATCAAGTAGCACGTAGTCATGGAACAGTATAATGACGCCATGTATGCTCTTAGTCTAAGTCTCGGTCGGTCTAATAGGGTCTATACCAACAATGATGGCTTTCTCGTATTGAGGACGGACTCCCTAAGCCGAGTTGGTCTTAGAACCTGCCGTGAAACCCATGCGAGTTCCGCCATCAAAGTCTTTAGTGGGTCCATGTAGGAATGCACCGTGGTATAGTGGGACGTCGGTCACAAGTAACCGGCCCGGGAAAGATTGGGTTATGCATGGCCCATTGAACTAAAACGTGTACATTACTATTCGAACGATTTCTTTTCGAGTCTCACCCTAGGGATGCCGATGGTAAGTGACTCATCAGTTGATCCCCAGCGGAGTCGCCAAATTGTGGACATGACATAGGTCCACCCCGACGCGGCCACGCGCGGGTTTGGGAGGCGAATGAATCTCCATATGAGATGGTCAAATTGAAATTTAAATCGAAGTAGGAGTCGCCACCGAATTTTGTGGTTATTCGGAACCATTCGAGCCCACTCTATGTCGTAGTGGGCCGTATACAAAATACGGCCCATTTCCGATGTCAGAGTTTATTGGGCTCGTCCCTTTGCATTACGATACCGATACCGACATTATCGGATACCGTGTATTGAATGACTCTCGTTGCCAATGGATTCGGACATCCGGAAACCATGGTTCTGAGTAAGGGGTAAGGGTACGTGTTGGGAAGTTCACTAAGAACACCCAACCCCGCCCGCACTTAGCGGCCTTTACTAAGATATCGTTCGTTTTTGGTGTACACGGATTAGCTCGACGGTTGAATGATATGCAAACATTATTTTCCTAAGCATGTGAGAAAAATAAAGTGGGTTGCTAAGTCGTTTAATGGATGTTAAAATAATAACGTCAAAGTTATTTTAGCATGTGAGTTCGTTTTAGTCTAATAAAACGATAAAAACAAATAAAATTGCTACAAACACGAGAAAACGAGTTAGTAACGTTGAATAAATCGAATAAAGATATAAATAAATAATATGACTCGAAAAAGTTTTAATGTCACATGATGGATTAACACGTGTTGACCGAGGTCGAAAAAAGTATTTTATCGAAATATGTCGCGAAAGTCGCATTTTAATATAAGGTTCGAAAGGAATAAGAAAAATAGAAAAGCGAAGAAACGAAAAAAATAGGCTCGGCGAACCAGGCTGCTGCGCGAGTCGCCTGACAGGCGCGCGACTCGCGTGGCAGCCTGTTCGGGTTTTTTTTGTTTGTTCGAAAATCGTTAATTTTTATAAATCGCGTACAAATATGGATTAATTTATACTCGATTTATATTTTCGATATTCGTCGTATTCAATACTCGATTATGAAATCGATATCGAATAGTCGGAATGACTTTAGAAAAAGTTTTTAAAAAAAGTTTGTTTTGAACGAAAAGTGAAAAAAAAAACAAAAATTGAACGAAAAAAATGTTAATTCTCTCCGCGTTTAAAATCATCGAATTTTGTAAAAAAAAAAAAAGGTAATGATTTTATTAGCATCAACGAGGATTAATTTAATTTAGTTCTTGTGGATACGATATTCGATTAGAGAATCGGTATCGTATTTTAAGAACGTTATATGAAAAATAGTTTTATAGTATCGGTTATTAGAAATAAATAAAAATATGCGACGAACGTCCCATATTAGTAATATGATACGACCGACGACCCGTAAAAAAATAAAGTGACGGGCGAAAGAAAATAAAAAAGACGTGAGAGAGGGAGAGAGGAAGGAAAAGAGTCGGGTTTGATTTACACCCTCAACCTACATGCTTTAGTTTCTCGGTATAAGGCTCGTCGGACGGTGGCTTAGGCACGGGAGCGTCGAGATGATGCGGGTGAGTTAAGGTGGTGCGGATTTATGTGTGTGAGAGGCGTCGGTATTTCGGGACGGTTTTTCGGTATTCCTTCGGATGTATGTTGAGACTATATTTTTGCTAGATATCGAGTATATGTATGACTAATAATTATGGTACTGATCGATGATTCCTCCGTATTTTGTGTTGAATATGAGGTCCTATTTATAGGAGTCGAGGTAGTCTTGCTTGTGTGGCAAGAAATACCGGTTTGGATAGGAAATACGAGAGTTCGTAAGGGAAAAAACTTCTCGTTTCTTAGTGAAGAAGCCGAGCAACTCGGCTGAAACAGGGATATCTCGGCTGTCTTGGCCGAGTATCTGAGCTCGGGTTGTAAACTGTTTCGGTTTCTGGATAGAATTCCTACTTAAGATCGAATTCTATCTTTAAACGGATTTGTTTAATATTATTTGAAGATGATTTTTGCAGTGTTTGGGACCGGATCAGCCGTGTGAAGTGTCACGGCTGACTCGTGTGTCTCGAGAATATTTTTCGACCGGGTTTTGACTCGGTCGTAAAAAGACGGTTTTACCCCCGGTATCGGAATCGACCCAAATTAGTCTCATTTGACTCGAAACGACCCACTGGGCCTGGATTTGAGGTTGGTTCTGTAAGATTTTTACTCCGTAATAAGCCTAAACCAAATGTCCATGATTTCGAGCCCATATCCGAGTCCATTAAAGCACGTTTGCGTCCTATCATCATCGGGTGTTTGGCGGGACCTACTATAGACACCTGGCGGTCAAAATGTGGGTGTCTACACCATGTCAAGCAAGCAATCAGATTCAGTCTTCTTCCTGCAAGAAAACATTGAGTAAAAGTATATTACCTTTCCAATGTGCACTCTTCCCCGATTGTTCTTCCCTATTTACCAAGATGCCCTAATAGTCTCAGCTGCTAAATTGTGGATGACACTACTGGATGATTGACTACTCAATCAGAGTGCCATTTTTCATGTGCAATACCCACTGAGTAGTTGAATTCTCCTTCCTCAACCGTGCCAAGTAATTCAAACAATTAAAGGAGAGTAGGTTTCTTGAAACTGGGAATAGATGAAGTACTGCTTTGGTTAAGCAATTGTTAGTCAGTAATATTCACCCTTTGGTTACGATAAGTATGTCTGTATACACAGTTATGCAGTGATAGGATCAATGAATTGCATTTAGAAATGGCATATAACGGAATCAGGTCGTAGACAGTGTGGGACTATATAACACGTGAACATTTAATCGCATTCCGATAACATTCTGTGGCCACATTACAGCATATTTATAATAAACTACACCCGGAAAATTTTTACACAAACATACACTTGAACTATTAAGGATTATTAGTAATTCGTTACATCCGACAACAACCCACACAGATGATACCCATGAAAATTAGAAACATACATATATATATACAAATATTCGAGAACTTAATCATGCAGTCTTAAATTAAAAGTTACTAGACGTTCCTTCCACAGGAGTTCTGTTATAGAACCTTGGGTACTCATTTGCAAGCAATCTCATCACAGATGCATAAGTCGACACTGTATCGTTGTCTAGGTTGCACAGACACTGACACGGACACGGACACGGAGACGTATCGGACACGGGACACGGCGTTTGAAAATTTATAGGACACGGACACGGCAGAAAAAATAAATCAATATGCATATTTAAACAAAGAAAATTTGAATATTTTTATAACTAAAATATAGGTTTAGTTACTTAAACTATTGCAATTATCGTAAAATAACAAAACAAAAATTAAAGTATTATAAACTTAGTTAAACTCAAATCTTAAAAAGCTTAATAGTTATACTACTGTAATATAATAATTAATTAATTATTTAGTCTTAAGTAGAACGTATATGGTATACAGTAACCCCTATAAACATATAATATTGTTATTTTATTAAAGCCCATAAATTCATAAACAATACTAAGTGTGTCCGATGAGTCTCCAAATAGTACGAATCGTGGCCGACACGTCTCAAAATAGCATGAAACGTGTCCGACACGTCTCTAAATAAATTAAAAAAACCGGACACGATTTTTCAGGTGTCCGAGACGTATTGTCGTGTGTCCGACGTGTGTCGGTGTCCGACACGGGTGTCCGACACGACACGACAGTTTGGAGAAGTGTCCGTGCAACCTAGATCGTTGTCAGCGTCGGAGTATCCACCAATTATGAGATCATTTGGCACCAACGCGTAAAATGTTTTCTCTTTCGTGTACCCGTAGTCAGCTGCAGTCACAACCAATGCGTGCGGCCCCGCTGTTGAATACAGTTGATTTTCGTAGTCTGCCTTCCCTTTACCAGCCCTCTCAAACGCTCGCTGGAGCTTGAATGCCTGCTTGTACCTGTCCATTTCAGACTCAAACTCCATCACCACTGCCCTCATGAAGCAGTCTGTCTCACCATTCCAAATAGGTCGCTGCTGTGTAATGGGGTAGCCAAGGTTGCTTAAATGATCACGGAGGGAACTGAAACTTCTTCCAGTCACTCTATTATACTGCGTTTCATAGGGAAGATTGTGGATTATAACCATGGGAGGGTAGGAATACGAAGTAGGCATTTTTTCTTATTAGGAGTTTAGCTGTACAGAGGTGTTGTTTATTTGCTGACTGCATCTCACAACAGATTTATATAGTCTAAACATTTACTATGCATATCCCACTCTTATCTATGCTTGCCAGATGTTAGTATACTCATCCACAAACAGTAAAAGGGAAACCCCAATTGCTTGCAGATTTGAAGAAAGGGGTATTCAATTGTCAAATCTTAATACAACAATCTGACCAAGTGTTGTGGGAAGGTTAATACAGCAAGCAAGCTATCTACATTAATGCCTATTGCTGCGAGAAAATATGGACAAAATATAAATTACCTTCTCACGATGCAATCTATCCCAGTTCTTCTTCACTAATTTCGCCAGTTTCAATTAATTCTCAGTGGAAAATGTGTATACAACACAACTGTCCGATTGACCGATCAAATAAAGTGCAGTACTCCAACGTCAACTTTATTTTCGGAATCAGGTTTTCGTTCGCCAAATGCGTAAATGGATCTCACGTTTTTCAAAATTTCTTCTCGACTGACAGAAGAAGTATTGTTGAATGTGATGGATGGGTGTTACCTTTTGTAGACCTAACATTTGCGTGTCAAGGATAATTCATGTCTAATTTCGATATATGTAGTAAATTACTCGGTTATATATCTCATCTCGACGTTATCTACGATAAGTTTACATGTTTGAAAAAGAATTATGATTTAATGTAGAAAAAGAATCATGTACGTCGCTAAAAATCAACTTTATTCTGTACACTATATTCCCCACATTTGTTCTAAAAATTATTTGATTAATACCCCATCCATTTTCTATAATAAGAAGTTAAAACAACTTATATCAATGTGGCACCTAAACTCCGAATTGTAGTCTTCTTTGTTACGTTGCCTTATCTCCCTTGCTTTTACATACATCTACTTCTTTCACGTTATTTGTGCTATTTTTGACCGAATTTGCTATTATAGAATACAAATTCATTTGATGTATATATTGTCCATGCATATAACATCTGATTTATATTATTTCTACAATATGTCGTCCCTTCTTGGTCGTATCACGCTTCCTTCCCAACCCCGTGACGTGTCACGGGTATTACACTAGTTCATATATTCAAGTACTCCATATATTCAACATAACATTTGTATAAACAAGAAGCATGACTTTTATATCCAGATTGTTCAATGCTAATATGAGCCACATCATAAGATTCACAAAGTCGAAAAACACATGTGATAACAGATAGACGAGTTCAACTCTGTGATACATACAAATAGAAACAACAATAGTAGTGCTTTGAAATCCCCAAACAGATGAAGAAAACTGTTGAAACCCTAACATATAGACTCGACATTCGTCAATAATAACAACAATTGATAAAAAAAAAGTACAAAAAAGAAGTCGGAAATGGAGTGCGAAGTTTATACCAGAAGTAGCGAGTCCTTCTCAAGCGAAATTAGGGTTGAATGATGATGTTGATCAAGCCAAATTAGAGCTGAAATTGACGAAATTCACCTGAATAATTAGCAAATCAACTTCACAAAAATCAGCAATCAACCGCAAATGTCGAGAATTTAAAATGAAAATCAGCAAAATGACCAAAAGCATGAGTTAATCAACCAAAGAAAGAGCTTCAAGCAAACTTAAATTGATGAAATTAGGGCAAAACTATGATGATATGAGAGGATTAGAAGGAAACTCGGTATAAGAAACTGAAGAAATTGAACGATGATGATAATGGAGATGAAAGGTCAGGTGCTTGTTGAAGAAGGAAAAGAGAGACCGTAGAGAGAGAGAGAGAGAGATGGAAACTGAGAATGAAGAGAGAGAAAGACGGAAATCAAAATGACGCCTCCAAGTGAGGAATGAAGGAGGGTTTTGTTGGTCTGTGAGATCTAATCTGAGCCGTTGATTAAGTATTATATCAACGGCTCAGATTGTTAGATATTTACACCAAATTGGTGTGTTTACACCAGATCCTAATTATATATATATATATATATATATATATATAATGAGTCATCTCACATGTCTCGTGAACTCACTCTATGATTTAAATTGTTGGGAAAAAAAAATCACAGAGAGTTGATTAGTATATATTCCGTATTTTGTATACTTTTGTAGTTAAAGTAAAAAAAACTCATCTCGAAAGTAAATTTACATTTAAGATAAATACATTTTTTTGTCACAAAGTTAATGTCATTATATAAATGTCACAAAAAATGGTCCATGATGCCATTTTCATATGATTGTTTTTCATACCAATTTACATTTTAATTTGTACGATTATCAAGTTAACTCAGAGGAGCATTCCTTAAAAAAAAAAAAAATCATCCATAGACCTCCCTAAAAGAGTGTATCAATAATTAGCGACAGTTTGGAGGGTGTGTAGACCGTAGAAGCGATATTTTAGTAAGTTAATACTCCAATGATCTTTGTTTTAAGGAAGTTAAGTTTAAATTTATTATTTTCATATACAATGTCTTTAATCATGATGATCGATTGCACTTTTTTTTTATAAAATAATACGAACTATTTTTTTTAAGGATAAATAATACGGAATATTATTATTAATGAAATGATCTTTATTAAAAACGGAGTTTTAAGTCTTGAAGGCATTCACTGTCTTACACATAATTATAATGAAATCATAGTACTTGTACATCTTTTTAACAAACCATTGACCTACACAAACCAATGATTTAGCTCAAGATAACCTATTTTATTAGAGTTTTTTGTCAAAAGGCACCTAATTATTAGGTCTTCTGTAAATAAGGCATCTTAAGTTTATTTTTTTGCCCAAAAGCACCTTAAATTTACATTTGTTTGTCTAAAGACACCAAATCTCAATTTCCGTCCAAAAAACGTTAAGTTTAATGGTGGATCCCTTAATCATCTTCTCTCATCCCTTAATCAAAACTCAATCAACTCCTTCATCCCCTTCCTTTACATTATCCTTTATTATTTTCTCACAAGGCCACAATACTCCATGTTTTCTCCCAAAAGCTTAGCCCCAAAATCCCCTTTTATTCTCTCCTTAATTAAAACCATCATTTATTTTTTTTCACTTTTGCAAATGGTTGCTAAAAGCCTAAAACAAAAAATGAAGTGACAACAACAATTAATAATTAGGGTTATTAAAACAAAAATTGAGATTATAGTCTAATAGAATTAGACTAACACACAAACCAAATAACATAAAATCAAAATTTGAACTCAAAATTTTAATTTATTGTTGATGACTTAAGTAATTAATTTATTTAAAGGATAAAGAATCATTAATTGAGAGCTTACCAATTGAATGAAAACTAAATGGATTTGATTTAAGCAATGAAGATTGATTGAGCACAAAATGTATGCAAATGATGAGAGGAATGATGATTTGATTAAGAAAAGAGGGCTAATTGGGGTTGATTAAGGTATAAGCAGGGGCGGACCCAGGATTCGAAACTATGTTGGGCTAAATTTTATATAATGTACCGTAGATTTTTTTTCAAGATTTAAAATAAATAAGATAGTGCAGGGACGGAGAAAATTGCGAGTTTTAAGAATTTAGCGATACATATACTCACACACAAAATGGGTTATTTGTAAATACATCATTATAAATATCAAAGTGGGGATGTACTTAATTGAATCTAACTCGATTTTTCAATAATTAGTTTTCATCTTACATGTTTTATAATTTGATTATATCTCCTAATAGAGACATACTCCAATAAAATAGGTTGAAAAAAAATTAAGATAGTACGAGCGTACGACTAAACAAATCTATCAATTACATGATTAAATAATTGCTCTAAATGTACACTACGAAGTACTAAAAATTCCAATTCCGAGAAATTTCATGGGTGACGAAAAGTATATAAATTTAGTAAAGTAGTCATAAAGTAGACAGGATTTATGATATTAGTGTGATGATGTTTGAGGGCTTGAGAGTTGAGGTGGAGAAGGAATGTGGGGAAATGAGAAAAAAACAGAAACCAATGGGTTTCGAACCCATGCACCCTGGACCAATTGTCATAGCTGAAACCAGCTCAACATAAACACATCAATGCTTCTAATAGGAGCTGTTTTGTATATGAAGGTTTCCCATAGATCATATCGGGCTTCAGCCCAACAAGACGCAACCTGGGTCCGTCCCTGGGTATAAGGGTTGATTAAGGGAGGAGGAAAGATGATTAAGGGATGAGAACCGTCAAAGTTAACGTTTTTTTGAAGGAAGTTGGAGTTAGGTGCCTTTAGACAAGGAAACGTAAATTTAATGTGCTTTTGGGCAAAAAAAATAATTATAGGTGACTTATTTACAAAAGACCTAAATGTTATATGTCTTTTAACAAAAAAACTCATTTTATTATGCCAATGTTAAGTCATTGGTCCGTGCTTTTAAATAACATTATTTTCACCTTATTGTCGAAAGTAGTTTTATTTCTCGTAAGTTTATTCGTCTCGTTCATTTAATCAATTATTTATCTTTTCTTGTTTAGACAAACAAATGAACCAGACAAAAGAAATAAACACTAAACATTACGAAGTATATTGAAATTCAAAAATATCTAGGAACGAATTTACAACGACTGTGTAACTCTTTTTTTTTTTGGAAGTAACGACTGCGCAACTCTGACTCTCTGAGTACTTCATGATTTGAAAATCATCTTAATCAAGCTGAGTATTTGTTAAGTCATAGATTTGGTCCATTCACCACACCCTCTTTTCCGCAGTGATAAGTGAATCGATAATCATTGCGACTTTTACGAGTACTATTTACAAGGTAGACACTGTAGGTAACTGATGTCGCACACACTTAATAATCTACGATACTTCCTTTCTCTTTCGATAATTTGTTTGCCCACAAATAATATAAAAGATAAATAAATAATGAGACGGAAAAATTATGTGACTGCAAATCACTAACATCAAGTCAATTACATATACAACGACTGTGACAAATTGATTTTGTAAAACATATTTTATATATGTCTAATTGCTTGTAAGGACTCGCTTGGAATGTGGGCAATATATCAGTTAATTATAATAAAACTAAAATGGACTAGACAGTGATCAAATGGTATTTGGAGGTCATGTACTAGTTATTATTTGGAGGCGCTATACTAATTTGAATTTGTTTACAATATGTTAGATTTCATGAGTGTAATATATAATACAATTAATAAATATTACTCCGTACGTTATACCTACCTACACTCTTTCAAATTTACATCCCGTAAATATTGCATTAAAAATTACTATAAAAAAAATTATAAAACAAATCCTCGTAAAACCAAAAACAAAAACGTAGTCGCTTGTATGAATAAAATATTAGCAATGTTCATTATCTTTTGTTAAAGATGTTCTTTATAAAGTTAACAAACTAAATCACCTACAAATTTTATAACTGAAACAATTTCTATGTTAAAGATTCATATAATTATTGATTTTTTATTCTTGTATACTTTGCACATAACTACTAAAAAAATATTGTTAGACATTTTTGAAAAAAAAAAAAAAAAGATCTAGAATAATATAGGCAATTTTAAAAGCAAATAAAACAAGGAATTGTAAAAAAATTCAAGAATAAATGAGAATAAAAGTTAGGGCATGGATCAAGAGTCGAGCCAATAACCTTTTGGATAAAAGGTACTTCCACTACCACCGTTACCAAAAGTAGAACTAGTGATACATAATACACTCAATATGTAAATTACACAACAGAGATTCAGACTTTTTAGGGGCCTCTTTAACTTGGACCCTGGGCCGTCGCCTCTCCAGACTATGCCCAGGTCGGCCATGCACGTGGTTAGATTACATCGGAAATAATGATTTTTCTACGTCGTACCTTTTTTTTTTTTGTTTTCTATCATTTACCCCCCTATTTTCTAAACTCCCACTAATACCGATGTAGTTGATTAACTTCATGAAACGTGACCTAATCATAATTATTCGTCTAATGTTCCGTAAATTAGATGACATGACTAGTTTTGACAACCTTGACTTGTTTTATCTCCACTATCCCCTCTTATTTCATTAATTTTCCTCATTTTCTCTCTTTTATACATCAAGTTCTTATTCTTTATGACCTTATTGATTTCTCTCCACTTTCTCCTCAGCTTATTCTTTTGCTTAAAATAATGATATTTTACTAATTTCTAACAAAATTAATGCAATTATATTAACAAACAAAACATTGATTTGTATGATCATGAATTTTAAAGACAAATAAAGAAAAGTGAAAGAATTACTCTATAATAAAATGAAGAAAAAATCAGAAATTATGCCTGAAAATTAAAATTGAAGAGAATGTAGACATAGATATAGATTAATTAGGATTTTTTTGGTAGGAAAAATTGTGATTATGTTACGTTTTAATGAAATTAATCAACTACAGGGGCATAAGTAGGTGTTTAGAAATAGGAGAAGTGCATAATAGAAAACGAAAAAACAGGAGAGTGCAGCGTAGAGAAACCCATTACATAAATACAAAAATCTTTTTTTGTGACGAGTATATCAGTCACAAACTTGTAACGGGTCAAATATTTTCCACGTGGTTAGATAAAGACAAAACATTTGCTATTTTCGATACATTCTGATTTTGTGTTATCTAGTCATGTGAGTGATATTTGACTTGTTACTTTGTAACGGATATATCCGTCACAAGAAAGACAAGTGTTACATGAATTAGTAGCGCAAATGAAGTACTCTCTCCGTTCCAATGAATTGTTTGTTTTTTCTTTTGGCACCAAGGGTAAAGGATCCAATAAGGAAGTGACATGTAGAGCAAAACTCATGAGAAGGATCAAATTGCATATAAAAAACATTCCTAAAATAGAAAGACAAACAATTCATTGAGACGCCCCAATACGGAATAGACATTGGGACGGAGGGAGTATGTATTCTTTCATCCAAATCATTAATTAACACTTGGTAAATCTCTTATATAAAAAATACTTGTGGGTTAGACTTCCTAAATTATAAAAAAAAATACTTGTGGGTTTAGAAAGATAACAAAAGATACAGACGTAGAAAGTAGCTGCACTAAATTATAATTGTATGATTACAACTTTTCTCATTTTGTGGGTTAGACTTCATTCCTCCAAACAATCCGTTTCTATTAAAAAAAAAAAGTATCGCATTGTCTGTAAATTATCACAAATTTTTGTTTGTGACGGAGATATTCGTCACAAACGTATGACGGGTTAAATAGGTACGAAGAAGTGGGATAAGATAAAAGTGAAGTTGGTGGGACCTTTGTCCTTTTCCCCTCAAGTGTTATCTACTTGACTCATTTTAAGCTTACGATGGATCTATCCGTCACAAGAGAGACCAAGTGGTAGATTATATGTAGTATACGGAGTAGTAGTTGTTGTTCCTTGAGAATCAGAGGAGTGATGATGATCTTGGGAAGCACATGTGTGCTGATACGATACACATAGCTAATTCTAAACACAAAAGACTAAGGAAAAAGGCCATCAGATCAGTCCAGGGTCCCATTATTATTATTTAAACTATCCATTTCATATATATGGAGGATGTGATGAGTGAAAAGAAGCAAAATCAGATTACACAATCAATCTGCTGGTACGGTACAGCTTCATATCATAAGATATGGGGGGATGAATGAAGACTAGCTGCCTCTACTGGCCTGGAAAGCAAGATTGGAATCTCCTTAAGCTAGGTAAGCAAGATTGACCTCACCAACTACATACTCACTCACTCGATCTTAATTCATCATTAAGCTTCCCTCCCTCAAGTTTTTTATTCACTTTAGGGAAACCTGGTCATGCATCAAAATCTTGCATGTCCGAATAGATTTAATACCAAGCATACACAAAACAACTAACAAACCACCACCCCATTAAGACTAGAGTAAGTCTCTCCTATATGTAACGGATATCCGTCACAAATTGATGACGGGACAAAAATACCATTTTCGTTAGAAAAGACAAGGTTATTAGTGAGTGCACATGACTTTGTCTTTATCTATCCAAATGAATGTTATTTGACCCGTCACACATTTATGACGGATAGTTCCGTCACAAACAAGAATTTGACTCAATACTGTTTATCCTTGGTATCCTTCCAACATATATTTTTCTATACTTTATTCACAACCTACTTTATCAAATTCACGTTAACTTTTCCACATTTATCCACATTTCCTTTCGCCATGGTCTTACACATATACAATATATTATTTTTTATTGATTTTTTCACCTAAATTTTAAAAATTAATTTTTAAACAATCAATATTTTTGTTTACAAAGTTGGTTATATTTACGTCGATGGAAAATAGTACAGCATTTTACGAATTTACATTTTTATTACTCGTATTTAAAAAAAAAAAATTCTTTAAAAAAAGGGTTATTTAACAACAATAATACCAACTATAGGGCGTCTTCTCAAAATAATATCAATTTTAATAAATCTGAGAATAATACGTATTATTGAAGTAGTTAAACGAGAGTAGTACGGGTGACCGGTTACCTGTAGAACCCTTCCACCTTGCTTTTTCACCTTTAATTTTATTTAATGACAATAATATCAACTATAGAGTATCTTCCGAAAATAATTCCAATTTTAATAAATCTGAGAATAATACGTATTTTTGGAGTAGTTAAATCAGAGTAGTATCGATGACCAGTTAACGGTAAAACTCGTTCACCTTGCCTTTTCGCCTTTAATTTGTTTCATGTTCACTCTTTTTCACTTACTCAGTGTACGAGGCATTAAACGTCATTAACGTCTTCGGTCTTTCTCTTCCTTCAACCTCACCAAATCTAACTAACAACACAATCCTACACGCCAAAATCAACACATTAATCTAAACAAAACGTATAGAAAAAAAACGGAAGAAGGATGAAGGGTAATGGAGAGAGAGGATGAAGGAGAGAAGTAAGGAGGAGTAGACTTGAGAAAACTAACCCGACCCGAATAAGCCAAACCAAACCCGACCCGACACCCGAACTGAAGCATGATTTTGACACGAGCTAACCCGAAACTGACCCAACTATTATTATAGAAAACTAGTCGATATTCCTAAAAAATTTGAAAACAGCAAACCCGAGAATGACCCGAACCCGAAATTATCCGACTTGACCCGAAGTCAACCCGATTATTGTAACTCGAAAGTGACCTGACCCGAAGTCAACCCGATTATTGTAACCCGAAAGTGACCTGACCCGAAGCTGACCCGACACAGTTCACCCGTTATCCGGGTCTAAGGAGGAGGATGGAGGATAAGTAGCAGGTTAAATATTAATTAGGTGACCTGATGTAGCAGGTTATAAAGTCATCTATACTACTCTTGTTTAACTACTCCAATAATACGTATATTCTCGGATTTATTGAAATTTGTATTATTTTGGGAAGACGCTGTATAATTGATATTATTATCGTTAAATAACCCTTAAAAAAATGATTATGAGATAAATTATTATATATATGTAAAAAAAATTGAGTGCTATTTTTCTTTTTCTTTTTGAAGATTAGAGTAATAAGAAAAGACAAAAAATGAACAATTTTTTTGAATAAAAGTATATCAAAAATAATCTTTATGTATAGATCATGAAAAAAAATATAATTGTTGGTAATATATTTATTTTTATTTATAAAGTATTTTTTAAAATATATTCATTGCAAAGTTTTTAACAAATATAAAAAATAAGATCTATTAGAAATTGACAGATGGCAAGCTGAAAGGAGAGGTGGGGAAGGTCCTCTCCCCACCTAGTTGAGCTCAAACAAGGTTTGGGTCCAATTTTTTTATTAATATTTGAAAAAATTGATAAGAATGATACCACCTTTGTAACATTTTTTCACAAATGATATCACCTTTCAATAATCTCATAATGATATCACCTTTTAACACCATTTTTTTAAGTAATACCAAAAACCTGTTACCTGCTCAACAGGTTAATAAATTACTAAACCTACACTTTAATTAGTTATTACTCATTTTCATACCCAATTTTCCTACCAATTTTTCTAAATTAATGTTTCAAGGACCGGATCCGAAATATTACCCAAAATGACCATGGGTCTAGGACCAGACCAACACCTAGCGGCTCGGGCCTAAATGGGTCTATGGGTGTTTACGGTCTAAACCCAGACCAGACAAGACCGGATAGACCTGAAGATCGATCATCCCAAAAAATTCAAACTCGGAGAACGAACCGGTTCGAAGGGGACCCGGACTGGGCCAGACTCCTTAAGGTCCGGGTTGGATTAGACAGCGCCGTAATTTTTTTTTTTAAAAAAAGTATGTACTGGACCGGTGACCGGTCGCCAATATTTTGGACACCCGGAGACCGGATCGGTATGTGTATGGTTCTATCTTGATGGTCCAAACCCCTAAATGAGCTGGGTTTCGGTCTCATTTTTTCCAGACCCGGTGAGTTTGGGTCAGGTATGGATCTCGTTTTAAAAAATGGGTCTGGCTCTGGGTCTACGTTATTGTCGGAGCCGTAGCTAACCCGCTGACCCGATACTGTCATTTATGAGCCGAAAAAGGCCATTGATGGGCCAACGTAGAAAAACAACGGACTGTCGTTTGAATTTCGACAAGTTGTCGACGTCATTCGACAGCCCGTGGGAAATGTCTGAGACGACTATCATTTGGTGTTTTTAGGAATACGACGGACCGTCGTTACTATATCGCATATAGGAGTATAAATTACACTTCGTAATTTTTTAGGAGTTGTCTATAAATAAGTACGGTTAAATAATTTTGCTTGTGATACGGTAATTTGTTACTTACAAAAAAAAATATGTTTTTGTTCCAATGACTTACAAAAAAATGGATAGTAGTTTGTTGTAATGGTATTAAGATGATAAAATTACCGTCCATGAAATTCAACATTCGTATTAAAATGCAAGTTACGTTACCTGCTATTACAAGTCAATTTTAAAGGAGAACTGTTTTAAGAAGATAATGTAGAAAAATGATATCATTTTGGGATTATTGAAAGATGATATCATTTTGGGATTATTGAAAGATGATATCATTTGTGGAAGATGTTACAAAGGTGGTACCATTCTTATCAATTTTTCCTTAATATTTTACCTTTCACCCTCCTCCTCCATTTCTTCTTCCACCTCCAATAAACATAGCCTAAGATGCATGAGTCAAATGACGTTAGACGCGATCGCGTCTGAAGTTAAATTAAAAAAGTTTGCAATTTGTCTCATTGGGTGTGGAATAAAGGTGTACAAGGCACATATGTACCGATAAGGACATGTTCAAAGAGTAATCAGGGGTATCCCGAGGTGAATTTGTATTCATGGTGAGGAGGCCAGCTACCAGACCTCGGCCTACGCGGCCACAAAGAAGGTCTGCATACTCAGTCGTGTCACGTGTCAATCCCAAGGAATCCCGCAAGGGGTCGGCCTCTTTACCTTCCGGCCCCTGGCCTCCTAAAAGTTGCATCGGCTGACTAGGCCCTCATGGTAATCGATCCCAACTCACTACGTTGACAGCCTAAGGTAGGTGTTACTGGCCGCGCCGAGTTTGTGGGAATAAGAACACCCCCCCCCCCCCCCGACCCCCCCCCCCACAAAGAAGGTCTGCATACTCAGTCGTGTCACGTGTCAATCCCAAGGAAGCCCGCAAGGGGTCGGCCTCTTTACCTTCCGGCCCCTGGCCTCCTAAAAGTTGCATCGGCTGACTAGGCCCTCATGGTAATCGATCCCAACTCACTACGTTGACAGCCTAAGGTAGGTGTTACTGGCCGCGCCGAGTTTGTGGGAATAAGAACCCCCCCCCCCCCCCCCCCCCCCCCCCCCCGATACTAGTCACAATCTTAATACTCACCTTCTCTCTAACCCACCGTTTTCTCCTCACGAGAAAGGCTGAATTAAAGCAAAAGTGACCTACTTAGGCATTACAGAAGGCCCATTTGGACACCCTTAGTGTAATCCCCTAGAAATTCTAACGCAATACAGTGGCGAAAACACTGTAGAGTTGAGATTAAAACACACTGACAAACTATATCTTATTAAAAGAAATGGTAAGTCAATACAAAGGCCTCTTTTTACAAAAGGGCTAAAAGGAAAATCTCCAAACGGGTTTATACAAAAACCCATAATCACGAATGAAGAAAGAGTAGGATCCAAGCTACTCGCTAGCTCACACCCAAAACCCAGCAACAAATACCTGTCATATTATAAATATATAACATATTATATGGAAAAATAATATTATTATTACTATATCAAAATATTAAAATGGAAAACATTAAATGATGTAATAAAAATAAGCTTTCAGAGAAAACTTAAAATATTGGAACAATAACATCAGAAAAAGTTTTCAGAAGAAAACTTCAAATATTTGCCAACCTGCAAACCAAAATATATCGATAATAATAAAAATATTCAAAATGGCGTTATGGATAGGATTAGTGTTGACGGTTAGACTTTCACTAGGAGAATACTAAAACTAGCTTCGAGAACTTAGTTCAAACAAATCAAACTTCGGTCTCTAACTAGGCTACTCAACCATAATAGAGCGACGACTTATAAATTCGTGGCCCTAGTTTAAGACAATGCACACCCCTTGGGATTACCTGTCACCCAATTCAACTTATGACGGCGACTTACTGCGAGGCCTAAGCTTAAGGTCAAAATGTACACAACTCCCGGGATACCTGTCACTCGGTTCAACAACCAATGTACCGATTCCTGATACACTAGCCTTATAGTTGATGGCAAAAAACCGTAAACCCCAGATTATATTACTCCAAATCTCACACTTGTCCTTATTCCATAACTCCAAAACAAAAGCATTATCGATATTCAAACGAGATAATCATTATAAATAACATGGAGATGAAAGGAGCAAACATTTTAAATGAATAGAGAAACTTTCTATAAATAGAAACTTACTAATTTTAGAAACTTACTAAAAATAGTTTTATAGGAAATACGTAAGTTATTATAATAAGTGAAATGTATAAAAATAGCATTTCTAACGAAATTAACATTTTATAATTATCGTCGTTATCGTAACTTTAATATATTTCTAAATTCAATACTCAAAATATAAATAAAATATAATAAGCCAATATTTAGTATTTTATAAATAATTAGAAAATTAAGTTAAAATTATAAATTTTAGAAAAGAAATGTTTTAAGAAAAACGATATCAAAATTAATTGAGTCAACGAGTTTTATAAATGAAATGAATTTTACAAAGGTTTCAAATTATTTTTAGCAAATAGCTTTTATTAAAAAATAATACGGATTTTACTAAAAATAGTCAATTGTAAACAAACAAGAAATTATTAGTGAAAAATAGTATCGACTAAAAATATATTTAAAATAAAATCGGCTATTTTCTTATTAATTAATATAAGTCGTAAAATGAAATTAATTTATTGAACGAGTATACAAATCTCGATTATAATATAAAAATACGATTTTGAGTTAAAATTATGATAAGTGTGTCTTGTAGTGCATATTTGTTGTGTTTGGTCCCGGTTTCTCTTGTTGGAATCGCTCTTTGGAGCGATTTCTAGGCTACTTACGCTTCTTCTAGTTCATTTTAGGTTCCTAAGACCAATCTTGGAGAAGTGGAACGATTCCGTTTCGTTTCCGATACATATGGAGCCAATGAAGAGAAGCGGCGATGATTCGGTGGCTTAGACTCGGTCCCGAGTCCCTTGGAGCCCATTCCCGAGCACCGAGAGTCGATAAGAAGCCTAGGAGGAGCAAGTAGGGGCCTACATGGCCGTGTCAGAAGCCTACATAGCCGTGTAGTGAGTTGGGAAGCAAAGAAGAGAGGAAGCAAGCTACAGCAGGGCGTCATGGCTGTGACCCATGACCATCATGGCCATGACGGGGGTGCCTCATGGCCCTGAGCCCCCTCATCATGGCTCTGAGCCCCCTGTTTCTCCTCGCACTTTGTCACTTCATTCCCCTTATTCTTAGAACCCTATAAATACCCCCCTCTTGTAATCTTATGTTAGGTTAGACCTTACCCACTAAACCCTAGCATACTTTAGCCTAGATTAGTGTAGATTAGTCTTTAGTTAATCGTTAATCTTAGTTTAATCCTTGTATTAAGGGAATTCTTCAAGATTCAACCAAGATTGACAACCTTGGGAGATTGTTTTGGGTTTTTCTTATTAATGCAAGTTTCAATCTTTCCTCCTCTTGTTAGTAGGTATAATCTTCTTATTCTCTTTACTCTTAATCCTTGTTTAATCTTTCAAGTTTTAATCTTTGATTATTGTTCTTGTTCTTGCTAGTTTCATTATGAATGTTTTGTTGTTTGTGTTGAATTCACTTGTTATGGTTAGGATTAGTTTCATTATGTGTGAGTAGACTTGTTGTGGGGTTAATAGGGGGATTAAGTGTTGATTATGGATGATTAGGGTTTGATTGTGGGTAAAGGTGGATTCTTTGTTACTAGTCACATATTAAGAGCACCATGTGTTTGTTGAATTGCTTGTTAGAGTAGTAGTTGCAAATACTTCTCTTGCTTGTCTTCCTCTTCTCATTGTGATTGATTTGTGGTTGAATCCTTGTGTATTGGGTAACATCTTGCATGAGTATTCGGGTTTTGTCTTTGACACGAGAGTGCGGACATTGGCTTTGACGCGAGAGCGCGGACCAACCTTAGTAACTAGGTGAAACCTACACCCTCGATCTCCCAACTATCCAACTACACTTATGAACCCGACCTAACCCTACTCTTTCCTTGTTTGATTTCTCTAGTTTGTTAGATTCTTTAATCTTTAGTTGTTATCCCGTTCTTAGTCGTAGTCATAGTTTCATCCCCTTCTTATCGTTCTAGTTTAGCTTAGCTCGTTGACCTAGTCTTATATTTGGGTGAAACTTGGTGTAAACCCTCTTTACCGTCCCCGTGGATGCGACCCGACTTACCCTATCTACGTGTTAGGTTTAGTTGGTTATTATTTGTTGGTGGGGATCCACGGCAAATCCCTACCATCAAATTATAAATTAACGAAATATAAAGAAAATATGAAATCGTTATTATTTAGTTACTAATGTCACGATAAACAACAAAATATTATAACGAGCATAGATAATAAAATTACTAACGATTTATAAAACGATATCGAAAATTGTAAAATATTTATAAGGTACACAATTTTTTTTAAAAAAAAAATAATATTATTAGCAAATAATAAATAACTAAAATTAGAAAACTCAAGTTAAAATATTTACTACATACTACTACTCAATCATATAATATAATACCAAGTAACGTCCTAAAGTTACCTTGATTAAACCTATGATATACGTCTCCTTCTTGTAAAGTTTGATTCCAAATCTTCAATAGTATGACTTAATTAAGCTCGGAGTTGTAGAATCTTCAATATGTGATGCTCCACCGAGAAAATCGAGTCGATAAAACAAGTTAGTGAGACAAGGTTGGAGTCGAGTAAACTCGATACCCCAAATAATGAGGAAAGCTAAAACCAAGACGAACGGGAAGATTAGGAGAAATATCGGGGAAGAATTTATGGACAAGTAAAGAGGAATGAGAACGACAAAGCTTGACTCATAATGTATCAACATCAGCAATGAATCATCGCACAACCGATACAAAAATAAGAGTGAAACGATGTGGCAACGATGAGTTGTAATTGACAAGCAAGGTATAAACGAACGAGCAGCAATAACTATAACAACAGCAGGAAAGAAACGAATCAACATAAGACGGAAAGGTAAGTAGCAGGCACGAAATTGAAATAGTTGATAACAATAAATAATTAGACGATGAAATAATATTTCCCGATAAATAATAAATTTTCGATAAAGTGAATTAAATTGATTTCTCGAGGAAAGAAAATAAATATTTTGACGAAACTTAAAATAAATTAGCTTCGAGCCGAAAATAGAAATTCGAGCTTAAATATAAATAAATAAATAAATAAAAGAATTTAGAATTTAAATCGTCGGAATAGAATTTCGATAAGAATTAAATTAAATGTATCGAAACAAAAATAAAAATTATATATATATTTTTTTTAAATATAAGAAGAGTTTCCGAGACAAATAGAATTTTAGGAGTTTGAAACGATTAAACGATAAACTCCTTTTATAATAATTTTAAGATTTATGAGTTAAATCATAAAAATAAAAATACGGACATATCTTTATTTTAATTTATAACATCAGGGGTGTTACACTCAGAGGCTGTGTGTGTTACTTGCGTAAGATTAGACCGCCTTAGTCGACCAAAGACGCCCAAGAGCTAGAAGAAGGAGGGAACAAACGGTTCATGTCAAGAAAGGTTTACATATCAACTAGATCTAATTAAAGATTAGCTCGAATTGTTTACCAAACAATCAATTTGACGCCATCTGTGGGGATAACATACAAATCAGTCCTCAAATAGAACAAAAGTCACCGCAATCCCGATCTTTAAAGAGATTGGCACAGCCAAAAAACAACACGTTGGCTCGATCGTGGCCCTCTGGGGTAGCGGGCCTCCCAGCACGCATACAATGCCACGAAAAAAGGATGCGGCCAAGGCAGCCGTTGGGGCATCAAAAGTCAACCCAATGCAATGACCCCACAATGCGGAGTTAGTGCTCACGCATGATGAGCTGGTCACCACGGCCAGTTTCCTAACGAACCTCCTGCAAAAACCCATTTCTAATGGAGATCTGAGTGGGAGTGTCGCTGTTACACCGCGCCGATTGATATTCCCTTAATCCTCCCCTAGAGAGGGTCGAAGCGTACAGCCCTAAGAAAATTTAGAAAAGGTCGTGTCTCTTAGCTACAGTGTTCCTGAACGTTGGACAGAGGCTGTAGAGTAACCCGGTCATCTCGACCCAAGAGAATCGACTCATCGACGCCTAGGAGTGAGGGTGGGGAAGGTCTTCAAGAGTTTAGGAGCATACTTTAGGCCTCCTAGGAAACCTGCAATAGTTAGTGGGATGGCTGCTAGGTTCAACAAGCCAAGGGAATGAAGAGGACCATGAGTTGCCCCCCCCCAAAAAAATAACCAATGGTTCGACCTCGATCACCAGACGTCCAGAGCAGGAAGTCACAATATTTAACAGGATTAGAGCGTCGGCTAACGGCTACCAGCCGCGCTCAATTCGCCAAACTAAAGGCTTGGGGATCAGAGCAATCAAGAAGTAAGAGCATGAAAAGATTACACTCATATTCAGCAGACCGCCCAAGGACCAGATCGCTCTAGCCGACCAAGGACGCCCAAGAGCTAGAAGGAGGAGGGAGCAAACGGTTCATGTCAAGAAAGGTCCTCGAAGGGCTGAGATATTTGAGTTGGAAAAGAAAAACACAAAGTGGAATACGCAGAAGGAATCCCCCAATCCTAGAGGCGATCCCAACAAATTTTGCGTTTTCCACGATAATACCTGCCACACCACGGAAGACTGCAGACACTTAAAGGACGAGATAGAAGACCACCTGATAAGAAAGGGTTGGCTGGCGGCGTATGCCGCACGTGGCAAAGCGCCGATGGGCTCAGGAAACAAGGCTGGAGGGTTGAAAGCCCAGTGACGAAGGCCTAGAGAGCCACGGGAGTCAGAAACGACATCTTCGTGAGCTCCACCACCAGATCTTCGATTTGGTACGAGTTATGATCGGTCAAATGTTTTTAACCAAATAGAATGTGACGAACGACAATTCTTTGGTGCGTGTTCCGAAAGTGTTGTTTTTTTTCCAATTGATTGCTTATACAATCTTCGATTTGAAACAAAAAAAAAATCGTTTTCTGAATTTGTGGTTGAGAGTTCTCCGGTTAAAGATATTTTTGCTAAAAAGATGGACGCAACATAGAAAAACAAAAAATATAAGGGCACCAATTTAGGTGAGTATTAAATAATTAGATGCGAAGATCTTAGATGGCTAAAGGAAATACAAATTTGTTACACGTGATTCTATGATAAACTTTGTGCGAAAGGCTAAAGTGTCCTTTGGATCTAAATGAAGTGAGTACAAAAATAACATAAAGAGGTACGGAAGAGTGGTCTATAATAAGCTTATTGTGAAACCGTTTCATACAGAATCTGATCGTCTTATACTTATATTTCTATATTACGATTTGTTAAAGTGTAAGTCTCCCTTGTGACAAATATATTCGTCAGAAATCGGTGATGAGTCAAATAATACACATGATTGGATAAGAAAAATCTAGGGAGTAGAAAATCTGTTACGAAGTATCTTTATTTATCCGAATGAATACTATTTAACGTGACACAAATTTGTGACGAATATACACGTCACAAACGAAAATTTGCCTAGGTAAGGCAAGGGGTTCAAATCGATAAGAACCGGATCTTTGTAGCCTCTCAAACAAAAGTAGCCCATTTGGTTTAAAACACCTAAAAATTAGACATGGGCTTGGCCAAAAAAACTCAAGGCCCAAATATTCATCCATGGAATAACTAAGATAAGGAGTTGAAGCCCCGCCTTTCATTTCCCTCTTTCAACAACTTCCACAGTGACAGAGAAACTGATAATCTCACTTATCTGGGTTTATCCTATTTTCTCCTCTTACCTTCTAATTTCCTATACTCTACTTCTTATTCACTAATTTGTATACAGGTACAAATTTTCCTAATTTTACTTTAATCTGCACTGTTATGCTTATGAAATTCCGTCTTTATCTAAGCTGTTTATTTGGTTATGGTGTTACTGACATTCTATGTCAACTTCTTGATGATGGGTTCTCCTCAATGTTTTGTGGGTGTGTGTCTATTTGAAGTTTAATGAACAGATACACATTATCGCTATTGAGTGACCGTCTCTTAGAAGTTTGTTTTTGTGATACTACAATGGCAGTTTAATTAAACTGCAATTCCACTGTGAATCATAGTTATTCAGTATTTGGTGCATTTATAGCTAAGCTTCTTCTGTTATAGGAGTAGCATTTTTGGTTTCTCAGGGTTTCTTGCATAGGGTGATGAGGTTAGAAACAGTAGCTCACATTTAGGGAGTTTGTACTTCCATTTTATGCTTAAATTTAAGAAGTTTGCGCTTGGCTTGAAAAACTGTCTTCTGATAAATTTATGTAGATTTTGTTAACAGAAAAACATGTGGCTGTAATTTACGTTAATTTGTTATGAGGCTGTAATTTAGGTTCATCTGTTTAAGATTATCGACTCAACGTTACACCTTTGGAGACAGACTGGGCTATTTGCCAAATAAGCTTAACTGTATATGTCACATTACATAAATCTTGTGTATTGTTTGTCCTATGCAATTGATATCATACTGTTATTGTTGGGTTTTCAGTCACTCGTATTTTATCTGATGATGACCTTGGTAAACTGCAATCTCGCCTATTTATACTCATCGGAGCTCTTTTTACAAATTCAGCAGTTTCCTGATAATTCAGGACATAGCTAAACTAGGCTCACATGCCTTTGTATAGAAAGTGAATATGTAAATAGTTTAATGTACTTTTGTCTCTGTATCCACAGAGTAAGGTGCTAAAATGGACTTCAGGAAAAAGCATTTCATCTATTTTTATGCAACTTGAAATTTCCTGAGTAACCACTTGAAAACATACTGGAAATTCTGTATAAGCAATCATTTTAGGAGTCTTGTGGATATTGAAACAGTGTGAAGTATTTTTCCTGAAGAAGGTTCATAATCGCTTTTTTGCAGGTGCGTAGAATGATTTGTTAGTTTCACGTAACTGTATGCACGAGACAGAATGACTCCAGTAATTCCTTCTACAGTGAGCAGTGTTTCATTTGTGCCTGTTAGAGCTTTTTCAACTAGTAAGAACAGGTGGCTTTCCAGATACAGCTACTATGGAAACTCCACAAAACAGGAACTATTCTCTCAGAGACTTTTCATAAACCTTCCACGAATCAACATAGTTTTTCCACACTTGAAAAATGGGTGTGTTTCACATCGGACAATAACAATGGTGTCAGCCACAGGCACAGATGTTGCAGTAGAGGAGAAAGATTCATCAGTTGAAGAGGAAGCAAAGGAGGATCTCTCAACAAAACCTGATGCAGGGACTGATGCCACACGGGCTAGGAGAAGACAAGGAAGGAAGAGTGAGATGCCACCTGTCAAGGATGAGGATTTGGTTCCTGGGGCAATCTTTAATGGAAAAGTGAGATCAATCCAGCCATTTGGTGCTTTTGTTGATTTTGGAGCATTTACAGATGGTTTGGTGCATGTCTCTAGATTGAGTGATAACTTTGTGAAGGATGTTAATGATGTTGTTTCCTTAGGACAAGAGGTGAAAGTTAGACTAGTCGAAGTGAACACCGAAACCGGTAGGATATCACTCTCAATGCGTGATGATGATAGCAGCAATAAGCCGCAGCAAAAGAAAGATGCAAACAGTGATACGACTAGGTCTCCTAAAAGGAACCCTAGTAAGCCAGGTCAAAAGAGAGAGGATTTTAAGAAAGCCTCGAAATTTGTGAAGGGCCAGGATCTTGTGGGCACTGTTAAAAATTTTGCACGAGCTGGTGCTTTTATATCTCTTCCTGAGGACGAGGAGGGTTTTTTGCCGACATCCGAAGAGCCCGATGATGGTTTTGGAAATGTAATGGGTAACACATCACTAGAAGTTGGACAAGAAGTTAATGTCCGTGTCTTGAGAATTGCAAGAGGCATAGTGACCTTAACCATGAAAAAAGAGGAAGATGTGCAAAAGATGGATTCATCATTAAACCAGGGAGTTGTTCACAAGGCAACAAATCCCTTTGTAGTTGCTTTCCGTAGAAACAAGGATATTGCTGCTTTTTTGGATGAGAGGGAAATAGTGGAGGAACCTGCCGTAAGTTCATCACAACCAGATTCTGTGGTTGAGGTAGAAGACACTGTAAGTGATGTCACAGAAGATAAAGAAGGGCCAGCTTCCATAGAAAACGTTGTAGAAACATCTACCGGGGATAATGAAGGTAGCATTTTGACCGAAGAAAGTTCTATAACTGATATATCTACACTTCAAGGTGAAGAAGTGGAGGCCAAGTCAGAAGAAGTTGATTCTGCGTTGACTCCGGTTGTAGATAATCTAAACAGCGAAACCGTTGATATTTCTGCTGATGTAAATACCAGTGAAGACATCACAATAACTAGCCAAGAAGAAGCTGCCATTGTTGAAGGTGAAGTTGAAACTCCCGAATCTGAGACTCCACGAGCGGAAGAAACTCCAGCTGAGGATGTTAGTACTAAAGAGGATGTTTCAGCTGAAATCGTGACAGATGAAACTGAATTGGGAACAGTTATTCCTGAGGGCAATGGGAGTATAACTGACTCAAATGAATCTTCAGCTGAATTGGAGACGCCTATTCCTGAAGGAAATGCTAAAGGTTTGTAGATTCGTAGTTGTGCATTTGTACTGGTTCTTTTGCACATTTTAAGCCACAACGTTGGTCACAACATCTCTTTGTTAATTTCATTGAAGCTTTGCTCGCTGTAATGAAACTGGTCTGGGCTTCTAGTGGTTCATTTAAAACTCTATGCAACACCGTTTTAGTTTATTAAGTAAGACTGTAACGTTTATGATTATTACAATCGGTAAGGGTGCATTCTTTGTGTTCTTCCCTTCTTTGCTCCTTTCATGGCAGGTAATAGTTAAGTGGATCTGGAATGGACGAGGTCCCTCACCTGTCTCCCAAACGAAAAGAAATACGTAGGACAAAGGGAAGAACAGCTATGGTTAGATCATTTATTGACTCTTCACAATGGCGTATGTACTAAACAAATTTCATATGCGGCTGTCACATTTTTAAGATGCCATGAGACCAATCTGTATGATGGAGTGGCTATTCTTTGAGTTCAGTTTTTTTCTGTGGAATGATGGGTAGGTGGCTGCTTTTTAGTGAAATGGGTGGTCTTGGATTATGTTAATATGAGACTGTCAATCAAGAGACTAATTGTTATATGTTTAAGCCAGATGTGCAACCTATCAGATTTTAGTTTTGATGAGCATATAGCCATATCAAAATTTCTCATCTATTTCCTTGGTGTCAAAAGGCTCTCTGCTTTTTTCAATTTATATATTTTCTGGTTTCAGCTGCTATCTCCCCTGCTCTTGTAAAGCAGCTACGAGACGAGACTGGAGCAGGCATGATGGATTGCAAGAAGGCACTGGCTGAAGCTGAAGGAGACATAGTGAAAGCCCAAGAATTTCTTAGAAAGAAAGGATTGGCAAGTGCTGATAAAAAATCAAGCAGAACCACGGCTGAAGGAAGAATAGGCGCCTACATCCACGACAGTCGTATTGGTGTTTTAATCGAGGTGAACTGTGAAACCGATTTTGTTTCCAGGGGTGATATTTTCCGAGAGCTGGTCGAGGATCTGGCCATGCAAGTGGCTGCCTACCCTCAAGTAGAATACATCTCGACAGAAGATGTTCCGAAAGAAATTGTAGACAAGGAAACAGAAATTGAAATGCAGAAGGAAGATCTGTTATCCAAGCCTGAACAATTTAGATCAAAAATAGTTGAAGGGCGGGTCAACAAGAGGCTTGGAGACTGGGCTTTACTTGAGCAACCCTACATCAAGGATGATAAGGTAGCTGTGAAGGACTGGGTGAAGCAAACAATTGCTACAATCGGAGAAAATATTAAAGTTAAGAGGTTTATTAGATATAACCTTGGAGAGGGATTGGAAAAGAAGAACCAGGATTTTGCTGCCGAGGTTGCTGCCCAAACAGCTGCAAAGTCAGCACCTGCACCAGTTAAAGAACAGCCTGCCGCAGTTGAAACTGAAAAGCCTGTTGAAAAGTAAGTTTTTGCATTGATTTTTGAGCTCTATATGATGTTCATGCCTAGCTGACTGTAAGTGTGACGCTTTCTTGTTCGTACTGTCTTTCAATGCTTATTTAAGTGGAAACATAACATTAGAGTGTGGAATAAGAAACCCTAGAATATTACATGTCCTGGAGTCTTCAAAGTTCACTATATTGTTAGAATAAATGTTGAATAACTGATATGAGATAATAAAAAATAAATTAAGAAAAAAAATACATCGGGTGTCATATACTAGTAACCAATTGCTTATACATCGGATGTTATATACAGTAGTAATTAGATGCAAAATATTTTTATGTCAATAATCTGTTCTTATCTTCGTATGAATATCATTTAAAATACACTTATACTCCTATGTATCTTAATGTTCTTCATCTTTCATTAAAATACTCTTCACATATATTAAAGAAAGAGTAAGAAAACTAAGAGTCTAAGATACAGATGGAGTAATTGTAAATATTAATTAATTTTACTAAAACAATACTCCCTCTCATTCATTGAATTTCTACCATTTATTGAATACATGTAAAGAGTATTTTATTCAATGGTAGGAATCCGGTGAATGAGAGGGATTACTACTAAAAATAGTAATAATACAAAAATATTAAATAAAAAGACGCGAAAATATGTTGACCCAACTGGTGACTGTAACTTGATCCTAATCATTGTTGGTTCATCTATACAACTCGAACCCGTATTGATCCAAACAATATTTAGATCAAAGTGCGATGAAGATTATTAGAAAGGGGATTAATCATATCTCACATACATGTCTTGTTTGAGTTGTCTGTGTTTATATGTCCATTTTTGCGAACAATGTTGTCGATCATACCATGTCACACTCATCATTTTGAGAGGCTAAATCTTTGAACATGTCACTAGACGTTGGGGTATTACCACCCAAAATATACTCCTTTGCAGCTGCACATCATATTGCAAGCAGTAGATTTTCTGTGATACCTGCTGTGTGTGTGCAACTGTGCATTAATTTTCGTGTACATTTTGTTTTGGTAAAGCAATGAAATGACATCCAAATAGGCAGATGCATTACTAAGCCTATATTTTTCCTGTGTTTTTCTTTATGTGTGTAAGTTTTAACTAAAAAAGTTGTTACCTAACATCTAAAGAAATGGTAATATGATTTTATTACTAATGATTAGAAGCATTATTAGCGTCTTCTAATATGATGCCTTCACTTTCCCCCCTTTGCACATTATGCACAATCTATGATAGATAGTCAATTTACTGAGGAGCTATGTTACTTAGACTTGGGTACGTTCACTGGATACACATACATATCCAAGTTTACGACTTGTCACTCGCCATGACTCAAGTTTGCCACACATTCTAAAATGAAGTTTGGGGTACATGGATACGTCTTCGAAACAGTAATTTAATTCTAGAGAGAGGGGGGGCATGTAAGTCTCTCTTACTCTAATTTAACAGTCCAAGCCCCGTACCCATGTTCTCAAGTATTTTGTCGGACACTGGGATCGTCTTAAAAGCGTAGAGTCGAAGTAACATTGCTAATGAGTCTTAATGCATGTTGCAGAGCGGCAACTGTAGCAGTCTCTGCTGCCTTGGTTAAGCAATTGCGAGAAGAAACAGGAGCGGGCATGATGGATTGCAAAAAAGCACTTTCAGAAACCGAAGGAGACCTTGAAAAGGCTCAGGAGTATCTCAGAAAGAAGGGTCTTGCAAGTGCCGAAAAGAAATCGAGCCGACTTGCAGCTGAAGGTAGGATTGGAACTTATATTCACGATGCTCGTATTGGAGTAATGATCGAAGTCAACTGCGAAACCGACTTTGTGGGTAGAGGTGAAAATTTCAAGGAGTTGGTGGATGATTTGGCAATGCAAGTTGCAGCTTGCCCACAAGTACAGTATGTCTCCATCGAAGATATACCCGAGAGCTTTGCGAGCAAGGAGAAGGAGATCGAGATGCAAAGGGAAGACATTTTGTCGAAACCTGAGAGTATTCGGGAGAAGATTGTGGAAGGAAGAATAGCAAAGAGGCTTGGAGAACTTGCCCTTTTGGAGCAGCCCTTCATAAAGAATGACAGTGTTTTAGTGAAGGATCTTGTGAAGCAGACTGTTGCTGCACTTGGAGAAAACATTAAGGTACGTCGGTTTACCCGCTTTACTCTGGGTGAGCAAACTGAAAACACAAATGTAGAATCGGAAACATGAGATCTAGGGAAGAACTGATGGCCTTTATCATCACATTCGGAGATGAACATTGGTGAGATTTCGAGTCTTGAAGCCATAGTTTTGTGTGTTGCGTCATTATAAGGCAGTTTTTGTTCCTGGTTTTGCTTTTGTTTTATGTAATTACCGTATCGCTACTCTTCTGATTGGTTACAAAGATAGAGAGCCTACATCTTCACTTGATTAATTGTATTTTATTAAGTCGGGAAGAAAATGAGATAGTCCATTTTGTAAAGGTACTTGGAGGCATATGAAAGTTTCTGTGAAACGTATGGATTATTATTGATGTAATGATTATGTTGTTAATTGTATCTTGATTACATGAGTATATATATATGATTGGATACATGAGAGTTAGTTAGTTAGTTAGGATCTTATAACTAATTCCAATTACCTCTAACTAACTCTAACCAATCTACATATATTCTCTACATACCCCCTCAAGTTGGACTTGGTACTTGATCCAAACCAACGAGTCCAAGCTTGCTGGATAAAAATTGATGCTGTTCCGCTCCAAGGGTTTTTGTCATCACATCAGCTAGCTGTAGTCTTGTGTTAACATGCTTTGTCAAGAGAAATCCTTCTTCTTGTTTGTCCCGTACATAATGGCAGTCAATGCTAAGGTGTTTCGTTCTCTCATGGAACACCGGGTTTTGAGTAATATTAATCGCTGCTTTCTTGTCACACCATAAGGGAATCGGTTTAGGAACTTGTATTCGCAGATCTTGTAACATGCTTTCAACCCAAACCAGTTCGGAAGATGTATAGGAGAGACTCATATACTCTGATTCTGCAGTGCTTTTACTAATCGTTTTCTGTTTGTTCGTTTTCCACGAAATCAAAGAATTTCCTAGAAACACACAAAACCCACTTAAAGAACGACATGTAAACGCACATTGCCCCCAATCAGCATCGCTAAATGCTATCATGTTCAAATCAGACTGTGCAGGATAGAACAATCCAATGTTAATGGTTGTCTTGAGATAACGTAGAACATGTATAGCAGCCTGTAGATGAGGCTCAGGTGCTGTACAGAATAGGAAATGTCAGGCCTCGATGAATTGAGATATAATAACTTCCCTACAAGTCTTATGTACTGCTCATGCTCTGCCCGTATTTCCCCTTCATCTGTGGACAGTTTCAGACCCCTTGGCATAGGAAACCCGTGTCTGAGCAGTTCTCCATTTTCATGTCTTGTAATATGTCCAAGATGTACTTCCTTTGATTAATCATGATACCTGAAGCATTCTAGACACTTCTAAACCAAGGAAATGTCGCATTAACCCTAAGTCCTTAATAAAAAATGCTAGATCCAACACATTCTTAAGCTTGAGCACTTCTCCTGAACTATTCCCAGTGATAAGTACATCATCTACATAGACCAATGCAATTGTGAAATCCTTAGAGCCTTCATCATATTTGGTGAACAACGAATAATCTTGCCTAGACTGTTTGAAACTCATTTGCTGTAAGTACTTAGTAAGCTCTTTATTCCACTGTCTCGATGCTTGTTTGAGGCCATATAACGACCTCTTGAGAACACAAACTTGACCTTCCTTAACCTGATATCCCTCGGGAGGTGTCATGTATATTGTCTCATTCAAATATCCATGTAGAAAGGCGTTATTTATGTCTAACTGATGCAAATCCCATCCATATGTTGCTGCTACTGCCAACACTGTCCTGACAGTAGTGAACTTGGCTACTGGAGAAAACGTGTCTTTGTAATCCTTATCTTTCACTTGATTATACCCCTTAGCTACTAACCTAGCTTTAAACCACTCAACTGTGCCATCAGCCTTGTATTTCACCTTGTAAATCCACTTATACCCAATAGGCTTATGACCATGAGGCAAATCAACTATGTCCCACGTGTGATTAGACTCTGGTGCTTGAACTTCTTTGTTCATTGCTTCTATCCATCTTGCATCCTTGCATGCTTGCCTGAAAGTTTGAGGTTCAGGCTCAAGAATTGCAGTAGCCATGCTAGCAACATACTCAGGATCAAAATCTTGAAGCTCCTGTAACATTGCAACATGAAAACTCGAATGCTGGACAACTGAATGATTCACACCAGGCAGATTAACATGATAATTTTGTAACTTCAGAGGGATTTGCTTGGATCTAGTAGATCTTCTTGGTTGTATTTCAGATTCAGATGAAGAAGAAGCATTATTAGTATTATTATTGTCTGCTTCCGCACTGGAATCTGAAGACATACCATGACTTGCTGTTTCTGCTGTACCAGAATTCATGTTTGGAATGACTAATGTAGATGTAGCAGGGTTTACTAATGAAGGTGGATCCTGAATTAATTGCAATCTCGAACTTGTAGCATCAATTGACTTGAATGGAAAAGATGTTTCATGAAACACCACATCCCTATTAACAGACACTTTTTGAGTTTGAATGTCGTACAGCCTGTAACCCTTCTGAGTGTGTGGATATCCCAGAAAAATGCATTTTCTGGCTCTTGTCCCAAATTTATCTATAAATATTGGTGACATTGTGGCATAGCAACAACACCCAAAGATTCTCAAACCTGCATATGAAGGGTCTTTCCAATACAACAGACTATATGACACTTTCCAATTTAACACAGAAGATGGTATCAAATTGATCAAGTATGTAGCAGTATGAATGCAGTCTCCCCAAAATTTCACAGGTAAACCTGCATGAATCCTAAGCACTCTGGCAATATCAAGTAAATGCCTATGCTTTCTCTCTACCCTCCCATTCTGTTGGGGTTGTCCTACCACACTAGTTTGATGGATAATGCCATGATCTTTAAAGAGGTTACCACACATTTTATACAAGAACTCAGTCTCATTGTCTGACCTAACATTCTGAACTGAAGCTTTAAATTGTGTCTTAACATAGGCAAGAAAATCTCTTATAAGATCATGAACTTGGTCCTTTGTTTGGAATAATAATGTCCAAGTAAATCTAGAGTAGTCATCTAATATGGTAAGGAAATATTTAGCACCTGACATAGATTGAACCTTCTATGGTCCCCATACATCCATGTGCAATAATTGAAAGCAAGATTCAGCATGAGAGGAACTAGAAGGAAAACTCAATTGATGATGTTTCGCAAAAATACAAGTCTCACATACATCATGTTTCACAGAACATCCATGATCTCTAGCAATGAATTTGAGTTTATCAAAAGACATATGTCCCAATCTAGCATGTATCAAATTAAGGTTTACAGACTGACTAATAGTACTAGCATTATTACAATTTGTTGAACTAGTTTTGTCTCTAAAAGCCTTCTCTATTGTTGATTCAACAATGGTTTTTAATCTTTGCTTATTTTCATCTGGAAATCTGTACAGGTCTGTGGACATGACGTAGGTCCACCCCGACGCGGTCACGCGCGGGTTTGGGTAGGCGAATGCACCTCCATATGAGAATGGATCGAATTGAAATTTAAGTCGAAATGGAGTCGCCCCCGAATTTTATGGTTATTCGGAACCGTTCGAGCCCACTCTATATCGCTATGGACCATACACAAAGTATGGCCAATTTCGGTTTTAGAGTTTATTGGGCTCGTCCCTTTGCATTGCGATACCGATACCGTCACTACCGGTTATCGTGTATTGAATGACTCTCGTGCGCCAACGGTTTCGGGCATCCGGAAACCGAGGTTCTGAGTAAGGGGTGAGGGTACGTGTTGGGAAGCCCACTAAGGACACCCAACCCCGCCCGCACTTAGCGGCCTCTACTAAGACATCGTTTGACTTTCTAATATGCGCGTTAGTGATTCGGTGAAATGATATGCAAACAGCGTTTTAGCTAAGCATGCGAATTAAATGTGAGCTACGTCATTTTAATGCATCTAATTTATTGTCGGAGTGATTTAGCATGCGAGGGTTCATTTATAAACGGTAAAACGTAAATAAATAAAGCAAAAGCAGTAATAAATCGATTACAAGTTACACGGGCGGAATACAACCCGGAATTCACAATACAACGAGCATTAAAGTAGAATAATCGAAATATATATAATTGAAATGGCAAGCAATAATTATAAACGGACCCGTATATAAACTAGACCGCGAGTTGTGTAAATGGACCGACTTCAATTAAACACATATTATTTTATGTATTAATCGAAGGACGGAGATATGAGACCTAGGCGTGGTGCTAGCCCGATCTCAAATCCCGATGCCTTGTCCCAACTTATCATGTCGATAAATTGGAGCCTAAATTAATTACACGTCGAATACGGCTAGAGAGTCGTCAACGCAAAATTAATAGTGAGACCGTCGATCAAAGTTGTTTATGTGTCGTGATATGTGTGAGTTTTGAAGAAAGGAGGGTCACGTGATTGTCTTTACACGTGATGACTAGAGTCGTAAAAAGACGAGGCTCGAAATATGTGTCGAGGCTCTCAGTTTTCTGGGTTACAGGACCCACTCGACCGAGTCGTGGGCTGACTCGGTCGAGCGCGTCTTTAAACGTGGTTACTGCCCAATTTTTTGGGTGCTACTCGATCGAGTAGCCTATGTACTCGGTCGAGTAGCCCCTGTACGAGTTGTGACTCGTTTATTTTTTTGGGTTTAAAATCGATGATTTGCCAAATCAAATACAAATATCGCACGATTTGTATTTAACTTGGTTTCCGGTACTGTAATCGTGTATGCATACGATTATAATACAGTTATCGGAATTTTATAAAAAACGTTATCGTTAGACCGAAATTTTGATTGGTGATGAAATTGCATCCCTCTACGTCACGACATCGATATTAATCCTTACGGATTATGTGATGTCGGTTTTCGTGTCAACGGGTTCCGTATCAATCTTAGAAATGGATCCATACGCGTTCAACTACGAATGATCGTGATCGTGTTAATAAACGAACCTTAAAAATGACCATCGTAGTCAAACGTATTCGGATCCGAGTTTTGAAATTATTATGTAGAAATATATATATATATATATATATATATATATATATATATATATATATATATATATATATATATATATATATATATACATACGTACACGGTACACGATATTATAATAAAATGTACATAACGATAATTAAATGCAAAAAAGTAAAATATTAGCGTTATTAATCATGTCGTTACTATCGACTAAATATAATACTATAAACATAAATATAAATGTACATAAAAAAAAAGAACGAGAAAAAGGATGGAGAAGGAGAAATCGGTGTTGAATCATCACACCCTCAACCTACATGTTCTTTGCTTCTCGGGATACGGTTCGTCAAATGGTGGCAATGGCACGGGAACGTCGAGATACGTAGAAGGAGTTGATGGTGTGTGTGTATGGCTCGGTTTGTATGGATTTTTACGAGTTTGTGCTCTCGAAAAATGGGTGTAAGTGTGATGATGCCTAAGGGTTGAACTAGGGCTGAAATGTGTATAGTAAAAGTTGTATAATGCTTGGCCAAAAAAGGTTGTGTAATGCTTACGATTGACGGGGTATTTATAGGGAACCCACGACATAGAGTCACTCGACCGAGTAGCCCTAGTGCACTCGGTCGAGTGCCCTCGTGAATGAACCTGGACCGGTTTTATGAGGCTCCACTCGATCGAGTGGGTCTATCCACTCGACCGAGTGGATCAATTAGGCCGCAAAATTTTAGGCTTGATTAGCCTTAATTGCTCTTGATTGATTTTGAATTGATTTTGGATTGATTTGGCTGATTTTGAATTTGGCGCAAATTTCGAGAATGTATCAGGTCGTTTTTGTGTCGGGTTTGTCTTGACCGGGTTTTGACCCGGTCGCTAAAAGACAGGTTTTATTTTTGGTGTCGGTTTTGGCCCAAATTAGTCTTATTTTGCTCGGAACTACCCACTGGGCCTGGTTTTGAGGTTGGTTTTGTGAGATTTGTATCCCATTAAAAGCCCATGCCAGACATTATTGATTTCGAGCCCGTATCCGAGCGCGTTAGAGCACGTTAGCGTCCGATCATCATCGGGTGTTTTTTGGAAACTACCATAGACACCTGGCAGTCAAAATGCGGGTGTCTACAAGGTCTCCTACTCGTCTGCAAGAAGCAACAATCTGTTTACTTGAACAGTCCTGAAATACACATTTAGATTCAAGAAATAACACAGCAAACACAGAATTTTGATCAATTAATTTTGCTATTGACATCAAATTCTGTCTAAAATCAGGAATTAATAGAACATTATATTGAGTAAGTCTATTATTCAAGGGAATATCTCCTACTTTCATAACAGCTTTTACTCTTCCATCAGGCAATCCAATCATCAATGGTTTCTTTAAAGATCTAACATTGTGCATTATTTTATCATCATGAGACATGTGATCAGTTGCTCCCGTGTCAACAATCCAATCTTTCATAAAATATTTGGAATGATTAATACTATTTGAAGAATGAATTGATGAGACTGAAACCATACCAGCAAAGCTAGAGGTACTAGCATTGAGATTTACTGCAGCATTAGCACCTTTATTGTCATTCATTCGTTGCATGATTTGGTCCACAACAGATAAAACCAGCCCATCAATCGCACTAGCATTAAACATTACCCCAGCCGGCTTTCCATTGTCATCACTGTCATGACTCATGAACTAGTCATCCAGAGGAGAATAACCTTCAACTAGATCCACATTATGTGCTCCCTTCTTGAACTTACCCCCTTTGTTCCCTTGTTTGCCCTTATTCTTGCCAGTTTTATCGGGGTATCCAATCAATTTATAGCAATTGTCAATCGTGTGACCTGATTTACCACAATGAGTACATTCCACCAGCCAAAAACAGTCTGTTGTGTTGTGATTATTCATATCACAGTGGCTACAATGCTTCTCTCCTTATTGTGATTTACCCTTATTACCAGCCTTTCCCTTATTATTTTGCTGATTCTTCGCTTCCATTGCTCTGAAGGCTGCATAAGCAGACGCATCTGTCAATGGCTCAGCTTGATCTGAAATCTGCTTTTGACGCTCAATTTTCTGCAACAACCCAAGCGCCTTGTTCATTGTAGGCAATGGTTCCGTGGACAATATCTATGTCCTGACATTATCATATCCACTTCGCAAACCCATCAAAAACTGTATTAATTTTGCATTGTTTTCCCTTTCCAAGATTTTCTTCATCAACTCACATGTACATTCATCAATCTGACCACATGAACATTGTGGAATTGGGTTAAGTGAATCCAATGTCTCCCAAAGATTCTTGAGCTTTCCATAGTACTCAACTAATGACGAATTTCCTTGAGTAACAGCATCAAGATCTTTCCTTAGCTGATAGATTTCGATAGCATTCGCGAGACTATATCTCTCCAGGAGTTCATCCCACAAGTTCTTGGAAGACTTCACATATTTCATGTCTTCTCTTATGGATTTGTCTAACGAGTTCAAAATCCAACGCATCACCATTAAATCGCAGCGAACCAATTGATGGAATTTCCGATTTGTCGCTGCCGGTTTTTCGCATGTACCATCAACGAACCCTGCCTTATTTTTAGAAGCCACGCCATCAAGATATCCTGTTTCCACCCCATAAAGTCATGCCCGTCGAATAACCCAACTATAAGTTGTGAACATGGCTGATCCGATGACGACAGGTAGAGGGGGTCATCATAGTAATCATATGTTGAATTGTTGTTGTTGTTATTATTGTTAGAAGCCATTATTGAAGGAGTTCAAGAACAGAGTAATGCAAGATCGTGATGAAGATGAAGAAACAGAGTAATGCAAGATCGTGATGAAAATGAATATTATGAATTTTTTTAACGCAAATTTGGAGTCGCAACCAAGCGCTCTGATACCATGTGAAACGTATGAATTATTATTGATGTAATAATTATGTTGTTAATTGTATCTTGATTACATTAGTATATATAGTTGGATACATGAGAGTTAGTTAGTTAGTTAGGATCTTGTAACTAACTCTAATTACCTCTAACGAACTCTAACCAACCTACATATATTCTCTACAGTTTCATTGTTCAAAAGAATTCATAACTGAGTTATTTGTATGTTTCATTTAAGTTTACTGCAAATCGTCCTTTGCCTAGTAAATAAGCCAACTTTCTGTAGACATACCAATAATAATAATAGCGCTAGAACATGTGCTCCTGATGTGATTTGGAAAACACAAATTCTTGTTTATGATTGAGATATCCGTCATATTGTTATAACGGGATCGAATCCCTGACCTATTGACTAGGAGGCAAATGACTAAACCACTACACCAACATCAACAAGATGATATTTCAAATGGTTGAAAACTACTTGTTTCAAAAAGCAAATTAAAAAAGAAAAAAAAATTTGGTCGATGAACTTTTTCGACTGGCCCATCGGTTGGTCGAAAAACTTTTTCAACCAGCCCATGGGCCAGTCGAAAAAGTTCTTCGACCAATGTTTTTTAAAAAAAAAACAAATTGCATCGATTTGTATAATAAATATTGAATGTCGACTTGTCGTAGATTAATTAGGATTTAATTTGCGTATTACTCGTATTTGTTAATTACGTTTATTAAATTGTATTAAGTCTAATTAAAACCGGAGGCGTAACGATAATCGAAAAAATGGTTTTATTATCGAGTTCTAATAAACCGCTACTCTATCAAATGTAAATGTGATAATATTTCGAGAATTACTTGTAAGGGAGAACTCGTCATTTTACGTAATTCCATATACTAACTATATAGCTAGTCGGTTTTGGTTTATTACGATAATCGAAAAGACGGTTTTATTATCGAGTTTTAATAAACCGATAATCTATAAAATGTAAAAGTAATATTATTTCGAGAATAAATAGCATGGATAAAGTCGTCATTTTACGTAATTAACGCCGATGGTAAGAAGTAAAGCGCCGACGATAAAAAGTAGTTCCGGTCAAATATTGACCCATTTAGAGAGAAAAAGATTGTTCTTCCCTAGGATTAATGTTTTATCTTCAGCTCACTAAATGAGTAATATTTGAGATGTTGTAACAATACGACGAATAATGGAGTGATCGGTTGATATCTAGGTGTGTGGACCATTCAAAGTTGCAGGCCCGTCAAATAACATTTAGTGGCCCTGTTCTAAATATTTTTTGGAGGCCCTTCGTCACCTTTCCAATTGTTTTAGGTTATTTTGATAAATAATAATACTCCGTAGTATTATAATAGACCCACAAATTGAAGTTAGCTTTCAAATTTTTAGATATAATTGAGTTTCATGAACGACAAATATTAACGAAGTACTAATACTATTATCCAATACTCTGTATTTGAGATTTACGATTTAAAATCCATAGACGGTACAAGGATTACTTCATTATGATAAAATGATTATTACTCTGTATAAATTAATAAATCATCCATAAATGATCGAGTAATTAAAATAGATATGTATATTAATGGTAATATACTTCGTAATTACCTTTAGACGTTAAGAAAATGTAACAGGCATTAAAAAAGTCGAAAAGATAAGAGCACAAAACTTTGCATGTCACGGGACTCAGGCACTTAGGTTACCTTTTGCTTCAACATGGTACCACTGCACCTCTATCACCTTTACTACCTTTTTAGTAATTATAATATATTTATACATTGTTTTAACCTAACGAGACCCTCTAACAAGTTGGGCCCCTGTTCTTAGAACAGGCTCAACAGGCTATTGGACGGGCCTGCAAAGTTGATATTGCATGACATGAAAAGCCACGATTGTCATGTGTTAATGGAGCAACCGGTTGCTCCCAGTTGCTTTAAAACAGTTGCACCCTTCCAAATACATGGAATTTTATACTTCGTAACTAAGATTAGTCAATTATTTCGGGATCTATGTGCATTTACCGTTTTGGTAGACTCTATTGATCGTCTGGAGAACAACATTTCTGAGATCATTTGCAAGTTGGAGAAGCTAAGGTTGAGGGTCCTATTCAATACCGTTGGATGTATTTATCCATTTGAGAGGTAAACTCTAAAATATCCAACGATCTTGAAATTGTGTTTCCTAAATTGGGCCATGTCTAAGAAGCGCTCCAGCCAACCCGGCATTTCAGGCTACTTGAAGGTACGAAGAATTGGTCAAAGCCTGGCACAAAGGGAGGAAAGAAGATTATTCTGTTTTGTGGCCGAAGATGTCTTGGCCCAGTGGTTAAGAGTAGGTGCTATGGGATAGTAGGCTCCAGGTTCGAATCCTCCCTCCCTATAAGGGAGAAAAGAAGAATCATGTATTCACGTAGATGTCTTAACCTAGTGATTAAGACAGAGGTATCCTTGGACGATAAGTCTCAGGTTTGATCCCTCCCCGCTATTGTAATGCGATTAAGTGTCTTCGTTGGAAAAAAAACAAAGGGAGGAAGGATCATTTCCTAGAATCTAGGAGATCCACGTCAAAGTTCTAACAAATAGGCGGTGTTGCATGCTGATCCTTCTACCCAATCGAGCTTTGTTATTCCATATCTTTTGTTTCAGATGATCAAGGAACCTACAGAAACAACGATTATGAGAAGAGATACACAATTTCTTTAGGTTGCATTTGGATACTCGGAATTAATTTAAATTTCATGATTTCAATTCTTGTATTTGAAATTCTAGATTTCAAATCCAAATCCAAATCCAAAATGGTGTTTGGGTACCCTTGGAATTGGAATTCGGGCGGGTGGAGTCGAGTCACGGTCACCAATTTTTATTTTTATTTTTGAAATTTTTTCATCAGAAAAGCGTAAATTTTCAAAAACAGAAAAAAAGAAACAAAAAAACAAGTATTTTAACAAGATTATGCGCAAAAATAAAAAAACGATAATTGACGGAATTGAAATGACTACCCATACCCTAGGAATTTGAGATAGCCAAATTTCAACTAGGTTGGATTTGGTCTCAATTTCAAATCCAAATCTCAAGATTGCCAAACGCCTAAAATATTTCAAATCCGGATTTTAAATCCAAATCCGAGTTCCCAAACACACCATTATAGATGTGGGGTGCTTATAGATAACCTGACCCAGCACAAGCTACATAGCTCGCCTAAAAAAAAGGAAAAGATTTTCATTGAATGAAAGTAATAATCTGGGACCAAGCAAGCCATCATTGAAGCGGAATGTACCCCGAAAAATGAAGTAACCCAAAGGACGTTGCTCTAATGTGCACTAACTCAAGAGCATACCAAAATCGGAACCGATAAAATCTTAAACAAGGACTCGATCGTCTGGTTTAAAAAAATATATCAAACCAATACCGAATTTGGATTTTTTTAGAAAAAATTACAAATTACCATATAATTTGTAATTTTTTTTTTCCATTTTTTTTATTCAACAAAGAGCATGTATACTCACATGACAATAATAATGAGAGTTCGAATCTAAAACCTATCATCCATACCGTAACTAGTCGTATCCACTATACTAAAAACATACTCCCTCCCATCCATTCAATTCTTTACACTTACTATAAACGGACAATCCAATCAATTCTTTACATTCTTTTTTTGGCAAAAGACTTTACCATATAACCCTCATATCTTTCCTCTATTTTTCCTTACTTTAAATTTGGTGAACCCATAAAATCATTTAATTTACCAATAATACCATTACTTTTACCACTTTTCTTAAAAATTGTGAAACCCCCCAGGATTGTTTGGATGGGAGGGAGTACGATACGAGTAGTGGGTACCGAATTTGGATTTTGAACGCACTTTATTTACCACCTCTGTTTCTCCAATAGAAGTGTAGGTAATCCTGACCTAGGGTTTTGTATTGCTCATCCTCCCTCTCCTCTCTTCCTCATCTTGTAGGCAGAAGAATACACAAAACGAAACTGTGACTCGAGGCAAACATGGGATCTCGAGGCGATACGACGCCCCATCAGCCGTTTCTGAGCAGCCTCGTTGTGCGGCCCTCCGACAGCGGCGGCGGCGGCGGCGGTAGCGATTACGAGCCTGGCGAAGTCCGCCGCGACGCCCCGCCTTACTCGCGCTCTGACCGCTACTCCGACGATACTGGTTCGTCTTCTCTTGGCAGTTTTTTCCCCCTAGATCTATTTCATGTTTCGTTCTATCATGTATTCATTTCTTTCATTTCAGATTTCGGTTGAATCACGTGTTTATTTTATTTGTATCTTGTTTTTGCGGTGTGTGGGTCCTTTCTTTCGCGATCTAGTCTTCTTTTTGTGAATCTGCTTGATTTTACATTGGATTTTGTAGTTTTGGTTGTATGATTATATTTTCTTCCCTCATATTTGCCGAAATCATGTTGTTGTTATCATGTTGTAGTATTGTATCCTATATCTTTATAGATCTGTGATCCTCAGATGTCATTCATTTTCATTTCTTGTTTTGAAAAAAGATTCTAAAATGAGTAAGTGCTTCTATCCATCCATCTTTAGAAGTTCGGAGAGACGTTATGAGGTTATTCCGTCATTTATCATGTCAATTTACAGTGATCCTTTTCTAACGCCCAATTTTATCGTAAAGAATTCTTGTTGAAGTTGTTATTTGGCTTTCTTGGATGATTGATGATGCTATTACTAAACTATCAAAGATTTTGGTCAATTAGTGACTGCTTTGATCTGTGTTCAGTGTCGAGATATGGAGCTTTGGTTTTTGTACATGTGGGGTCTCTTATGGCCGGCTGTTGAATGGGTTCTTACTGCATGACATTCTATTTGACTGTAGGAGTGGGGTGATTATGTTCTTGATTTCGGTAGTTTACATATGATCACCACGCTGTAGGTGTGAAGTGCTCGGGGTGGTTTATATCGCTATTGTTAACTTTTATATAGTTGTAGCAGCTGGTGGTCTCTCTTAGCAAGAAGAGGCCTCTGTATTCTCAGACCTAACATGCATGCCTTATTTGCTGGTTGTAAAGTCGTGGAATTGTGAAGCATGGCAAATTGACAAGTGCTATTTGTTTTTTTTGCCTCCTCTCTGTTAGTGAGACTAAGTAAGGAATTGGATATTGAAAGTATTGAACACATTCCTGTTTATAATTATTTACCACATCCACAGAACTGACTTATGGTCTTTAATCAAGTTAAATATACAACTCAATAAGTTCATATGCGATATGATATTACCTATTTTAAAAGATGATGAGAGTGGATAACATTAGTGTCAATTGATTAGGTTATTCATGAAACTGTCTTCTTTTTCCAAGAAATGACCATTTGCGAATGTGGTCTTAGGATTCTTTGTTTGATAATGGGTTATGAGGCGAAACCTTAAGGTAACTGTTTTTTTTTTTCGGCAATGGAAATAAATTGTGTCAGAGTCTAAAGAGGCCAGTCAAATGCACGATGTTTTGTATCTGATCAAGCAACATTTGGACATTGATACCTATGTGAAGTGAATTTATTTTATTGTCGTGTCATATGTTGTATCTGGCTTCTTCATTAAGTTACCTGTTTATTTTAATATGATATTCCATGTCTTTAGACCGTGGTTCTGCTGCAAATATTCACATGTAAATACTTAACAATAAATGGTGAATGAGATTGTTCAATTGTGTCACAGCTTTCCTAATGGCCTGGTGCGGAATGCAGACCTTGAGGATGGCGTTTTATTTGTGAATGTGGGTTTTGATCTGGGTTTAGGGGTATTTTCCTTTTTCGAAGCGTAGTTGCAAGAAGAGTACATTTTTGTTAACAGATGCATTTACATGTTTTGTTAATCCACCTGAATTCACTGCATGCTTTGGATGCATACCCATGTATAGTTCAAATGTTCTTTTTGTGGGAGCTGAGTGATCATTGACCATGGTTTAGACAGGGTATACCCATGTGTACATCTTAGATTATCGGGTTGCGTAGTATTACGTATATGAGAATGCTTTAACATGAGAATTCTTTCAAATGCTCACGAATTGGTTTAAAGAAAATAGTGGGAAATTTCTGGTGGTAAATGGCCCTGAAGAGAAATCTCAATTGTAGATCATCATAATGGGGGGCAATACAATGAACCTGATGGCAGCAACAAAGAAGTTTATCATCTAAACTGGTTGGCACATTATCTCTAGGGCATTATTTTTTTTGGATTTTACTAGGTCAGATTCGAATGTTTCTCCCATCAGTTTTCTATTTGGAATTCAATGGGATATTCTGGCCCTTGGCTTCTGGGTTTGTTATCTCCAGAAGAATTCGATGGTTCACTTCCCAACAACAGTAGTCTTGTACTGAAAATTAGGTTTTAGGTTTAGTAAGGGAGTCTGACTTCACATTTCATTTACGATCATTTATTTTCATGTCATATTTTACGATGGAAAATGGGCTTTCGTGGTACGTAGTAATTTTTGCAACTGGTTGTCTACCGCGTGCTGGAAACATTGATATTATGGTAGATCTCTGGGTTCTTCGCTTCAGGGTTTGCAGTGTTGTTTGCTCTATGTGTTACTATAAGAACGCTTGATGGCTCATGCCGTCTCTCTAGTATCATGTCTTATTCAGATATTAGAGGGTAAGTTTTGGAGATTGAAGCTTATGTGTGGTATCTATTTTGGGGGTTTCTGCAAGAATTCTGCTCCAACTTTCGAGGGTTTTGTCAGATTTGGTGGATGTGGTTAATTGGGCTTGAGCTTGGTGTCATTTGGTACTTGATGAGCATTGTACCTGGTTCTTTCCAGAGCAATATTTTATAGTTGTGTACTATGAGCTGTACCCTGGGTTAACTATAATATACTGGTTAAACCGGTGACACTAACATCAGTGACATCATCCTGACTGTAGGTTTCTCGGCGTGCTTTACGCCAAGCGATATAGGTCTAGTCCATCTTATTAAACAAGTTAATAAATCACGATTAATGGGAATTGGGAGGTGAAGTCGTGACTTGCGGGCTGCGCATATGGTGTGAACGCATATGATCCATCTGCTGTCATGGTTTACTCCGTCATGAGGACATTGTTTCGGGCTGAGGGGAGGGGGCTGATTCTTCATGTATTCACCACCGAAGGTCTGACCGGGTTTGGTGGATGTGGTATATGGGGATTGAGAATGGACAAGGTTATTTAGTTGCTACTTGTAGATTTGGTAAATATTTTGAATTTGCTGTTATGCTCTATTTATGGATATAGTCGTGCACTCAAACCAGTTGTTCAAGAAGACTGAGAGCATAAACGTTACTTTTCTGAATCTTACTATACTCTTGGATCGAGAGGGCTTAAGCTATTGTCGATACTGAATCATGAGCAGTTGTTTTGTTTGTTAAACTGTTCTTTGCCTGATAATGTTGGTTGTTCATTGAAACGTCACTAGTTTTTTTGTCCTCCTACGTTCACTTATATCAGGATATAGAGCGCGGGCTGTTTCTGTGTCTCCTGTGCGCCGGAGAGAGATTGATCGTAGATATAGCCCTGAGCTTGATCGTTTGGATGATTCTCCTCGGCGTCGGGAATTTGGGGGTGGAAGGGGGGATCCAAGGTCTCCTGGCCGTTATCGAGATTATTCACCTCCTCATCCTCGAGGAAGGGGTGGCAGGTCATTTGGGAGAGGGTTTGGTGGTCGTGGCTTTGGCCCTGGTGCTGTCAGAGAAGGCATGCATAGGAACAATACTAATGTTCGTCCAAGAGAAGGTGATTGGTATTGCTCGGATCCAATGTAAGTTTCATCATCCATCACTTAAGTTGCTATGTTCTTCTCTTTTCATGGGAGCTTTTACAAGCTCCGGAACATAATTGTACTGTCTTTCCACTTAATTTTTTTTGAAAATCAGTGTACTAAATCCTGGTAGCTTCTCCTTGTTTTAAGATTCCTGCTTAGCAAGCAGTTCTCTTTTTATTCCCATTTTGAATTTTTGATAAATCTACTTGTCCCTTTATCCCACCTAAGATCCCCACTTGGCGGGTAATTTTTTTTCCCTATATTTTTTAAGCATATCTATTGTCAAAGTCTTGAAAGTTCAACCTAAAAAGGTCAAATGAGAAGATACGAGGGCATTTTTTTTTGTGAGATGGTCCCATGTAAAATTATTGTATCATAAGAATCGTGTTAGATGGTTTATGGTTTTTGTATTATTTTTATAATTAACTAGTGTAAAACCCGTGCCTACGCACGGTTTTTTAATTAATGTTTGTGTATACAAAGAATTTAGCGAAATTATAAAATTATAATCCTTGTTTCTACGTCAATATTTTACACTTTTATTTCTTTTATAATGTTTCTGTCAATAGTTACCATTTTTTTGTTTTGGGTAAACTTTATTATTTATATTTTATTTTTAAGTATAAAAACCAATTTTCCTCTCACTACCTTGTCTTTCCGTATAAAGAAAAAATGTAATATTATAATATGATGAACAGAATATAAAATTAGTAATATCTTCCCGCTTTTATTTTGTTTATATTTGTTATCTATAAAATAATACGGCGTATTCTTTGAGAAATACAGCTGATAAATGGATCAAATTGTGCCCAATTCACGACACATAATAGGATAAGAATATAAGTAATAAATAATGAATATCTTACTTTTTACTCATTTTAGATCGATTTTTTTTTTATATATAGTTTTTTTTATTTAGATCATATTCGACATTACTATTTTATTTAATCATTATAGTATCTATATTTGAAAAGATAACATGTACGGAGTAACTTTCTAGATTTAGTAGAATATTTTTCGTAAATTAAATTATTTCTAAATTTTAGTGGAATATAATTAAATAGAGAATTTTTAAATTAGAAAATATTTTAGTAAATTTCGAAATGACTCGTAAATACTACTCGTTGACCCTAAAATTTTGACCCGTGCCCATTTTGTGCAAACTCGAAATGTTCTACAGAGTATTAATTTAGGATCAAAATCCAGGTTGACCCGTTTCGATGACATGTCATTAAAAAATTATTTAAAAAATTATTAACTTTAATATTGTAAGTTACAAAAAAAATTAAAAAAGTTGTTATATCATTGGGCCCAACTTTTTAAATTAAAATTGTAACATATGAGTATGTCGTTCATCTTATAGTAATTCATTAAATTGGGCCTTAAAAGCTGAAATTGAATTGTTTGATTAGGAAAGCTCAATTTCCATAAATGTGAAAAGTATTTGGGCGGGAAAGTTAAAAAGTCATTTTTGCCCCTTGGTTTTTGTTTTAGTGAATAGGGGATGTCTTTCATGTTTAATAAGGAGTATGATATAAATGGTGAACCTAATTGTTAAGTGTGGTATACCGCACTATCTTAAGGTGAGACAGTACCTTAGTTGTCAGTAGATTGACTGCAGTTGGATAAAGGGAACTTGATGTTCTCTATTGGTGGTTGTAATTTTGTGCTAACTAATTGATCTATCAGGTGCGGAAATCTGAACTTTGCCCGCCGGGAGTTCTGTAACAACTGTAAAAGGCATCGTCATGCTCCTGCTGTAAGTCCCAGGAGAGGTTATGGTGGGCCACCTCCACCAATGGGGCCTCCACGCCGTTTTCCTGGTCCTCCAATGGGCCGTTCTCCTGGCAGATTCATGAATGGCTACAGGTCCCCGCCTCCACGTGGTTGGCCAAGGGATGGACCCAGAGATTTTGGACCAGGTGGGCCTCCACCTCCTAGACATGATGGCAGGTTTGCAGATCACCACCTTCGAAGGGATCATCATCGACCCGACTTTCCTGAAGAAGACTTTCGGGACCGTGGCAAGTTTGATCGACCTCCACCGCCATCTGAGTGGGGTCCTCGTGACCACTATGGAAAAGATAGCTTTATGGACAGGAAAGGCTATGAGAGACGACCTCTTTCTCCACCTCCAGGTCCACCGCCGTCAGGTCGTGGGCGATGGGCAGACCGTGACATGAGAGAAAGAAGTCGTTCTCCTGTAAGGGGAGGCCCACCTCCCAAGGATTTCAGGAGGGAACCATTCATGGGAAGAGGAAGAGACGAGAGGCGTGGAGTTGGTCGAGATCGCATTGGCAATGTCTATTAGAAAAGACAGATTTTTAGCCTGTGAAACTGCTTCCTGCTATGTTAGTTGGCAGCTTTAAGTGTATTCCGGTGGACTTAGATTTACTGTGGTTCTGAAAATAGAGATTGCCAGATAATAATCTTGTTCTTAGCCTACAACGTTGAGAGTGATATGTGCATTTGTTATGTCCGCTGTCTGTGCTATGGATCAAGCACGGTGTACTTGTGTAGTATAGCCGCAACTTGAGTTTATATATCCTGCGACCTCGCATGTGTTTCTCGCCTACAGGTCAAATGCTCATTATTTTTACTAGTGATTGACAGGTCTTATAGAACTTATTCTAGGGGTTGTTCATTGGCAAATGTTGCTAATGGTTGGAGTGTATAGGATCGTACTTCATTATGTTGACTTTTTCATTTTTTTTCGGATGGGTTATATGATGCTGATACAGAGTGCAATGTGCATTAAGAAATTCATCCTCCTTTCCAACAGTGATGATAGATCTTCAAAAACATACTGAGCAAAGCGTTGCACGAAAAATTGATGAAGAGGCTGAGATATTGGGTCCCAATTGCATTAAATAAAGTGTTTTGGATCCATTAAAGGTAAAATGGGTTAATGGCCATAGACCTTTAACTAAGGTGGCTGATGCTAACCTCCCTCCTGATCTCTCCTTCTCAATTCGGATTGATCACTCGTCACTCGAATCATTGGATTCTAGATAATGTGGAATTTTTTTTTGAAGATGAATGGGTTAACCAAATTATGTGCAGTCCGAGACCTCTCCTTCGATGTGAAGATTATTTCTTCTGGACCCATACCTCGTAAGGCAACTACAATTCTAAAAGTGGTTACAAAAAAGCATTCGATGATAACATAAAACCACTGCCCACCTACAATATTGGTAGCGCCTTAGTCTTGAATTTCTGTAAGTCCTACTTATGGATTATTCGAGGGTCGGCAATGTGGAAAACTTTTCTCTAGAAGCTAATGAATGATGCTCTCCCAATTGGTGTCGAATTTATTAAAATAAGGTCTGGGTGATTCGATGCAATGCCCACTATGCTCTACACCTTCTGCTAAGGAGTCGCTGGATCATCTTTTCCGTGACTGTCCTTTTACTAGAGATTTTGGGCATCGAGTTCTCTTGGCCTAAATTTTGATGGAGGAAGGGTTATTGACTTTAAGGAATGGGTCGCTGAATGGATCTTCCTTCGCAAAACACGTAGCAATGAATACATGGACATTTATTTTGTCACCATTCTTTGGAGCATATGGAAACTACTGAATTTGAAGGTGTTTCAAGATAAGTCTCCATGTATTACCACGACCTTCCTATTCCTTCAGTCTGAATTCGAAATGGCCTGTTCAGCTGATGCCTTAAAATCCTGCAAGCTGACTCGTCTTGCTAAATCTCAACAGCTTAATAAAGACAACTACTATATCGGGCAATCCTGAAGCCTGCACAGCAAGGTGAGGTTTATTGGAAACACTGACACTTGCTGTTGTTATCGTATCAAGGTGGATGCTTCGTGGAAGGACGTGCACATGTCCTCTCTGGGGTGGATATGTTATTCGCCCACTAATTAGGTTATCTTCTCCTCTTCGGTTAAGATCATGGCGGCCTCCCCTATCCAGGCAGAAGCTCTGGGAATCTACCAGACAATGAAGTGGGCAAACTCAAATGGCTTCCTCCACCTTATTGTCTTTACGGATTGCCTCCAGTTGATCCAACACCTATGCCACAAGGAGGATCGACCACCATCTCTCTTCCACGTGATGGGAAGTATAGACTATCTAGCCTCTCTTTTTCATTATCTTTCCTTTTGTTTCATCCCTCGAGCTCTCAATTCTATAGCGCATAACCTAGCGGCTACTGAATTCTTAAGCTCTTTCTCCGATGACAAAAAAAATAAGTTTTTTCATTGTTTTACACAATTTTTAAGGAGTTGGACGTGGGAAGAGTCCAAACTTGGACAATGACAAGCTTAAATTTTTTCATTTTATTTCTTATTTTTAGTATAACTGTTTACAATTTTTGGTAAAAAAATCTTACTTTAGTATTTTTAGTATCTTAATTTCTTTTTTGGGAAAAAATGAAAAATGAAAAATAGTTTATGTATAAATAGAGTATAATATTGAGTAGTATTGACACACTCCTCTTCTCCATTATATTTTGTTAATCAAATTCCATACAAATCAAAATTAAATTTATTTATTTCTTAATACTACGTACTCCGTATTAGTTATGGATAACTACACTAATAATATTACTAATCTGAGTAATAATAATAATAATAATAATAGTAGTAGTAGTAACTTCGAAAACTAAATGTTACAAGTTCTTCGAAATCAAATATGGCAAACTCCGGAAATTATCTAAACCAACAAAATAACACACAATACAACCAAAATAATTATCAAACTCGACCTAATAACGCAGAATATGACCGAAATAAGTATCAAAGCCCACAGTATAATTCTCAATACCCGCAAAATTTTCATCATTCCCAACAGTTTGACGATAACTACGCTCATTATTCTGATACTTATCCTCATTACGGTTCGCAATCCCATCAAATAACCCTAACTCGTTCAACTGCAACCTATCCCAAACATCAGATGGTGGTAGGGATTACGTAGTTGAAAAAAGCGATGAGGTCGAGGTATCTGTGAGGATTAGTGAACCATCTCGATCAAAAAGTGCGACTAGGGGAAAAAATATATGGTCTATTCAGAAGGATGAAGCTCTCATATCTTCGTTTATGGGGGACTCAATTGATAACATCATTGGCGCCAATCAGAAGAAAGATGCATTATGGGTGAAAGTCGAAGGGTTGTTTGAAAAGGCATGTGAAGCTAACCCTGCCAAGATTAGGCAACGTACCGCAAGCATGTTGGACAGTCGATTTCGGCGAATATCAGCTGCTGTTATATATGAAATGAGTTGGATGTTATGAAGAAGCCGTTGGGAGGAAAGACATAATTGGGTACAAGGAAGAGGATATCATTCAATAAACCCATGCAATTTATAGTGAGTTTCATGATGGAAAATTTCAAGAAGAGCGTGCATGGATTATGCTAAGAAAATATCAGAAATGACGTGAAGTTGTTTGAGGCTATGTTAATATGAATATTAGCAAGAACCAAAGTAGTAAGAGTAGTGCAGATTCGGATACCCCGGTCTTTGGGAGCGAGCCTGACTCCACAGGAAGTGATTATAGATCGATTTCGCCTAAATGACGACGATTTTTTTTACACCAACTAGTGCTGAAGACGGTGAAAGAAGTGAGAGTCAACGTCCGCAAGGTATGAAGGCAACAAAGAAAAATGAAAGGGGAGGTGAAATTCGGAGAGGTTGCGTATTTGGCAGAAGAGGCATGGAAGCCGGGCCTTTTCAAGGATTACAAAATAAGAAGGGTTATGAAGTATTTGCCAGTCTCTCTTGTTTAATATTATGTTTATGTTTTAGTCTGAGGTTATGTTTATGTTCAGGATTAAAACTCAAATGTTTATGTTTATCTTCTAGTTTAAGTATTTATTTATGTTTAAGGTTAAAAGCCTTCATGTTTATGTTTAGTCTTGATATCTGTATTTTGTGTGATAGTATAGTTTTTTATAGGTATTGTGTGAAAGTAGCTTTGATAAAGCTAATATATATTGTCATATCAACCCATGTGTAATACTCCTATAATTTTTCTTTTCAAAAATGAGCTACTTTTACTACATGATATGACTTTTCGTTTCAAGTTAAATGCAACTTTTAAAATAGAGATGTTGGAACGCCATGTGAATTGTGAAATAAGACTGTAATATAAAGGTGTGGTACAGCTAGCTATCCAAGTTGTGTGGTATAGGTTGTTTTGCAAGTTGTGTGGTACAGCTAACTGTCCAAGTTGCATGGTGTAGGTTGTTGCCACTACAAAACAGTTGAAACTACGGCGGACTATTTGCGGCGGACTAAAATTCCGACGTACGTATGACGTCTGCGTCGACATACGTCGGAAAGGCTGACGCAATTATCATTGTGTCGGTCTTCCCGACGCTATGTCGACGTTGAGATAGGCGCGGTGGTAAGGCTTTGGCGTCGAAAAGTTTGAAGCTATATTCACCTCCTCTATCAGACCTGACTCTTTTAATCTTCTTGTCAAGTTGATTTTCTACCTCAGATTTGTATTTAATAAACATATCTTCAACTTCACTTTTATTCTTAAGCAAATACACCTTAGGTACCTTGAGTAATCGTCAATAAAAGTGACATAATAAAATTCACCTTCTCTACTCATAGTGCTCTTGAAGTCAGCTAGGTCAGTGTGAATTAACTCGAGAAGACTCGTATGTCTAGTTTTAACCGGTTTACTAGCCTTTTTAGTAAACTTAGCTTCTACACAACTAGGTCATTTAGAAAAGACTTCGGTGGTTAATGAAGGAATAAGAGACATCGCATTCAATTTTTAACCGATTCATAATTCACATGACCCAATCTAGCTTGCCAAACATCAATAGAATCAGCGATATAAGCAGAAGCAGAAAAATTATCATTAATAGCAAAAGAGTCAACATTCAAAACAAATAAGCCCCCACTGAGATAACCCTTGCCCACAAAATCCCCTTCGCGAAACATTACAACCTTGTCAGCCTCAAAAACAAGTTTAACAACAACTTTGTTTAACAAGGCACCAGACACTAGGTTTCTGCGCAGAGTAGGGACATACAATACATTATTAAGAGCAAGATTTTTCCCAAAGGTTAGTTTAAGAAGACCTTGTCTTTTCCTGTGATCAGCGCAGAGGAAGAGTTACCCATGTAGACTTTCTCACTGTCATCTACATCTTCAAATTCAGCGAATAGCTTCTTGTTAGCACATAGATGCCTTGAAGCTCCTGTGTCCAGAATCCAATCACTAGCATTCGCCACAAGATTGGCATCAACCACCACCGCAGCAATAATCATCATCTGATTCAACAATGTTAGCTTGGACGGCTTGACCACTGGTATGCTTTGTGACCCGTTTGTCCACACACATAGCATACCAGGTTTGGATTCGGCTTATGAATCTTGGGAACTGGCTTGGTGGAGTTTTCTTGATTCTTTCCCTTAGTACCTTGATCTATCCCCTTAGCTTCAACAAGGTTAGCCTTACTGGAGACAGACGACATTAGGACAGACCTATCCTTGAGTCGATTAGCTTCTTCAGTCCTCATATGACCTATGAGCTCTTGAAGTGATAATTTTTTTCGTGTGTTTTAAATGGTTCCTATACTCACTCCACTAGACAGGAAATTTTTCTAGTAACACATTAGTTTAAAAGACCTCGTCAAGTTTCATACCCTCATTAACAACATCAGCACAAAGGTTTTCATAGGTATGAACTTGCTCCATAATGGTTTTGTCATCGACCATGTGAAACCCCAGCCACTAACCCACCACATATTTCTTTTTTCCCGCATCATTGGCCCCATATTTTTTCTCTAAGGACTCCTAAATGATCTTAGCAGATTTATGGACCATGAATAACTCAAAAAGAGTGTTAGTCATATGATTAAGAAGATGACACCTAGCGGTCTTGTTATCTTTATCATGTTTCTTAACAGACTCCTCATTTGATTTAACAGCAACAGGAGCAGGCGTTGCCTCGGCAGAAGCAGACGCGACAATCAATTTAGATGGATCACTAAACAATACATAATCGATATCTAATTGCTCAAGGAACATTAACAGTTTTTGTGACCATCTTTTGTAATTCAGCCCATCAAGAGGCTCCAACTTGGATAAATCAGGAATAAATTTATTAGAGATGACAACCATTATTGTAATACTTAAACGACAGAAAATATAGTTTTCAAATTATTGGTCGCGTAACGGAAAAATAATGGGGCACAAATCCGAGAGGGACCACGGGTCAAAAACCAAGAGGGGCGATGGGTCAAAAAACCAGGATGGACTAAAAACATCGTACGAAAATCGAGGGCAGCGAGTTCGGCTAGGAAAACGGGAACCGAAACAGAAAACGGGACAACAGTGTTGAGGTATGTAGGCCACTGACTTGAAAACTATATCGGCGCGACTCCGGTGGTTATCGCCTACAATGTCGGTAGTTCCCCAATGTGAACACTGCAGCGTAAAAACTCGACCACTCGAATCTGAACACTTTGGAACTAGCAAAATATATGAACCTAGGAAAAAGAGAAGAAGAGATATCGAAGGAGGAGAGCAGTAGTGTGTTTTTTGTGTGTCTCAACTGAGATGAAGGACCCAATATTTATAGGACAAAGAGCAGGGAGGAGCCTGAAATAACCACCCGTAATTAAGGAATTGATCACGAAATGAATGCCCTTAATCACCCCCATAATTACCTTTAACAATCGAATCAATTGACTGAAATAAAAAGTCCAACTCTGAAACTGGACAACACACACAAGCCCAATAAACCTAGACAAACACAATATACGAAGTCCTAAAAAGGTAAAACTCGAGCACAGCACGCACCATAGGTGCTCTACCCAAACCCAAACCCAAACCCAAAACCATACCCGAGCCTGAGCTCGAGCCGGGCCGAGTGCCCGCGTGCGTGTTTGTATAGGCCCAATCCATACCACTCACCATAAAAGGGCTACTTGACTCACAACTTGAAGACCAAAAGACAAGGTAGCCTTAAAAGGAACAAAAAAGTTCCGCCACCCACCGATGTGGGATAACAAAGAGAGGAAGAAAGGCAAAAGCAACCACTTGCCAAGTTGCCATCCTCTAACTGTTTGAGATACAATGTTGTGAGGATAGACCCATGTGTAACGCTGACGGACCATTTCAGGAGAGCGGTTGTGTTGGAGTTCCATGCATCTCGCATCAACTACTTCAATGCGTTGAACTTGCAAAGAGTATTTGAGGATTTAAAGATGACTAAAGAGGCAATGGTGATGCAATGAGATCATGAAGTCGGTCCATATTGTTGGGTTGTGTCCTGGGAGGATGAGCATTATCTCTCAAGAGAAATCGACTACTATATGGTTTTTAAATGGATTAGGTTCGTTGGAACATATTGATAAGCTAGTCGTATACCTATCAAAAATAACCAACTACGGTCTAACTAAAAATATAGCTAGGGAAGTCGGGATCGAATTCACAGGGAGACAAATAAATTCTACTCGTAATTAAAGTCTATCTAAGTAACACTCGGGGGTTTTTATGTTTTGTTTATCTAAACTAAAGTAGTGAAGGAAAGAGAATTAAAAGGAAAGAAATAACTAAAATAAAATAAGATGAATTTAAGATGAATAAATATATGGAGAGAAAACTAGGATTGTCGGTTTACTACGAATCTCATATGGTCACGGTCTAAATCACAGGTCTGTCACAGATATTGGTCTAAGGGGTATTGAAAAGGTCCTTCCGGTCCGCTATTCACCCTAGCATGCGTCTAAAGGCTTCCGATCTTATTAGGGCAAACTAATGTGTTGTAGCAGGTCTAACTTTTACAAGGCTTCCGATCTTAGGTTCAAGTTTACCGAATTCAATTAATCAATTACGTCGACTTAATCAATTAATCTCAATTAAATGCTACAATTGACAACTCAGACACAAAATCATTGACAGATCTATAAATTATTTAGCGACCACATTCAATTCGCAGATCCCCTAAATCCTAGTGAGGGAAAATTAGCTACTCATGATTAATTTAAGAACAACAAGATTAATAAGAGATTTTACTAGATTAGACGTGATGAATAATAATAAATTTGCGACAAGCATAAAACAACAGTCAAGAATAATTAAATACGAAGAATAATAACAATCAAGAATGAAGAAGAAGGATTAAATAAAATTACCAAAAGGAACGAAGGCGATTTGAATCCCAAATTCTTACAATAACCGAGTTCTTAAAGGAAGAAACTAAACTAGAAGTAGTCTTTAAGAGAATGAGAAAAGAGATAAAAGTAGAGAAGAATAAGGTTGAGAAGTTGTGTAGAAGTGAATTGTAATGTGGCTGAAAAGCCCTATTTATACAAATTAAATGAGTTAAAAACTGTTTAGAAAACTCCTTTGTGTTTAGGAAATTTCTTGCTGATCACGAAACCTGCCTGCGGTCCAGGGAATAGTCGGCCGACTATTGTAATAGTCGGTCGACTAATCATTTATCAACTTGATTTCTGCAGCTCCAGAATAGTCGGCCGACTATCGTAATAGTCGGTCGACTATCGTCATGGTCGGCCGACTATCTTAATAGTCGGTCGACTATCGCTCGTTTCAGCGAACAGCTCCTTCCAGCTTCGTTTTGGCCCGGTTTTGGTTCGTTTTAGCTCCTTTGTCTTCCGTTTCTGCAAAATGATAATACAACCACAAAGTAGCCAATTCGGGGCAAAATAATAGTTTTCACTATTCAATAAACACGAGAATGCGCGTATAAAAGGTATAAAAAGTGTATATAAAATACGCGCATCACATATCTGGGAGGGAGGGAGGAATTCTGCCACTACGAAATTATTGAGGAAGCTTTGGTTGAAATATATCCGGATTTGTATGAAGATTAGTTGTTTAGTGAAGGTAGTAGGTATTTTTAATTAACATCTTATGTACATTATTCGATGGTCATTAGAAGTATATACCTTGCATGCAAGTGTTGTTATATAGATATATTCTATTTTGCAAGACGAATTGATGGTGATGTTATTATGTAAGGTATATGCCAGTAAGATTTTCGAGAACAATTTTTTTGTATATGTAAGAAACGATCATCATCAAACGCAATGTGAAGGTTTCGTAGAATTGGTGTTTGTGTGGTGAAATTGTGTGGCCTAAGTAAATATACGATACAATCATAGTCCACAAACTATCATAATAGTGTGGCCTCATTAGACGTTTCTTACTACATTTACATCACGATGTATTGTATTGAATATTGTATGAATAATTTTTATTGACAAAGCAAATTTTTGTGACCTCGAAATCAAAGATCAACAATTAGATATGTCTATATTCCCGAATGTTCGAATATTGCCTGTTGTACGGATCAAGATGTATATCAATGGGTAAAGTTAATTCATTCTTAAGTGATCAAATGGTATCGATAATTTTTTTGCTATCAGGTGTTATTAACTGGTAAAGAAGTCATGTCGACAACGTTAAGTTTAGGGACCTCACTCGATCTTACTAGTAGCACATGTTCTCGACTACATTACTGAACTGAAGTGTCGATAAATAAACGTTAACGTGTCAAAAAAATGAACATAAATGGGGATGAAGTGCAATTGAGAAGTTTTTGATGCTAATGACAGTAATTGAATGCAATTGGGAGATGTGTTGTAGAAGTTGAAAGGCTCGCATTTACAGACGGATAGTAATCGGAAGCCTCGACGATGATATTATAAACTACTCCGTATGATATTAACAAACGATATCAAATGAAAGTAGTCGCATTAATTTCATAAGGGTATTATAAATCGGTTTTCCTGGATGATGATGCATTCTATAAACTACGGAGTATAGTAAAATAAAATGTTCCGAAATAATATTACGGAGTAATTCTATTAATCAACAGAAGCCTATTTGAATTGAAAAAATTAGTGCAATAAATGTATGGGTGTTGATACTCCTCACCGTATTTATGGTTTCTTCTTCTAGTTGCCAAGTGATTGAGACTTGCACTGCCTTCAATACTCTTTCTCATAAAGAGACAGTTAATGTATCTGAAATTTTCCCTATTGTAATTGGTCAATTGGATATCTACTCTTAACCAAGCAAATCCTACTGCAAGCAAAATATCACTACTATCCATCTATAAATAGAGGTTTTTCATTATTTGTTCATCACTACATTCAATTTTATTAGAAAATTACAAACATAATACCATACTATTATTTTCAAATCTCTGAACTGGCAGATAAATATGCTTATCCGGCAACCTGCATCATGCATAACCTTCTGTACGAAACGACAAACATTAATCGGGTAATCGGGAAAAGTTTGAACTGTGTAAGGGACGAAGTAATTAGTCTTGGTTACTCGGTCAGAAAGATTTTTCAGGTCTGGCATAAGGATAATAGCAATTTCATGAGGGCTATAACAATCGAGTTCGAGACAGGTGTTGATAATTACAGGAAGACGTTTAAGTTACAGAAAGAATTCGAGAGAGTTGGAAAGGGGAAGTCTGATTATGAACACTATGTTCACACCACTTCTGCGCCTCCTGCATTTGTGGGTTGGAACGATTGCAAATAAACATCTTATGATGAAGGCCAAGGACTACAAAATGGTGTCAGATGATGTGAAGTACCAAGGGTAAAGTGATGTGGATTTAGATAACATCTCCGCCAACGTTTGCGTGATGAACCTGTTGAAGCGTCACTGTCCAGGGTTCTACATGTAAAAGGTTCATTGTTCGGAAATGTATCTTTTACTCTAATATAATGTTTTTATCTATGACCTGTTAGTGTTATTGGCATGTAGGAATGCAACAGTTTTTCCCGGTCATTTAGTAATTTTATGCAATATATTTGACCCTCGTTTAATCCAACAACATGTAATCTGAAATCGTATTATCTCAATATTATGAACCACTTTCAATTTAAAATTATTAAGCTTTTAGTATGAAATTGTAATGTGATGAATGCAATTGTTTAATATAAGTTTACGTAGCAGTAAACTGATTTTACTAGTACTTACGGTAGAACCTGTTGTGTGCCAAATTTGGACCGTTTTTCCTCCCATTTAGACCCGTTTTTCCTTTGTTTTGCGAGAATAAAGTGCGATTATCGCCGTATTTTGAGTAATTCTCGCATAAGCGTCTCTGTTTTGCATTTTACGTGTTTTTGGTAGTTTTCTGTCCATTTTGATAAGATTTTCGACCAAAAACGTGTCCGAGCTCCTATGAGCATGAGAGAGAGAGATGGATATCGTCCGAAAAGCAAAGCACAACTTAAAATCCAAAGTCCAAACCCAAGAGGTGAAACCTTGAGTGAAAAGGAAAAACTTCAAGTCCATTGTGCATCTTCACCGGAGAGGTCGAACTTCAAATGCATATATCTAGAGTTATAGACCTCGGATCGAAGCGATTCCAGTTGGAGGTGAAAGCTTATCTTCTTAGCTTTCCAACGACATATCACACGCCCCAATCGGAGATCAAACGAGAGAGTTATGACCCTCTGAAGTCACAGGGCGAAATTTCACCCGATGAGAATTTGACCGGGCGAAATTTCGCCCGACGGTGTTCCTCCCCAGATTACCATTTTGGACAAAAAGTTCATAGGGTGAAATTTCACCCTATGAGATGACCGGGCGAAACGACCGGGCGAAATTTCGCCCACCGGGTGAAATTTCGCCCGATGGAGAAAAGCGCCAAAAATGACGATTCGGGAAGAAAATCTCACCGGGTGAAATTTCACCCGGTGGTGCTAATGTCGTCAACCGCAGGGCAAAACTTCACCCTATGAAGACTCATTGGGCAAAGTTTCATCTCAAAGGACAAGGACTCACTAATGGGCAAGGATTAGATTATGGGCTTTAGGTTAAATACCCATTAAGAGATTAATATATATATGTAACCCTAGATTATTGCCCACCTTACCTCTCCATTGTGCTAAGGAGGGATGAAGTTACACCACTCGACCATCCTATTACACCATCCATTAGTAATAGTTTAGTAGTATTCTAGTAGAAATCCTCCAAAATTCTAGTAGTTTACATAGTAATTAATAGTAGATCTACATAATTCTCATCAACAATTGTTTAGATCTCAAGTTTGTAAGAAGATTATTCAAGTTTTATTTGAAGATTTGGTGGGTTTAATGAAGGATTAGTGACAAGTTCTTCACTTTATTCATCAAAGATTCAATCTTTACTTATGCAATCCTCTTATTTCCTATAGATCTACATAGTTGGTATAATTCTCTTCCACTCCCTAATCTCTAATTTAGTTTTTATGTTGTTTTCTCATCATCATCTTGTTTAGATCTAATTAATATGAATGTTGAAATGATTTCCATGATGAATTGTGAGTAGATTTCTTTGTTGGGGAATTAGGGAGGAGGATTTGGATTATTTTATTCAAGGGATGTTGGTGGGTTGTTTACTTGTTAATTATCGATGTTAAGGTTTTTGTGTCTTTGTTGACCTAGACTGCAGCTAGATTGACCTTGACTCATTTCTACCAATATGGGGAAACTCGGGGTAGAAATTACCTTAGATTGAGACTTGCCCTTTCGTCGCGAAAGCGGGTTTAGGTAAGTTGGGTGAGGAAATCGAAAGGTGGCACTCTCCTTTTTAACGTTTTAACAAAAACTCGATCCCGAGACTATTAGACCCCATTTCCGAATCCCGACTCTCCCCAACACCTTTCCTACTTCTTGACTTTCTCGACCTCTCTCGACCTCTCTCTTAACCCCTCTCGAGTCTCGACCCAAAACCCCCCTTTTCTCGACCCTATCACGCTTAGACTTTGACTCGACCGACTTTACCTAGCCCGTCCCTGTGGATCGATCCCCGACTTGCCGCTACTACCTAGTAGCTAGTTAGTTGGAGTTTATAAATATTGTTTGACCGCGTTGGATAGGCGACGATTCGACGCGCATCAAAATGGCGCCGTTGCCGGGGACGACGATTAGTTAGTTGAGTTTTAGTCTTTTCGTGTTTGGTTATTGTTCTTTCTCTACCCTAGTGCCTCTCGGTGCTAGGAGACTCACTTTCTATTTGAGTGTGTTTACCAGGAACAGGTTATTGCCTTTTCGGTTCGATCCCGAGCCAAAGATGGCATCTCGAGCCTTGAGATTCCCGATAAATATCTCAACTAGAGTGATTCCACATCCGTATCTCACACCACCAACCATACATACTAACCTTCCACCCCCTCCAAATCCATTCATATCACAAACTACTACCATTCCCACCATTAATAATCCACCCACACATTTCACTCCACAAAATTCACCTTCTACGACTCTCATCATTCCAAATTCGCAAGAAACACCATCTCCACAAGAAAATTCTCCAACCCATTCACCTCCCAAATCACCCACATCATCAAAAAGCCTTCAAAAAGCAAACATGATAACTCTTGATTCACATTCACAACTCACTCACGAGGATTTACCTTCTCCCGTTTCCTATGGAACCATTCCGAATGAGTTTGAGCTTAAAGATTCCTTCATCAATGAAGAAAAACTAGACACCTTCTATGGGCTCCCTCAAGAAGATGCTTTTGAACATGTATGCTCTTCCAAAGAGAAGTTAGTTGAAGCCGAGCTTATCGAGAAAATGGGAGACGAAAATTCTCCTGTGACCAATGAAATGAAACTCCAATTGGAAAAGGAAGAGTTAACCAAGGAACTTGAGGCTATGAATGCAAAGTGTACTCCAACGCAAAGACCCTTCAATCCCAATCAACAAACATTTTCCAACCAAGGGTCTGTCAAAGTGCCTCCACATATGCCTCCTTATCAAAGGGAGAACTTCAACAATCAAGGTAGAAATTATCATGTTCAAAGGGACTTCCATAATCAAAGTACAAATCAAGGGAATAATCACCGTAATCAAGGAAGCAATTATCACAATCAAGGGTTCCATCAAGGCTATCAATGCAACTATCAAGGTAACCAAAGGCCAAATCAAGGGTACCAAGGGTTCAGTTTTCAAAGACATAACCAACCCTCTCCTTTTTATGGAAATCAAGGAAATTTTCAACATGGTCAAGGTAATGGTCAAGGGTATGGTTCGACCATCGATATGAGAAAGTCTTTAGTCAACGAAGTGTATCAAGGAAACCCGAATTGCCAAGGTAATCAATGTCATAAAGGATTACACTCTCGAAGCTACAATGGACCCTCTCAATTCTTTGGAAACCAAGGTCATCCTCAACAAAGTCAAGGAAGTGGTCATTGGGACAATTCATTAAATGAATTGCAAAGAACAATAGAGTATTTGATGAATGAGATTGCGAAAGACAAGGCAAAGCTCGAACTCTTGATATCTCAACGAGCATCCGAAGCCTTAGCTACTCCCATGCACCCACCTCATGACTTTTCCAATCGACCTCAACACCTAAAGGATCCACTATGCCAAACCCATGTTGTTATCAAAAGAGAAGGAAAGGAGCTTGAAAATCCTCACAATCACTTGAGTACCGAGGCAACCCCAAATTTGCAACAACAAAAAGCACTACATGCCACTACTCCCGATTCTCCCAAACAAAACCGGGGAATACGAGAAGAATTTGAGTTAGTTGCAAAAGCCGAAGAAAAACAACAAAAATTGAAGGAAGCTAGAAGGCAAGAGACCGAGAAAGCAATTGAGGAGAAGGACTCCAATGTTCCACCTCCATCGATTTATGCACCAACTTTACCATTTCCGCAACAAGCTAAAATTCACAAAGGTAATATCAATTGTAGCCAATTTGTGGACATAGTCGAAAAGGTGGAAGTCTCCTTGCCATTCACCAAGACCGTTCAAGAAAAATCAACCCTCACTAATGGGATGAAAAATGGTGAAAAATCTATGGACATCAAGTTTCCTTACCCCACAATGCAATCCAAGAAAGCAACTCAAGGTGAAGTAGTGATCATTGACGATATCGATGAGAATGGCAACATCTTGTCATCAAGGATAGAGATCACCACTTTTACTCCCAACAAGAAACTCGAATCCCAAAATTGCCACATGGAAAATGCAATCGAAAATGTAGAGGATACGAGTCTATGGAATGAGTTGAATGATGTTATAGGACTTGTTAAGTCTTCGAATGATGATGAAATCAAGTTGCCCTTGTGCGAGAATGTTGAGGAACATCACGAGTCCTTTGCTAGTGAGCTAAACTTTGGTTTAGGAGAAATAGAAACCGCCGGAAAAAGTTTTGAATCTCTCCTTCACAATGATATGGGGACAAGTGACGTTTCGAGATCTAGAGATATGGGCCCGAAACTTGAAGAAGATATGGGGATGTACAATGAACCGGAGATTTTTGAGGAACACCCTTTAGAGGATACCATTGTTGAGAACGATTTCTCTAAGCCTTGTATTCGGGATGAACCACTCACTACCATTGACTCTTTATGCTTTGAATCCCCTACCCATGAAGAATTTGACACTAGCCCTTCCTATGAATCTATGATCGAGGATGATTGGAAAAATTCTTTCAATAAACTTTATTTAATCCTTGATTTGTCTTTTGGAAGGAATGTGGTTAAAAACAAAGAAGATGGGGTTTGGAAGGGTGAGGAGTTGATTGATGAGACTAACCAAGTCTCTTATGTCATTGTTAGTGACTCATTCATTCCCGATAGAGAAGATATGGGGATGTTCAATGGGGAATTAAAGCCTAAACCGTATTTCATGTTGAGTGGTGAGATTGTGAAATTTTGGAATGGTAGAAGGTATTTTGGGAAGAAATGGTCGTTGGGACTTGTGAAATGGAAAGACCCGGGAGACCATTACAAGTCCAGGCTTCGTGGATTTGAAGACTGCTTATCGCTTCCGACTTGGAAGCTTCTCATGATAGCTTGGCTCGGCTACATGAGCCTTTCGGAAGACTCTTCTAGAGCCTTTGACTTACTCCTCCGAGCCCTTGATGGGTATGGTGAAGATTACACTCTGAAGACAAATAAACTTTAAGGTTTGGCGGTCCTAGCCAAAACCGCGCTTCTTGGGAGGCAACCCAAGCTTTTTAGTACATGTTTACGTTTTTTTTATTAGTTTATTAGTTTTGTTAGCTTGAGAAGATTGATTGAAATTGGATTTCACTATGGAGCTAAATTTGGATGAAGACCAAGCATTTGGAGAAGTTATGGAGCTTTAATCGAAGACCACAAGCATGTTTGTGGGAAATATTGATTATGTAATGTGAGTCGAGTCAATATTTGAATCTCTAGGTGATTATTGAAGAGCCATGCAATGGCAAGGCGGAAAAACGCAGCAAAGAAGACCGCCGGGCGAAACTTCGCCCGGTGAGACTCGACCGGGCAAAACTTCGCCCTACGGAAATTTGCCAGAATTGCCGGAACGAAGAAGATACCACCGGGCGAAATTTCGCCCGGTGAGATTTTGACCGGGTGAAATTTCACCCGGTGGAAAAAGACGGCAAAATCGATTTTCACGACGAAAAGTCGTCGGGTGAAATTTCACCCGATGATGCCCGACCGGGTGAAATTTCACCCGGCGGTGTGACTTGGCCAATCACCTACACCTTTTACTCACTACATTTTCATCTCCCTCCAACAATTTACCTCAACATAACTTTCCCTCCAAAAATTTTCTACACCAAATTTTACCACCCACTTTAAAACTTTCACTTTCCCTCCTCAAACACCCTTATTTATACCACCTTTTTCACCTCACTCATCATTTAACCCTTTCACCCATCACAAAATCATTACACTACCTTCCATACACCATATTCAAACTCAATTCACAACTCCATTCCATACTTGGGTGAATATTTATTTTGGGTTTTTGAAGAAAGGAGAAGCAAAAGTTTTGGGATTTTTCTTGCAAATTATTATCATGGAGACAAGAGCTCAACGAGCCGCGCGTAAACAAGGTATGGCATCGACTTCTAATCCTTCTAAACGTTCATCTTCTAGTAAGTCTTCTAAGCCTATGAACTTACCTTGTCTAAATACTTCTTTGTCTCGGACCTTCTCTGAAAAGATCTTTCAGAGCACTAGGTGGCCTTGTCCCCACACAATGACCAATCTAGGAATAGTAGACGATATTAAAGAGTTATTGTCGAGGACCGGAACTAGCGAGCTCCTTAGCCTCGCGGCCTTCACCTATAAAGATCTTACTTGCGAGTTCCTAGGAACTTTCGCCATTGACAGTCCGACCACACCTAGAGCGATTAAATTTAGACTATTCGACAAACCCCATCGTTTAACTATTTCCGAGTTCGGCCTAATGCTAGGCCTACCCTCATCGGGTACCGGACTTAGTGCACCCTCAAGCAACGTACAAGCCTGTGTATCTAGGAGAGATCTTTGGAAGCGCATATCACGCTGTAAAGGGGGTTACGAGGCTAATTTATCCTTTGCCTCCGAAATCCGTAACCCCGCAATTCGCTATTTTTGCGAGATGCTCTCCCACTGCTTGCTACCTTCGGCCGATAATATTTATACTCTTAATGTGTGTGTCCTGCAATTAATATTTGACTCTTTGTTCGGTAACCCTAACCCCTTAGACCTACCACTTGTCGTGGCGTTGCATTTTCACCGTATCATTGTTACCCAACGCCCCTCCTTAGATTGTGGAGGTCTCGTGACCATAATTGCAAACAAATTGGGTTATTCGACCGACCACCTCACCCCACTAGACGATTCCATATGGCTTGACGAGGCCTATTTTCCGACTTGGATTTTTCATGTACCTCATCAACGCCTCGTCAACATTAGTCGTGGAAGAGCTTTAATAGTTCCGAACACACACCGAACCACTATCCATGTTCACCAAAATTGGGACCTACCCTTAGGTCCCGGTGAATTCCGACTGACCAAGACTGAGTCGGGGGGAAGGGGAGTTTGGGAGTATGCACACTATAAGTTGCCCAAAGGTCGTACGATCTACGACCTTTGTGAGATTCAATCCGACTTTGCCCTCTCGCTTAGCGACGGTCCGAAGGAGTTTTCTCCCGAGCCATCCTCCGAGGGTATACCCTTTTTCTATGGGTCTCCTAGCGCTTCATTTGCGTCGGACGATCACTCAGACTAGACCCTCTCCTGGAGTCGGTGGTGTGTGTGGGTGTCGTGTATTTGTGTGTGGGCTGGGTCAGTGAGTCCTTGATCATCTATAATTGCTTGTCCTTTAGTTGATTCCGTTCTTATTCCTCCTATTCCTTGATCATTGTGATTGTTTTACCTCTAACATGACTTTGCAAGTCGTCCCATTGTTCGATTATTGCGGCCAAAGCGGCCTTGGTATTGCTCCCAGTCATTAGGCGATGTGATTACGCCATTGACCTTTTGAAATCCAAATTCTTCTCATTTTCTCAATTTTTTTCTTAATCCGAGCTAGGTGATGTGACTACACCTACGCCCATTTTTCATCATTTCTTTTAATTTCTTTTCTTTTATTTTATTTTCATTTTCTTAGCCACTTGGCTAGGGTCTAGGTGATGTGATTGCACCTAGGCCCGCCACTATCTTATCGTTTTCTTTATTTTATTTTCATTTTCTTTTCTCAATATTTTTGAAAAACCCAAAAACATTCAAAAAAAAAAAAGCCTACAAAAATCCAAAAACATTTGAAAAATTATAAAAAAATCCAAAAAGATTTTTCTTATCTTTCTTTTTCCGTCTTTTTCGATCTTTTCCCCTACTTGTGCATTGAGGACAATGCACAGTTTTAGTGTGGGGGAGGGATCTACTACCCTTTTGTTTTTCAAAAATCTTTCCAAAAACCATAAAAATTGAAAAATTCAGAAAAACCAAAAACTTTTTCTTTTCTCGTTATTGTTATGTTTTCGTGTCCCTTGTATAGTCTTGTTCTCTACTCTTACAGGCAACCCACCACCTTAATAACGCGAATTGAAGAGATTAAGAAAGCATCCGCTTGGTAACTTCCTTCCTTCTTTCTCCTTTAATTTTGTAGAGGAGTTAGGTTGTTGCTATCGGAGGCTCTCGAAGTTGAGCATTTTGGGTGTTGTGGTTGATTTTTGTGCTTGAATGTTGATGGAGTATGGAGTGCATGACTTTACTCGTGTTTTCTTTTATTTGCCTTTTCTTTTTCGTGTGTCCCTTTTGCTTTTGTATAGCGTGTCTAGGACTAAATGTTTTCGAAAACCCGATTACGAACTTATTGCAAGAGTTTACATTCCATTATGGATAACCCATTGTAGATTTTGGACCTTAGTCTAGTAGAATGACTCTTAGGCAATGAATTTGTTGATCCTTTAGCTTTGAGTCCACCTTTTCTACTAGAGGTTTACTTCGGGGTTTGCATTTGACCACCTTGACCACCCATGGAGGAGTTAGGCCTTGGTTCCCGCATCCCGTTTTCTAGGTGACCTTGCTCGAATGACCATTGCACCTTTAGTCCAAATTCTATCCGCTTTTTTGTGGGTTATCCGGAATGGCACGCGTTCTCGGTACCTATTCATCCTTTAACCCGTACACCAAAATAAGTTTACACAAAAATAACCTCAAAACTTGGTTTCGAACCACATCAAAAAGCCAAAAAAGGGCAAACCAAAGCAAGAGAAAAAGGGCACAAAAACATGACAAAAACATGAAAAAGAAAAACAAGGGAGAGAAAAGGAGCTTCAAATGAAATCAGATCATCAAAAACATCTCCTTAAAAAAAAAAAAAAAAAAAGAAAGAAAGAAAAAAAACAGAAAAGAGAAGAAGAAGAAGAAGAAGAAGAAGAAGAAGCCCTTTGATCGATTCGTCGCCGTGAAGTGCCAACTAGAGGACCGAGTCCCGAGGTAGGAAGATAGCGGTGATGAGTCGATCCACCCAATAATTGTAAACACTCCATCTTTTTGTTTGGGCTAATTTAGGAAATTCGAGTTTGGAACGACCCTCTTGGCTTAGCCGAAGAGAGCGGGACTGCACCTACCTACAGTGTCGAACGAATCCATGGTTCACTTTTTCCACTCCATTATACGCCCCGTAGTACCCCTTTAGAAGATTAGGAGGACCTGGCTAAGTTATCAACATTTATATTGCTTAATTGTCATAGTATTAGGCTTTGGTCCTCGTTTACGTGGGTGATTTATCTTGGAAGTCTATTGTTGTTTTGGGTAAGTAATCGGTGTCTTTCCCCGCCGTCTCGATGAGGGATTCGGTGTTTTATTTTTGCTTTGGATGCGTCTATTCTTTTGTGTTATGTGTTTTTGTGTGTTTAGTCGCATCCACCATTTTGAGCAAGCCCCAACTTGCCTTGCATGGGAGTACTCTACCTCATGGGTATTTCGATGTGAGTTGAAGGGACGGAGCGGGCCCGTTAATTGCCTCGTATCGGCTTAGCATAGTCTAGCTTAGTAGTAGTAGCTAATTTCTTTTTGGGTCTTTGCTCGAGGACGAGCAATGGTTTAGTGTGGGGGAATTGTTGTGTGCCAAATTTGGACCGTTTTTCCTCCCATTTAGACCCGTTTTTCCTTTGTTTTGCGAGAATAAAGTGCGATTATCGCCGTATTTTGAGTAATTCTCGCATAAGCGTCTCTGTTTTGCATTTTACGTGTTTTTGGTAGTTTTCTGTCCATTTTGATAAGATTTTCGACCAAAAACGTGTCCGAGCTCCTATGAGCATGAGAGAGAGAGATGGATATCGTCCGAAAAGCAAAGCACAACTTAAAATCCAAAGTCCAAACCCAAGAGGTGAAACCTTGAGTGAAAAGGAAAAACTTCAAGTCCATTGTGCATCTTCACCGGAGAGGTCGAACTTCAAATGCATATATCTAGAGTTATAGACCTCGGATCGAAGCGATTCCAGTTGGAGGTGAAAGCTTATCTTCTTAGCTTTCCAACGACATATCAAACGCCCCAATCGGAGATCAAACGAGAGAGTTATGGCCCTCTGAAGTCACAGGGCGAAATTTCACCCGATGAGAATTTGACCGGGCGAAATTTCGCCCGACGGTGTTCCTCCCCAGATTACCATTTTGGACAAAAAGTTCATAGGGTGAAATTTCACCCTATGAGATGACCGGGCGAAACGACCGGGCGAAATTTCGCCCACCGGGTGAAATTTCGCCCGATGGAGAAAAGCGCCAAAAATGACGATTCGGGAAGAAAATCTCACCGGGTGAAATTTCACCCGGTGGTGCTAATGTCGTCAACCGCAGGGCAAAACTTCACCCTATGAAGACTCATTGGGCAAAGTTGCATCTCAAAGGACAAGGACTCACTAATGGGCAAGGATTAGATTATGGGCTTTAGGTTAAATACCCATTAAGAGATTACTATATATATGTAACCCTAGATTATTGCCCACCTTACCTCTCCATTGTGCTAAGGAGGGATGAAGTTACACCACTCCACCATCCTATTACACCATCCATTAGTAATAGTTTAGTAGTATTCTAGTAGAAATCCTCCAAAATTCTAGTAGTTTACATAGTAATTAATAGTAGATCTACATAATTCTCATCAACAATTGTTTAGATCTCAAGTTTGTAAGAAGATTATTCAAGTTTTATTTGAAGATTTGGTGGGTTTAATGAAGGATTAGTGACAAGTTCTTCACTTTATTCATCAAAGATTCAATCTTTACTTATGCAATCCTCTTATTTCCTATAGATCTACATAGTTGGTATAATTCTCTTCCACTCCCTAATCTCTAATTTAGTTTTTATGTTGTTTTCTCATCATCATCTTGTTTAGATCTAATTAATATGAATGTTGAAATGATTTCCATGATGAATTGTGAGTAGATTTCTTTGTTGGGGAATTAGGGAGGAGGATTTGGATTATTTTATTCAAGGGATGTTGGTGGGTTGTTTACTTGTTAATTATCGATGTTAAGGTTTTTGTGTCTTTGTTGACCTAGACTGCAGCTAGATTGACCTTGACTCATTTCTACCAATATGGGGAAACTCGGGGTAGAAATTACCTTAGATTGAGACTTGCCCTTTCGTCGCGAAAGCGGGTTTAGGTAAGTTGGGTGAGGAAATCGAAAGGTGGCACTCTCCTTTTTAACGTTTTAACAAAAACTCGATCCCGAGACTATTAGACCCCATTTCCGAATCCCGACTCTCCCCAACACCTTTCCTACTTCTTGACTTTCTCGACCTCTCTCGACCTCTCTCTTAACCCCTCTCGAGTCTCGACCCAAAACCCCCCTTTTCTCGACCCTATCACGCTTAGACTTTGACTCGACCGACTTTACCTAGCCCGTCCCTGTGGATCGATCCCCGACTTGCCGCTACTACCTAGTAGCTAGTTAGTTGGAGTTTATAAATATTGTTTGACCGCGTTGGATAGGCGACGATTCGACGCGCATCAGAACCCCACCGCTTATCATATAACTCTTCGATTTGAAGTTTGGTGTGATGATCTTGAAATATGGAAGTTAACCAAGGAGATTAAGGCAAAAGGTCAAGTAAATTAACGATAATAAAGTTGTCCCATTGATAAGATTGCAGTAAATGTGCACAACCCAACTAATATTTGTAAATATCTCTTTGAAGACAACATTCGTCGTTGAGTCAGTGTCAAATGAATCTTCGTCTAGGATAAGAACTTTGAGCCACTTCTTTCTGGTGACCTTAGAAATAGCAACATATAATTGTCTGTGCGTGAACACTGGTTTTGGTAGAAACAAACTCACATTTGAAAGAGACTGGCCCCGACTTTTAATTTGTTTATCGTCATTGCAAAACAGATTACAAGGGGAAACTGTCTCCTTTCAAAGCGCAGGGAGGACTTTTTTTCATCGGAAGATGATACTTTTATTCTCGGTATATACACCTGCACCCCTTTCCTGCTGCCGGTTATCACCTTGGCTTCGATAACACGGTCACCAAGTTTTGAAACAACTAATCTTGTACCGTTACAGGGTCCATTCGCTTGGTCAATATTTCTTAAAAGCGTGACGATTGCACCAAATTGTGTTTAGAAATTCTGTAGAGTACAACTCACGTATGGCAGGGCTTGTCTCGTCATTGCTAATTTCATCTGAACTGAAGTACTCCACTCCGACACCTGACATTATCGACAGAACGTACTTGTTAAACTTTTCAACCATCATGAGTTGGTACGATAACAACTCTTTGTTGTAGGTATTCTGTATCTTCAAGGTGCTGAAATAGGCCCGGGTATGTGTTGTGTACAATTGAAGCAATATGATTTGGGCCTGCCTCTATGAGGACCTCTTCGGGTAAATTTATTTTTGAGATTCCGTCATTTATACCCCTCCGTGACCCTATCACCAACACTCAAGATCCATTCCGAAAATTCCCTGATTTCATCGAGATTACAATCAGATCGGCCTACTTGCAGCCTCATATTCATAGCCAGTTGTAGAACCTGGATATTTTGATTCAAGTGTCAGACATGGACAAATTAAATTCCATGTTATGGATAAACTTGTCTATGTCACATAATAGTTGTATAACAAAATTTGTGAGTTCATTCGTCTACCTTTATATCTCTCCAAATCGGGGATGAACAAACTAAGGCGCATACGATATCCTTTCGACTCCCCTTGGGAACCACGGGTAGAATCTGCCTAAAATCTCCACCCAAGACAATGACCTTCCCTCCGAATGGTCTTTCGCTAAAGGCCGGGTTCACACATCTCATAATATCTCTAAGACTCCAGTCAAGGACCTCAAAACAGTAGCGATTGACCATCAGAGCTTCCTCCCAGATGATGAGCATGGTCATTATGAGCAGTTCAACAAGATCAGACCCTGGCTCTATTCCTGGACACATGGAATTCTCGTCAACGTTAATAGGTATGCTAAACCTTGAATGAGCCGTACGACCTCTCGTTAGAAGAATAGTAGCTATACCGCTAGAAGCTACAGGTAGAACTATCTGACCCTTACTTCTCAATGCGACACATAGTGTCTTCCAAATGAATGTCTTCCCAGCACCACCGTTACTGTAAAGGAAGAACAAACCTCAAGACCCAGCTTCAACAGCTCTGATAATTTCATTCTACACCAATTTTTGTTTCCCCGTGATGGAGGACATGTAGCCCTCATGCTCCACTCGCAAATTGTCCCGATTATAAGCTAGTTCATCCGAAATTTATTTATTTGAATCTGCCGAGTGCAAATCATAATTTGGTTGTGCCATAATGGGAACTTCCATTGGCCTGCAACATTGACTTAATTTCCGATAAGGCATAATTCTTTAGCTGCTCGTCCGTCATCTGCAAGTCTGCATTTAAAAGGAAATAAATGTGATGGTTTTTTTTTTGGTAAAATGTGAATAATTATATTTCAAAATGATGTACAATTTACAATAGCTTTCAAGCTTATCTGCTGTCAAGTCGCATTAAAACTGAATTACATGAATAACTAGTAACAACTCATTCAAATCTCATGCAATCCCCCATCTCTTAAGCCATTCAACTTCTGATTTAGATATTCTATTGTCCATTTTAACTGTTATTCTCTTCTTAACTTGGGTTTTGATCACTTCTATAGCCTGTTTTGGTGTCATCAAACACAGGTTAACTCTAGCATCGTTCCTCTACTGCAAAATAATATAATGACATGTTGTCCAAATGACAGTAAAAGCTTTGTAGTTCAAGCTTTGTTTTCCTGCATAACCTGTATCATCCATCTGGATTTTAAATCCACACCACCTCTCCACATCCAGTATAACCTGTTTTTTTGTAGGTGCACTTGAAGAACAAATGGTCCACAGTTTCAGTCTCACTTTCACAGATGCAACAATGTTGATTTGGACTATATCAACCTGCATACAGCTTATCCCTAAGATTCAGTGTGATGGTATTTCAGTGGTAACAAATAAGATACTCCATATACTAATTCAGAAGTTGATAAATGGACGAATAAAATTAGTCACTAATTCAGAAGGGCTGATATATATCACCAAAATTTAGCAAATTTCTTCTTCATCGCAATAGAATGTCATCGCAAAGATGGTGCCACGTCTTCTCCCACACTTCCTATGGTTTAATCAAGCTGCAAGAAAATAGCAAAGTCGCAAACAAATTCCTAAGGTACGTAGACACCTGTACCCCAATAGCCTGCTTCTTCTATCGCATCAACATACTCCTTGTCATCGCCAAGTAGTCCTAAAGCATAGCAGACATCCTTAAAAGTATCATGAACGACACCCTTTACCGTATGAATGTCTTCGTAGCATGTAGGGCCACACACGAAGTCTCCTTGCTAGGGTTAATAGGGAAAGTGGGTGTCATTAATGGATGATTAGGGAGGAATTAATGGTGTTTGATGTCATTTACTTTGTCTTCTTTCATTGTGCATATAACATGTTTGATGAATTTCCTAGTAGACTTGTCATTGAGAAATGCATGTTTCCTAGTTTCTTCTTGTGTGTTATTGCATATTGATTTGTTGGTTCTCTTCATTGTTAGCGTAAGCGTAGCAAGAGATCCTTAGACCGTCTAAGTGCGAGAGCCCGGACGTAATCTAGTCAAATAGGTCGTGTCTTCACCCTTGTTCTTCCTTGTTCACCTAGGTACCCATGAACCCGACTTAACCCTAGTTCTTTCTCCTATTGTCTAATCCTCGCTTTTCATCATCGCTTTTGTTTATTTTGCATTGTTCTAGACCTTAGATTCTAGTTTAGCCATTACCCAATCCAATCACCATTACCCAATCCAATCATTTCCGTTACCCTAGGACTTAGTCTCGAACCGTAGCATTCTCTTGTCTATAATTACCGTCCCTGGATTCGACCCGACTTACCATTTGCTACCAAGCCTAGGTTAGTTGGTTTACTTGATCGGTGGGATTCACGACAAACTCCTCCCATCAGTGATCAGGCATATGAGATCCCGTGATCGTAGACGTTGACGCTTGAACTAAGTTACGGGTTCTTCGCTCCCTAAACTTGATCATATGCTTGCGTCGTGTGAGCTTTGAGCACCATTCTAGGTAGGGATCGTTAACGGTGTACATAACCTCTTCGTATGAATTATGACCTTGTCTTCTATCCGCCAATATTTGTTTACGGTCCCTTCTAGCTTGTTGTGCTGTAAGGTATCTTATAAGATACTTTTTCAACTCATTTGCTATCAAACATATGACAAAATGTCTGCGTCAAGACAAAAAATCATGTACCCAAATCTAGAATCCAAATTTTTAAGTTTTCTTGGCATACCATCTTGTAGTTGTTCCCTATCTCGATCAAATGCGTCTAATTGGTCTACCTGAGTTTCGTCTAATAGTATACCATCAAGTTCCCGTCCATGAAGACCTTGCTCGTTCTCACCGATTTCGACTTCATGGTTATACAGAACTGGACAGTCAATAAGAGCTTCTTAAAAATTGCTCGATCCAGTTAAAAAAGAAATGACACAAATTGCAAACATTATATAATAAAAGTGCATAGCAATTTTAAAATAGAAATGTCTCGCAAATGTCGGGTGTCTGTCCAATTGTTGAGAGTTGTTCACTTGATATTTCTGAATCTATAACACCACGACTATAAGACTGATTAAATTATCGGTCCATATCCCTTCTTCGACAAACAATTTGAATGAAAAAGTAATTAAAATTACTGTTTAATATTATAAAATGGGGAAGCATTACTCTTGCTCTATTATTGTTGTTGTATTATAAAATGTGAAACCTTGATCATATTGGAATGTTGTTGTATTTGTGTGTCTAGAGTTGGTAGTCTGCTGCGTTGAGGTAATGGCTGCACAACACGCGATAAATGTTTGATCACAATCATTTGTCAAAAATTATAATACTACTGTCAATAGAGGAAGCTTATGATATATAAGTACCTGAGATTCCTTGCGAAAAGAAAGGTTGTACATTCTCATATAAGGGAGAGTAACATGTCAACGTCGTGGCAAACCGTTCTTAGTGTTTGTAATATCTTTAAAGGGTGACCTCCCAGTTACTGAGTTTGCATCACCGCATAAAACGTGATTAGTTTTTGTATGCAATAAGGAGACAACGTAACAACATAACTCAACAGGAAGTATAAAAATGTAAACAACGGATGAACTTACTGACCATTAGGCTGTTTCTTTCTCCTGGATATGTTATCGTTGTTAGGAGTATTTTCAGACCTGGAAGGTTCAGCATCAATGGATCCACCATGTCGATCGGACTTCCTCTTTTGAGACACTTTTTTTTTGGACGATAGTTGTCCTGGTAATTGTTCCATTGTCGTACACGGGGATGTCTTGCCAATATTTTGTTGGACAACACTATCGAAATACCGATTGATTATGAGTATGTCCACAAACAATTAAAAGGTTGGCAATATAATTGAAGTCGAAGAGTCATATGCATTTAAAATAAAAGAGTTTAATTGGATTATGGTCTCAATGTGCTATAATATGTGATGGGGAATTAGGCGGCCAGTCGACCCCATTTGAAAGTACTATGTATTACCAAAATCGTCTATCCATTTGGAGTAGTAAGAATTGCTATTACCAAAATCGTCTATAATTTCATAGATCTCGATTATTACTTGTGAATATCCTCTTATGATGACCAGGTTCCTATATCATGTAAAACTAAAACATTACATTTGATCTCTTTAATACAGAACAGGTGGAAGGTCCCAGAGTAATCGAGGAGCGTTTCAGCTTGGTGAAACGAATACAATCTAAACAACACATACCCGGGAATTTCACGATTGTGATAGTCTAAACATAAAAATCTGTATATGTCAGGAGCAAACGGTGGTCTCTCAAAAATTATATTTAAAGAGTTATAAGTTTAAAGTATCCAAAGTATAGTACCTGAGTAACGAATTCGAAAGCACTCGTAGATTTATGATGTGGACATTTTACAAAGAAATTTGAAAAATCATGTTTAATAAGCTTCAACGGAATATTTACATCAAAACGGAAGATATTGTAAAATTTTCATGCCATTCAAAGATTATAAGACTACATCAACGGTATTTAGTGCACCTTACACATTGCTTACAACATCATTTAAAAATTATATTTGAAAAGCTAAAGGTTTAAAGTATCCCAAGTATAGTACATGAGTAACGAATTCGAAAGGAGTCTTTTTTGTGATGTGGACATTTAACAAAAAAAAATAGAAGATATTGTAAACTTTCCATGCTATTCAAAGATTCTAAGACTACATCAGAACGATATTTAGTACACCTTAAACATTGCTTATAACATTACATTTGTTGTTTAGAATGTAAGATATATGAAAAAGTTGGTGATTGAAGACACGAAGCAAAGTTGGATGCCGGAAAACCACTGACCGCTAACTTGTATTGAAATCTGGCATTCAATTGTCGAAGTTTAGTTAGTATGAGTCTTTCCTTGCAGTTTATTAAATTAATACTCGTACATTATTACGTTATAATACGGTCATACAAACCTCAGTTTGGATTTCATAAATCCATAATTCAATGTACGCACTTTGGCTTCTTGAAAACCACCCGTCCCTTCTCAGTTCACTGCGTTGGATCTGCACGACTTACAACTATTGTAGTGCCATAACGTTCATAATTACAAAATCAGGCAGTATAGTGACGTTACGTTCGAGATATATAACCTCGAAAATAGATGGAATTCACGTACATTCTAATATATCAAATTAGAATGATATTTTCAACCAAAATATTTGCAACTTGTCTGCAAACAATCAAAATCATAAAGGTTTGGCTATCGCCATGAACAAAAACACGAAAGCATTAAAAAGTGCGGCAAAGTACACATAAAAATGTGTGCGACAATACGATAACTTCAAAAGTTGCTAGTTGACTACTTAATACGATGTACGTTTCACACAGTTTTCCCTTTTTAACAGCAATGAACTATCTTGTTGTAGATTCGGCATCTACTGCATCAACTACTGGAGTAGGGGACTCAACATCAATCAAGTCTCCATTTCTGAGCGGTTTAAGTTTGGATTAGGTTGATGCAGTTTTGCAGTCAATGACGTAATTGTTCAAAGTAAAGGCATTTAATCAGGTTCGTTGATAATTCAAACTAATTATAGCTTAACCAACAATTTATTCGACAAATATATTCTATGAAAACCTCGGTACGGGGTTCAACGATGTGTCCCTCGTTCATTTGAACGCCAATTGAGGTCTCTGCGGAAAGATGTAAGTTTTTAGCAGGGGTGTTGTGTTTGAACGTCGAGCTGCTGAGGTACTTTGTTGTTAGCTTGTACTCGTCCTTTTCAATCTGCAAGGACAACTGTCCCCAAAAATTAGACTGGTGGAAACAAAGAAGTACAGCAAAATCATGTCCTCTATATATAATGAATACAATCAAATGACTACCTTCAGTGCTTCTTTATATTTCATGTGCCAGTTGTGTATCTTGTCTACATCATCAGACATCCACAACACGGTGTAAGAGTAGGACGACTGTTGGACATTGAACTTGTCATCTATTTTGATCTTGAACAGGAAACGATTGTCAATGAGCGTCGCGAGTTCATCAGGCATAGAGTGACCTTCTCCACTCTGATCGAAGTAACAATCAAGTTTTAAGAGAATATGGTACAGATAAGATTCATTTAATCGTAGCCTAGTGTGATCAATACGGAAATACCTTCTCCATCTTTGCAATAAGCTCAGTCATAGTATATTCGAGGAACTTTTCAACTTGATGATCGAAGGCAACAAAGTGACATTTCATCAACCAGAAAGAACTTGAGAGAACTTCGTCAACCAGAAAGTGACATTTCATCTGTGATATTGAAAGAACTTCATCAACCAGAAAGTCAAAGCTTTTCCCCTAAGTACCTTTCTCAAGTATTTGTAGTGAATTGCTGGGAACTTGAGATGAGAGGCTACAAAATAGCACAATTGGTATTTCACAGCTAAGTAACTTGACTCAATTTTTTACTTTCATGTAGTGGAAAAATAATCAAAAGAGTGATCTGTATAAAACCTCTCTTGAAAAGCGTCCACTTTGGGAATGCTTGGGTTAACCTTAAAAGTTTTTGCGTTGAAGGTAGTTTGCACAAGCCAAGAATCTGGTGTGTAAAAATAGTAGTAGGTTAATTTACCATAAGGAGTGCTAAAATAAACAGTAAAGTGTGCAAGTGTAGATATGGTTACTGTCAAAATATTTTGGCTCCACACATCTGAGGACAATCACTTTCGACTGTTGGGGGCTTGGTAAAATCTGCAGCACCTCTGGGAGATCCACTGAATGGGGTATCCAGAGAGTACACTGAACAACGTCGCCACTAAGTGACACGAAAAAAAAAAAACTAATCAATAATCAGTTAGAGTATAATGGATAACACGAAATTAGGAGTAGATAATGAAGCCTACTCGATGTCTTCCAGTTTGATTTTTATGCACTTGAACCCATTCTTTGTTTCAATCATTGAACCAATTTCATACACCTTCCCAACAACATCTACGGATGGACATAATAAACAGTGTGTAAAGTTTATGATAGAAAGGGCAGTAAGAATATAAAAGGCATTCAAATTTCAAAGTAGAATAAATAACTCATAGAAGTGACATATGTACTGATTGGTTGCTATTCTACCATTGTTGATGTCTTCAAACTTCGCAAAACGGTAGCAATTGGATGGAATTGATACATCATTAGGCAAATGAGTAACTTTAGTCGAAAATTCAACATTTAATCTGCAAGTGTGTGTAGTAGCCTTGTCTACTATGGTGTTCGATGCAACAGTCAGACTACGGATGTTGTACACTTGACCGACTATGAATTTGTCCTTGAATCTGCTCAGTAACGGCTTCTTAATGGTCACTTAAACCAAGTCATTCTGATATTTAAATAGCAAAGCAAGTGAGTGATGCATTAAGTGATAAGAGGCTGACCTTAGCCGACTGCCGAACAAAACAACTCTTCGTTGCAAAATTTAAAGAATATACTGTATAATACAAAACATATATTACAAAATGATGAACATCACCTTAGCATCAATAAGAAGAAGTTCAATTGCATTGGTTACTGATTTGTCCGTAAAGTTGAGCCTACTCCATTTATAGATCACCTTCACGTTTAGATCTCTTAGCCTCACACCTTAACATAGCTTAGCAATGGTTGACGAACTTGAATCAGACATGATTGTAACAGGGGAGAAAGGACTTGAAGACAGCGTACTATAGAGAGGTTGGAAACATTGAATGAGTACATGGCCAAATGATTCACCAAGTTCAAATATAGTAGAGAGATTGGAAATATTAGAAATAGAAACGCAGGAAACGAAGAGACAAATATTCATGCCTGTAAACTATTTTCGAGTCTAGTGTTTGGTTTCTCGAGCCATTGTTGGTAAATACAAATGAATTGGTTTATCAAGAACAATTAAGAGGGCAATGCTACAAAAATTGATAAGTGTTTTTTTTTTAATAATAGAATATTCCATATCTGAAGAGTAGGAAACACTACTATATTATTTCGACATTTTTAACAATGAGTAATGGAGTGACTAGTGGATAAGGTAGTGGGATTTAATGTGAAGGTTGTGGGTTCGATTCCAAATTGGACTTATTTCAAAATGGAACTTCCAAGTTGTGCAACAACATTATACATGGTGATTGATTTAATATATAGAGGATATGAATCTTCATCTTTTCATAGTTAATTTCCTCCATTTTTGGTATCCTCTCTTTTTCCCTCTCTCTTTTATTTTGTTTTTCCCCTAGTTTTTTTTCTAGTTTTTTGTTTTCCTTAGTTTTTTTTTGTGTTAATATAGTTTCTCTTTGTTCTTTTTGTCTTACATTATGTTTTTCATATTTTGTTAGAATTAATCTTTCCACTATTTTCTAGCATGGATTATCTTAGCTTATCTTCATAATTCTTTATTTTGGCTAGATTTTTCATTACTAATGAGTAGACTTTTTGTTAAGAGGTTAGGGAAAGATGACTTGGGTAGTATATTGAGTCACTCTTGCGATTAGTCCAAATGTTAGAATTTATGATAGACTTAATAACTGATTAAGTAGTTTGATCAGTTTAGAGTTACCATATTGTGGTCCATTTGGTGATCAACATAAACTCTACTGTATATCTATCTCTTATTTCCTATAATCCTATATTCCATTAACCACTATACAGAAACTTTAGCTAGTTGTAACTTTATCTTTGATGGAAAGATTAGTATAAATACAACACCATTCAGGGTCACTAGATTCATCTCTCTATTCATCTATAGACCATCAAAATCTGAGAGACAATAGTTTAGAACCGACAATATAGTTAAGACGGTCGACGGTATTCAGGGACGGTATTTTTTGGTTGTAAATAAAGCTGTTTAGGAATCCGATAAGCAATGGCTGGAGGTTATTTCTAGATCTTACTTCCTCCGTTCCATTTGATTGTTTGCGTTTGCTTTTTCACACTTGCCAACGCACGTTTTCTTTTGTCTATATCTTTAGCTACGTATTTCTAAAAATTATAAAAATTTGATATTTATAACGTACTCGATTAGACAATTTAAACAAGATCCCACATGACTATGTTTTATCTTATATATTAGAAGTTACATTGACGATTTCACTCACCTGTGAATAGTGCCCAAAAAAGAAATGCAAACAACCAAATGGAACGGAGGAAGTATTATTTAGCTTCCGCTTTTGAGTTTATCGTTATGTTCATTTATTACTTAAGAACATGATAAATTCATATAATGATTTTACATTTAGGTATCAGAGCTTCAGTTTATACCTCTGTCTTGCTTATTTTTCCGGGTCGAATTTTGTCGGTCTTATTGTTTACTGCTATTGTTTTTCCGCCATCTATATACTCCATATGTTTTATTTACCAGCGGTACTCGTTACGCTTGGAACTTTTGAATATTTGGTTTTTATTGTATTCGTATGACCGCGGAATATTTGACTTCCCTTGTATTTGGCTTCTGTCCGTTATTCATCTAGCTTTTGATCCTGTATTATGCCAATTGGAGTACTCATAAGTCATACTCCCTCCGGTCATTATTTATTGCCCCGCTCACTTTTGCACGTAAAATAAGGAAGAAATTTAAAATGGTAAAAAATGATGGTAGAGTAGTGAAAAATGAATATAAAATGGTAAAGAAATGAATGGTGGACCTTAAAGTTAGAGGTGATCAAATGGCCCAAGCCCATAAGCCCGGCCCGGTCCGGCCCGCTTTTTTGAAGGGCTTGGACCTTATATTATGGCCCAAAAAAGCCCATGGGCCAGCCCTAAAAAGCCCGAAGTGTTTTTGGGTCGGGTTTGGGCCACGAATTTGGCCCTAATTTTGGCCCGGCCCGGCCCATACTTAATAAAAATAGATAATTTTTATTACTACTTTTTAAAGTTAGTGATAAGATTATAACTCTCTTTAAAAATTCTTATATAATCATACGTAATTTATGATTGATATCTCCGTAATATGATCGTAATTACTCAAAGTAATACACAATATGAGTATATATTATATTAATGTATATTTTATTAAACATTTTTAATTTGTTACGTTATTCATTACGGAGTTTATAATATTTAAAGTGATATATGTTTGTCGATATTGTTGTTTAACATTAATTTTTAAAGAAATATTAAAATTTATAAACAAAACACATAAATTTAAATTATTAAACGGTGATATTAAGATATTTATTTTATACGAGAGCGTTAATTTATAGGGCCCAAAAAGCCCATTTTGGCCCGAAAAGCCCGTTCTAGCCTGCTAGGGCCGGGTTTGGGCTTACAAAATAGGCCCACTCATTTGGCCCGGCCCGGCCCAACCCGCTCACGTGGGCCATTTTTATTGCTTAGGCCCGGCCCAAGCCCGCATTGGCCCGACCCATGATCACCTCTACTTAAAGTGTAAAATTCAATGGCATTTCTGGTAAATAAAGGTTAGAAAGAGGGATAATATGGTAAAAGTGTAAGATAGAAAAGGAAAGTGGAGAAGTGGGGCAAAAAATAAAAACCTTCCAAATAAGGAAAGCGGGGCGATAAATTGTGTCCGGAGGGAGTATTTAATACTATTAAGTATTGTAGTTTTATTTATAATAATTACTATGCACTAGCACATAGGGTATGTTGTACTCTTCACACTGCCATATCACGGTTTTTTATTTTATTTTTATTTTTGAGTATAATTTTTGCACTCATATGTGGTATATTAAATGTACGTGATTTCAGTAGTACGTATTTGGTATATTAATGTACGTGATTTCAGTAGTAATTTTTCACATGTAAAGTATTTTGTATGACATTCGGATATTTTTGTTAAGTCAAATAATAAGTTACGTTTTGGGTCATATGAATATCAAGTTTCACATAATAAATCTAGTACTATTATTATGTCGGTTTTGAGTTGTCTATATAACTTAAGTTAAAATATATAGATTAATATAGTAATGATCCCTTCAAAAAAAGATTAATATAGTAATGATGAGTGATTCGTAAATTTTATTGATTAGGGAGTAGTCACAACATCTCTAAAATTTTGTTTTGGAATCACATGTAGTAACTAAACATTAATTGTAATCAATCGTACGTAATATAATAAAATATACCCACAGGAAATTTTGTTATATATGTATGATTAATTAGGATGAATATTAAACTATATTTCTGTGGACATGACGTAGGTCCACCCCGACGCGGCGAAGCGCGGGTTTGGGTAGGCGAATGAATCTCGTGGTAAGATTGTTCTCGGGTTCGAAATTTAAGTCAAAATGGAGTCGCAACCGAATTTTGTGGTTATTCGGAACCATACGAGCCCACTCTATGTCGTCATGGGCTATACACAAAGTAAGCCCACTCCGATTTAAGAGTTTATGGGGCTCGTCCCTTTGCGTTGTTATATCGATACCGTTTACACCGACTTTCGTATATAAAATGACTCTCGTGCGCCAAGGGTTTCGGACATCCGGAAACCAAAGGTTCTGAGTAAGGGGTGAGGGTACGTGTTGGGAAGCCCACTAAGGACACCCAACCCCGCCCGCACATGGCGGCCTCTACTAAGACATCGTTCGTGTTCGTGTACGCGCGCTAGTAAAATAATTGAATGATATGCAAACAGCGTTTTCGGGCTAAGCATGTGAATTATTGATTTGCTACGTCATTTAATGCATCTTAGATATGGTCGAAGTAATTTAGCATGTGATGTTCATTTAAATAAATAAATGGCAAACATCGAAAATAGAAAACTCGTAAATAAATTACAAATTACACGGGCGGAATACAACCCGAAATTCACAATACAACGAGCAATAAAATAGAATAATCGAATAGGAAATGGTAGACGTTAACTAGAAACGGACCCGTATATAAACTAGACCGCGAAATGTGTAGATGGACTAACCCCGGTTAAATACACATTATGTTGTGTACTAAACGAAGGACGGAAACATGGGACTGTGGCGTATTGATAGCCCGATCCCACATCCCGTAGTCTTGTCCCGACTTATCACTACGAAGGAGATCGGTCAAAGTCGTTCTACGTGTCGTGATATGTGTGAGTTTTGAAAAAGGGAGAGTCCCGTGATTGTCTTTACACGTGATGACTAAAGTCGATAAAAAGACGAGACTTGAAATGTTTGTCAAAGCCCTCGGTTTTATGGGTTACATGACCCACTCGATCGAGTCGTGGTGTGACTCGGTCGGGTGCGTCTTTTACGTAGCTACTGCCCATTTTTTTGGGTGCTACTCGGTCGAGTAGCCCCTGTACGAGTGATGACTCGTTTCGTTTTTTTGGTTTAAAATCGACGGTCGGTCAAATTAAATACAAATATCGCACGATTTGAATTTAACTTGACCTCCGGTACTATAATCGTGTATATACGATTATAATACCGTTGTCGGGATTTTACGAAAGCGTTATTATTATATTAGAAATTTTGAATTAGTAACGAAATGTGTCCCTCTACGTCACGACATCGAAACTAACCCTTTCGGGTTATGTGATGTCGGTTTTCGTGTCAACGGGTTCCGTACCAATTATAGAAATGGGATTAAATACGTTCGACTACGACCGATCACGGTCACGTCACGCCCTTGAGTACATTGGGGCGGGGCTCCTCGAAAGGGCTCCACCTCCGTCGTTGCTCGTAAAGGGATTAGACGGACCTTAGGTGATCATCGTAGTCCAACGTTTTCAAAACCGATTTTTAGTATTAATATATATATATATATATATACGCGGTATTATTAATGTTAGTAATAAGATGGTGATACAAAAATAAAGATGCAAAAGTATAAAAAAAAGTTAGTGTTAGTGTTACTACGATTATGATTACAATACAAAATACGATAAATAAATAAAAATGACGGAGCAATAGAGATAGAAATGAGGTTTAGGACACCCTCAACATACATGCTAGGTATAGGCCTCGGAAATGGACTCGTAAATAGCGACGGGACGCCGGAGTATCGAGGATGTACGCGAGTTATGGTGTGTATGGGTGTGTGTGTGTGTGTGTATTACGTCGGTTTTTCGAGGGACGAAGGACTCGGTTTTTGTGTGTATTGCTTAGGGTTGCTAAGGCTTGTAGTGTCGGTGCATAGGGTTGGAATGTAGGTAAATGTAGGTTAAGGGTGCATGGGAAATCCTTGAAAAACCTTGTGCATGAATGGGAGTCGTGGGGTATTTATAGGGAGCCCCGACGTTGGGTCACTCGACCGAGTGGCGCGGGTGCACTCGGTCGAGTGCCCTCGTGAATGAATCTGGACAACCTTCTTGAGGCTCCACTCGATCGAGTGGATCAATTAGGCCGGGCTATTTTAGGCGTGATTGCCTTTGATTGATTTGCATTGATTTGGATTGATTTGTTTGGATTTTGAATTTGGCGCAAATCTCGAGAATGTATTTGGCTGATTTCTGAGATGATTTCGTCTTTGACCGGGTTTTGACCCGGTCACCAAAAGACGGGATTTATTTTTGGTGTCGGTTTTGACCCAAATTAGTCTTATTTTGCTCGGAACGACCCACTGAGCCTGAATTTGATGTCTGTTTTGTGAGATTTTTACTCCGCTAAAAGTCCATGTCGGATATTATTGATTCTAAGCCCAAGTCCGAGTATACCAAGTCACGTTTGCGTCCGATCATCATCGGGTGTTTTTCGGAGACTACCATAGACACGTGGCAGTCAAAATACGGGTGTCTACAATTTCTTGATCTACCCACAGGAGTTAAGAAATAAAAATTTAATAGTCTCATCATTGAGTTAATTAAAATTATTATGAGTCTAATTTGAGTAGAACTTTAGCCCACGGGCAAGTTTTATGTCACTAGATTCATATTAGCATGATTTTACATTGGTAAAGCATGATTATAGTTATGTCTCAAATTATTAATAAGCATGTTATTTATTTATTTGCAGTTATTTTGTCTGGTAGTTCTTCTGATGTGAAATTTGACATTCCTGAATTGAATGGTGAAAATTATAAGGTCTGGAAATAGAGAGTACTACTGCAGTTAGGATGGATGGATATTGATTATGCTATAAGGAAAGACGAACCACCTAGTATAACGAACGCTAGTGAACCTGATGAGGTAGATCTTTATGAAAAGTGGGAGAGATCTAACCGTCTCTCCATTATGTTCATAAAGACCAGGTTATGTGCTAGTATTTGTGGTTCAGTTGATAAGTATGATAAGGTTAAAGACCTAATTAAGGTCATCGATGAGCAGTATGTGACTTCAGACAAATCTCTTGCCAGTACTTTAATTATGCAATTTTCATTCCTAAAGCTCACTCAAACTAAAGGCGTGCGTGAATATATCATGCGCATGAGGGACATTGCGGCTCAACTTAAAGGCTTGGAGGTTACTATGTCCGACTTCTTTCTGGTGCACTTCATTTTATGCACTCTTCCTTCACAATATGCCCCATTTAAGATATCCTACAACACACATAAGGATAAATGGTCTATTAATGAGCTTATGACCATGTGTGTTCAGGAGGAGGGTAGATTGCTACTGAAAGAAGGTGAAAAGGTGAACTTTACCACTTCTAAAAAGAAGGGTGATGATCGCACTAAAGATAAATTCAAAGGTAATTTTCTAGCACATGTATGTTATGAATCTAATATGGTTTTGAATCATAATACATGGTGGATTGACTCTGGCACTACAATCCATGTTTCGAATACCTTGCAGGGTATGACAAACCTAAGGAAACCGATGGGTAGTGAAGCCTCTATCTATTCAGGAAATCATATGGGATCACATGTGGAAGCCATCGGGACATGCACTTTAATTCTTAATAGTTGTTTTAATTTGGTTTTGCAAGAGACATTTTATGTTCCTAAATTTGCTAGGAATTTGATTTCATATTCCAGACTTGTACGCTTTGTATTTTCTTTTAAATTTTCGGACTCCGATTTTAATATTTTTAAGAATTCTGAAATAATTGGTTGCGGTATTTTGTCTGAAAATTATATCGTCTCAGTTTGCAAAATGATACCACTGAAAGTACTATGCATGTCAATACTGGTTTAAAAAGATGTATTATGGAGGAGAATTCTTCTATGTTGTGGCACCGGAGATTGGGACACATCTCCATTTAGAGGGTTAAGAGGTTGAAGAAAGAAGGGGTACTTAGTGCCTTAGACTTCACCGATTTCGAAAATTGTATTAGTTGCATTAAGGGAAAGCAAACTAATACTCATAAAATTGGTGCTAAGAGGAGTTTGTTGTCCGGACATGAACGCTAATGATCCAAAATACTTTATCACCTTCATTGATGATTATTCGCGATATATGAATCTCTACTTACTTCGTTCCAAAGACGAAGCTTTAGATGCCTTTAAATTGTTTAAGGTTGAAGTAGAGAACCAATGTGATAAGCGCATTAAAATCGTAAGATCAGATCGAGGTGGTGAGTACTATGGTAGATACACCGAGAACGGACAAGCACATGGTCCATTTGCTAAATTTCTTCAAGAGCATGGGATTGTTGCCCAATACACCATGCCTGGTTCTCCGGACCAGAATGGTGTAGCGGAAAGAAGAAATCGAACATTAATTAACATGGTGCGGAGTATGCGAAGTAATGTTAATCTTCCTTCATTTTTGTGGGTTGATGCTCTCAAAACGGCAGCGTATATATTAAACCGGGTTCCTACCAAGGCCATCTCTAAGACACCTTTTGAGTTATTCAAAGGTTGGAAACCGAGTTTGCAACATATACGCATTTGGGGATGTCCGTCTGAAGTGAGAATTTATAACCCACAAGAAAAGAAACTTGATCCAAGGACTATTAGTGGGTATTTCATTGGATATGCCGAGAACTCTAAGGGTTATAGATTCTATTGTCCATCTCACAGCACTAGAATTGTGGAATCAAGAAATGCTAAATTTCTTGAGAATGACTTGATCAGTAGGAGTGATCAATTTCGGGAAATTATTCCTGAAAATGATCACAATGAGGTTCCACCATCTGACTCTGGTGTTCGATTGGTCGTCATTCACACTCCTCAAGTCCAACCGAGTGTTAAACGACCAAATAAGGAAACTCCACATACTGCTGATCGAAATGTGGTAGAGAATGAGGAGGTTCGGCCTGAGGGTGAACAAGGTCCACCAGAGGGTGAACATGCTCCATTAAGAAGATCTACCCGAGAAAGAAAAACAGCTATTTCTGGTGATTTTATGGTGTATTTACAAGAATTGGATTATTGTGTTGAAGCCGATAATGATCCTTTGTCATTTTCACAAGCCGTAAGTTCTACAGATTCAAACTTATGGATGAATGCTATGAAAGATATTGAGATGAATTCTATGGCATCTAATGGAGTCTGGGATCTCGTCGAGCTGCCTGATGGTGCAAAAACCATTGGATGTAAGTGGGTCTTTAAGACAAAGAAAGACTCGTTCGATAACATCGAGAGGCATAAGGCTAGACTCGTTGCTAAAGGATTCAATCAAAGGGAAGGAATCGATTACATAGAGACTTTCTCTCCTGTATCGAAGAAAGATTCTCTCCGAGTCATCATGACATTAATAGCTCATTTTGATTTCGAGCTACATCAGATGGATGTGAAAACGGCATTTCTCAATGGAGATCTAGAAGAAGGGGTTTATATGAAACAACCTGAAGGATTCTTCTCTAGTGATGGTGGGTATTTGGTTTGCAAGCTAAATAATTCTATATACGGTTTGAAACAAGCTTCCCGACAACGGTATAAGAAGTTCCACGAAGTTATTTCTTCATTCGGTTTCGAAGAAAACATTATGGATCAGTGTATATACCTTAAGGTCAGTGGGAGTAAGATTTGTTTCATTGTGTTGTATGTGGATGATATTTTGCGATCAACCAAAGAAAGGGGTTTCTATATGAGGTGAAACAATTTCTTTGAAGTAACTTTGATATGAAATATATGGGCGAGGCATCTTATGTCATTGGCATTAAGATCCATAGAGATAGATCCCGAGGCATTTTAGGCTTGTCTCAGGAGGCCTATATCAACAAAGTACTCGAAAGATTCAGAATGAAAGATTGTTCATCAAATGTAGCACCCATTGTGAAAGGTGACCGGTTCAGTTTGGACCAGTGTCCTGGGAATGACACTGAGAGGGAACAAATGAAAAATATTCCCTATGCTTCATCAGTTGGTAGCATTATTGATAAGCTAATCGTACACCTATCAAAAATAACCAACTACGGTCCAACTAAAAATATAGCTAGGGAAGTCGGTATCGATTTCACAGGGAGACAAATAAATCCTACTTGCAATTAAAGTCTATCTACAAAACAATCGGGGGTTTTATGTTTTGTTTTTATCTAACTAAAGTAGTGAAGGAAAGAGAATTAAAAGAGAAGAAATAACTAAAATAAAATAAGACGAATAAAGATGAATAAATATATGGAGAGAAAACTAGGATTGTCGGTTCACTACGAATCTCATATGGTCACGGTCTAAATCACATGTCTGTCGCAGATATTGGTCTAAGGGGTATTGAAAAGGTCCTTCCGGTCAGCTATTCACCCTAGCATGCGTCTAAAGGCTTCCGATCTTATTAGGGAAAACTAATGTGTTGTAGCAGGTCTAACTTTTACCAGGCTTCCGATCTTAGGTTCAAGTTTACCGAATTCAATTAATCAATTACGTCAACTTAATCAATTAATCTCAATTAAATGCTACAATTGACAACTCAGACACAATATTATTGACAGATCTATAAATTATTTAGCGACCACATTCAATTCGCAGATCCCCTAAATCCTAGCGAGGGAAACTAGCTACTCATAATTAAATTAAGAACAACAAGATTAATAAAAGAATCTACTAGATTAAACATGACGAATAATAATAAATTTACGACAAGTATAAAACAATAATTAAGAATAATTAAATATGAAGAAGAAAACAATCAAGAACAAAGAAGAAGGAAGGAAGATTAATAAAATTACCAAAGGAATGAAGGCGATTCGAATCCAAAAGTTCTTACAATAACCGAGTTTTGGGAAGAAATTAAACTAGAGAGAATAAAAGTAGAGAAGAAGTCTAAAAGAAATCTAAAGAGAAGTGGGAGTTGTTGTTTTGTGGCTGAAAAGCCTATTTATACAACTTAGGATAGGTTAAAAACTGATTAGGAAATAACTTGCTGAATAGGAAATCTGTCTGCGGCCCAGGAAATAGTCGGCCGACTATTGTAATAGTCGGTCGACTATTGATTCATTAACTTGATCTCTGTAGCTCCAGAACAGTCGGCCGACTATAGTAATAGTCGGTCGACTATCGTCATGGTCGGCCGACTATCTTAATAGTCGGTCGACTATCATCCAGTTCAGCGAACATCTCCTTCCAGCTTCGCTTTGGCCCGGTTTTGGTTCGTTTTAGCTCCTTTGTCTTCTGTTTCTGCAAAAGAACAATACACACCACAAAGTAGCCAATTCGGGGCAAAATAATAGTTTTCACTATTCAATAAACACGAGAATGCGCGTATAAAAGGCATAAAAAGTGTGTATAAAATACGCGCATCAATTATGTATGTGTTGTGTGTCAAATTTGGACCATTTTTCCTCCCATTTAGACCCGTTTTTTCTCTGTTTTGCGAGAATAAAGTGCGATTATCGCCGTATTTTGAGTAATTCTCGCATTAGAGTCTTTGTTTTGCATTTTACGTGTTTTTGGTAGTTTTCTGTCTATTTTGATAGGATTTTCGACCAAAAACGTGTCTGAGCTCCTATGAGCATGAGAGAGAGGGAAACCGTCCAAAAAGCAAAGCACGCAACTCAAAATCCAAAGTCCAAACCCAAGAGGTGAAACCTTGAGCGAAAAGGAAAAACTATAAGTCCATTGGGCATCTTCATCGGAGAGGTCGAACTTCAAATGACAATATCTATAGTTCAAGACCTCGGATTGAAGCGATTCTAGTTGGAGGTGAAAGTTTTTCTTCTTAGCTTTCCAACGACATATCACACGCCCCAAACGAAGTTGAAACAAGAGAGTTATGGCCCTCTGAAGTCACAGGGCAAAATTTCACCCGATGAGAATTTGACCGGGCGAAATTTCGCCTGATGGTGTTCCTCCCCAGATTGCCATTTTGGACAAAAAGTTCATAAGGTGAAATTTCACCCTATGAGTTGACCGGGCGAAACGACCGGGCGAATTTTTGCCCACCGGGTGAAATTTCGCCCGATGGAGAAAAGCGCCAAAAATCGCAAAATGAGAAGAAAATCTCACCGGGTGAAATTTCACCCGGTGGTGTCAGCTCGTCAACCGCAGGGTAAAGTTTTTCCCCATGAAGATGCAAAGGGTGAAGGTCTAGCTTAAAAGAAGAGGAATTGGATTTGGGCTTGAAGATTGTGTGACCCATTAAGAACCACTATAAATACTACACCTAGGGTTTTGTGTCATTATGTTGCCTTAAGTGTGTCTCCCTCCTTAGGGTAGGAGTAGTGTAGTGGATCTCTAGTAGTAGTAGTAGTAGTAGTAGTTCACATAGTAGAAAAACTCCATAGATCTAGTAGTTTCCATTAGTTTTAGATTAGATCTACTCTATAATTTGCAATCAAGTTATCGTCTTTGTTGAAGATTTGGGCTTTATTTTGAAGATTGAAGAGTATTGCAAGGATTGGTGACAAGTTCTTGTATTATCCCTTTCAAGATTCAATTTTTATGTAATCTTCATCTTCCTCCTTTAATCTTCTCCATAATTGGTAGTCTCTTTTGTAACACCCCGTTATTTTCTGAGTCAATTATAAGACGTTACTTTTCTATTTTATTTAAATCGGGTTTTAAGTCGGAAAAATATTTTCAATGTCGTTATAAAATTTTAAAGTATTTTGGGTCGTCTCATAATAAATCGGTGTGGATTTACTTAAAGTGAAAGTTTATTTTATAACCCGACTTTGTATCGGGTTGGAATTTGGGCCAAACACAAATAAGGAAAAAAAAATAATAACCTAAACTATTTATATAACCCTCGTCCACCTCCTTTCTCCCCCTCCTCATAATTCAATTACTTTTTTTCATCCTTCTGAGTTGCCTCTAGTACGTCACTCCCTTGTTCTCGGTTCCGATTATCAAGCACCATTCGAGTTCCATTCGATTAATTCTTTTCGCTTTCAAGATCAGATTATTTGTAAGTTTTCCAATATTATTATTTTCAGCCTATTAAACCTCGTTTAATGCAGTTTTACAATCGATTTTATCATGAGTCAGAGTAGAGTCGTTGTGTCAAAAAGTTAGTGAAGGTTGTGAAAAAAAAATTCCAAATGAAATTAGTGAACTTTGTTAGGGTGTATACCTTGCGGTGATTATTAACGAAAGGTTGGAGTGATTATTAGGACGAAGCAGTTGCAATGGAAATTTGTTGGTTTGGTGATGACGCAGGGTGATGTCACTATTGATCTATAAATTACTTGCTGCCAAGTTGATTTTAGTTGGAGGGGATTGTGTCGGTCTTTGTATGTGAGTTCGTTGGGGAGTTTGTATAGAACAGAGACTCGAGTATGCATAGAGTTGGCCTTGATTATTTTAAGTGAGGTACTTTAGTTAACTATTTAGCTTGTATTACGTTTCGACTAGCTATCCGTGTGAGTTTGTAATTAAGAAGGGGGGTCGATTGTTAACCATTATATAAAAGTTTGAGGGAATTCTAGTGTTTGAACGAGACATTAATAATACGAATAAGTTAGGTTAGTTATTGAACCAATTTATATTATTTGTAGCTTGTGGGTTCGAGGAGAAGGAATTTTTGGACTAATTATAGCTTGGATTGACCGTCTTGAGAGGTAAGGACGTTTTGACCTTTTCACCTTTAAGTAAAGAGCATGTTCGGTTTAAATTATATTTTTGAAACGGTTTTTTGAATTTTTATTATACTTTATGATATTTTGGATATTGGAACTTTGTGACACGAGTCACATATTGGTATTATCTTGGTATAATTGTTGGTGGTTATAACAGACTCTGGGAGCTCTGTTGGTCTATGAGGTTAAGGTGCGTCTGTGACATCCCTGGGATTTCGTCCCGAAACTGAACTCTTGGCCCGAGTTGTGTTAAGTGGGGTTTCCGGCCCCCACTTGCTAGGTAGTTAGACTTTCTCCTTTGGCAGCCTCATCCTACTGACTGCCCAAATGTGAGTAGTGCGCACTATAGTAAGTCTAGCTAAGCATAGGTGGTGACAATATATTGTGGTTGGTTTTGGTTTTGACTACTGTTTTCACAATATTTTTGGTTTGGTATCGAGACGGTGATATTTAACTCTGATTTCAGTTTACTAAAAATTATAATTATTGTTTTACGTTTTCAATATAATATATTTTACTCAGCTTTGCTGACGTCCTTTTGTTTTGGGTCGTTCCCCCGCTGGAACCTGTACCTATTTGTGTTTTGGGTACAGTTGATAGGTACAATTAATATGCTGCATGGGTGCATTTGGTTCGGGAAGCTGAGCGAGGAAATATTTTATTATTTAACGTTTACCTCCAAACTATTTATATTTATGTTGAATTTTGGGTTGAAGTTGTTTTAAACCGTTTTGGACTTTGTGGGACTTAAGTCTTCCGCTGCAACGTTTTCATTTAATCATTTATCGGATTTATATTTCTTTTTAATTCTTATACTATTCTTTTGTCTTGCATTTGGCCTTGTGAGCTAAGTGCGGAGTAATGACTTTAAATTTTCCTATTTTATTCTTCGATTTTGGTCGCAAAAATTTAGGGCTGTTACATCTTTCTTCTCCCTTTCTCCATTAATTAGTTTATGTTTTTCTTTCTCCTTTGTTAGTTTTTCCATAGTTTGTGTGGTAGTTTATTTCCCCTCCTTAGTGTTTTGATGTTGATTTATCAATTTTGAGGTTTTTGTGTCTTTGTTGACTTAGAGCGTACGGCTAGGTCGATCTTGACTTACTCTTATCAATATGAGGAAACTCGGGGTAGGAGTTACCTTGACTTGAGACTTACCCTTTCGCCGCGAAAGCGGGTATAGGTGGGTTGGGTGAAGAAACCGAAAGATGGCATTCTCCTTTATCAACGTTGTGACTAAAACTCAATTCCGAGATTCTTAGACCCCATTTCCGAATCCCGACTCTCCCCAACGCCTTTCCCGTCGTAGTTTCTAGCTTAGTCGTCTAAGTCGCTAGCACTAGCTCACTCTTCTCGTCCCAAAACCCCCATCTCAACCCCAAACGCAACTAAACCTTAGACTTGACCAATACCGCTTAACCGCCTCCCTGTGGTTCGACCTCAACTTGCCGCTACTACATAGTAGTGAGCTGGGACTAAAAATATTGTTTGCATGCGTGTCAGCGACAGCGCGCATCAAAATGGCGCCGTTGCCGGGGAGGCGGCGATTATTTAATTGATTAAGTCTTTGTTTGATTGTGTTTGGTTAATTTTTTTTCCTTCCTCCTACCCTAGTGCCATTAGGTGCTAGGAGGCTCATCGTTTGTTAAGTTTTTGCTAGGTATACTTTTGATTTAGGTTGCTTTATCCCCATTCGGAGAACAAGTCGCTTGGAAATATTGTGGACCGACGCAACAACTTGATATTGTTATCTTCCACCAATTTCTGCATTCCTCATCACCCCATTTTTGAACAACATCCAAGGATTCAAGTATGGCTACACTTGGGTCCCATTCTCAACAATCCATTGAAGAAATTTTGGTTGTAAATCAATTTAACCAAAGTTATTCTTATTCTCAAGGACCACCTCAAACTAGCTATGGTCCTCCTTTTGGAATCTATCATCCACATAATCAAGGTCATCCAAGGCATTCTCAAGGACTCTTTCAACCTTTTTATAACATTCAACAAACGACCAAGTATCTATTGGAAGAAAATGCATCAAATCGAGCTAGACTTGAAGCTTTAGAGGCACGTGCCGCCTCGCAAGCTCGATTTTCTTATGAACTGACCAATTCTTCCAATCAAGCATCCGTGAATGTTATTAAGGTATTGAGCATAAAGGGACCGGTAAAACCCTTTGATCCACAAACTTTTATATCTCATCCCTCAATCAATGAATTTGGTGAGAATGTGGTCAAGGATGTAACCGAAAGACGGAAAAGAGATCCATTCAAATACCTTGTAGGAGACCTTACCTACATCATTGAAAAGATTCGAATAGAAGACATTGACTTATTAGTCTCCAGAATGGGAGTACCACCCTTGAATGATAAGCTTCAAAACCACTCAAATGGTCAAGCTATGGAGCAAATAACCTTCACCGATTTGATAGAGAATTTAGAAACTAGTCCCTCCATGCTAACTCCAACCGAGTATTTGAGGGACATGATCTTGAATTCTACCATGAAGAAGGAAATTCCAACACTACTTAAGGTCACCCCAAAAATTACCATTCCTACTAAACTTGGTGACCCCGGTAGCTTCTCTATACCTTGTTCGATCGACAATGTTGAGATACGCCGAGCATTATGTGATATAGGGCCGGACATTATCCTTATGCCATTGATTATTGCTCAAACGATTAATATTCCAAGGTTGGTACACTTTCCGCTTAACGTTCAGATGGCCGACAGTACTTCGAAAGCGCCAATCGGGTTAGCACGGAATTTTATGGTCAAGGTGGGTCCTTTATACGTACCTACCAATTTCGTGGTTCTTGACATACCCATTGAAGAACGCAAACCTATCTTATTAGGGCGGCCTTTCCTGGCAACCGGCGGAGTAATTATTGATGTGAAAAAGGGAAAACTATCTTTCAATGTTGGTAATAGCACCATTCAATTTGTATTGCCTGCTTTCTTGCCAAATATCCCTTTCAGTAAGGAATTGTGGGACCATATAGTAGAAATACCAACCGATGACGAATTTCTAGCACAAGATAGTCACCAAAATTTTAATCCACTGAATTTTGCACCGTCATTTGACTATGCCACCGAGGAACCATCCATAGAAGATGTCCACTATGATGATAGTGATGACGATGACATTTTCCTTATACTTGGTCAAGCTCCCGAAGAAGAAATTATTAATGAGTGGGGGATGCTACCGGAGGTAGCTCGCCTTATGGGTTTGCCAAGACCAAGGAAAGAGTGTATGATTGGTGGCGTTATCTTCAAGGGTAAGAAACATGGTACTCAGGGTTGCTTCTCAAGCAACCCCGACTAACCTCAAACGATTTGATTTGGTTTGGTGGTGTCCATAATAACCACCTTGTAAATATTTGTATATTCTTATCTCCTTTTATTTTCCTCGAACAATAGCTTTTGGTTTTTCCCTTGGAGCTTATTTCTTATGGCACTTGCAGGAATTATGAAGATTTCCTTTGGAGTTTTTGGGATGTTCTACAATGATTATGAGAATTTATCTCCATGTGATTAATACATGGATCGAGAAGATTGGTATTATCGAAGAGTTGAGGTTGGTTTGGACCAAGTCAAGGAGAATTTTCGCAGCAAAGGCTAATATTGAGTGGAGGATCTCACCGGGTGAAATTTCACCCGGTGGAATTGTGGCGACATTTTTGCTGGAATTAATGGAATTGACGGAAAACCCGTCGGGTGAAATTTCACCCGATGGTGACCACTGGGTGAAACTTCACCCCGCGTCACCCTTATACCCCAAACACCCTTCTTCTTCTTCTTCATATCACCCTTTTCCCTATCTCTCTCCTCAAACTAACCCAAAAACCCACAAATCCTATAACCCTAAATCCATTCTAATCACCCAATTTCTCCACTAAAAATTAATCCAACCTCATATTCTTCATCCTTATCAAATTTCAATCATCTTTTAGGAATTCTTTTTCAGAAATCTTCACAATTTTTGACAACCTCATACCCTAAACTTCCATCACCATAATCACCCACCTCAATCATCAAATATGAAGAGAATCAAGCAAACTGCAAGGAAGAGGTTATCAGCTATGCTCAATCGTCATTCGGGTTCGACGTCCTCTTCTTGTTCCGAGGAGCCGGCCGAGGCCCGAGACGAATCTGTCTCGAGGCCCGTTCAAGCACAAGGCTCCGTCTTGCGCGAACAACCTGTTGCGGTAGAGGTACGTTACCCTCTTATTCATCGTAATTTCTTGCATTCTGGCTCTGATGTTAGTCTCGCTAAGAAATCTCAGCTTGAAAAATTTAAGAAATTCTGGAATTTTAAAATTGAGTCAGCTCGTTGGAATGCTAGAGATGTTCTTCAGCGAATGGGTATTGACTAATACCTTACCTAGACCGAGACTCTTATTTAGCTAGACCGTCCCTGTGGAATTCGACCCAACTTACCCTCGACTACCCAAGTTTAGGATAGTTTGTTTTTATTTTGATCGATCGGGATTCACGAAAAATCCCCGTCCGTCAAATTGGCGCCGTTGCCGGGGACGGTGCTAAGTTAGATATTTGTCTTAGTTTAGTTTCGGAGTTAGTCTTTTCTTATTTTTATTTTTTTTGGTCGATAGCTTGTTTTTTACTCCCTCCGGTTCTTCGGAATTGCAACATTTGATTAAAATATACCTCAGAAATCATATAAAGTGTTGCAATTCCAAAGAACCGGAGGGAGTATATACTTGTGTGTTTTTGTGTTTTCTTGTGACTTTTCTTGAATCTCTTCTTTCTCTTTCTTATCTATAATGCCTTCTCTTGCTGATCATAGTAGACCAGATCCTGATTTGTTTGCCTCACCCATTGACATTGGGATTTTTAAGGGTCCTAGCTTCGATATTGAGCCTTATTATATTGATTTGGTGGAGCGGGATGCCTTTCATGGGCTTGAGAGTGAGGATGTTTATGGTCTTCTTGAGAATTTTGTGGACTTGTGTTGTGTGTTTAAAAGGGATGGGGTACCCATTGATACCGTTAAGCTTATATTGTTTCCATTTTTTCTTAAGGATGGAGCTAAGAGATGGTTTCATTCACACCCTCCTAACACCTTCACCTCTTGGAACCCACTAGCCCTTGCATTTTTTAGGAAATTTTTCCCTCCCTCGAAGGTCGCCAAGTTTAGAGATGAGATTCTTAACTTTGAACAAGGCGAGTTTGAGAGTTTGAGTGAGTCTTGGGTTAGGTTTAAGGGTTTATTGAGAGCTTGTCCAATCCATGGAATCCCACTTTGGCTAACCACTTCGACCTTCCTTCAAGGTCTTCTTCCTCACCATAGAAACTTAATCATCTTTTCATCCGAGAGAAAATTCAATGAGTTAAATGATGATGAAGTTTCCGGTTTAATTGAAAGAGTGGCTAATGTCAATGTCCAATGGGGATTTGTGAGAGTGAGACCTCAAGTGAGAGAACCTAGAGATAACCCACGTATACTTTCTTTGCAACATGAGTTGAGTGATAGGGTAGACTCTTATTCTCTTGATAATGTGCATAATTCTCATAATTGTCAAGTTTTTCATCCCTTTGTGACTGTGAATGCTATGCATGACATTTCATCTACTTTTGCATCTTGTGGTGATTTGGGGTCTACTTTTAATGCATTTCCTTGTTTATTTCCACCTCTTATTGATGATGAGGATGAGGATGATTTGCATGATGTTCGATATGTTCCCCAAACCCTTTTGCATGATAATATGGTGCTTAATCTTAACAATGATTTGCATGCTATTGACTCTTCTAAACCGATTTGCCTTCCTTCAACACAACTTCCACATCCCCTTGTCCAACTTACACATTTTGTTTTGAATGTTAATGATTGTGAGTTGGAATATATGCTTTTTGAGGAAAGTGTGTGCTTGGATAAGCCTAATGATCTTTGTAGAGAGGAAAACCACGAAGATCTTAGCTTGTGTGAGTTGGAGGGCATATCATTTGAGGTCATTTATGAGACTTTGGAAAGGGAGTTGAGGAAAAGAGAGACTCTTGAGGTTGAGAGGAATGAAGAAGCAAAGAGAAGATAATGAGATATTTGATGATACTTTGAGTGATGAGATTGTGGAGATCGAGGATACTTGGGATTGTAAGGTTGATTTCTTTGAGGAACCAATTTTTGAGAAATTTGAGCTTTTCCCTTGTATGGATCATGAGTCTCTTTCACCCATTGATGATTTGGATCTTATTTCTCTTACTCCTTTGTTTGAGTCTATGATTATATATGATGATTTTGAAACTCCTTTAGAGGAGTTTGTGTTAGCTTTTGGTTTGTCACTTGATGATTCTTTGATTGAGACACTTGAGGATGAAGAGATTATTAAGACCCTCAATATGAGTGAAAATTGGGAGAATGATTTTGTGAGGGCCTCTCCTCTTGTGAATTTGGAGTTGAGTGATAAATTTTGGGAATTTGAGATTCCGAGTACCCACCATATCCACAAACCCTTTATTACCACTCTTATCTCTTGGTTTTGTGGATTATCTTGCTTGCCTCACTATGACCACTTGGGTGAGGATTGTTCTAAATCATTTGACAAGTTAATGAGATCGTTGGTAGACTATTTAGATGGCTCACTAGTTTCATTTGTGTTTAAATGTACATATTTCTTTTTTGTGTGTGTTTTTGTGTTGTTTTCTTCTTGTGTGTAGGTGTCCATTTATGATCTTGAAGAAGTAACAACAAGATGATGGATAGAAGGGAAAAGATCAAGAATCACTCACCAAGTGATGAAAGATCGAGTTTGAAATGGTAAATTCTTCACCCACCCTCTCTTTTCTCCCTCCCTAGTCTTAAACATTGAGGACAATGTTTCGCTTAAGTGTGGGGGAGATTGTTGGTTGTTGGATCGTGGTTGGATTGATTTTGGTAGAATTTTGGATTTGGTGGTGTGATTTTGTTGTAAATATGGATTTATGTTGTGTTGGGATGTAGGTAGTAGTTTGTTTATGTTAGCACTTGTGAATATGTGTTGTGGATTTTTTTTTTATTTCTCTTTTGTGTGAGTTTGTTTTATGTTTCTTGTTTTGTCGAAAAAGTTTCAAAAAACTCCTAAAAATTTGAAAATTTGAAAAATCCAAAAAGATGTTTTGCATTTTCCTAAGAGTTTAGTCGATCTTCTAGCTTTCAAATTTGATGGAAAGAATGATTTGGAAATACTTAGTGTTGCATATTAGTATTGTGAATCGACTAATATTTACTTTAATTAGTGATTTAGGGTGTATACCATCATTATTGTTCACATATTCATCTCATGGTGTGATGTTTTCATTTGTTCATTTTGTCCTATGGTGACCGGCTTCCGACTTGGTGACACTATTTCCATTACAAAATCACAAAAATCCACAAAAATGAGAAAATCCCAAGAAAACACAAAAATAAAGTGTTTAATAATTGCTCACATTTCAATTCAAAGTGACAAAATCAAAAAAAATCAAAAGAAGAAAAAAAAGTCACTTCTAAAATAATTCGAAGTGTTTCGAAAACAAATGAATGAAAACAAAAAGAAAGAAAAATGAAAAAGAAGAAAATCAAAAGAAAAGAAAGTTTGTTCAAATAAGTGAGCTTATGCATTTTATTATTTTCTTATCCATCTAATAAATAAATTTAGTCTCCTTTCTAGTCACCAAGTTGGTACCGGGACGATCCGAACTTCTTACTATGTGAGAGGAGGGACTTTATGTATTATTTTCGGTTATAATGCCATGTTAGTTCACTCCATCTCCATCTTACACCCTATTTTGCTTACCGAAGCTATAGATTAGTAGATGTACAATAAGAATATGCAACTTGTGAAGTATTTCTTAGCCCTACTTTATGTCTTAGTTGGATTTTAGAATTTTGATTATCGATTTGGGATTTGCTTAGTTGCCTTATTAAGAGAGGTGACTCATTTTGGTAGAGTCGGCCATATTATTATTGAGTTTCGTGCTTTATTGTTGGTCGTCTCGCAATTTTGGCAAGACCTCACTTGCCTTGCAAGGGGATACTCTCCTCATAGTATCTCGTTGTGAGTTGAAGGGACGGAGTGAACCCGTTTATTGTCTCGTATCGGCTATTATGTTTTATATTTACTTATTTAGTGAATAAGTTGCTTTTGGCGTAGACTATTTGAGCTTACTCGAGGACGAGTAAGGTTTAAGTGTGGGGGAGTTGATAAACGTCATTTTAGTGATTATTTACCCACATTTATTTACTTATTCGGGTCAATTTTGTGTGCTTAATTGATATTATAGCTCAATATAGGTTATTATACGATATTAAGTGTTAATTAGTCGTTTTAGTTATAATTGTCGTAATAATTGTTATTTTCCGAGAATTTGGTACTGCCTTGTCTCGTGTGTATTTTTGAGGTACCGTCTAAATAAATGACCGAGTGAAGACGAGAAAGAATCGGGTCAAAGAACAAAGCGGGTCAAGCAAAAGTCAAAGACCTACTTAATCGGACTGACTTAAAATGACGATATCTCACTCATACAACATCGGAATTAAGTGATTCAAGATGCGTTGAAAAGCTAAGTTCAAGACCTAAAAGTTTGTAGAAGAAAGCGAGACTCAATTTCATCAGTTTATGGGTCAAAATCGAGCTACAAAGCAACAATTACTGAATCAAGGTGGAGGGGACCCAAAACACCAAACGAACAGAATTGTCGGCCCATTATGGAGAAGGAAGGGATTTGAGGGCCTTTGAAAAGATTAGCACAGGAGGGGCCCAGGAGGAATTAGAGAGGGAAGGGTGAGTTGGATATAAGAGCATGCCCAACCATGGATGAGAAGAGGATCCATAGGGAGGATGGAGAATGGATCCTCCTCCATCCATGGAGATGGGATCATCCGTGGAAGAATACCCAAAATTTCTCCATACAAACGGAGAGGGAAAATGAAGTGCAAACTGACAAGGGTAGGGACCATGAGAAAAGCCATCATTTTTTTAATTTTTATATGGGAACTCATGCACACTAAAACGCAACATTTGATAACTCTTTAATAGTAAAACGACATCATTTTAGAGCCAAAATCAGAACAATTTTTCATGGGGCCCACATATATGCTGATCCACTTAAAACATGACATGTGTCTTTCTTGTTGGGAATTAATTTCTCTCTTTCATGTATACAACAACTCTTCACCCATGTCAATTTTTATTCAATGCAACAACCTATATATTCAATGCAAGTATGCAACACGCCATCACTTATATCAATTTCAATTCAATGCACGCATGCAACCCCTCATTTATTTATCAACGCATGCAAAACATAAATTAACGAGTCGAAGTTATCATTTTAAAACATCGTTTATTATTAACTACTCGTGATTACCAACTTTACGAGAAAAAAAAATATGAGGTGGTTGATGTAAATTAAATTGAAACATGAGTGAATGAGTGGGGTAGGATGAATGAGGTGGATGTGGTGGGGTCCTTTATGGAGAGAAAATTGAATCCATGGATGGAGAATTTTTGTTTAGGAAAGATAAAGTGGGGTAGAAAAAGTGAGGTGGAAGGAGTGAGACCCTCTATGGAGAAAAAATGAATCCATGATTGGGCATGCTCTTAAACAAAGAAAAGGAAGGGTAGGTTAGGGAGAGGAGAAGTAGAATGCAGAAGCAACAGCAGGCCGTAGGGTAGTGAGTAGTTTAGGTAGCAGTAGGTAGATTGAGATTTCTTCATTTTTTTCCTCTATTTCAATTTGGATTCTCTTAGTCTCAATTCAAGTTTGTTTTAGATTAAATTAGTCTTAATTACTTAGGTTAATCTCTAACACTATTTTCTCCTTCGTCTATGTTATTCCCCATCTCAAGTTTGGTACATTTTCTCCTCCCTTTTCTTTATTATTCATCTTTTATGTTTATGAGTTTTAAATACTTTTATGTTTATTTTTATTAAAGTTTACATCTTTATTAGTTATTATTGTTTTATATTATGTTTAGAGTAATGGGTAGCTTAATTAGTTTAGTTTTAATCATGTTTGAGTAGTTAATTTCTAGGGTTGAGGAAGATTCAATTTGTCTCATATTTGTGGGTTTTGTTGTGGGTTATTACCTTGTCTATTATTGTTGGTGTTCTCCATTGATTGCCATTTTTGTATGATTTACTTGTCTTGGCCGAGATGGGTGAATTATATTTCGTCGAGCTTTCTTTGGGGTGGGCCGACCTAGTAGTAAGTGCGAGAGCTCGTTATTAGGACCGTCCCGGGTAGATAGAGACTCGGGAGAGACCCTTTATCTTCCGAATTACCGACCGTAATCGACTCGTTTGTGAACTCCGATAACTTCCTTGAAACTACCTTGTTGACCTTGACCCTAGTCCATTTTATCGTATTTCGATTCTTGTTCATTAGCCTTAGTTCACTAGTTTAGACCTCTCTCCAACCCAAAAACATATCTTTTCTTGACTAATACCTTACCTAGACCGAGACCCTTATTTTGCTAGACCGTCCCCGTGGATTCGACCCGACTTACCCTCGACTACCCAAGTTTATGATTAGTTGGTTTTTACTTTGATCGACCGGGATTCACGACAAATCCTCGTCCGTCAACCGCAAGTCCGAGTAATGTGCCAAAATCTCCGGCTGATTAGATTTTATATGTCAAAAGAGGAGACTTGTCAAAAGCTCACTTGTGAATTTTTTGCAACTTTTGAGTTTGGTGGTGGTGACAACCCCACCGTTACTTTTCAGTTGCGAGAAATTCAGTATGTTTTCTCCTTAAGAGATTTTGGTGCACTGCTTGGTTTACCCACTTCAGTTTTAGGAGGGCCTCGGGCTGGGCAAACTATGGATGAAAAATTTACCCGTGATCGATTTTGGTTTAAAATTGCCCGCCAGAGGACCTTCAAAGGGGGTAAGATGCGTTCTTTTTCCATTTGGAACCCCATCCTCAAATACTTGGCGTGTATCATAGCCAATTCGTTAGCTATGATACGCACCATAACTGTAGTGCTATAGCTATGCAATTGTTAGAGGATGCGGTTTTGAATAGAAATCCTTCTATTGACATGTCTAAGACCCTAGCTACACATTTCGCCCAAGTTGCTAAGGGCAACCGCAAGAACATTTCATGTGGTGGGGTAGTCACAATGATAGCTAGAGCCTTGAACGTGGACTTTAGTGACTTAGCACCAGTAATCGGAGTCGGGATTTACTTAGATGAAACCTATTGCTCTTTTCTTGTTTGGCCCCAAAAAGGGGATTATAACAGTTTGTTTCCGTATAAGATTACTGAGTTTCGAGCTATTGAAATGCCTAACCCCGATTGGGTGAGGCTTGATGTTGAGAAGAACTTCGGCATGCCGAAAAGGTCATGGGAGTACATTCGGGATAGCACCCGTGGTAAGTTCTATCAAGTTAATTACCCCGATGGACTTCTTGACTTTGGTGATGATGATGTCGAGGTAGTAGATGTGTCAGAGGAGGAACCGGAAGACAAAACCTTCCGGGATGAGGGTCAAAGAACATTACTGTCTTCATCCTGTGGACCCTCTTCCTCTCGTCAGACCGAACCACAGATCACAGTTCTTCACCCCCGATTTTTCTGACTTTACTCCGCACCGACACTCCACTTTCACCTAGTCTACCCCAGGTTTTCAGGAGGACATTAATATGAGTCCTCCGAGACACATCTTCGTTCTTCGGATCGGAGGAGTTTTATAACCAATGGGGATAAGTCTATGATCGTACACGTCAAACTTGGGAGAACTCGACCACTTCCCTCAGCTTGGCCCAAAGTGCTTATAACGTAGCTCGGGATGCGCGCGATACTGTGCATGCCTCTTACACCGACTCTAGAGATGACTTTGAGTACACCCGAAACAGTTTTGAGATGACCAGGGACGCTGCTAGGGATGCCCAAGCAGCGAGGTTGGCGGCGAAGGAGAACCAGAGGATGTTGCAACAACAACAGTACTATTTTGATCAATTTTTCGGTATGCCTCCGCCTGGGTCTTACTACCCACCACCTCGTCCCCCGGGTCCTGTATGAGTGGTTGAGTGTTGTTAGTGTTAGTGGGGGGGGGGGGTGTCGGGTGTTGGTTGTCGGTAGTCATATTTCTCCTGTTCTCAGTAATTTTTGTCAGTTTCTGTTGCGACAATTTTGGCATTTGGTGATTATTGGTTGGTTATTGTTGTGATGATACTTTTGTTGGTTTGAGGAAGTTGTCAGACCCTTCATGGCCCTACTTGGGTCGTTACATATGTGAGGTTTTATGCATGTGACCTTGACGAGAGAAGGACCTGATTGTATGCTCCCGGTCTTAGGTGATTTGATCGCACCAAGACCAAATGGAAAATCCAAATATTTTTTAACTTCTTTTTCTTATTTTTCCCTATTCGTGTGGAATCGGGGCGAGGTGACGTGATTACACCTACGCCCTTTTTCCCTCTCGGTTTTTCTGTTTTTAACTTTCATTTTCTTTACTCCCCTAATTTTTGAAAAACATAAAAAAAAAATTGAAAAACCAGAAAAATTCAAAAAGATTCTCCAATTTTTCTCTTTTTCTTCTTTTTCGATTCTTCCCCTATTCGTGCATAGAGGACAATGCACAGTTTTAGTGTGGGGGAGGGATCTATTATCCCTTTCTTCCTTTTCTTTTTCATTTTTTCCTTTAAAAAATCAAAAACCCAAAATTTTTCCTTTTCCTCTTCATTTTAGTTTTCTTTTCTTTTATTTTCGTTTTTGTGTCACTTGTATTGCCTTGCATTCTCCTTCTTGTAGGTACACCACCAACCATTTAGCATGGGTATGTAAGGTAGCGAAAATGAAGACCGCTTGGTAATATCTTCTACCTTCGTTTTAACCCCTTCCCTTAATGTTTGGGAGTATGGGCATTTATGCTATTTGGAGATTCACTTGGTGAACATTTTGGAATTGGTGGTTGTGGATTGTGTTGACTTGATGGAGTTTGGAGTGTTTGGCTATATTTGTGTTTTTGTTATATTTTTCTCATGTTTTTGTCCTTTTTGTGTTCTTTTTCATTTGTGTATAGTTTGTCTAGGTAAAGTTTTCGAAAACCCGATTTTGAGTTTAGGCGAGTGTCTACTACTCCCTTGTTAGAAACCCTTGAATTTTGGACATTGCTCTAGAAGAATGACCTTGAACCAATTTTTGCATTGAATTTTTACCATGAGTTCATCTTTTCTACTGGGAGTCTACATCGTGATTTGCATTTGACCACCTTGACCACCCATGGAGTGATAAGGCCTTGGTTACCGTTTCCCGTTCTCTTAGAGTCTTAGGTGGCCTTACTTGAGAAGCCACTTTTTAGTCCAAATTTCCATCTTTTTGTGGGTTCGGAGGGGATGCACACCCAACTAGCCTATTTCTCTACCATTCACCTATTTCCACAAATAAGTTTGCAAAAATATGTTTTACCTTGAATCTCAAATGAATCATCTAGCCAAATATGGGCTGCTCAAAAGAAAAAAAAAAGGGAAAAATGAAGAAGAAGGGCATATGAAAAAAAAAAACCCTCAATCGAAATAATGGGGAAAGAAAGAAAACCGAAAAGAAATTCAAAATCTCAAAAATTGTTCCCAAACCCCAAATAATCCCTTGGTCGATTATTTGCCGTGAAATGCCTACTAGAGGACCGAGTCCCAAGGAAGGAAAATAGCGGTGATTAGTCGATCCTTACCATTTTGCAAACACTTGTCCACTTTTTCTTTGGTCTAATTGGCTTTCTCGAGTTTGGGACGACCCTCTAGGCTTAGCTTAGGAGACGGGATAACACTTACCTACAGCGCTTACTAACTCCATGGTTCTCACTTATCCACTCCATTTATCGTCCCGTTGTAGGCATCTCTAGTGGAACTAGAAGGACCTTGGTAAATTTTCAATGTTTTTGTTGTTTGATTGTCATCCTATTAGGGTTTTGTCCATGTCAATTTGGGTGACTAACTTGGTAGTGTTCTCGCTTGACTTGAGTTTAAAATCGGTGCTTTCTCCGCCGCTTCGATGAGGGATTCGTCGATTTATTTTCTCTTTGGTTGCTGATGCGCGTCAGATTGTCGCCTATCTAACACGATCAAACAAAATTTATAAACTCCAACTAACTACTACGTAGTAGCGGTAAGTCGGGGATCGATCCTCAGGCACGGTCTAGGTAAAGTCGGTCGAGTCAAAGTCTAAGCACGTTTGGACGTTCGGGGTCTATTTTGGGGTTTTTGGGTTAAGTCTACACTAGTCTACACTAAAAAGCTACGAACTACGAGAAGCTAGTCTAATAAGGAGAAGGTGTTAGGGGGAGTCGGGAATCGGAAATTGGGTTCTATGAGTCTCGGAATCGAGTTTTAGTCTCAACGTCGATAAGGGAAAATGCCACCTTTCGGTTTCTTCACCCAACCCACCTATACCCGCTTTCGCGGCGAAAGGGTAAGTCTCAAATCAAAATAACTCCTACCCCGAGTTTCCCCATATTGATAGGAGTGAGTCAAGGTCGATTTAGCCGTATGCTCTAAGTCAACAAAGACACAAAAACTCAAACTTGATAAATCAAAATGCAAACAACCCACCAACATCCCTCAATTCAAATTACTAACAAGAAGTCTACTCAAAATTCATAATGGAAACTACTAAAATAATAACTAAGAAGAAAACAACTAAATCATGCATAATAACTAAATCTAGAACGAAATTAAATCTAGTCTAAAGATTAGGGAGAGGAAGAGAAATATACCGACTATGGAGGAAAATGATAATAATAATAATAATAAAATAAGGAGAAGTTTGATGAAGATGACAATGGATTTGTCACTAACCCTTTGAAAATCTCCAAAAGAACTTCAATAAAAACTTGATTACACTAAAGATGGAGTCTTTTACACTAATTAATTAGATCTAGAATAAGTGGAGATTTTTGGATTGTCACCCTCCAAAAATCTCCCTACTAATTAATCTACTAATAAACTAATAATATTCTACTAATATAATCTACTACTCCCTCTGTTTCTTTGATATCTTCCACATTTCCTTTTTCAACCATTTCTTTGATTTCTTCCACTTTCCTTTTTTCTATCACACTTCTCTCTTACCTAGGTGGCCCACTTACTTTACTCCCTCTCTACTTTTACTTATTTTATTGTTTTTCTTAAGAAATGTGCCACTTTTAAGGTGGAAGAAATCATAGAAACGGAGGGAGTACTAATTTACTAATAGCTTAGGTAGTGTTGTGCGAAGTGTTGGAATTGTGTCCCCTTCTATATATATATATATATATATATATAGAGGAGGGGAGATGGAGTATCAAAACCCTAATTCTTTAAGCCCAATAGGTGGCAGCCCAACACTTCAATACCCATAATTTCACCCTATCATTCCCATCCGGTGAAAATTCACTCTTCGGTTTTGCATAATTAATCACCGGACAAAACTTTGCCCCACGGTTTTCCCAATTTTGTCCGGTCATTCTAATTTCGCCCGATCACTTCGTAGAGTGCTAACTCACCCGACACACTTTACGGTTTCACCCATTCCAATTCAATTGCATCTCGACCCAATTAGATCTCACCCGTCCTTCTCGATCCAAATTAGATCTCACCATCCATTCCAATTAAACTCCTCGAGTCTCCATTCAATTGACGGTTTCTAATCCTCAAACTCCGGATCTGGGTCGAACCGGGTCGACATCGGAGTTGGTGTCGACACCGGCGAAAGTCGTCGGAAAATAGAAGAAGACAGAGTTGAGGGCTGCCCGCGATACTGTTGTTGTTCGTTGTCCATTCGCCGGCCGGAGGCTGCTGCTGGATTCTCGGTGCTCGCCGAAGCTGCCGTCGTTGTTCGCCGGAACTGGGGTCGGCAACTGGTGCTCTGCTATTGGTTCGGTGGCTGCTGTTGTTGTTGTCGTTCGCCGGGCAGCGGGAGCAAGGTGGAGGTCGGAGTGAAGGACGATGGAGGGGAGGCTGCCGTACTGCTGTTGTTTGTTTTGGGCCGACGCCGGATTTGGGCTGCTGTGCGCGCGACTCCGGCGAGGAACGGAGGAAGACGGAGAAGAGGGTCGGGTATGGTGGTTTGAGGTGATGGGTCGGTGAAGGTGAGGGTGGAGGTTAGATGTGGTTGTCGGGTTCGCGGTGGTCAGTGGAGTAAGGTGGTGGAGGTGATGCCGGCGGTGGTGTTCGCCGAAGTTGAAGTTGGTGTTTGATGGTGGTAGTTTGGTTATGGTGGTGGTGGTGTGTATGGTAGGTCAAGGTGGTGGTGTTGGCCATGGAGGGAGATGAAGATGGGGAAGGTTTGAGTTTGGGTCAAGAGTCAAGGTCAAAGTCGATTTGACCTTGACTTGAGTTGGGTTGATATGAATTAGGTAATTGGGTTATGGGGTTTGGGGTTGATTTGGGTGATAGTTGGGTTGGTTTGGGTATTTGGGTTGATTTGGTGACTTGAGGATGGGTTAGTCAAGGTCAAATTGACCTTGACTTAGATGAGGGTTGATTTGAATTGGAATTGGGTTGGATGATTGGGTTTGTGTTGTAGTTGGGCCAAGTTGGGAGTGATTTGGGTTTAAGTGAGGTATATGGGTGAGATGGGTTGAGTCAAAGTCGGGTTTGACTCGGGGTTTGACTCGATCTCTTGATTTGCTCCTCTAGCTTCAATTCACCTCTTTATTCACGAACACGTACCTGTTATAAGACAAAAACATACAAAAGCAGTACGAAATTCTACGAAAAAGACGATAAATACGAAAAAATCAAATTCAAAATAGAAAATACGAAATATAGTCAAAAATGAGTTATATTGACGTTAAAGCACACAAAATCGAGTCAAATACGAGTGAAAATAGGGGGTAAAACGCTCTAATTTGCGTGTTATCAGTTGCGACTATCTTTTTGTGTGTCATCTTTGTGTGTTTGTGTGTGTGTTAGTCGCATCCCCAATTTTGAGCAAGCCCCAACTTGCCTTGCATGGAGGTACTCTACCTCATGGGTATCTCGATGTGAGTTGAAGGGACGGAGCGGGCCCATTAATTGCCCCGTATCGGCTTAGCATAGTCTAGCTTAGTAGTAGTAGTAGCTAATTTCTTTTTGGGTCTTTGCTCGAGGACGAGCAATGGTTTAGTGTGGGGAAATTGTTGTGTGTCAAATTTGGACCGTTTTTCCTCCCATTTAGACCCGTTTTTCCTCTGTTTTGCGAGAATATAGTGCGATTATCGCCGTATTTTGAGTAATTCTCGCATTAGAGTCTTTGTTTTGCATTTTACGTGTTTTTGGTAGTTTTCTGTCTATTTTGATAGGATTTTCGACCAAAAACGTGTCTGAGCTCCTATGAGCATGAGAGAGAGGGAAACCGTCCAAAAAGCAAAGCACGCAACTCAAAATCCAAAGTCCAAACCCAAGAGGTGAAACCTTGAGCGAAAAGGAAAAACTATAAGTCCATTGGCATCTTCACCGGAGAGGTCGAACTTCAAATGACAATATCTAGAGTTCAAGACCTCGGATCGAAGCGATTCTAGTTGGAGGTGAAAGCTTTTCTTCTTAGCTTTCCAACGACATATCACACGCCTAAACGAAGTTCAAACAAGAGAGTTATGGTCCTCTGAAGTCACAGGGCAAAATTTCACCCGATGAGTATTTGACCGGGCGAAATTTCGCCCGATGGTGTTCCTCCCCAGATTGCCATTTTGGACAAAAAGTTCATAAGGTGAAATTTCACCCTATGAGTTGACCGGGCGAAACGACCGGGCGAAATTTTACCCACCGGGTGAAATTTCGCCCGATGGAGAAAAGCGCCAAAAATCGCAAAATGAGAAGAAAATCTCACCGGGTGAAATTTCACCCGGTGGTGTCAGCTCGTCAACCGCAGGGTAAAGTTTTTCCCCATGAAGATGCAAAGGGTGAAGGTCTAGCTTAAAAGAAGAGGAATTGGATTTTGGCTTGAAGATTGTGTGACCCGTTAAGAACCACTATAAATACTACACCTAGGGTTTTGTGTCATTCTGGTGCCTTAAGTGTGCCTCCCTCCTTAGGGTAGGAGTAGTGTAGTGGATCTCTAGTAGTAGTAGTAGTAGTAGTAGTAGTAGTAGTAGTAGTAGTAGTAGTAGTAGTAGTAGTAGTAGTTCACATAGTAGAAAAACTCCATAGATCTAGTAGTTTCCATTAGCTTTAGATTAGATCTACTCTATAATTTGCAATCATGTTATCATCTTTGTTGAAGATTTGGGCTTTATTTTGAAGATTGAAGAGTATTGCAAGGATTGGTGACAAGTTCTTGTATTATCCCTTTCAAGATTCAAATTTTATGTAATCTTCATCTTCCTCCTTTAGTCTTCTCCATAATTGGTAGTCTCTTTCTTCTCCCTTTCTCCATTAATTAGTTTATGTTTTCCTTTCTCCTTTGTTAGTTTTTCCATAGTTTGTGTGGTAGTTTATTTCCCCTCCTTATTGTTTTGATGTTCTTCATAATAAATAGTGAGTAGATTTCTTGTTGGGGAATTTAGGGATGAGGATTTGGATTATTTGAGTTGAGAGATATTGGTGGGTTGTTTGCTTGTTGATTTATCAATTTCGAGGTTTTTGTGTCTTTGTTGACTTAGAGCGTACGGCTAGGTCGACCTTGACTCACTCTTATCAATCTGGAGAAACTCGGGGTAGGAGTTACCTTGACTTGAGACTTACCCTTTCGCCGTGAAAGCGGGTATAGGTGGGTTGGGTGAAGAAACCGAATGGTGGCATTCTCCCTTATCAACGTTGTGACTAAAACTCGATTCCGAGATTCTTAGACCCCATTTCCGAATCCCGACTCTCCCCAACTCCTTTCCAGTCGTAGTTTCTAGCTTAGTCGGCTAACTCGCTAGCACTAGCTCACTCTTCTCGTCCCAAAACCCCCACTCTTCTCGTCCCAAAACCCCCATCTCAACCCCAAACACAACTAAACCTTAGACTTGACCAATACTGCTTAACCGCCTCCCTGTGGTTTGACCTCGACTTGCCGCTACTACATAGTAGTGAGTTGAGACTAAAAATATTGTTTGCATGCGTGTCAGCGACAACGCGCATTAGTATGCTCAGGTCTGTACCAGACCCGACATTGCATATGTTGTTGGAGTATTAGGCAGATATCAGAGTAACCCAGGAATCGATCATTGGACAGCTGCAAAGAAAGTGTTGAGATACCTTCAGGGTACTAAGGCTTACATGCTTATGTATAGATGAACTGAGAGTCTTGAAATGGTAGGGTATTCCGATAATTCAGACCACGGTGGCTGCATTGATTCACAAAAATCCACCTCAGAATATGTGTTTATGCTAGCCGACGGGGCTATTTCTTGGAGAAGTACCAAACAAACAGTGGTAGCCACTTCTTCTGCGGAGGCCGAGTTCATTTCTTGTTTTGAGGCTACCTCACATGGTCTTTGGCTGAAAGGCTTCATATCTGGTCTTAGAGTTGTTGAATCTATTAGTCAACCAATACAAATGTATTGCGATAATACAGGTGTTGTCTCTATGGCTAATAATAATAAAAGTGGAGCTGCAAGTAAGCACATCGACATTAAGTATCGAGCCCTTAGAGAACGTGTTCAAGAGAAGAAAGTGAATGTTGACCACATTAGCACTGATCTTATGATTGTCGATCCCTTGACTAGAGGCATGCAAATTAAGAATTTCAAGGGTCATGTAGCAAGTATGAGACTTGGTCCCGAAATGTGATACATTTATTGTGTTGTTTTCAACCTTTTATTCAGTTGGATATTATCTCATTTTAATTTATACACGTACGTATTTTGTTACCATTATTTATTAAGAAATATCATTTTGTTTTGACCCAGGGTAAACATATGGTTTATTCATTAAGTTGAGAGTGGTGAAAGACCGAGTATATTGTGATACATGGAAGGTTAATTCTCGTTTTAAATAAGAGGATTAGTCGCTATGATTCGTATATGCGGTTTCTCGTTTAAATGGACCAAGTGGGAGAATGTTAGAATTTATGATAGACTTAATAACTGATTAAGTAGTTTGATCAATTTAGAGTTACTGTATTGTGGTCCATTTGGTGATCAACATAAACTCTACTGTATATCTATCTCTTATCTCCTATAATTCTATATTCCATTAACCACTATACAGAAACTTTATCTAGTTATAACTTTATCTTTGATGGAAAAATTAGTATAAATACAACACCATTCAGGGTCACTAGATTCATCTTCTCTATTCACCTATACACCATCTAAATCTGAGAGGAAAGGGTTTAGAACCGACAATATAGTTAAGACGGTCGACGGTATTCAGGGACGGTATTTTCGGCTTGTTGATAAAGCTGTTCAGGAATCCGATAAGCAATGGCTGGAGGTTTTTTCTAGATCTTATTATTTAGCTTCCGCTTTTGAGTTTATCGTTATGTTCATTTATTAATTAAGAACATAATAAATTTATATAATGATTTTACACCAAATTATTTATTTGTCTTTTGCGAAGTTTTTTTTGTGTAGTCGTTACCCGTCCAGCCGGTGGCGTTGACTTTTACTCACCCTTACCAATATGGAGAAATTCGGGGTTTGGGTTACTTTCGTTGGAGTTAGCACCGCGAAAGTAAGTTATGCTTAGGTTAGCGAGTAAACCGAAAGGTGGCTCGAGCTTATTTCAACAGTTGTGCCAATTGTTTGACTTTCGGCTAATTGCTTTCTTTGTTTGATTCCCCGACTCCCCCAACACCTTTCTCTATTAGAAGCTCATTCCTTTAGCTTAATTCACCTTAGTTCTATTCTAGTGCTAACCATATAACCCCCCACCCCCCGCCCACCCTCCAAAGTAGATTCCGAGCATACCTCGACTCCAACTCGACCGACCTAGATAGACCGTCCATGTGGATCGATCCCGTCCTCCTCCTCCTCCTCCTCCTCCTACTACTACTACTACCCCTACTACTACTACTACTACTACTACTACACTAGTAGGATAGTCGGTGTTACAAATATTGTTTGATTGTTAGGTCGCGACAACCCTTCATTAACTAACCAAACTCGAAAATACTCCACCCTTAACCAACTCAATCCAACATGAATATGCGCGTTAGTACCGAAAAGATAGCTTGTACTGTATATTCTAAAGAAAATTATTTAAAATGAGAAAGCACAAAATGACCCAAGCAACCCAAATTTGACCTAAATCCAATCAAACCCGACAAATTATTGAAATAACTCGAACTGATGGTGATTGGACTCGGATCAAAACCCGACTTGAACCCAAACCCGACACATGAACTTAAGCCTTGATTTTGACGCATAATCAGAACTTAAGACTCGTAACTCGAACTGACCCGGAGGTTTATTACCGTATACATACAAAGAAACAACCCTAAAAAAAGTTGAAAACAACATACTTGAAAATGACTTGAACTTGACTACTTAGTAATCCTCTCTGACCTAAACTTGACTCGAGACATTACCAAAAAGTGGGCCGACCCGAATTGACCTGAAGCGGTTGACCCTTTTTCCATGTCTACTCGACCCTACCTTACCCAACTTGACCAGACATGACAAATACATCTGAATTCCCAAAATCGATAATGACTTGAACCAAATCGACCTGATAAATCTAGCTAAATGATAATCGACCTGAATCCGACCCAAGCTTTAAATTGATCCGACTAACCCGAACCGAAGGAAGTGATGATCCGACCAGATCCCGACCCGACTAAACTGATTATCACCTCTAGCGTAAGATATTGCAAAAAACCACTTGTCTCGTTAAAACATATAAGATGTTATTCGATCGTTATAATTGTCCATTTTAAGAAAGAGTAACTCAAAGATGAAATACCCAAACACAACCAAACTACCAAATGAGAGTTGACAAAACATGACATGACCTGACTTGATAGAACACGTATCGTAAATTTAAGAACCTGAAATTGACCCAACTTGGCCTAACCCGCTTGTGACCAGATACCCTAATAAACTCAATTAACAATGTCCCGGACTCGACCCGAGAAGATTGATGACGAAACAATAATTATGTCTAAGATGGATATAAGTGTAAGATTGTAAGTGTTAAAAGCTGAAAAAATATGATAAAATAACTAGACTTAGTATCGACCCAACCTGACAATCTGACATGACACATCAATTGGCCCATAATTCAGTAATGAGTTAATGACCCAACTCGATCGGAGAGATATGAGGATCCAATAAAACCCGAAGCCGAAATGAGCAACCCGGCTTTACCGGAGTGGGATTGCCGCCTCTAGTGCAAAACTTCCAAAAAAAAGAATGCCCTAAGAAATAGTGTGGCTAAAGCTAGTTAATCCCCGCAAGTAGATACACTAAAACACTATAATCCTGAAGGAGAAGAAAAGAAAGAAAATACGAAAGGATGAAGCCAAGCGTCAGATGAAGCGCCTAAGATTAGAACCCTTGGATAAATTGCGATAGCGAATCTGACCGTCGAAATCAAAAATAATAATTAGACCCTCAATCAAGAATTCAATTTCAAAACCTGTGAAACTGAGAGGGAGAAACAAGAATACCCAACACCACCAAAACTAACAACAACAACAACAAAACGCAAACTCTCTAAAGAAAACCCCAAACCCAAACCCCCTTTCTCTCTCTTCAATTTCAAATCCCTAATTGTTCTTCCCTCTCTCTTCTACTACAAGATCGCTACTTCAATCAATTTCTGTCCCTCCCGCCTTTCTGTTTCCCACCGATTCCCACTTTTTGTTTTTGTTTGAATTCATTCTGAAATTGGAGGCGAATCTAGAGTTCAATTGAAATTGGCTGCGTTTTCTGTGAATTTGATTTGTAAAGTGTCGAATTTCGTTGTTATCCGCCTGATAAATCAGTTGATTTGAGCTCGGATTGTGTTTATTCTCGATTTTAGTTTGGAATTTGAACCACTCAAAAGTTTCGAATTTTCGCTGGTGGTTGATTTTACGGCGATTGTTGATTGAATTGAAGTGCGTGAGGTGATGGAGGAGAGAGAAAATGGCGGGAATTCTACCACGCCCTCGGATTTGCCGGCGAAGAAGCTCGCTAGACAGCTCGATTTCACCGGCGCCACGGCAACTGCGCCGATGACGTCAACTACCGTCGCATCCACCTCATCATCTCAACCGCCTCCGCCGCCGACACAGCAGCTCGCCACGTCATCAGCTCCGCCGCCACCGCGGCTTCCTGCCACGCTGTCAGCTCCAACGCCGGCGCCGCAGATGAGACCGCTGACTATGACACAAGTGTTTATGCCACAGCAGCCGCCACCGCTGACGGTATCGATGAGTGGACCAGTACAGCCGCCGGTGGCAGCTCCAATGGCGGTTCACCCTACAATGCGACCTTTGTATGAACTTTTTAAATTCCTGTTCTTTACTCCGTATTTGTTTGGCTTTCAATTCAAACCGTGATGGTGCGTAATGTGGCGTTTGCTTATACCTGAATTTTTGTTCTTTTTTGTCACATGCCTGATATAGTTCATAGTTTTGAATTGGGCAAGGTAGGTTGAGGCGGTTTGTGCCTTGTGATGAGGAGTAGCAAGGCGATACAATCACACAAGCCACATTGGTTTTGGACAAATTTGTAGTATTTCCAAAAATAAATTTTGTGCAACAACGTATTTTTTGAACTTTACATACTGTAGTTAACATGCAAACGGGTATATAAGGGGCAAAGAGAAAGGATACGGTTAAGAGCTAGGAGAAGAAAGATAGTGAATTTGCTTAGTCATGTGCCTCGCTTATTTCACCTAATCCACTAAGCGCACTTTGAGAGTATAGAGGTGTTTATTTAAACTAGGCTATCTGGCTATGATCGTTTACACTACTAGTTAGTTCCTTACCGTTTCATCTTTTACTTTACATTTCTGATTGGGAGATGTGAATTGTGCAAGTTATGTACTCCGTAATAATCAAGCACAATGAGTTTACATAGTTAAAAAAATCAGTTCTTTTAGTTTGTAATCACAAGTGTGATTCATATTATGTGTGATGTTAATATCCTGGGGAATGCAATATTATGAAGGCCTTAAACATACAGATTCCTATGTGAACTTTCTTCTTTTGCTTAGTCATGTGTTTATTGAACTCCCTACTTTCCAAATATATGTTGTATCCCACTTCATGGATTTCTTAGTGGTTATTTTGTATTGTGTTGAGCTAAAAATTTTATATTTTTGTAGCATGAGTTGTCTCTCTTGTCTAAGTAGTCAGTAATTGGCTGATCAAGTTGCATAACAGATAGGAAATGATTTTGCAATTTATGTTTCAGGAAGCCAGAGTCTCCTCGAGGACGGCCGAGATCCAATGTTGATGCCAAAGATGGCACCCCAAAGAGACAAAAACAATGTAACTGCAAACATTCGCGATGTCTAAAGTTGTAAGATTCTCACCAAAGCCTTGATCTTGGTGGCCTTTACTTTTTAGCTAAACTTAGAGTTGTGTACCATGGCCCAACTTCCCTAGTTGATAGTTAGGTGTTTACCCCGTTAATCCAACATGTTGTGCATATATTAGAGAACATGGATGCATGTTTAGGATGTCTACATGACCTTGTTTTAATTACTTTGATTTAAAAAAAAAAAAAAGTAGCCTTGTAAAAGTAAATGCAAGAAATGTAAAAGGAAAATCTTGGATTTCCTTTTTTTTTCTTTAATTTAATCTAAAATAGAAATTTCATCAACATCTTGGGTTGTTTACAATTAAAAAATAGGATAGATGTTAGTTTTAGGACCCACCTTCACAGGCCTAGAACGGTGGTCTCAGTAATCTTTGAAAATATACATTTTCCATATTTGCTGTCATTTATACTTGCTAGAATGTATCCCCAGATTGCATTTTTCCGAGTTTCTACATGAGGCGAAAGAGGATCTTTTCATCAATATATCATCCCTAAATCCTTAATGATACCATGCTTAGAAGAATGGGTTTTTCTATATGCAGATGTAGACCTAATCTTCACACAATTGGCACTCGTAGGAAAACTCTGAAATGATATTGTTATATGCCTATTCATCAAGATTTGAGGACATTTGTTTCCCATGTGCAGATATTGTGAGTGCTTTGCATCTGGAGTTTACTGTGATGGATGCAACTGTAATAATTGCTGTAACAATGTTGAGAATGAGGCTGCTCGAAGAGAAGCTGTTGAGGCTACCTTAGAACGTAACCCAAATGCATTCAGGCCGAAAATAGCAAACAGTCCACATGGCACTAGGGAAACTAGGGTATGTAAAATTTATGAGTTGTCTTTACCGTTGTTTTGAATGAGTAACCTAATGAGTCCACTTCGTAGCCTAACACATAAATGGCTGATGACTGTACACATAGTCTATAACATAATGCACTCAGTGGCAAGATGGATTTCTGTGTCTATTTTACGTGTAATTTACAATGACTTACTGGGAGTTGAATTTCCGGAAATTTTCCGCTTAGAAGCCATTTTCTAATTTAGACTGTATGTTTACTTGAGAACATTTTATACTCCCTCTAAATTATAGGATTTGCTCCGTTTCTACTTTGAACCTATCTATGGAATTGCTCCGTTTCTACTTTTAACCTATCCATGGAATTGCTCCCTAGTTTGAGCATATTTTGTGTGGCTGAAATTCATTGTTGTGATGACGAAACCCACCACTCACTCACACCGATTTACCCTCCTTAATATATGTGCAAAGGCAAATGTAGCAATTCCAAAGAATTGGAGGGAGTACATATTAGAAAGATTTGCAAGCCCCTGCTATGCCAAGCCATATCTTATGGTACGATTACTAAAGTGGCAAATTCCGGTTTATAAAGTTTTTTCAGGTTAGTAACTTGGATGATGAACAGTTCTGTAGTGCAAACTGCAAAATGTCTCTGCAATTCTCTATCTTGTAGAAAAAAACTTTTCGAGCAACAAGCCAACTTAAGCCTTATTATCTTAATGTATTAGACTATTAGTGACCTTCAAATTTCAAACGTAGTGAAATACCTCATTTCCTGGTCTCTACATGCCAAAATGGATGAGCTGTTTGTTCCACAACATTGTTCTCTTACTTCTATAGTTTGAGAGCTCCCCACCCGTGTGACCTTGCTTCTTTCAAATTCGCTCACTTTGCTTTTAGTCTTGATATTGTTGAACTATTAAAATCTTTCCTTGTAAATGTTTATTTGACGTTCAAAATTTGCCACCTCTTAGCTTATCTGTTGTGGATGTCTTAGTTATATCACTTATGTGCATGACAACATTCAGAGTTGATTATTCATTCTTTTATTCGCCATCTTTACTGACGTAGATCCTGAAATTGTGTGTTAAATGTAATTTGATCATGCCAGGAGAAAACTATGCCGTACACAATTATAAACTTAATTGTAAAGAAGACAGTATATCGTTTGTCTCATATTAGCATGTTTTTCACAGGAAGAGGCTGGAGAAGTTATAGTGGGGAAGCACAACAAGGGATGCCATTGCAAAAAGTCAGGATGTTTAAAGAAGTACTGTGAGTGTTTTCAAGCAAACATTTTATGCTCTGAGAACTGTAAATGTATTGACTGCAAGAACTTCGAAGGAAGTGAAGAAAGACAAGCTCTATTCCATGGAGATCATGGAAATAACTTAACTTACGAGCAGCAGGCAGCGAATGCTGCTATTACTGGAGCTATTGGGTCGTCTGGTTTCATATCTACGCCAAATTCAAGGAAAAGAAAGGGCCAAGAGCTCTTCTTTGGGCCTTCAGCTAAGGATTCTTCAGTTTCTAGAGGTGGACAGTTTAATCAGGTAATTGAATTTAATAATCCTTCAGTTCAAGATGCTACATGTTATAACACTTTCTAGGCTTGTTTGGTTATAACACTTTCTAGGCTTATAACATGCTACATATGAAGTCGAAATATTCCTTAATAACTCTCCTAAGCTTGGTTGGTTTTGTATTTTCCTTTTTTTATGACATTTTTTTGAACTTCCATGCCTCACTTAGATCAGCTGTCTGGACTTTATATTAATTTATTCTCACAGTGGACAATATGTTTGTTAGGCCAATCATGTCAGGCCGTCTGGTCCCTCTGCAGTATCTTCTTGTCCCGCTGCTCGGGCTGCTAATTCTGTCTCACTAGGTGCTTCGAAGTTCACATACAGGTATACTCATGTCGCTTTAAGAAATCAAAATGCAGTCAGATTATCTTGCTGAGGCAATCAGTTAAAATAATTTTATTAAGATGGATCTGAGTTTCTTCGGCGAATGAATATGGTGAAATTAAGTAAATTGACTCACTGACATCTGTGCACTTAAGTATTATCTGGTCATTGCTATTCATGATGTTATTTTCAGCATGGGTCATATGAAAACAATCTGTTTATGTTGAGACAACACAAGCGTAAGGGGTTAAGGCACATATGTCCTACTCCCCTACATCCCTATGTAGCTGATACTCTTGCAGTAAAAAGTAATCAACAAATGGTGGCTATCCAAAAATAGTGATCTGTTTTTTTTTTAAAAAATACACTCATGCTCATTTACCCAAAACCAAATGGGGCCCATGTCTTAGTGTCGATCATGGTTACACTGAGTTATAATGTGACATAGAGAGTCATAACCACCATAGTTGAGACACTTGGATGCAATGTAGTGATGTTGTGGTCTTTTATGTGAATATCTCGTACTTAGTTACCTTTATACTACTAATGTAGGTCTCTATTAGCGGACATCATACAACCGCAAGACGTGAAGGAGCTTTGCTCGGTTTTGGTAGTGTTATCAGAAGAAGCTGCCAAGACAATTGCAGGTGAAAGTTGATTTGAATTTATATTATCCAATATCTACTGTTGTCATTAATGTGCTATTTGGCAACCTTGGCTTGACAAACTATTTTAATGGTTCGTTCCTGCCAACTCATGTATGCGAAAGTAAGTAAATTTTAACGTCCTCCTTTCTTCGACAGAAATCTAAGACATGTATTGTATGCACGAGTTTTTCTTTATATCCCATCTGGCATTCCTTGATTTGTAAAGCTAATGCCCAAGAATAAAACTGTTCCAGCTCCACAGGGTTTAAATAGCCACTAAAGAACACTGAGTCATCATTTTGTGCCAATGATATGTTGGGCGGTGCCACACCCAACCAACTTCTTTTGCCATTTTGTGATATGTTATAGTATACCCTTTGATATACCTGGGAAATTTTCCGCATGTGTCGTGTCATTGCCTTAATGAAGGAAATGATATTGGAAGGGGGTTAAAGTACCATATTGACTCTAATTGACATTTCAAACTATGTTTGTTTCACAATCACAAGTCATTTGAGTTTGCGGTGGTTGGTGTAAGTCTGTAAGCAGTGCTCAACATGCTTCCAGCAATGAAGCCTAAACCCTAATACTTTAGACTTTTTTTTATTGAACTTACAGAAGTAGAAGGAAAGAGGTGATTGGGAAGGTCGTGTAGTCATTCAAATGACTGTAGGCAGTAGTAAATAGAATTTTACATTTTTATGGCAGCTAAACTATGTTTGCTTGTTGCTTTTATTTTAGTGTATTTGTCATCAGTTCTATGTTATCAGGACTGGAGGGTAGGCAACAGTTCGTTGTGATTTGTATGCAGCTCTTGGCGGTGATTCAGTGTACTTATATATGGTATTCCTGCGTGGTTCCTCACACCATATGATTTACATGTTCAATGTAGGAATGGTAGTTCCCTTTCTATCGTATGTGTTGGCAATTCCCATGGCAAATCCTTCAGATTTCTTAGCATCGATGCTATTTGCTTGGCAATTGTTGTTGAACACAACAAAGATGCTATCCACCTGGTAACTGTTGTTAATCATAACAGAGTAGTTATGTTGGCATGTAATTCTAGAAAAACAATAATTTCAAAACACATCTTCAAGCCATTGAAAGTAAATTAGTCCAGTATTTAATTTGTTTTACATTTTTCTTATTGTTCAGCTTTTCCTAGTGTTCTCTCTCGGCTGGTTTTTATGCACCATCAGGCTTTATGAGCCATTCATCACACTTATGTTCTGGCTTCCAGTTATACTTGATTTTTGAATGCTTTAAGGAATTGTGAATGTTTGTCACCATTAACTTACAGTTACTAAATTGATCTTCTGCAGAAACTAGAAATGCTAGTGAAAAACGTGCAGATGGACTAGAAACTGCAAACACGTCCTCAAGTCAGGAAAGGTTACATGTCCAAGGTGAAACAGATCTCAAGGCTGGACCCGGTGATTTCTCCGGTGGTAATGATATTGAAAAAACAGTTGCTGACGACTCTAATGTAGATGGTAATGATGTATCAAGATCTCGGCCAATGTCACCTTTAACGTTAGCTTTGAGGTGTGATGAAACAGACACTATGTTCATGACATCTGACTCACTTGATGGGCTACCCAACCATGCCCACGAGTCTCCACAATTACCAGAGCAGAGTTCGACAGACATAGAGGTGTACGCTGAGCAGGAGAGGATTGTGTTGACAAAATTTCGAGATTGTCTCAATAGGCTTATTACATACGGGGAACTCAAAGGTGAGTCTGTATCTATCAGTATTTTTACCAAAATTTAAAGCTTTGACCAGGAAATCATTATAACAACATTAGGCTAATGTCTCAAGAGCAATTGTAAATTGTGGGGTAGGGTGGTTAGATGTACACAACTTTTCCCTTGTGCTAGCAACAAAGTCATGGCCTAATTTGGAAATTCCGCAGAAAATTGCATCATAGATGACTGCTACTTTCTAATTGAAAAGAAGCACAACAAATTCAGTGAGTCATTTAGCCTCTTATTTTATACTACTCCGTACTTACATATATAGGTATTTCCATTTTTGGTGCCCCTAAACCGTGCGAAATGGTCGCCTATTACACGACGGGCCCGTTTCCTGTCTTCCAGAGCTCGAATTCGGTCCCGTGGTTTAGATATGTTTTTAAATGTTCATGATTTACATATTTACCAAATCGATTTATGGAATAAATGGATTGCTTAGCAGTTGGTATCGAGTAGTGGTACTCATGGGTCATGACTTGGGTACATACATCATCACCATAAAAACAAAAAAGAGTCGTGCTTTTTCCTAACGAGCTTTTACTCAATCTTTACCCTTGTCATTGCTCCATTCTCAAAACAAGTTTGATTTCTCTAAAAAAAACCAAATTCCAACCACCGCCCAAAATACCAAATAACCATCCGATCCCTCCACGTCATCGAACTTCGCCCTCCCTCCTCCCCCGTCGATGTCTCACCGACCAGCGTTCTTTGACGGTTTGGTATTCATTGATCTAACCTATGATATTGTCTTATGCTATGCCATTAATTATGTTACCAAAATACTGGGGATATGCAAGTATCAAATATTATGTAAAGTACCACCTGGTTTCCCTGCGTCGCCGACCACCGGTGTTTCCCCCTTCCCGTCGGTGACTCGCTATAGGGGGCGGTTTGGGTGAGGGAGTCGGGTTGGGTGGGTTGGTTATTTTTGTTTTTGTTTTTGTTTTTTTTAAGGCTAAAGTTGGAAGATTATATATAAAAATTCGTTAGAACTGAGTAACTGTCCTTAGGAAAAAGTAATTCCGTAAAAAAAATGTCCTTGGGTCTCCCTTTACACCAAACAAACACAAATGAGTACTCACATTCTCTATGAACATTGTGTTTCCATTATACTACAACAAGAGTGGAGGCGGCCTCATAGAGCTTGATGTGCCCCATGCTTTTCCGTAATTTCTGTAAGGAATCTCTGACTTCTTCACATTTCTTTGACAATTTCTTGTGTCTTTACTCTGTACAGAAACAAAATGTTTTTCCTTGTCAAGGTCCGATTCTGTCAGCCATCAGACAACTGTCAATGGGACTGCGAAGCCGAGAACGGATGGTTTCAGCCAACAAGAACCCTTGTACAATGTTGCTGTCAAGCCAATCGTCTCAGCACCTAACAGACCTCCAGCAATGGTTGGAGCAACCATTACGGCTGTTCCAACCAACAATGTTATTCCCAGAAACGCACCCTCATCTGGAAAAGATGTTTCAAAACCAAGCATGTAGAAGAATTATTCTTGTTGGCTTTTGTGGTGACTTGGGATTAAGGGATTTCTGCATAATTATTTCACTGAAGCAGTAGTCAATCACTAATTCCCCATTTTTATAGATCCTACAAAATATTTGAGATTTTTTAGGCTGTTGGTGTAAGATCGATCAGTCTACAGTCTACACTGCAAAATTAGTTCAGAAGATATGATCAAGTGTTGGGCTTGTACACAAATCACTAGTATCTTGTATTACCAGATACTGGTGTTTTCTCCCCTGGCATCTAATTTAATGCGACGCTGTAGAAAAGAAGTATTGACATGCTCCTTAGTCCCTTACAGGAGTTTGTTTTGAGGTGTAATAGAGTTATAATAGGCATTGTCAATTGTCAATTGTCAATTTTACCTCCTTTCCCTAATAATAAAAGCTGAAATTGTTTGTTTCTTCTTAACCGTTGGTACCAATCTCGGTCTCGTCACGGTACGGTTCATATGTGTGGATGGTATATGGGAGTCGGTAGCCAAGATGATAATGTGGATGAAGACATTCATGTTCATGCTTCTGTTCACCAACAACTCTCTACAACCACCCAATGCCTTTAGTTTACCGTTATTGTATTAGCAGTAGTTTGTGTTGTCGTTTTTATGTTCAATAAAAGATGTAATATGGGTTCCGAGAGCCAAAACAACATTTAATCCGATGCTTTTTCGTTGGCAAAAAAAAAAACTTTGGTACCTGGTTATAAGCTATTGCCTGGGCAATTTTAACTCCGAATGCTGCCAAAATAGATCTTGGATTTGTTGACCAAAGTGAGCCTTTTATATCCGGCATTGCGCCCATTTGAAAATCAATCATCTATCCTTTGAAATCAATTCCAAAATGAGATTTTGTATGAACCTTACCCAATCATATAACTTGGCTTTATTCGATGTCTCGTATGTCCATGGCTCGTGTGAGCTGTTTAGAACCTAGAGCACGAACCAGAAAAACGACTTTCCTATAACACGTTTTCACAAACCCATTGACCATGCTTGGTCCAGACATTGATTAGTCACACCGAGTCTCGTTTAAGTCAGGTCTAAGACTCAAGTCGTGTCTCATTATGTCAAGGACCCCTCACAAATGAGTTATGTTCATTCATCTTCTAGGCCTAGTCAAAGTCATCGTCATGTACGGTTTCAGACCATAGCCATGCCCTATGCTCGCGCTGGACTCTTCACACGTGAGACGTATGAATCATTTCCCAGGTGTGGGTCACTTGTTGAGTCAAATTTGATTATGTTTGGTTTAGTCATAGTAGACTCTTAAATTCGATTATTGATTTGGCCTGGATCTTTTTGTAGAAAGGCCACCGCCAACGAGAAGCATGACTATCGCTGAAGCAGTAGCCAAGGTTAACGATAATCTGCCTCTATTAATGGCCCGGTTAGAGGCCTTTGAAAGCAAGCTTGGTGGAGACACTCCTCCACCTAACCCACCTTCAACTGATTTTGAGAAAAAGGTTTAAGCTGTTAAGAAGACAAACTGAAGCTCTCTCGAGGGGAAAGCACCACTATGAGAATTCTAGGACCTATTCTCTAGTTCAAGACAAGCTACCTAACAACTCACTCTGTGGTCACTGACTTAAGTTTAAGGAAAATGAGGACCCATTACAACATATTCGATCCTATAAGAAGCACATTGCACTGAAAGGATACTTTCTGACATGATGTCAAACATCTTTGCTCAATCACTGTACTGGGAGAAAACCCGGGGACGCGGTTCTACAATTTAGAGAACTAAAGAATTTCCCAACATTTGAAGACATTACAGTAGTATTCTGTAAACACTATTCTGCCAATGTCAAGATCCAAACTAGTATGCGGACTGTCAAAGTAATGACACAGAACGAGAAGGAGGGATTTACTGATTCCCACACGAGGTGGCGCACTAAAAGCGTGAAACTGGCTCAAAATGCCAGATGAAATAGAAATGGTAGACAAATTTGTGATGAATCTCCAACCGGTCTACCGAGATGCTATAAAATACCACAACTTTAGCTCATTTGGAAGGAAAACTGAAGATGATGTCAGAATAACGGAATATGAAAAGCTCCCTTCGCCTAAATCAAGAGCTCCTACTACTATCCACTATGCTGGAACTGTTCGCCTTATGGCGGGACCATCAAAGAGGCTCCACCGCTACACTCCAAGGGTATTTACCAATATTCGATGCACATGCACCTATGCTTATGCACTCCAAAGGCTGACAGCCAAAGGAAAATTCAAGGCCGTCAGTACAACTCCGGACCGTCCCATGGAACAACGAAACAAGTGGTATAGAGTCGATGCCTATTATGCTTTCCATCTCAAAGTTGTGCACACTTAAGCCAATTTTGCTAGGCAACTTATTAAAGACTAATACAGTACAGTAGTAATTAATATCAAAGTTACAGGATCTTAGCCGATGCCGATGCAATTTGGAACAGGAAATGATGATGATATCTACATCACCACATCTTATTAATAGATCCCTGTAATCCAAATCTAAACTAAGTGTGTTTAACCTGGAAACTTATTTTATTTGTCACGACAATGTCTGTATTAAAGACCCATGGAATCTAACCATATTTGTTTGAATCATCTGTCAAATTGAAATCAAACAGTTGTTGACAACCCCATCTACAAGCGTGATTTTGAATCAGACGTCGTTGAAGCCGGTGCACCCTATAAGCAAACATATACCATTATGTAACCATTGTTTAGTAGACAACACAATATATGTCATTTTACTCATCTCAGAAGGATACACATTATCCATTAGATCATGTACCCAACAATACATTGGGCAGTTAGTTGTCAATTTATGAGAAACCCCTCACTGCATCATATGATATGATATATATCTAAGCCAGTTAGTTCATTTATGACAACCTTGTACAATTCTACTCCCTCCGTTCAAATCTAAAGGATATGCTTCTCTTTAGAACACTATTCACAACTCAAGTGAATCGTTGATATTCTCTACCTATAAGATAAAATATAGTTACGTGGATTGATTCGTCTTTATGAGTAGATTAAGAATATCGAATTTTTATAATTTTTGTTAATGTAAAACGAAATATATTGACGGTGTAAAACATATCTCGACAAGTGTACAAAAACAAAAGTACCCTTTGGATTTGAACGGAGGGAGTATATTAATTATACAATTGAAATTTCTTTGCCCTTGATCTTCTTTGCTTGTATATTCAAGGTCATTTTGATTTAGCTCATTATATCTCTCGAATCATAAATAGAAGAATTTTATTTAGACTGAATATTCCATTCCAAGCCTTTGCATAACAATTGAAAAAAAAAAACAGAAAGAATAGAGTAAAGGAGAAGGAGGAAACACAGAAGAAATAAGATAATATTCTCACCAATGACAAGCCTTGGGCAACTCGTTCTTCCAAGTACCTTGAGGGTTTGAAGAAATTGCCATACAAATCAGTCCACTTCTGAAGACACTTGTATATATGGTTTGCCCCAACACTATCTGCCCAGAAAACGATACCACCCCTGACCGAAACAAAGCAAATTCATTCGTTAGCTACGGGCTGTTCAGGCTTGCATTGCTATGGAGTATATAATTCAAACGTACAATAGCTATGCTGCTTAATTTCATGTGTCAATTCTGTTCCAGAAAAGGCTCGCCGTATTAAAAAAAATGTATTGGTGTAAAACACGGTACGGTCTGAATTGTTGCTCGCATTTGGTAATGCTCCTGTAACAAGTACTCCAAGGCAAAGACAATTATTCAAGACTAACCGATAAGAAGGGAAGCTCATCCCAAGAACAGAAGCTACGTCTAGATCAGATGCTCGGACCACAACTCCTTCGTCCAAAACACGACATCCCTCATTCACCACCGGAAACAGTACCATTTCCAATATCTCTTGGTCTGAAACAGTTACCGGCTGCATGAAAGAAGAAAATAGCAGTGACCACCAAGAAAAGAAAGAACTCACAACAAAAGCATTCAAAAACAACAGATGAATTCATTCACTTCTCCTGTACCTTTTCACCTGGCGTTATATTAGTCAACCTTCTTGATTCTTCAATAATCGGCAGGACAGAGTTATCTGGTTTAGGCTTCCTCCCTTTCTCGTAGCTATAATAGCCTTTCCCATTATTTTTACCTAATTTAAAGCATGAATTGAATGAATTTCATCAGAAATTTAATTATGCCAACAATAAAACTAGAAACTAGAATTACCCACCAACATATTGTCGTTATGTTATACGCGATAATTACCATTTCGGCCATGTTTCAGAAGAAGCTCAACTAGTGGAGACGAAAATGTGCGCCCAGGGAATGCAACATCGAATTCCCTGTTCGCTGCAACTGCAACTCCATATCCAGACAAATCTTGAAGCCTGCCACAAATTAACTCTCTCATTTTCATCCGTCCATCATACAGTATATATGGGACAACACATTAATAGCTAACGCGTACGCTAGCTGACCAAAAGAAGCGATTAGGGATAATGCTCTAGTTGACTAGTTAGCTTTCATCATTAACAAAACTATGCTTTAGGAATAGGATTTGTTTTGATTCACCTTGAATTAATTCAGATTCCTGTAATAAAAAAGAATTAATCAAAATTGTGCATGCGTATCCAATTTGGGTTGAATTATTGTTCTTTTGTAGTATGTGAAACCATAGAACACATAACAACTTAGCAGTTTGAGAAATTTACTGGAAAGGGCCCAAAGGAAAGCCAAAGTCGGTGATCACTCTGTCGATCCTGAAAAGATCGACCCCCATATTCGCCAGGAGATGAGCACTCTGATTGTACGGAAAGAAAGTCCTGTTGACGGCAAACCCAGTGCAATTATTCACCACAACAGGAACTTTTTGGATCAATTTACCGACATTAATTAGATCCAGAATAACTTGGGGAGAAGTCTTATTTGTCCGAACAATTTCCAGCAGCGACATGACATGTGCAGGACTGTTCAAAAGATAAAACCATCACTAAACAAAACAAGTATGCAGCATTGTCCGTATATATGTAACCGTTACAAAAGAGTGAAGTTAGAGTTGAAACAAACTCGATTAACTGAAACATTATTGTCGTGGTCAAAGATGCATCAATCCATAAAGCATAGCATGGTAACAGACAAACAGAACGAAATGTATTGGAGTCTTATAGATATAATGAGGTAAAGGCAAACTCTGGGCTAAAAATATATATATAGGGAAGGTGTCGAAGGAGGAGGAAATAATAATGGAACTACCATCGGCAAACTCTCAATTAAAATCATATACGTATATAGGGATGGAGCCACGGATTGGAGGAACAAGTAGCATTAGAAAAATGAATTAGACAGAGACAAGATATGTAAAACTCAGTGGCTATGCTAAAACCTACGATCCGAAAAGCTTTGGAAAAAAAAACTACATAACAAATTTACAATGATTGATAGAAAAAATACATTTTCACAAGTGCATGAGAAGGAAGGATCAAGATAAACATTAAACCTGAAAAAATGTGCACCAATTATGCGCTCATGAGAACAGGTCCTTTCCCCGACAATATTTAGATCGATGGTTGATGTATTAGTTGCAAAGATGCAATGTGGAGGGCAGGATTTCTCAAGGTCGCTAAATATCGTTTGTTTCAAAGAAACATTTTCATTTACAGCCTGGTAGACAAATATCACATACTCTTAGAAAAATAAGATTAGTGTCAGATTGGAACAACACAGTACTTTTTTAAAATGATCATTTGCCCTTATACAAAGTAGTCTCTGCACGCTGAAAAGCTAACCTCAATAACCATGTCAATATCCGTAAATTCTGAGTAGTCGAGAACACCTTTGAGCAATGAAAGTGCCTCATCTGCCTTATCATGTGCTAACTTCCCTTTTGTGACTAAGCCCCTAATGTTCCCTTCATACCTCATTTTATAAAGCTTCTTAATTAGATATAACAACTAGTCACTATATATATGTTTTTACTAATAATATAAGAGGATTGAGATGATAAGAGAATACTAATTTGCTGAAAACTGAGATAGATAAAAAGTAGCATACCTTCAACTGATCTTATCCCTTTGGAAAGACATTCAGAGTTAACTTCCTTCAGAATGACATTTATGTTACCCAGGAGGAAGCAAGTTGCGATACCAGATCCCATCAACCCGCCACCAATTACACCAACTTTGGATACACGCCTTGGTTTCACTCCAACATCAGTAACACCTGGTACCTTCGATGTCATACGTTGAGCAAAAAACGCATGCACTAGACCTTTACAAGTGTCCGACAGAACAAGCTCTTTAGAGACTTCTGCTTCCTGTTGTAGATACTTAAATGTCATTTTGTTGTGGTGCAGAACACATAAATAAGTACATTTAAAGATTTTGAATACCTTTACAACCCCTGAATAACCACCATGTATAAGTCCTTCCTCGATGACATCAAGGCATGCTTGGTGTTGTGGCATGTTTCGAGCTGTTTGTTTGGCTTCATGTCTGGATTTCATTAAGAAATCATGTGCTTCACCGAGAGAACCTAGTTTTTCTGTCATATGAAGAGAGCGTACCCAAGGTTTTTGACTTTCTGCAATATCCAGAGCCCACAAGGATGATACATTTAGCAACTCGTGAGGTGGCACAATGTCATTGATGAGGCCAAGCTTCTTCCCTTCCTCGGATGTGATTGGTTTTGATGACTAAAGAAAGGACATTGAGGAAATAAAATCAAGAATTATACATACAAGGATGTGAGCATGCTTCTATAGTTTTTATGTGCACAATGTTTCATACTTAAATCCCAATTTTCAGGGAGGTAGGACGACTCTATATATATACAGAGTAGTTGAGAAAGAATTTTACCAACATCATCTCAACTGCCTTTTTAAGGCCAATAAGCCTGGGAAGACGTTGCGTCCCTGCGAAAGTGGCATCAAAGTAAGTTTAAGAATTCATCTTTACTATTTTGAATAGATGCCGATAGAGAGAAACATGTGCGATTGTCACTAATTCAGCATTCAGGGACGCCAAATAATTGGTAGCTATGATGCAACAAATAAAATGAATGTACCTCCTAATCCAGGAATCACTCCAAGTGACAACTCTGGTAATCCAAGTTGCGCTTTTGGAGCAGAGATTCGTGCGTGACAACCCTGCGGATAGTTGACAGTAAGATTCTTATACAAAAAGGCATGACTAAAACAACCATCAAGCCTCATAACTTAATTTTCATAATTCCTACATCGCATACAGTTCTATCTAGCTTCGTTCTCATATATTTTCCCTCTTTCAAGTTTGGTTCTCGAATTCAAAACTTCTGAATAACTGATAAAGCTAGGGTGTTAGGAGTGTCACAAACCATAGCCAATTCCAAGCCACCTCCAAGTGCAAGTCCCTGAATGGCAGCAACAGAAGGTTTCCGAGCATCTGATTGAGGTCATAATCAACAAGCATTCATATTTCTGAAACGCTTATATATAATATAAAAGTTAGTTTAGTAAGGACCTTCAATGGTGTTAACAAGAAGATCGACTGAAACATCCGGTAGTACAGATTTATCCCCTGCAAAGCCAAGTACCCTTGTCAGTTGTCACAATGCAGTAATCCGCAAAATTTGAAATACTTGTCAAACTATGTTAATCCAATTCCGACGACATAACTGAAACTGAACAGCAGATAAGATAAGACAGTTGGTTGGAACCAAATATAAGGTGTGTAGTTAGTTAAAATTACCAGTCCTGTGAACTTTGTCAAACACATTTATGTCAAAACCACCACAGAACTTGCCACCTTCACCTAATTTCATCAAATAACAACATCAAATAATAATAATAATACTCCAATAATTACTACTTTAGTATGTAGTAGCAGAAGTAGTAGAATATTTATGATCTGGTCATTGCAATTACATGATATAGTTAGTACATACCAATTCAAGTATCATAACATTCATAAATGATCTGACCAGCTAACCAAAAAAATGGTGTAAAATCATGCAATCAAATTTTTCGTTGTGATTAGGGTTGACAACGGGTCGGGTATGGGTCGAGTCCGGCAGGACCCGGACCCGTACCTCACAAGTTCGACCCGGACCTGTAAGGGTCCAAAATTTTAAGACCCTTACCCGGATCTGATGGATACGGGTAGGGTCCTGGTCTTTCACGGGTATAATGCTCGACAATTTAATGTGTATAATTTTTTTAATATATACGTCTCGTTCATTTGTTTGTTTTTAATTAAAGAAAATTGATAAATACAGCCCTGAGGGCGGTATGTAAGACACCAAAAGACGAATTTTTTTTTTATATATGCATTAATTACATCAATATTTGTGCAATTTGGTTTCCATTTCTAGGTTTATAACAATTTAGGAAGATTTTAATTTCTTAAATATAATGGATTGTATTTAACAAAACTGTTAATTAAATTATTACTTACAATGAATATACGGAGTAAAAGATACACAAACAAAATAAAACGAAGGGAGTATATTAGTATTCCAGGAGCCCTCAATTACATTAGGTCGTCGGCATTTCAGTCAGGTCGTCGGCACTTTATACGTGATTTTACCCTTTTGTCCTTCTTTAATTATGATTAATGATATTATTTATTTTACTTAATTAATCTAATTATTATTTCCCGACTATTTTAAGATTACGTTTTTGATAATTTTTTACGGTCTTTGAGACACGTATATCAATAAAGCTCGGGAATCTTTATATTTAGTAAATGATTTTATTTAGATCGATTAGTTTCATTATAATTGTGATTAGGTTGATAGTTTAGTCTTCCCGTAACTAACATGTGGTTAAGTAATCAACGAAGTATTCGATTTTAGTTGTTACAGTTTGGCGTATTCGATTTTATACGTCCCTATCGTTGATTTCCGTACGAAAGATTTTTAAAGAAGAACACGAAAAACATGTCGGACGTCCAAAACTGACGCCCCTGCGACCCGTCAGGCATATGGGCCTGCAATTGACACCTATATGTATGGGCCTGTTGGGCGTCAAAAACTGACGCTTATTGGGCCTGATACAAAAGGCTCGAACCCACAACCTGTAGAACATAAATGAGACTTTTACTACTAAACCAATTGAACACGGTTGATAATACTTACTAAAATATTATCTATATCTGATTCTAGAACCCCCTAAAATTGCCTATTAGTACACTTGTGTCCCCCTAACAATGACGGTTATATATGAATTTTTAATATTATTAATAACATTAGTGTTGTGGTGGGTGGGGGAAGATATATAATATGACCTGATCTGTAACATAATAAAATGACGGTTTAAAAAAAAATCGTTTCATTTATCGAGTTTCATAAGCTCTAGCACTAAAAGCAGGTCGTGCTTTGTGCACGATACGCCTAAGTGTAGAGTGGGTTCGAACGGGTCCGAACTCCCACAAAGTTCGGTGGCGACTCTTATTTCGATTTAAATTTCGACCCGAGATCAATCTTACCACGAGATTCATTCGCCTACCTAAACCCGCGCGTGGCCGTGTCGGGGTGGACCTATGTCATGTCCACAGTTTGCATTTGCTTTTTAGGCATAGGTGAGTGAAATCGTCAATGTAACTTTTAATATATAACATAAATATAGTCACGTGAGATCTTGTTTAAATTGTCTAATCGAGTAAGTTATAAATATCAAATTTTTATAGTAATTTTTAGAAATACGTAACTAAAAATATACTCAGATAAAAGAAAACGTGCATTAGCAAGTTTGAAAAAGCAACTGCAAACAATCAAATAGAATGAATAAATTAAAACACTTTTGTTATACTTTGGTACCTAAATGACCTTTAGTAACTAAAAATGGTTTTTTTTAAACCCAAGTGGAATTCATTATATTAATGGCCGCCAAGTCCAATAAGACTTGCGGAAAGTTTGAGGTGATTACAACATCGACATTCAAAGAGAAACACAAACGAGCCAAGTGAAAATGGTAATTAAGTCAATAGTTATGTGGTGTTTTACTCACAGTTAATGTAAACAAGTACTGTAACAATCTATGCATATGAGTGTATACTTTAGTGTTATAAATCCATTTCTTTAGATTTAATTAGCTTTTTTTTACTTGTTTATGTATCAAAATATAACAACAGTGTTTTGTAAGTCTTGAAAATAATATTATAAGATTGTAATTTTTAAAAAATGGTTTATAAAGGGTGTAATTTATAATTTTGGGTGAAAATTAAATGAAGTTTTGTTATGTCAACGGAAAATAAGAAGATGAGTGTGAAAAGGAATAATAAGACATCGTTTGGTTGCCCACTTGCTTCCCGGGAATTGCAACATCCCATGAATTGCATTCCTTGGAAGTTGTTTATTACCCAAAAGTACAAAAATAGGGGAACTCAAACTTAACCCATCAGTTCCAATTCCTGCATGATGCGGGAAGTTGCTCACCGATCCCCCCTCGGTGGGTTGCACTTCCCACATTCCAATTCCTTCAAATGACTTTTTTACCCTTCTCTACTCATCTATTTCTCACTTTATCCTAATTTCTCATTCAATTCTCCATTTACGGTTTTCTCTCAACTCTTCTTCATTGCCTTCTTCTAAAAAAAATATTTTACCCGCCAAAATCATTCATGGTAAATTACTTTCTTCGATCTTGTTATATATATATTTTGTCATTCTTTCTTTAAATGTAATTTGGTTACGACTGCATATTACAGGGAATGACAATTTTAGATATTTCATAAGTTGCTGAAAAAAAGAATCATAAGTTTTTATACCCTTGATTAATAAAGGACATAATAGTCATTGTAATCAAAATCATGAGAATTAGCTCGAGTTAACAAAACAAGCGGGAATTGTGAATTGCAGGATGTCAACCAAACAAATATTGCAAATTTCCGGGAAGTTGACGTGGGAAGTAACTTCCCGGTAATTACAACTTCATCCACAAACGAGAAGAAAGGTATGTATATAGGGAGCGGAATATAAATACCAGTAAGAAGAATAGCTTTGACATCATCTCTCTTCATGGCTTCATTGTACTTCTCCTTCAATCCCTCAATTACTACACCCACCACCATTAACCAAATACATACAGTATCAAATACCCAACTCAATATATACTAATACCAACAAACAAGTTCATCAATAATACTCTTTCCATCTCGGTCATTTGTTGTCATTTTATTAAAATACTCTTCACAAATAATATAAAGGGATTACAAATGAGCGAGAAGGAGGGAGTACGTAGAACGTGTATCATAAAAATGGAAAAAGATACAGTATACTAATAATAAGGTGGAATGAAATGAATTACTGGGAAGTGAAAGAGCGTTGACAGGAGGATTGGAGAGAGTGATGATGGCAACGCCATTTTGAGCTACTTCCATCCAAACTCCACCTCCCGCCATTAATATACACGGAGTAATAAGATAGCTTAGCTTAGCTTCTTCAAACTAATTTAATCAATGGTTTCACATTTGATTTGATTTTCCTTATATTTCAACTTGTATTTATAGTGCGACTTCTACATAAATAAGATCCCACCTGACCACAAAGATTATAACACTAGACGAAACCTATATATTGTTCACAGTATGCCCATCTAATTCAGCATTTACCTACCTACTTATGAACCTACCTATCCACCCATTGGCCGTATCAATAGAAAGTCGACATTTGCTTTGTAAAAGAATACCAACAAGTCAGAGAAAATAACAAAAAAATGAACTTAAAACTTACCAAAAACTTACGCATCCAGAAAAAAAAAATATAAATCATTGACTGAGATGGGAGGAGTAAATAAAAGACGGACTAATGGTATTTTTAGGGTGAGATTAATCTATTTAACTAGAAACGATCTACATTTCGATTCATTCTCCATCTCCTTCGTGTAAGAAACTTTTGTCCTTATTTTTATTTTTAGGAGTAAAAGCTAGCCGAATATTGAAATAAACTTTGCCTATGAAACTTTTTTTAGTCCATGCATGTTTTTTTTCGAGGGATTGGTAAATGAAAATTGACGATCGTATTTTGCGTTTTCACTTGGTAATGACCGACAACGAAGAAGCTGTATGTATGAGAAAACAAAAAGATAAAATACTGTAGCATTTGGCCTCTCATCTCTATCTTTGTTGTTGATCGGAGCTGATCACGAGGATGTTGTTTTGGTAATATTTTGTAGTAGTATAATACAGTACTACTCAGTGTAGGTTTTGTGGGTAGCTAGTACAACGTACTATTAGGGTCCCGTTTGGTTCACCATGGAAAGATGGAGTTATCGGAAACTTAAATTTACGTGAATTTGTATTTCATGGGAATTACGAAAATAGTATTTGGTTGCTGTTTTGGTAAAAAATTTACCGGATCTACGATTTAGATTGCGGGTTAAAGCGATCGTCCTATAACTACGGGTTGTCTAAGCGATATCGAACCTAGTAAACGGAGAACAACGAAAGAAAGAAAATGACACACAAAGTTTTGGTGACGCGGAAACCCGATGTGGGAAAAACCGTGAGGGGAGTCGGAATCCCACCAAGATTCTACTATGAACGGAAAGAACGAAAAAGTAAGAGGGATACAAGTATGGAGTTTTGACTATAATCGACTATTCGTGTTTTCTCCTATGTTTTCTTGGGATTGGGGTGTGTTGTTAATGCCTTCAATATGTATTTTCTTCCTCCGTCCTTTGCCTTTTAGGCCCTGTTCTTTTCGGCTGAAACAGGGCTGAGCTGAGCTGAGCTGGTCTGATAGGAGCTGAGCTGGTCTCACAGAAGCTGAACTGGACTGATAGAAGCTGAGCTGAATTAAAAGAAGGTGAAACTAATAACTACTTATATAAATTATCTAATTATATTTTAAAAAATGGAAAAAAAAATTAAAAAATTATAACACTAAATAATAATAATAATTAATTAATTATAATAGTAATAATAATATTAATTAATTAATTAATTAATAATAATAGTAATGATAATAACAACAACAACATAGTACTCACCCTAATTCATTTGATTTCTACTATTATTTTTTTAGTACTTGACAATAGAAAATGTTATGTATATATCTTTGATTACGTAATATACAAAATTTTAAATTTTGATATTCTTAAATCTTAATACAATACAAATAATACTCATATGCTATATTGTGTGTGTATATATTAGATATTCTATTCACTCAAAAATAGTGTAAAAAAAAAAACGTAAATTAGTCGTAATGACATTGAGACAGAGTTACAAATATTTGAATGTAACATCTATTTCAAGACCTCAAAATATTGTGGAGTGCATAATAATATTAATAATTATTATAATAACAATGATGATAAAAAAAAGTAGAAAATAATAATAATAATAATAACTATAATAATAACAATGACGATGATGATGACGACAACGACAATGACGATGATAATAATAATAATAATTTGTTATTATTATTAACATTAAGAGATACAAGCAAGTAATAAAAATAACAACAACAACAACAACATTATTATTAATATCTTTATTATTTTTTTTTAAAAGAAACTTGCATTAATATCGAAATGCAATAATAATAATAATAACCCAAAATAATAATAACAACACCAACAACAACAACAATAATAATAATAATAACTTATTGTAATTTTTTCGATCTTAATGCAACTTCCGTTTCATATAAATAAATAAATAATAATAGTAATATTATTATATATTATTATTTATTATTATTATTATATATTATTATTGTTTTATTATTATTATTATTATTATTATTATTGTTATTATTATTATTATTATTATTGAATTATTATGTTAGGAGCTGAAAATATTGGAGCTGGGTTGAAAATATTAGAGCTGAGCTGAGCTGAGATGAGCTTATAGGAGCTGGGCTGAGCTGATACGAGCTGGGCTGAGTTGATAGAAGCTGAGCTGGTCTGAAACGGGCTGAAAATAAGCTGAAAAGAACATGGCCTTATAGCTGCTTGCCCCCTGGAGCCGTTGTCTTTAATGCCCCTTTAATGTGGAGCAATTATTGCTCTTCAATGCTCTAGTGACTGTTATGGCTGTTACAGTCAACTCCTCTTCCTCCTCCTGGTCTGCAGGAGGGTTTCCTCCTTTGTGGGAGCAGCAGCCGCTGCCTCTTCCTCTTCATATGGTCCGAGTTCTTCCCTTGTTTGTTGGGCCTGCTTGTTTAAATGGCTCACTGTTTTGTTTGCTCCGTGCTTTGCTTGACCCATTATCGTATATTATTCCGGGTTTGCTTGACTTGACGATCTTTGATTGTTTTGACTTCCGTTCTTTAGTCTTCGGTTTTGACTTCCATCCGTGGACCGTGGACCCTTTTGTTTGTTGACCCTTGACTTTTGACTTTGACCTTTGACCCTCTGACCGTCCATTCGTAGCATGCCACGTTGCATTCCGAAGGTGCAAATTTTTGGCCCGAACAAATGCCCCCAAATTTCCGACTAAGCTCACCTTAGGCGGGGATTTTCGTTTGCTTCAGTTGTAGGCAGTTGGTTCTGCTTCTGCTGGCCTTGTTGGTTCTAGGAGAAGGCGTAATCCGTCCCCTCTCTCAGAAATTACTCCTGCAGAAAGTGAACCTCTGGTGGCAGATCTTTCTGAGTCTCACCCTTATTCTGCCCCCAGATCCGTTGATGATGTTTCTGCTGGAGTGGTGCTCAAATTTTCTGAAGGCTTCGGTAAGTCTGCAGAGGATATGACTTTTCTGGATCAGATGCTACTTCCTGGTCCCAGGTCTGTGCTAGAAAAGGGTTCTCTGAAGGAGTTGGACTTGGTTCGCAGATTGTTGGCGAAGGAATCTGGCAGAAGACAAAAGCTTAGTGCAGATCTGGTGGAGGCAAGGAGTGAGCTTGCCCAGGCCCTGAATGCCAATTCTTCCCTGTAGGGGAAGAATGCTGAGCTGAAGAAGACCCTGAGGGATGCTCTCTCTGACATGGAGGCGGAGGATTCGGAGGAGTCTGTTGACTCTCCTATTGTTGATCAGGAGACTGATAGGCAAGAGAGTGTGGACCAGGAGGATGTTGCTGATGATCCTGGGAGAGGTTCTGCTACTGTTCACTAGAGACCTAGGTTCCTGCAGGGGGATCTGCTGTAGTTCCGCCTCCACCAGAGGAGAATGTCCAGGCTGTGGACCAAGTACTGCTGGAGTGATGTTACTCCTCTTTTGTTGTACTCTGTTTTCGGCTTGTGAATCCTGCATGGCATGAACTTCTGATTTGTTAGTGTTTGCAAAAAATTCTGTAATGACTTCGCCTTTGCTCAGGGGAGCGAAGTGTGTTAGTACTTTGTGGCACTTCATGCCTTAACTTTCGTTGTGTGAAATCGAAGTAGCTTTCGTAATGTCAATGTGCGGCTGTATGTTATGCCTGAATTCGATTGTAATCGTTTGTTGTAGTTTTGTCTTACTACCTTCTGTTGTATGCATGCCTTATGTTTGTATGGTCGACCTTTGATATAGTGGTGGCCTGGGATTTAGTTCGCCCACTCAGTCGGAGGTGCCATGCTTTGCGTGGGTGCTAAGTGGCGCAGGAGACTGTAATGTCCCGGTTGTAGGCACTTAGTCACAAGACACACGCCTTCTGTAGAAATTATACACTCCACCAGATTGGTCACCAGTTTTGGTTGAAAAAGCTGACGAAAGATGGTAAAGATGCAATGTTTGAAGGTATATGCGGGAGGAAATCAAACTTTTAAAAATATGTGAAGGAAGAAAATCCAAATTTGAAGACATATGAAAAGATAATCAAATTTTGAAAACGTATGAAAAGAAAATTAAATCTTGAAGACATGTAACAAGAAAATTAATTTTCGAAGACGTATGGGAAGGAATTTAAATTTTGAAGACGTATGAAAAGAAAATTAAACTTTGATGCGAAAGAAAACCGAATTTTAATGCAAAAAGAAAATCAAATTTTGATGCAAAAGAAAATCGAATTTTGACGACACAAAGGAGAGAGTCAAACTCTAAAAGGCATACTTGAAGATAAAACATCTGATTTTCAAAAATCACGAAAAAGAAAGCAAAACAGATAGAAGGACAAAAGGAAAGTTTAAATATATGTTTGCAAGGTTTGATAAGATGAAACCTGGGTTCTGGTGGAGGTGTATCTGGCAGAATAGATGTCATGTTTCTGGCGACAGTGGCCCATGTTTCTGGCGGCAGCGGCCCATGTTTCTGGCGACGTTGGCCCATTTCCTGGTGACGTTGTTCCTAACAGCAGTGGCCTGTGTGGTTCTGTCAGACCATAGCACCAAGGGGAGTTCCTCTGCCCATCTGCCTCCCGCCTCCTCCAGGATGTAGATGTCTTTCTCCGCCTGGGACTGCAGTGCTGGGCTGAAGTCAGATACAAAGTCTGCTAGCGCCTGGGACTTGATTGCTGTTCTGGGGACGAATCTGGTCTCTGTAGGAAGCAAAGACTTACAGACATAGTATACTGGATGTTGTGCTCCTTCCTGCTCACGTATCAATACCGCGCTGACTGCTACCTCGGCTACTGATAGATACAGGAAGAGTGGTTCTCCAGGCTCATAGGTAGCTCTGCTGGATCATAAGTAGTTCTTCTGGGACCTGAATCCTCTTCCAGCCTGATGACTGCCAATGCTTTTGTTTGCACCTCCTCAAATGTGGTGCATGGATACCTGGTGAGGTCCTTGTACAGCTCTGAATCCTGGTGGAGTCCCTGGCGGAATGCTTCTATAGCGGTTGCTATGTCATATCTGGGGATGGTCACCTTCTCTTTAATGAATCTGCTAAGGAAATCACGCGTGGATTCTTCGAACTTCTGCACCACCCGGTATAGATCGCTAGTTTGCTTCTCCGGTTTTCTGCTGCTGGCAAACTGCTGGTTGAAAGCATTAACCAAGTCCGCAAAGGAAGTGATACTCCGGTTGGGCAGACTAACGAACCACTGCAGAGCTGCTCCTGACAAGGTGGAGCTGAATCCCTTGCACATGCATGCCTCCTTCAGAGGTTGATGGTTAAGGATTTGTCGTGAATCCCAACCGTCAAATAAAACCGGCTAAACCTAGTGGGTAGCTAGGGTAAGTCGGGTCGAATCCACAGGGACGGGAGGTCGGACTAGGGTAAGCTACAGTCTAGGACTAGGTTCGAGACAAGCTATTCTAAGGAGGGGGAGACTAGGACTAAGCTAGGTCTAAAGCAAGAAAACTAACAAAGGAAACGGGCTAGGATTAGGTCGGGGTCAAAGGGGTAACGGAATGGTCGGAGGAAGAGCTAGAGTGAAGGAGGTAGTAGGGTAATCTAGGTATAGTCCGGGCTCTCGCAACTTAGACCCACCTAGAGGTTTCACCTAAAACTCATCTCGGCGACACACATGACAAACGGGGTTACTAGCACGCTATATAGGCCTAGGTCGCATCTGGGCTCTCGCTACTTAGACCGACCTAGGGGTCATCCTCACCGGGCTGTCACAACTTAGTGAGGGAACCAAACCCACAACAACTATCACCCACAAGAGAAAAGTAAGAAAAACAAGCATATGCACATACTAGTCATTCAAGCATTTCAACAAACATGTGATATGCATCAAACCAAGAGGAAACCCAAATCTTCCACCAACATCTCCAACAATCCCTTAATCATCCATTAACACCCAAATCACCTTACTAACCCTAGCAAGAATCTACTCTAACATATCTAAACTAAAACTAACACTAACAAGAGAAATCAAAGCAAACAACAAAACTAACATAATGAAACTAGTCAAACAATGAACAATGAACAATAACAATAACAAAGAATCAAACTTTAATGATAAATCAAAGATTAAGAGAAGAGAAAAGAAGATTATACCAAACTAGAGATGAAAGGAAGAATGAAACTTGCATAAATGGAAGAACCCAAAACATACATCCAAGTTTGTCAAGCTTGGTGGAGATCTTGAAGAATTCCCAAATTACAAGCACTAATCTAAGATTAACGATAATCTAAAGACTAATCTACACTAATCTATGCTAAAACTATCTAGGGTTTAGTCTAATATGAAGTGCCTAACATAAGATTAGATCCCCTGGTGTCTTAATACAAGAGGGGGGGTATATATAGGGTTACAAGTGGAAAGGAGATGAAACAATGCGATTGCGGGCTGAACTGGGCTCATCCCGGTCGGGATGAGTTGGTCCCGATCGGGATGAGGTGGTCCGGGGATGGACCCAAGACAACAACAGTTCATTCGTGCACTTCAACCGGGACGGGTTGAGGCCATCCCGAACAGGATGAGCCTTGTAGGCCTCCTTTAAGCTCCTTTTGGTCCCTCCTTGCTTCTCATGGGCTTCCCATCGATTCTCGGGACTCGGGATTGGGTCTCGAAGGCTCGGGATTGGGTCCCAAGGTCTCGGGGTCGACTCCAAGGCATCGAGTGATCGTTCCTTTACTCCGTTGGCTCCAAAATGTGTATGTATCGAGTCGGAATCGCTCCAACTCTTCCAAATCGGTCTCGGGAACCTTAAACGAACTAAAGGAAGCATAAGAAGCCCCTAAACCGCTCCCAAGGAGCGATTCTACAAGGAAAATGAGACCAAAACACTACAAAATAGGCACCACAAATGGCACTTATCAACTCCCCCACACTTAACCCTTACTCGCCCTTGAGTAAGCACATACTATCTACTATACTAGCCGAATGGGTATTAGCGCACCCTACGCCCCTTCAACTCACGCGAGTGCACTTAGAGGAAAAGTGCACTCCGCAAGGCAAGTCGGGTCTTGCGACAAAACTGTGGATGCAACCGGACACCAAACACACAAACAAACAAACACACAAACAAACACATAATCGGTTGCACCCAAAAGAAAAACAAATACCGCTTCCCTCAAAAAGCGGTGAATAAAACACCGGTTTAGGACTCGAGGCAAGTGACAACGTTCCAAAGCTAGCAATACAAACCGAGGTGAACTAAACCCTAATAGTATGACGATAAAGCAATAAAAACGTTGGTAACTTACCTAGGTCCTCCTAACTTTCTAAAAACGTACTACGGGACGATCGGCGGAGTGGGACTTAACATTGTGAAGCAATTGGATGTTAATGTCCCATTCACCGAGTTACTTACCTAAGTCCCGGCATATGGAAAATTCATGCGGGATATCCTAGCTAGGAAGAGATCCATCGACAAGGAAGAGACGATAGCGTTCACGAGGGTGGTGAGCGAGCTTATTCAAGGTTCCACATTTCCAAAGTTGAAGGATCCGGGTAGTTTCTCTATCCCATGCACCATTGGCAATTACAAGATCGAAAGAGCTATGTGTGATTTGGGTGCGAGTGTGAGCATTATTCCCTACACCATTTGTGAGAGATTAGGGATGAAGGAGCTTAGGTGTACGTCCATTACATTCCAAATGGCCGATAAATCATTCAACCGACCATTAGGGATGTTAGAGGACGTGCCGGTGCGAATCGGGAAGTACTTCATTCCGGTCGATTTCATCGTTCTCGATATGCAGGAGGATGCCAACACTCCCATTATCCTTGGGCGCCCATTTCTACACACCGCCGGTGCTATGATCGACGTGAAGAACGGTAGGATCACCTTCGAATTGGGGGAAGAAAGGTTAGTGTTTGACCTCCAAGGCAACACTTCGCCCACCAACGATGAGTCTTGCAATATGATCCAAGCCACGAAAGACATCGATCTAGAGGGTGAGCCGGGACAAAGCTTGAAGAAGTACTCTTATGTACTTGAGGATGATGACTCCGATTTGGAGGAGGACGAGTGCCCATATCATGGGCTTGATGACAAGTTGAAAAGCAAGGAGCAAGATGAGCCTCCTTTGGGGCCGCATGAGGACAAGTGGACGTTCGGGTATATCCCGAAAGATCAAAAGTACAAGTTTAAGACATTGAACTTGGAAGATCGGGACGCCCCGGGGACGTTAAGGCAAGGCCATGAAGAGCTTTGGTTTGTGGACGGTTATATCTCGAGCTTGATTGAAGACTTTGCTAGGGCCTTTGACTTGCTCCTACGTGCCCTCGATGGAGATGGAATTGGTTTTGGTTGTTGAAAAAGAATGAAAAAAGCACCATCCTTGGTTTGACGGAGTTCCACAAGAACCGTCTCATTGTATATATCTTTTTATTGTAATTTCTTTGGATTTTCTTGGTGAATTCTTGTAATATCGGATTATCGATGAGCGATGCGAGGGAGAGAGTTTGATGTTGAGTTTGAGTTTGTTTGATAGGTATGAAGTGAGGATGATTCCTAGAGAAGAATGGCTATGATAGAGCTTGAGTAGTAAGCGCGAGGATCGGGTTTTTGAAGCTTGGAGCAAGCTTTTGGGATTGTGGAAGTTGAAGAAGGCCCATCCCGACCGGGAAGGGGCTTCCCGACCGGGACGGGTGTGGCATCCCGACCGGGAAGAAGCCATCCCGATCGGGACGGAGGTACCAAAGTTCGAGCCCACTGTGGGTGCGTCCCGACCAGGATGAGGGCGTCCCGACCGGGACGAGTGAGGCAACCCGACCGGGACCAACCATCCCGACAGGGATGGTCCTCTGCTCCCCCTTTGTGTTTCTTCTTCGACAATTGAGTCCACCCAACCATTCTATACCCCCTCCCAACCTCCCTAGCTATCCTAGCCTTATCATATGCCCCATATACTTCATCGTCATAACCTCACTCCATTTCCTATCCACTTTACACCGACTCTCGCGTCAAATCCCACCCCCTACCATTACTACCTCTACCGTGAGTTCTTCTCAAGTGTGAAGCGAGATGGCATCCAAGAAGACAAGCACCGTACCTATAATGATCATTGAGGACGATGGAGTTCGTGAGTTGCTAGCATGTTGGTAAAGCAACTTTCCTTACTTTTCCGTCTTTTGTCGCTTGTTTTCTCTTGTTTACCCCCCCCCCCCCTTCCCCTTGAGTCATGGTATCTAGTGGCCTTCGAGGCCGCAGTATGGTTGCTCCCGACTCCCGACGACGTGATTACGTCGAGAGTCAGTCGATTAATCCAAATATGCAAGATTTTCACCCTTTTTAGGAACTAGTCGGATTTGGACGGAATCCGGGCTAGGTGACTTGATTACACCTAGCCCTCCCCTCCCATTTCCTTTTATTTCTTTCTTTTTATTTCTTCCCCCTTCCATATCTTTTCTTGTCTCGGCCCATGGTGACTTGATTACACCCCGGCCGGACGTCTTCTACCCTTTTCTCCTCTTTTCTTTTTTATTTTTAGCTTTATTTTCGTAGTTTCTTTTCTTTTCTTTTGCCTCTCCGCATACTACGATCGAGCATGAGGACATTGCTTGGTTTAAGTGTGGGGGAGCGATATTCTATCATAGTTAGTTTTATTTTCTTAGTTTTTTGAAAAATCTTTGAAAAATTCCTAAAAATTTGAAAAATTTTCATAAAAATCAAAAATATTTTCTTTTGTGTGTTTTTCTTTTGTGTCTTTGTGTCGTATATTTATTTTGTCGGCAATGGTCGGTCTTCCCTCATTTTGAATTTATTTCCACCTTTTTACTTGGACTAGTTAGGCGGTTTCGGGCATGGGACGACCCTCTTGGCTCATTGCTAATGGGGGCGGGGTCTCACTTACCTACAGTGTCAACTAACACCGTGGTTCATCCCTTTTCCACTCCGCCGATCGTCCCGTAGTACGTTCTTAGAAAGTTAGGAGGAATCTAGGTAAGTTACCAACGTTTTTATTGCTTTATCGTCATACTATTAGGGTCTAGTTCATCTTGGTTTGTATTGCTAGCTTAGGAACGTTGTCACTTACCTCAAGTCCTAAACCGGTGTTTCTTTCACCGCTTTTAGAGGGAAGCGGTATTTGTTTTTCTTTGGGTGCAACCTTATGTTTGTTTGTTTGTTTGTTTGTTTATGTGTTTTATGTCCGGTTGCATCCACGGTTTTGTCGCAAGATCCCACTTGCCTTGCGGAGTGCACTTTTCCTCTAAGTGCACTCGCGTGAGTTGAAAGGGCGTAGGGTGCGCTAATACCCACTCGGCTAGTTTAGTATTTAGTATGTGCTTACTCGAGGGCGAGTAAGGGTTAAGTGTGGGGGAGTTGATAAGTGTAGTTTGTAGTGCCTTTTTCACTATGTTTTGGTCTCATTTCCTTGTGGAATCGCTCCTTCGGCCTTTTTCACTATGTAGTTTGTAGTTTGTAGCGATTCATGGGCTTCTTATGCTTCCTTTAGTTCGTTTCAGGTTCCCAAGACCGATTTGGAAGAGTTGGAGCGATTCCGACTCTATACATACACATTTTGGAGCCAACGAGATAAAGGAACGATGACTCGAGGCCTTGGAATCGACCCCGAGACCTTGGGACCCAAACTCGAGCCTCCGAGAGCCGATCCCGAGTCCCGAGAATTGACGAGAAACCCATGAGAAGCAAGGGAGGACCAAAAAGCTCTTAAGGGAAGCCTACAAGACCCATCCCGTCCGGGAAAGCCTCATCCCGTTCGGGATGGGGTGCGCTTTTGAGGAGGCCACTGTGGGTCCGTCCCGGTCGGGATGACACCCCGTCCCGGTCAGGACCGTCCCGTCCCGGTCGGGACCGTGGACCTTCAGCGCGACCTCTTTTATTCCATTCCCCTTCATTCTTGTACCCATATATATACTTCCCTCTTGTATTGTTAAGACATCATATGATACCCTAGACTAATTTAAGCCTCCATTAAGCATTAAAACCCTAGATTAGTATTCCTCACATTAGTTTTAATCTCTCTTTAATCTTTAGTTAATCATTGTAATTAGTTCTTGTATTAAGAAGTTCTTGAAGAATTCTCCAAGCTTGACATCCTTGGGGTTTATTTTGGGTTCTTATTTATACAAGATTGCATCTTTTCATCTCCTTATTGTTGGTATAACCATCTCTACTCTTATTCTTAGTTATTTAATCTAGTTTCAATCCTTTCTTATTGTTATTGTTATTGTTTCTTGTTATTCATAATGGATGTTTGTTTTGTGATATTATTTCTCTTGTTATTGTTGGTTTTCTCTTCATAATGAGTGAGTAGTCTTCTTGTGGGGTTAGTAGGAGGATTAGGGGTAGATTATGGATGATTAGGGTTGATTAAGGAAAAAGGGTGAATCTTTGTTGTTAGTCACATTGTGGGCACTCCATGTGTTTGTTGATATGCTTGTGTGAGTAGTAGTGGCCATGCTCCCCATACTTGTGTTCATCTTCTCATTGTTTGTCTATCTTGTGGTCATGTTGAGAATAGTCGTAGTCGCGAGAGCGCAGACTAGGGTCTACGTAGCGAGAGCCCGGACCCACCTTGACATCGGTCTACGTAGCGAGAGCCCGGACCGACTCTAGCAACTAGGAGACACCTATACCCTTGATCACCCTAATTACCCTTCTACTCCTATGAACTCGACCTACCCAACTCCCTTCCATATTTGAGTTCATCCTTTTAGTTAGTCATCGTTTCTTCTAGTTTATTTGTTAGTTCGATCATTAGCTATCCTATTTTAGCATCGTTCTAGATAGTCATTGTTAGCCCACTTCCTTCTTCTCCAATCATAATAGTTTATCAATTGTAGCTTTCTTTGTGTTTGTTTGGTGATTTAGTCTTGTTTTAGGTAGACATAGTCTAAGCTTTGCAATACCGTCTCCGTGGATACGATCCCGACTTGCCCTAGCTACCCACTAGGTGTAATCGGTTGTTTATTGACGGTTAGGGACGTGACAAATCCCTACCATCAACACTTAAAAAAATACTTCTTCTAAGTAAAAATCACCAGAAGCAAGGGCCATTGTCGCCAGAACTAAGGCATTCGATCTGCCAGATACGCCTCCACCAGAACCGAGGTTCAATCTCATCTTTCGTCTTTTTAATCTACCGTATCTTTCAAAATACCTCCTGGTTGCAAAGTTTTTCAAGATTTTCCTCATCTTTTCAATCTCTCCCAAAACTTAGCTCATTTTTACACCTCAAAATTTAATTCGATTTTCGTGTAACTCAAAGAGTTAATTAGGTTTTTGCCATTTTTAAATCTAGACATTTGAAACCTTTTTCATATATTTTTTCAAGATTCAATTCTGTTTCAAGTTTCTTTTCACATGTTTTCATTTTATTCCTCTCTTTGTACCACTAAAACTAAATCTCTCCCCCTCCACGCTTTTTCTGAAATGTGATTTCCCTTCACACAACATTTTTTGCAACATGACATTCTCTGCCAAAATTCTTTTCAGCTAAAATTGACAACTGATCTAGTGGAGCGTACAATTTCCACAGAAGGCGTGCGTCTTGTGCTGAGTGCCTACAACCAGGGCATTACAAGTCCCCTGCGCCACTCAGCACCCACGCAAAGCGTGACACCTCCGACTGAGTGGGCAAACAAAACCCCAGGCCACCAACCATCGTGGGTCGACCATATAGAAAAAGGCATGCATACAAACAGCTGATAGCAACCAAAACAAAACAAGCAAAACAAATGCAGAAGCACCACAGAGTAAGCAAACAAGTACCATAAAAACGAGTTCAAAACAACTCTGCTCCCTTGAGCAGAGGAAGGATTCAGGTATTCTGCTCCCTTGAGCAGAAAGAAAATTCAAAACATATCAAATTTTTTAACAAAATATTTTTTGCCACACAGGGCCAAAAGCAACAGAAAGTAATAGGCTGAGCAGCCTAGATATTTTCCTCAGGAGGGAGAGAGGCGAGGGGCTCCACCACCACAGCATCAGCAGTTGTCACCACAGGTCCAGGCGCCTCCTGAACTGCTGGAGGGGAAGAAACTGACTCCTCCACTGCCTCCTCTTCCCCCTCAGCGAGCATCTCCAGATCAAAGCCATTGGGGAATTCCACCTGCATCCTCTTCTCCAAGGCAGCCAGGTCCCAGTTCACATGCTCCCCCGCGGTGTAGGCATTAACCATCTGGATTTCGGTGCTCAGAACAGACCAGCTAAGAGCCCCAACCATATTCTTCTGCAATGCCGTCACCTTCCTCTGGAGATCGGAGTTGACATCCTGAACCTTAGCAAGCTCAGCCTTCATCCCCTCAATGGCCTCCTTCTGCTTCTCCTCCTCAGCAAGCTGCCTCTTGACCTGTTCCAGCTCCCTCTTCAGCTTTGTGACCTCCTCCTTAGCCAGATTGGCCTCCTCCTCCAGCTTCGTGGCCCTTTCCTTGGCTTGATCAGCCTCCTCCAGTAGACGAGCGTTGTCCGACTGAAGTCGGCTTCCCAAATCCCTAAGATGGGATATGCCAGCTTTCACGAAAATAGCCATCTGGAGAGTCTGAACAGCACCACAACAGTCAGTAATGCAATCCAAGTTGAAATTAACTCAAAGCCAGAAAGACAGAATCACCTCAAAACCATGGGCGGCGATGTGGGCTGCAGTCTCAATCAGAGGCTCTCTAGCCATCACACCCTCGGAGCCGGGAAAGAGGAACTGATCCAGAACAGACAGGTCCTCCAGATTCCTGATGGTCCCGAAGTTCCTAGGGAAGGTCATTACGACATCATCAGAACCACACCCGGCGGAATGAGGAGCAGAAGGCTGAGGAGAGTCAGGCACATGAATCACAGGCGGCTCCTCTGCAGAGTCAACTCGTGTTGAGGGAGAGAAGCTACGCTTCCTTTTCGAGCTGGTCGAGGGAGTAGAGGAGGAACCAGAACCCTTCCTAGAAGAAGAGCGGGTAGCCATGCTCTTCCTTCTGATCCGGTCCAGGGTCATAGGAGCTTTTACACTGCCTAGTGGAGACAGAGGGACAGCATGAGATACAAACAAAAAGAAAAGGCAAAGTATAAATCTACTCAGCAAAACGACCCTCACCAGAAGACATTGTATCAGTAAGAGGGGGACAGGTGCCGTTGGCAGAGGGGACGAACAGGTTGTTAAAGGTAAGTTGTTCACAACTCAAGATGGAGAGCTTAGCAGCGAAATCAAGGATCGGCGTTACCTCTTCCGGTTGCTTAAGACCTACAACACGAAGCCAATAAGAACCATAAGTGTGCGAGAAAACTAAAAAACTGAGAACACGATGAGTACCTGTGACGGGTCCCCACTGAGAAAAGAGGTAATCACAGGGAATGGGAGAAAGAGAATCGGCCCTCACGAAGATAAAGTCCCTAAACCATTCAGCGTCAGGAGGGTTGGAGGGGAAGATTATGCTGGGGAAATTCTTGTCCTTTACACGCATCGTCACCTGACCGTTTCCCAGGGGTCTTACCTGGAACGCGGCACAGACATCGAGCAACGAGAAGTCCCTCTGATGGCGATGGTTCAGGACACAGAAGGACAATAGCACCCTCCAGGTGTGAGGAGCCAGTTAACACGGGGCTAGTTTATAATAGGTTAAAAGCTCTTGAACGAGTGGGGGAAAAGGAAAACGAAGACCTAAAAGGAACGGGTAAGCGTACATGCAGATCCATCCGGGTAGGATGAAGTCTGCCTGATGTCCAGAGGAAGGAAGATAAACCTCAACCCCTTCATCAAAGCCGAAAACCTCTCTGACGAAGGAGAGGTCCTCGCCGGCAAAACGGGAGTCGCAAGAGTGTTTTTTGCCCAGGATGTTGGAGGGGGAAAAGTCATCGACGGCGACGATGAAGTGGGAGCAGACGATTTACCCCGATTCGATTTAGAAGCCATGGATGAGATGAAAAATAACGAATAAAGACAAGAAAAAGTCACCTGAGCAAGAGGGAAACACGGCGCACGACGACGATGAACGGCGAAGAACGGAGAGGAAGAATGGTTTGAATTTTGAAAAAGGGGTTTGAGTTGTGAGGGAAGTAGAGGGAGGAGGAGTAAATGGGAAAGGAGTTAGAGTGGATGAAGTAAAGAGGGTAGGAAGTCTAGGGAAGCGCAGGTAATTATGAGGAAAGAAGAATAAAGTCATCATAAGGGAGGAGAAAAGTCAGTTAGAAAAACGAGAAGAAACAGACTCAAAGACAAACTCTGTGGAGGAAAATCGTCACCCAACCACGAGCAACCATCAAACGGAAATTCCCGCCTAATATGAGCTTAGTCGGAAATTTGGGGGCATTTGTTTGGGATAAAATTCACACCCTTAGATATGACGTGGAATTCTTCGAGTCAAAGGTCAAAGTCAAGAAATCAAAGGATCAAAAGCGGAAAAGTGACAAAGTAATACTCGGAAAGTCAAAAGTCGTAAAAGTCGGAAATTCGATACGAGGAAAGTCAACGAAGCAACAAAATAAAGTCCAGCATCAATGGGTCGAGCAACAGCCAAACCCCTAAGTGGGCCGAAGACAGCCCAACCACCCGAAATAACCCTACCCCAAACAAAAGACCCAGTCAACTAACAACTCCCTAGATTCTAGGGTAGTGCCACCAAAGCAGGAGAGAAATCAGGAGAAAGAAGGGGAAGACAACGGCTAAGGGAAAGAGGTTGAATATAAGTACAACAACAAAGGCATCGATCAACTAATCTTCAGCACACTTCAACCCTAATACACAAAGCGTATCAGCAAAATATAGTCTCTGATAATCCGAAATCGATACTTGTATTCTTAATTCGTTTTCTCCATTCATAGTAGATATTTGGCGGGATTCCGACTCCCCCCGCGGTTTTTCCCACATTGGGTTTCCGCGTCACCAATTTTTGTGTCTTCTTGCTTTCTTTCGTCGTTTGTTCATTCGTTGATTCGATTCATTCCGTCGTTTCGTGAAACGTTAGCCCGATCACTTTAACCCGCAACTTAAATCGTAACTCGGTAAATTTTTACCAAAACACGTGTTGTTGTCGCTACTGCTCTGCCTATCGGTTCTTCTCTTCCTCTTCCTTCTCCTTCTTCTTATTCTTCGTATTGCTCTTTTTCTTATCCTTTTTGGTGTGGTTTTGTTGCTGTTCAGGGCCGATTTGTTGATTGTCGCTGCTGCTATATTTTCTGCTGCTGTTCGTCGTACAAGCATCCTCTTTTCATCTTATTTCATTCGTCGTTCGATAATAATTCGTCCCTTACTCATTCCATTGTCGAGGGTAACTTAATTACTCTACTTCTCCGTCTCGTTCCCCCTTTTTTTATTAACTTGTGATATGGCTCTAAAACCATATGCTTAATTATTTTGTCGACTATCGTGCTATTTATGACGAAGACAATTATTTTATTAACTCGGATCTCGGTTAAGGTAACATCGACGTTACTCGATATTGTTGGAAAATAGGGGCTAAGTCCTTATCTCTAATTGTCCCACATAGGAAGAGTACTAGTGCCTTATGTTGTTTATATACACTACTCTAACTATGGGTATCACTAGTGGTGAAAGGGGGTCATTTTATATGGACTTGCGAGGTGCTTAATTCAGCGCCTGTGCCCGTGCCCGTGCGGCCGTGCCCATGCCCGTGCCCGTGCCCGACCCGGATCCGGATCCGGGATTTGGTAAATCGCCTGCGACGGGCTTTGCCTATCTTTTTGGGCCTGATTCGGTTTAGGGTTCACTGTGAGTGTGTGTGTTGGTTGGCTGCTGTTGTGCGAGTCAAAGGGAGCTATTGTGGGGGAGTTATTCTCTCCTGAATTTCGGCCCCTTGACTCTGCAATTGTGGAGTCTGTTTTTAGCTCCTCCTTCACGTTTCTGCTATTATAAATAGCACTTCTTGCAGCAACACAAACACACAACAATCAGTAAACTCCTCTTTCTCCTTCTTCCCTTCTCTACACAATAACTTCCTGGGTATTGTTATTTTCGTCGTTCCAATGCTCCGAGCCTCAAGTGGGTGAGTCTCGGTGCTGCAGTGTCAACCTTGGGGAACTACCGGTACTTGTTGATCGCCACCTCGGTCGAACCGGAAATACTTTTCAAGTCAGAGGCCTCCTTACCTCGTCACTGCGAATTCACGCTTTCGGTTACCTCTTCTCCTCTCACTCACTCTCGTTTGATTTCTGTCCACTTTCTCACAACAAATTGAAAACTATTTTTTGTTGTTGTAACAATGTCTGTTGTGTCGAAATTGGTTCCTGATTTGTCTAAAATTGAACAACTGGATGGTAACAATTACAAAAGATGGTCTCAGAAACTGCTGATGTTTTTTGAACAACTCGATATTGATTATGTGTTGTCTGAGGATTGTCCTGTTCCTGTTGTTGCGTCCACCACTGTCGAGGCTACTCCTCCTATCGCGTTTGTTATCAAGTCTAATGATGATGCTATCAAAAAGTACGAAAAAGATAATAAGACTGCTCGTTGTCATATTCTAAACAACATGACTAACACCCTGTTTGATTTATTTGCTCCTAATAAGTCGGCTAAAACTATTTGGGAGACGTTAGAGTCAAAATATGGGTCTGATGATGCTGGAAAAAAGAAATATGTTGTCGGAAAATGGCTGGAATTTGTTATGGAGGATGGTAAACCGATTATGGAGCAAGTGCATATTTATGAAAATTTGTGTGCTGATGTCATAAATGAAGGGATGAAATTGTGTGATGTTTTTCTTGCTAATGTACTACTCGAAAAATTCCCTCCTTCCTGGTCTGACTATAGAAACCACCTTAAACATAAGAAAAAGGATCTGTCCCTCCAAGAACTTGTAGGTCATATGAGGACCGAAGAGGCTAATCGTCTTAAAGATAAACCAGTTGCTCTACCTGTTAATGCTGCTAAAGTTAATATGGTTGTAGTTGAGTCTGGTGGTCCGTCTAATTCTGACAAGTCCAAGGGAAAGAATAAGGGGAAAAATAGGAATGGTCAGAGTCAAGGTCAAGGTCAGGGTCAGAGTCAGGGTAAGAAAAATGGTCCAGGAAAACACACCAAACCCGTTCCCAAAATCCAAAAACCTCAAGGTACTCTTGTCTGCTACGTGTGTGGGAAAAGCGGTCACAAGGCTTACCAGTGTACTCACAAGAAAACTGCTGAAGCAAATGTTGCTGTTACTGATGATGAAGTCATTGCTGCTGTGGTTGTTGAGGCTAATTTGGTGGGAAATGCTGCCGAGTGGGTGCTGGATACTGGCGCTTCAAGACACCTCTGTGCTGAAAGGGGGATGTTCGCTGAGTTCGAGGAAGTGGCCAACGGAGAATGTGTCTACATGGGTAATTCTTCATCTGCGGTGATCTCCGGAAAAGGCAAGATCTTTCTCAAACTCTCCTCAGGAAAAACTCTTGTCCTGACAAATGTGTTGTATGTTCCTTCTTTACGTAGAAACCTCGTGTCTGGTGCTTTACTTAACAAAGCTGGTTTGAAGCTTGTTTTTGAAGCTGACAAGGTCGTAATGTCGCGTAATGGGGACTTTGTCGGGAAGGGATATTTGTCTGGGGGTTTATTTATTTTAAACACTGATTTTGATTTTAATAATATTGCTTCCACTTCTGCTTATATCGTTGAATCTCTTGATATCTGGCATGGTAGATTGGGTCACGTGAATGTAGATTATATTAAAAAGCTTAGAAAGATGAGTCTAATTCCAAGCTTAACTGATAAAGAATTCTCGAAATGTGCTAGCTGCGTTGAGGCTAAATTCACTAAAAACCCTAGTAAATCAGTTAGTGCTAGGAGTACGAGTCTTCTTGAATTAATTCACACCGACCTAGCTGATTTCAAGAATACTGCAAGTAGAGGCGGTAAGCATTATTATGTCACCTTTATAGACGACTGTTCGAGATACACTAGAGTATATCTGCTTAGGACTAAAGACGAAGCAGAACAATCGTTTATAAACTTTAAAACCGAAGTCGAAAATCAGCTCGACAGAAAAATAAAAAGGGTAAGGTCCGATAGAGGGGGCGAGTATAGGTCCGATTACTTGGTTGATTTCTGTGAGAAAAACGGATTAATTCATGAGTATAGTCCACCTTACTTACCTCAGTCTAATGGTGTAGTTGAATGTAAAAACAGAACTTTAAAAGAAATGATGAATGCTATGCTCTTAAGTTCTGGTCTTTCTGACGACATGTGGGGGGACGCGATTTTATCGGCTTGTTATATTCTTAACCGTGTTCCCCATAAGAAAATAGATAAGACCCCCTACGAGATTTGGAAGGGCTATCCTCCTAACCTGAGCTTCCTGAGGGTATGGGGTTGTTTAGCTAAGGTGGGTTTGCCTGAGTTTAGGAGACCCACAGTTGGACCAAAAACCTACGATTGTGTGTTTATCGATTATGCACAGAATAGCTCTGCTTACAGATTCATGTCTTTAAATGATCGTTCCATAACTGAAGCTAGAGATGCTGAATTTTTTGAACATGTTTTTCCATTAAAGAAGAATGTTGAATCACCTTCTGTTTTACCTGTTACATCTGTTGATATGTCTTCACATGTTAGCACTTCTACTGATCATAATGTTGAACCTAGAAGGAGTAAAAGAACTTTGGTGATGATTTTGTCTCAACATTCCTATCTGAACATGGTTACTCTATCTGTGTTAGTGAAGAGTTTGTGTTTGCTTTTTTATTAGAAGAGGATCCAAAAACGTATGATGAAGCGATGAAATCTATTGATGCTAATTTTTGGAAAGATACTATTAAAAATGAACTTGATTTTATTGCTTTTAATCGGACTTGGGAGTTAACTGATTTACCCAAAGGTAGCAAACCCATTAGCAGTAAATGGGTGTTTAGAAAGAAAATGAGACCTGACGGTTCAATAGAAAGGTTCAAAGCTAGACTTGTGGTTAGAGGCTTTACACAAAAGAAAGATATTGATTATTTCGATACTTATTCACCTGTGACCAAAACCTCGACTATAAGAATTCTGATTGCGTTAGCTGCTATTCATAACCTAGTTATACATCATATGGATGTTAAAACTGCTTTTTTGAATGGTGATTTAAGAGAAAAAATCTATATGACGCAACCTGAAGGATTTGTGGTCAAAGGTCAAGAGAATAAAGTGTGTAAATTGAACAAATCACTTTATGGTCTAAAACAAGCACCAAAACAGTGGTATGAGAAATTTAACAGCACTTTGATAACAAATGGCTATATGGTTAACAATTCTGATTCATGCGTGTATTCGAAGATGTTTGGATCTGACTATGTGATCATATGCCTGTATGTTGATGATATGCTAATTTTTGGTAATAATGTGGATGTAGTAATTAAAACCAAAGATTTTTTGTCATCACAATTTGAGATGAAGGACCTAGGAGAAGCTGATGTAATCCTAGGAGTTAAGGTTACCCGAAACTCTAAAGGAATCTCTTTGAGTCAATCTCATTATGTTGAGAAGGTGTTGAAAAAATTTGACTGTTTTGATATCGAGCCTGCTAGAACACCCTATGATCCTAGTATATCTTTGTGTAAAAACTTGGGTAAGAGTGTTACCCAAGAAGAGTATGCTAAAATTCTAGGTAGTGTGATGTTTCTTATGAACTGTACACGACCAGATATTGGTTATGCCGTTAGTAGACTGAGTCGTTACACACATAACCCTAGTTCTGAACATTGGACTGCACTTAATCGTTTACTAAGATACCTAAAAGGAACAGTTGATCTGTGTTTGCATTACAATAAATTTCCAGCTGTATTGGAAGGATATAGTGATGCGAACTTGGTTACAGGAAACGAACAAATTTGTTCTACTAGTGGTTATGTGTTTACCATGGGTGGAGGTGTTGTATTATCGTGGAAGTCCTCTAAACAGACTTGTATGGCACGCTCTACCATGGAGTCAGAGTTCATAGCTCTTGAGTTAGCAGGATAGGAGGCTGATTGGTTGAGAAACCTACTAGCCAATGTGCCTATGTGGGGAAGTCGGCAGACACCGATCTCCCTACACTGTGACTGCCAAGCAGCCATTGGAGTTGCTAAAAATAGTGTCTATAACGCAAAAACGAGGCATATGCGAATTAGACACGCTGCAGTAAGACAACTCCTTGAAAATGGAGTAATAGCTGTGGACTATGTGAAGTCCAAATGCAATCTTGCTGATATCCTCACTAAGGGGTTGCCTAGGAGACAAGTTGTTGACTTGTCGAGGGGAATGGGGCTTAGGTCCTTAAGTCAAGTTAAAGAGTGATACTTGACTAGGTCCAAACTCTCCATTTCTATGGCATTGTATGGGTTCATAGCCTTAATGGTGGTGCTTTTGAGACGCACTTGATGAACCATACATTAGGTTGGACTTATGTCCTTAATGGCTCACGTGAGAAGTGCTATTGAGAAGCACTTGAGCCACCTGCGTAGGTGTAACAATCATAAGACTATGAGAAGTCCTATGATTACACTTATAAGTACCAAGGTAAACGCATGGCTTTTAAGAGCGCGTTACACATTGAAATCGCGGAACGACCTTAATTTCGAAGGTATGATATGTGTTGTGGGGGTATCAACCGAAACTCAGTTAGGAATTCAAATCGAAAGATATTCACTCACTGAAAGTAAGTTGTTTCCTCACCTCACTAAAGTGTCAATTCAAATCGAAAGATATTGATACCTAAGTATCCACCCTTCCTTTACCCAGGAATCTCTCTCTCTATTTCTGTAGCCCCTAGTGGGGGATTGTTGGAAAATAGGGGCTAAGTCCTTATCTCTAATTGTCCCACATAGGAAGAGTACTAGTGTCTTATGTTGTTTATATACACTACTCTAACTGTGGGTATCACTAGTGGTGAAAGGGGGTCATTTTAGACCTGCGAGGTGCTTAATTCAGCGCGCGTGTCCGTGCCCGAGCCCGGCCCGGTTCCGGATTCGAGATTCGGGATTTGAGATTTGGTAAATCGCCTGCGGCGGGCTTTGCCTATCTTTTTGGGCCTGACTCGGTTTAGGTTTAGGGTTCACTGTGAGTGTGTGTGTTGGTTGGCTGCTGTTGTGCGAGTCAAAGGGAGCTGTTGTGGGGGAGTTATTCTCTCCTGAATTTCGGCCCCTTGACTCTGCAATTGTGGAGTCTGTTTTTAGCTCCTCCTTCACGTTTCTGCTATTATAAATAGCACTTCTTGCAGCAACACAAACACACAACAATCAGTAAACTCCTCTTCCTCCTTCTTCACTTCTCTACACAATAACTTCCTGGGTATTGTTATTTTCGTCGTTCCAATGCTCCGAGCCTCAAGTGGGTGAGTCTCGGTGCTGCAGTGTCAACCTTGGGGAACTACCGGTACTTGCTGATCGCCACCTCGGTCGAACCGGAAATACTTTTCAAGTCAGAGGCCTCCTTACCTCGTCACTGCAAATTCACGCTTTCGGTTACCTCTTCTCCTCTCCCTCACTCTCGTTTGATTTCTGTCCACTTTCTCACAACAGATATTAATATGATATTGTAGTTGTAGTTGCATCTATATAAATACAAATTTTTGTTGGACGATAAACGTTGGTCACGTTTTATTAGCATGAGCTTTAAAATCGTAAAGTTTCACATGTTTCGTTGTTGTAATCGTTTTAGCGAGATTTATGAATAAGTCATTTTTTATGTATTAAATCGGAATATTAGGCCGAGAAACTAAATTATATACGAGTATATAATTTCGATAAAAACATTAATTTTGATGATTTTGAGTTTTTATAAGAGTTAAAAAAAATTACGATTATTTTACCGATTTCGTGCTAAAAACGATTGAAACTGATTTATTGTTCGTATGACTAGAATATTTATTTTAGTCTTAAATTTTATTTGTATGACTAATCTGATGAAAAAGCATTTTCGGTAAAGTTTCTTAATTTTTCGGAATTTCTAAGTAGATGAAATAATTAGTAACTTTAAAATACCATTATCGTTAAAACCATGTATTCTTTTTAATTTTCATTATATTTTTGACTCAAAAGAAAGTTTCTAATATTATTATGTAAAATATGTATTTTCATGATATTTTAATTTTATTAAAAAAAATAAGAACAAATCATTTATTTAAATGGTTAAAACGTGATAACGAGGATTTAAAAGACGGATTTCCTACTCTTATAAATTTTGTTAACAAAACAAAAGAACATGGAGAAGATGGTTTTCGCTCCAAATCTTACTTAGATAGGTGCGGAAATATAGTGGCTTGGAGAACGACTCCCCCAAAAATTCGTTCACCCTCATTTTGTTATATCATCTTCTTCACTTTCCCTCCCCCTTTCTTTCCATTTCCTCTATCCAAACACTCAATGTCAAGCAAGGTCTTCGGAGTCAACTCAATGCATGATCACCGTATTCAATTACTGTCGAATATGACCACCTTACATTATTCAATTAACCTCAAAAGTTGGGGTTTCGACCCAACAAAATATTTTGCATGATGGGCAATCAATTGCAATGACATGACCGCCTTGGATACAATTCATCCAGCTCAAAGTTGTGCACACTTAATCCAATTTTGCTAGGGCAACGTAAAGAATATCAAACTTAAATAATCTTAGCCGATGAATTTGGAACAGAAAATAACGTCTACATGACTACATCTTATTTAGAGATCCCTGTAATCCAAATCTAAGCTAAGTGTGTTTCACCTGGAAACTTATTTTATTTGTCGCGACATGTATAAGACTCCCATGGAGTCTAAACTGGTCACCAATGGATGCATATTTATTTGGATCATCTATCAAACTGATTAAATTTCCATTTGGTTGTTGACAACCTCATCTATAAGCGTGATTTTGAAGTTGATGTCGTTGAAGCTGGTGCACTCTGTAAGCAAAAAGAAGCCATTATATAGCAATTGTTTAGAACAGAACTTTCATTTCACTCATTTTCTGAGGGATACACATCTAATTTTGATTTGCACATGATATTATGACTTTAAGATTAGAACATGTAACGAACAAGTATTGGGAAGTTGTCAATTTATGAGAAACCCCAATAGTAAATGGGTTAGTTATCTTTACCTAAATGGTGTTTCCCAGATTTGATTAACGTGAAGAAGTCTCATGGGAGACTCATTTCTCACATTGTTGTCTCAGATAAAAGAAGCTAATATAGGTACGTAACATCTAAGAAGAACACATAGCAATTGTTCCAGGATAACCACGAGAATGATTGTGTCAAGAATTCCATCATATAAGAAGGGCGACGACTTTAATGAGTCATTTACCCTTATTGCACCCAGCTCCAAAGCTAAGATTGTGAGTCTTAGGCTCCATTGGCAGCAGCACAAAACAAAAACTCAATAGGTTTCATCAAGTTTTTTAGAATTAGGAAAATTTAAGTGTAAATAATTCACTTAATTGCGTGAAGCATAATTATAAAAAATAAATAAAGTAAAAATCATCGCTGCATCATATGAAATCTAAGCCAGTCCATTTATGACAACCCTGGATATTAATTGTTCGTTGACTCTGCCAGTGGATACTACAGTAATAGCTTTCTGGACATAACTAACTGAAATTGTTTTGCACTTGATCTTCTCTACTTGTATATTCAAGGTCATTTTGATTTAGCTCATTATATCACTCGAATCATATAAACAGAAGAATTCTATTTAGACAGAATATTCCAAGCCTTTGCATAACAATTGAAACAAATATAAAAGCATGAATGGAAGAATAGAGGTAACGAGAACGAGGAACCGCAAAGAAGAAATGAGATAATATTCTCACCAGTGACAAGCCTTTGGCAACTCGTTCTTCCAAGTACCTTGACGGTTTGAAGAAATTGCCATACAAACCGGTCCACTTCTGAAGAGACTTGTATATATGGTTTGGGCCAACAGTATCTGCCCAGAAAACGATACCACCACTGACAGAAACAAAGGAAATTTGTTAGCTACGGGCAGTTGCAAGCTTGCATTGCTATATTGCAACAGAATTCATAGTCTATCGAAAGACGGTCAGTCTACTGTTAATATAATGTATATTTAAACAATAGCTACATCGCTTAATTTCATGTGTCAGTTTCATGAGAAATTCTGTTCAAGAAAAGGCTTGGCATATTAAAAAAATGTACTGATGTAAAACAGGGTTTGAAGTTTTGAACTATCGCTCACGTGACATGTACAAGGCAAAGACAATTAGTCACCCAAAAAGACTAACCGATAAGAAGGGAAACTCATCCCAAGAACAGAAGCTACGTCTAGATCAGATGCTCGGACCACAACTCCTTCGTCTAAAACACGACATGCCTCATTGACCACTGGAAACAGTACCATTTCCAATATCTCTTGGTCTGAAACAGTTAGCGGCTGCATGGAGGGAGAAAACAACAGTGACCACCAAGAACTCACAACAAAAGCATTAAAAAACAAACAACATTTATCACTTCTCTTGTACCTTTCCACCCGGCATTATATTAGTCAACCTTCTTGATTCTTCAATAATCGATTGGATAGAGAGATCTGGTTTTGGCTTGCTCCCTTTTTCATAGGTATAATAGCCTTTGCCATTGTTTTTACCTAAAGCATGAATAAGATGAATTTCATGATTTCATCAGCAATAAAACAAGAATTACCGCCCAACATCTTATCGTTATGTAATCTGCAATTACCATTTCGACCATTTTTCACAAGAAGCTCAACTAGCGGAGATGAAAAGGTGCGACCAGAGAATGAAGCATCGAATTCCTTTTTCACCGCAAGTGCAACCCCATATCCAGCCAAGTCTTGAAGCCTGGCAGAAATAACAACTGTCTAATTTTCATCCATTATACACTACATGCTAACAAATTAATAGCTGGCGCTGACTAAAAATGTTTTTTGGGAAATACATATGCCTACAAGTGTGCATCGATCTTTAAGGAGCCGTGCTTTAGTATTAGGACTTCTTTTGGTCAATCAACTTAAGCGTTCAACTCGTGTGTGATGGATACAAACTTTGCTCAAGTAATTGGACTTCTATTTGAATTATATAATTCGCCATAAAAAGGAAGTAAATTATGTTACCAGTTACGTTACTGATTTTCACCATATAAAAAAAAACCAGATGAATCAAAATTATGTCAAATTTGGGTCTTATTTTTCTTTGTAGTATTCGTAAACATAGAGCATCAAGCAAAGTAAAACATTCTCTTATAACCAATAACGAAAGAAATTAGTAGTTTGAGGAATTTACTGGAAAGGGCCCATAGGAAGGCCAAAGTCGGCGATCACTCTGTCAATCCTGAAAAGATCGACCCCCAAATTTGCCAGGAGATGAGCACTCTGAGTGTATGGAAAGAAAGTCCTATTGACAGCAAATCCAGTGCAGTTACCCACCACGACAGGAACTTTTTTGATTAATTTACCAACATTGATTAGATCCAGAACAACTTGGGCTGAAGTCTTATTTGTCCGAACAATTTCTAGCAGAGGCATGACATGTGCAGGACTGTTCAACAGAAAGCCATAACTAATTAAAACAACTGTGCAGCATTGTGCAAAAACCATTACAACAAAAACAAAAAAGCAAAAAAAAAAAAAAAAAGAAGAGTGAAATTAGATTCTAAACAAACTCGATCAACTGAAGCACTGGTGGTCAACGATGCATCAATTCATAAATCACAGCATGGCAGATTGGCAAATGGCACTATAACTGACAAATCATATAAAGATGTATTCGAGTCTCAAGATGTATAATAAGCCCAAACAAATTATTAGAAATAATTAAGGTGTTTCATTGTCAGGCGTGCTACTGGAACAGTATAGAGAAACTGAATACGGAATGTGGACAACTATACGCGATTTTACTATCATTAGCATCAAGTAGATGTAGGAGGCTTCCACATAAAGAGGCAAGCAAGTCCTAACCTAAGGTGTATTTGTTATCATAGAAATCCTAGCATACGGGGATTGGGGACTTCACATAGAAAATTTTCCGCTTTTCTAAATTGTATCATAGCAGATGGAGACACTATCCCAGTTGTTTGGATAGGAGAAACTTAAGGGACGGAATTGGGAGGGAAATAGTTTCCTTTGAGGAGATATTTTTCTTTGTTTGGATAGAAAATTCAAAGAGAAGGGATCCTTCCTCCAAGCAAAGTTGTTCACCCTATAGCTTCAAACCCCAAAATAATACCACGCTGTGACACAGATTTAGAGGGGAGGATATATGGAGTAATGGAACTAATATAGGCAAAGTCTCAGTTAAAAAACATAATGGAATCATTCAGAGCCACAGATTAGACTATTGGAGGGCCAACTTCATGAAAACCATCAGAAAAAAAAAAAAAAGAGAAAAAGAATGACGGGGCTTAGACAGAGACAAAATAATTAATCAGACTGAACTAAAACCTGCAATCAAAAAGCTTAAAAAAACAAAAATGCATAACAATATTTGACTGGCAAACACATTATCAATTATACAACTGCATGAGAAGGAGGCATCAGAACAGCATCGAACCTGAAAAAATGTGCACCAACTATGCGGTCCTGAGAACTGGTCCTTTCCCCAATAACACTGAGGTCAATGGTTGATGTGTTCGTTGCTAAAATGCAATGTGCAGGGCAGGATTTCTCAAGGTCGCTAAATATCGTTTGTTTCAATTGAACATTTTCAATTACAGCCTGGTAGACAATATCACATACTCTTAGCATATTTGAAGTGTCACTAGTGTCAAATTGAAATAACACTCTGTCAAAATGGACAACATTTCCCCTTATACAAACAACCTTATGAAGATGTAAATGTCTGAAAACCTAACCTCAATGACCATATCAGCATCCTTAAATTCTGAGTAGTCCAGAACTCCTTTGAGCAATGAAAGTGCCTTCTCTCCTTTGTCCTGTGCTAACTTCCCTCTTGTGACTAAGCTCCTAATGTTGCCTGCGTAAATCATTTTATAAAGGTTCTTTGATGTGACAGCTAGTCGCTATGTTTTACAAATAGCTAATATATCACGCTGGATAAATTTGTTTAACATTGCCGATATAAAAAATCAGTCAAGCGTTACACGCTGGTATTAAAAAAAAATTAAAATATAAATCTGCATCTCAAACTCATTGCAGCCTCCCTATAATAAAAGCAGGACAAGGGAACAGGATTGAGATAATAAAAGAGCATTTGTTCGCTGGAAACTATAAAGAGTACCTTCAACTGATTTTATCCCTTTGGAAAGAAATTCAGTGTTAACTTCCTTCAGAACGACATTTGTGTTACCCAAGAGTAAAGCAGTTGCGATACCAGAGCCCATCAATCCCCCACCAATAACAGCAACTTTGGATACACGTCTTGGTTTCAGTCCAACATCAGTAACACCAGGTACCTGTGAGAATTACAGTTCAAAAGGCCACCTTGTAAAGTGAGCAGAATAAGGGTTCAAAAACAAATTTCACATGGGAAGCCCAGAAAAAAAAACTAATCCAAAAAAGGGAAGTGAGTGGAAGCACCTTTGATGTCATACGTTGAGCAAAAAATGCATGCACTAGTCCTTTGGCAGTATCTGTCAGAACGAGCTCTTTAAAGACTTTTGCTTCCTGTGGGAGATTGTTAAGAATCATTTCTGTTATAGTACATAATTGGGGTTGAGGTTGGGGGGGGATCAAAGATCTAGAATACCTTTAAAACTCCAGAATAACCACCATGTATAATTCCGTCCTCAATGACATCAAGGCATGCTTGGTGTTGTGGCATGTTTCGAGCTGTTTGTTTTGCTTGTTGTCTGGCTTTCATCAAGAAATCATGTGTTTCACGGAGAGAGCCTAGTTTTTCTGTCATATGAAGAGAGCGTACCCAAGGTTTTCGACTTTCTGCAATATCCAGAGCCCACAAGCATGATACGTTTAGCAACTCATGAGGTGGCACAATTTCATTGATGAGGCCAAGCTTCTTCCCTTCCTCGGATGTGATTGGTTTTGATGACTAAAGAAAGGACATGAGGAAATAAAATCAAGAACTATACATACGAGAATGTGAACATACTTCTATAGTTTTATGCACAAAATTTCACTTGAATCCCAATTTTGAGGGAGGGAGGAGAACTCAATATCATACACCGAAAAGAGGTGTGCATGTTTGTCGAAGAACTAAGGATTTGTCAAAGACATTTCAACTAATAATTTTGAGGCTAACAAAATATAAGTATCCTGTATTCAGTTCCACTGAGCAGTTTCACTCAAGATACTAGCCAGGGTGAACACACAAGTTAAAATATATTGTGGTCATATTATTATCTTTTTCACAGTTAGTCAAAATAAAGAGAGTTGATTTGCAGTTATAATTGTAACACAGCAAAAGACTCCAACAGGATAGGTTGAAAAACTCCAAATGAATGACACTTCGCTTTAATTGAAGTGTATTCACCAATGTTTGTTCCAGGATGTTTGAGAGTCTACTGCAGCTTCAAAATGCTACTTAAGTACTTTCACTCAATGAAGTTCATCAATGGAAACAATATTTTAATCACAAAATATATTCATATAACTCATTTAATAAATCTAAAAATTACGACATAAAATCTTTTAAATCTTCTTTGTTTCTATTAAACTTAAAACTATTACTGCAAAATAATAAACAAATAAATGATTTTTTTAGAGATGTATATTTAATCAACTAACTTAGATAATGCTGAGAACAAACATATCAACAAGTTATGGCCGTCTAACTATTCAACTGAATCTCATTCACCCAAGCAATTAGGCAATAATGCCACTTATGAACAGTAAAATAAAAATAAAAATGCATTTTGCGATGGGACCACAGCACCACACTAGTTTAGCAACATACTCAGTTCATCAAAATTTCAAATGATTAGTCAAGGTGCACTGAAGTGCAAGAACCTGTTAATAATGTCTGTAAAAACATCCCCTTTCCACTAACCAAATAACACAACTCATATATTTTCCCGCCTAAAGCTATCTACAACAAAAATAAATAAAAATAGACCAAATGAGCTAGGTGCGAATTGAACCCTTGACCTCATGTGTGTGACCTCCAACTACACTCTAACATCTTACTGATTTAAATATCACTACATCACATATAAAGCTATACACCACAGAAATTATGTAATTAAGGAAATCTGATTGATTACATTGATTACGAAAATAACATGTTTTAAATGGAATATATCACATACAATATTTAATATGGAATGTACGATCAATTTTTTTTTAAAAAGTATAAACATATTGTATTCCGTTTTAACAAAATAGTTGCATTATTTTTGTTAATAGGAGATTGCACTATCCCATACAATATTTTACATAGAATATAAAATAGTTATAATTATCCCTAATTATTATTGTATATCTTTCTGATCATATTCGAGAAGGAATATTTGTAGAAAATATAATTGATTGATTGATTAGAATATAATTGATTGGCTGATTGATTAGAATATGCAAATTTTTATACAATTATACCGTTGATTAATAGATTTTTATGATTGGTTGATTGATTAGAATATGCAAATATTTATTCTCCGAAATATATGTACCGTGCCATAAATCCTCTTACCACTAAGAGATTAACTCTTACTAACATTTTTTCCATCTAAAGATATCCACTAACAAAAATTAAAAAATAGATCAAATGCGCAATGTGCAAATCGAACTCTTAACCTTATGTGTGTCACTCACTCACCCTTCTTCTTTCCAACTACAAACATTTTACTGATTAAAATATCACTAAATCACACATAAAACTATACACCACAAAAATCACAAAAATTATGTAATTAAGAAAATTTGATTGATTACATTGATTAGGAAAATCACGTGTTTTACATATGACATGCAATATTTAATAAGGAATGTATGATCAATCTTTTTAAAAAATATAAACATAATGTATATTTCGTTTTTAACCAAATAGTTGCACTATTTTTTGTTAATAGGAGATTGCACTGTCCCATACAAAATTTTACGTGGAATATAAAATAATTATGATTGTTATTGTATATATCTTTCTTATCATATTCGAAGATCATATTCTTAACATCGATATAAATTTAGTAACTATATAAAAACGGAATATATACCGATTGTTCATACAAAGCCTAATATATATAGTAAAACGGTTTTTCTAACGTGTGCCCACTGGGCACACGTTAAGATGCTAATTAAAGCAAAAACTCACCGAAATACTATATATACTACTCTAAGACAATAACAGTTACTAACATTTTCCTAAAAAAATACACTAATTTAAATCGGGAAGTAAAAGAACATTTCACTAATGAATTCACAAACTATTCATTTTCATTAATGTTAAAGAAATTGACAAAAAAAATTATGAAAATAATTAGAGAAATTTTAAGATATGATGTCATTAACCATAGAAAAAAAACATGGTTCTATGAAAAATTTATTTTTGGAATGAGCTATTTACTTTTACTTGTACAAAAATATATACTCACTCGAATACCACTAAGATCTTATCATTTACTATTCAAATATGAGAATTATAACTATCATATAGAAAGATCATTTTGGTACAGGGAGTACAAAATATGGAATATACTATTAAAATCCGTATAAAAAAAAGTTTCAGAAATTACATAATATAAGTCTTATGTCTGAGACAGACCATTTTAAAATAAAAAAAATAATGAAAAATTGAATATTTTTTTATACAAAGAGAATGTATCGCGGTATGGTAACCATTAAAAAAGTTCATTATTACACAATTTTTGATAAATATTTATGTGTTTTAAGCTATGTTAAAGAGAGAAGTGGGTATCTCGAAACGTGAGATGACATAAACAGGATATATAAAAAATATTTTCATCAATTACACATTATTTAATACATTTCAAGACATTACTCAAGTATTTGATTAGTTTTGCGATTTAAAAAATATTTTCCTATATCTAAAGTACGCAGTCGATAAATAGTAAAAATAAAATAATGAATTTTTTATTTTAAATCTTAAATGAAATATTCTATAAGATATTTATATTATAAATACCGTGCATTGCACGGGGTCTACACTAGTTGTACTATAACACAAATATAATAACAGGAGATATAGAGCTCCAAGAAATAGAATATACAAATAAAAAACAAGTCTTAATAAGCGAAAGTGAAGTTACAACTTGTAAACACAGATCTTATATCAAGAGTAAAAATTAACACTTGTTACTTTAACATTGGCGATCCAAAAGACTGAAGGCTAACATCAATTTCCATCTCAACAATATAGATTTACATGCACAAAAATTTGTATTTGAATTGAAGACATGTTCGAATAAACTTTTGGTGGTTTCAGTATCAAGATCCTAGAGAAACTTAATAAGACAGCATTCTGTTTTCATAAGATACCATAGTTGAGAAAGAATTTTACCATCATCATCTCAACAGCCTTTTTAAGGCCAACAAGCCTGGGAAGACGTTGTGTCCCTGTCAAAGCGTCATAAATCAAGTTCAAGAATTAGGCTTTGCTAACCCAACTATTTTAAATAGAGATTAATAAAGGGAAACATGTGTCATTGGCCCATTGTCACTATATATGTCAGCCAAACAATTGCTATACAACATGTCAACAACAACAACATTACCCCAATGCCTCAATGGCTCCCACAAATTGCGGGGTGGGGGGGAGGGGGTTCGGATGTACGCAGCCTTACCCATGTGTTAGCAACACAAAGAGGCTATTTATGAATGACCCAAGATGAAAATTGCATCGAGAACACTTAATGACCGCTATTTCACAAGAGAAAGAAGCGCAGCCACTTTACTGAGCCATTTTGATTTATTCCATCATAATCCAAAACCAAAGAGTAATGAGTCTTTGGCTCCGTTGAAAATATGGAACCCAGCCAAACAATTGCTATGATGCAACAAAATGCCTATACCTCCGAATCCAGGAATCACTCCAAGTGACAACTCTGGTAATCCAAGTTGTGCTTTTGGAGCAGAGATTCTTGCGTGACAACCCTGCAGGCAGTTTAGTGTAAGATTAAGACTCTGAATCTCTGATGAGCAGTGAAAAGAGTTAACAAACATAAAACACATCACGGGGATATGCCCGTCAGTACAAATGCCAAGACCTAAAACAACCATCAACCCTAATCTATAGAACATCTAGTTTAATTTTCATGTTCCCTACATCGCATAGAGTTCTATCTAGCCTCTCATGTCTTCCCTCTTTCAAGTTTGGTTCTTGAACTTTAACTTTTACTGCTATATGTAAAATATATTAGCGTGGCAAAAGAAAACAAAAGCCACTGTATTAAGAGTAAAAGTCAGAGTTGTCACGAACCAGGGCTAACTCCAAGCCACCTCCAAGTGCAAGTCCTTGAATGGCAGCAACGGAAGGTTTTCGAGCATCTAAGGTCATAATCAACAAACGATTTGGACTCTTTCAACAAAGAAGCATTTATCTTTCAAAATGCTAATTAATATCAAAAGCATAAACATGAGAGTTAGTTTAGCAAGGACCTTCAATGGTGTTGACAAGAAGATCGACTGAAACATCTGGTAATACAGATTTATCCCCTGCATAACCAAATACCCTTGTCATAATCCATCAAATTCCAAATACTTGTCAAACCATCTTAATCCGACATATAGAGCAGCAAATAAGACAGTCTGAATCCAATATAAGGGGCGTAATTAATTCAAATTACCAGTCTTGTGAACTTTCTCAAACACATTTATGTCAAAACCACCAGAGAACTTGCCAGCTTCACCTGAATTGATCACATAAGAACATAAATAACAGATAGTGGTCTAACCAACTAAACAAAAACATGTAATATTTCAATCATGATCTGCTGCAGCGGAAGGGAGGGGCTTGGTGTGATAACTGTATAGAAATGGGTGGTCCACATTTTGATCAAGCTTTTGGATTAGTTGTATCATTAACAAATACAATTGCATCAGAAAAATGTAGCGCACATACCAAAAAATGTTGGGTTAAAGGTGAAAGAGTTCTAGTGCAAAGCCAATGGCAAGGTAAGCTTAACAACAATCAATGAGAACTGATCCCCACTCGGTTATACGTCATACGTGGCCTAAGGTAAGCTTTTATTCATCACAGAAATGAGATGAGCTTCATTCACAGAAATCTTTCATAAACGCACATGCTTCACAATGTTTAGTCATCATACGTTTTTGATTATAATTGAAACGAGAAATTGAGTATTTCCAAGAGTTAAAATAGCCCTCTCTTCACACAAATCTTCACCTATACTTTACCGCAGTTTCCAAGGCAAAACTTTGACTATAACTTATCGGCAAATTCTTGTGTGTGATGGAACTATCCGTTGTAAATCTTAAGACGGTGAAATACATATCGAATCACATAGAAAGTTGTCTATGAAATACCAAATATTTCGTCTTTATTAGCATCACGTGCTACTATTTGATCCGTTTTAAAAGACAAATACTCCGTCTTAAACAAGATTAGCTGATAATCTATCTCACTTAGATTTATAACTTCCTTTTTAAATACCATTTTGCAAAAGAGTTTGGGATAACAAATATACTCATATTTATTTACTTTCTAGAATATCTGTGGTGATTATCCACATCATGAGTATCACCCTCGTCGACTTTACCAACTAAGTTAGTTGGCATCCGCAAACATGAAGATGATGAGTAATAAGAAACGTAGGGGATACCAGTAAGAACAATTGCTTTCACATCACTTCTCTTCATGGCTTCATCGTATTTCTCCTTCAATCCCGCAATTACTACACCACAATAAACCCAAATCAAAACCAATACGTATGGACTAAATTTCGATCCGCCGAATTTCACAAGAATAAAATTCACAAAAAAAAATCGAAAAATTGAAGAAATTGATCGGAAGCAAAAGAGAAGTAAATACAGAGTAAAGTGTAGGGAGTAATTTGCAAAATAGTAGTACTGCGTAGGTGTAGAGAAAAGGGAAAAGGATGAAGAAAGTAGAGATACTTGGGATGGCGAGAGCGTTGACTGGAGGATTGGAGAGAGTGATGATGGCGACGCCATTTTTAGCAACTTGCATCGAAACTCGAGCTTCCGCCATTGCTAGGATCCAAATCAATGAAGATGATGATAAGCAACGGGATCAGAGATTAAATTAATCAATCGAGATTTGATGTCTGTTCCTTTGAACTCGTTGGTAATTTATACAGTACAGGGACTTCCCCAAAAATCCTAAACACGGTCTTATGTCATTTTCGAGGCCACGTCAATCTGTCTAGTGTCTACGTCAATTTTGAGATTCAGCACTTAAAAGTAATGCTGAAAAATACAATGGAAAGACTCACCTAATGACCTGATTACGGAATACTCGTTTTATTTTTATTATTTTTTTGAGGCAAACGGAATACTCGTTTTACATAACAAGTAGTACGAGTAATAGCTAGTACTTCCTCTGTTTCTTTGATATCTTCCACATTTCCTTTTTCAATCATTTCTTTGATTTCTTCCACTTTCCTTTTTTCTATCACACACTTAGGTTACTCTCCTCTACTTTTACTTATTTTATTGTTTTTCTTAATAAATGTGTCACTTTTAAGGTGGAAGAAATCATAAAAACGGAGGGAGTATAATTATAATTGATTAATACAATAAATAAGTTGTGCATGTTGCACGTGGTTGGGTTGACTAAAGAAGAAATATTTCCTCTAACTTTTTTTTATCTTCCCACTTTATATTCATTCAGATGGGAATAGAATAATGAAGTGGAAAGATAAAAAAGAGTTAGACCAAGTACTTCACTTTTTCATTAATTAATTCATATTCTATATTATTTATTTCAATCATATCTTCTTTTATGCAATTATTATGGACCACCTATGAGAATAGTATACATGAGGTCATGGAAGAGGGGTTATGACCTTGGGTCATTCCATGACCTTTTTCCTCTTGGCTCATGGCTTGGGTCATGCTAATTTCTAGGTTAATTAGTGTTTAAGATGACCTTGGGGGTCATGACCTCCCTCATCCACCTTGCTTGGGGATGGTCTTATAAGAGCAAGTCCAATAGTAAGCTACGAATACTTGTAATTTGTCTTGCCACATTAATTTTGTAACTACTTCATTTTTCGCCTACATATCGCTCCAACAATGAAACATAACATCTTGTAGCTTGATTGGTCCCACGTTATTAATTTCATCCAACCAGAAAATTTTCATTTTATTTTTCAAATTCAAGTCAACGTAGTTGGGTAGAGATACAATGACTTGTAAGCTATAAACAAAAATCCACCTCCAATAGTAAGCTACATGTTCGTGAACTTACAAATATTGCAAGCTAAGTCTCTAAGAAACACTATTGGACTTGCACTAATAGTATGCGACGGACTTGTCAATCCATTCGAGGCTTCAAGTAGTCATGTCACGGAACAAGCTAGGTAGCACCAACACGGACATGGAGATATATCCGACACGCGACACGACGTTCTAACTTTTATAAGACACGGACACGGCCGGAAATAATATATAGATATTTAAACAAAGATAATTTGAAGATTTTTCTACTTAAAATATAGGATTGGTTAATTACACTATCGCATTTATCGTAAACTAATAAAAGCAACAAAAATCAAAGTCTTATCAACTCAAAATTAAAACCAAATCTTACAAATTCAAACAATTGCACTACGATAATATTTGAGGTCACATCAATCTAACTACGTCAACTGAGATTGAGCGCTTAAAGTAATGCTGAACAAATAAAATGGAAAGACTCACCTAATGACCTAAATAAGTACTGGTTTTACATAACAAGTACGAGTAATACTTATAATTTATATCTGTATAATCTATCTATCTATATCTATATATAATAAAAAGACAGTCCAAAATAATTTTTTTTGGTGATTTCTAAACAAAGCCACGTGGCAGCCTTTAATACAAGCACGTGATTAACTAACTATTTTTTCATAATTCCACAATACTTGATCTTTCCACTCCCCGATAAAGTTAACCGATCATATGACCTCTAAAATCTCATAACTTCATTTGACGACTCTCTAAATTACCATCTTAAGAGGGCACGAGGGAAAATTATTGCGAAATGCAATCTTATTCTCAATAAAAGATTTAAAAGTATTATTTCCAACCCTCTTTTTGCTGTAATGCAGTTGCGTGTATTTGGTGTTTAGTGTGTGATTATTTTGGTCGATCGTTGTTATATTTCGGTATTTAGTGTGTATGATTATTTTGTCCTTTGATGTTGTTCATATTCATTTATCACTTATAGAGTATTATTTACACTCCGAAGAAAATAATACTCCTATTTTTGTTGTTGCTTATGGATTCTCAATTGCGTGCCGCTATCTCTTAGTAACTCCATATTAATTACATGAGTTGTTGGATCCGTTATTTATTTCTTCTAAATGGGTTCAAATTGCACGCAAATTACTAAAGCAACCAGACACATAGTTTCTTGCTTACTATTTATATATATCTTACAAAATTCGTAGTACTCACATCGAACAAAAAAAAGACCTTGCTTAGTACCCACAGAATTCGTAGTACTCATACCCTCAATCAAACTCTCACTCCTTACAACTTCATGCTCCCTCATCTTCATCTTCATCCATCAAACAAAAAAAAAGCATATCATCTTCAAGATCCATTCATTCATTCAACAAAAAAAAAGTCCTCATCTTCAAGATTCATTCATTCAACAAAAAAAAGATTCTTCTTCTTCAAGCTTCATTCATCCAACAAAAAATAAGAACATCTTTATCTTCAAGCTTGATAAATGACGGAAGTTTGATAAATTAAGCTTCATTCATCCAACAAAAAATAAGAACATCTTCATCTTCAAGCTTGATGAATGACGGAAGTTTGTATGCTTAAAATGTAATAACTAATAATTAAAATGAAGTTACATTTTGACATTACGCTTAAAATGAGTGTGATTCTACGACATAATGAGTGTGACTATACAGCATGGTGAGTGTGACTATACAACTTTGTTGTTATAAAGTTCATTCAAACCTCTGATTTTTGCATTGTTGTATAAAGTCGAAATTTGTTTTTTTCCTATTTTTTTGTTGATGTTTTCTTGTGATGGTTATTTTCATTCAAATCATTTGTGTAAGATGAGTATTGCATTTTGGCTTCTTGTAGTTCTAGTTGTTCCTTGAATTATTTCGTGTCAATCTGTTAGATGTAATAATCGCAGACGTTGTTGAGCATAGTCACAGTCGTTGAGTAAAGTCACAGTCGTTGTTGAGGAAAGTTACATTTTCATTGAGTTCAGAGTTTAATACGTGTGTTGTGTTAAATGGATGTTGCATGATTCTATGTAACCTTCATTGTACAACATAATGAGTGTGATTCTACTACATGGCGAGTGTGACTATACAAAATGAAAAACCAAAATTTGTCCTGGTTATACAACATTAGGAGTGTGACTATAAAAATACGACCACTTTTGGCTACAAACCAAGTGGTGCACAGCTGCGTGGTTTTAAAGGTGAAAGGATGAGTGATTTTGCTATAGACCTAGCGTGATTATGAAACCAGAAAATAGCGATGAAAATATTTTTACATTAGAAAAAGTCCATCCTTTACATATAGTACGTCAAACATAAAAACATTCTAACCCACTAAACATCCTTTACATATAGTACGTTCATCCTAAAGCAAACATTTTATCTCATATAAACACTCAAGAGCTTAACGGTGGTCTCCGGTACGTGCGCAACAATACGTTGTCAATTACGTGGTCGGCCGCTGTATCTTTCACGACCTTCTTCTTCTTACCGCCTCTTTTACCAATATTCTTCTTTCCACCAGCCATTTCGCTGCGACAAAACACACAATCAATCTAAATCACACAATGAATAAGACTATAACAACTAAATATGTGACTACGATGATTGTACAGCTGCGTGATTGTACAGCATAATGAGTGTGACTATACAACTTTAACTGTGTGACTATACAACATAATCAGTGTGATCCTACAACATAATGACTGTGATCCTACAACATAATGAGTGTGACTATACAACTTCAACTGTGTGACTCACTAAAAGAAAGAACACTTCTAGCTACCATACACGCGCGACCAAAACTTTCAGTCACTCCTTTAGCGATCGAAAAAAACTCGGGCGACCGATATTGTAACACCCCGTATTTTTCAAATAGAGTTAAAATTTTAAACATTTATTTAAAACAAGTTTAACGTTTGAAAAATTATTTTCGTAAATAAAATATTTTATTTTCGTTAATATAAAATTTATTCCGTATTAAAAACATGGGAATTTATTTGTCATATTATTAAAATTTTTATCTTTCCTTAAATAAAGTTTAAAACTCGGAAACGTTTTTAATATTGACCTGTCAATTTGACATTTTCTCGCCTCGTAAAAATTTATTAATTTATCGAATTCTTAAAATAATAATTTCTTATAACTATTGTCCCAAATTATTATTTACTGTCTATTTTACTTACCGTGTCACAAATTCCTTTTTAAAAGTAAATTTTACGGTTTCCATTATTTTAATTTTGTAATCTTATATTTCAACTTTTTAAGAAAGAAGGAAAGACGTTTGTACGAGTAACGGACCGAAACTCGGAAGCCTGGGTCTCATTATATACTCCCACGTACAACCATTACTACCCACTAAGCTAACCTAGTAACACTACACCTATACTCTATTATTTCCACTAACCTACCCTACACCCCCACTATTCAAAGCTACCATACACTCCCTTCCTACACCTAATTACCCTTTCTACTATAAATACTCTACTACTACATACGTACTTCTACTATATATATATATTACTTATACTACTACTACTCCTACGTACTAACTTACTAGTTACTACTACGTATATACTACTGCTACATTACTATGGAGTACTACTTATTACGTACTACTTCTATACTATACTCCGTACTATATACTATATTTAGTCCTTCGTCCTTTTCTATAATTGGAGCATCGGAAATGAGGAACTACCCAGTATTTGACGGGATCACTTTTCTAGAATCGTATTTGGGTCAATTCATTTCGACCTTTTATTCTTAATAACGTTAATAAATAGTAGCTTATTAAGGTAACCAAACTTTTCTTCTAACAACATTTCTTATATATAAATATATTATGTTAGTAATTTAATAAATTGCTTATTTAAATATTTAGGCTTGTTTGTATGACTAAATTACTTATGTATATATAAAAATGTTACGTGATATTTTATTATGACTAAATTTAACTTGACTAAACTATCACTTGTTTAATTTATTTATTTATCACCTTTACATTTCTGTTTATATGAAAAATGATAAAATGAATAAAAGAACTTAAAATGATAAAATTTACTTATATCATTTTCATTCTATTTGTTATGTATGTTTAATTCTATTTGTTATGTATATTTATTCTATGTACTTTATATTTTGTATGTATTTTATCTAATTGAAATTTCGGTCCTATTTAATTTTCTTTAGTATTTTTTACATTCGTTTATATATTATAATAATAGAGTAAATTAGTAACTAGTAAAATGTTTTATTTTAATAAAACTTCACTTATTATTTTTATATAGTTAAAAATATATAAATTTCATTTTCTAAATAAAATGAATTTATTTTGTTCCGAAATTTTACACGATATTTATAAATATTTAGAAACATGATTTTACGTCAAATTTTGTAAATCGATTAAGTACGACTTAATTTATATTTTTCATAAACTTTTATATTTTTCAGAAACTATAAATTTTAAAATAAAATTTTATTATTTATACTTTAAATTTTGTTTTTATATAAAACTTCATTTTAAAAAGATTTACTATTTTAAAAGAAGTTATACGATATTTGGGATATAATGTTTCGGGTGACACTTGAGGATTAAAGTATAACGTTGTCACACTGAAAGTAAGTATTTGAGGATTGACTGTTTCAAATGAGTCCGACCAATTATTGAAGGTCACCAAATAATGTACTACTTGTTCACGGGCGACTTTTATATAAAGTTTACGATGCGAGTCTGGGAAGAATAGCTTGTGTTGGATCCTACCATGCGTGGTGTTTCGACTGCACTTGTAATGAAAAGCAGACTCGGAGGCTGCGGTCCGAGAGTCGACCTAGTGTTTAAGATAGTCGTCCTACGGCAGTGAGTTCTGCGGTTCAAGAGTCTGCGTAGGGTATGTGGCGCACATATAGACAAGTACTTGATCAGTATTACCACCTAGGTAGCGGGGGCAGAACAGGATTTTGAAAACTGCGGGTTCCCTCTTGGTGATGCAGAGAATGTAATCATCAGCTTTCATTTCAGCCCAGAGCCCCGTTTGAATAAACGTATAATATAATAGAAGTTCGGGCCCAATTGAGCCTTATGGGTGAGATGTAAACCTCATAAGATCGGTTCGGTCTACGAGTCGGTAACACGGTTACTTCTATTGGTGAGATGCAAGCCAATATGGAGTAGCGGTGATACTAGGAGCCACGACTCGTGTGTTTATTCTCTGTTTACGTGAAAAATGATTTTTAAAATCAAATGGCTGCCAATGTCCCATCTTTTAAACTTTATCGTTTTCATCACCTCACATGTTGATTAATTGAAGTAAAGGAAACTATATGTTACGTGATATCCTTTAATATCTTTATAAGCATATTATTTGTTATTCACATGATTGTCTTATGTATTCGAGGTGATGTTAGATGAACGGCTTGGTTGCTGTCCCGCTCAGCGTCCACTGTATTATTTTTTTTTGCAGGTCTAAGACATTGGGGAATCGAGCGAGAGAGATTTAATAACATGTTTGGTATAAAAATACAATTTATATTCTGTACTAAGTGAATCAAGACTATGTAATTAATAGTCGTTTATTGTAAGGATCCGTAGCGATCCGGATTTATTTACACTCTGATATAATTTAATTAAATGACTTAGATAACTTTCCGCATTATCTATTATTTTAAGTCATTGAAAATCCGGGTTGTTACAGTTGGTATCAGAGCGACCTTGTGACCATAAGTGAGAATTGAGCTTCACTACCTAACGAGGAGCGCGCCTGGGTAGACTTAATAAAATACTAATACAATAATAGATCACTAAAAAGAGAGATTCACTTAGAAACAATTAGGATCTTATCAAATAATTTATCGGGGTAGAATTTTCATTAAGGGAAAATACGATATCTACTTGTGTAATTGTTGGCATGCTATCTGCGTAATTGTTTGTAAATTGATTGCCTAATCTTTAGCCTATTGGTTAGTTTAAATTTATTTTTGATCCATACGATGACCAAGAAGGAAGACATTGACATTCAGAGCCATCAACCACTCGAGACGTGGACATCAGCGTTTCGGAGCACAAGTGAAGGCTTATCCAAATCAACTATAGGAGCCAACTCAAACTGAATAACGTTGAAGAATCAAGTCAAGTTAAGTTGTCAGAATGGAGCACACACGAAGATCAAGTATGTGCTGACGCGTGTAGTGTATTATTCCTCGAGTCCTAGCTAGATGTTGACTTAGACCTACCTGAAACTTTAATTACCTACCTTGTAGATCGGAGATCATGTGTTATCCTAAGCTATATTTCAAAGATTGAGCCCTACATTGATTTTTCATTAAATACCTCCGACCACATCTTCGAGTTTTGTGTATCCTATTATTAATTACTTCCTTCATTTTCAAAACCAGTTAATCTGAATTTTACCTTCAGCTTTAACCTTCAACCTTTCAGTTATGACCCGTTTACTTGAACCAAACTATTTCATATCCACTTTTTGTGATTGGATATCATTCTTGTTCATTCACCAAGTTAAGACATTTCTTGAATTGATCATCATGATAATCCTTTGTTCCTATCCTATTGATTTTCTAAATTCATGGTGACATTTTTAGCCTTACTTCATATTATAAATTTTTAAAAGACTCAATTCAACCTTCGACCCTGACCAATTTGTCTTGAATTATGTTTTTTTTTTCTTTCAATCAACCTATTGATCTAATATATATTCTTTGAATCAACCTATCACAATTTCATTCAGATATCTGAGAAACTTGAACCTCATATAGTTGATTTTCACTTTCACATATATTCTCCAAGACCTAGCTTGATTTTAAAATTTCTTTTTGACAAATACCAACTTCATCTCCTCTTATCATCGAAAGAGAAGATCTATGATAGAGTGCTAATGTCATTCAATTAATAAAATTGTCATAATCATTCACACCCTTTCTAATTCTTATGACTTTCACTTTGTTTCCTGAATTCTTGTTTTAACCAACCTTACCTTCATACTTAGTCTTGAACTTTTTGCCATATGTCTCCGGTCGAGTAAACATTAACCAGTCTTACTTACATAGACTACGATAGAAATTTTGTTTAGAACCGCTGACACTATGGTATAGTACTAACACGAGAACGTGGATGACGCACCAAATATGCACGAAGCAAGGAAACAACTCTACAAAATCATACAGAAGAACAAACCGCAACAAGATGAACCTGTTTGAGTTATTTGCAAAGGATGTCATTAAGAAACTTCAATACAGAAGCATGATCATAGACTATACCAGGGAGATGATCACCGAGATCGTTATGCTAAGAACATTACTAACTAGTATTTGTTTTGCTTACCTATAAATTTTCCCGACCACAGAACACTTACATAATTGGGGACTTCGAGTCACTTTTTTGGATGTGTCTTATAACGTGTTAACCTTACACAAGAATAACCTATCACGAGACTTAGTCAATGGTATTCTAACATAAGCCCTAATCACCCTATTATGAGAGGAGAGAATATACTCTTGAAGTCGAGTGATATGATCAATACCTTTTTGGGGAGCCAAGTATTTGAGAATGATAAGAGAACGATCATAGGTCAAATTATTTCGAGGTTTACCATTATATACATCGAATGTTATTTTGAGGAATTATATGTTGAACATACCTTTTGGGCTCTGTAGAATCCAATTGATTGATTGAATGGTTTGTAAACAATATTTTGGAGAATCCCTAGGAAATGTAATATACTATACTTTTGGGAGACATATTTTTGTTGAATAATGGTTAATAGTATTCTAAACCCTAAGTGTCATAATTGTAAAGGACACTTGTGAACCAAGGAATTTTTAATTTGATGTGAAGTTATGATTAACCCGTTGTTTGAAGAATAAAGCAACGGAGAAACAATTTTGAAATTTTGAGAAATTTTGAAAACCAACATGAAAATTTTAGATTAACCCTGTCATAACCGACAAAAACGCTTGAGGATCAACCTGTTTGACGAGAAATGCTAATGTCGTCATGAGAACTTTGGACTTTTGTATAACCTAATTATTTGAACCTATGAGAGAAATCTCCAACTAAACCCAATAGTATCGTAACTTATGAACGCTCTATAAGTTATGTGGAATTAGGATAACGTTATTTAATGGATTTTTATAGTACGAGAAACTTGTATTACCCAAAAACAACACCTTTCAATTTTAAGGAATATAAACATCACGATATTTTGGAGATAAGACAAACCTAAACCAAATCTCGAGAATGACCCGAGATTGAATAGTGTCACTGTATGGGAATTTAGAATCTACAGTGATCAATAATACCTACCATATTAATTTGGGATGTACCACCTTTGTAAAACTTTTGCGGAGAGGTTAGATATACGAGCAAGCCACTTGTGAGCCGAGTCATTTTTGCGAGAGGAACCCTAACACTTCATTTTATTCGTGTAGTGTCTTAAACCTTGTTAATTGCCTAAGTTAATGCCTGAAATTTCGAGGACGAAATTGTTTTAAGGGGGGTAGATTGTAACACCCCGTATTTTTCAAATAGAGTTAAAATTTTAAACATTTATTTAAAACAAGTTTAACGTTTGAAAAATTATTTTCGTAAATAAAATATTTTATTTTCGTTATATAAAATTTATTCCGTATTAAAAACATGAGAATTTATTTGTCATATTATTAAAATTTTTATCTTTCCTTAAATAAAGTTTAAAACTCGGAAACGTTTTTAATATTGACCTGTCAATTTGACATTTTCTCGTCTCGTAAAAATTTATTAATTTATCGAATTCTTAAAATAATAATTTCTTATAACTATTGTCCCAAATTATTATTTACTGTCTATTTTACTTACCGTGTCACAAATTCCTTTTTAAAAGTAAATTTTACGGTTTCCATTATTTTAATTTTGTAATCTTATATTTCAACTTTTTAAGAAAGAAAGAAAGACGTTTGTACGAGAAACGGACCGAAACTCGGAAGCCTGGGTCTCATTATATACTCCCACGTACAACCATTACTACCCACTAAGCTAACCTAGTAACACTACACCTATACTCTATTATTTCCACTAACCTACCCTACACCCCCACTATTCAAAGCTACCATACACTCCCTTCCTACACCTAATTACCCTTTCTACTATAAATACTCTACTACTACATACGTACTTCTACTATATATATACTACTTATACTACTACTACTCCTACGTACTAACTTACTAGTTACTACTACGTATATACTACTGCTACATTACTATGGAGTACTACTTATTACGTACTACTTCTATACTATACTCCGTACTATATACTATATTTAGTCCTTCGTCCTTTTCTATAATTGGAGCATCGGAAATGAGGAGCTACCCAGTATTTGACAGGATCACTTTTCTAGAATCGTATTTGGGTCAATTCATTTCGACCTTTTATTCTTAATAACGTTAATAAATAGTAGCTTATTAAGGTAACCAAACTTTTCTTCTAACAACATTTCTTATATATAAGTATATTATGTTAGTAATTTAATAAATTGCTTATTTAAATATTTAGGCTTGTTTGTATGACTAAATTACTTATGTATATATAAAAATGTTACGTGATATTTTATTATGACTAAATTTAACTTGACTAAACTATCACTTGTTTAATTTATTTATTTATCACCTTTACATTTCTGTTTATATGAAAAATGATAAAATGAATAAAAGAACTTAAAATGATAAAATTTACTTATATCATTTTCATTCTATTTGTTATGTATGTTTAATTCTATTTGTTATGTATATTTATTCTATGTACTTTATATTTTGTATGTATTTTATCTAATTGAAATTTCGGTCCTATTTAATTTTAGTATTTTTTACATTCGTTTATATATTATAATAATAGAGTAAATTAGTAACTAGTAAAATGTTTTATTTTAATAAAACTTCACTTATTATTTTTATATAGTTAAAAATATATAAATTTCATTTTCTAAATAAAATGAATTTATTTTGTTCCGAAATTTTACACGATATTTATAAATATTTAGAAACATGATTTTACGTCAAATTTTGTAAATCGATTAAGTACGACTTAATTTATATTTTTCATAAACTTTTATATTTTTCAGAAACTATAAATTTTAAAATAAAATTTTATTATTTATACTTTAAATTTTGTTTTTATATAAAACTTCATTTTAAAAAGATTTACTATTTTAAAAGAAGTTATACGATATTTGGGATATAATGTTTCGGGTGACACTTGAGGATTAAAGTATAACGTTGTCACACTGAAAGTAAGTATTTGAGGATTTGACTGTTTCAAATGAGTCCGACCAATTATTGAAGGTCACCAAATAATGTACTACTTGTTCACGGGCGACTTTTATATAAAGTTTACGATGCGAGTCTAGGAAGAATAGCTTGTGTTGGATCCTACCATGCGTGGTGTTTCGACTGCACTTGTAATGAAAAGCAGACTCGGAGGCTGCGGTCCGAGAGTCGACCTAGTGTTTAAGATAGTCGTCCTACGGCAGTGAGTTCTGCGGTTCAAGAGTCTGCGTAGGGTATGTGGCGCACATATAGACAAGTACTTGATCAGTATTACCACCTAGGTAGCGGGGGCAGAACAGGATTTTGAAAACTGCGGGTTCCCTCTTGGTGATGCAGAGAATGTAATCATCAGCTTTCATTTCAGCCCAGAGCCCCGTTTGAATAAACGTATAATATAATAGAAGTTCGGGCCCAATTGAGCCTTATGGGTGAGATGTAAACCTCATAAGATCGGTTCGGTCTACGAGTCGGTAACACGGTTACTTCTATTGGTGAGATGCAAGCCAATATGGAGTAGCGGTGATACTAGGAGCCACGACTCGTGTGTTTATTCTCTGTTTACGTGAAAAATGATTTTTAAAATCAAATGGCTGCCAATGTCCCATCTTTTAAACTTTATCGTTTTCATCACCTCACATGTTGATTAATTGAAGTAAAGGAAACTATATGTTACGTGATATCCTTTAATATCTTTATAAGCATATTATTTGTTATTCACATGATTGTCTTATGTATTCGAGGTGATGTTAGATGAACGGCTTGGTTGCTGTCCCGCTCAGCGTCCACTGTATTATTTTTTTTTGCAGGTCTAAGACATTGGGGAATCGAGCGAGAGAGATTTAATAACATGTTTGGTATAAAAATACAATTTATATTCTGTACTAAGTGAATCAAGACTATGTTATTAATAGTCGTTTATTGTAAGGATCCGTAGCGATCCGGATTTATTTACACTCTGATATAATTTAATTAAATGACTTAGATAACTTTCCGCATTATCTATTATTTTAAGTCATTGAAAATCCGAGTTGTTACAGATATCTATCGCTAAAAGAAGAGACCAAGTGGGGTGAAGGTTGGGGCAAAATGAACACAGATTAGCGACCGATATCATTCGCTAATAAAAATTCGTGCGACCGATATCGGTCGCTAACTGGTATTATTAATTTAAGTTTAGCGATCGTTATCGGTCGCTAAACCAGGACCTAGCGACCGATATCAGTCGCTGAGTGTACCAAAAACCGAACCTCAGCGATCGACCAAAAAAAGCGTGCGACCGCTGTCAGTCCCTAAGTTGTCAGTTTTTTTTAAAGTTACGCAGCCCCCCTCCCTCCCTCACTTTCTCATTTCACTCTTTTTCTCTAGCCTCCCTCCCCCCTCTCTCTAAATTGGCGAACCCATTTCCTTTTCATTCCTCTTTTTTTTTTCCCATTTTCCTTGATTAAGGTATGTTTTTTTATCTATACTTAGTTTAAATTATTTCTTAATTTTTGTATTTTTTTCATTTTAATAAATTAGTTATTGAGTATTTAGCATGTTAGCACGTTTTTTGGTATAGTTTTGTTGTTGTCGGAATATTTGATGTAGTTAGCATGTTAATTGCCCATAGGTTCCTCCAATTTGAAATAGGTAGATTGTTAGTATCAAGTTATGGTTTATGACTGGGTAGTCGAATGAATTTGGTTTTTTAATGTGTTACGAAATTGGAAGTGAATTGAGATATAATTACTAAATTAATTTAGAGGAAATTGGAAGTGAATTGTTAGGCCGATTTAGTCATATAATTAGGCAGATTAGGTACAAATAGTACACGTTTAGGTGAATTGAGAATTTTATTAAATATGTGAGTAGTGTATATTAGTAAATTACTTTAGAGGAAATAATGTGTATTTGGTTATTGTCTAAATAATTTTAAATAAAAATGAAGAGATTTGAACGAAAATGGATGTATGAGGAAAGATTGGATAAGAGACGATGTCCCACAACGCAATTTTTAGAGGGTGTTGATGGTTTTCTGGAGTTTGCTAAAAACCACCCCGAATACGCATCGGACGGTAGATTTAGATGTCCATGTGTGAAATTTAAAAACCTCAAATTCTTGGAGATTATTTTGATTAAGGAAGATATTATCTCAAATGGGTTTTATCCAAATTATTATCGTTGGATTTGTCATGGTGAGATGTCTCCTATTGAGGAATCTGAGGTTGAACAAAATGAGGGGGTTGAGAGGAATGATAGTTGATGTAGTTGAGTGAAATGTGTTTAATGATGAGAGCATGTACACTAATGACGATGACCAACCAACCCCACAAGAGCCAAACCCACGAGCGAAAGCGTTTTTTGATATGTTAGACGCTTTGGAGAAGCCGTTATAAGGAGGGTGTGATGTGACATTGTTAGAAGTCGCGTCCATGGTAGTGACCCTTAAATGTGAGTATAACCTACCGTTTGGGTGCGTAGACGGTTTCCCTGCGTTGCTTGAGAAGATCATCCCAAAAGAAAACATTATGACGAAAACATTCTACACTACCAAAAAAATAGTTAAAGGTCTTCAACTTCCGCATCAAAAGATCAATGCTTATCCCGATGGATGCATGTTCTTTTTGAAAGACGATGCCCTACTTGAGGAATGTAAGAAATGTGGTAAGGGTAGATACAAAAGTGTAGATGGGTGTAGACACCCGCATTTTGACCGCCAGGTGTCTATGACAGTTTCCAAAAAACACCCGATGATGATCGGACGCTAACGTGTTTCTATGCGCTCGGATACGGGCTCAAATCCATTAATCGTTGGCTAACACACTTACGGATTACAAACTCACCAAACGGACCTCAAATCCAGGCCCAGTGGATCATGCCGAGTCAAACAAGACTAATTTGGGTCAAAATCGACACCGAAAATAAAACCGACTTTTAGCGACCAGATTAAAACCCGGTCAAAGCCGTTTCCGAGTAGCTCACCCACGATCCACCTCCAAACGGGCCATCAAATCAAGTCCGTCAAGGCACAAAACCCTAGACACCAAAGTGCCCTAGCTTTGCCTATATAAGCAACCCCATGCAACACACAAAAACAACTTTTGACAACTTTTTACACGACCTTTTTACAACCCTAATACACCCCAAGAGCAATCCTACACTACATCCTCTACAAACCCTAGAAAAACCCTAGGAAAAACCGACAAGAGCAAACCCTAAACCTAGTTTTTAGGAATTCAACCCAAGCCACCATAACTTAGCCTCCATATACCTCGAAGATTCTCGTGTCATAGCCGCGTTTACGAGCCTTATTCCGAGACAAGAACATGTAGGTTGAGGGTGACAAATCTCGTTCTCTTTCCCTTTTTCTCTCGTTATTCACCTTTTTTTTATTCCTTTTATTATGTTTATTATTATTATTATTATTATTATTATTACGGTATTATTATTATTATTATTATTATTATTATTATTATTATTATTATTATTATTATTATTATTATTACGGTATCATTATTATTATTATTATTATTATTATTATTATTATTATTATTACGTTATTATTATTATTATTACGTTATTATCTTTATTATTATTATTATTAGTACGATTATTATTATTATTATTATTATTATTTACCTCGTTATCATTATTGCATCATAACATCGATAATATTGTCAGCATCAAAACATTAAAATACTTATCAATTTGTGTCGAATGAGAGGGATATCGGAATAAGGAAACCCGAATATACAAGTGTACTGCACACAGCGTTGCCGGTCGCTTATTCCGATACCCCGATTATTTGATTATTGAGATGAGTTAACTTAAACAATAATTCATTATTATTTCTCGTCGTTATCACCATCAATTTTGCATTCATCAATTTTCTAAAATCAATTTTTAATAAGGGTCGAAACCCGTTGACACGGATCCGATATCACAATCCCTAGGGATTTATTTCGATGTCGGAAAAGTCGAGGGAATCAAGTTATTTTTTTTATTATTCAAGTAAAGCGTCGATTTTAGATTCGATACCAATTCCATAATTGGATATCGAATCTAACAATCAAGTCATATGAATTAATTAACGTGATTTATTCATATCACGATAATTAATTCAAAGCGACTAAAATTAATCCATCTTTTTTATTTTTCACTCTAAATATCCCATATCGATTCAATAATCGAATATGGGATATGATGAGTATTCAACTTTAGAATCGGGTATAAATTCAACAATATTTATATTCGGTTCGACAAAATTCGCGATTTATAAAAAACCAAGTCGAACATAAATTGTGCAATATTTATGTCCGATTCGGTAAAACCGTCGAATTATCAAAAATCAAAAGCAATTTCAAAATTAACAATTAAATTGCAAACGAACCAAGTTCGTACAAGTGCCACTCGACCGAGTGCTTTAGCCACTCGATCGAGTGACATCACAAAATCGAGTCAGAATGCTTTTTACGACCACCACTCGGTCGAGTCTCACAGTGACTCGATCGAGTGGCTACGTACTCGACCGAGTTGGTCAATAACTCGGCCGAGTACGGTCTCTGACGCAAAACAGAATCGATTTTTTAGGGTCCACTCGATCGAGTCCATCGGCCACTCGATCGAGTGACCTCATAACGACTAAAACGCGAGTCGTACATTATTCTATTTTTCAAACTCGATAGTATTTTACGACTTAGGTCAACACGTGCCTAATTAATCACATGTATACTATATTTTCAAATCATGCATCCTCATATTTGCATCTTTTCAATTCAATTCAATATTTGCAAACCGTTATTGTTCGTTATATCGTTATATCGTTACTAACGCGTTTTCTGTTTCTTTTGTCAATTTAATTATTATTCGTTTATTATACTAAATGAACCCGCATGCTAAAATACAACTTGGACGTTAATTTTAGTTGCATTAAATTGACTTAGAAGCCCTTTCAATTACATTCGCATGTTTAGGGAAAATAAATCTTTGTATATCATTTTCCCGTTTTACTAGCACGCGTATTAGAAAGTCATTCGAGTTCTTAGTAGAGGCCGCTAATGTGCGGGCGGGGTTGGGTGTCCTTTGTGGGCTTCCCAACACGTACCCTCACCCCTTACTCAGAACCTCGGTTTTCGGATGCCCGAAACCGTTGGCAAACGAGAGTCATTCAATATACGATTAACCGCTCTAGTCGGCATCTATATCGATATGCAAAGGGACGAGCCCAATAAACTCTGACATCGGAAATGGGCCGTATTTTGTATACGGCCCACTACGACATAGAGTGGGCTCGAACGGTTCCGAATAACCATAAAATTCGGTGGCGACTCCATATAGACCTAAATTTCAATTCGATCCATTCTCATATGGAGATTCATTCGCCTACCCAAACCCGCGCGTGGCCGCGTCGGGGTGGACCTATGTCATGTCCACAATGGGAATATTGTTTTGAGGGGTAGGAAGGGAAAGAGTGTTGCGAGGGATAAAAATCTATACCACTTAGTAGTTACACCATTTTGAGAAGTGGTTCAACAACTTAAAGGTGCACCATTTTTGGGTTTAGTAGTTACCTATTATTGTTTACGGATTACTAATTCACTAACGACAAACGATCTTGCAGTTGAAATTCTGGTGGGACCCTAGCCTCGAGGTGGCTGCAAGGGACCTCTACATGGACGTAGCCAAGCCACGGTACAAGGACAACATGTTCAAGTTGGCGAATGAGGGGAAGGCAGAGAAATACCTTAGAGGTTTGATTACTCAATTAGTGTTCGTACTTCAATACAAAGTTATATCTTCGCTTACTGATCTCTTCATATGAATTGTAGGTCCTGCACTTGAACAGTTCCACAAAGCCCGCTCCGACCCTAAGTTTGTTAAGAGATCCGTCCAAGCGAAGAAAAACAAGGGGCGGGGAGACCTTGAGGTCGAAGTGGAGCCCACCCACTACGGTGGGTCTAGTCGATGCACCAACGGGCTATGGAGGTAAGTATTTCCTTTCCTTTGATAATTATTTTGGATTCTTATTTAATGTTTTCATTAAAAATATTAAAGAGAAATCTAGATGTACTGTTAACAGTTGAAGAAGAAAACAGGAGAACTCCCCGAACCTGCGGAGTTGTTTCTTGCGACGAAGAGCAAGGTGGACTACGACGGTAGAAGGGGCTTTATTACGAAGAGGGACACTGCAATTTGGGTGAGTTTCTAGCATAAGGCTTCTTTACATTGTTCTTTAGATTGTGACTTTGTCAATGAAATCTCACATAATCATCAAATCAATTTCTTTTAGGAAACATATAAGGAAGCCACTTCCACGGACGGCGGTGAAGGTAGGGATCCAAACCAGATATGGTTTGATGTCGTGCAAGGGTACCGCAAGGGAGCGGTGTACGGTACGGGGAACGCTCACACCCTGTACTGAACACCACTGTAGACACCCGCATTTTGAATGTCAGGTGTCTATGGCAGTTTCCAAAAAACACCCGATGATGATCGGACGCTAACGTGTTTCTACGCGCTCGGATACGGGCTCAAATCCATTAATCGCTGGCTAACACACTTACAGAGTACAAATCTCACAAAATTAACCTCGAATCCAGGCCCAGTGGATCATTCCGAGTCAAACAACATTAATTTGGGCCAAAATCGACACCGGAATTAAAATCGATTTTTTTGCGATTGGGTCAACCCCGGTCAAAATCGTTTCCGAGACACACAAAACAACCCCTCACATCATCAAAAGTCCAAGTCAAAAAAACAAAACCCATCAAACTCAAGGTCACGGTCCAAAGTCAACGGACCTGCGCGATCCAGTTGGACCACTCGATCGAGTGACACACCCACTCGATCGAGTGGGCCTGTTTTGAGCCCGGCTGCAGGCTTAACGGGCCACTCGACCGAGTTAGCCCTCTACTCGGTCAAGTAACCCTAAGTCGGGTGCCCTAGCCTTGCCTATATAAGCAACCCTCGTGCAACAACTTTTAGGGACTTTTTTTCGAAACCCTAGAGAAACCCTACACCCATACAACGTCTCTTGCAAACCCTAATTCTACCCTAGCATGACACTAGCAACCCTAAACTTAGATTTAGGGATCAAACACCCGAGCCACCATAACTTAACCTTCATTCACCTCGAAGACTCTTGTGTTAAAGCCACGGTTACGAGCCTTATTCCGAGACAAGAACATGTAGGTTGAGGGTGTCAAAGCCCTTTATTCTTTCCTTTCTCTTCTCGTCGTCCGTCTCCCTTTACTCCGTCTTTTTTTTTGTTTTTTTTATTATTATTTCGTTCGTTGCATCATAATATCGATAATACTACTAGTATCAATACATTAAAATACTTATCGATTTGTGTCGAATAAGAAGGATATCGGAATAAGGAAACCCGAATATACAAGTGTATTGCACACAGCGTTGCCGGTCGCTTATTCCGATACCCCGACTATTTGATTATTGAGATAAGTTAACTTAAACAATAATTCGTTATTATTCTCGTCTTCATCATTAGTCTTGCATTCATCAATTTCTAACATCAATTTTCGATAAGGGTCGAAATCCGTTGACACGGATCCGACATCACAATCCCTAGGGATTTATTTCGATGTCGGAGAAGTCGAGGGAATCAAGTTTTTTATTATTTATTTAATTAAAGCACCGACTTTTTCTCAATCACATTAAATCAATTTGAGGCACAATTTTCGTTGATGCTAGGATAAGTGTCAAAACAATTCGTTAGAATTATGACATTATTAAATGCGGAGAAACTTTAATCACATCACAACAATCAATTTAAAACGATTTTAAAATCAATACAATTTTCACAAACGAATCATAATTCGTACAGAGGGCACTCGACCGAGTGCCTAGCCCACTCGGTCGAGTGGCACCTCAAAACCTGATCAGAATGCCTATCACGACCCCCACTCGATCGAGTCTCACAGTGACTCGGTCGAGTGGCCATGTACTCGACCGAGTTGGTCAATAACTCGGCCGAGTATGGTCTAAAACACAAAACAGAACCATCTTTTACAGGTCCACTCGATCGAGTCCATCGACCACTCGATCGAGTGACCTCGTAACGACTAAAACAACGAGTCGTACATTCTTATATTTTCTAAACTCGATAGTATTTTACGACTTAGGTCAACATGTGTTTAATTAATCACATGTATACTATCTTTTCAAACCATGCATCTCATATTTGCATCTTTTCATCTCAGCTCATCATTTGCACAAACCGTTATTATTCGTTATATTATTACATCGTTACTAACGCGTTTGTTATTTCTTTTGTCAATTTAATTATTGTTCGTTTATTGTACTAAATGAACCCACATGCTAAAATTCCACTTTGACATAGAATTAATTGCATTAAATTGACATAGAAACCCACTTTTCAATTTCATTCACATGCCTAGGAAAAACAATGTTTGCATAAGCATTTTTCCCGTTTAACTAACGCGCGTATTGGAAAGTCATTCGAATTCTTAGTAGAGGCCGCTAATGTGCGGGCGGGGTTGAGTGTCCTTTGTGGGCTTCCCAACACGTACCCTCACCCCTTACTCAGAACCTCGGTTTCCGGATGCCAGAAACTTGGCGCACGAGAGTCATTCAATACACGGTATCCGATAATGTCGGTACCGGTATCAAATGCAAAGGGACGAGCCCAATAAACTCTGACATCGGAAATAGGTCGTATTTTGTATACGGCCCACTACGACATAGAGTGGGCTCGAATGGTTCCGAATAACCACAAAATTCGGTGGCGACTCCACTTCGACCTAAATTTCAATTCGATCCATTCTCATATGGAGATTCATTCGCCTACACAAATCCGCGCGTGGCCGCGTCGGGGTGGACCTGTGTCATGTCCACAATTTGGCGACTCCGCTGGGGATTAACTGATGCGTGACTTACCATCGGCATCCTCAGGGTGAGACTCGAATAGAAATCGTTTGACAAATACAATACGTGTTTTTGTTTTACGGTTCATGCATAACCCATATTTTCCCGGGCCGGTACTCGCGACCGACGTCCCACTATACCGTTGATGTACTCCAATATGGATATGTCAAAAGGTGTCCATAGTCGATTCGAGTGGGTTTCGCGGCATGTTCTAAGATCAACTCGACTTAGGAAGTCCGTCCCGATCAACGTCTAGACTATGTACACTGGTATAGACCCTTTATAGACCGATCGAGACTTAGTATAGAGCATGCATGGCGTCGTTATAATGCTTGTGTGACTACGTTCTACTTGGTTTCCGAGTCTTTTTCAAAAACCGTCAATTTTTCAAAGATTTGCATCTTTTTCAAACTATTCAATTTCAAAACCTGGGACACATACCGAATTTAGGACTTATGATTTTACTCAAAATAGCCTATTTTCTAGATGGTATGCTGCCCGATTCAAAAATCGAAAATCATTTCGAACTTTCAAAACCCGCGGCCCAATACCACTTTCGTTTTTTCCGAAAAATTGGGCCCTCAACCGAGTTTTCTCGAACCCCTTTAAAAAAAAACGATCAATTTTCAAAACTTCCTTCTCCTTAGGACTTCCCATATTTAGCAGTGTCGGGTCGTGTCTTAAGTTATCAAGGTCTTTAGTGTCGAAACTCCGTCGATCTTACATCACGAGTTTCTTCCCTATCCCAGTCCGCCTTATTAGACTAAGGTAAGGCCCACCTACGTAGGACATACTCCTACAAAGGAAGGCCCGTCTACACACTCGAGTCTAAAAGTCTGGGGATGTCTCACGTGGACCTTCCTTCGGACAGGACTCGGCCCACATAGCCGAATCCTAAGGAAGGCCCACATTTCACAAGTCAGCCGTCTAGGTGTCTTTTCCGAGTCATCTTCCCTTTTAGTCTTGTTCGGGATGTACTTTCTATTTCGGGATTTTGGGCTAGTTTCTGATTACGTGGTGTTCTTACAGACAGGCCACCCGAAACCAGACATCAACGGAAAATGGACGAGTTGAAAAATGCTTTGACCAAGATCGAAACTCAACTGGCCGCCATCCAAGCCAATTTATCCACCCGCTTGAGCACCGTAGAGAAGACGGTCCCTACCGAAGGAGGTGAGCCCGCCGGGCCCATGGTCGAGCTGGTTAGTATTGTTCGTAGGCTCGAAGAGCAAGTCCATTTATCGACGAACAACTCGATCCACACCGAAAATGCTCGTACTTATTCACCTTTGAATGACGAGCTACATGCCAACCTCAACTTAACGGGAATTCCTATGTTTGAGGGCACCGAAGACCCGGTCCACCACATCCGGGCTTTCAAAGACTTCATGGCAATCAAGGGGGTGAAGTCAACTATGTTCAAGCACTTGTTCCCTTCTTCCTTGGAGAAACATCCTAAGGCCTGGTTCTACAATCTCGATTCCAAGAAATACAAAACTTGGGACGATGTGGCTACCGAGTTTGCTTGAAACTACGCTGACAATACTGAAATCCAGACTACGATGCGTACTCTGGAAGTAATGGCCCAAGAGCCCAAAGAAGGGTTCACCAAGTATTTGCAAAGATGGCGGGCCGAGAGTGTGAAGATGGTCGATAAGCCCAGCGAAAAAGTGCTGGTGGAGGCCTTTGTCAAGAACCTCCTCCCATCCTACCGGGTCCATCTCCGGTATGCTATCATCCCTAATTTTGCCGCCCTCACTGAAATGGGCACTAGAATCGAGGATGACTTGAGACTAGAGAGCCTGACTAAGGCCTCTACCAAGGGCTATCAAGGGGCTAGTTCATCCACAAACAAGCCCGTACCTGCAGCTGCAACTCGCAACATCTTTGACGAGGTAAACTTGCTCGACACCTCATCCAAAAAGAATATACCAAATCGGGTATTCACAGATATAGGGACTACCTATACTTATGCCTTGTAAAGGCTATCTTCAAAGGGCCTACTCCAACCGATATGCCCAACCGCAGAACCTCCAGTAGAGAAGAGGCCCAAACACTATAACGCTCAAGCCTACTGTCAGTATCACCGAGGTAACGGACATGATACTGAAAAATGTTTGAAACTAAAGCATCTGATCCAAGATCTTATCGAGAGCGGGAAAATCCCGTTGCCTGGAGACAAGCCGAGCAATAAAGAAAACCCGTTCAGCGCCCATGCCATATTTACAGGAGAGGTAATTGACTGTTCTCACCTCATTTCCCCGTTTATCCCACAAATTAACGGGATATGGTTTGATGATGAGGACGATGTGTACCTGGCTAAAGGGGAAGCTGTCCCCGTCACCAGAGAAGAAGTCCGAAAAGCCAAGTCCAAGGCCTTGGCCACCAACCACCTCGCCACTGCTGGGCGTGCCACTCCAACATCCGTAACTGAACCTGCCAGAACGGAACCGACCCCCGAGGAGCCAAGCAATGACGCGGCCTTGGTCCAACAAATGAAGAGGGTTCGAGCTGACTTAACCATATGGCAACTACTGGTTAGCTCACACGCTCATCGAGAAGCATTGACTAAGGCTGTCGATGAAATCAAGGTTGATTCAGAAGCTACCCCCGCTGAAATGGTAGCTACTATCATGCCCTACCTCAAGGGCAAGTCCAAGAACGAAGGCCCACTCATAACCTTCGCCGAATCTGATCTGCCATCATTTGGGCCCAATCATAATCTGGCTCTATATATCACGGTCATCTGCAAGGGTAAGTACCTCCCGATGACTCTTATCGACGATGGATCGGCCGTGAAGGTCCTACCACTAAGGACCTCTAGGGCCCTCGGCATCACTGATACCGACTATCTCCCGACAGCGCAAACTATTCAGGCTTTCGATGGAAGCCCAAAACCTGTCGCCGGGGCCGTTAAATTGAAGATCATAACGGGCCCAATCGAAAAGGAGCTGGAATTCCAGGTGATAGATGTCACCTCATCATTCAACCTCTTGCTAGGAAGGCCTTGGATCCACGCAGTCAAGGCCGTGACATCTACCCTCCACCGAAAAGTCAAGATGCCCCTTAAAGACGGTATCATCACACTGGAGGCGACCCCGATGCCCGTGGCTAGCTGTAATGTCACAAACCGGGCCGAGCCACGAGGATTCGACTTCGTGGGTATGATTGAGGAGGAATATCTCTTCAAACCCTACTTCGCCCCTAGCATCGACACGATGCTACAAAATCTGGGTTACCTACCCGGAGCTACCTCAAGACCATATCTTCCGGCAGGGAAGATCATCGAGGTCCTAGACAATGCAGAGTCCCGACTCGGATTGGGATATACTATAAGCTCGGAGAATGTGGGCCGGGCCTATGCAATCAAATTTGTCACTCCAGTCTTCGGAGCCATTCAAGTGGGCCTCTACCAACCCACCATCACATATCCCGAGACCAAAACGGCTCGGGAATGCAACTATATCCCCGATGATATATTCACCATCATCCAAGCAGAGTCTGAGAAGGGTGAAAGCGACTCTGAGCCCGTGCTGGGGCTCTTATTTGGAGAAGACAAGACCTCCCTGCTCCGAAAGATGACCTGGTCAATCTGATCCTCCGCAGCGATCGGTTCGACCCAACAAAGCTGATCACCGAAGTGGGTGCAGATACGGGGACAAGGGCCTGGAGGAAGACCGTCAAGTGGACCGACAGTCAAGGACGGGTCTACAAGCTGACCACCGGCGAGGGAGACATGCCGGATACCGAGTCCGAGTCTGAGTCAGAGTTAGAGTCGGAGTCTGAGTCCGAGTTTAGAGGGTCTGGTGCTGGAGTCGAGTCTGTAATCCCTCTTCCCTTAGCCACTGAGGTCTCGGGGCCTGTCCCAAGACCTCTCCCTATCCCGCCACTGACCAACGATCAGATGGCAGCTCTATTCGAGCTATTTTCCAAATTTACCATCAATAATAATATCGAAAACCGTTCTTCTTACGACTTGTCTTATTTCCAAAATTTTCTCAATTTCGAAAATTTTATATGCAATGACATTGAGAAACCCGACGAACAGGTACCTCTACCTCCACATCTGGTCAAGCAGCTCGAGCAAAGGGAATCCTGAGATCCGGTAATCGAAGAAACCGAGTCCATCAATGTGGGAACCACGTTAGAGACCCAGATGCTTAAGTTGGGCCTATCTTTAGATCCAGAGGAGAGAAAACAATTCACAGACCTCCTCCAAGAATTTAAAGACGTCTTTGCATGGTCCTACAAGGACATGCCGGGAATAGATCGAGAAATAGCAGAACATCGAATGCCCATTAAAGATGGGTGCAAACCGGTAAAGCAGAAGCTTAGAAGAATGAAGCCCGAATGGTCCCTTAAAGTCAAGGAAGAGGTCGATAAACAATTCAAAGCGGGTTTTATACAAGTGTCTGAATATCCAGACTGGGTTCCAAACACCGTGCCGGTACCCAAGAAGGACGGCAAGGTGCGAGTATGCGTGGACTTCTGGGACTTAAATAAGGCCATCCCAAAAGACGATTTCTCGTTACCACATATCGACATATTGGTGGATAATACGGCCGATCATGCCCTTCTATCATTCATGGACGGGTATGCCGGATACAATCAAATTAAAATGGCAGAAGAGGACATGGGTAAGACCACCTTCATTACACCATGGGGACTTACTGTTACACCGTCATGCCATTTGGGCTTATCAACGGACCGCCACTACTTTGCTACACGACATGATGCATAAGGAAGTGGAAGTCTATGTGGACGACATGATCGTCAAATCCAAGGACCGAAGCGGGCACATCTCGGCCCTAAGAAAGTTCTTCATCCGGCTACGTAAATACAATATGAGACTGAACCCACAAAAATGCAGTTTTGGGGTAACGTCAGGCAAATTACTGGGCCATATCGTTAGCCAACGCGGCATCGAGGTCGACCCAGTTAAAATCAAAGCCATCACCGAGATGCAACCACCCAAGACCGAAAAGGAAATAAGGGGGTTTCTCGGGAAGGTCCAATACATCAGCCGGTTCATTTCAAAACTAACCATGGTATGTGAACCCATTTTCAAGAAGCTGAAGATCGGGGAACGGGTGCTATGGGACGATAAATGTCAAGCAACTTTTGATAAAATCAAGGAGATCCTGTCTGCTCCACCGGTACTAATCCCACCTCAACACGGTTTGCCTTTATCGTTATACCTAACGACGATCGAGACAGCCATGGGGGCTATGCTGGCCCAGACAGTCGAATCGGAAGAACGAGCTATTTACGACATCAGTAAAAAGTTCCTCGAGTATGAATGCAAGTACACCATGCTCGAGAAAACGTGCCTAGCTTTGGTTTGGGCCACTAAAAAGCTCAGACACTACATGCTCAGTCACGAGGTACATGTGTTATCCAAAATGGATCCTATCAAGTACTTATTCAAGAAGCCCATCCTCAACGGCAGGATGTCAAGGTGGACCTTAATGCTATCCGAGTTCGACCTCAAGTTCGTACCATTAAAAGCCATCAAAGGCCGGGTAGTTGCCGAGTTCCTCGCTGACAGCCCGATATCCGAAGAAGGCCACACTGATACATGGGCCTTTCCTGATGAAGACATATTCCATACCGATACCGAGACATGGGATTTGTATTTTGACGGGGCATCCAACTTTCGAGGATTTGGGGTCGGAATTCTGCTAATCTCACCCCGAGGGGAACACACTCCCTTGTCCATCAAGTTGGACTTCGACGTGACCAACAACGCAGCCGAATACGAAGCATGCATTCACGGGTTGCAAGCCGCCACTGATTTAGGGGTAACAAACCTCCGGGTCCACGGTGATTCATCATTGGTCATCAATCAAGCGCTCCAAAAATGGAAAACTCGGAACGCCAATCTCGTGGCTTACCAAGCGCGAGTACGGGTTCTAGAGGAACAATTCCAAAAGGTAGAGTATATCTACCTGCCCCGAGAGGAAAATCAGTTTGCAGATGCACTTTCCAAATTAGTATCTTTACTAAACATCCCGGATCACCTGACCAGCATGCCGATCTGTGTCGAAAGACGGTCCGAGCCGGCATACATCCATGCCATTCAGGATATCGAGATAACTGACCCAGAACCTTGGTATCAAGCAATCCTAACCTACCTGACAACGGGAGAATATCCCTCGGAAGCTGAAAATCGGGCCAAAAAGGCCCTACGAAGATTGGCGACCCAATTTGTTCGTACTGATGACGGACAATTGTACAAAAAGACGGCACAAAGGGCTCTCCTCCTATGGATCGACAAAATACAAGCCGAAAAGGTCATGGCCGAGGTCCACGACGGTGAAAACGGTCCGCATATGAACGCCCATATGCTATCCCGCAAAATCATGAGGCTCGGGTACTACTGGAACACCATGGAAACAGACTGCCAGTTATATGTCAAGCACTGCCATAACTATCAGATCTTCGGTAATGTACAACATATGCCATCTTCCCTATTATATACCATGACATCACCATGGCCATTTTCGACATGGGGTATTGACATAATTGGGAAAGTGCACCCTTCCGGGACGGGAGGACACTGCTTCATCTTGGTGGCCATCGACTACTTCACCAAATGGGTAGAAGCCGAGTCATACCGTGTCTTGAACGCCAAGCATGTGGCCAAATTTATCCAAAATAAGATCATATGCCGGTATGAGGAATTTATCAGTGATCACGGGACCCACTTCCAAGCTGAAACCACCGCATTACTGGCGAAATATAAAATTCAAAGGCATACATCTTCACCTTACCGACCCCAAACAAATGGGGCAGTAGAGGCGGCCAAAAAGACAATTGTCACCATACTAAAAAAGATGGTTGAGAATTATCGGGACTGGCCCGAAAAAATACCCTTCGCCCTATGGGGATACCGAACTTCAATTCGCACCGCAACTGGAACAACTCCATATTACCTGACATATGGAATGGAAGCAGTCCAACCAGTCGAGCTGGAAGTACCATCCCTAAGAATATTGCTTGAAAGCCAGGTACCCGAAGCGGATTGAATCCAAGAACGATACGATTCGCTAGTCTTACTAGACGAACGGCAATCCCGGGCTCTCAATAATATTCAAGTATATTAAAAGAGAATTCAACGGGCTTTCAACAAAAGGGTTAGGCCCAGGAAAATCAAAGAAGGTGATTTGGTCCTAAAATCAGTCAGTGCCTTACTACCGGTTGACCCAAGGGGAAAATTCAAACCCAACTGGGTTGGACCATACTTAGTCAAGAAAATCCTATCGGGATGAGCGGTGATGCTAACGGACCTGGACGGTAACGAGTTCGTCAACCCAACCAACTTGGACCAGCTGAAGCGCTACTACCCATAAGCCCAATCTCAATGTCATTTGCAAAAATTTATAAAACTTAGTCTTTTTATAAATTTTCAAAATTTTAGACAAGTCAATGAGTTAGAATTAATTATTCTACCGTCGCACATCTCGAATTAATAATCTTGATGTATTTCGAAAATTGCAAAAATCAATCAAATCAAATTTTTGAACTACGTTTGGTTTGATTCCGCTAATTGTGGATACGTAGGCAACCCCTCAAAAGGGTACAACCACTGCAATAATGAAAAGACGGGAACGGTATTCAATAATATGTCTTTTATTAATATCTCGATAAACTCGGGAATTACAAAAAAAAAAAAAAAACAACACAAAAAATCACACAGAAAAATAAATAGTAATATTCAAATAATAAAATAGACTAATATCCGGGCATCTTCCTTTTTCCCTTGTCTTTCGGGTCGCGTGGAGCCCGAGGTTGCCGAGGTGGGGATGTGTGTTCCCTAATCACAAGGGGAACCTCCTTAGCACGAACCCGCTTCTTGGATGACGGGTCTTCAATCACAGTCTTCGACCCAAGTCGGGCTCGCACATGCTCAGGCAATCTGTCTCGTGGGCCAAGTCGGTCCTGCACGGCTAGTCTAGGGCCCAGTCTCCTCTCCAAGTCCGTCTGGGGGCTCACTTTCCCCCAAGCACCTTTAGCACTAGACCCTCCAGCTTGAGTCTTAGCCTTCTTCTTCTGTCCTGACATTAGACGAACTAGGGTAGCGGGAGTGTCTCCCTCATCAAAGAACCCTCTGTTGTCTTTAGCTTACTCCCTCCTCAGCAGGTCAAAGGCTTCGTCAACTTGCAAAGCAGCTCGGGCCTTAGCATCACCTGCTTTAGTCCACTGGGTATATGAATCTGAAACCTAGATCGAGTGGCGAGACTTGGAAACGGGCCAAGTATGCCGGGTGTACCACCTTTGAGCCCAAGTATCGCACATCACATCAGTCAGTTGGGTAGGGTCACTCACAACTGCTTCAACTTCAGGTATCCGTTGAGCCCGTCCATACTGCCTTAATATGCGATCCGGATAGAGATGAATTGTCTGCCTAAAAGACAAGATCACTTGTTAGCGGGCTTTGTCCCTCGGGTCCAAGCCAGTCCAAACATAGATGGGCCACCATGGAACGACCCATCGGATCAACCGCCCACCGTGGATCGATAGTACCTCATCCCAATATTTCTGGCTAATCAGGCGAGAGAAATCGATGGCCCGCCTCCTCGTCATCAATTGGTTATGGCGGTAATTACTAGCATCAAGTGGAGGATCTATCACTGATAGCCTCTCGTAAAGCCATATCTGAAAAAGGAAACAAAAGCATTAGATTCCGAGACGAAGCAGACGACACTCGATCGAGTGCCAGAGTGACTCGATCGAGTGGCGTTACTGGAAGCGAACAGAAGGCTTTTTACGAAGGCACTCGATCGAGTGCCAGGGTGACTCGATCGAGTGCCCACTGCAGTAGCCAAATTATCGAAAATTCAGAAAATCGAAAAATCAAGAAAAATAAAAATCCGACTTACTTGCAGCAAACGGGTGCTTCCGGTGAGACGGACGGACGGATCCCTCTTGCGGTTGTCCAAGCCTTGGATTATTTCACCCGTGATCAGCCAAGCCGGGCTATGTTCCGTCTCCATTAAGTCAACCACGGTTAATAGACGGACATGACCCATACAAGACAACAAATCCATGTGACCCTCAAAGGCATATACATGGAGCATGCAAAAAGAAAAAGCCCTACGGCTATGGATTGATCTCACCCGGACGTCATGCGGGTTCATAAACTTCTCGGCTAGATCAATCAAGGAGACCGTGTTATCATCCTGAGTCATTCGAGACACCTCGTTGTGAGAATGCCCTAAAAATTCTCGAAGCTTCCTCCTCCGGTCATGGATCGAGTACGGGACGGCGGGCCGAAGCATGGGGTTCCACCCTCCTATCGCAGCAATCTCTTCAGGTAAAGGGCAGACTTCGCCCCGAGGGAAAGCAAAGAGATGATATATGTTATCCCAATAAGCCAAGCAAGCATCCAGGAAAAAGCGGTCAACCACCATCTGACGGAACGGGTACAGCTGAGTTATACCTGTCTGGTTCAAGACCACCCTATCGGCATCCCTAAATTGTCGGGACCACGCCTGCAACATAGCACTCAACCTGTCGATTCCCATGATGGATTTCTTAAGAGGATAAAGAGACTTTGTTTTTGCCTTAAGGGAAGTAAAAGACTTTCTTGTGATGGGAATTATGAAGAAATCAAGGGCAAAGAGGGCTATATATAGCATTAGCCTTGTACCCCTCTTTCCATATCACTTTTAGGAAAGTTTCCTAATTCCAAAACGGAATTAAGCCACGAGCCTAGTCCCGATACTAGCACGGAAATATTCATCCCGAACTTTCCTAATTTCTTTAGGAGTCAATTCTTTCAAAATTTCCAAATTTCCAAATTCAAATTTTCAAAAAATTCAAAATCATTTTCCCCAGCACGAGTCATTTTACTACCTACGTGTTGCGTGCATTTTTTTATGTAACTTATACAGGTACGACTCAAACAAAGACATGCAAACCACTAAATCTCCCCAGCATTTTCGCGGGATGGGCCTACACACAGGCGCACCCAGGACTTACGCGACAAGTCCAAATGCCCCATGGAGTATTATCATCAGCACAGGTATGATTCCTATCTTATGGCTGGCGAGCCCTTCACGCGAGTCTAATGGACTATAAACGACCCGAACGGAAGTCTACCAGGTCTTAACGGGCTTGGTAGCTACTCTGACTTTCACCCTGTCCAAGCCTCAGTCAGAGTGGGGGCTCTGTAGACACCCGCATTTTGACTGCCAGGTGTCTATGGCAGTTTCCAAAAAACACCCGATGATGATCGGACGCTAACGTGTTTCTACGCGCTCGGATACGGGCTCAAATCCATTAATCGCTGGCTAACACCTCGAATCCAGGCCCAGTGGATCATTCCGAGTCAAACAACATTAATTTGGGCCAAAATCGACACCGGAATTAAAATCAATTTTTTTGCGATTGGGTCAACCCCGGTCAAAATCGTTTCCGAGACACACAAAACAACCCCTCACATCATCAAAAGTCCAAGTCACAAAAACAAAACCCATCAAACTCAAGGTCACGGTCCAAAGTCAACGGACCTGCGCGATCCAGTTGGACCACTCGATCGAGTGACACACCCACTCGATCGAGTGGGCCTGTTTTGAGCCCGGCTGCAGGCTTAACGGCCACTCGACCGAGTTAGCCCTCTACTCGGTCAAGTAACCCTAAGCCGGGTGCCCTAGCCTTGCCTATATAAGCAACCCTCGTGCAACAACTTTTAGGGACTTTTTTTCGAAACCCTAGAGCAACCCTACACCCATACAACGTCTCTTGCAAACCCTAATTCTACCCTAGCATGACACTAGCAACCCTAAACTTAGATTTAGGGATCAAACACCCGAGCCACCATAACTTAACCTTCATTCACCTCGAAGACTCTTGTGTTAAAGCCACGGTTACGAGCCTTATTCCGAGACAAGAACATGTAGGTTGAGGGTGTCAAAGCCCTTTATTCTTTCCTTTCTCTTCTCGTCGTCCGTCTCCCTTTACTCCGTCTTTTTTTTTGTTTTTTTTATTATTATTTCGTTCGTTGCATCATAATATCGATAATACTACTAGTATCAATACATTAAAATACTTATCGATTTGTGTCGAATAAGAAGGATATCGGAATAAGGAAACCCGAATATACAAGTGTACTGCACACAGCGTTGCCGGTCGCTTATTCCGATACCCCGACTATTTGATTATTGAGATAAGTTAACTTAAACAATAATTCGCTATTATTCTCGTCTTCATCATTAGTCTTGCATTCATCAATTTCTAACATCAATTTTCGATAAGGGTCGAAACCCGTTGACACGGATCCGACATCATAATCCCTAGGGATTTATTTCGATGTCGGAGAAGTCGAGGGAATCAAGTTTTTTATTATTTATTTAATTAAAGCACCGACTTTTTCTCAATCACATAAAATCAATTTGAGGCACAATTTTCGTTGATGCTAGGATAAGTGTCAAAACAATTCGTTAGAATTATGACATTATTAAATGCGGAGAAAATTTAATCACATCACAACAATCAATTTAAAACGATTTTAAAATCAATACAATTTTCACAAACGAATCATAATTCGTACAGAGGGCACTCGACCGAGTACCTAGCCCACTCGGTCGAGTGGCACCTCAAAACCGGATCAGAATGCCTATCACGACCCCCACTCGATCGAGTCTCACAGTGACTCGGTCGAGTGGCCATGTACTCGACCGAGTTGGTCAATAACTCGGCCGAGTATGATCTAAAACACAAAACAGAACCATCTTTTATAGGTCCACTCGATCGAGTCCATCGACCACTCGATCGAGTGACCTCGTAACGACTAAAACAACGAGTCGTACATTCTTATATTTTCTAAACTCGATAGTATTTTACGACTTAGGTCAACATGTGTTTAATTAATCACATGTATACTATCTTTTCAAACCATGCATCTCATATTTGCATCTTTTCATCTCAACTCATCATTTGCACAAACTGTTATTATTCGTTATATTATTACATCGTTACTAACGCGTTTGTTATTTCTTTTGTCAATTTAATTATTGTTCGTTTATTGTACTAAATGAACCCACATGCTAAAATTCCACTTTGACGTAGAATTAATTGCATTAAATTGACATAGAAACCCACTTTTCAATTTCATTCACATGCCTAGGAAAAACAATGTTTGCATAAGCATTTTTCCCGTTTAACTAACGCGCGTATTAGAAAGTCATTCGAATTCTTAGTAGAGGCCGCTAATATGCGGGCGGGGTTGGGTGTCCTTTGTGGGCTTCCCAACACGTACCCTCACCCCTTACTCAGAACCTCGGTTTCCGGATGCCCGAAACCGTTGGCGCACGAGAGTCATTCAATACACGGTATCCGATAATGTCGGTACCGGTATCAAATGCAAAGGGACGAGCCCAATAAACTCTGACATCGGAAATGGGCCGTATTTTGTATACGGCCCACTACGACATAGAGTGGGCTCGAATGGTTCCGAATAACCACAAAATTCAATGGCGACTCCACTTCGACCTAAATTTCAATTCGATCCATTCTCATATGGAGATTCATTCGCCTACCCAAACCCGCGTGTGGCCGCGTCGGGGTGGACCTATGTCATGTCCATAACCACCAAATGCTCGGGGGGGGGGGGGGGGGGGGGGCATTCGACCTCGACGGAGTACGTACCGTCTGTCGTGGCTGGGATGAGGTCGGAAATACAAGAAGGGAAGGCGGAACGAACTGCTCTGGCTGATCAAGTGAAGGAGCAGTCTGAACAAATGAAGCTACAGTCCGATCATATAAGGCGACATGATGAGGTCAACAGGCAAATATTAGAAGAGCTAGCCCGCCTGAGGAGCATGCAGCAGCAGAACTGCAACGCCGGCCCCTTTTCCCGACCCCCAGACCCTAGAGACCCCTTTAATGGGGGTGGTAGTGGTGTTTCGGCTAGTTTTCCCGTTCGTTGAGTAGATATTGTCAGTAATTGTAGATTAAGAAACCTTGTAGTTTATGATTGTTGATTGAAAACAGTTTGTAACATTACTCTTAATTTAGTTTATTCAAGTACTTTAGTTACCTTGGTTAGCAATTATGGAAATGTGAAGCCGACATTATGTGGCCGATACGGCATGGTGTTTGGAACGTATTTGTCATTGTTAGGTTGTGTTCATGTTTGCAGATTTTGGCTGGAAATGAAACAAATTGAATCGGCCAATTACAGGTCTATTAGCGACCGATATCGCTAAAGGAAATTATTAGCGACTGATAACGGTCGCTAAATAAGACGCCCATGGTCCCCAAAAGCCATCAGGTAAATGCCTTAGCGACCGATATCGGTCGCTAAAATTATCACATTAGCGACTGATATCGATCGCCCGAGTTTTTTAGCGACCGATATCAGTCGTCCGCCTTTTCAAGCGACTAACAGGTGCGACTGCTTCTCAGTGACTGTCAACTGTCGCGCGTCTTTTTTAGCGACATATGATGGTAGCTGATTTCGGTCAACATTTTCGTTTTTTCTAGTAGTGTACTATACAACATAATCAGTGTGATCCTACAACATAATGAGTGTAACTATACAACATACTGAATGTGATCGTCCTACAACATAACGAGTGTGACTATACAACTTAAACTGTGTGACTATACAACTTAATCTCTGTGACTATACAACTAAATTATCCTTATTTATACTTCAATCATCATTAGCAAAGATGGTTACACACAGTAATCACTGCAAGAATTTGTGTGATTCTACATTATAATGAGTGTGACTATACAACATCAACTGTTTGACTATACAACCTAAAGTGTGTGACTACAAAACTGAAACCGTAAAATGGAAAATAAAAGTCATACAGTTAATTATACTTCAACATCATTAGCAAAGTCATATTCATATATAATTAGAAAGATGATTATACCTACGAATTATTTAAGCATTTATTAAATATTCAACCTCCATTCATCCATATTCAACCTTCATTTTTTGGGGATAATGAAGATGATTAATATTATAAATACAAAAAAAAGAAGGAATGAAAAATAAAACAAGCGTGAAGATGATTAATTATTTTAAAGATGCTCTAAAAAGATAAAAAAACAAATACCTGAAAATCGTCGAGGTTCGGAAGTAGGGGTTTGACGAACGTGGAATCTTGAACGTAGATAAAAACAAATACCTGAAAATAGTCACTCACTTTAAGTTGTATAGTCACACATTTTGTGCGTAATGTTCTTGCAGAATTGCAAAGTCACACACTTTCAGTTGTATAGTCACACTCATTATGTTGTAGAATCACGCAATTGTAGAATACCTTGGGATTAAGGTATCATGCGTTTAATCATCTTCATCTTCATGGTTGTTTTATTTTTCATACCTTTTTTGTTGTATTTATAAAATTATTCATCTTCATTAGCCACAAAAAAATGAAGGTTGAACATGGATGAATGGAAGACTGTGACTTTAAAAAAATGAAAATATTTACATTAATTAAATATTCAACCTCCATTCATCCATATTCAATGTTCATTTTTTTTGTGGATAATGAAGATGAATAATTTTATAAATACAAAAAAAAGAAGGTATGAAAAATAAAAGAAGCATGAAGATGAAGATGATTATTATTTTAAAGATGCTCTAAATAGATAATTTCAACAAATACATGAAAATCGTCGAGGTTCGGAAGTAGGGGCTTGACGAACGTAGAATCTTGAAGGCGGAATTGCATATTTTTATTTACCTAGATGTTGATTTTTAGGGAGAGTTGAGAGGGAGAAGAGCTTGGTAGAGAGGAAATGAAAATGAATTCAAAATGAGGAAGAAGAGGCGTGAGATTTTGGGTAATAGGGAGGATGTGATGACTGCTTGTAATAGGGAGGATGTGATAGCTGCTGTTGTCAGACATCTTACTTTCCTTCTTTTTTTTAAATAAATGAAGCCCCTCCATCCATTTGAGATGGATGGAGGGATAGGATGAAGGGTAAGGGTTTTTTTTTTAATAAATGAAGCCCCTCCATCCATCAGATGGATGGAGGGATAGGATGAAGGGTAAGGGACTTCCGGGAAGTTAGTAACTTCCCTGAATCTCTCTCTCTATATATCATATATAAATATACAATTGAAGCTTTTTTCGAGCGACGTAAGAGAATCCAACTTTTTTAAAACACTAAAATCTTAATACTATAAATACTAAAAGTAATATTTTTATCCTAATAGAATTAAATCTATTTTTAATTTTATTCTACGAATTAATACAATTTAAACATTATAAATATTAAAAGTAATGTTTTTTTTATCCTAATAGAATTAGATTTATTTTAACTCAGTATAGTTTACGAGAAATTAAATTTTTTTATGTAAAAACCTTTACATTTCGTTTAACAAAAAAATTATCGTAAAAACATTTATAAAATTGATATAATTAGATTTGTGATGAAAAATGCGACGTATTATTTAAGTATATAACTTTCATATCATTTGTTCGAAAAAGATGATATATTTTTTAGTATGTGGTAGTGGTAAATTTATTACGGAGTAAATATATAAACAGTAAAAAAAGTACACATCGGAAAATTATAATATATGATGGGATTTTGTAATTATAAATAAGAGTATCATTATTGGTCATTGTGAGGACATGACATGGGTCCACCCCGACGCGGCCATGCGCGGGTTTGGGGAGGCGAATGAATCTCCATATGAGAATGGATCGAATTGAAATTTAAATCGAAATTGGAGTCGCCACCGAACTTTGTGGGAGTTCGGGCCCTTTCGAACCCACTCTATGTCGTAGTGGGCCGTGTACAAAATATGGCCCATTTCCGATGTCAGAGTTTATTGGGTTCATCCCTTTGCATTTGATACCGATACCGACATTATCGGATACCGTGTATTGAATGACTCTCGTTGCCAATGGTTTCGGACATCCGGAAACCGAGGTTCTGAGTAAGGGGTGAGGGTACGTGTTGGGAAGTTCACAAAGAACACCCAACCCCGCCCGCACATTAGCAACCTCTACTAGGATATCGTTTGATTTTTGAATACGCGCGTTAGTAATACGATGAATGATATGCAAACATTGTTTTCCCTAAACATGCGAGAAATTGAATGGGTTGCTAAGTCGGTTTAATGCAACTAAAATTAACGGCAAAGTTGTTTTAGCATGCGAAATTCGTTTTAGTATAATAAAACAAATAATGAAAATAAAATTGCTACAAACACGAACAAACAAGTTAGTAACAGTTTGTAAATCGAACAAACAAAATAAATATAATGATATGCATGATTTCGAAAAAGTTTATGACACGTGATGGATTAGCACATGTTGACCGAGGTCAAAAAATATGTCGAGAAAAACTCGCTGTTTCATTAAAGAAACGATGTTCGAAGAATAAAAAAAATAGATCGAAATTGATTATTTGCGTCGCGTTTTCCAGGAGACCACGCGACTCGCCCGGGAGGGGGGCGACTCGCGCGAGAAGGCGACTCGCCCGGGACGCACGCGACTCGCGTCCCGGGCTATTTTTGAAATTGTTTTTCGTAAAATTTATTGCTTTATTAAATCGCGTATAAATATTACATGATTTATGCTCGGCTTAATTTCGCGATATTCGTTATATTCGATTTTGAAATCGATATCGAATATTCGGAATAGTTTTTTTAGAAAAAAGATAAAAAAAAAAGGGTTTTGTAAATCGTTTTGTAAAATTAAAAAAACGATGTTTGACTCTCTCCGCGTTTAAATCGTCGTAATTTGTTTAAAATGATATAACGATTTTTTAGCATCAACGAGATTAATTTAGTTCTTTTTGATACGATATTCGACTATAGAGAATCGATATCGTATTTTTAAGAACGTTTGTTTTATAAAAATATTTTGTAGTATCGATATTAGAAATAAAAAAAATGCGACGAATGACCCATAAAAAAAAACCCGACGACGACGCTAGGACGAGGAAAAGACGAAGAAAAAAGAAAAAAGAAGAGAGAAAGGAGAAGTCGGGTTTGATTTTACACCCTCAACCTACATGCTTTGTTTACTCGGATCGGGGCTCGTCGAAATGTGGCTAGGGCACGGAAGCGTTGAGTTTATGTCGGTGAGTTATGGTGGTTTTTTGTTTGGACGTGTAAAGTGGCGAGTGAGGTGGCCGGTTTCGTCGGGTCTCGGATATACTATCGGTTTCTCGATGCTAAGTGTATATTTCTGAATCGTAGATGTGTGATAAAAAGTTGATTATTTTCGAATGAATTTAATGTGTCGTGAGGGTCCTATTTGTAGGAGAGGTCCTCGATGGAAGCTAGAATAGGTATCTCGTTTAGGTGATAAGAAATACCGATTAGGATAGGAAATGTAAGAATTTGAAAGGAACGAGAATTCCGTTACTTGGTGAAGAAGAAAGGAATTTCGGCTGAAAATAGGCTGCTCGGCCGAGTATCCCATGCTCGGTCGAGTGTTTGATTCGGTATTCGGATAGAATTCCTACTTGAGATCGAATTCTATCCTTAAACGGATTTGTTTAATATTTTGTGTAGCTGATTTTTTGTAGCGTTTGAGCTCGAATAAGACACGTGGGGTGACACGGCTGACTCACACGTTTCGAAAATATATTTGACCGGGTTTTGACTCGGTCGCTAAAAGACGGTTTTGCCCCTGGTGTCGGATTCGACCCAAATTAGTCTTATTTGACTCGAAACGACCTAGTGGGCCTGAATTTGAGGTCGGTTTTGTGAGATTTGTACTCCGTAAAAAGCCCAAGCCAAATGCCAATGATTTTGAGCCCGTTTTCGAGTATATTAAAGCACGTTTGCGTCCGATCATCATCGGATGTTTGTCGGAAACTGCTATAGACACCTGGCAGCCAAATGTGGGTGTCTACACATTGGTTATCAATAAAAAATCTTGAGTATATTTTTCAAAAAAATATTTTATGAACTACTCCAATAATATATCTTGAGTATATGATTTATTTAAATAAATTTATACATGTCGAGTTAGAATACGGGTTGGTTTAAATATGGGTCGGATTATACTGGTCATGAGACGTGTTATGGTTAGAATAAGGGTGAAAAATAGGTTCGAACACCAAATATTTTACCGCTTTTTAAGTAAAAAAATATTATTTTTAATATTAAGTTTTAATTTAATTTAATAGTATTATTTTTATATTCTTTAATCAGATATAAATACTACTATATTTCAATGAGTTTTTAAAATTATTTTAATACTCCGTAATTATTTTACTATTAAAAGTTAAAAAAAGTTGTATTAAATTAAATATCATTTTATATTTGTAATTTAAAATATCGAGTCACAGATCAAGATTGGAGGTTCAGAGTCTTGACCTGCGAAAAAACATGTTGGGCGGGTCAGGTTTACAAGTCGGGTCAAGTTTTGTCAAGTCTAACAGTAACGTTACTATTTAACACGAGAATGCAATTTTAGTCTCCCTATGTACAACCGTATAGAAGTAGTCTTTTAGATTAAGGCTTTGTAATCTTTTCTTTCCAACGGGTTAAACAGGTCGGTCCTCATCATGACCATAAATTAATGGGTCTTTTAGGATTCGGGTCAAAAGAATGAGTTCATGACCATAAAAACAACAAGTCGGGTCGGGTGAGACAGGTTTGCGAGTCAGGTCAAATTTAGAGCGAGATGGTTAGATACATACAAACATATTCGATGCGGAAAGTGAAATGGTTAGTGGGTAAAAAGACATGTAAACTCAATGTTTGCATGAACATATTAATATTGCCCATGGACACAAGACCTGAGATTTTATAAGCATCATTTGTTTCACCGAGGTAACTGTTTACGCATTAGATCTGTCGGCCGGATTAGGTCAAATACGGGTCATGTATCGGGTTATGGTCAGAATACGGGACAAATATTTTCGAATGCCTAATTTTTTTTACAGCTTTTTAAATAAAAAATTATTTTTAATATTAAATTTTTATTTATTCGAATAGTATTAGTATTATACGCTTTAATTATAATGTTTATATTTAAAAAATTAATCATAATCTTCTTATTCCGTCTCACTTCTTGATTTACGTTGGGGTTGTCACTGTAAGATAAACATTGATAAGTAGTGTTACTTCTTTCAAATGACCATTATTTGAAATAATCCTGACTACGTCGTCACAGTCAATAATTATGAAGGGAAATATTATTGTCGATTAAGTAGCGTTATTGGTCCACCCGTGTAAATTTTCAAATAGTTAATTTAAATTGACACAATATTATTTGCATACACACCCAAATTATTAACATACATTAAAATTTAGGGTTATTTAACAGGAATAATACCAACTTTGGGTGGTATTCCATCAATAAAACCAACTTTAATTAATACGGGAATAAAACCAAGTATGAGACATATTATACGAAAATGAAATACGCTTACCTGCTACCGCCTACACTCGTCAATATTACCACTAATACAAGCAATTCACTTTTTTAACTTCATTAATTCCCAAACTTCAAACTTCAAACTAATCACTTCACATTCACTTCGTCGAAGGTAAATTTTTACGAAACTTTTGTTTGTTTATCTTTCTCCGACTTTTCTACATCCGTGTTTATAATTGATTATCATTAATTTTGTCGAAAATCAATTTTCATGGGTATTGTCAAGTTCATTCCTCAATCTTGTGGTTCGGCAATGTCAACGGTGAGTTTTCTTTTCACTTCCCCAAATCGATTTTTCTGGGTTTAACTTAGGTTTTCGATTTTTCTGGGTTTAACTTAGGATTTTCTTATTGGTTTAATTTGGGGTTTAAGTGTCCACTTAGTGTTCTTTTTTAATTGGTTTGATTGAAAACGTAGGTTGATCCAACCCTAAGTTAAAACGTAGGTTTAGGAGAGAGAATTTGATTTAGAGGAATGAAGAAGATGAAGATGATATGGTTGTTTATTAACAGTATGAGACCCAAAAAAACCGACTTCATCCGGTCATTTAAGAGGCAATTTCATTCTCGTATAATATGTCTCATACTTGGTTTTATTCCCGTATTAATTAAAGTTGGTTTTATTGATGGAATACCACCCAAATTTGGTATTATTCCTGTTAAATAACCCTAAAATTTACACATTTATCAATAATTATTTTAGTAACCGTGCTACGCACTGGCATCCATCTAATATTATGTAATTAAACGTACTATTTTGCTAGAATATGATACCGTAAGACATATTTAACGTAATGTTATGTAATTAGACGGAGCAGATCAGATAGTGACAATATTGTCATTGCTGATGAATGTGTTAATATTATAAAGAAAAAAACGAGATGGTGGAAAGGACTTATAGCTTTCAAGGCAGATATGAATAAAGCCTATGATAGAGTGGATTGAAGGTTTCTCAGAGGGGCATTAGTTACTTTGGGTTTTCCGGAAAGATGGGTCTCTCTTATTATGAACTATGTTTCGACTGTTTCATATTCAATCCTGGTCACTGGTGAACCGTTGAAGATCTTTATACCATCTTTGGTAGGACTTTTCTCTGATCTTTGGTAAGTCTAAGAAGGTTTGGATGATCTCTCCGACAGACAAACGCAAGTGCTGTGAGATGAATGTCATCAACGTCGACGCTGGATAGAATTCAAATGGTATGGCAGCTGCAGGATGGATTTGTAAGAAGGCCAACTTATCTATTCTATGTACGGGTCAAGCAAGGTTTGTTGCAGAATCGGCACCGCAAGCTGAAGCTATAGCAACCCTTAAGACATTGAGGTGGGAAGAAGTATGAGATATATTCACGTTGTTTTGCAGACTGATTGTCTGAATTTGGTTCTTCAACTGACTGATATTAAGGGACCCAATCACTACATTCAAGATATCAATCGAGATACCTAAACTATGAAGCTCATAACCTAGCTACTAGGTTACTGAGGGATAGTTAAGTAGGTGTCACTACAAGAAAAACTGTCCCGGGCGTCCACCTGGTTGGCGTCCTGGGCATATGGACGCCTAAATGGCGTCCGAAAAGTCACACGGGCGTCTACAGTCGGACACCAAACTTGGCGTCCGACTGAAATTTGGGAGGACAAAATGAAGGACGACGGGCGTCCACAGGCGGACGCCATTTACCCCAAATGGCGTCCACTGTCGGTCGCCATTTAGCAGAATCTGGCGTCCGACAGCGGACGCCCGTCCGGGTGAGTGTGGCGTCAAATACCCGCTCACCCCCCTCTCCCCCTTCAGTCTCTAAAAAAAACACTCTCTACAATCTCCCTCTTCCCTCGCCGACCCCAATCTCCTTTCCTCTCCTCCAATTTTCATCCTTTATTCCTAATTTGTGGTACGTTTTCTTAGTTTACTTAGTTTCTATTCATTATAATTAGTTCTTATTCTTGATTGTTAGCGTTATTTATTGATAGTTTGTTAGTTAATATTGTTTAGGTCTAAATTTCGATTAGGTTGATTAGTTTATCCCAAATTCGATTAGGTAGATTATTTTTGCCCATCACAATTTTGATTAGGGTTTGATCAATTTGGTTGAATTGTGCTAGAATAATCTCCAGGGCCTTCCGTGAGGTTTTGTGTGACTTAGGACGGACCAAAAGGTGTCGTAATAATGCCGGATTTTCCCGAAACCACTTCTATCTTGACCGGGGTTGTAATTAGGTGTTAGCGGTGCTTTTGGATTTTTGATATCTGTATCCGAAAATTTGACCTTATTTGACCTATTTTAGCTGTTTTTGTCGGACGTAGGCCATGAATTTTTGTGTTTTGTTCGGTTAATTTGGGATTTAATTGATAAATGAGTTAGGGTTTTCATAAATTGCGATGAAATTGTGATTACATTTGTGATTAAAATCGGTGACTGATTTTTGTAAGGTTAATTCTAAATTAATAAGATATTTGGGTTTACTTTCATGTATTAGTAATTAAATTGATGAAACTTAGTTAGAGAAATGAAGTTTAAGTTAAACGGTGATTAAATTTTCGTTTAGTAAGTTCTAAATTAAATTAGGGAAATTAAACTTTAATTTGTTATATATATTTTTTGAACATAGAAAATGAAGAGAATTGAACGGAAATGGATGTATGAGGAAAGACTTGATAAGAAGAGATGTCCCACCGTCGAATTTTTGAGGGGCGTTGAATCTTTTGTCGAGGTAGCTAAAAAGTCAGTAGATTATGCATCGCGGGGGGAGGTTAGGTGTCCGTGTACTAAATGCAAGAACCTAAAATTTCTTGAGGTCCTTGTAGTGAAGGAACATGTCATCTATAGTGGTTTTCACCCGATTACTATTATTGGATTTGTCATGGTGAGTCATCTCAGTCTGAGGGACCCGAAAACCATCAAAATGAGGGGGGATTGAGAGGTATGATCTTCCGCAAATACTATGCAAACTTGAGATGATCTTCCCACCGTCGTTCTTTAATTTCATGGAGCATCTACCTGTCCACTTGCCCTACGAGGCTAAGGTTGGAGGACCTGTCCAGTATAGATGGATGTACCCATTTGAAAGGTACGTAAATTTTAGTAACTTCATTTAAAAAAAAAAATTAAGCTTAACTAATTCGTATTGATTGAAATATATAACTTGTCTATTTAGGTTCCTGAATCATTTGAAGAAGAAAATTGGTAACAAGGCTAGGGTAGAAGGTTCTATTTGTAATGCATATTTGACATAAGAGATTGCAAACTTCTGCTCCCTCTACTTCGATAAAGATGTCCAAACAAAAACCAAGAACCTGAACCTAGGACATTTGGTGTCCATTGACCCCACTATTCCCGAGTTTTTTCAGAAGAAGGACGATGAAGGAACTTCATTCGTTGAGGGTTCTAGGGCACTAGATGAGAAAGAGTACAACCGAGCGCACCTTTACCTACTCTCGAATTGTGAGATCTTAGAGCCTTATGAGAAGCAATTTGTAACTGAATATGTCGCTGCGAACCCTGCCGTGAACCCTGATGACGTTTGGAGTAAGCACGACAAACATTTCCCGAAGTGGCTCAAGGATCACGTAGTTGCCTTAGACATACGTGATGATTTGGTTAGAAGTTTGGCATTTGCTCCAGTGCGAGTGGTTAAAACATGGAACCGGTACTCGGTGAATGGATTCAATTTTCACACATTCAACAACGGGAAGAACAAGGCTAGATGCAATTTTGGTGTGAGTGTGTCATCTCTTGATGATGATGAGTACTACGGTATTTTGGAGGATATTTTTGAGTTGTGTTATGCTGGCAAAGAATGAGGGTATAGAGCTGTGGTATTCAAGTGTGAGTGGAAAGACAACTCCGTGAACGGGACCCGAGTGCATGAACGTTACAAGATTGTGGAAGTTAATCACACAAGGAAGTATTCTACATACGATCCGTTCATACTCGCGCATCAGGCGAAGCAAGTCTATTTTGCTCCTTCTCCTTACACAAAAAATGACAGAAATCAAAGTCAATGGTGGGCAGTCTTTATGACTAAACCACGGGGACAAATAGACAGTTCTCTGTTCCAGGAAGATGTTGCTTCAACTGGTACACACTTATCTTCTATTGAAGAGAACATATTCTCCGAACAAGATCAGAATGAAGGGGCAGAGGAAGATTTTAAGGATGACGATGATGATGGAGAAGGAGAGTACATGGTCAGGGATGTTCCGGAGATCCTTGAGGAGGATGACGGACACGATGAAGAGAATTCGTAGGACGATCAAGTGGAGGGCGAGGAGACCGAGGAGGAGGATCAGACTGAGGAGGATGAGGCTGAAGAAAATAACGACAGCGATGGTGACTACTAGAGTTGTTGTATGTTTACATGTTTACATGGTTAAGTTATATTGATGTTTACTATAGTAGGCTATTTTACTTGAATAAAGTTAGAATGTAATTGTTGTTTACATGGCTAATTGTTGTTAACATTGTTTAATTTTTTGGCAGGTTAAGATAATGGCAGGCGGTAGATCGACTAGGAGACGTGGTGGGGGTAGTAGGTCTGCTCACACGTCCACCACGCAGCAGGAGGAAGAGGAGGAGGTCCCCGAAACGGGACCGGAGCAGACCGCTGAGCATGAGGAGGAGGGCAGCAGCAGGGGCCAGAGGAGGAACTGGAGAAGGATGATGCCGGTCGGTTGGTTCTCAAACCAACAGGCACATGGTAATATAATCTAACATGTTGATTATTCTTTTGTAACATATTCCATTTTGGACTACATCTTGTATGATTGACTACATATACGTACTTCACGACTCGGTGTAGGTTTCTGCACAAACAGGTCGTCAAAGGCTGTACCAACAGCTTCATGGTCGACAAAGGGCAAGGGTATGCATGTTGGTCTCAGGTACCGGCTGAGATACGAGAGTGGTGGTTCAACCAATTCAAGGTACGTGGATTGTTTTTGCTACCGAGTTTTTATTTTATAATCTGGACTTTGTAAATATTTTTCATACTAATTATTAATCTGTCTTGACTTTATAGTTCAAGTTCAGTTGGGCCTCAGAGTTTGATGGAAGGGTCTGGGAACGGTATAATGAAACGTGCACACGACGTTTCGCCTGTGTGATGAATAAACTACGTACGCGGGGGACTCCGTTGAAGGACCTTAAAGGTGTTAGTCATTTTTTTTTGGGTAATCAATTTTAACAAATAAACAATCTAACTTCAATCTTTCACTGTATTAAATAATATATTGGGTCGTCATATTTTAGGGGAGGCGTTGGAGAGATGGATTGCCTACCACGATAAGAAAGACTTTAAGGTGAGGTCTGAAATTGCCCAAAGGAACAAGTTGGCGAACTGTGACCGTGAGGGCCGCGCAAACCCGACACATCATCGGGGTTCTCAGTCTTCTTTCACTCGTGTCAAGAGAGTATGATTTCTACTAATTAATACCGTACTCTTCCTTGAATAATCGTAAACTACGTTTGCATAATTTATATTCGCCTAACGTTCGTACTCATTTAATAGCTGCGTGCTGAGCTCGGGAGGGAGCCAACCGCGGCGAAGATATTCTTCAACATGCATGGGCAGACCGATGAAAAAGGGACTACCTTTAAGTCGAAAAAGGATCAGGCGACCTGGGTGAGTACTAAATCGACTGTAGGTGGTGGATAACTATCTTCAATAATTTCATCTAATAATAACTTAAATTGAAATCGTTCTTCTGTATGCAGAACGCCTACCAAGAAGAGCTGGAGAGACTCGAGGCTGACCCTGATGTTGAGGAAGTCGACCCAAATGCTACTTTGTTCAAGGTCGTCAAGGGTTACAAGAAAAGAAGTGTGTATGGTGTAGGAAATGCACACGGTATGTACTTCACACCTCCCACACAAATGGAGTACACGCCGGCCGGATCTCAGCAGCCTTACCCGGAGAAGGAGGTCATGAAGGAACAGCTGACGGAGCAGCAGCAGCAACTGAAGGCACAGGCGGAGCACATACAGAAGATAGAGGATGAGATGGCCATGTTTCGGGCCATGTTTAACAAATGCAACCAAGGTCGTCCCCCATCCCCTCCAGACGACAAAGACCCCTTTAACGGGGATGGTGGTAACTCCGGTGCTGCAGCTAGCTCACAGTTAGTTGATTGTTTTTGTTGTTGTTGTTGCAACTGTATTTAAGGATTATGTATCTTCGAACTAGTTTAGACTTGTGTACCTTCAAACCGTATGTTCAATCTTTTTATATAAGTTTTTTCAGCATAAATGAGTCAAGAGATGAACTCTTTTGGTTGACTGAGAGTGACTGTGGGTGCGGTATTGTGGATAGTCGACATTTGTGGTTGGTTGAGAGTTGTGGTTGTGGTTTATTTTGCAGGTTTTGGCTAAACGTTGAACGCATGTTTACGGTCATGCAACAGCGTAAATAGCGTCCAATAACGAACGCCATGACAGACGCCAGGGGAAGCTGAAATGGCGTCCGACTGTGGACGCAAAGTGCCCCTGGGTGGCGTCCACAGTCGGTCGCCAACTCAAGGAACATGGCGTCCGACTGTGGACGCCACCCAGGGACACCTGGCGTCCACAGTCGGTCGCCACCCATGGCGTCCATTGTCGGTCGTCAATTCCCTTGGCGTCCAATAGTGGACGCCTGTTTTGAAAATGGGCGACCGGTCGTGGCTTCCGCTTTCTGGCGTCTGTTTGTGGACGCCCGTCCCTTTATAGCATCCATTATCGGTGCCCACTAGGTGGATGCCCGGGACTGTTTTTCTTGTAGTGTGTATTGTCTCCATGGACGAATCCATAATTTTTTCTAGGGTCGTGCTTTATTCTAACGAGCCTTTACTCAATCCTAACGAATTTTCCTAAAATCTTCCCATTATACCCTTATATAAACTTTTCATAACATTTACATTCAACTACAATTCTTTTGTTTTGCTCCATCAATTTAGATAATCGATCGCTGCCAAATTCAATTATGACTTCTGATTCAATTACTGAGGTTGTAAAATCAATTATTTTTTTACCAAAATAATTTTTTTAATTGTATTATGATTTTTTTTAATGATAATAATAAACTTTCAACATAATATGTGAATAGTATGATTGAATTAGTGTATACATTACGTAATACGAAAATATGATCAGTTGAATTTAAAAGTTTGGACTCAAATTATAGTATATATTATACAAAATAACAAAAGACAAAAAAAAGAAAAAGAAAACAACAACTAACAAACAAAAAAAGAAATTTAAAGGAATTTAAAACAAAAAGATTAATTAAAAAAAAAAACAAACAGCAACCAACAATAAGAACGTGACCCCCACCTAACCCTCACTGCTGACCACCCTCATCCACCAGACACCACCGCCGACCACCATCTAGCCCACCCCACCCCATGACCCGACCTACCACCCCTTGACCCGACCCACCACCACCACAATTGACAGGGCTAAGTCGTATCCCTGATCAAAAGTACCCTAAGGTCACCAACTAATGTAGATAGTGAAGTCAGGGGTCGAACCACAAGGAGACAAAATTTAGTTGTCCATTCCTAAGATTTAGACTCTAGGTTATGGGTCACGGTCTGAATTGGTTTTGGTAAGCTAATAACTAATTACTGATAGATAAATCAATAAGGTAAAAGTCTAGGGTCTCAAGCTCACAATGAATATTACTCGGGTCAGGGAGTCAACTAACAGGTCAGTAATCGAACTACCTAAGGTGCAGGTCCGGTCGGTACACTACAACCTTTAAATCTAAACTTAACCTGCGGTCGCTAGCATTAAGTCAGTCTACCCAAACTATCGGGCCTAATTAGTTCTTAACCCGGTCGGTGGAAAGTCCTAATTTGTGATACTAATTAATTGAATTATGCATCAAACAACTAATCAGAATTAAAACGATATTCAGGCGATAGTTCAATACGATTAGAAACAGGTCAATTGACTATAACCCTAATAATACGCATCGATCCCCTCAAACCCTAGGTGAAATTTAGCTATGCATATTAAGAATAATTAAATTAACACAGTACGAATTGCAATTAAACATAACGGAAATGATACGAATTAATCTACGGAAAGCAATAATAAATCTACACTAGAAAACGATAAAGCAATATGAAGAATGAATTAAGACGGAAATTAAAGTGGAAACTGAAATTGAAATTAAGAATTGCAATACCGAAGAATTCCAGATCTAGAATGAAGAGAAAGGTTCAATGTATCTCTCAAAGTAAACTAAACTAAGAAAACTAAATAATGAAAAGTGTATAAAAGAAGGTAAAAGAAAAAGTGTAGAATGGAAGTTGTCTGACATATGAGTCGGGAAAACTGATTTAAAGAAAATCAGTTGGGCTCGAAAATAGGCCCAAAATCTATGCTAAAATCACGATTGGGTGCACTCGATCGAGTATGTGATGGCACTCTGTCGAGTGACCTCCTAAAAGATGGGCTAGAGCTTCACGGAGTGGCACTCGATCGAGTGCAGTAGGGGCACTCGATCGAGTAGCGCTGTAGGTCACAGCACTGGGCGCTCAACTTCAAACGGCTGCCATTTCTTCGTTACTTGGTCAAATTGGACGTGTAATATACCGTTGGAAAGATAAGAGAAACAGCTTTCCAACGCCACCGGAATCATCCCGATTGGAGTTGTAGAACTCATGATATAGACGTTTTAAGTTGACCCTTGTGTAGGCGATCATTCTTTCTTCTCAATTTGCATTTGTTTCCTTCTTTGTTCCTTCTCGATTCCCATTCTCGTCCTCGGCTTAGTCTTTTTAGTTTGTCAAGATATAAATGCATCCAAAAACACACATATCCTGCAAAATAACATGAGATACGGCAGTATCGACTTTCTAGAAAATATCGACAGTTAAGGCATAATCAGGAGAAGAAAACGCGATAAATCGACGGTCGGGGGACGAAATAAATAGATATAAAATGTGTTGATCAAACTCCCCCAAACCGAATCTTTGCTTGTCCTCAAGCAAACCAAACATATAATACAAGAGAGGACAAGTGATGCGAAGCACGACTCAAAACAAACTTACAATCATGCTCCAAAAATCATCTTAAACCGGCTAGAAAACACGGGATGTCAAAGAATAAAACTAAATCAATAATCATGTCATGAATAAACGATCGCTTGCCAAACTTTCAACCTTGCGAGACCATCAATGTCGGACTTCCTCGCGGTTATCACTCAACACTCATAAGAACGGGTGAGTATATAAATGTGAAGATAAGAAGGAATAAGAACACTCACTCGACTTATGAAACATGCATGCAATCGAATATGAAATCAATCTCTCCAATCAAATACGTGTTCCACCAATCAGGACCATAGTACATGCCAAGGGCTTACAAAGGGTGGCTAAATGGGTAAGGGAAGAAAATGGATTGTGCCTAAGCACGTATGGGAATGTGGAGCTAAAACCGGGCCCAGTCATAGCTGCTCAATAAAAACTACCCATAAAAAATCCCGAATATATAACGTCGAACCACCAACTAGAGATATAAATTCAAGATTAGGTGTAAGGGGAGTTTTGTTCATCCTCACAATTGATCTCTAGTTTCAATCTTTTTGACCATTCCCCAAAATATTACAAGAAGCATATTTTTCATATTTCATTTTTCTTTTCTTTTCTTTTCTTTTCTTTTCTCTTCTCGTCTTCTCTTCATTCTTTTCTTTCATGCTTCTATTTTTTTTTTTCAAATTTTGATTAGGGGGAAGGCGATTACAAAGTCGCATCGACGATCTTACACACTAAGTACATGACCAAATAGTGAACAATTCCAATTAAGTTCACTGCGACTGTCCCGACAGGGTAGGCTATTCTGGGTTGTGGCTAATTAATATAGGCAACGAAAAGCGGCTTACAACAACTGAAATGGGCTAAACAAAGGAAAATGACATATATCTACAAGGTAGTAAAAATGGGTCATTTTTGGCTATGTGGAGCTCATCAAAAACATAATTGCTTTTCCTCATGTACCTCCTCCTCAAACCAAACACGTATTCAATATCAAGAGACGGACGTCATATTTATGCAAATCGATGTTACACATTTCACAAGGAGAAAACCACTCAATTCCTAAATAATAATGAGACCAGTTATGAATGTTACTGGCCTAGAAAGCTCTAAATCCTCAGAATTTTGTGGCTTGCCAACAAGTGGTCAAATCTACTCAATTGACAATTAAAAGTTCAAATAGGCATATCATATCAATTTAATCAAATCTCAAGACAAAACGCGTTTTCAGACACGAAGTAAGCTGAAAATTAGGAGGAATCAGGTTAAGTGCATTATCATCATTATCGTTTTGCACGCTTCGGCATCAGACACACACACACACAAAAACACACAAAAAATTAAAATATTTTTGGATTTTTCTGATTTTTAATTTTTTTTGGATTTTTATAATTTTTTTTGAAAGCAATAAAACACACGACGGAAAATAAAACACACAAAAGCACACAAACTCTTCCCCAAACCTAAATGTCACAGTGTCCTCAATGTGACTCTACAGCAGATAAGACAGAAAATCCACAGCCAATCCTAAGGACAACTTGACCTAAGGGGAAGAAAAAAAATCTAAGAAAACATGAAAAACAAAAATAAAAAGGAAAGAAATTACCGTATACAAAGGGTAGCTCCCCCAAACCAGCTGCAAAGTGGGGGTTCGTCTTATAGAACAGTTGTCCACAGATGACTGTGATCAAAACAGCTTAAAGCTCTCAAGAGTCGATCAAACATCTGCGCATGTGCTACACAAAAGCATAAGTAGCACCAAGATATAAAGAAGACAAATAGAGACAAAGTCAATGATCATCTTAGCCTATCTGACGAGCTAGACCAATCCTCAGCATGGTGGTCATAGTGCATAAGAAGAGTAAGAATGTTAATAGGCGGCTCGTAAGGCAAGACGTACACATCAAATATCTCAAATTCACCCCAAGGCTTATCATCGGGTATGGATTGCATAAAATAAGAGTTAGAACTCTCAAGACCACTCAAAATATCAATCTTATGGATTTCTGCGAAAGAATTATCACAATCCTCCCCACTAATCATATGCTCAAACAAAGGCTCAAGAGAAATAGGGTCAAGACAATCAGTGGTTGAAAGTGATTCATCCTCAATAAAAGGGAAAAACTCGAATTTCTCTAAAATGAGTTTCTCAAAGAAATCATTGTCAATATCCCATCTATCTACACTTTTTTCACTCAAAGAATCAACAAAAAGTGTGTTCTTCCCTTCGCTTTGATTATTCTGCTCAATCTCTGTGGACATGACGTAGGTCCACCCCGACGCGGCCACGCGCGGGTTTGGGTAGGCGAATGAATCTCGTGGTAAGATTGATCTCGGGTTCGAAATTTAAGTCAAAGATGGAGTCGCCACCGAATTTTGTGGTTATTCGGAACCATTCGAGCCCAGTCTATGTCGTCATGGGCTATACACAAAGTACGACCCACTTCGATTTAAGAGTTTATGGGGCTCGTCCCTTTGCATTGCGATACCGATACCATCTACACCGGTATCGTGTAAAGAATGACTCTCGTACGCCAACGGTTTCGGACATCCGGAAACCGAGGTTCTGAGTAAGGGGTGAGGGTACGTGTTGGGAAGCCCACTAAGGACACCCAACCCCGCCCGCACAATGGCGGCCTCTACTAAGACATCGTTCGTGTTCGTGTGCGCGCGTTAGTAAAACGACTAAATGATATGCAAACAGCGTTTTCAGGCTAAGCATGTGAATTATTGGTTTGCTACGTCATTTAATGCATCTAACTATGGTCGAAGTTGTTTAGCATGCGAGGTTCATTTATAAAGCGATAAGCAAGTAAATAAAAAAAACTCGAAAATAAATACGTACAAGTTACACGGGCGGAAATACAACCCGGCCAAAACAAAGTAACGAATAAAAATAGAATCGAACAAATAAACGATACAAAACGATAAATAAAGACTCGAAACGGACCCGTATATAACAAACATACACTAGACTGTAAGTTAGATAAACAGACGAACTTTGATCAATTACGCATTATATTGCGTATTAATCAAAGGACGGAGGTACGAGACCTAGGCGTGGTGCTAGCCCGATCTCGAACCTCGATGCCTTGTCCCGACTTATCATATCGTAAAATGGCGTCTTGGTTAGGCAAATATCGGAGGCGACTAAAAAGTCGGCAATATAGGGTTAATCGTGAAAGACTACGATCACAGCCGTTTTAAGTATAGTGACATGCATGAGTTTTGAAAAAATAGAATTACGTGATTGACTTTGCACGCTACGACTAAGTCGTAAAAAAAAGACGAGGCTCGAATGTTGCATTAAAGCTCTCGGATTTCTGGGCTACAGGACCCACTCGATCGAGTCATTGTCTGACTCGGTCGAGTGCATCCTCGAGGGTAGCTACTGCCCAGTTTTTGGGGTGCTACTCGATCGAGTGGCCTATGTACTCGGTCGAGTAGCCCCTGTACTTGTGACAACTCGTTTTATTTTTTGTTGTTCAAAATCGATAGTTAGCCAAATTAAATACAAATATCGCACGATTTGAATTTAATTCGGCTTCCGGTGCTATAATCGTGTATGCATGCGATTATAACACCGTTATCGGAATTTTATGAAAATGTTATCGTTATGAGATTAAAAGGTTTGACTAGTGACGAAATTGTAGTCCTCCGCGTCACGACATCGGTACTAATCCCAACGGATTATGTGATGTCGGTTTTCGCATCAACGGATCTCGCACTAATCTTAGAAATGGGATCAAATGCGTTCAACTATGATCGATTACGATCACATCATGCCCTTGAGTACGTTGGGGCGGCGCTCCTCGAAAGGGTGCCACCTCCGTCGTTGCTCGTAAAGGGATTAGGCGGACTTTAGGCGATCGTCATAGTCAAACGTATTTGAAACCGAGATTTTAACGTTAATATACGCGGTAAATAAATGTTAATTGTTAGAATGCGGAATTAAAGTGTTAGTAAACAATAAAAAAACAGTTAGTGTTACTAGTACAATTACAATACAAAATACGAAAATGTAAACAAAAGATTAGAGATCACAAAGGTTGAGACGGGGTTTATGACACCCTCAACATACATGCTTAGTAAAGGCCTCGGAAATGGACTCGTAAATATCGACGGGACGCCAGAGTATCGAGGATGTATGCAAGTTATGGTGTGTGTGTGTGTATGGGTGGACTTTGTCGGTTTTTCGAGGGACAAATGACTCGGTTTTTGGCTTAGGATTGCTAAGGATTGAAGTGTAGTGTGGTGTAGGGTGTTAGGATGAGAATGTAGGGTTATTGAGCATTTGACCAAACTTATTTTGCAAAGGGTTTGAGGGGGTATTTATAGAGTACACCCCTCGACCTAGGGTCACTCGATCGAGTGGCCCTAGTGCACTCGATCGAGTACCCTTGAAAATGGGCCTGATCCGGTTTTTGACGCTCCACTCGACCGAGTGGGTCAATCCACTCGATCGAGTGGATCAAGGGGATCGAGATAATTTAGGAAATGGTTAACTTTTGTTTTATTTGAATTTTTGATTTGGGCGCCAGCTTCTAGAAGCTCCTCTAGGCTGATTTGCGTGACGGATTCGTCTTGGACAGGGTTTTGACCCGGTCGCCAAAAGACGGGTTTTGTTTTTGGTGCGGTTTTGGCCCAAATTAGTCTTATTTTGCTCGGGACGACCCACTGGGCCTGAATTTGGGGTTGGTTTTGAGAGATTTTTACTCCGCTAAAAGTCCATGTCGGATATTATTGATTCCGAGCCCAAGTTCGAGTATACTAAGTCACGTTTGCGTCCGATCATCATCGGGTGCTTTGTAGGGAACTGCTATAGACACTAGCAGGCAAAATGCGGGTGTCTACAGAGCCCCCACTCTGACTGAGGCTTGGACAAGGCAAAAGTCAAAGTAGCTACCAGGCCAATCGCAGATTACGACCTGGCAGCCTTCCGGTCGGGTCGTTTATAGTCCAGTAGACTCGCGTGGAGGGCTCGCCAGCCATAAGCAGAGGGTCATACCTGTCCTGATGATGGTAGCTCCGTGGGGAGTTAAACTTGCCTTTGGGGGTGTAGGTGTACCCGCATGCCGACACATCACATCTTGGATGTAGCATTCCGGGGGAAACATTGACTTATGCTGGGGAATGAAATAGCTGCGCGGAGACTTGCTTCTGAAGTCTGGGGTGTACCTGTATGCTGACACATAACAACTTGTATGTAACATGTAGGCGAAACACTGACTCGCGCTGGGGAGATAAGATACTGAATTTTTTTTGAAAAAAGGCCAAAATGTTTGGAAAGAATTTTATCGCAATTCTTCTTTAAAGAAATTTTTAGGAAAGCTCGGGACGACTTAATTCCTATTCTGGGTACTTTGTTTGAAATCAGGCCTGCGCGCGCATAGGGCCCAGGTTTGCTGAGGAGGCATGGCAGTTAGGGTTACAGGTGGGATTTCCTATTATAAATATAGGTCTCCCTGCTTCAACTTCTGTATTTTAACTCAAACTCTCCTTCTTCTTCTCAAAATCTTTCAAGAAAACTAGAAATTTCTGTCATGGGTATCGATCATCTTACTTCGATGCTTTTCGCCTGGTCCCAGTACTTTCGGGACGAGGATAAAGTTCAACTGACCCAGATGGGAATTGTTAGCCTATTCCCTTTCCAGCGTCTGATAATTGATTCGCATTTTCTAGACGCCTGCCTGACGTTTTGGGATACTACCCATCATGTCTTCGCGTTCCCGCGAGGAGAAATATGCCCTCTTCCCGAGGAAATCGCAGCTATAGGTGGTTGGAGCCCTGTCGCTCGTCCTGCTATCCCTCCGTTCTACCCGGATCCGAGGAGGAGGCTGAGGGATTTCTTGGGTCTGTCTCACGCCGAGACGGATCGAATGGTGCGGGGAAATACTGTTTCCCTTTTCAACTTGGCTGACAAATTTATGAACCTCCAAGACGTGAGGATCATTGCTGCTCATAGGCGTAGGGCCTTCGCCTTTTGCATGCTGCATCGTTGTGTCTTCGAGGGGATGATGGATGTTGACTCATGCATGGGTCAAATCAAGCTGATTGAAGTGGTTGACCAGATGGAGACTGGTCATAGCCCTGCTTGGCTAGCCACCGGAGAAATTATCATGGGTCTGGATGCTAGGCGACTTGACCCAAGCCGACAGTTGACGGGAAGTACCCGTCTCTTGCAGGTATACATCTCGATTTTTTTTTTTGTTTCGTGCAAAATTATTTCTGATGTCCGTAGGTCACTCGATCGAGTGGACCTGTCACTCGATCGAGTGACACTCTTAGCGAGCTACTGCCTATTTTTGGAGGGCTTACTCGATCGAGTCCCCTCCGAGTATTCCCAATTACCGTAGCAGCCAAATTAGCTCAAGGAGGCGTCGTATAAGCTCGAGTCATCATATAAACCGAGCTTATTGGGATGAGGAGCTGGTGTTCCATGGTGGTCCTCTGATTAGATGGACCGTCGCTTGGTGGTTCCTTTCAAAGTTGACTGGATTGGCCAAGAGAGACCAAGCCCGCTACCTGGTGATTCTGTCTCTTGACTGGACAGTTCATATTTACCCAGACCGCCTTTTGAGGCAGTTCGGTTCGTCTCAGCGCATTCCTGAGACTGAAGCCATCATTAGCGTCCCGCTCCAGTTGACGGACGCTATGTGCGACACCTGGTTGCAGAGGTGGTTTACCCGTCCCACGTGGACCATACCCAGCCCTTGCCAATCCGCTTGGGTTTCACGGGCTTACCAGAAGTGGACTTCCGAGGAGTCCGAGGAGAATCGCAAAGCTTTGAAGGTTGATGAGGCCTTCGGATTGGTTCGCCGGGAGACGGCGAGGGACAACAGGGGTTTCTTCAATGAGGGAGACACCCCTGCTACTTTAGTCCGATTAGAATCGGGTCTTAAGTCACAAACTAAGACTCGATCTAAGGAGGTCGGTGCTAGCAGCACACGGGGGCAGCCAAGCCCCCAGACTGATTTGGAGAGACGCCTTGGGCCAAGGCTGGCGGCCCGGGACAGACTAGGTCCGCGTGACTGGCTCCCTGAGCCCGTGAGGGCCCGACTTGGGCCCATTGAAGTGATAGAGGGTTCGGGCTCGAACAAACGAGCCCGAGCTAAAGAAGTTCCCGTGGTGATTCGGGAACGCTCCCCTCCGCGTCGTCGCCAGTGGACGGCTAAGGAGGCCAAGGACAAGGGGAAGGGAAAGATGCCCTAGATGCTGAGTCCTTCGCTTTATTATTATCTAGATATTACTACTATTTTTGTTGTGTGCCTTTTTTTTGTATTTTTTTTTGGAATTCCTGCATTTGTAATTTCTCGAGTTTATCGGGTCTTTTTATTTTGGGTATTTAATAAAAGAAGTTTATTATTAAACCGCTCCTGTCTTTTCTCGATTGCATTGGTTGTGCCCTTTTGAGGGGTTGCCTACGTATCCGCGATTAGCAGAATCAAACCAAACGTAGTTCAGGCTTAGTAAATTTGCAATCTCGAATTACACCAAGACAATTGGTTCAAGATGTTTGCGACAGTAGAATAAATAATTCTAGCTCATTGACTTGCTTTTTTGTAAAAAAAGATTTTGATAAATTTTGCTAATGACATTTGGAATTGGCTAAGGGTAGTAACGCTTCAACTGGTCCAGGTTGGTTGGGTTGACGAATTCATTCCCGTCCAGGTCCGTCAGCATCACTGTTCCCCTTGATAGGATCTTCTTTACCAGATATGACCCAGCCCAATTGGGTTTGAACTTTCCCCTTGGGTCAACTGGTAGTAAAGCTCGAACAGACTTAAGGACCAGATCCCCTTCCTTAATGTTCCTGGGCCTTACTCTTTTGTTGAAGGCCCGTTGGATCCTCTTCTGGTAGATTTGGATGTTATTGAGGGCGCGAGATCGTCGTTAATCTAGTAGAACCAACGTGTCATACCGTGCTCGAACCCAGTCAGCTTCGGGCACTTGGCTTTCTAGCAGAATTCTGAGGGATGGTACCTCTAACTCAACTGGCTGGACTGCCTCCATCCCATAGGTTAGGTAATACGACGTCGCCCCGGTTGCGGTGCGAATTGACGTTCGGTATCCCCATAGGGCAAAAGGTATTTTGTCGGGCCAATCCCGGTAATTATCAGCCAGCTTTTTGAGTATGGTGACAATTGTTTTATTGGCCGCCTCTACTGCTCCATTTGTTTGGGGACGATAGGGCGAGGAAGTATGCCTTTGAATTTTATACTTGGTCATCAGGGCCGCAGTCTCGGCTTGAAAATGAGTCCCGTGATCACTGATAAATTCATAAGGAATCCCATATCGGCATATTATCTTGTTCTGGATAAACTTGGCGACATGCTTAGCATTGAGAATGCAATATGATTCAGCTTCGACCAATTTGGTGAAATAGTTGACAGCTCCTAGAATAAAGCAGTGCCCACCAGTACCAGAGGGATTTATTTTCCCGATTATGTCGATACCCCATGTCGAGAATGGCCAGGGTGACGTCATGGTATAGAGCAATGATGACGGCATATGTTGCACATTGCCGAAGATTTGACAGTTATGACAATGTTTGACATATAACTGGCAGTCGGCTTCCATAGTATTCCAGCAATAACCGAGCCTCATGATTTTTCGGACCAGCATGTGGGCATTCATATGTGGACCGTTTTCGCCATCATGTACTTCGGCCATAACTTTCTCAGCCTTATATTTATCAACACAAAGGAGAAGAGCCCCCTGTGCCGTCTTTTTGTACAGTTGCCCGTCATCGGTACGGATGAATTGGGTGGCTAGCCTTCATAAGGCTTTCTTGGCTCGACCTTCAGTCCCGGGAGGATATTCTCCGTTTGTCAGGTACGTTAGCACAGCCTGATATCATGGTTCGGGATCTGTTATCTCAATGTCTTCGATGTCATGAATGTACGCCGGCTCGGACCGTCTTTCGACGCAAATTGGCATACTGGTCACGTGGTCGGGAATGTTCAGTAAAGATGCCAGTTTCGAGAGCGCATCTGTAAACTGATTTTCTTCACGGGGCAGGTATATGTACTCTACCCTTTGGAACTGTTTCTCGAGATCCCTTACTCGTGCCTGGTAGGCCACGAGATTAGCATTCCGAGTCTTTCATTTTTGAAGTGCTTGGTTAATGACCAAGGATGAGTCACCATGTACCCGGAGATTTGTGATCCCCAGATTGGCGGCGGCTTGTAGCCCGTAAATGCATGCTTCGTACTCTGCTGCATTATTGGTAACATCAAAGTCCAGTTTGATGGAGACGGGAGTATGCTCCCCTCTTGGTGAGATTAGGAGGATCCCGACTCCGAACCCTCGAAAATTAGATGCTCCATCGAAGTATAAATCCCACGTATCAGTATCGGTATGGAAAATATCTTCGTCTGGGAAGGACCAGGTGTCGGTGTGTCCTTCTTCGGTTACTGGGCTGTCGGCGAGAAATTCATCTACTACCCGCCCCTTAATGGCCTTTAATGGCACAAATTTTAGGTCAAACTCTGCCAACATTAGAGTCCATCTAGAAATTCGGCCATTGAGAATGGGTTTTTCGAAGAGGTATTTGATGGGGTCCATCTTGGATAGTACATGGACCTCGTAGCTGAGCATATAATATCGGAGCTTCTTAGTGGCCCAGACTTGAGCCAAGCACGTCTTTTCGAGCATGGTATATTTGCACTCATACTCTAAAAACTTCTTACTGATGTAATAGATAGCTCGTTCTTCGGAGTCAACTGTCTGAGCCAGCATAGCCCCCATGACTGTCTCGGTCGTCGTTAGGTATAACGACAGAGGCAAACCGGGTTGAGGTGACATTAAGACCGGCGGAGCAGACAATATTTCCTTGATCTTGTCGAAAGCAGCTTGGCACTTGTCATCCCATAGTACCCGTTCCCCTACTTTCAGTTTCTTAAAGATTGGTTCACACACCATAGTTAGTTTGGAAATGAACCGGCTGATATATTGGACTTTCCCGAGAAATCCCCTTATTTCTTTTTCGGTTTTGGGAGGTTGCATCTCGGTAATGGCTTTGATTTTAGCTGGGTCGACTTCGATACCTCGTTGGCTAACGATATGACCCAGTAATTTGCCTGACGTTACCCCGAAACTGCATTTTTGAGGGTTTAGCATCATGTTGTACTTGCGCAGTCGGGTGAAGAATTTTCTCAGGGCGGTGATGTGAGATAATCGATTTAGATAATTTTCTCAACTACAATTCTTTTGTTTTGCTTCATCAATTTAGATAATCGATCGCTGCCGAATTCAATTATGACTTCTGATTCAATTACCGAGGATGTAAAATCAATTGTTTTTTTACCAAAATAATCTTTTTAATTGCATTATGATTTTTTTTAATAATAATAATAAACTTTCAACATAATATGTGAATAGTATGATTGAATTAGTGTATACATTACATAATACGAAAATATGATCAGTTGAATTTAAAAGTTTGGACTCAAATTATAGTATATATTATACAAAATAACAAAAGACAAAAAAAAGAAAAAGAAAACAATAACTAACAAACAAAAAAAGAAATTTAAAGGAATTTAAAACAAAAAGATTAATTAAAAAAAAAAAACAGCAACCAACAATAAGATCGTGACCCCCACCGCTGACCACCCTCATCCACCAGACACCACCGCCGACCACCATCCAGCCCACCCCACGACCCGACCTACCACCACTTGACCCGACCCACCACCACCACCACCACCATTGACAGGGCTAAGTCGTATCCCTGATCAAAAGTACCCTAAGGTCACCAACTAATGTAGATAGTGAAGTCAGGGGTCGAACCACAAGGAGACAAAATTTAGTTGTCCATTCCTAAGATTTAGACTCTAGGTTATGGGTCACGGTCTGAATTGGTTTTGGTAAGCTAATAACTAAATACTGATAGATAAATCAATAAGGTAAAAGTCTAGGGTCTCAAGCTCACAATGAATATTACTCGGGTCAGGGAGTCAACTAACAGGTCAGTAATCGAACTACCTAAGGTGCAGGTCCGGTCGGTACACTACAACCTTTAAATCTAAACTTAACCTGCGATCGCTAGCATTAAGTCAGTCTACCCAAACTATCGGGCCTAATTAGTTCTTAACCCGGTCGGTGGAAAGTCCTAATTTGCGATACTAATTAATTGAATTATGCATCAAACAACTAATCAGAATTAAAACGATATTCAGGAGATAGTTCATACGATTAGAAACAGGTCAATTGACTATAACCCTAATAATACGCATCGATCCCCTCAAACCCTAGGTGAAATTTAGCTATGCATATTAAGAATAATTAAATTAACACAGTACGAATTGCAATTAAACATAACGGAAACGATACGAATTAATCTACGGAAAGAAATAATAAATCTACACTAGAAAACGATAAAGCAATATGAAGAATGAATTAAGACGGAAATTAAAGTGGAAATTGAAATTGAAATTAAGAATTGCAATACCGAAGAATTCCAGATCTAGAATGAAGAGCAAGGTTCAATGTATCTTTCAAAGTAAACTAAACTAAGAAAACTAAATAATGAAAAGTGTATAAAAGAAGGTAAAAGAAAAAGTGTAGAATGGAAGTTGTCTAACATATGAGTCGGGAAAACTGATTTAAAGAAAATCAGTTGGGCTCGAAAATAGGCCCAAAATCTATGCTAAAATCAGAAATGGCGCTTGGCCCGGATTGGGTGCAGTCGATCGAGTGTGTGATGGCACTCTGTCGAGTGACCCCCTAAAATATGGGCCGTAGCTTCACGGAGTGGCACTCGATCGAGTGCAGTAGGGGCACTCGATCGAGTAGCGCTGTAGGTCACAGCACTGCGCGCTCAACTTCAAACGACTGCCATTTCTTCGTTACTTGTTCAAATTGGACGTGTAATATACCGTTGAAAAGATAAGAGAAACAGCTTTCCAACGCCACCGGAATCATCTCGATTGGAGTTGTAGAACTCATGATATAGACATTTTAAGTTGACCCTTGTGTAGGCGATCATTCTTTCTTCTCAATTTGCATTTGTTTCCTTCTTTGTTCCTTCTCGATTTCCATTCTCGTCCTCGGCTTAGTCTTTTTAGTTTGTCAAGATGTAAATGCGTCCAAAAACACACATATCCTGCAAAATAACCTGAGATACGGCAGTATCGACTTTCTAGAAAATATCGACAATTAAGGCATAATCAGGAGAAGAAAACGTGATAAATCGACGGTCGGGGGACGAAATAAATAGATATAAAATGTGTTGATCAACCATCCAGCCCACCCCACCACGCGACCCACCACCACCATCCACCACCCACCCACGACCCACCACCACCATCCACCACCCACCCAGGATCCACCACCATCACCCTCATCATCACCATCACCCACTCGCCCACCACCACCCACCACCGCCCACTACCACCCACAATCAGACCCTCACCCATCACCACGACCCACCACCCACATCCCAACCACCCTCACCTGACCTCGCCAACCCACCCACCCTGCGACAAAGTCCCGTCGACCCGATCCTACCTTCTCGACCACCGATTCCGGCCAGCGACCCCCGATATCAGTGATGGCTCATTTTATGGGTGGTTTTATATTTATCTTTTAAAGTAGAAATATTTCTTGCTTCCACATTCACCCATGTCATCATGCCACATCATATCCTACATGGCTCCTACTTGGCACACCAATGGCAGTTTTCTTTTGATTTAAAAAAAATAAAAAGAAAATAGTAGTTACATAATGTACTGTATCATCACTTATCACGTACAATAGTTTACAATTACAACCTCTAAGAACCGCTTCCCATCACTTGAACTGCTTCCCATCAATTATAACCTCTTATAACTGCTTCCCATCAATTGAAATAAACTGATTTCAACTCCTCAAACAAGTAACTGCAACAACTACGAAGTAATGGAGTAGCCATACAACTCTATTTAATGCAAGGAATTTAGAATCCTTCCTTCCATCCAATAATTCATAAATTATTAATTATTACTAATGGCGTTTCAGTTTCAAGCCAAGTCTATTTCGAAAATAAATGAATGCTATATAAATAACAGCAAGGGTGATGTGGAAGTGGGTGCGGAAGCCGAACAACAATAACAAAGATTCCCAAGCTGGCAATAACTCTTCTAAGAAGGAAATCATTATTTAAAGTGTCGAGATGATTTTAGTTGTTAATTCCGTAGGTTATTCTGTCACTCATGTTCTATTCTTTCCTCATAATTCCAATTTTGTAACACCATTCTTATAGACAGATTCATTTTTTTTTATAATTTTTTTGACAGGGTACTACGATTCAAGAAACTGTGAAGGAAAGTTTGGTGAAATGCTAGGAGAAGGGTAATCTTTGTTAAGTTTGTTTCATTGTTTATCGATTTTTTGGCTTCTTTTTTTTGTGTGTAGGATTGTTTGATTGGGCAGAAGAACGGTATTGAGAAAGCTAATGGTAAGAGCCTAAGAGGAGGATGAATAGCAGGACGATTTCAATTTATGTATATTACGTTGAATTCCACTTTCGCTAACCGACGAATTCGATGATTATGCTGGGATTTTCAAGTATTTTGTTTGTTTTCTTGACAATTTTGGTCGATTTGTTGGTTTTTTAGTTCAAACAAGTACTTTAATTAAGTTTTTTTATCAACTTGGTCCATGTAGATTTCTGCGTATTAATTTTGCACTAAATAAATGATAAATGATACAAAGTTATATGCTTAATTTTGTATGATTTGATGTTTTATGCAGTGTAATTTGTTGTTTGTGCTTGAGCATCATCCCGCCATATTGTCAATCTTTACGTGGAGTACTATTAATTTCCGAATTTCCAATGTAATTTTTAAAAATAGCATAATATAATAGGAATAACTCATATAAGATGTCCTTTTTGTTTTTTTTAATAGAATTTTCATTTTTATCTGGGCTAAGAGACATGTTTTTAAGTTACCTCATTTTTTTTTGAATTCTAAATTACCTTATTAGTCATTTGGAAACAACATATTTGCATTGTCTTAGTAAATGGGTAATGTTATGTACATATGATTTCTTATCTCGCTATTTGCTTAAGCCTTGGACTTATTGGAACGATTTAACTCGAGTAAACGATCATGTTGTTATTTATTCCCATAAATTACCATTATATTTCTCTCACTAACATTTTCCCGAGAAACATTCAAATAAAAATGTCTCATTCTTGACTTATTGTGTTGGAAATTAAAATCGAAATGATAAGTTAAAATTCTAATTGCACTCATGAAGTTTGAAACAATTTTATTCTTAAGTTTATAAATAATATTGTAATAAACTTATTACTTGCATAGGTTGCATCCATTTATAAGACTTAGCTATTGGGGCTTATTATTTGTTCAACACTATTCCATTCTCAAGCAAAGTGATGGCTAAAGGTATTGGCGAACGAAAGTTCGTTGCTCATTCATATTCTTCCATGTAATTTTGTTCTATTATTTTTTATTTTCATTTTGTTAATTCTGTGCATTTAAATCATCACATTATTTTTCGTAGAATTAGGTTATGAATTAGTCTTGAAATCGCTTGATAACTTTATACAGTACTTGGTAGTCATCATGTAACCCTTTGAGACTTTTTTTTTGCTAAATCAAGGTTATTAGAAGAGTCTAAATAACCAGAAGTGTCGAGTAGTATCAACATTATTACAATTTCATTCCAACTTCTAAATAATTGATGACTTCGATCTCTCGAACTTTAAATGAAGTAATATGGAGTATATAAGTATAAGAAATGAAACTTCCTCTTACTTTTGGATAGCCTTTACTTTTCTAACAAGGCGAGAGTGAGTGAGTGACCTGATAACTATTTTTTTTTGCCAGCGACCTGATAACTATTACATGAACTAATTGTGTGATATCGAGAATCATGGTATGAATTGTATAGTTTGAGCCTTTACGAATGATGGTTCATTGTGTGGGAAGATATTTTGAGTTGCTTTGTTGTATGACTATTCAGATAAGCCATTTTTGAGTTATATAAATTGTAGTATGAGTTTTAGGATAAGTAAATGGTGAAACAAATGGAGATATGGATTACTGACATGAATCTTAGTTATGTCTTTATGTCAGTGTCATGAAGAACACAATCGACTCTATGAGTTAATTTGAGAGATAAATTGATCGTCAACATATATATGACACTCTTAATTTATTTGGCAACTAATTGAAAATCGACGACTAATACGAAGTACTGTGATTGATATTGTTGTGTTTGTGAATAAAAGTGAAATTATTTATTCTCTGTATATATATTTTCACATTATTTAAGGTAGCTATTAATAACTTAATTTTATTACCTTAAAATTATAGTAATTATAAATGCATTTATGATACATATTATCGAGTTCAAATCATATATTTTGACTTTTTCTCTACCTTATAACCACATATTAGAACATACCTACGAAATTCGTTTAAACCTATTATTCAAGTTTGAGAAGCCAAATCTTTTATGAAGTAGAACGGTAGAAACCATCAAAGAATAATAGAGAAAAATATTGTTAACTAACTTTATAAATAATTTGAACTAACTTCATCTTTTAAAGTAGAAACATTTCTTGCTTCCACATTCACCTACGTCATCATGCCACATCATATCCTACATGGCTCCTACTTGGCACACCAATGGCAGTTTTCTTTTGATTTAAAAAAAATAAAAAGAAAATAGTAGTTACATAATGTACTGTATAATCACTTATCACGTACATTAGTTTACAATTACAACCTCTAAGAACCGCTTCCCATCACTTGAACTGCTTCCCATCAATTATAACCTCTTAGAACTGCTTCCCATCAATTGAAATAAACTGATTTCAACTCCTCAAACAAGTAACTGCAACAACTACGAAGTAATGGAGTAGCCATACAACTCTATTTAATGCAAGCAATTTAGAAGCCTTCATTCCATCCAACAATTCAGAAATTATTAATTATTACTAATGGTGTTTCAGTTTCAAGCCAAGTCTATTTCCAAAATACATGAATGCTATATCAATTACAGCAAGGGTGATGTAGAAGTGGGTGCGGAAGGCGAACAACAATAACAAAGATTCACAAGCTGGCAATAACTCTTCTATGAAGGGAATCATTATTTAAAGTGTCGAGATGATTTTAGTTGATAATTCCGTAGCTTATTCTGTCACTTATGTTCTATTCTTTCCTCATAATTCCAATTTTGTAACACCATTCTTATAGACAGATTCTTTTTTTTATATTTTTTTTGAAAGGGTACTACGATTCAAGAAACTGTGAAGGAAAATTTGGTGAAATGCTAGGAGAAGGGTAATTTTGCTAAGTTTGTTTCATTGTTTATCGATTTTTTGGCTTCTTTTTTTTGTGTGTAGGATTGTTTGATTGGGCAGAAGAACGGTATTGAGAAAGCTAATGGTAAGAGCCTAAGAGGAGGATGAATAGCAGGACGATTTCAATTTATGTATATTACGTTGAATTCCACTTCCGCTAACCGACGAATTCGATGATTATGCTGGGATTTTCAAGTATTTTGTTTGTTTTCTTGACAATTTTGGTCGATTTGTTGGTTTTTTAGTTCAAACAAGTACTTTAATTAAGTTTTTTTATCAACTTGGTCCATGTAAATTTCTGCGTATTAATTTTGCACTAAATAAATGATAAATGATACAAAGTTATATGCTTAATTTTGTATGATTTGATGTTTTATGCAGTGTAATTTGTTGTTTGTGCTTGAGCATCATCCCGCCATATTGTCAATCTTTACGTGGAGTACTATTAATTTCCGAATTTCCAATGTAATTTTTAAAAATAGCATAATATAATAGGAATAACTCATATAAGATGTCCTTTTTGTTTTTTTTAATAGAATTTTCATTTTTATCTGGGCTAAGAGACATGTTTTTAAGTTACCTCATTTTTTTTTTTGAATTCTAAATTACCTTATTAGTCATTTGGAAACACCATATTTGCATTGTCTTAGTAAATGGGTAATGTTATGTACATATGACTTCTTATCTCGCTATTTGCTTAAGACTTGGACTTATTGGAACGATTTAACTCGAGTAAACGATCATGTTGTTATTTATTCCCATAAATTCACCATTATATTTCTCTCACTAACATTTTCCCGAGAAACATTCAAATAAAAATGTCTCATTCTTGACTTATTGTGCTGGGAATTAAAATCGAAATGATAAGTTAAAATTCTAATTGCACTCATGAAGTTTGAAACAATTTTATTCTTAAGTTTATAAATAATACTGTAATAAACTTATTACTTGCATTAGGGCAGAGCACGGATCGGATATCCGATCCGAATCAGGTTTTCGGATCGGATATCCGATCCGAAAATCCGAAAATTTTAATATCCGATATCCGATCCGAATCACTTCGGATATCCGATTTTTGATATCCGAAAATTTTGGACCGGATATCCGAACTATCCGATATCCGATTTGGTTGAGATTTTTGGTCAAATAAAATTCTAAATGAAGTTCAATTCAACCAGAAAAAAATCCTAATTTTAACTAATCTAGTATTGTACGGAGTATACTATTCTATATTTTAATGCAATAAAAAAATGTCACCAAGACTTAATGTAAAATGAATTAAATAATAACCTATCTACACTATAATACATTAATCCAAAATAAAAATTACAAAAATAACCCATTGTTCGGATCGGATCGGATATCCGAAAAAATTATTTTGGATATCCGAATCTGATCCGATATCCGAAATGTTCGGTTCGGATATCCTATCCGAAATCATTTTTCGGATCGAATATCCGGTTTTTCGGATCGAATACGAATCGGATAGCGGATCGGATTCGGATAGTCGGATAATTTACTCATCCCTAACTTGCATAGGTTGCATCCATTTATAAGAATTAGCTATTGGGGCTTATTATTTGTTCAACACTATTCCATTCTCAAACAAAGTGATGGCTAAAGGTATTGGCGAACGAAAGTTCGTTGCTCATTCGTATTCTTCCATGTAATTTTGTTCTATTATTTTTTATTTTCATTTTGTTAATCCCGTGCATTTAAATCATCACATTATTTTTCGTAGAATTAGATTATGAATTAGTCTTGAAATCGCTTGATAACTTTATACAGTACTTGGTAGTCATCATGTAACCCTTTGAGACTTTTTTTTTGCTAAATCAAGGTTATTAGAAGAGTCTAAATAACCAGAAGTGTCGAGTAGTATCAACATTATTACAATTTCATTCCAACTTCTACATAATTGATGACTTCGATCTCTCGAACTTTAAATGAAGTAATATGGAGTATATAAGTATAAGAAATGAAACTTCCTCTTACTTTTGGATAGCCTTTACTTTTCTAACAAGGCGAGAGTGAGTGAGAGACCTGATAACTATTTTTTTTTGGCCAGCGACCTGATAACTATTACATGAACTAATTGTGTGATATCGAGAATCATGGTATGAATTGTATAGTTTGAGCCTTTACGAATGATGGTTCATTGTGTGGGAAGATATTTTGAGTTGCTTTGTTGTATGACTATTCGGATAAGCCATTGTTGAGTTGTATAAATTGTAGTATGAGTTTTAGGATAAGTAAATGGTGAAACAAATGGAGATATGGATTACTGACATGAATCTTAGTTATGTCTTTATGTCAGTGTCATGAAGAACACAATCGACTCTATGAGTTAATTTGAGAGATAAATTGATCGTCAACATATATATGACACTCTTAATTTATTTGGCAACTAATTGAAAATCGACGACTAATATGAAGTACTGTGATTGATATTGTTGTGTTTGTGAATAAAAGTGAAATTATTTGTTCTCTGTATATATTTTCACATTATTTAAGGTAGCTATTAATAACTTAATTTTATTACCTTAAAATTACAGTAATTATAAATGCATTTATGATACATATTATCGAGTTCAGTTCATATATTTTGACTTTTTCTCTACCTTATAACCACATATTAGAACATACCTACGAAATTCGTTTAAACCTATTAATCAAGTTTGAGAAGCCAAATCTTTTATGAAGTAGAACGGTAGAAACCATCAAAGAATAATAGAGAAAAATATTGTAAACTAACTTTATAAATAATTTGAACTAACTTCATCTTTTAAAGTAGAAATATTTCTTGCTTCCACATTCACCCATGTAATCATGCCACATCATATCCTACATGGCTCCTACTTGGCACACCAATGGCAGTTTTCTTTTGATTTAAAAATAAATAAAAAGAAAATAGCGTAGTTACATAATGTACTGTATCATCACTTATCACGTACAGTAGTTTACAATTACAACCTCTAAGAACCGCTTCCCATCACTTGAAATGCTTCCCATCAATTATAACCTCTTAGAACTGCTTCCCATCAATTGAAATAAACTGATTTCAACTCCTCAAACAAGTAACTGCAACAACTACGAAGTAATGGAGTAGCCATACAACTCTATTTAATGCAAGCAATTTAGAAGCCTTCATTCCATCCAACAATTCAGAAATTATTAATTATTACTAATGGTGTTTCAGTTTCAAGCCAAGTCTATTTCCAAAATACATGAATGCTATATCAATAACAGCAAGGGTGATGTAGAAGTGGGTGCGGAAGCCGAACAACAATAACAAAGATTCACAAGCTGGCAATAACTCTTCTATGAAGGGAATCATTATTTAAAGTGTCAAGATGATTTTAGTTGATAATTCCGTAGCTTATTCTGTCACTCATGTTCTATTCTTTCCTCATAATTCCAATTTTGTAACACCATTCTTATAGACAGATTCTTTTTTTTATATTTTTTTTGAAAGGGTACTACGATTCAAGAAACTGTGAAGGAAAATTTGGTGAAATGCTAGGAGAAGGGTAATTTTGCTAAGTTTGTTTCATTGTTTATCGATTTTTTGGCTTCTTTTTTTTGTGTGTAGGATTGTTTGATTGGGCAGAAGAACGGTATTGAGAAAGCTAATGGTAAGAGCCTAAGAGGAGGATGAATAGCAGGACGATTTCAATTTATGTATATTACGTTGAATTCCACTTCCGCTAACCGACGAATTCGATGATTATGCTGGGATTTTCAAGTATTTTGTTTGTTTTCTTGACAATTTTGGTCGATTTGTTGGTTTTTTAGTTCAAACAAGTACTTTAATTAAGTTTTTTTATCAACTTGGTCCATGTAGATTTCTGCGTATTGATTTTGCACTAAATAAATGATAAATGATACTACCTCCGTATCTATATGTTCGTCCACTTTCAATATAATACTCCACCCATATATTAAACAAAGTGGACATACATATAGATACGGAGGGAGTACAAAGTTATATGCTTAATTTTGTATGATTTGATGTTTTATGCAGTGTAATTTGTTGTTTGTGCTTGAGCATCATCCCGCCATATTGTCAATCTTTACGTGGAGTACTATTAATTTCCGAATTTCCAATGTAATTTTTAAAAATAGCATAATATAATAGGAATAACTCATATAACATGTCCTTTTTGTTTTTTTTTAATAGAATTTTCATTTTTATCTGGGCTAAGAGACATGTTTTCAAGTTACCTCATTTTTTTTTTGAATTCTAAATTACCTTATTAGTCATTTGGAAACACCATATTTGCATTGTCTTAGTAAATGGGTAATGTTATGTACATATGACTTCTTATCTCGCTATTTGCTTAAGCCTTGGACTTATTGGAACGATTTAACTCGAGTAAACGATCATGTTCTTATTTATTCCCATAAATTCACCATTATATTTCTCTCACTAAAATTTTCCCGAGAAATATTCAAATAAAAATGTCTCATTCTTGACTTATTGTGCTGGGAATTAAAATCGAAATGATAAGTTAAAATTCTAATTGAACTCATGAAGTTTGAAACAATGTTTTTCTTAGGTTTATAAATAATACTGTAATAAACTTATTACTTGCATAGGTTGCATCCATTTATAAGAATTAGCTATTGGGGCTTATTATTTGTTCAACACTATTCCATTCTCAAGCAAAGTGATGGCTAAAGGTATTGGCGAACGAAAGTTCGTTGCTCATTCGTATTCTTCCATGTAATTTTGTTCTATTATTTTTTATTTTCATTTTTGTTAATCCCGTGCATTTAAATCATCACATTATTTTTCGTAGAATTAGGTTATGAATTAGTCTTGAAATCGCTTGATAACTTTATATAGTACTTGGTAGTCATCATGTAACCCTTTGAGGCTTTTTTTTGCTAAATCAATGTTATTAGAAGAGTCTAAATAACCAGAAGTGTCGAGTAGTATCAACATTATTACAATTTCATTCCAACTTCTACATAATTGATGACTTCGATCTCTGGAACTTTAAATGAAGTAATATGAAGTATATAAGTATAAGAAATGAAACTTCCTCTTACTTTTGGATAGCCTTTACTTTTCTAACAAGGCGAGAGTGAGTGAGAGACCTGATAACTATTTTTTTTTGGCCAGCGACCTGATAACTATTACATGAACTAATTGTGTGATATCGAGAATCATGGTATGAATTGTATAGTTTGAGCCTTTACGAATGATGGTTCATTGTGTGGGAAGATATTTTGAGTTGCTTTGTTGTATGACTATTCGGATAAGCCATTGTTGAGTTGTATAAATTGTAGTATGAGTTTTAGGATAAGTAAATGGTGAAACAAATGGAGATATGGATTACTGACATGAATCTTAGTTATGTCTTTATGTCAGTGTCATGAAGAACACAATCGACTCTATGAGTTAATTTGAGAGATAAATTGATCGTCAACATATATATGACACTCTTAATTTATTTGGCAACTAATTGAAAATCGACGACTAATATGAAGTACTGTGATTGATATTGTTGTGTTTGTGAATAAAAGTGAAATTATTTGTTCTCTGTATATATTTTCACATTATTTAAGGTAGCTATTAATAACTTAATTTTATTACCTTAAAATTACAGTAATTATAAATGCATTTATGATACATATTATCGAGTTCAGTTCATATATTTTGACTTTTTCTCTACTTTATAACCACATATTAGAACATACCTATGAAATTCGTTTAAACCTATTAATCAAGTTTGAGAAGCCAAATCTTTTATGAAGTAGAACGGTAGAAACCATCAAAGAATAATTGAGAAAAATATTGTAAACTAACTTTATAAATCATTTGAAACATCAAACATGAATCGGTTACTAATTTTTTTTATAATATTTGGATTAGGGCACTAAAATGAAATTTTGAGGGGAAAGTGGGTTTTTAGATTAAATTAATATTCGTCAGAGCAATGATCGCATCCGGGAAATTCAACACATACTAATTAAATTGTGTGCAGGAAGAATTAAAATGAAGTTTCAATTCAAACAATTTTCTTTTTTCAGTTCATATTTCCTCAAAATTCGTGATTATTATTTCTAGACATGTTTTTATAGCACAATTTTGGTGAATAACACAATTTTTCGAGAGGGTCTCATGTGAGTCGATCTTAGAATAATTGTATTGTGATATCGTCTCACATAAGAATTTGTAGAATTTTTTGAGGAACAACCGCGCAATTTGCGCGGGTAAAAACTAGTTTAGAGAGAAAACAAAAACATTTTACTTTTTTTATGGGTGAAATGAGAGGGGTAAACTGGTATAATGTTGTTAGGATTGATTAAAGACTTCTTAGGAAAAAGTAATTTCGCTTTTCTATGGTGTAGCAAAATTATATAATAACTAATTTTTCATTTTATTGTAGATGAAAATTACGTTTTTATGTAACTATTTACACTATAACGTTTATATTTTGTGCACGGTTTACGGACCAGTGGAAGGTTTAATAAAATATTGTAATATAACGTAAGTAACGATGATACACAAAAATAATAAAAACTAATTTCATTTAAAAAAAATTGTGATATTGAACAAAAAATAATTCATTTACGAAGTATTTTTCAAATAAAAATAGTTTTATTGTACATTTTTTTCACTTACAAATTTTGGTAGATTGTAATTCACAAAAAAGTTGTTCAAAAAATGAGAACATGTTATTTTAATAAACAAAATAAAAATTTAAATGATATCAAAAATTTCATGGTAAAAAAATTGTGAATGTTTGTAAAAAGAAAAATTCATTAATTTCTCCGGACAATTTTTTTTATAAATATATCTAAGTAATTTTTTTGTTGGGTGCATTTTGGAGCAAAAATAATTTATGAGACTTATTTTCAAAGTATATATAAAAGATTAGTGTTATAGAAAAATAATAAATCTTTAAGTTTTTTTTGTTAATGGTGTAGCACTTGGTGCCCGTTAACACATGTGGACTCGCCCCTGATTGTCTCAGTTGACAAAAAAAAAACCATGACCAAAACTAGAGCAGTACTGTAATTCCAAATGCTCAAAAACACTCGAATAGAGTAGTATTGTTGTTCACTACATATTTACAAATACTCAAAATTGTTGTCATCAAGTTGTTCCAAAATTGAACGAACTGCATCTTGTGATGTATCCATGACCATGTGTTGCAACATCACGAGAAGGACCTCTGAGTGATTGTTCAATGTCCACTTGAGTACTGCTTCTCGTATATCGCCTATATCGTCCATGCCACCTAAAGCAAGCAATAATCATGATTAAGACGATACTGCTACCTAAACTAATAAGATATTATTCTACTATCTTTGGTATAGTAATCAACTGTAATATTAATTAGTGATTCTGTACAATTAGTATCTAGATACATTAGTTAGCTTGAGTATATATATTTGTAATCATACTATTAGTATAACTGCTTCTCTCAATTATTCACGTACAAATATGGTAATAATAATAATAATAATATTACCATTTGAAAGGAAACGGAATGCGATGGATTGTTTTCCTATGCTATACCAGTTTCCTTCTTTGAGATTGTTGATAGCATGTGAAAATTGCATATTTAGCCCAATTGCTGATGTACTGGCCACTACATTGAAATTGACTTTTGCTTTGAATATGTCTAAAAAGACATAGCTCTTCAATGTTTCTAATGGAAAGAATTGCGCATACAAAGATCCTGCGCTAAGAAAATGAGTATACCTTGGGGCAAAACTCGAATGTGAATCAATCCCACCTGAAAATGGCCTCAAACAATCTTGTACATTTTAGCCTTTTAGGAGCATGTTTTATTTGGACGAGTATTAACATAAAGAGATTTTGTAAAAACTTTTAAAATATTTTTTGTCGTCTTTCATTTTTTAAATTAAATTAAAAGAATTATCACAATTTAATTTTGACAAATAATTGTGACAATATTAGCCATATTGTCACTATTAAATTTCAATAAACAAATGTGACAGTTATTTTGAAATATATCCGTGATTTTCATGGGTAAAAAAACTAGTATATATATATATATATATATATATATATATATATATATATATATATATATATATATATATATATATATATATATATATATATTTATATAGAGAGAGAAATACAGGTTTTGGTTCATTTACCAATTTCTGTACAATTTACCTCCTTTTAAGGACCATTGGATCTCACATGATCAACAGAGATTAAAACTCACTTGATCACCAAAGCAATTTTTTCCTCAGGTTTTTATAGCTATTTCAATGTACAAACATGATTATTTGATGAAGAAACATAGTTATTTTATGGTAAACTCAGTTGTTTACTGATGAGAATAATAATTTTATCAGGTTATACATACATAGTCATTCCAATATTGATACGTAGTTATTTTAATGTAGAAACTCGATTATTGTATTGAATAACTTGTGTGATATTGTATTGAGATGAAACTCAAATAGTCATCTTTTAATAACAAATCACAATATAGTAATACTACGTCTCATAATAAAAACAACATTACAGGCAAACAGACATACTATAGCGATGATCAAACTGGGTCAATTAACGAAGGAGATGAAGACATGGATGCAGAAATTCAAGACATACTAGAGAACAATAGTGAAGATGGAGGAGCGTGGCAGGAGGTTCCACCTAAACATGGTAATAATTTGATCCATACTGCTGCTGACGTCCAATCGGAGCTGGAATACTGGAAATACACTGTGAGTTGTTATGTTTTAGGGGGGAGTCCTCCATGGTTCGTTCTGAGTGGGTATTTTAAACGGATTTGGAAAGGAGATGAAGTTGAACAAGTATCATTCCAACCCAATGGTATCTGTTTGATTCGTTTCAAAACTGAGGAAGGTAAACAAGAGGCGTTACGTACATGGCAATTAATTTTCGATAATAAACCTCTGATACTGAGAGACTGGCACCCTACGCATAGTTTGGAGAAGGAAGATGTGAAATCAGTTCCTATTTGGATCGGATTTTACAACCTTCCTCTTGAATTCTGGGGACAAGCACTACTGAAAAAAGCTAGTCTTGTTGGGACACCATTGCGATGTGATACAGCTACCACAATGAAGAATTTCGTGGGTTTTGCACGGGTCATGGTTGAGGTACCATTTAATTCGAAGCTACCAGATGTTATTACTTTTCAGGATGAACTTGATGTTACCCACACACAGATCGTACACTATGAATGGAGGCCGATAAGATGTGGGTTATGTCTTCCTCATCTTTCTATTGCTTCGCTTTTCCCTGTCCTTCTGAACATCATGACCAACCCTCGTGGCGCTCGGATTCTTTCTTTCACTGATCCTTCGACTGAAAGGACGGAGGGTAGGGATAGGGTTAACACCGACCTTGCTTCCTCCTCTGGAGGAGCGAGTGTTAGGGTGGCTGAGGAGGGTCACTCAGAGGACAGTGGGGGCGCCAACTCCCCTGAACCTGCCCCCTTAGATGTCATTGACTCTGATGATGAGACGTTGGAGATTGACCCCTCCACAATCGCCGGTCCCCTGATTCCTAGGGCGCCGGGAAGAACCTACTACCTAGACAAAACCAAGTATAGGATCCCCCTGCGGACTTACCCCGCCTCTAAGAATCGGGACCTAATTTTGGAGAAAAATGTCGTTGAGGCTATAGCTGCCTTCTACAACTTTGGGGAGGGCGGCACAATCATCATCCCTGGAGAGAGGGATACTGTGTGCAATCCCCTGACGGCTGCATAGCCGTCTACCACAAGTTTTTAGAGTTTGGCCTGCGTTTTCCCCTGCACCCCTTCCTGGAGGATGCCTTCAGGCGCATGAACGTGGCCATTGCCCAATTGACTGCCCTGGCAATCAGGTCATTGATAGCTTATACCTGGACCTGCTTGTTTCTGGGTGAGGGGCCAACCATAGACGCCTTGAGGTTTATGGTTGGCCTGCAGATTGTGGCCTTCAATGAGGGCGGGAGTTCTCCCGGGTATTTCTCTCTTCTTAGGCAGAAAAACTTTTTTCTGGTCTAGCCGATCTTGAACAGTCTGAAAGACTGGAAAGATAACTTCTTGTATGTGCATAGCGCTACAGGATGGAGGATTCCCCGGCATTTCAGGAATCACGTTCATACCCGGTTGGAAACCCGCTAGGAGTACCACCCTAGCGTTGGGGGGAAGGCCCTTGAAGTAAAGTTAAGCAATAAAGAACTGGAGTTGGTCAAACGGTTTGCCTCCTCTAAGGATAGGAAAGGTGTATTTGGTCCTGACCACTAGATCCCCCACGCGGAACTCATAGCTACCGACGTATATCTAAACCGAGTGGGTCTAAATCTCGGCCTTGGAGAGGGTAGCTCCGGGATTCTGATAATAGTTGCCTTTTCTTAGCCTTGCTTTGTTGTATTCTTACTTGGTTAACTTTCTCCATTTTTTTGCAGAACTTGCCACTCACCTTCGGTCAAAGAGGGAGCTGAGGGATCTTGGCTTGAATAAGTTCAAAAGGTTTCCAACAATCGTCCTCCTCTCCCCTTTGGTTACAAGAAAGGTGGGCAGGCTCTGATGACGTTCGTAAAGAGCATATCAGTCAACGGGGCAAAGTTTCCTCCTCTTCCTCCTAAGCCGACTCCTACAAAGCCTGCAGCTAGCTATCAAAAGGAACCGGTTGTAATAACAAGAGGTTCCTTAGATAACCGAAAAATGATTGGCACCTGTTGTAAGTGAACCGGTTCCAAAGACCTTATCAATGGAACCGGTTGTTCACTAAAAGAGGTGCCAAAGGTAGTGTCTAAAATTTCTAGACCACATTAAAATACTTTGGCACCTTTTGTAGGTTCAACCGGTTCCAAAGACCTTACCAATGAAACCGGTGGTTAACTAAAAAGAGGTGCCAAAGGTACATGTTAAAATTTCTGAATCTTATTACAAATTTCTCCATCAATAGAACCTATTTTCCTAACAAATGGTTCCAAAGTTTCTAAATTACAAATCGTAAAACACAAAATCCTAAGTTCTTTTCTTAGAAATTGAACCCAATTAACTTAGAAATTGAAAACAGAAAATGATATGACCCTAAGTTACTTCGAAATTGAAAACACAACACTAAGAACCCAGAAGACACGAAGAACCCTAATCAGACGAACACGAGTAAGAAGATGAAGACGAAAACGCACCGATCAGAAGAAGAAGGAGAAGACACGAAGGAGAAGACGGTCGACGAACCCTACCCGCGAAGAATCCAGACGACACGAAGAACCCAGACACGACGAACCCTAATCGGACGACACGAAGAAGAAGACGAAGACGAAGACGCACAGATCATAAGAAGAAGACACGAAGCAGAGTCACGAGGAACCCTAAACACGAAGGTACCCTGAACTTTTTTTTCTAATTCACAATTACTCTGCTTTTTAATTGCATTTCTGCTTCTTCTGTTTACTCTACTATGGAGTTCTCGCCAATTATCCGCCATTGATTTTCTCCGCCCTTTTTCCGGTAATTTTCTCTGTTTTTCTGTTTTTTTTTTTTGCGATTTTTGTGCTTCGATTAATCGTTTTTTACTGTTGAAATGGATTGAGTTAGTGAGTTTAGCTTGAAAATGATACGAAATATTCGCTGCGAATATCGCGTTTTTTTTACTGTGCTACGAAATGTTCGTTGAGTTAGTGAGTTTAGCTCGTTTTATTACTGTGACTTTATGCTCAATTTTGTTCCCTTCTGTTGAGAGATGAATATCGCCACCCTTCTTCTGTAATTATATGATTTGATTTGATCATATAGTTACTATAAATTGTAAATGTGGTTAGTGAGTACAGTATGAATGTGTATATAATCGGATGGTTTCGTCATGTAATCTTTTCTCAGTATCTCTATATTTTGAAAAAAGCGCTCAACTTTGATTTCTCCATTCAAAAACCCTCCCCCTCGTGACTCACTCGCCGGCCGTCGTAGCATTCGCCACCTCTACTCCGCCCCCTGGCCACAGGTTGATAAACCCTACTTTTTTCTAATTGCTTTTGGTACAAATTGATTCCGTGGTGGTAGTAGTAGTAGTAGTAGTGAAATGCTTTGGTTAGTTACGAGTTGGAAAAGTGAAGGCAAAGGAATGAGACCTAATATCGAGGGAAAATGGATCACAGATGTGGATTCTTATCACCTGATGTGATGTTACCTTACCTGTAAAACTTGCATGAATGTAGCTTACTTGATGGTTTTAATTAATCAATCTATTTTTGTTTTGTTTTATTTCTTCTAGTAGGTCAATTACCGAATTAGAATCCAGAATTTAGGATTGAAAGAGAGTTTTAAGTACAAGCACAAGAGACTTAGAACTAGTAGTATAAGTTATGACAAAGTAATTCCCATTTTTTATGTCAAGTATTTTTGTCTGCAGGTTTAGTTATTCGGGAGTAGGCAGAAAAGGAGCCCCCTAAAACACGAAAACCTAATCGGATCAAAAGCTGGACAGAATTGGGATGGGGATGGAGCAAAGGGCAATGTATCCGGAGAATGAGGCGTTAGTACAACACATGAAGAATTGGTGGAAGGAAATGGTGGAGAAAAATGGCCAAAAATGCTCTCCAAACTTGGAGTCCAATGTCAACAAGGCTTTCACCAATGTCTGTCGCCATAAATCCCCAATCACTACCCCTAAACACTTTCTGGCTATCAAGTACGTCCTCTCTCTTTCCTTTTCCTTTGTCCCCCTCAAAGTTGACGTACTGGTACTACTTACCAATCTTGTACACTCATCATAGCCGAAACTTAGATAGATAATTATTTTTAAATGAAAATTTCATCTAATATAACTATATAAGTAGCTCGGTTGGCTAATACTCATATGAGAGTGAACCATTTATGTCGTGTTATGTCGGAAAAATAATTTTTTTTGGTGATTCTTAGAATAATAATATATGAACCGCCACTTACATTTAAATTTATTTAGTATTTATATCGAATAAAAAGGTTACCGATGTTTACTTATCGTCCCCAATTTATCAAAATAAATGAATTTAATCCTTCACATATTAATTAGATATAAATTTTAAGAAATAAATAGATCAAATATTTAGTTTCGTCACTATGGGCCCTTTCTTTTTGGTCGAAATCGACTCGTTTGAACTATATTGAACTGAACTTAATGAGTCTGAACTAAAGTGAAGTGAATTGAACTGAACTAAAGAACTTGTAAGAATTTGTGCCACCGTTGAACTTGTTACTTTGTAAGTCTCAGTGAGCAACAACTGGTGGATCATCTTGAGGTCTCTTTTCTCCTCCCTCCTCTGATTTTGTCTACATCATTTTCATTCTCCTCATGCCAACTTTTCACTTATCTCTCGTCCCGCCTGAAAATATTAACCACAATATAGTATTGGAGTATCAGATATGACTGTTTGTGCTAGATTTTCAATGTTAAAATAAAGTATTACTGTATCGTTTTATATTGGCATATTAGAGGATAGATATTAGATGTATTTTTAAATATGTTTAAATATTTTTAAACTTGGTTATTTAAGTTTGTCTACAGATGAATAGATGAGCATTGATGTGATTTGTCTTTAGACATTTGGTGGTCTGATATGATTCCATTTTAGTTGATTTATTCTATTGCATGGTGCCCTAGTTCATATGTTAGAATGAGATTTTTTTTATTGCATAGAGTATGAAAGTAGATGCTTCAATCTGTGAGATTATTTGAATTTTGTGTCTTTTTGAATTAAATTTTGTGAGTTAAGTATTTAATTACGCTGTATTATAGGAATATATGTGTGGACATGACATAGGTCCACCCCGACGCGGCCACGCGCGGGTTTGGGGAGGCGAATGAATCTCCTTATGATATGGTCAAATTGAAATTTAAATCGAAGTAGGAGTCGCCACCGAATTTTGTGGTTATTCGGAACCGTTCGAGCCCACTCTATGTCGTAGTGGGTCGTATACAAAATACGGCCCATTTGCGATGTCAAAGTTTATTGGGCTCGTCCCTTTGCATTACGATACCGATACCGACATTATCGGATATCGTGTATTGAACGACTCTCGTTGCCAATGGATTCGGACATCCGGAAACCATGGTTCTGAGTAAGGGGTGAGGGTACGTGTTGGGAAGTTCACTAAGAACACCCAACCCCGCCCGCACTTTAGCGGCCTTTACTAAGATATCGTTCGTTTTTGGTGTACATGGGTTAGTTCGACGGTTGAATGATATGCAAACATTATTTTCCTAAGCATGTGAGAAAAATAAATAGATGGGTTGCTAAGTCGTTTAATGCATATTAAGCTAATAACGTCATAGTTATTTTAGCATGTGAAGTCGTTTTAGTCTAATAAAACGATAAAAACAAATAAAAAGCTACAAACACGAGAAAACGAGTTAGTAACGTTTAAATAAATCGAATAAAGACATGAATAAATAATATGCATGGCTCGGAAAAAGTTTTAATGACACGTGATGGATTAACACGTGTTGACCGAGGTCGAAAAAAGTATTTATTGGAATATGTCGCGAAAAGTCGCTTTTTATGTAAAGGTTCGAAAAGAATAAAAAATAGAAACGCGAGAAAACAAAAAAAAAAAAGAACCGATGAACCGGCTGCCGCGCGGGTCGCCTGACAGGCGCGCGACCAGCGTGGTGGCCTGCCGGGTTTTATTTTTTATTTGTCGAAAAATCGTCAATTTTTATGAATCGCGTACAAATATGGATTAATTTATACTCGATTTATATTTTCGATATTCGTCGTATTCGATATTCGATTATGAAATCGATATCGAATAGTCGGAATGTTTTAGAAAAAGTTTTAAAAAAAGTTTGTCTTGAGCGAAAAGTAAAAAAAAAGAATTTGAACGAAAAAGATGTTAATTCTCTCCGCGTTTAAAATCATCGAATTTTGTTTAAAAAAGATGTAATGATTTTGTTAGCATCAACGAGAATTAATTAATTTAGTTCTTATAGATACGATATTCGATTAGAGAATCGGTATCGTATTTTAAGAACGTTATAAAAATAGTTTTTTTGTATTATCGATTATTAGTAATAAATAAAAATATGCGACGAACGACCCATATTAATAATACGAAACGACCGACGACCCGTAAAAAAAAGTGACGGACGAAAAAAAGGAAAAAAGACGTGAGAGAGAGAGAGAGAAAGGAGAAGAATCAGGTTTGATTTACACCCTCAACCTACATGCTTTACTTTCTCGGTATAGAGCTCGTCGGACGGTGGCTTAGGCACGGGAGCGTCGAGATGATGCGGGATGAGTTAAGGTGTCGGTTTGGTGCGTTTTTTTATGTGTGAGGTGACGGTGGATTTGGCCGGATGACGGGGTCGGTTTCGTCGGTATTTCGAGACTACTTCGGGATTACGTCGGGAATTCTTACTAAATGTTAAGGATATGTGAATGGTAGATTTATGATGTGTAATTGTTGTGTAGAATCGTTGTCCTTTGTGTTGGACGGGAGGTCCTATTTATAGGGGTCGAGGTAGTCTTGCTTGTCTGACAAGAAATAATGGTTTGGATAGGAAACACGAGAGTTCGAAAGGGAACGAAAGTCTCGTTTCTTGGTGGGGAAGCCAAGTATTTCGGCTGTCATGAAGAGTTGGCCGAGTATTTTGGCTGTTTTGGCCGAGTATTTGGAGCTCGGTCGGTGTCTGATTCGGTTTTCGGATAGAATTCCTACTTGAGATCGAATTCTATCCTTAAACAGATTTGTTTAATATTTATGAAAGCTGATTTTTGTAGTATTTGGGACTGAATCAGCCGTGTGAGGTGTCACGGCTGACTCGTGTGTCTCGAGAATATTTTTCGACCGGGTTTTGACTCGGTCGTAAAAAGACGGTTTTACCCCTGGTGTCGGAATCGACCCAAATTAGTCTCATTTGACTCGAAACGACCCACTGGGCCTGGATTTGAGGTTGGTCTTGTAAGATTTGTACTCCGTAATAAGCCTAAACCAAATGTCCATGATTTCGAGCCCATATCCGAGTCCATTAAAGCATGTTTGCGTCCTATCATCATCGGGTGTTTGGCGGGACCTACTATAGACACCTGGCGGTAAAAATGTGGGTGTCTACAGACCCCCCACTCTGACTGAGGCTTGGACAAGGCGAAATTCAGAGTAGCTACCAGGCCGATCGAGGATTAAGACCTGGCAGACTTCCGATCGGGTCGTTTAGAGTCCATTAGACTTGCGTGAAGGGCTCGCCAGCCATAAGATAGAAATCATACCTGGATAGACGTCAATAATGTTGCGGGGACTTTTCTTAAAAAGTCTTGGGTATGTCTGTTTACAGACACATCCATCTTGGAATGGCGCGGGAGCCTCCATTGGAAGCTGTGGGTATACCGCTTACTGATAATCCACCTCGAAATAGCACGGGAGCCTCCATTAGAAGCTGCGGGTATACTGCTTACTGATACATCCCATCTTAGAAATGCGCGGGAGCCTCCATTGGAAGCTGTGGGTATACCGCTTACTGATAATCCCACCCCGGAATAGCGCGGGAGCCTTCATTAGAGGCTGCAGATGTACCGCTTACTGATACATCCGATTCTTCAGTAAAAATGTTGCTTGAATTTTCACTGGGAATTTTCTTTTGAGAATTCTCCGGGAGTCTTGGGATACCTGTCTGTTTTGCATGCAACATTCAGATAAAACATTGACTCACGCTGGGGAAGAAAATGATTTTTTTGATTGATTTTTGGAAAGAAAATGCTGAAAATTTTTGAAAATTTTTGGAAACGCTGAAATTTTTTGAATTATATATATAGTTAGCTTGAGTATATATATTTGTAATCATACTATTAGTATAACTGCTTCTCTCAATTATTCACGTACAAATATGGTAATAATAATAATAATAATAATATTACCATTTGAAAGGAAACGGAATGCGATGGATTGTTTTCCTATGCTATACCAGTTTCCTTCTTTGAGATTGTTGATAGCATGTGAAAATTGCATATTTAGCCCAATTGCTGATGTACTGGCCACTACATTGAAATTGACTTTTGCTTTGAATATGTCTAAAAAGACATAGCTCTTCAATGTTTCTAATGGAAAGAATTGCGCATACAAAGATCCTGCGCTAAGAAAATGAGTATACCTTGGGGCAAAACTCGAATGTGAATCAATCCCACCTGAAAATGGCCTCAAACAATCTTGTACATTTTAGCCTTTTAGGAGCATGTTTTATTTGGACGAGTATTAACATAAAGAGATTTTGTAAAAACTTTTAAAATATTTTTTGTCGTCTTTCATTTTTTAAATTAAATTAAAAGAATTATCACAATTTAATTTTGACAAATAATTGTGACAATATTAGCCATATTGTCACTATTAAATTTCAATAAACAAATGTGACAGTTATTTTGAAATATATCCGTGATTTTCATGGGTAAAAAAACTAGTGTATATATATATATATATATATATATATATATATATATATATTTATATAGAGAGAGAAATACAGGTTTTGGTTCATTTACCAATTTCTGTACAATTTACCTCCTTTTAAGGACCATTGGATCTCACATGATCAACAGAGATTAAAACTCACTTGATCACCAAAGCAATTTTTTCCTCAGGTTTTTATAGCTATTTCAATGTACAAACATGATTATTTGATGAAGAAACATAGTTATTTTATGGTAAACTCAGTTGTTTACTGATGAGAATAATAATTTTATCAGGTTATACATACATAGTCATTCCAATATTGATACGTAGTTATTTTAATGTAGAAACTCGATTATTGTATTGAATAACTTGTGTGATATTGTATTGAGATGAAACTCAAATAGTCATCTTTTAATAACAAATCACAATATAGTAATACTACGTCTCATAATAAAAACAACATTACAGGCAAACAGACATACTATAGCGATGATCAAACTGGGTCAATTAACGAAGGAGATGAAGACATGGATGCAGAAATTCAAGACATACTAGAGAACAATAGTGAAGATGGAGGAGCGTGGCAGGAGGTTCCACCTAAACATGGTAATAATTTGATCCATACTGCTGCTGACGTCCAATCGGAGCTGGAATACTGGAAATACACTGTGAGTTGTTATGTTTTAGGGGGGAGTCCTCCATGGTTCGTTCTGAGTGGGTATTTTAAACGGATTTGGAAAGGAGATGAAGTTGAACAAGTATCATTCCAACCCAATGGTATCTGTTTGATTCGTTTCAAAACTGAGGAAGGTAAACAAGAGGCGTTACGTACATGGCAATTAATTTTCGATAATAAACCTCTGATACTGAGAGACTGGCACCCTACGCATAGTTTGGAGAAGGAAGATGTGAAATCAGTTCCTATTTGGATCGGATTTTACAACCTTCCTCTTGAATTCTGGGGACAAGCACTACTGAAAAAAGCTAGTCTTGTTGGGACACCATTGCGATGTGATACAGCTACCACAATGAAGAATTTCGTGGGTTTTGCACGGGTCATGGTTGAGGTACCATTTAATTCGAAGCTACCAGATGTTATTACTTTTCAGGATGAACTTGATGTTACCCACACACAGATCGTACACTATGAATGGAGGCCGATAAGATGTGGGTTATGTCTTCCTCATCTTTCTATTGCTTCGCTTTTCCCCGTCCTTCTGAACATCATGACCAACCCTCGTGGCGCTCGGATTCTTTCTTTCACTGATCCTTCGACTGAAAGGACGGAGGGTAGGGATAGGGTTAACACCGACCTTGCTTCCTCCTCTGGAGGAGCGAGTGTTAGGGTGGCTGAGGAGGGTCACTCAGAGGACAGTGGGGGCGCCAACTCCCCTGAACCTGCCCCCTTAGATGTCATTGACTCTGATGATGAGACGTTGGAGATTGACCCCTCCACAATCGCCGGTCCCCTGATTCCTAGGGCGCCGGGAAGAACCTACTACCTAGACAAAACCAAGTATAGGATCCCCCTGCGGACTTACCCCGCCTCTAAGAATCGGGACCTAATTTTGGAGAAAAATGTCGTTGAGGCTATAGCTGCCTTCTACAACTTTGGGGAGGGCGGCACAATCATCATCCCTGGAGAGAGGGATACTGTGTGCAATCCCCTGACGGCTGCATAGCCGTCTACCACAAGTTTTTAGAGTTTGGCCTGCGTTTTCCCCTGCACCCCTTCCTGGAGGATGCCTTCAGGCGCATGAACGTGGCCATTGCCCAATTGACTGCCCTGGCAATCAGGTCATTGATAGCTTATACCTGGACCTGCTTGTTTCTGGGTGAGGGGCCTACCATAGACGCCTTGAGGTTTATGGTTGGCCTGCAGATTGTGGCCTTCAATGAGGGCGGGAGTTCTCCCGGGTATTTCTCTCTTCTTAGGCAGAAAAACTTTTTTCTGGTCTAGCCGATCTTGAACAGTCTGAAAGACTGGAAAGATAACTTCTTGTATGTGCATAGCGCTACAGGATGGAGGATTCCCCGGCATTTCAGGAATCACGTTCATACCCGGTTGGAAACCCGCTAGGAGTACCACCCTAGCGTTGGGGGGAAGGCCCTTGAAGTAAAGTTAAGCAATAAAGAACTGGAGTTGGTCAAACGGTTTGCCTCCTCTAAGGATAGGAAAGGTGTATTTGGTCCTGACCACTAGCTCCCCCACGCGGAACTCATAGCTACCGACGTATATCTAAACCGAGTGGGTCTAAATCTCGGCCTTGGAGAGGGTAGCTCCGGGATTCTGATAATAGTTGCCTTTTCTTAGCCTTGCTTTGTTGTATTCTTACTTGGTTAACTTTCTCCATTTTTTTGCAGAACTTGCCACTCACCTTCGGTCAAAGAGGGAGCTGAGGGATCTTGGCTTGAATAAGTTCAAAAGGTTTCCAACAATCGTCCTCCTCTCCCCTTTGGTTACAAGAAAGGTGGGCAGGCTCTGATGACGTTCATAAAGAGCATATCAGTCAACGGGGCAAAGTTTCCTCCTCTTCCTCCTAAGCCGACTCCTACAAAGCCTGCAGCTAGCTATCAAAAGGAACCGGTTGTAATAACAAGAGGTTCCTTAGATAACCGAAAAATGATTGGCACCTGTTGTAAGTGAACCAGTTCCAAAGACCTTATCAATGGAACCGGTTGTTCACTAAAAGAGGTGCCAAAGGTAGTGTCTAAAATTTCTAGACCACATTAAAATACTTTGGCACCTTTTGTAGGTTCAACCGGTTCCAAAGACCTTACCAATGAAACCGGTGGTTAACTAAAAAGAGGTGCCAAAGGTACATGTTAAAATTTCTGAATCTTATTACAAATTTCTCCATCAATAGAACCTATTTTCCTAACAAATGGTTCCAAAGTTTCTAAATTACAAATCGTAAAACACAAAATCCTAAGTTCTTTTCTTAGAAATTGAACCCAATTAACTTAGAAATTGAAAACAGAAAATGATATGACCCTAAGTTACTTCGAAATTGAAAACACAACACTAAGAACCCAGAAGACACGAAGAACCCTAATCAGACGAACACGAGTAAGAAGATGAAGACGAAAACGCACCGATCAGAAGAAGAAGGAGAAGACACGAAGGAGAAGACGGTCGACGAACCCTACCTGCGAAGAATCCAGACGACACGAAGAACCCAGACACGACGAACCCTAATCGGACGACACGAAGAAGAAGACGAAGACGAAGACGCACAGATCATAAGAAGAAGACACGAAGCAGAGTCACGACGAACCCTAAACACGAAGGTACCCTGAACTTTTTTTTCTAATTCACAATTACTCTGCTTTTTAATTGCATTTCTGCTTCTTCTGTTTACTCTACTATGGAGTTCTCGCCAATTATCCGCCATTGATTTTCTCCGCCCTTTTTCCGGTAATTTTCTCTGTTTTTCTGTTTTTTTTTGCGATTTTTGTGCTTCGATTAATCGTTTTTTACTGTTGAAATGGATTGAGTTAGTGAGTTTAGCTTGAAAATGATACGAAATATTCGCTGCGAATATCGCGTTTTTTTTACTGTGCTACGAAATGTTCGTTGAGTTAGTGAGTTTAGCTCGTTTTATTACTGTGACTTTATGCTCAATTTTGTTCCCTTCTGTTGAGAGATGAATATCGCCACCCTTCTTCTGTAATTATATGATTTGATTTGATCATATAGTTACTATAAATTGTAAATGTGGTTAGTGAGTACAGTATGAATGTGTATATAATCGGATGGTTTCGTCATGTAATCTTTTCTCAGTATCTCTATATTTTGAAAAAAGCGCTCAACTTTGATTTCTCCATTCAAAAACCCTCCCCCTCGTGACTCACTCGCCGGCCGTCGTAGCATTCGCCACCTCTACTCCGCCCCCTGGCCACAGGTTGATAAACCCTACTTTTTTCTAATTGCTTTTGGTACAAATTGATTCCGTGGTGGTAGTAGTAGTAGTAGTAGTGAAATGCTTTGGTTAGTTACGAGTTGGAAAAGTGAAGGCAAAGGAATGAGACCTAATATCGAGGGAAAATGGATCACAGATGTGGATTCTTATCACCTGATGTGATGTTACCTTACCTGTAAAACTTGCATGAATGTAGCTTACTTGATGGTTTTAATTAATCAATCTATTTTTGTTTTGTTTTATTTCTTCTAGTAGGTCAATTACCGAATTAGAATCCAGAATTTAGGATTGAAAGAGAGTTTTAAGTACAAGCACAAGAGACTTAGAACTAGTAGTATAAGTTATGACAAAGTAATTCCCATTTTTTATGTCAAGTATTTTTGTCTGCAGGTTTAGTTATTCGGGAGTAGGCAGAAAAGGAGCCCCCTAAAACACGAAAACCTAATCGGATCAAAAGCTGGACAAAATTGGGATGGGGATGGAGCAAAGGGCAATGTATCCGGAGAATGAGGCGTTAGTACAACACATGAAGAATTGGTGGAAGGAAATGGTGGACAAAAATGGCCAAAAATGCTCTCCAAACTTGGAGTCCAATGTCAACAAGGCTTTCACCAATGTCTGTCGCCATAAATCCCCAATCACTACCCCTAAACACTTTCTGGCTATCAAGTACGTCCTCTCTCTTTCCTTTTCCTTTGTCCCCCTCAAAGTTGACGTACTGGTACTACTTACCAATCTTGTACACTCATCATAGCCGAAACTTAGATAGATAATTATTTTTAAATGAAAATTTCATCTAATATAACTATATAAGTAGCTCGGTTGGCTAATACTCATATGAGAGTGAACCATTTATGTCGTGTTATGTCGGAAAAATAATTTTTTTTGGTGATTCTTAGAATAATAATATATGAACCGCCACTTACATTTAAATTTATTTAGTATTTATATCGAATAAAAAGGTTACCGATGTTTACGTATCGTCCCCAATTTATCAAAATAAATGAATTTAATCCTTCACATATTAATTAGATATAAATTTTAAGAAATAAATAGATCAAATATTTAGTTTCGTCACTATGGGCCCTTTCTTTTTGGTCGAAATCGACTCGTTTGAACTATATTGAACTGAACTTAATGAGTCTGAACTAAAGTGAAGTGAATTGAACTGAACTAAAGAACTTGTAAGAATTTGTGCCACCGTTGAACTTGTTACTTTGTAAGTCTCAGTGAGCAACAACTGGTGGATCATCTTGAGGTCTCTTTTCTCCTCCCTCCTCTGATTTTGTCTACATCATTTTCATTCTCCTCATGCCAACTTTTCACTTATCTCTCGTCCCGCCTGAAAATATTAACCACAATATAGTATTGGAGTATCAGATATGACTGTTTGTGCTAGATTTTCAATGTTAAAATAAAGTATTACTGTATCGTTTTATATTGGCATATTAGAGGATAGATATTAGATGTATTTTTAAATATGTTTAAATATTTTTAAACTTGGTTATTTAAGTTTGTCTACAGATGAATAGATGAGCATTGATGTGATTTGTCTTTAGACATTTGGTGGTCTGATATGATTCCATTTTAGTTGATTTATTCTATTGCATGGTGCCCTAGTTCATATGTTAGAATGAGATTTTTTTTATTGCATAGAGTATGAAAGTAGATGCTTCAATCTGTGAGATTATTTGAATTTTGTGTCTTTTTGAATTAAATTTTGTGAGTTAAGTATTTAATTACGCTGTATTATAGGAATATATGTGTGGACATGACATAGGTCCACCCCGACGCGGCCACGCGCGGGTTTGGGGAGGCGAATGAATCTCCATATGATATGGTCAAATTGAAATTTAAATCGAAGTAGGAGTCGCCACCGAATTTTGTGGTTATTCGGAACCGTTCGAGCCCACTCTATGTCGTAGTGGGTCGTATACAAAATACGGCCCATTTGCGATGTCAAAGTTTATTGGGCTCGTCCCTTTGCATTACGATACCGATACCGACATTATCGGATATCGTGTATTGAACGACTCTCGTTGCCAATGGATTCGGACATCCGGAAACCATGGTTCTGAGTAAGGGGTGAGGGTACGTGTTGGGAAGTTCACTAAGAACACCCAACCCCGCCCGCGCTTTAGCGGCCTTTACTAAGATATCGTTCGTTTTTGGTGTACATGGGTTAGTTCGACGGTTGAATGATATGCAAACATTATTTTCCTAAGCATGTGAGAAAAATAAATAGATGGGTTGCTAAGTCGTTTAATGCATATTAAGCTAATAACGTCATAGTTATTTTAGCATGTGAAGTCGTTTTAGTCTAATAAAACGATAAAAACAAATAAAAAGCTACAAACACGAGAAAACGAGTTAGTAACGTTTAAATAAATCGAATAAAGACATGAATAAATAATATGCATGACTCGAAAAAAGTTTTAATGACACGTGATGGATTAACACGTGTTGACCGAGGTCGAAAAAAGTATTTATTGGAATATGTCGCGAAAAGTCGCTTTTTATGTAAAGGTTCGAAAAGAATAAAAAATAGAAAAGCGAGAAAACAAAAAAAAAATAAGAACCGATGAACCGGCTGCCGCGCGGGTCGCCTGACAGGCGCGCGACCAGCGTGGTGGCCTGCCGGGTTTTATTTTTTATTTGTCGAAAAATCGTCAATTTTTATCAATCGCGTACAAATATGGATTAATTTATACTCGATTTATATTTTCGATATTCGTCGTATTCGATATTCGATTATGAAATCGATATCGAATAGTCGGAATGTTTTAGAAAAAGTTTTAAAAAAAGTTTGTCTTGAGCGAAAAGTAAAAAAAAAGAATTTGAACGAAAAAGATGTTAATTCTCTCCGCGTTTAAAATCATCGAATTTTGTTTAAAAAAGATGTAATGATTTTGTTAGCATCAACGAGAATTAATTAATTTAGTTCTTATAGATACGATATTCGATTAGAGAATCGGTATCGTATTTTAAGAACGTTATAAAAATAGTTTTTTTGTATTATCGATTATTAGTAATAAATAAAAATATGCGACGAACGACCCATATTAATAATACGAAACGACCGACGACCCGTAAAAAAAAGTGACGGACGAAAAAAAGGAAAAAAGACGTGAGAGAGAGAGAGAGAGAGAGAAAGGAGAAGAATCAGGTTTGATTTACACCCTCAACCTACATGCTTTACTTTCTCGGTATAGAGCTCGTCGGACGGTGGCTTAGGCACGGGAGCGTCGAGATGATGCGGGATGAGTTAAGGTGTCGGTTTGGTGCGTTTTTTTATGTGTGAGGTGACGGTGGATTTGGCCGGATGACGGGGTCGGTTTCGTCGGTATTTCGAGACTACTTCGGGATTACGTCGGGAATTCTTACTAAATGTTAAGGATATGTGAATGGTAGATTTATGATGTGTAATTGTTGTGTAGAATCGTTGTCCTTTGTGTTGGACGGGAGGTCCTATTTATAGGGGTCGAGGTAGTCTTGCTTGTCTGACAAGAAATAATGGTTTGGATAGGAAACACGAGAGTTCGAAAGGGAACGAAAGTCTCGTTTCTTGGTGGGGAAGCCAAGTATTTCGGCTGTCATGAAGAGTTGGCCGAGTATTTTGGCTGTTTTGGCCGAGTATTTGGAGCTCGGTCGGTGTCTGATTCGGTTTTCGGATAGAATTCCTACTTGAGATCGAATTCTATCCTTAAACAGATTTGTTTAATATTTATGAAAGCTGATTTTTGTAGTATTTGGGACTGAATCAGCCGTGTGAGGTGTCACGGCTGACTCGTGTGTCTCGAGAATATTTTTCGACCGGGTTTTGACTCGGTCGTAAAAAGACGGTTTTACCCCTGGTGTCGGAATCGACCCAAATTAGTCTCATTTGACTCGAAACGACCCACTGGGCCTGGATTTGAGGTTGGTTTTGTAAGATTTGTACTCCGTAATAAGCCTAAACCAAATGTCCATGATTTCGAGCCCATATCCGAGTCCATTAAAGCATGTTTGCGTCCTATCATCATCGGGTGTTTGGCGGGACCTACTATAGACACCTGGCGGTAAAAATGTGGGTGTCTACAGACCCCCCACTCTGACTGAGGCTTGGACAAGGCGAAATTCAGAGTAGCTACCAGGCCGATCGAGGATTAAGACCTGGCAGACTTCCGATCGGGTCGTTTAGAGTCCATTAGACTTGCGTGAAGGGCTCGCCAGCCATAAGATAGAAATCATACCTGGATAGACGTCAATAATGTTGCGGGGACTTTTCTTAAAAAGTCTTGGGTATGTCTGTTTACAGACACATCCATCTTGGAATGGCGCGGGAGCCTCCATTGGAAGCTGTGGGTATACCGCTTACTGATAATCCCACCTCGAAATAGCACGGGAGCCTCCATTAGAAGCTGCGGGTGTACCGCTTACTGATACATCCCATCTTAGAAATGCGCGGGAGCCTCCATTGGAAGCTGTGGGTATACCGCTTACTGATAATCCCACCCCGGAATAGCGCGGGAGCCTTCATTAGAGGCTGCAGATGTACCGCTTACTGATACATCCGATTCTTCAGTAAAAATGTTGCTTGAATTTTCACTGGGAATTTTCTTTTGAGAATTCTCCGGGAGTCTTGGGATACCTGTCTGTTTTGCATGCAACATTCAGATAAAACATTGACTCACGCTGGGGAAGAAAATGATTTTTTTGATTGATTTTTGGAAAGAAAATGCTGAAAATTTTTGAAAATTTTTGGAAACGCTGAAATTTTTTGAATTTTCGGAAATTAGAATGCTTGGGATGACTTGATTCCTAATCGGATTCTGACACGGACTTCTAAAATCCTCTGGTTAGGCCTGTATGCCTAGATGAAGTGTGATAAAAATTCCTATTCCCGTGGTGACTAGGAAAAGGATTTTCTCAAATGGCTAAGTTTTGCAAATTTTAAAATAAGAATTTAGAGAGAGACATGCCGACAGACTCGACTCTGGACGTGACCGGACGAGTTGGCAGACACGACTGAACTCTCTAAGGGTTGGACCGTGACTCGGTAGGGGATGGGCCACCTAAGATGACAAGACTCTTAAGTTGCGCTATTCCGTAGCCTAGGCGAGTGGCAACATGGTCGAATCCTCAGAGCGAGATTGTTTTCGTACGACAGGGCTTTGTGGTAGCAACGCCGTAGACTGGTGTTCTTTTGAATTTTTTTTTTGTTTCTGGGCATATTCCCAAAGTAGGTGTTGTGTCGAGTCTCTGACAGATTCTTGTCTTCGACTGGGCCGAGTACTAGGACACACTATAGAAAGGAGGCTAGATTGGAAAGTTATTTGGATTATGTGAGTGGATGGAGGTTTTCTGCCTAAGAGAAGCCCCCAGGATGACATTGTCGTGACCAGAATGATGACGCCTTTTGAATTTGTGGGTGGTTGTGCCTCTTTTGAAAGGCTGCCTACGTATTCACGTGTTGTGAAATCAAACCAAGCCGTAGTTCAGTGTTGAAAGATGTATTATGATGCCTATCTTATTAGGGCTTTGTGTGTAACTAGCCATAGCAATGGTGTAGGCTAGGTGCATTCCCAATGATGTCTTGACCAAAGGGCTAGAATAGTTAGGATGTTGATCCTGTGACTGTGAACATTTTCCGGGGTAGCCCCCAGAGGTGGTGTGAACTATTTGGGCATGTTCTATGCCGACCGCAAGTTGAATTCCCGTGTTTGGGGTTGGTAACTGGTTTATATGTTTTTGGAAATGTGGTGCTAGGAAGTAAGTGGCTTTGATGATTCGAAATCTGGAGCTCGATTTTGTGGAGCTAAGGCTTCGAGGGTAAGGTATTTTAATGTGGTAGGAAAGGGGGAAGTCGAGTAATAATGACTCGAACTTCGATCGGGGTAGGTTTGATAATGCGGGATCTGATTTCCATGTCTGGCCCTAATGGTTAGGGTATCCTATGGAGCTTGAATCCTCAAAAATCCAGGCTGTCTCTAGCCTGGGTCTCGGGAAGGTCTTGAGGGTTGTAATGTGGGAAGGCTGAGTGTGATGTTTCTCCCCTATTTGATGGTATGGGTTTTGATAATTTTGAATTGACCGTTTCACTTGAGTTGATCGTTAACTACGGTCATGGGTTTTTGAATTCTTTGGGTTGATCTCTTAGCCCCGGTCATGGGATTCTTCATTTGAGTTGACCGTGTTTGGTCGAGGGATGTTGATAATTCTTTTTTGATCATGGCCAACTTTTTTGTTTTGGCCTTTTGCTTTTTCCTTGGACTTTTGATTTTTTTTTTGTCCAACTTTTTTTTTTGTCGGTCAGACTAACACATAAGGTAGGGATTGGTTAGTCTTATTGGATGGGTGTTTATGGTGGGAAATGGGCTTGCCTCCCGTCTTGAACCCAAGCTATGAGACTACCTAGATTCGTCATAGGATTCGATAGCGCTCCTACTAAGGGTGGTTATGTGGCTTTCTATGTCAGACATGGAACAGGTAAAAGGAAAACACGGGCTCGGTTTCCTGCAGTCATTATAGATGTGCCCACAATAGTCACGTGCATGTGCTCACAGTGAATGATGATGTTCATCATGTTCTCGGAAACACATAAGGAAAGTATATATGGGAAATAGAATATTGAAAGATGACAAAATGCAAATGACTCTGACTCTGATTTGGAAATGAGGATGTAGGGTATCCTAGACTCGAACTCAGACTTAGACTCGAATCAAATCCGGACTTTCGGACGCTCGGTTGATTGTTATTTTTTTTGGTAAGGTCTTCGACAGGTGCCACGACTCGCCTAAACTCGGCTTTGCGCAAATGCAAGAGAGGGAGTCAAACTAGACACGGCCCGGGATGACGGGATGAGAAAGACTCTTGGATCGGGATACCCGAACGTCAACCTAGACAAGGTAACGACCGCGAATTAGACCCGAGCTGCATAAGGGTGAGTCCGAAAATGGGGCGACCGTGTTTGACCGCGCCGCGTGCTCGGACCAACCGTGGTGATGACCTAACCCTAGGTGACTCGAGTATTCGTAGCATAGGAACGACTCGAAGAAGGCATCATAGGGACGCCAGTGTAGGATGAACGTGGGGTACTCCCTAGTGTGACCATGGTTAACTGCTCGGGTGGAGGACAGCCCCCGAGTGAGACTAAAGGCTTAGATGGTGTGACATCAAAGTGACTCAAAAGTGGGGTACGTGAGAAAACACGTGTAAGACATGACCCTTAGAGCAACCGTGATTGATCGCTCTGATGAAGGGTAGCCCCCGAGTGAGGAAAAGCCCGAAAAGGAAATGAGTCGGAAAGGACACCTAGACGGGTGACTCGTGAAAGGTGGGCCTCCCTTAGGATTCGGCTATGTGGGCCGAGTCCCGCTCGAAGGAAGGTCCAAGTGAGATACTCCCTAGACTTTGGACTTGAATGTGTAAACGGGCTTCCCTTTGTAGGAGTTCGTCCTAGGTAGGTGGGCCATGCCTTGACAGATAAGGCGGACGGGATGGGGTAGAAACCCGTGATATAAGATCGACGGAGTTTCAATGCTATGGACTCTTAACAACTTATGACAAAACCCGACACTGCTAAATACGGGAAGTCCTAAGAAGAAAGCTTTGAAAAGAGGATTTGGATTTGAAAAACCCGAGCAAAGTCGGATTGGAAGGCCCGATTTTTTTGAAAATCGAAAAAAAGGTTTATCGGGCCGAGATTTTGAATTTTTTTTTGAAAAGTTTGGACAGCGTACCGGCTAGAAAATAGGCTATTTTGAGTCAAAATCATAAGTCCTAAATTCGGTAGCTTTCCGGGTTTTGAAAAATGGATAGTTTTCGAAAAAAAAAGATGCAAGTTTTTGAAAACGACGGTTTTTGAAAAGACGAGACACGGATCAAGTAGCACGTAGTCACGGAAACAGTATAATGACGCCATGTATGCTCTTAGTCTAAGTCTCGATCGGTCGAATAGGGTCTATACCAACGACGATAGCTTTCTCCCAAATCAGGACGGTCTTCCTAAGCCGAGTTGGTCTTAGAACCTGCCGTAAAACCCATGCGAGTTCCGCCATCGAAGTCTTTAGTGGGTCCATTTAGGAACGCACCGTGGTATAGTGGGACGTCGGTCACAAGTAACCGGCCCGGGAAAGATTTGGGTTATGCATGAACCATTGAACTAAAACGTGTACATTACTATTCGAACGATTTCTTTTCGAGTCTCACCCTGAGGATGTCGATGGTAAGTGACTCATCAGTTGTTCCCCAGCGGAGTCGCCAAATTGTCACTACAAGAATTTAAGTGTTGGGCGACTGAACGTAGCGACCGTCATCAGTCGCTAAAAAAGTTTAGCGACTGATAGCAGTCGCTAAACGACCGTCGCTAAGGTTAGTCGCTTTTAGCGACTGATTTCAGTCGCAAAAAACGCGCGACTGAAATCAGTCGCTAAATTAGCGACTGATTTCAGTCGCTAAGGCGTCAGTTTTAGCGACTGAAATCAGTCGCTAAATTGAACATTTGGCGACTGATGTCAGTCGCTAAAACTGACGCCTTAGCGACTGAAATCAGTCGCTAAATGTTCAATTTAGCGACTGATTTCAGTCGCTAAATGGTGTGACGTGGTAACATTTAGCTACTGAAATCAGTCGCTAAATTGAACATTTAGCTACTGATTTCAGTAGCTAAAGTGCCTCAAATAGACCGGTTATAATTATTATTCTAGCCAAAATCTGCGCAAGAAAACAAACCAACAACCACAATACATCCCAAACAACATTCCAAAGGTTGTTCCAAACGTTACGCAAGCTTCACACTCCAAAATGGACGACCAAGTACGCAAACGTCGTGAATACACTAAATTAAAAATGTTGTTACAAACTGTTTTTTCAACAAGTATTCAGAAACTACAAACTGTTTTCAATTCACTCACCTAACAGGGAAACTAGCTGACGCACCACTACCACCGTCACTGAAGGGGTCTCTAGGATCCCGGTGTCGGGGAATGGGGCCGGAGTTACAGTTCTGCTGCTGCATGCTCCTCAGGCGCTGTAGCTCTTCCAGAATTTGCAGGTTAACGGACTCCTGCATCTTCAGCCTCTCATCCTGCTCCTTCAGTTTCTCGGCCATAGCATCCCCTCGCGACCTCATCCCAACCATTTCGGATGGCACACAGTCCGTCGAGGTCGCATGGGCCCCCCGAACATTGGGTGGTGTCCAGTACAGGGAATGAGCGTTCCCCGTACCGTACACCGCTCCCTTGCGGTATCCCTCCACGACTCTGAACCAAATCGTGCTCGGGTCCACACCTTCATTCTCGGGCGCTCCAACGGCCTCCTGATACGAGCCCTGAAAAAACTTGAAGTCATGAGTAGGTGTGTTGTGTGAAGAAAAAAAAGTAACGAAGTCCTACGGTTGAAACTTACCCAAATGTCCGCATCCTTCTGCGTGGCGAATTCTCGGCCGGTGGCTTTGCTCCCCTTGCTCTTCATGCCGAGAAATAGCTGCACCGGCGGAGGGAATTCTCCGGTTTTCTTCTTCACCTGTTGACAGTACACGTAGATTTCTCTTTTACATTTATAATGAAAACATTAAATAAGAATCCAAAATAAAAATCAAAGGTAAGGAAATACTAACGCTCATGGCCCGCTGGTGCATCGATTGCGACCCACCGTAGTGGGTGCGCTCAGCAAAGCCCTCTGGGTCCCCTCCCCGCCTCTTGTTCTTTTTCGCCTGGACGGATCTTGCAAGGAACTTCGGGTCGGAACGGGCTGTTCTGAACAGTTGGATGGCGTCACCTACAATTTATACACTTTGAGATCAATACGTGTTTTGAAGATATATACAAATTCCTACTCAAGTACTAACACTAATTGAGTAATCGAACCTCTAAGGTGTCTCTGTAACTTCTCGTCGCTTGCCATCTTATACATCATGTCTTTGTATCTGGGCTTCGCGACATCCATGTACCGGTCTCTTGCACACACCTCGAGACCCTCGTTGTAGAAGTGTTTCAACTGCAAGATCGTTTGTCGTCATTGTATTAGTAATCTGTAAACAGTAACAGGTAATTAATAAAAATCAGAAATTGGTGTACCTTGAAGTTGGCAAACCACTTCTCTCGTTGCCACAGAGGCACCTTAGTCCAAGACGTGCAGTACGTAGTTAAGTCCTTCAAGAAACTGTCTGTCACGCCTGTTACAACGTCCCGAGTACGAAACCTACACCAAAGAGTGAAATAAGATGATGTCTCACAAAAAAAGGAAATATAACGTCTCACCATGTGTTCTCCGGGCTAATAATAAGGCGTCCGTCGTCTGTATACTGAAGCCCTTGATCCTGTTGTGGTTGTTCTGGTTGCTCCTCGTCGTTCTCCCCTTGGTTATCCTCCTCTCGCCGGTTCTCCTCCTGGTCCTCCTGCTGCTGGGACCCCCTATTCGTGTTGCTGCTCCCACTACCGTAACGCAGTCTGCTGCCCAAAGTCATATCTGCTGACATATAATAGTAGAAAGTTAGAAATTCACAACATAATATTGAAATAATTTGCCCAAAATAAGTAACGTAAATTACTATGTACAAATAATATAACTTACTAAAACTATACCCTACTAAAAATCATCGTCACTGTCGTTGTCATCTTCCACTTGCCTACTCGAACCAACGACATCCTCTTCCTCGTAGTCATCTTCCTCCTCCTCGTCGTCATTGAACTCTAACTCATTGGCGTCGTCCTCCTCCTCAACCATATCACTAGAACCACCTTCCTCTTCCTCACCACCTTCATCGTCTTCAAAATCTTCCCCCACATCCACCTCATTATTGTCATCATCATCATTTGCAAAAAGATTCTCATCAGCTGGAGACAATGTTGTACCACTAGAAATGACATCCTCTTGGAAAAGGTCAGAGTCATAGTGCCCTCATGGCTTAGTTTTGAACACCGCCCACCACTGGTTTACAGTTCTGTCGTTCTTTGTGGTTGGGTAAGGCGCAAAGTACACTTGGTGTGCTTGATGTGCAAGTATAAACGGATCGTACTTGGAGTATTTTTTGGTATGATTAACTTTAACTAGTTTGTACCTTTCATGTACTCTAGTACCTAACACAGACTTGTCCTTCCATTCGCATTTAAATACCACAGCTCTATACCCACGATCATTTCCAACATAGCACAGCTCTAAGATGTCCTCCACTAGACCGTAGTAATCCTCACCCTCAAGTGACGACACACTCACACCGAAATTACATCTACTCCTACTGCTACCGTGGGCAAATGTATGAAAATTGTAACCATTAACCGAATACCGGTTCCAAGTTCTAACATTCCACAAAGGACCTAATGCTAGACTCCTAACCAAATCATCCTGAATATTCTCTGAAATTACATGCTCCTTAAGCCATTTGGGAAACTGTTCCTCATGCTTATTCCAAACGTCATCAGCTTGTAAATGTGGATTAGCAGCCACAAATTCAGTTACAAATTTCTTCTCGTACGACTCCAAAACTTCGCAGTTTGATAGCAAGTACAGGTGAGCACGATTGTACTCCTTCTCATCTAATGTCCTCCACCCGCCAGCTGCTGACGATCCCTCACCTACCTTACTTTGAAAAAAGTCTGGTATATTGGGGTCAATCGTCGTCTCGGGTGTTTCTAGGTTTAGATTTTTGGCTTTGGTGTTCACTTCTTTCTCGACATACAGAGAACAGAAGTTGGCTATCTCCTCTGTTAAGTAAGCATTACATATGGAACCCTCCACCCTCGCCTTGTTACCAATTTTTTTCTTCAAATGGTTGAGAAATCTATGACAATCATCAAGTAACTATGTTATTATCAAATTATAGTGTCTAACGTTAGTTAGTGGGTAAAATAAGTAAGTAGTTGAAAGTTCTCACCTCTCAAACGGGTACATCCATCTAAACTGTACCGGTCCTCCCGCTTTAGCTTCGTAGGGCAAGTGGACCGGTAGATGCTCCATTGAGTTAAAGAAGGATGGTGGGAAGATCATCTCAAGTTTGCCTAGTATCTGAGGAATTTGATCCTCCAAACGAGTCATGTCGTCATTTGTAACTGTCGACGAACATAAATCTCGAAAAAACTGAGATATCTCAGTGATAGGATTCCAAACACCTTCCGGTAGCAGGTGCTTCAACGCCACAGGTAGTAACCGCTCCATGAACATGTGGCAGTCGTGACTCTTCAAGCCTTGGAGCTTCAGGTTCTTAATATCCACACACCGTCTAAAATCGGATGCATACCCATCAGGGAACTTCAGCTTCCCTACCCACTCTAACACGGCCTTTCTCTGAGCCTTATCGAGGCTGAACAAGGCCCTAGGCTTGGACCCATCCCGCTTGATATGCATTTTCGGACGGTTACAAATTTTTTTCAAATCTTTTCGGGATCCTACGGTGTCACATGTCTTACCCTCTACATCCATGACGGTGTGAATTAGTTGCTCAAAGAAATTCTTCTCAATATGCATCACGTCCAGATTATGTCGGAGTAATAAAGTACTCCAATATGGAAGGTCGAAGAAGATGCTTCTTTTAAACCAACCATTTTTTAATTTCTTAAGATCTTTGAACTCTTGATTGGTCCCGTCCACAGTAGATGGGAACTCTGAAATAACCTCCCAAATCTCATCTCCTTGGAGACGAATCGGTGCCTCATCTAGCACCTCCTCACCCTTCTTGAAAGCTCTCTTATTCTTCCTATACATGTGACCCTCGGGTAGAAACTGTCTATGACAGTCAAACCAACTAATTTTGCTTGAGATACTTAGGTAGAATGCTTTACTTTCACTCATGCAACAAGGACACGCTTTTTGGCCCGCGGTAGACCAACCACTCAACATACCATACGCAGGGAAATCGTTTATAGTCCACAAAAGCGATGCTCTAAGCTGGAAATTTTGTTTCAACGACACATCATATGTCTCCACCCCTACTTCCCACAAGTGTTTCAATTCCTCTATTACTGGTTGTAAGTAAACATCCAAGTGGTTTTTGGGGTTTTTTGGGCCGGGAACAATGAGAGAAAGGAATATGAACGGTGGTTTCAGACAAAGCCATGGGGGTAAGTTGTACGGTGTGACCATGACAGGCCAGCATGAGTACGACTTACCAAACTGACCGAAAGGGGCGAACCCATCGGTACACAACCCAAGTCTCACGTTACGGGGTTCCTCAGCAAATTCAGGGTAAATCCTATCAAACCGTTTCCACTCCTCCCCATCACTAGGATGACACATCTTCCCCTCTACACGATTTTCTTCCTTATGCCACCTCATTTGCTCGGCAATGGTTCTGGTTGCATATAGTTTTTGAAGTCTAGGGGCGATGGGAAAGTAGGTAAGTCAACTAAGTGGTATAGGTTTTTTATGCCTCGCGACACTCTTCCCCTTCCTACCCCTCATAACAATGTTCCCATCTACACTTTTGTATCTACCCTTCCCACATATCTTACATTCCTCAAGCACGGCATCGTCCGTCCAAAAAAGCATACATCCATCGGGACAAGCATCGATCTTTTGATGCGGAAGTTCAAGACCTTTAACAATTTTTTTGGTATTGTAGAATGTTTTGGTCATAATGTTGTCTTTTGGGATGAGTTTCTCAATCAACGCAGCAATACCGTCTACGCACCCAAAAGGTAGGTTATACTCACATTTGAGGGTCACTACCATAGACGCCACTTCTAACAATGTCACATCACACCCTCCATATAATGGCTTCTCCGCAGCCTCTAACATATCAAAAAAAGCTTTCGCTCGTGGGTTTGGCTCTTGTGGGGTTGGTTGGTCATCGTCGTTAGTGTACATGCTCCCATCATTAAACAAATTGCACTCAACCACATCAACAATCATTCCTCTCACCCCGCCCTCATTCTGATCCACCTCAGTTACCCCAACAGCAGACGTCTCACCATGACAAATCCAATAATAATAATTTGGGCTAAACCCATTTGAGATAATATGTTCCTTAATCAGAATATCATCCAAGAATTTGAGGTTCTTACATTTCACACAAGGACACCTAAATCTACCCTCTGACGCGTATTCGGGATGAGTTTTAGCGAACTCAAGGAAACTATTAACACCCTCTAAAAATTCAGTTCTGGGACGTCGTCTCTTATCTAATCTTTCCTCATACATCCATTTTCGTTCCTGTCGCTTCATTTTTTTATCTAAAAAAATTGGTACAATAACCACATACAAATTATTTTCTCTTAAGTAATTCACTAATAAATACACACTACTCACATATTTTGTAAAATTCTCATTTCACCTAAACATAGTACTATTTGCACCTAATCATCCATAATTACGTTACTAAATCGACATAATTGTATTTCAATTCCAATTTCCTAACACATCAAAACAACCCAATTCATTCAACTACGTAACCGCAAACCCTAATTTTATACTAACAATCTACCTATTTCAAATTGGGGAACCTATTGGGCGATTAACATTCTAACTACACATCATATTCCGACAACTAATAAATTATCCAACCCGACAAATAATTTATTTAAATCTATAAATAATTGAAACTAAACAGAAATTATCCTACCCAATAAACAGAAATTAACAAACAATTAAAACTAAATATAGATAGATAAACATACCTTAAAGGAAAATGAGAGAATTGAGGAAGAAATGAAGAGGAATGAAGGAGGAGGCGTTTTAGAGAGAAGGAGGAGATGTTTTAGAGAGAGGGAGTGAAATGAAGGAATGAGCCGGGGAAAGGGGGGTGTGCGGCAATTTAAAAAAATTTCTGACCCTTAGCGACCGATTTCGGTCGCTAAATTCATTAATTAGCGACTGAAATCAGTCGCTAAGTCTTAGATTTAGCGACTGAAATCGGTCGCTAATTAATGAATTTAGCGACCGATTTCGGTCGCGCGTTCATTTATTTAGCGACCGATTTCGGTCGCTGAAGTTTTTTTAAAAAAAAAAAACCGTCTCCTTGTTCAGCGACTACTATCAGTCGCGAATTATACTTTCAGTCGCAAAATTAGCTACTGAATTTATCAGTCGCGCGTGCTTGGTAGCTATATGAAGTATTTGTTGTAGTGTGTGGACATGACATAGGTCCACCCCGACGCGGCCACGCGCGGGTTTGGGGAGGCGAATGAATCTCCATATGAGATGGTCAAATTGAAATTTAAATCGAAGTAGAAGTCGCCACCGAATTTTGTGGTTATTCGGAACCGTTCGAGCCCACTCTATGTCGTAGTGGGCCGTATACAAAATACGGCCCATTTCCGATGTCAGAGTTTATTGGGCTCGTCCCTTTGCATTACGATACCGATACCGACATTATCGGATATCGTGTATTGAACGACTCTCGTTGCCAATGGATTCGGACATCCGGAAACCATGGTTCTGAGTAAGGGGTGAGGGTACGTGTTGGGAAGTTCACTAAGAACACCCAACCCCGCCCGCACTTTAGCGGCCTTTACTAAGATATCGTTCGTTTTTGGTGTACACGGGTTAGTTCGACGGTTGAATGATATGCAAACATATTTTCCTAAGCATGTGAGAAAAATAAATAGATGGGTTGCTAAGTCGTTTAATGCATATTAAGCTAATAATGTCAAAGTTATTTCAGCATGTGAAGTCGTTTTAGTCTAATAAAACGATAAAAACAAATAAAAAGCTACAAACACGAGAAAACGAGTTAGTAACGTTTAAATAAATCGAATAAAGACATGAATAAATAATATGCATGACTCGAAAAAAGTTTTAATGACATGTGATGGATTAACACGTGTTGACCGAGGTCGAAAAAGGTATTTATTGGAATATGTCGCGAAAAGTCGCTTTTTATATAAAGGTTCGAAAAGAATAAAAAATAGAAAAGCGAGAAAAAAAAAAGAACCGATGAACCGGCTGCCGCGCGGGTCGCATGACAGGCGCGCGACCAGCGTGGTGGCCTGCCGGGTTTTATTTTTTATTTGTCAAAAAATCGTCAATTTTTATAAATCGCGTACAAATATGGATTAATTTATACTCGATTTATATTTTCGATATTCGTCGTATTCGATATTCGATTATGAAATCGATATCGAATAGTCGAAATATTTTAGAAAAAGTTTTAAAAAAAGTTTGTCTTGAGCGAAATGTAAAAAAAAAAGAATTTGAACGAAAAAGATGTTAATTCTCTCCGCATTTAAAATCATCGAATTTTGTTTAAAAAAGATGTAATGATTTTGTTAGCATCAACGAGAATTAATTAATTTAGTTCTTGTAGATACGATATTCGATTAGAGAATCGGTATCATATTTTAAGAACGTTATAAAAATAGTTTTTTGTAGTATCGATTATTAGTAATAAATAAAAATATGCGACGAACGACCCATATTAATAATACGAAACGACCGACGACCCGTAAAAAAAAGTGACGGAAGAAAAAAAGGAAAAAAGACGTGAGAGAGAGAGAGAGAGAAAGGAGAAGAATCGGGTTTGATTTACACCCTCAACCTACATGCTTTACTTTCTCGGTATAGAGCTCGTCGGACGGTGGCTTAGGCACGGGAGCGTCGAGATGATGCAGGATGAGTTAAGGTGTCGGTTTGGTGCGTTTTTTTATGTGTGAGGTGACGGTGGATTTGGCCGGATGACGGGGTCGGTTTCGTCGGTATTTCGAGACTACTTCGGGATTACGTCGGGAATTCTTACTAGATGTTAAGGATATGTGAATGGCAGATTTATGATGTGTAATTGTTGTGTAGAATCGTTGTCCTTTGTGTTGGACAGGAGGTCCTATTTATAGGGGTCGAGGTAGTCTTGCTTGTGTGACAAGAAATACTGGTTTGGATAGAAAACACGGGAGTTCGAAAGGGAACGAAAGTCTCGTTTCTTGGTGGGGAAGCCAAGTATTTTGGCTGTCATGAAGAGTTGGCCGAGTATTTTGGCTGTCTTGGCCGAGTATTTGGAGCTCGGTCGGTGTCTCATTCGGTTTCCGGATAGAATTCCTACTTGAGATCGAATTCTATCCTTAAACAGATTTGTTTAATATTTATGAAAGCTGATTTTTGTAGTATTTGGGACCGAATCAGCCATGTGAGGTGTCACGGCTGACTCGTGTGTCTCGAGAATATTTTTCGACCGGGTTTTGACTCGGCCGTAAAAAGACGGTTTTACCCCTGGTGTCGGAATCGACCCAAATTAGTCTCATTCGACTCGAAACGACCCACTGGGCCTGGATTTGAGGTTGGTTTTGTAAGATTTGTACTCCGTAATAAGCCTAAACCAAATGTCCATGATTTCGAGCCCATATCCGAGTCCATTAAAGCATGTTTGCGTCCTATCATCATCGGGTGTTTGGCGGGACCTACTATAGACACCTGGCGGTCAAAATGTGGGTGTCTACAATATGCCTGACGGCTTGGAAAGTGAGTACAAGTCCATTGACTAATACTTCGTGTCATACTTTAGGAGATATTCAAAAGAAATTTTCTTGGCTTGTTATTTTTGACAGAGTAGGACGAAATGTTGTTGCTGGCATGACTGGAGGCTTGGCACATCTGCTAGATGAAGATAATACTCTCATTCCAAAGGTCAGTTCACTCTTTGAAGTATTTACATGATTTGATATCAAGATGTATAAGTGGCCCAGCAGAAAAGTTAGTTCTTGCTGAAACCTTTGAAATATTTACATCATTCCTACTGTTTGTACAACCTTGGTTTTAGGGCTTATAAGCATATACTACATGTTAGAAACCTTTTCAGATCAGAAATTAATGAAATAGAATATTTGATGTAATTTTCATAATGGGTCATCCAAAAACTTCTCCCTGATGAACTATAACGCAGATAGTCTGCCTCTCCTTCGTTTAAATTCCTGGTTTCTTATTTAAAAATCTTGAACATCCTTTTCAACTTTTCGCCATATGTTTTGATTTCTGTAGGATGAAGAACCGACGAACAGAATCAAGAAGACACGAAGAACGAAGAACTGATGACGAACATAACCAACGAAGAAACCCATAATTTGCTTTAAGGTAAGCTATTACTTCTATTTTGAAGCATAATCTTCTGCAAATTATTTAGAACATTTTTTATCCCTAATTACTTAAACCTTAATTCGATTTTAATGTTGGATTCTTTTTTTTCCTTCTTTTCTATGTGATAATCAACTAGTACCTTGATGATTATTTTTTTCTTACCATCTTTTAGAGGTGTAAGCAATTTCTGTTTGCAATGGCACCTGTTTCATAAGGATGAATTCCCTATCATTACTTGAAATGAGCTTAATTTGTACTCCTTTGAGTCTTAATTTGTGTGCTTTAAATTCTAAAAAGTATACCAGATTATTCAAATGATTGCTTACGTTTTCTTGTTATCACTAGACTCTATATTAAGGTTGATAAAGTCTTGCAAAGTATTGAAGATGAAACTGACTGGATCTACAAAAATGGGCGTGGATTGCTCGTTGATGGTATATAACCAAGAATATTAAGAAGATTGCAGTATGCATGATAGGTAGGATGCTGATACGGTGTAATTTCAGTTTTATATTAATAAAAATATTGTATTTTAAATTTTGTAGCTATCTTTTAATCAATTAATGTACAAGTATGTATATATATTGTTGACGGGTGTTGATTATCTTTAATATGCTAATGGTTGGATTTGAATATTAATTTATTTATTTTTTAAAAATTGATACTTTTGGAACCGGTTGTGAATTAGGGCAGGTTCCAATGAGACACCTTTGGAACCGGTTGTGAATTACAACAGGTTCCAATGGTATACTTATGGAACCGGTTGTGAATTACAATAGGTTCCAGTGGTACACCTTTGGAACCGGTTGTGAAATACAACAGGTTTCAATGGTATACCTATGGAACCGGTTGTGATTACAAGAGGTTCCAATCCTATACCCTTTGGAACCAGTTTTTCTAACAACCGGTTCCAAAGTTGACTTTTGGAACCTTCCTACAACCGGTTCCAAAGCTTCGGACCAAAGGAATCTGTGGCAGTAGAACCTATGAGAAAAGGTTCCAAAGGGTAGTTTACAACCGGTTCCAAAGGGTTATTTTCTACTAGTGGCTCCCATTTCTGCCCCCAGAGATGCAGAGGGGGAGGCTGCTTCAGAGGCCACCCTTTCCCCTGCTAGCAAGCATGGAGGCTCTCCTGCTGGGACTCGCCCTCCTGTGAGGTCAAAACCCTCGGATTCTGAGGAAACTGGGGAAAGCAACCCTCTGGTTGGCAGGAAGAGGAAAGATAAGGAGCCAAGGGACACTGTCCAAGTGGTAGACTTGGAGGCTGATGCCAATACACCTAAGGCCAAGCGCCATGCTCATGATCTTCCAGGCACCTTGTTCTCAGAAGAAAATGTTGAATTCAATTTTACTGCCGGCGACAGTATTGACGTCTCCGCCCTGCTCTCAGACTCCAACACCACGTTGGCTGACCATCTTACCAAATCCCTGGCCTAAGCTACTCTACCACTCAGGTGATTCAGTTCGTTCAACGTTGCTCTCGGGTATTCCAAGCTTCCGCGGAGCTGGCAGCTCTCAACCGTTTGAGTGATGAGGAGTTAAGTGCTACTCCTGGGTTTCCCCTCCCTGAGCGCATAGCGATTGAGAGGGATGTTGCTCTTATTGCTAGCTTGAAGAACCAGCTGGCCAAGTATGAAGGTGAGTTGGGGGAGGCTAGTGATCAGGTCGCCCGCTGGAAGGATCAGGGTAAGAAGGCTGTGAAGGAGGCAGCGAACTTGGAGGTAGAGCTGGAGCAGGCCAGGAAGGCAGTTTCTGAGCTGGAGCAGGTTAGAAAGAGGGTTGCTGAGCTGGAGGACCGTCTGTCCAAGGCTGATTCGGACCTTCAAAAGGCACAGGATGACCTGAAAGCGCAGGGTGAGCAATGGCTTAAGGAGAAGAACGACATCATTCAAGAGGCTGACTTAGCGGTGGAGGAGAATTTTAATGCTGGAGCTTCTTCCTCCCTAAGGGTTGTCATGGAGGTCATCAGGGAAATGCTTCCGGACTTCAATGAGGACGCTTTTCAGGCCCTTTATACCCCCAAGAATGATGCCATGGGAAACAGATCGCCTGGGGAGGCCCCTGGCCCTGACCAGGATGCCTCTACTACGTAATATGCAGGGCAGTCGTCCTCTGAGGGCTCCTGCCCCTACCCTTTTGCGCCTCTGCTTCCCTGCTAATTCTTCAATCTTTTTGCGCGCCGGGCCCTAATGTGGCTGGCTGCCGGCTAATGCACCCCTTAACCTCTTTGTATTTGGATTTTTATCGCCTGTTTTGTAAAACTCTTCGTATGTGTTTTATCTTTTACAAATGCATTCCTTTTGGTTGTTTATATTATTGTTTCTTTGGGTTTCGGCCTGACCCTGGCTTCTTGCCGAAGTCCAGGGGGCCTGCCCCCTGCCTGCCCAGAGGCAGGTGGGGGGACTGCATTTTTTATACAAGGCTGGGTATTCCCATTCCTTGTTCTTTTTTTTTCTTTTTTTTTCGGCGCATGGGGCCCGACCTGACCCTGGCTTCTTGCCGAAGTCTAGAGGGCATGCCCCCTGCCTGCCCAGAGGCAGGTGGGGGACTTAGGTTTTTCGTTGGGGGGTCTTTTTTCCTTGGGTTTTGCAACAGGGGGACCCTCCCCCTATTGCCCCCTGCTCGTTTGTGTGTGAAGTGCTAATCTGAACAGACAACGAGTATAAGTTCGAGAACCCTTTTCATTTCTTGAGAAATCTTAAACACTTGTGGTCGGAGCCGTCGACATTATATCTTGACTGTCCTCCGCCGTTTTTCTTAGGAAAAAGAGAAACTAAAAACAAAATTTGAACTTCAGACGTAGTACTTCTTCAAAGTGTTAACGTTCCAGTGAGCAGCCAGCTCCTGGCCTCAGGGTTGGCAATTCTGTAGGTTCATGGCCCCATAATCTGGGTGACTTCATATGGGCCCTCCCAATTGGTGCTTAGCTTGTCGTGTTCTTGATCTTCCCATAGTCTGTGTCTTTCTTAGGACTAGGTCCCCAACCTGGAAGCTTCTTGTACTTACTTTTTTGTTGTAAGCCTTTCTCATTCGCTGTTGGTAGGCAGCAATGTTGACGCAGGCCTCTTGCCTTACTTCTCCAACTAGGTCAAGAGCCTCTGTCATTGCAGCCTCATTACTTGCCTGATCATACTGTTGGGATCGGAGGGTGAGAATTCGTGCTTCTATGGGTAGCAGGGCCTCGGCCCCGTAGACCAGACCAAATAGAGTATGTCCTGTGGACTCCTTTCTGGTGGTCCTAATTGACCATAACACACTTGGCAGCTCGTCTGCCCACCTGCCTTTGAGCTCATCCAACATCCTTTTCTGCTCGCTCAGTATTTGCTTATTCGCTGCCTCAGCCTACCCATTAGTCTTGGGGTGACAAACGGCTGAGTAGGCGACGGTTATGCCATGGCTTTCCAGCCAGGCCCTCAAGGGGTCGCTGTCAAACTGCCTTCCGTGATCGAAGACTAGCACCTTTGGCAGGCCATACCTTGTTATGATATTTCTCCATATCACCTTTCTGACCGCCGGCTCTGGTATGTTTGGGATGGCCTCAGCTTCGATCCACTTAGTAAAATAATCAATTCCCACTATCAGAAATTTTCTGCCCCCAATCGCTACAGTGAATGGACCCAAAATATCCATCCCCCATTGGGCGAAAGGGATAAGACACAGAATTGGTCTGAGATCCTGGGCAGGGGCGTGTATTGATGGGGCAAACAGCTGGCACTTTCTGCATTTCTGGGTTAGATTCCTGGCATCCCCAAGCAGGGTCGGCCAGTAGTAGCCTGCCCTCAGGGCCTTGTGTGCCAGTGACCTTCCTCCTATGTGATGGCCGCAGATACCTGAGTGTATATCATCTAGTACTTCTGCGGCCTGCCCTGCCCCCAGGCACTTGAGCAGGGGAGATGAGAATGATTTCTGATAAGCTTCATTTTAGTCGTTATTTTACCCATACTTGGATCTCTATTTGTATCGATTTTTCGTGCTTAATTGTTATTATGGCTCATTTTAGTACTTAATTAATAATTAGTATAATTATTATAAGGAAAAATTACAAAAAACCACCACGTATTTACCGTATTTTACAAATTACCACCATGTATATTCGTTTTTACAAATTACCACCATTACTTTAACGTATAATTACAAAACACCACCGTATTTATATCTCGACTCTCATTTTTCTTATTTCTCGATAAACTAAGTAAACATTTATATAAACTACCTAAACTACCCTTGATTAAACAAAAAAAAAAGAATTCATTCTTACCAACTAAGAACAAACAATTATCGGACAATCAAAATTCCAAAAAAAAAAATCACAAACCCTAGTTTTGTATAATCATTGATGATGGGGGAATGCAGTTATTCTCAAATTAAAACACTAAAGGAGGTTTAACATTCAACCCAATTTCATACAAATGTAACTATATATGCGATTTGATTCTTAGTTTTCTACTCCACAGTAGTTAGGTAAGAACCTTGTTGTACTCGATTGTAAATCCGACAACCAAATCTGACGACCATCGTCAAGACCGCCGCCACACCCGCGACCTTCTTCTTCTTAGGGCTGAAGAGCTCATCTCCATGACCGTCAACGGCTCCTTAGCTTGCTCCTGACGAGTCACATGCCAAAACCTCCTCCGCCATGGTCAAACCCGGTTTAAGGATTCAGGCTGCACCTCCGGTTCACGCTCAACTTAGTCTGGCTATCTTTGTCGATGAATTTGTCCTCAAATTAATTTGAATGTTCATCAATTAGGTTGGATGTTTCATACTTGATTTAAGTCAATTTGGGATTAGGTTGAATGTTCATCAATTAAATTGGATGAATTTGGGGTTTTGTAATTTTAGGGTGATTTTGATTGAGTACGGTTTGCTTTGTAATTATGTTGTTTAATCGAGGGTAGTTTAGGTAGTTTATATAAATGTTTACTTAGTTTATCGAGAAATAAGATAAATGAGAGTCGGGATATAAATACGGTGGTGTTTTGTAATTATACGTTGAAGTAATGGTGGTAATTTGTAAAAACGAATATACATGGTGCTAATTTGTAAAATACGGTAAATACGTGGTGGTTTTTTGTAATTTTTCCTTATTATAATTATTTGTTAATAATGTTATATTTCGAGATGTGGGTACTGCTTTTTTGTTGATTTGATTTTGTAGGATTTTGAGCGGGAATTAGCGAGAAGAAACGGGTCAAAAACCGAGCCAAAGTAAATGAGTAAACGATCGAGTCAAACTCGGGATTGACTTGACGAAGACTCTTTCCTGAAATCCTAATCCACTGTAACTTACTCCTACTCTCCTAGTGATGTACTGCTGTTTACTCATCCCTCACCTCAAATCAGCTCCTCCTGATCAATCATCCTCCACCACCATTTTCAATCCACCACAAATCCTTCTCCAATCATTCACCTTCAACCCATCACCATTAATTACTACACACTCCATCAGTTCAATTTCAGAACAAGACGAATACTCAATCAGTTCAATTACGTGCGCCAAGCAGCCGGCAACCCAGCTCAATCAACCAGACCACCACGATTGAAGCCTGACTCCGGCGAAGCTCGACCAACTCCAGCCGCCCCCGCTCGATTCTCGGCATCCCCGGCGTGCGCCTCCTCGGACTACCACAGCTCCATCATTAATCTATTTCTCCGGCAAGCCCAGCTCCGGCGACCACCATGGCGCCGCCGTGCTCGTACTGGCGCACCTCCGACCTCCGACGCACCATCATCACACGAACACCAGCAGCCACCATTGTGATTTCAATTGATTAAAGGAGCTGTTTTAAAAGAAATGACAGAGGAAAAGACGGACTTGCCCTTCATTTAATTGGAGTTCGTATTGTATTATGTGAGGAGGTCGTTTTGTGTGCAAGAGTGGGCTTCGTTTGTTTTGATTGTCCTTGAGTAGCAGTATAAAAAGGAACCCTCATTTGGCAGCAAAGGGAAGGCCGCATTAGACGAGATAGAGTAGGAGTAGCAGTAGGGTTTAGGCCATTTTTCTTTGTTCTTGGATTATTGTTCTTAGTTTTAATCGAGAATCATTATTAATTGTATTAGTCATAATTAGTCGGGCTGATCTTCTACACTATATTCTCCTTCATTTATGCAATTCTTCATTTTAAGATTTGTATTTTCTTCTCCCTTTTTTATTATTATTCATCTTTATTATTTATTAGTTTAAGTTACTTTTATTGCTTAATTAGTTTAAGTTGTCATCTTTACTAGTTTTTCATGTCTAATATTATGATTAGGTTAATGGATAGTTTAATTAGTTTAATTTTAATCATGTCTGATTATTTAAGTTCTAGGGTTGAGGAAGACTCGGTTTGTCTCGATTGTGGGTTTATTATCTTGTCTATTATTGTTGGTGTTCTCCATTGATTGTCATTTTTGTATGATTTACTTGTCTTGGCCGCGATAGGTGAATTATATTTCGTCGAGCTTTCTTTGGGGTGGGTCGACCTAGTAATAAGTTCGAGAGCCCGTTATTAGGACCGTCCCGGGTAGATAGACACTCGAGAGAGACCCTTTATCTTCCCAACTACCGACCATAATCGACCCGTTTATGAACTCTGATTAGTCCCTTGAGACTACCTTGTTGACCTTGACCCTAGTCCATTTTATCGTATTTCTCTTTATCTTATTGTTCGATTAGCTTAGCTTCTAGTTTGTTTTATCGTATTTATTTCTTTTGTATAGCTCGCTAGTTTAGAACCTTCTTCCAACCAAAAACAAACCTCTTCTCCTTTGACTAATACCTTACTAGACCGAGACCCTTATTTAGCTAGACCGTCCCTGTGGATCGACTCGACTTACCCTAGCTACCTAGCTTAGGTTCGTTGATTTTATTTTGGTCGGTAGGATAGACGACAAACATCTACCACCAATTTGTGATACAACTCTTTGCCAACTAGTATGAACCATGCAGCCATGCCCGACATTTTTCTTCTCTAGATAGGATCTTGTGGAAGGGTTCCATTCCTCTTGAATTGGATGGTAGGGGTCATCCACTCATCGGATCCCGCTTCCTCCATGACGCTGACCAATTGGCAGGGTGTGGTGGATTTTTCTTGTATCACATCTACCCATACTGATCTTCTTATATCCTGCAGGCTGGAGCTGGCCAGCTTTGACAGGGCATCCACCCGGTTGTTCTGTGACCGGGGGATTTGTTTGACTTCATAAGACTTTAACCCAGATAATTATTGTTTTGCCTTTTCCAGGTAAGCGGCCATAGCTTGATCTCTAGCCTCGCACTCTCCATTAATCTGGTTGGCAATGAGCTGGGAGTCTGTTGCCAGGATGAGCCTCTCTTCCCCTGCGGCCTTAGCCAGATTGATACCTGCTAGTACGGCCTCAAACTTAGCCTCGTTATTTGATGCAGGGAAAGTGAACCTGAGCGCATGCACAAAGTCTGTTTCCTCAGGGCTGGTCAGCACGATCCCACGATTCCCTGCCCCCGCACCATTGGCTGTAGAGGATCCGTCAGTGTATACTACCCATTCTCCGGCGGGTGGATCGTCCTCTTCTCAATGAGAACATTCTGCCAGGAAATCTGCCAAGGCCTACGCCTTGATGCCAGTCCTGGACTGGTATGATATTCCTAACCCGCTTAGCTCTATGGCCCATTTCAGCAATCTCCCAGACTTCTCAAATTTTTCTAGAACTTTTTCCAGGGGCTGGTCAGTCAGCACAACGACGGGATGGGCGTCGAAGTAAGGCCTGAGCTTCCTAGCTGCAATGACGACTACATAGGCTGCTTTTTCGACCACTGGGTAATTCTTCTCTACTGCCCCCAGAGCATGGCTCACATAATAGATCGGCTGCTGGGAACCTGCCTCCTCCCTTAAAATTACCGCGCTTACTGTTGATTTTGTTACGGCAATGTAAAGGAAAAACTTCTTCCCTGCAACTGGTCTTGCCAGGGTGGGCAGCTTCTTCAGGTGTTCTTTCAGTTGTTCGAAGGCTTCCTTCTGTTCAGCCTCCCATTTAAATTGCTTGTTTCCTTTCAATATTTTGAAGAAAGGTGTTGATTTGTCGGCCGACCTGGCAATGAACCATGCCAGGACAGCCATCCAGCCGGTTAGGCGCTGGATATCCCTTATCGTCCTTGGTTCCGAGAGGTCTAGGACGGCCTGAACTTTCTCGAGGTTCGCGTCAATCCCCCTGACGCTGACCAAGAAACCTAGAAACTTCCCCGAGCGGACCCCAAAAGTGCACTTCTTAGGGTTTAGTTTCATCTGGTATGCACGCAGGGATGAGAAGGTCTTCTGTAGATCTTTCAGGTGCTCCGCGTCTCCCTTACTCTTTACAATTGCGTCGTCCACATAGGCCTCCAGGTTTCTTCCCTTCTGATTCTCAAAAACCTTGTCAACCAATCGCTGGTAAGTGGCGCTTGTATTCTTGAGCCCGAATGGCATCATTTTGTACATGTATGTACCAGAACTCGTGATGAATGCACATTTCACCCTGTCAGGCTGCCAGAGGTATACTTGGTGATAGCTTGAAAAGGTATCCAAGAAACTAAGTGTAGAATACCCACTGGTGGCGTCTACTAGCTAATCGATCCTTCGGAGGAGATAACAGTCTTTAGGGCAGGTTTTGTTGAGATTGGTAAAGTCTACGCACATCCTCCAGGCACCCGAGGATTTTTTTTACCATCACCACATTAGCCAGCCACTCAGGGTAATCACAGCTTTCAATGAAGTCAGCCTTCAAAAGCTTCTCGATTTCTTCTTTGATGGCCTGATCCTTTTCTGCAGACATGTTCCTCTTCTTCTGCTTCACAGGGCGGGCTTCCGGACTTACGTTCAGCTTGTGAACAATATGGGCCGGATCGACCCCCGGCATTTCGTCTGCCGAGTAGGCGAATATATCCCTGTTGTCTCTCAGGACCTTGATCAATTCTTCGCGATAGGAACTTTCCAGGTCAGCCCCTATGAGAACCTGTCTTCCTGGCTCCAGGTCCACCAACATGCTTTCCCCCCAGGTTCAAGGTGGTCCGCTGCTTGCTGGCCAGCTGAAATCTCCCCTTCCCTGCTGGGAAACTGTCTGCTTTTCGCTTACCCTTTCGCTCTGTTTCATGGGTGCGTAAGGCCACGAAGTAGCACTGCCTGGCCGACTCCTGGTCACCGTGCACCTTCCCCTCCACACCAAAATCCGTAACGTAGGCTATGGTTAGGGCTCTGATTGATATGGCAGCCTTGATCTCATCCAGGGTAGCCCTGCCTATCAGAGCGTTATACGCAGACTTTGCATCCACAACGACAAACGAGGCTCTAATATTTCTGGCAGAGGCTCCCTCTCCAAACGTCACCGGCAGATCGATGACCCCCATTGGGAGCACGCCTGCTCCACTGAACCCGTACAGCGATCCAGGGGCAGGCTTGAGGTGTCTTTTCTCTAGATTCATTTTGTCAAATGCGTCCTTGTATAGCAGGTTGGTGTAGGCTCCTGTATCCACAATACACCTCACGATGTGATTGCTGATGACAAGAGACAATACCAGGGGGTCGCTGTGAGGGTATATTACCCGCCCTGCATCCTGAGGGGTGATGCTCAGGGTCAGGCCCTTTGGGCTCCCTGCCCTCTCAGCATAGCATATCTGGTTTCGTAGCTCACGGATTTGTCTTTTTTGGCTTCTTTTGCTTGTCTGGCTTCCGCGTCTTCTGACACCACATGAATTATCAGGCGGTTTTTCACTGAGCCTTCAGGCTTGTCTGTCGTCTCCTTCTGACTCTTGTTTCTTGCTGCATAGGTACTCAACCAACCATTCCTGATGAGCTTCTCAATCTCATCCTTTAGATGGCGACAATCCTCAGTGGTATTGCCCAATGCAATCGTGCAATGTACATAACTTCTTTGGATCACCCTTGGGACTGCGCGGCTTACTTGGGCGGTTCCACTTGGTTGTCTCTTTCTCCAGCTCAAAAATTTCGGCTCTTGACTTATTGAGGGCCGTGTAGCTGTCAAACCTTGGTTGATAGGCCACACGCTCCTTTCTTGGGGTGTCGCCCTCCTCAGCTCTTTGCTTCCCTGCTTCACCTCTGCTACGCCCACCCTGCGGTCCCCCCTGTGGCCTGGAAGGTCCTGTAGGGGTATTCGGCAGGCTGTGTGTGGACATGACTTAGGTCCACCCCGACGCGGCCACGCGCGGGTTTGGGGAGGCGAATGAATCTCCATACACTACTAAAAACAGCTGAAATAGCGTCGGACAGGTTGCGTCGGATTTATTATCCGACGCAAATGGCATAACTGTGTCGAATTGCGTCGGCTAATCCGATGCAATAATATTGCGTGGGACTAGCCGACGCTATCCGACTCCATGATACAGGCGCCAATAATTTTGGGTTGGCGCCACTATGTGAAATGGTTTGCGTGGGATTAGCCGACGCAAACCCTTCCATTTGGATCGGCTTTGCGTCGGCTAATCCCACGCAAAAGTTGTTGACTAAAAACTCCCAGTCAACAGAATTAATAGCTTTGCATCGGATTAGCCGACGCATAGTTTAATATTGCGTCTGGTTGCGTCGGCTAATCCGATGCGGTATGCGTCAAAGTAAAAAAAAAATCATTCAACAGAATTAATAGCTTTGCATCGGATTAGCCGACGCAAGGTTTAATATTGCGTCTGGTTGTGTCGGCTAATCTGATGCAGTATGCGTCAAAGTAAAAAAAATTCAGTCAACAGAATTAATAGCTTTGCATCGGATTAGCCGACGCAAAGTTTAATATTGCGTCTGGTTGCGTCGGCTAATCCGATGCAGTGAATGTTAAATTAAAAAAAAAACAAAATTAAATGCGTTGCATCGGATTAGCCGACGCAAATTTTAATATTGCGTCTGGTTGCGTCGGCTAATCCCACGCAACATATGTTAAATTAATAAAAAAAAACAAAATTAAATGCGTTGCATCGGATTAGCCGACGCATATTTTAATATTGCGTCTGATTGCGTCGGCTAATCCCACGCAACATATGTTAAATTAATAAAAAAAAAACAAAATTAAATGCGTTGCATCGGATTAGCCGACGCAAATTTTAATATTACGTCTGGTTGCGTCGGCTAATCCCACGCAAAATATGTTAAATTAAAAAAAAACGCGACAGTCAGACACAAACCCAATCTCCCTATCCCTCTCCAACCCCGAGCGATAACCCGGCGATCCCAATCCCCAACCCGAACGCGCACAACCCCCACCCACCTCCGGCGACCTTCTTCCGGCGACTTCGCTCCGGCGCGCACACCCACCCAGATCTGGCGACCCAGTCCATTTCCGACGCACCAACAACCAAACCCTAGGTTTCCCCTACCCATTTCCGGCGAACCCAGCCCCGAACCCCCGACGAACGGTCCCCCCTGAACCCTACCCTTTCCGGCGCACCCAAACCCGGCCCCGAACCCCCGACGAACTTAACCCGTCCCCGAACCCCCGGCGAACCGAACCCGTCCCCGAACCCCCGGCGAACCGAACCCTCCGGCGTACTCGCTTTAGCCCGACCAAGCCCCGAAAAACCCTAACCCGACCTTCAAATCTCAGGTATGGACTCTACTGTTTAAGTTTTTTTATTAGTTTAGTTTTTACTTAATTAGTTCAATTAGTTTACTGTTTAGATTACTTAATTAGATTAATTGTTAGTTAGTATGTTAGGCTTTGTTACTAAACTGTTTTGATTAAGTTAGATAATTATGGTGATTAGATTGTATGGTGATTATGTAGGGTTAATTAGTTAATTAGATTGTAGGGTGAGTATGTTAATTAGGTTAGATAGTTTAGTAATTAGGTTAATTACGTTAATTAGTATATTAATTAAGTTAATTAGTATGTGAATTAGGTTAGATTTCGTTTTATTGTTAGACGGTAATTGTAGTATGTGAATTAGGTGAGTTAGTATGTTAATTAGGTATTAGTGATTATTGTATTAGGTTAGAAATTGTGTTATTAGATTAGTAGTAGTATGTAGTAGTATAATGAATTAGATTTGTTGAGGTAGATGGGTAGTAGTATTAGTAGTAGATTAATTAGTAGTTTTAGTAGTAGTACATTAGTAGTGCTAGTAGTAGTATTACTAATCTACTACTAATATTACATTAAAATACTTCATTACTACTACTAATGCTACTACTAATATTACTAATCTAATACTAATATTACTAATACTAATAACCTACTACTAATACTGTGTACTACTAATACTACTACTAATATTACTAATCTAATACTAATATTACTAATACTAATAACCTACTACTAATAATATGTACTTCTAATACTACTACTACTAATATTACTAATCTAATACTAATATTACTAATACTAATAACCTACTACTAATACTATGCATTACTAATTTTCTACTACTACACCTAATACTAATTTTCTACTACTACTACTAATTTCCTACTTCTACTACTACTACTAATTTTCCACTACTACTATACTACTACTACTTCTACTAATTTTCTACTACTACTACTACTAATTTACTACTTGTACTTTTACTACTACTACTACCACTAATTTTCTACTACTACTACTACTAATACTACTACTAATTTTCTACTACTACTACTACTACTAATTTTCTACTAGTACAACTACTAATTTTCTACTACTACAACTAATACGAATTTTCTACTACTACAACTAATACTAATTTCCTACTTCTACTTTTACTACTACCACTACTACTAATTTTCTACTACTACTACTACTACTACTACTATTACTAATCTTCTACTATGTACTTCTACTACATAAACAATACTAAAAAAAGGGAAATTTGTTTTGTTTCCTAAATTTCAGCAGTTAGTGGTTGTAATTATAGTACGTATTAATGTTTTGGATTACTGTGTCGAGATATGATTGCTGTTGTTATTTGTTTTCGTTGTGTACTGTGCATGAGCATTGTTTGAAATCTACTCAGACCTACCTAGTGCCCGTTCAAGAGTTACTCATTAGGAGTAATTCTTGGACAGTCCCCGTTTTGGGACTGTTCTTGTGCCTTTCATGTCACTTAGGTGGTAAACATGAAATTATGTTGTGTTGGTAAGAGCAAAATTTGGTGACAATTCCCTCAATGTTCTTCGATTGCATATGTGGAGTTTTCATATATTCCACATTGTGCTTTTGGAGAACTGAGGCGAATTGCTACCGAATTTTTCTCTTATCGACATTACACTATTTCGTGTTTATCAGTGACATGGAACGCACAGGAATGGGTTTAGGTTGGAGTGTTAAGGTCCTCGGTGATGAATCGTTTTTAAATTGATGGTCGTAACAAACTGACTCTACAGTTTAACTTTGCGCAAACATATTTTGTAGACGTGATTATGTCAGGTGGCAGTGGGATGGTGACGGGGGCCAGCGGCCATGGTGACCATATGGAGGAGTACGTGCCTAGGACTCCTGTCGTCCTAGGTGTGGACGCTGTCCAAGAAGTCGGGGCGACGGTCTACGTTGCGACGCCTGAGAAACCATACCTATCACGGCAGAAAGTGGAGACCGCTACTTGGTGAGTTTATGTTTTTCTAACCAAATTTTTTTTTTATATATTTTTACTCATTTATTTGCTTCACAGTATCATAAATTACTTGTGTAGATGGGAGAACACGAAGTACTCAGATTATATGCGGGATTCCATAACCATGACATATGCGTCTACCACTGGCGCCTACCGTGACTGGACGGAGGCGCCCCAGGAAGCTCAGGAAGCCATGTATATGCACTTCGCGGTAATTACCTCGTCTGTGTTTCTAAGGTTTTCGTTGCACGATTTATACATTCAATTGTAGCTAATGAATCTTTTTTTTTGACAAACAGAAAAGAGTGCGTATAGACCTGGGGTACGACCTCAGGTCGGATTATGAGAGTCGGATTAAGAAGAAGATAACCGACATATTCCAGCGAGCTGTCCCGAGGGTCGAGAAGGCGGATTGGATTCCGCAAGAGAAGTGGGAGACATTGAAGAAGAACGCTGCCGACCCAGACTTCAAGAAGAAATCGGCGATTAAGTCGTCGAACAGGAGAGGTGGGCAGGTGGACGGGGTGGCCAAACCCACTAGCTGCCTTGGAAGTAGGAGTGCAGCAATAGCCTTCGCGCAGTTGGTAAGTGCTTATAACACAAGTAAAAAATTTGAGTATAATTCAATATATACTATTGGTAAATAAATGCTGAAAATTTTAACACTGTTATATGAAGGGCCCATCTGCAACCCCGGTCCAGCTCTTGGAGAAGACAAAGAAGGGGAAAGACGGCAAGTGGATTAACCCTAGAGGACCGGAGATCGTTGTAAGTAGTAGTAATGTTTTTAAAAAAATATACTAGGCATAAAAATTACGATGTGATAGTATGTGTTCTTAAAGTTATAACACTGTTTCATGTTGCTGTTTCAGGAGAGCTACGAGAAAGCGGTGGAGGAGGCACGCGCCTCTGATCAAGCACCCAACATCTTGAAGATCTTCCACGATGTGACGGGTGGCTACAACTCAAAGAAAAGGTTTTGGGGGATAGGTAACGTGGCGAAAGAGCTCTTTCGCCCATGCTTGAACCGTGGTAAGGAGGTATCTGCGGACACATACCTCCCTACCGCCACCTCGCAGGAACGCACACTTAACGATCGTATGGAATATAAATTCCAAAGACAAGAAGAGCGCCTGAAGACATTGGAGAAGAGGTGCGAAGAGCAGGACCAGTTTATTCAGTTCATGAGGGAACGGTTCGCCATGGAGACCGAGGGATGCAGTGGAGGACCACGCATGAGTAGGCGCGACGATGACGACAACAACGATGGTCATCCCCATGGATCGGAGCACATTGAGTCCCTCTCGTAGGTAGTTCCGCTCTCTTATGTTACTTGTTTAGACTTTGGTTGCATTGTGTATATATATTTTACCAACTCCTAGATAGAATTTTGAACCTAGCGCTGGTTGTCTTTGTAATATATTTTCATTTTCTATAACAGTAACTGGTTTATGTTTGTTTCGTTTTGTGGAGTTTTGTGAAGAAGATATGTACGAGAGGTTTGATTGGAGTTATTGATGGATTTTTGTTTGGGATGTGCTGCTGTTGTGGTTTGTTGTAGGAGTGGGTTGTTTAATTGCAGATTGTTTTAATTCGCGCATATGGGGACCTGAAAACAAAGAAACCAATTATTTTTTTAATAGGCTTTGCGTGGGATTAGCCGACGCAAAGTCAACCATTCTGTTGACTTTGCGTCGGCTAATCCCACGCAAAACCCACTAACTGCGGGGCTTTGCGTGGGATTAGCCGACGCAAAGTCGACAGAGTGTTTGACTTTGCGTCGGCTAATCCCACGCAAAACCCACTGACTGCGGGGCTTTGCGTGGGATTAGCCGACGCAAAGTCGACAGAGTGTTTGACTTTGCGTCGGCTAATCCCACGCAAAGCCCATCGACTGAGGATTGACTGAGGGGCTTTGCGTGGGATTAGCCGACGCAAAGTCAACAAAAAGTTTGAATTTGCGTCGGCTAATCCCACGCAAAGCCCATTGACAGGGGCGTTGACCTCCATGTGTTCGTATCGGATTAGCCGACGCAAATCATATGCGTCGGATTAGCCGATGCAAAAAAAAAATTGCGTCAAATTATAATGGCGGTCGTTTGCGTCGGTAAATCCGACGCAATCTTCAATTTGCGTTGGATATTGCCCATTTGCGTCGGATTTGTCCGACGCAATTCCGGCTTGATTTTTGTAGTGATATGAGATGGTCAAATTGAAATTTAAATCGAAGTTGGAGTCGCCACCGTATTTTATGTTTATTCGGAACCGTTCGAGCCCACTCTATGTCGTAGTGGGCCGTATACAAAATACGGTCCATTTCCGATGTCAGAGTTTATTGGGCTCGTCCCTTTGCAGTTCGATACCGATGCCGACTTGATCGGTTAATCGTATATTGAATGACTCTCGTTGCCAATGGGTTCGGACATCCGGAAACCACGGTTCTGAGTAAGGGGTGAGGGTACGTGTTGGGAAGTTCACTAAGAACACCCAACCCCGCCCGCACATTAGCGGCCTCTACTAGGATATCGAATGATTTTTTAATACGCACGTTAGTAATACGATGAATGATATGCAAACATGGTTTTTCCTAAATATGCGAGGAATTGAATGGGTTGCTAAGTCGGTTTAATGCAACTAAAATTAACGTCAAAGTTGTTTTAGCATGTGAGATTCGTTTTAGTATAATAAAACAAATAATGAGAAAAGAATGAATTTGCTACAAGATAAACAAACGAGTTAGTATCGATTTGTAAATAATAATATAGAAAATAAAATAAATATACGAGATCGAGAGAATAAATATTAATCGAAATCTGAAAAATATCGCTAAAACGCTGTTTTGTATAAAAAAACGAAGTTCGAAAAATAATAAAAAAATGAGAAAGGCGCGTCGTGGCAGCCGGCCGCGCGGCTCGCCCGGGATGCCGGCGAGTCGCGTGTCGGGCTGATTTCGAAAGCGGTTTTTTTGAAAATTCGATGCTTTTATTAAATCGCGTACGAATATTGCATAATTCGTACTCGACTTAATATTTTCGATATTCGTTATATATTCGATAATTGACTACGAAATCAATATCAAATACTTCGAATAGTTTTAGAAAAGATATAAATTTTGAAATCGTTTCGTAGAATAATAAAATAAAACGAACGAAAAAGCTAAAAAAAAGGACTCGGGTTTCAGGCCCGTGCGCGAGTCGCCTGGGAGTGACTCGCGTGCGGGTCTGTCCGATTTTATTTTTTTGTTCGAAATTGCTAATTTTGATAAATCGCGTACAAATATGAATTAATTTATACTCGATTTATGTTTTCGATATTCGTCGTATCCGATATTCGATTATGAAATCGATATCGAATATTCGGAATGAATTAAAAAAGTTTTGTAAAAAAAGTTTGAACGAAAAGAATGTAACGATTTTTAATATCGTCGAGATTTTATTATAATTCTTTTAATACAATATTCTATTATAGAGACTCGACATCATATTTTTAAGAATGTTGTTATATGAAAATAGTTTTTGTAGTATTGATATTAGAAAATAAAAAAAGTGACGAACGACCCACAAAAAAATAAGACGCACGAGGAGGAGAGGAGAAGAAGGAGAAGTCGGGTTTGGTACACCCTCAACCTACATGCTTCTGTTTACTCGGATCGGGGCTCGTCGGGACGTGGCTTGGGCACAAGAGCGTCGAGTGGATGTCGGTGAGTTGGTGGTGGTTCGGTTCGGGCGTGACGAGTGAAGGGTGTCGGGTATCAGGCCGGTTTCCTTCGGGTTTGTAATATCGGTGTATCGATGCTAGATTTTGTGCTTACGAGTGTGTGTATGGGAATAATTTGTGATGCTTTTATGAATATTTGATCGATAATGAATGTATATTGTAGATGCTAATTGATGTGTAAAAGTGTGTGTGCAAGGGGCTATTTATAGGGAATTCCCGACCTTGGCTAGGAGAGTTTGAACTACCGCAAGAGATAGGAAATATAGGAAGCTGTAAGGCATGAGAATTCCGCTTTTTTGTCAAGGAAGAAAGGGAACACGGCTGGAATATGCTGCTCGGCCGAGTATTTGCACTCGGTCGGGTGTCTGAATCGGTTTTCGGATAGGATTCCTACTTGAGATCGAATTCCATCCTTAAACGGATTTGTTTAATATTTTATGTAGCTGATTTTTCGTAGGATTGGAGTATGAATCAGCCGTGTGAGGTGTCACGGCTGACTCACGTGTCTCGGGAAAATATTTGACCGTGTTTTGACTCGGTCGCTAAAAGACGGTTTTACCCCTGGCGTCGGAATCGACCCAAATTAGTCTTATTTGACTCGAAACGACCCACTGGGCCTGATTTTGAGGTTGGTTTTGTGAGATATGTACTCTATAATGAGCCCAAGCCAAATGCCAATGATTTTGAGCCCGTTTCTGAGTATTTAAAGCACGTTTGCGTCCGATCATCATCGGGTGTTTGTCGGAAACTGCTATAGACACCTGGCGGTCAAAATGTGGGTGTCTACAGAGCCCCCACTCTGACTGAGGCTTGGACAAGGCGAAAGTCAGAGTAGCTACCAGGCCAATCAAAGATTAAGATCTGGCAGACTTCCGGTCGGGTCGTTTAAGGTCCATTAGACCTGCGTAAAGGGCCCGCCGGCCGGAGACTAGAAATGTACCTGAGTTGATGATGATAACTCCGTGGGGAATCGGACTTGTCGTATAAGTCTATGCCGCTGGGGAGTTATCTGAATTGCGCGGTCTTGAATTGTACCTGTATAAGTTACATAAAATTTTGCATGCAACATGTAGGTGAAACAAATATGACTCGCGCTGGGGAATAAAAAATGATTTTTGCTTAGTTTTGAAATCGAAGTCCTGAAAGCAGCTCACGTGCTAGGAAATAGGTTTTCAAAACTGAAATGGGTAGAGAAGAAATTTGCAATTTAAATAGACCGAAATTTGACCTTGTCGAAAAGGGTTTTCTCAAATGGCTAAGTTTTGCAAATTTTAAAAAATGAGAATTTGAAGAGAGAGACCTATCGACAGACTCGACGCTGGGTGTGACCGGACGAGTTGACAGACACGACTGGACTCTCGAGGGGTTGGACCGTGACTCGGTAGGGGGTGGGCCACCTAACAAGACTCTTACGTTGCGCTATTCCGTAGCCTAGACGAGTGGCAACATGGTCGAACATCGAAGTGGGATAGATATGCTATTCGGGGTTGCAGTAGTCTGTAATGAGACTGTTGTAGTCTAGTGCTCTCCTGAATTTTTGATTTTAGGGTACATTCTCAAAGTGGGTATTGCCTCGAGTCCTGACAGATTCTTGTCTTCGACTGAGCCGAGTACTATGACACACTACAGAAAGGAGGCTAGATTTTTTGAATTTTATATGGATTTTGTGAGTGGATGGAGGTTTTCTGCCTAAGAGAAGCCCCCAGGACGACAAAGCTAGCTGCTGAGAACATGACGGTGTCGTGACCGGAATGATGGCGCTTTTTGAATGTGTGTCAATGTGGGTGGTTGTGCGTCTGTTGAAAGGCTGCCTACGTATTCACGTATAGTGAAATCAAACCATGTCGTAGTTCAGTGTTGAAAGATATATTATGGTGCCTAGTCTAATAGGACTTTGTGTGTAACTAGCCATAGCGATGGTGTAGGCTAGGTGCATTCCCAATGATGTCTTGATCAAAGGGCTAGAATAGTTAGGATGTTGATCCTGTGACTGTGAGCATTCTCCGGGATAGCCCCCAGAGGTGGTGTGAGCTTTTTTGGGCATGTTCTATGCCGACTACAAGTTGAGTTCCCGTGTTTGGGGTTGGTAACTGGTTTGAATGAGAAGAATTGGGATGGGATTTTAACGAGTTCTGCTCTCTGGGATTTGATGAGTTTTGCTCTCGGGGATTTTAACGAGTTTTGATCTCGGGGATTTTAACGAGTTTTGCTCTCGGGGATTTTAACGAGTTTTGCTCTCGGGATTGTGTATGCTTAGGTAAGGGATTTGACGAGTTTTGCTCTCGGGTCTTTGACGAGTTTTGATCTCGGGTCTTTGTATGGTGATTGTGAATTTTGTTATGTAAAGGGGAAGCCGAGTAAAATGGCTCGAACTTTGATCGGGATATGTTTGATGATGCGGGATCTGGTTTCCATGTCTGGCCCTAATGGTTAGGGGTATCCTATGGAGCTTGAATCCTCAAAATTTCGGGCTGTCTTTAGCCTGGGTTTCGGGAAGGTCTTGAGGGTTGTAATGTGGGAAGGCAAAATGTGGTGTTAGTTGACCAGCTTGATTGTTTCTCCCTTATTGGATGGTATGAGTATTGATCTTGAGTGGACCGTTGACCACGGTCATGGGGATTTGAATATTTTTTGGTTGGTTGACCTCTTAGCCCCGGTCATAGGATCTTCATTTGTGTTGACCGTTCTGGTCGTGGATGCTCTTTTTTTATGATGGTCTGCTTTTTTGTTTTGGCCTTTTGCTTTTCTTTCCTTTTTCATGGACTTTCGATTTCTTTTTTTTTTTTGTCCAGTTTTTTGTCTTTTTTTTGTTGGTCAGACTAACACCGTAGGTAGGTATGGTTGATGTTGTCGGAGGGGTGTTTATTGTGGGAAATGGGTTTGCCTCCCGTCTTGAACCCAAACTAGGAGACTACCTAGATTCGTCATTGGATTCGATACCGCTCCTGCTAAGTGTAGTTTTGTGGCTTCCTATGTCAGACATGGAACAGGTAAAGGAAAACACGGGTCTCGATTTCTTGTAGTCATTATTGATGTGCATGTAATAGTCACGTGCATGTGCTCACAGTGTATGACGGTGTTCATCATGTTCTCGGAAACACATAAGGAAAGTATATATGAGCAATAGAAAAGCTGATTTTATTGAATTTTGAAAAAGAGGACAGAATGCAAAAGACTCTGACTCTGATTTGGAAATGAGGATGTAGGGTATCCTAGACTCGGACTCAAACTTAGACTCGAATCCAATTCGGACTTTCGGATGCTCGGTTGGTTGTTTTTTTTTGGTAAGGTCTTCGACAGGTGCCACGACTCGCCTAAACTCGGTTTTGCGCAAATGCAAGAGAGGGAGTCAAACTAGACACGGCCCGGGGTGACGGGAATGACTACGATTCATGGACCGGGATACTCGAACGTTGACCTGGACGAGGTAACGACTCTGGCTTGGACTTGAGGATGAGACTCAAGCTGCACGAGGGTGAGTCCGAAAATGGGGCGACCATGTTTGACTCGGGTTAGACTCTCCTAAGACCAATGTGTAGGGTATGATCCTCGGAGTGATCGTGATTAATCGCTCCGTCGGAGAATAGCCCCCAAGTGAGGCTAAGGACTCAGATAGGACTCAGATGGTGTGGCATCTAAGTGGCTCGAAAGTGGGGTATGTGAGACACGTGTAAGACATGACCCTTAGAGCAATCGTGATTGACCGCTCTAATGAAGGGTAGCCCCCAAGTGGGATCAAAAATTTGGTTTAAGACTCGAGTGTCGGACAAGTGACCCTTAGACGTAAAGGTCACAAACCTTTTATTATAGGGCTATGCCTTGTAAAAGGTTGACTCGGAAAAGACACTTAGACGGGTGACTTGTGAAAGGTGGGCCTCCTTTAGGATCCAGCCGTGTGGGCTGGGTCTTGTTCGAAAGGAGGTCCACGTGAGACATTCCCCAGACTTCTAGACTCGATTGTGTAGACGGGCCGACCCTTGTAGGAGTATGTCTTACGTAGGTGGGCCTTGCCTTAGTCTAATAAGGCGGACTGGGATAGGGAGGAAATCCGTGATATAAGATCGACGAAGTTTCGACGCTAGAAGACCTTGACGATTTATGACACGACCCGACACTGCTAAATACGGGAAGTCCTAAAAAGAGGAAGGTTTTGAAATTGATTTTTGAAAGCCCGAGTAAAATCGGGGAGAGGAGCCCGACCCCTTTTTTATTCGAAAAAGAAAACGAAAAGGCGGACCGGGGAGCGGGTTTGAAAGTTCGAAAATATTTTCGAGTTTTGAAATAGGCGTAATACCGGCTAAAAATAGGCTATTTTGAGTAAAATCGTGGATCCTAAATTCGGTATACGTCCCGGGTTTTGAAATTGGATATTTTGAAAAGGATGTTATTTTGAAAATGACGGTTTTTGAAAAAAAAGACTTGTAAATCAGGTAGCACGTAGTCATGGAAACAGTATAACGACGCCATGTATGCTCTAATTCTAAGTCTCGGTCAGTCAGAAAGGGTCTATACCAGTGTACACAACCTATCGAGAATCGGGGCGGACTTCCTAAGTCGAGTTGAGCTTAGAACATGCCGTAAAACCCATACGAATCGGCTAATGGACACCTTCGACATATCCAATTTGGACTACATCGATAGTATAGTGGGACGTCGGTCACTAGTACCGGTCCGGGAAAATATGGGGTTATGCATGAACCGTAAAACTAAAACGCGTATTGTACTAGTCAAACGATTTCTATTCGAGTCTCACCCTGAGGATGCTGAAGGTCAGTAACGTATCAGCTAATCCCCATCGGAGTCGCCAAATTGTGGACATGACATAGGTCCACCCCAACGCGGCCACGCGCGGGTTTGGGGAGGCGAATGAATCTCCATATGAGATGGTCAAATTGAAATTTAAATCGAAGTTGGAGTCGCCACCGAATTTTATGGTTATTCGGAACCGTTCGAGCCCACTCTATGTCGTAGTGGGCCGTATACAAAATACGGCCCATTTCCGATGTCAGAGTTTATTGGGCTCGTCCCTTTGCAGTTCGATACCGATGCCGACTTGATCGGTTAATCGTATATTGAATGACTCTCGTTGCCAATGGGTTCGGACATCCGGAAACCACGGTTCTGAGTAAGGGGTGAGGGAACGTGTTGGGAAGTTCACTAAGAACACCCAACCCCGCCCGCACATTAGCGGCCTCTACTAGGATATCGAATGATTTTTTAATACGCACGTTAGTAATACGATGAATGATATGCAAACATGGTTTTTCCTAAACATGCGAGGAATTGAATGGGTTGCTAAGTCGGTTTAATGCAACTAAAATTAACGTCAAAGTTGTTTTAGCATGTGAGATTCGTTTTAGTATAATAAAACAAATAATGAGAAAAGAATGAATTTGCTACAAGATAAACAAACGAGTTAGTATCGATTTGTAAATAATAATATAGCAAATAAAATAAATATACGAGATCGAGAGAATAAATATTAATCGAAATCTGAAAAATATCGCTAAAACGCTGTTTTGTATAAAAAAACGAAGTTCGAAAAATAATAAAAAACGAGAAAGGCGCGTCGTGGCAGCCGGCCGCGCGGCTCGCCCGGGATGCCGGCGAGTCGCGTGTCGGGCTGATTTCGAAAGCGGTTTTTTTGAAAATTTGATGCTTTTATTAAATCGCGTACGAATATTGCATAATTCGTACTCGACTTAATATTTTCGATATTCGTTATATTCGATAATTGACTACGAAATCAATATCAAATACTTCGAATAGTTTTAGAAAAGATATAAATTTTGAAATCGTTTCGTAGAATAATAAAATAAAACGAACAAAAAAGCTAAAAAAAAGGACTCGGGTTTCAGGCCCGTGCGCGAGTCGCCTGGGAGTGACTCGCGTGCGGGTCTGTCCGATTTTATTTTTTTGTTCGAAATTGCTAATTTTGATAAATCGCGTACAAAGATGAATTAATTTATACTCGATTTATGTTTTCGATATTCGTCGTATCCGATATTCGATTATGAAATCGATATCGAATATTCGGAATGAATTAAAAAAGTTTTGTAAAAAAAGTTTGAACGAAAAGAATGTAACGATTTTTAATATCGTTGAGATTTTAATATAATTCTTTTAATACAATACTCGATTATAGAGAATCGACATCATATTTTTAAGAATGTTGTTATATGAAAATAGTTTTTGTAGTATTGATATTAGAAAATAAAAAAAGTGACGAACGACCCACAAAAAAAAATAAGACGGACGAGGAGGAGAGGAGAAGAAGGAGAAGTCGGGTTTGGTACACCCTCAACCTACATGCTTCTGTTTACTCGGATCGGGGCTCGTTGGGACGTGGCTTGGGCACAAGAGCGTCGAGTGGATGTCGGTGAGTTGGTGGTGGTTCGGTTCGGGCGTGACGAGTGAAGGGTGTCGGGTATCGGGCCGGTTTCCTTCGGGTTTGTAATATCGGTGTATCGATGCTAGATTTTATGCTTACGAGTTTGTGTATGGGAATAATTTGTGATGCTTTTATGAATATTTGATCGATAATGAATGTATATTGTAGATGCTAATTGATGTGTAAAAGTGTGTGTGCAAGGGGCTATTTATAGGGAATTCCCGACCTTGGCTAGGAGAGTTTGAACTACCGCTAGAGATAGAAAATATAGGAAGCTGTAAGGCATGAGAATTCCGCTTTCTTGTCAAGGAACAAAGGGAACACGGCTGGAATATGCTGCTCGGCCGAGTATTTGCACTCGGTCGGGTGTCTGAATCGGTTTTCGGATAGGATTCCTACTTGAGATCGAATTCCATCCTTAAACGGATTTGTTTAATATTTTATGTAGCTGATTTTTCGTAGGATTGGAGTATGAATCAGCCGTGTGAGGTGTCACGGCTGACTCACGTGTCTCGGGAAAATATTTGACCGGGTTTTGACTCGGTCGCTAAAAGACGGTTTTACCCCTGGCGTCGGAATCGACCCAAATTAGTCTTATTTGACTCGAAACGACCCACTGGGCCTGATTTTGAGGTTGGTTTTGTGAGATATGTACTCTATAATGAGCCCAAGCCAAATGCCAATGATTTTAAGCCCGTTTCTGAGTATTTAAAGCACGTTTGCGTCCGATCATCATCGGGTGTTTGTCGGAAACTGCTATAGACACCTGGCGGTCAAAATGTGGGTGTCTACACTGTGGAACTCTTCCAGCAGCATGAAGCCCTCGGCAATCTTTCGAGCTTTGGCCAGAGTTTCTGGCTGGGCTCTAATCATCTGATTCTTCATCTCCCCTGGGAGTAATGAGTTGGTCAAAGCATATGCTGCTGTGGGATCATCGATCTCCCTGACCTATTGGAAGGCCAGATCGAATCTCTTCAGATAGTCCTTGACAGTCTCACCCTTCTTCTGCCTAAGGGTCATCAGATCAAAGCGGGTTACCCGGCGCCTCTTGTTCCCTGCATATTGGTCCAAGAAGGCCTCGACCAGTTTTATAAAGTAACTGATTGACCCATGCGGCAGGTCTCTGAACCATCCTTGAGCCAGACCCACCAGGGTGATAGGGGAAATCTTGCACCAGACTGCATCGTCGGCGTCGTACATCCCCATGTGACTTTCATAGGCTTCTAGGTGATCCTCCGGGTCGGTAGTTCCATCAAACTTGACAGAAGGCATTTTAATCTTAGGGATGGGATGCCCCTGCACTTCAGGGTGAAGTGGGGTCTTGGTAGGTCTGCCCACCATTTTCGACCTGCTCCCAACAGAGTGGTAACCGTAGTCGTCCCATTTGCCAGGGGTCGGTTTTCCAACACTGGGGGAGTGGTGCCTGGGAGGTTGCCTACTCATAGCTTCATCCTCCCTCGCAGGGAATGGTGTCTGGGGCTTTTTTTCTGAGGCGGCTCGAGGTTATCAACTTGGCGGTACCTAGATCCCAGCGGCTGTCCATGGTTGAGCCTTTATTGTAGGCTCTGGGACAACCCTGAGGCTCGCTGTGACTCAGCCGGTGTTATCATGGAAAAGACCCCGCCCTGCTTTTCCCCCAGACGCTTCGAAACAGGCTCCCCGGGCCTCATCCGTTCCTGGAGATCTTGGGACAAGCCTCTTTTTTCGATAGCTGATATGGACTCAGTGGTATGTATGAAAAATGCTTGTTGCTGAGCAGGTTGTTCTTGGTTGCGACGGTGATGCGTTTCTGGGCCTGCACATACCTCTGAGCATTTTTTCTCGCCTTTCTTTGGACATTCCTGGCAGCGGTCCGCTTCGTGCCCCCAACCCCTTCCGCACTTTCGAAGTGAAGGTGCCTGGGGGTCGTTGCGATTCTGCCCACTAGGTCCTCCGGAGTGAATTCCTAATTGAGCATGGCTGAGTAGAAGGCTGCAGTCTGAGCAACCTGGGCAGGGGTGAGGTTCAAGTTGGGCCTCTGATGACCAATCTGCCCAGCTGCAACTGCAGTCCCTTGTGTGGCGGTGGGCGTTATCTCTGGCAGGGGCATGCCGTACAGGGGGATCACCGGTGGTACCGTCGGACCCGCCCCCGAGCTGGCTTCAATAATCTCATGCATGTTTTTAATTGTGGTTGATTTTTGTGGGTAACTCGTGAGCACAACCGAATCTTCCCCACAGACGGCGCCAAATTGTTCCGGTACGGAAACAATCGACCCAAAGCGGATTCGGGTTCCTTGATTTCGATGTTGCTTTGATGATTGTCTTGCTTCGCGATACTCTCCTTCCTCTTACTCCGGCGATCGGACCTTCCCGGCAGAGGTGGCCTGTCACCTGCACACAGAGCGCACAGGGACCCGGAGGTGTCCGGAGGAACCCTCTCCGATGCCTAAGTCAGTCCGTGAAATGCCTTGACGAACCTTACTCGTGAGGAATAAGGTGGCGGTTTTTCAGTAAGAGTCTAGAGAGAGAAAGTATAACCCCTTTAATGTGGGAAATGGCAAAGTATTTATACGTTCTCCTCAAGAGGAAGAAAAAAGAGAGGGAAAGAGGAGGAATGAGTGGACGGGAAGGTGACACGTGGGTTCACCTCGTCCACTCGTCCCCCTTACCTTAGGCCTGGACGGAAGGGTTCTGACTTCTGCCCCCTGAGTCTGCTAGGGGCCGGAATGCCTTGAGGACTGGCAGGCAGGGGGACTCAATTGGCTCAACCATTGTGCGGTGCGACCCTGACAGGCAGGGAAAAAGTTAGCCTGGAACTCGGACCAGCTGAGGTCACCTTTTGGAGGCTTCTCGGCAGGGCTTTACTTGATAACCTGACAAGCAGGCCTTTCTTCACTTTCTGAGTCGGGCTTCCCCGGGGCCCCTGTGGCGGGCGACCCGGAGGCCGCTTCTTTACTCAAGCGGATTCAGAAATTCTCTATCTCTCAGGACGCGGGAGCTCGGGCAACTGCTTTTATTTTTACTCGTCTTAGTTTTTCTATTGCTAAGGGAGTGGGTGCCCAGATAGTATGTCGGTTACCCACTAACTTCTTGTAATTTGTTTCGATCTTAATACAAGTTCTAGTTTATAATAATAAAAAATAATAATAATAATAATAATAATAAAATAATAATAATAATAATAATAATAATAATAATATGCTAATTAATAATCTGACACGGAATCTAAAGCGACTTAAATTCCATCTTCAATTTCCGAGCTGTGCGAGACTGTCGGTTCTCCGACTTCAGTTGGGCTTTTCGCTTCCATGCTTCACTTAGGCAACCCGATGATCAATTAAATCACGTAATTATTCTCAATTACAATTAAAATCGTAAAATGAGAATTATACTCAATTAAGCCCAAAATCATTATCACATCACCAAATATACAGGGCCGGCCCTGAGCCCTGTTTGGTGGGGCGGCGGCCCAGGGCCCATGCTTGGAAGGGGCCCAAAGAGAGGGAAAAGTTTGATTGATACAACTATATTATCAAATTAGCTATTGAAAGTAGGAGTGGATTTGCTTTGGTGTAGTTGGTTAACCAACATATCTAAAGTCCAGCTTCAAAAAAAAACATATCTAAAGTCCAATACGACGGTGAGGTCCCTGGTTCGAGCCTTGCCCCAAGCCTTTTTTAGTTTTTTGTTATTTTTCCTTATTTAATGGGGGCCACAATCAATTTTTTTTACTTATGAAGTAATTCTTTTTATGACTCTTGTCTTTCCTTATTTAATGCAATTATCTCACTTAGTTTCTTTTTTTTATGACTCTTCTCTTTATTTCCTCTTATTTAATGGATCTTTATCATTTTCGTTTTTTTTTATCGTGATAATTTTTTTGCTGTATAAAAAGTAGTATGATTTAAAGTAACTACGGAGTAATTTTTTTGGAATTCTTGTTGCTATCATTTTTCTTATTACTCTTTACTTTTCCTTATTTAATAGGGCCCCAATCAATTATCTTAGTTTTTTTTAAGACTCTTTATTTTTCCTTATTTAATGGGTGTTTATCATTTCGGTTTGGTAATGATTTTTTATTATATAGGAGTACTTTAAAGTAATGATTTTTTTAAGGATTTTTGTTGCTATCATTTTATTTATACCAATATATCAATGATCGTATTAAAACTATATAAAAAAAACAATATCGAATAATGAATTATTTATGAGTCATTAATTTCAAGGATTTTAAATTTATACACTGTCTATGAGTCATCATACTCACAATATCATTTGACGGCCTGAATCATTTGTACGTTAACATGCATGCAAACCATGCTACCTAGAATTGCATTGCAATGCCGTAGATGTAATAAAATCATAATAAAAAGAAATTATTGAAATATTTGTTGTTAGAAATGTAGTTAATGAAAATTATGGCCCAAATGCAAGTGTGAGGATGATATCAACGAAAATAGTAAAAATAACGATTACGATTATTTTTAAAGGCGCCCCGTTATATTATTTCGCCAAGGGCCCCTAAATAGTTAGGACCGGCCCTGCCAATATACTTCTAAATCGACGCTTCTACCCTGTACTAAATACGGTCTGTCAAAAATTATTTTGGATAGAGAAAGTGAGGTGGAAAAAGTGGAGTCTTTACGGAAAGAAAACGAATCCATGATTGAGCATGCTCTTGGAGGTCGGAAAAGGGTGGACGTCAGAATTGTATTGTACATTTTCTACCTAGTTTAGATGCTACGTAGATATTATGATCGTGTGGCCAGCACACCTACCAAAACCAATGGTGATAACTCCATATACCATGGAAGGATAAGCAAGTGAGATAGCCATCTCCATACAAAGTCGCCACGTGGCAGATAGGGTGCAACAGACAAAACCCTCCTCTCTATATCATCACCACACACTCTCCTCACTTCACTTAGCATTACCATTACCATTACCATTACCTTAGACAGACTACCAAAGCCAAAACACACACCCACCTATCCTCTAAATTAAACTAGAATAATAATAATAATAGTAGTAATGGCTTCTGCACTCTCAAGCACGGTGGTGAGCGCTTCGTTGTTGCCGAAGCAGCAACAACCGATGCTAGCTGCCTCGTCAATCCCAACCAACATGGGAGGGCGTGGGTTGTTGGGGTTGAAGACGACGGGTTCTCGTGGGGGAAAGGTGGTCGCAATGGCCACGTACAAGGTGACCCTAATAACAAAGGACGACGGGACCGTGACGTTCGAGTGCCCGGACGACGTGTACGTGCTTGACCAGGCAGAGGAGGAGGGAATTGACCTGCCCTACTCGTGCCGGGCAGGGTCGTGCTCCTCCTGCGCAGGGAAAGTGGTCGCTGGTAGCGTCGACCAGTCGGACCAGAGTTTCCTTGATGATGACCAGATTGAAGCGGGTTGGGTTCTCACCTGTGCTGCCTACCCTTCTGCTGATGTTACCATTGAAACTCACAAGGAGGAGGAACTCACTGCCTAATCATCATCATCATCATCATCATTTTTATGTACTCTTTTTAAATTCATTCTCTCTTCTTGTACTCCTAAAAACACCATCCGCATGGATGATGACGATGATGATTACTCGTATTATTAATGAATTTTGGTTTTATGGGGTATTGAGTCTCGAGTATTCCTCCTACCTCTCTATCTTTCTCCATCCATTGCCAAACATACATGAATTCTTGATGTAGTATTTTATTTTGACTGATGTGTAAAATGTTTTTTTGGTAATCTCTTCTGGACTCACTCGGAATGGGTAATGTATCGGGGTAATAGAGCTAAAATGAAAGAGATTGGTGCTTTGTTGTGGCATTTTTATGGTTTAAAGGTAATAGGGAATAAACAATTACCCAATTCGGGAGATGGGATTAATGTTTTTCCCTCGAGATAAGCTATATCACTTTCATTTTCTTCATTTCCGCTTAACATCTCACTACTCTCTGTCATTTTCTAATTCATTTTAGATATATTATTCTCGATACATTGCCCCCATAGCAAGACCTCAAGAGTAAATCTGTTTTCCAAGAGACCGGCCATTCCTTTCATCCTCTTGTGAATTGTGAATTCCACCGATGTTATTGACATACAATTCAAGTAACCCTAAACCCATGGAAATCATCTTATTGGGCAAGGGGAAATGTACTGTATGAGACCACGGTATGGATGAGCTGATTGCTCATTGGTGACAAAAGACACAAGGAGGAGGAGGAGGAGGAGCATTCCAGAACAGCTAACTGTTGTTAGGAATCATCTTAGTATTAGACTACTGTAGCCCTGCTGATAAGAAGCCATAAAGATAAAACCTCTTTTTTGAAGCAATGCAATGCAATGCAAGCATCAACTTGTGAATTATGATGCTCTCAATCTTCCCTGTCCTTACCAAGATTGGAACTTAGAAGCAGTTTTAGATGGAATAACTCAACAAAAAACTGAATTTCCTACATATATGCACACCCCAGTCCCCAGGCCATATTTAAATTTTAGAGCGTCCCAATGTTCTTGTGTTCTGTAATCATACTCGCCTCTTCTTTCTCCACCACAATAACTAACTTATATGGGACGGTCGGATATATATAGGAGATCAAAATCATTGATCGGCCTCTTAATTAAATGATGAGTAGCACATGACAAATTGTGTTTTTGTTACATGCATGTGAGGCTGTCTCATACACATACCAAATGTAGGTCTCCAATGGAATGTCCACGCTAATTAAGCTCTTTTTAATATGAAATCATCTTGGCCTTAGGCTTGCAAGTTGCAATGTGAGGATAAGCTAGTGAGATGACAGACACCTTCACTAAGAATTTGACACGTGGTGGATAGGATGCAGCAAACAAACTCTTCCTCTATATATGATGATGATCACTATTCACCCTTAAGGCAACATACATTATCTCCTCTAAACTACTAGCTAGCTAGTATGGCTTTGACACTCACAAGTGCCGCGGTGAGCGCTTCATTGTTGCCAAAGCAACAACCAATGCTGGCCTCGTCGCTCCCAACCAACACGGGCCGTGCCTTGTTTGGGCTGAAGACGGGTTCTCGTGGGGGAAGGGTGACTGCAATGGCCAAATACAAGGTGACCCTAATAACCAAGGACGCAGGAACCGTGACATTCGAGTGCCCGGATAGCGAGTATGTGCTTGACAGGGCCGAGGAGTTAGGCTATGACCTGCCCTACTCCTGTAGGGCAGGCGCCTGCTCCTCCTGCGCCGGCAAGGTGGTCTCAGGTTCTGTAGATCAGGCCGACCAGAGTTACCTTGATGATGCCCAGATTGCGGCTGGTTGGGTTCTCACTTGTATGGCTACCCCTGCTTCTAATGTTACCATTGAGACTCACAAGGAGGAGCAACTCATGGATGAATGATTTATACTCGTATTAGTCCCTCCATCCGTCTCAGTCATTCATTTACCTTTAATTTAAGTAACATAAAACAAATGAATTGGACGGAGGGGTATATTAATTTCCTTAGCGTTGTATCTTATCTCAAGTTATGGAATAAATTTGTGATTTACGGTTTTTACATGGTATGGAGTCTCAAGTTTTCCTAGCCCTTTGTCTGTTATTATTATAACGACTTTTGGTAGCGCTGGCTTGTGAATTACTTAGACAGACTACAGTAGTAACAAACAAGAAGCCATAAAACTCTTTTTAGAAGCATCTACTTGTGAATTAAGATGCCAAAACTCCCCTGTCCTTATAACAAAGGAAGGAAGAACGTATTCCTAGCTAGCTAACTAGGAGTAACGACTAAACAGAAATCTTTGAGTTGTCTTAAATATATACACGCACATGCATGACACATCCTAATATCAGGGGCTTCATTCTCAGATCAATCTGCTTTAGTCCTATAGGCATTCTGGACCTCCTCTTTCTCCATCAAAAAACTTACATGAGACGAGATGAGACGTACGGGTCTAATCTTCTGAGATCACATCATTAACCCTTTGATAAAATGAGGGATACACAAGCTAGCTAGCTAAGGATTTAAATGATCTCCTGTCGTCTCAACCTCGTAGTACATACGTACATTACATGCCTTTTCTGATCTCCTAGCTAATTGATTATCTAATGCCTGGCTGTCGGACTTCTTATGGAGCCCCAGTGCTCAAGCTTTTCTAAATATGAAATCTTCTTGTTTTCTGGAGGAGTCTTTGACATAAGTTTCTCGTTCACCTGCTCGTTTAAGCACTCATCGAACCCTCCTGAGTTTTTCATCGCTGCCTCGTCTCCTGCTTGGTCGTTATTCCAACCCATGAAATCCGATAATGTCATTGATGATGGCCTTCCTGGATCATCAAACCGCGGTGGTGACTCTAGTGAGAGTTCATCAGATACACTTTGTGACGACTCTGTGGCTATCGTATCAGCATATATAACATCGTCAATGCGATTCAGTATCGCAGCTGCCAGGCTTTCTAGTACTCTTGAGTAGCTCTCAAGAACCGCATGTCCCACGTCCTGCAAATTTTCAATATATATCAGCCAACTATCAACAATGCTACCATCCAGTGCATCAAATTGACTAAGCCAGAGTTTACATTATATGTATGTTTACCTTATTGTACTGTATCTTGGATATGTCGAGGGAAGACTGAGGAAGTCCAGGGAAGTTATGTTTAAGTATGAGCAACATCGTCTCCGCCCTTTCTTCAAAGAGTTCTCGCTTCTCCATGCTTACAGCTGAGCTCCACGAAGATTTCCCGTCTTTCTGGTGCATCTTCCTCTTCCAAATCACGATAGAGGCCTCGATCCTGTTCTTTAGATCCAGGACCCTGTGCTCTGATGCCAGGTCTACGCACGATAGCAGGGCATCTGGATCAAAGTATTCATCTGTGATGCTTTTGTACACCATGTCTCCCAAGCTTGCTCTTCCATTCTGCCATCGTATATAAAACATCATTTAATAAGAAGCTATTGATGATGATATGAAGTTGAGGAAATTAAGACGGAGAGCAAGCTTCGTTTTGAATTTGTTAAGATACATACCTTGGGTAGGGACTCAATGTAGGTTTCGGGAACCTCCATTTCCGAAAGTATCTGAGCATTGATAGCCATAGCAGCTTTCAGAACCTGGTTGACAGCATCTTTCTGATGTTGCAGCCATTTCTTCGTTATCTCTGATAGACCGCCAGCTGGAATCTTGACAGTGGGTATCCACCACTTTTCATTATTTCTTTGGCCTGACGCTTTCTCCGCCTCGTTTGCATCCTTGAAATCGACGTACGAGAACTCCTTCTGATCTCTGAAGTTATCCAAGCAACCCTGTTTCGTCATTACATGATCATTTGTCATTTTTTTTGGCTCATTAATAATCTTCACATTACTGGAAGAGCACTAAATTTGGGGAACAATCGAAATTAGCTAAAAGAGATTCTTACAAGAAGCATGGCATCTAACTTGCGTAAAGCCGGGATGTTAACTAGGAGATCACTTCGTTGTTTCGTCACCATTATCTGCGCACACATGTAGAAATCAACGCGATTAATTCCTTGAGGTGTCGGAAACTATTACAATAGTACAGTATTTGAGCATATTAAAAGAGGTTGATCTATTCTAGCTGTTACCTCCATAATGGAGCCGTCGGCTGCTGATTGCTGTGAAGGTACGAGTTCGACAATGTGATCAGTGACAGATAGGAGCCAATCAACTTCTTTTCTCCATCTTCCTTTCCTTTCTGCTGGCATTGGCTCTAATCTCTTTGTTTCTCCAAAAACCGAAGCTGCTAAATTAGTGATGGCATTGGACAAAGCCAGGGCTGATGAAACGCCTTTACCTCCACCTGACATATCCTCTCCCAATAGCAGCTTCGCGAATCTTTCTTTCATCAGTTCTATGTCTGAATCAAATCACATTATTATTATTATTATTATTATTATTATTATTATTATTATTATTATTATTATTATTATTATTATTATTATTATTATTATTATTATTATTATTATTATTATTATTATTATTATTATTATTATTATTATTATTATTATTATTATTATTATTATTAAAAATGAGTTGAACATAAAAGCCGATATTATTAGATATAGTAGCGTGAAACCGTCTCAGGTGAGAATTTTAATTTACCTGAGGGGTTTGATTTGCTGCTTAAGCGCGAAACAGGGCCCTTCTGAGGAGAAGGATGCCAGGTTGATCCAACGGGATGCGAATCCATAGAACTTCCACCCCAACTCTTCGCTTCACCACCTCCCGTTGCTGTTGTTGCTGTTGCTGCTGTTATGTCCGGACTAGAATGATTGTGCTTGTCAAACATTTTTCTCAAATTGAACGATGATGATCGACTTCGATCGAATGATATTACCATTGTCAGTACTTAATGTATGTATGAATGTATGTATATATTGCCCTTCTTAACTTGATCAAAGAAGGGAGAAAAGCATGGTAGTTTTTGCAACCAGAAAACGGGTTTCCGTCGGGCTATTTGATTTCCTTACAGTACAATAATGGTTATTATGGTAGAGTTTGTTGATGAAAATGCTAGTTTTTGTGAATGTGAAAGAATGAAGAAAATGTTGTGAGTTGGTGAGTTTTGGTTTGGAAGAAAGAGGTTTGGGTTTGGATGATGTTTTCAAATGAAATGAATTGAATTGAATTGAATGTTGTTGTTGTTGTTGTAAGGTTATGGAGTTTGGAGGTGGTAGAATTTTTTTACTTGTAGGCGGTGTTGTTGATAGCATTAAGACGTGGGATGCATGTCTTCTTTGTTGTTGTGTTTTGATAGGGAAAGTTGAAAACGAGAGAGAGAATTTAGGGAAGAATTTTCAACTGATTTTTTGTAATTTATTTTAAGTAAATTCACCCATGTATGGTAAATTATTCAGCTTTGTCTTCTTTTTTGCTGCCTCATTTTCCGGGTGTTATCCAATCACCCAGCTCATTTACTAATTTATTTACTGCCTGCCGGTTTCTAATTCTTATCTTTTTAAATTTTCACGTCTAGCTGAAGCAAAATACTCACTTCCTAGTAAGTAATTAGAGCTTGTTTGGTTAAAGTTATTAAAAACTTAAATTCAAATGAGTTTCTCTTTTATATGAATTGAGAAAATGTTGTTAGTTTGGTTGTTATTAAAGAAATTAATTAGTTCACGTGGGAAGGTGTACTTAACAGGTGATTAGGTAAGTTACTTCCCCACTATGCAGAAATTAAAGTTTCTTCGAAAGTTGTAATTCTCATGAAATGAACAATCAAACAACATTATAATAATTAATTAATTCGGGAGATGTTTTACTTCTCATGATTTAAAACTGCAACCAAACAACTCTTTAATTGATAATCTTGTATGAAATTTTTATTGTTAAGATTATTGTGTTTCATTGTACAAAAAAAAAATATTACGAAGTATTATGTTTCAACAAAAATCAATGTCTATTTAAATTACAATGTCATGTACATGTACTCTCATCCAAACAAATCTTTACATGTTTTATTTTTTTTGTTAGAAGAAAACAAGGCCCCAAATAAAGATGTGTTGTGTGGGAAGCATCATGTCAGATCTCCTGTCACATTTTGTTGTCCCACTCAGTGTACCGCACCATACACGGGATGATACCTAGTTTGCCTATTGAATAAATAAAATATGCAAGATTTATCATAACTAGTTGATATGTCATCTAGAGTATAGTGTGGTATACAGAGTGGGACACAAAATGGAACGGAAGATCCGCATTGCTACTAGGTACAAAGAATTTACTTATTAGGACTATAGGTCACTCTACAATACTCCGACACACTGACACAGGACTCTACCTACAATTCAATGTACATAGAAACAAAAAAAAAGACTAAATAGTACAGAGTAAATATATATTGACCGGAAGTGTGTATAATGTACTACGTATTAAACATTTCTCCTAAAATTTTATTTGAAGTACTAAGTAGGTTATTCATAAATTCGAATACAAATTTTACAAGTTTTATTTTGAGATAAGTATGGCAAAAAAGGAGAGTACGAGGGAGGTCCATTAGACTAAGTTTAAAGGGGGTCTGAGTGTGAGTCTGAGTATGAGTCTGAGACTCAGATTTGTTGAGTCTGAGACTCATACCTGGATAATGTGGTTGGTACGAGTCTGAGTCTCAGACGGATCTAAGTTTAAAGGGAGTCTGAAGTTGAGTCTGAACAAAAGTCTGAGACTCAGATTCTTTGAGTCTGAGACTCATACCTGGTTAAAGTGGTTGAGACGGTCTGAGACTCAGATAAGTCTGAAGTTGAGTCTTGGATTTCAAAGACTCAATCTCAGACTCGTTCATTCAGTTCAGTTCAGTTCAGTTCCGTTCAGTTCAAATAAGTTGTTATTATTATTATTATTAAATATTATTATTATTATTATTATTATTATTAATTATTATTATTATTATTATTATTAAATATTAAAATTAATGACATTTTATAATAATTAATATTAATATAATAATAAAAATTAATATTTTTTTTATTGTTATTAATATTATTACTATTAAATATTAATAATAATTATTAATATTAATATTAATTATTAAAATTAATATTAATTATTAATATTAATTATAAATATTAATATTATTAATATTATTATAATATTATTATTAATTAATTATTATTACTATTGTTATAATAATAATAATAATAATAATAATTATTATTATTATTATAAAATATTTTTATTAATAATATTTTTATTAAAATTAAAATTAATATAATAATAATTAATATTTTTTGATACAATAATTAACATTATTTGTTGTTATTATTATTATTATTATTATTATTATTATTATTATTTGTTGTTTAAATAGTAATTAATATTTTTTTGTAACAAGTAAACTTGTTATTGTTATTATTGTTATTATTATTATTATTATTATTATTATTATTATTATTATTTCTGTATTTCAGGCTACTTTAGTTCAGCTCAGCTTAGTTCAGTTCAGTTCAACTCATTCCATTTTATCTCATTTCACTTTAGCTCATTTCACTTCCGTACAAAAGAACATGGCCAAAATAATTTGTATTAGATGATATAGTTGTATAGATGATAAAAACCAAATTCATATAATAAATGATAAATAACACGGCACGTAGTAATAATAACGGATAATGAATTGATGGTTATACACGACCAAACCAAACAAAACCTAGTTCAACCTTAACATGACCAAACCCGACCCAACGATATGACCCGAAAAATGATCCGCATCTGACCCATACCCGACAACTAGACATGGCAAAACTGGCTCGACCCGATCGGACCCAAATAAGCCAACCCGAACCCGATCTAATATCCAAACTAAAGATTCGAGGTTGACTCGTAACCTGAATTGACCCGAGCTAACCCAAAATTGACCCGACTATTATTATAAAAAACGAGTCGATATCCTTAAAAAATGATGAAAATAGCAAACCCGAAATGATATGGTCCGACTTAAAGTCAACGCAAAAGTCACCTGACCCAAACCCGACCCGGTTGACTTGTTTGTCAGGTCTACCGACAACCCAACCCGAACTCGATCCACCCGCCCGATTGTCATCTTTAATAAGGACCACTTGGATGTAAAATTATTCGTATGTCACAATATTTATTTAACAATTAATTATTTAATTGTAATTATTCGAGTTATAAAATAAACGTAGATATTGAGGTAAATAAAAAAATAAAATAAGGTAGGTAGATTTGAGGAGAAATGAGGTAAATATAAAAATAATAAAATAAAATAAGGTAGGTAAAAAGTTGAGGTGAAATGAATGAAAAAATAATATAAAATAAGGTATGTGAGGTGAGAAAGTCTGAGATGAGTCTGTGGATAAAGTGTACTTTTGTAATGAGTCTGAGTCTGAGTCTGAAGAATGAAAAGTGAGTGGAAAGCTGAGGTGGCCGAGTCTGAGAAAAAAAGATGAGTCTGTGGATAAACATAGTCTTAATATTACTTTGAAACTTTAGTCGCGTTTATAAATGATGAATACTGTACTCGATATTATTATATTGGTGTGTCATTAGTCAAATGTGGTACGTATATACTACTACTCCCTCCCATCCAAACAATCTTTTACACTTACTATAAATGGACAATCCAATCGATTCTTTACATTCCCTTTATGGCAAAAGATTTTACCTTTTAATCCTCATATCTTTCCTCTATTTACACAAAATGTCACTACTTTTTTCTTACTTTAATTTTGGTGGACCCATAACATCATTTGATTTACCAATAATATCCTTACTTTTATCACTTTTCTTAAAATTAATGAAAATCTCTATGTCAAGGATTGTTTGGATGGGAAGTAGCAGTATTTTGTAAACTGCTACACATGTTTGTGAACTGTGACTCTGTGAGTATACAATGCAACAACAGTACGTCGTTTTCATTTTCATGGCAATATGGCATGTACTTGCATTTGCATTGGACTGCAAACTTATTTTATTATCCAAGACCAATTCGGATTGGTAAAGCAGTCTTAATCACTCTATATAATTACTAATATTGTATGGATGGGTTAGCAAAAGGTTCTTCGCATCTCATTCTAAATTTCAAGTAGTCTCCCTTACATCGATATCATCTATCGTATTCTTAATTATAACGAGTCAAATAATATGGAGTAACTATTTAGCTAGGTACGTAGGACAAAGCATTGGCTTTTCCTACGTGGTTTGCTTTTGTCTTTCTATCTAAATGAATAAGTATTATTTGAGCCATCATAATAATATAGCGGATAACTCCGTCATAAACAAGAATTTGGATCTAAATTATTGTTGTTTAATCTTCCAGTTGGTCTACGTTGGGATAGAAGTATTAGTCTCATTAATAAAATACTCCGTAGATTAAATAGCTATATACTCATCTAGTTAAATAAGACAAATATTTTGTTAATATTTAGGTACATAGATTATTTCGTCTTTTCTATCATATTTAACTCATCATAAGTTATACGGAATATACCGTCTTATTTAATTGACTCGTTACCATTTCATTGACTCGTTCTATTTTCCATTAGTATATTAGGGTTGCATGAGTATGTCTTTTGGCGTTATGAATCTGCGATTACCCTGATTGATGTATGGGTGCAAATTAAAAAACAAAATGTCAAAGGCTATAAAGTTATAATATTCCATTGATTGATTAAAATATTTAGGTCATTTACAACTTTGCATGTCTATGTTTGAACTTTATTCGTGAATATGTTTCCCGTTAAATTACCCTCCGTCTTTGAACAAGTCGAAAAGCTTAAAATCAATCAATAATATATTGTTCATGATCAATATTTAATTGTTTTCTTCGACCGTTTTGGAGACAGTGGCCATGTTTGGTAAACAGCAGATTAATATTGGCATAAGCAGGTCAGGTTGTAAAAGCGGGTTATAATTAGCAGATTTGACTAACATATATAATTAGCAGATTTTGTTAGTGGTGTTTGGTAATCAACAGTTTCAAATTAGTAGATTGTCAATTTTTATGTAAAATGACTATTATGAATATGAATTTATAATGGAGATTGGATATGATATATTTTGAAGGGTAAGCCATCAATTCGGTTACATATTCTCAATATGTTAATTGAATATGGCGGGAAAGCAACATATTGTAAAATATCTACTATTTTAATATGTCGTTTATCAAACACCCAAATCAGTATATTGCTTGGTCAAACATGCTAATTGTCCTCAATATACGGAAAAATGGTCAATCTACCATTTACCAAACACCCTCAGTAAGTAAATACATGCATCCTTCTAGAGAACAAATCATTATTTTCTCTCCAACTAAAATCATTATTTAGACATCAGTAGAAACCTTACCTTACCAATTTTTAGTGTTCCTAATTTGACCAACATGATATTTAGTAGTCCTTGAACGCCACAACTCTCCTACTATTGGTTGAACCTGGAGTTTTACTACATGATTGATTACGTCAAAAACGGTATCGAAGGCGCCAACAGATGTCCATAACATTCGCTTAAACGCTACATGTGCCCCTCAACTCTACAATTATTACGACAAATTTTATTAGGGATAAGTCCCATGGTACCCTCGAACTATGCCACATTACACATGGTACACCTGCTTTTAAGTTTGTTCCCATGGCAACCTTGAGTTTTATAATATAGTTCTCGGTTTGACCTTACCCAAATTTCTGTCATGACGCCATTAAATTATGACCAAAATTAATTATAATTGTTCTCATGGTACCCTTAAGTTTTCATAGGTGTTCTCATGGTACCCTTAAGTTTTTCATAGTTGTTCCCATGGTACCCTGAAAGGAAAGCAACAACTCATTGAAGCCAAGCAACGACTAGTTTACTGAACTAGCCGTTACACAAGTGTTTATAAATTCACTTCCCTTTTTATTTTGGCAAAAAAAGAACAAACAATCCACACTTACTCGCTCAACCTTTTCACCTCTTTCTTCACTTCTACAAAAAATGGAAAAAATTGATGTTTTCGGATGATCGAGCTTCAAGGTTATGGTGATGAAGTTTTTCCATTTTTTTTACAAGTGAAGAAGGAGGTCAAAATGTTGGGTGAGTAAGTGTGGATTGTTTGATCTTCTTCTTCCAAAATAGAAAGAGGAGTGAATTTATAAGCTCTTGTGTAACAGTTAGTTCAATAAACTAATTGTTGTTTTGCTTCAATGAGTCGTTGCTTTTCTTTCAGGGGTACCATGAGAACAAATATGAAAACTTAAGGGTACCGTGGGAAAAACTATGAAAACTTAAGGGTACCATGGGAACAACAATGAAAACATAGGAGTACCATGGGAACACCTCTCTTTTTGAAGAAAAGTAGTTGTTAATTTTGGTCATAATTTAACGGCGTCATGACAGAAATTTGGGTAAGGGCAAATCGGGAACTAAACTATAAAACTCGAGGTTACCATGTGAACAAACTTAAAAGCAGGGGTACCATGTGTAATTTGACATAGTTCGAGGGTACCATGGGAAATTTCCGATTTTATTATATATTATTCCTAGTTCAAAATAAAGTTGATAAATAAAATTGATAACATGTCCGCAACAAAAACGATAAATAAAGTTCAAAATAAGGGTACCTGTTTGTCGTTACATTTCTAAAGTGTAGGACCTTGTTAGTCCAAACGTGCGCAAAACTTTGTTTATATTTGTAAACAAGTGTTATGCAAATAAGTTACTAAACCTAGAAAAGCTCCACTTCGAAATGATTATCTCCATATTTTCCTCATATTCAACCTTAGTTGCAGATTCTATCAATTTTCTCCACCTTCCAGATGCGAATGTATCACCCATAGAACTATTACACATTGTGTTCTTTACCCAAGCCCCTACGTCTTTCTCTATATGGCGTGTACATAATAGATGTGTAGCATTTGGGAAATGTTTCTTGATTGCATTCATTAAAACTTGCTCCCTATCATTAATAAATACTATTTTTTCATCAGTATCCAATACTTACCTTATACATTTGAAGGTCCAATCATATGCCACATCCCTCTCATTTGGCAAGAATGCATAGGAAGCACTAAAATTCAAATTCACCGGCGTCCTACCAACTACTTGTAACAAGGGCATTCTGTACATGTTAGTCTTGTATGTACTACTCCCTCCCATTCATTCAATTCTTTACGTGGGGGCCGTTTTGTGAGGAGAAATGGTGGGCCTATGTAAAGAATTGAATGGATGGGAAGAAGTATCATCAAGAAGTACATACAGGTAGTGCTTCAGAATATTAATTGAGTCTGGATGAGCGAATAAAATATCAGTTAGCTCACGTGTACCCTTTTTTTTGGTGAGAATTGTTTGATGGAAGCATACATATCCACGATCAGCCCTAAGGAATTGTTATGATGCTGTGCGATGATCTCTCGCCTTTATCTTTTCTCTAGAAGTAACATTATAAACTTGTTTATGGCTAACAACATATCCAAGGTTTCCTAACTCGATCAGGATGCTTGAAACTGAAATTTTACTTGCACTCATCCTCAAAATAATTTGCTTCGTTTCTTTCTGTATTCCCAAACTTTTCAACAAGTTTGTGATTGTGAGATCCATTTATCACATTTAACTTCCATGTACCGTCATCTTGTTCGACACCCTTTAATCGAAAGGGACAATGAATTTTTTTCGTACCCGTGTACGAGTTGGTAGATGGAACGTCAATCTTTTCGTTCGATAAATATCCATCAAATCGTTCGCAAAAAAACCACTGCTCCTCGTAACGGTAATAGTGGTGATTTTTATTTCGGATATGAATATTGTATAACAACCCGACTCTTTTAACCTCTTCAAATAGTTCAGCACAGTCTTTGAAATTTCTATCAAAGACGAAGAAATTTGAAGTGTCGATGAGCTCTTCGTCATGAACATCGTCCACAAAATCATCGTCCTAACATTCAAAACAAAATTCAAATTAAATATTACACAAAAAAAATAGAAAAATTAAAATAGAAGAAATTACAACAAAATTAAAATTACAATAACAAAATTAATTTGAAAAATAACACAAATCAAAATTAATAACAATTACAATAGGACAAATTAAAATTAAAAAAAAATAACAAAATTACAACAACAAAATAAAATTGTACAAATAATAATTAAAATACGAGAAATACAACCGTACAAATCAAAATTAATTCGATAATTAACACAAAAATATAATCACAAAATAATAAAATAAAATTCAAATTTAAAATTTTTAAAAAAAACAAAAACAAAACAACTAAGAACAATCGAATAAAGTCAGCTAGCCACCCACCCACACCACTCCACGCCCATGGCTGCCACCCTCACCACCAGCGACCACCCACCCTCACTTCCCTCCCTCTTTTTCGATTGTCATCGTCGTCGCCGCCCCACACCGACCCTCCTCCGATGTCGCCTCCCCACACCACCCTAAACACCCATAACACCAACGACCTCCCTCTAACACCCGTGCGGCCGCCCTCCAACGTCCTCTCTTATCCGGTTGTCGGTGCCGATGCCGCCCCTCTACAACTACTCTCGCCCTCCTCTTGCTGCCATCGCTGCAACCCACCGTCTCATCCGTACTCCTCCCGTCCTCCTCCTGTCGTCGTCGCTGCAACCCATCATCTCGTCCTACTCCTGCCGCCGTCACTGCCCCACAACTCCTACGAGCGCCGCCATCTTTTCCGGCAACCTCCGGTGTCCCAACCCTAAACCCTAACTTTCTAAAAAAAATTAAACATAATTATCAATTAAATTATAATTTGCAAGTAAAATTAAAATATCGATTAACGAACTATAATCCATAGCGAATTCCAAAATAACGATCGATCGATTTTCAAATTTGAAGAGGATTAAGAAAAAGAATTTGGATTAAAAGTGGTTTAGAAAAGAAATAAAGCAGTAGGTTTGAAAAAGTATGAAAAAGTATGAGAATGATAATATAGGAATAATCAAAAAAATTTAGGGATGATTGAGTAACATGCAATTATGAAAAATAATTTTGATTATGTAATTAATAAATTAGAAGTATTTTTTTTTTTGATGTTTCAAGCAGGCAACTTCATAGGGGGCGTTTGGTTCACAGAGGGGAGAATGAGATTAGGAAAGGGAAACAAGGGGAAAGAAAAAGGATTACCCTCAATTTAACTTGTTGTTTGGTTCAATCTTGGAAAGGAATGATATTTACCCATGATTCCCTTTGTGGCTATTTACTTACAATAATCAATTTTTTTAACATGTTTTCTTTATTATATCGTTTTATATTAGCCAAGTATAGAGGATATCGAGAATATTATTATTCTCGTGTATTATAAGTAGTTAAACGTTAATAGGAAACTATCTTCATTTATTCATAGCAACGAAATCATCAATGATAATGTATACGTATACATATACGTATACGTATACGTATGCTATGAATAAATGAAGATAGTTTCCTATTTACGTTTAACTACTTATAATACACGAAAATAATATACTCTCATAATATTCAAGATATCCTCTATACTTTGCTAATAGTTTACCTTCTTTTTTCAATATTATTTTTCACCAACTTTTTCCTGGTTATTTTTTTTAAACTTAAAAAAAACATATATTCTTGTCATATCAAATAACAACAAAATTAAGGGATCGTTTGGTTCACCATGGGAAAATGGAGTTACCGGGAACTTAAATTCACGTGAATTTGTATTTCATGGGAATTACAAAAATAGTATTTGGTTGCCATGTGCGAAATGACTTCATGTGTGAAGTTCTACACACAAAGGGGGGCTTGGTGAGTAACTTTCCCCATTATGGAGGAAGTGGCAAGTCCCGGGAAGTAACAATTCCCATGAAATGGGCAACCAAACAACTCCCTGAAAATGCAATTCATGGGATTTTGCACTTTCCGATAATTGGATGAGTAACCAAACAAGCCCTAATTATATCAATCACATATAGAATAAAATCCAAATCTCCCCTTCTCTAAGAAAGATCTTTACGAACCATTTCTAAAAAAGAATAGTAAAAAACTATAATGTCATGGTGAAAACTCGTGTAAAAAATATAGTTAAAAATTACTGTGGCTATCGCACACCACTATAATATATAGAATAAAAAAAGAGTAAATTAGAAATTACTCCCTTCAAAGATGCGTTTATTAAAATTTACTCCCATATGAATTTTTTTAATATTTTACACCAAAAAAGATGAAAAATTTCAAAATTTACTTGCAAATCACTACTCCGACGAGTTAATTCGGCGAGTTTGAATTATTTTGCTTTTCTATTTTTTATACCGAAAGTGCCCCTTTCCTCTTCCTACCCTTCTTTCCCCCTTCCCTTATACTCTCATTTAGTCTGCAAACTTGTAAAAAAAATAAAGAATTCCCCACAATTGATTGATGAATGGATGCTCGAGTTTTGGGTTTGGTGATTTTCGATTTGGGAATTTAGGGTTCTCCTGGAATTGGGACTGAAAGAGTTGGGAAAGTCGAAAGGATGAGGTAGGGTGGGGGCGGGACGTACTATTAATGAAGGACATTTCGGTTAGTAAAATCATAAACTCATCCAAAATAGTGATTTGCAAGTAAATTTTGAAGTTTTGCAACTTTTTGGGTTTAAAATATTAAAAAAAAATCATAAGGGAGTAAATTTTAATAAACACATCTTTGAAGGGAGTAATTTCTAATTTACTCATATAAAAACTATAGATTATAGTGGTGTGCGGGTAAATGTACCTTACTTTAAAGTACAAGGGTGGCTAGTTGTGGACATGACATAGGTCCACCCCGACGTGGCCACGCGCGGGTTTGGGGAGGCGAATGAATCTCCATATGAGATGGTCAAATTGAAACTTAAATCGAAGTAGGAGTCGCCACCGAACTTTGTGGGAGTTCGGGCCCGTTCGAACCCACTCTATGTCGTAGTGGGCCGTGTACAAAATACGGCCCATTTCCGATGTCAGAGCTTATTGGGTTCGTCCCTTTGCATTATGATACCGATACCGACATTATCGGATATCGTGTATTGAATGACTCTCGTTGCCAATGGATTCGGACATCCGGAAACCATGGTTCTGAATAAGGGGTGAGGGTACGTGTTGGGAAGTTCACTAAGAACACCCAACCCCGCCCGCACTTAGCGGCCTTTACTAAGATATCGTTCGTTTTTGGTGTACACGCGTTAGTTCGACAGTTGAATGATATGCAAACATTATTTTCCCTAAGCATGTGAGAAAAATAAATGGGTTGCTAAGTCGTTTAATGCATCTTAAACTAATAACGTCAAAGTTATATTTAGCATGTGAAATTCGTTTTAGTCTAATAAAACAAAAGATGAAAATAAATCGCTACAAACACGAGCAAACAAGTTAGTAACGATTGAATAAATCGAATAAAGATGTAAATACGATAATATGCATGATTTTGAAAAAGGCTTATGACACGTGATGGATTAACACGTGTTGACCGTGGTCGAAAGAGTATTTAAAGAAATCTGAAAATATGTCGCGAAAGTCGCTTTTTTATGTAAGAAACGAAAAGAATAGAAAAACGAAAAAAAGAGCTCGGTTATTAAGCTCTCGCGCGAGTCGCCTGGGAGGGGCGCGACTCGCGCGGGAGTCTGTCCCGGATTTTTTATTTTCGAAAATCGTTAATTTTCATAAATCGCGTACAAATATGGATTAATTTATACTCGCTTTATATTTTCGATATTCGTCGTATTCGATATTCGATTATGAAATCGATATCAAATAGTCGGAATGATTTTTTTAAAAAGGATAAAAAGGTTTGTTTGAAAAGAATTTGAACGAAAAGAAAAAAAAAGTTAATTCTCTCCGCGTAAAAATCGTCAAATTTTGTTTAAAAAAAAAGGATGTAACGATTTTATTAGCATCAACGAGATTTAATTTAGTTCTTGTTAGATACGATATTCGATTAGAGAATCGATATCGTATTTTAAGAACGTTTGTTTTATGAAAATATTTTGTAATTCCGATACTAGAGATATGAAAAATATGCGACGAACGACCCGTAAAAAAAAATAGACCGACGACACGACACAAAAAAAACGAAAAAAACGTGAAAAAGGAAGAGAAAGAGGAAGAATCGGGTTTTCTTTTACACCCTCAACCTACATGCTTTGTTTTCTCGGAAAAGGGCTCGTCGGAAAGTGGCTTAGGCACGTGAGCGTCGAGACGATGTGGATGAGTTTAGGGTGGTGTGTTTGGACGTGTAGGCTAGCGGGTTCGGCCGGCTACTCGGGGACGGATTCGTCGGGTTATCGGTATTTTGATGCTATTTTTGGATGTATGTCGTAGATGTGTAATGTATGGGAATAGTTGATGAATTCGACGGGAAATAGTTGATTGATAATTCGTAGATGTGAATAATTTATAGATGATTCGTAGATCGATGTATTTGATAGATGATAGATGTAGATGATTTATTTGTGTGACCGGAGGGTCCTATTTATAGGTGAAGTCCTTGATAGGAGCTAGGAGAAGTACTCTTGCTTAGGTGACAAGAAATACCGGTTTGGATAGGAAACGTAGGAGTTTGAAAGGAACGAGAGTCCCGTTTCTTGGTGAAAAAGCCATGTCTCGGCTGAAATGGGCTGTTTTGGCCGAGTGTTTGAGCTCGGTCGGTAAGTTGTTTTGGATTCGGATAGAATTCCTACTTGAGATCGAATTCTATCCTTGAATGGATTTATTTACTATTTTCGGGGCTGATATTTTGTAGTATCTGAGCTTAGCCGAACTGATGAGGTGTCACGGCTGGTCCGTGTACCTCGGGAAAAAATATCTTTCACCGGGTTTGACCCGGTCGCTAAAAGACGGTTTTGCCCCTAGTGCCGGATTCGACCCAAATTAGTCTTATTTGACTCGAAACGACCCACTGGGTCTGGATTTGAGGTTGGTTTTGTAAGATTTGTACTCCGTAATAAGCCTAAACCAAATGTCCATGATTTCGAGCCCATATCCGAGTCCATTAAAGCACGTTTGCGTCAGATCATCATCGGGTGTTTGGCGGAAACTACTATAGACACCTGGCGGTCAAAATGTGGGTGTCAACAGAGCCCCCACTCTGACTGAGGCTTGGACAAGGCAAAAGTCAGAGTAGCTACCAGGCCAATCGAGGATTGAGACCTGGCAGACTTCCGATCGAGTCGTTTATAGTCCATTAGACTTGCGTGAAGGGCTCGCCAGCCATAAGATAGAAATCATACCTGGATAGATGCCAATAATGTAGCGAGGACTTTGCCTGAAAAGTCTTGGGTGTGTCTGTTTACAGACACATCCCATCTCGGATTTATGTGGGAGCTTGCCTTGGAAGCTATGGGTGTGTCTGTTTACAGACACATCCTATCTTGGAGTTGCGTGGGTGCTTGCTTTGGAAGCTCTGGGTGTGTCTGTTTACGAACACATCCCATCTTGGAATTGCATGGCAGCTTGCCTTAGAAGCTCTGGGTGTATCTGCTTACAGATACATCCCATCTTGGAATTGCGTGGGAGCTTGCCTTGGAAGCTCTGGGTGTATCTGCTTACAGATACATCCCATCTTGGAATTGCGTGGGAGCTTGCCTTGGAAGCTCTGGGTGTGTCTGTTTATAGACACATCCCATCTTGGGATTGCGTGGGAGCTTGCCTTGGAAGCTCTGGGTGTATCTACTTACAGATACATCCCATCTTGGAATTGCGTGGGAGCTTGCCTTGGAAGCTCTGGGTGTATCTGCTTATAGATACATCCCGATTCCTTAGTAAAAAATGTTGCCTGAGCCTTCCACTGGGGAGTTTTTGAGAATTCTTCGGGAGTCTTGGGTGTACATGTATGCTTATACATAACAATTTGCATGTAATATTTAGGCGAAACACCGACTCACGCTGGGGAAGAAATGATTTTTGATTGATTTTTGGAAAGAAAATGCTGGAAAAAAAATTGAAAATCTTTGGAAATAAGAATGCTTGGGATGACTTGATTCCTGATCAGATTCTGACATGGACTCCTAAAATCCTCTGGTTAGGCCTGTATGCCTAGACGAAGTACGATAAAAATTCCTATTTCCGTGGTGACTAGGAAAGGGATTTTCTCAAATGGCTAAGTTTTGCAAAAAATGAGAATTTAGAGAGAGGGACCTACCGACAGACTCGACTCTGGACGTGACAGAACGGGTTGACAGACACGAACTGGACTCTCTAAGGGCTGGACCGTGACTTGGTAGAGGAGTGGGTCACCTAAAATGACAAGACTCTTAAGTTGCGCTATTCCGTAGCCTAGGCGAGTGGCAACACAGTCGAACATCAAAATAGGACAGATCTGTTATACGGGGACTTGCAGTAGTCTGTAACGAGACTGTTTGTGCAAGACTTAGCAGTGGCAATGCTGTAGTCTAATGCTCTTTTGGATCTTTTTTTGTTTCGGTGTATATTCCCGAAGGGGGTGCTGTTCGAGTCCCTGACAGATTCTTGTCTTCGACTGAGCCGAGTACTAGGACATACTATAGAAAGGTGGCTAGATTTTGAAAGTCTTTTGGATTTTGTGAGTGGATGGAGGTCTTCTGCCTAAGAGAAGCCCCCAGGACAACAAAGCTAGCTGTTGAGAACATGACAGTGTCGTGACCAAAATGACGGTGCTTTTTGAATGTGTGTCAATGTGGGTGGTTGTGCCCTTGTTGAAAGGCTGCCTACGTATTCACGTGTAGTGAAATCAAACCAAGCTGTAGTTCAGTGATTGAAAGATATGTTATGGTACCTAGTCTATTAGGATTTTGTGTGTAACTAGCCGTGGCGATGGTGTAGGCTAGGTGCATTCCCAATGATGCCTCAATCAAGGGGATAGAATGGTTAAGATGTTGATCCTGTGACTGTGAGCGTTCTCCGGGGTAGCCCCCCAGAGGTGGTGTGAACTATTTGGGCATGTTCTATGCCGACCACAGGTTGATTTCCCGTGTTTGGGGCTGGTAACTGGTTTAGATGTTTTTGGAAATGTGGTGCTAGGTCACAAGTGGCTTTGATGTTTTGACATCTGGAGCTTGATTTTGTGGAGCTAAGGCTTCGAGGGTAAGGTATTGTAAGGTGGTAGGAAATGGGGAAGTCGAGTAAAAATGACTCGGACTTCGATCATGGTAGGCTTGATAATGCGGGATCTGGTTTCCATGTCTGGCCCTAGTGGTTAGGGGTATCCTATGGAGCTTGAATCCTCAAAATTCCGGGCTGTCTCTAGCCTAGTTCTTGAGATGGTCTTGAAGGTTGTAATATGGGAAGGCTAGACGTGGTATTATATGACCAGCTTGGTTGATTCCCCCCTATTGAATGGTATGAGTATTGATAATTTTGAATTGACCCTTTTCACTACGGTCATGGGTTTTTGAATATTTTTTGGGTTGACCTTTTAGCCCCGGTCGTGGGATTCCTCACTCGGATTGACCGTTTAACCTCGGCCTGCTTTTTTGTCTTTGCCTTTTGCTTTTTTTCTTGGACTTTTGATTTTTTTTGTCCAGTTTTTTTTCTTTTTTTTTTTTTTTTTTTCTGTTGGTCAGACTAACACCTAAGGTAGGGTTTGGTTAGTCTTATTTGAGGGGTATTTATTGTGGGAAATGGGCTTGCCTCCCGTCTTGAACCCAAACTAGGAGACTACCTAGATTTGTCATAGGATTCGATACTGCTCATGCTAAGGGTAGTTATGTTGGCTTTTCTATACTAGACATGAAACAGGTAAAAGGAAAACACGGGCTCGGTTTCCTGCAGTCATTATAGATGTGCCTATAATAGTCACGTGCATGTGCTCACAGTGTATGATGGTGTTAATCATGTTCTCGGAAACACATAAGGAAGCATATAGTAGAGATAGAAAAGCTGATTTTATTGAATATTGAAAAAAAAGAGGACAGAATACAACTGACTTTGACTCTGACTTTGACAGAATATAATGATCCTAGACTCGGACTCAGACTAGGACTTAAACCAAATCTAGACTCCCGGATGATGTTGTCATTTGTCGTCGGCTTCTGAGGCCTCGAGTTGATGTCCAGTATAGCCTTCAGTATAGACCTGCTCAAATGCGGGCTCGGGCCGGACACGGGCCGGGCTAAAAGATAAAAAGTTGCCCTTTAACATCAAAGCGGGCGGGTCGGGCCTAACTAACGGGCTCATATTACTTGCCCTTACCCGCCCGTTTATGCAAAATCGGGCGGCCCGCGGGCTATCGGGCCAATTATTGAGTGAATGAAAAAACTATCAAACATCAAAGATAGGCGGTAATTACGTAAATATTTTAAAAAATTACAACATAGTTGAATTGTTTGTTACATATCAAAATACAAGAAAAAAAAGTATTTGATAAATGAACAAAAATTGGTGATAATATCAGACTATTAATAGATTATTATGAGAATTTGAGAATAACGAGAGTTGCCTAATTTTTTTTGAGAATTCAAAGGTATTTTCGCTATATCATACCATTATCAAGGGTATGTGTCTTGATTAGAGCATAGATTAATTATTTTCTTTTGTATTATAATGAATATATATTTTTCATTTCCTATATAATTATAAGTGGTAGAATTTATATAATATTTTAGCGGGCCGGGCGGGTTGGCCCATTTCAAAATATTAGTGTCCATGCCCGGCCCGTTTGTTGTATCGGGCCGGGCTTGTCCGGCCCATTTAACAATTCGGGCCGAGATTCCCTGTCCAAACCCGCTAAAATTTCGGGCCGGACGGGTCGGGCTATTCGGACGGTACGGCCCATGATCAGCTCTACTTCAGTAGAAGCTTCACCCAGATCTTCATTATGTCGAAGATCGTCTTCAATCCTAATGCCCATTTCGGTAAGCACCGCAAAGTTTGAAATGCCGGCATACCTAAGATGGATGTGGTAGGAGGGTAGGAGGTTATTGATGAATGCCTCCACCAGTGTCTTCTCGCTGGGCTTGTTTACCAGCTTAACACTCTCAGTCCGCCAACGTTGAAGGTATTTGGTGAAACCCTCTGTTGGATTTTGGGCCATGACTTCTAAAGTACACATCGTGGTCTGGATCTCGGTATTATCGGCGTAATTCCGAGCGAACTCCGTCGCCACGTCATCCCAAGTCTTGTACTTCTTGGAGTCAAACTTGTAGTACCAGGCTTTTGGGTGCTTCTCGAGGGAGGAAGCAAACAGGTGCTTGAACATGGTTGATTTCACTCCTTTGATGACCATGAATTCTTTGAAAGCCCAGATATGTAATACCGGGTCTTCAATCCCGTCGAACATTGGTAGGCCCGTCAGGTTGAGGTTAGCGGGCAGCTCGTCGGTCAAAGGTGAATAGGAACGAGCATTTTCCGTATGGCTTGAATTGTTGGTCGACAGGTGGACCTGTTCCTCCAGCTTACTGACGGCGTTGACCAGTTCAGCTATGGGCCCAGTGGTTTCATTCCCGACCTTAGGAGTCCTTTGTTCCAAGGCACTCAAACGGGTGGTAATGGCGGTTTGGTCGGTCCTGATGGCTGTCAGTTGGGCCTCCATCTTAGCCAGTGAGGCGGTCAGTTGGTCCAAGGCTTCTTGTATCTTGTGTTGGTGTCTGGTTACCGGCGGCCCGTCTGTAAGAATACCATGTAATCAGAAAAGTTGCTTTGGAACTCAAGCTCACCAAGGCATAGGAAATAGCGCGGGAGAAGAGACGACTCCAGCTTGACTCGGGTTAGACTCTCCTAAGACAAATGTGTAGGGTACGATTCTCGGAGTGACTGTGATTAATCGCTCCATCGGAGAATAGCCCCCAAGTGATGACTAAGGGCTCAGACAGGACTCAGATGGTGTGACACCTAAGTGACTCGAAAGTGGAATACGTGAGACAACACGTGTAAGACCTGATCCTTAGAGCAACCGTGGTTGATCGCTCCGCTAAAGGGTAGCCCCGAGTGGGACTGAAGACCGACTCCTAGACGGGTAACTCGTGGAAGGTGGACCTCCTTTGGATTTGGCAAAGTGGACCTAGTCCCGTTCGGAGGAAGATCCGTGTGTGAAATCCCCAGACTTTGGACTCGATTGTGTAAATGGGCTTCCCTTTGTAGGAGTTTGTCCTACGTAGGTGGGCCGTGCCTTGTCAGATAAGGCCGACTGGGATGGGGTAGAAACTCGTGATGTAAGATCGACGGAGTTTCGACGCTAGAGCTTCTAACTACTTATGAGTTATGACAAGACCCGACACTACTAAATACGGGAAGTCCTAAGGAGAAGAACGCTTTGAAAGGAGAGTTTGGATTTGAAAACCGAGCAAAGTCGGATAGGATGGCCCGATCTTTTTTGAAAATCGAAAAAAAAAACGTTACCAGGCCGTGATTTCGGATTTTTGAAAAGGTTTGGACAGCATACCGGCTAGAAAATAGGATATTTTGAGTCAAAATAATAGTCCTAAATTTGGTAGCTTTCCGGGTTTTGAAAAATGGATAATTTTCGAAAAAGATGCAAGTTTTTGAAAATGATGATTTTTTGAAAAGACGACCAAAGAAAATCAAGTAGCACGTAGTCATGGAAATAGTATAATGCCACCATATATGCTCTTAGTCTAAGTCTCGGTCGGTCGAATAGGGTCTATACCAACGACGATAGCTTTCTCGCAAATCAGGACGGTCTTCCTAAGTCGAGTTGGTCTTAGAACCTGCCGTAAAACCCATGCGAGTTCCGCCATCGAAGTCTTTAGTGCACCCATTTAGGAACGCACCATGGTATAGTGGGACGTCGGTCACAAGTAACCGGCCCGGCAAAGATTGGATTATGCATGAACCATTGATCTAAAACGTGTATATTACTTATTCGAACGATTTCTTTTCGAGTCTCACCCTGAGGATGCCGATGGTAAGTGACTCATCAGTTGATCCCCAGCGGAGTCGCCAAATTGTGGACATGACATAGGTCCACCCCGACGCGGCCACGCTCGGGTTTGGGGAGGCGAATGAATCTCCATATGAGATGGTCAAATTGAAATTTAAATCGAAGTAGGAGTCGCCACCGAACTTTGTGGGAGTTCGGGCCCGTTCGAACACACTCTATGTCGTAGTGGGCCGTGTACAAAATACGGCCCATTTCCGATGTCAGAGCTTATTGGGTTCGTCCCTTTGCATTATGATACCGATACCGACATTATCGGATATCGTGTATTGAATGACTCTCGTTGCCAATGGATTCGGACATCCGGAAACCATGGTTCTGAATAAGGGGTGAGGGTACGTGTTGGGAAGTTCACTAAGAACACCCAACCCCGCCCGCACTTAGCGGCCTTTACTAAGATATCGTTCGTTTTTGGTGTACACGCGTTAGTTCGACAGTTGAATGATATGCAAACATTATTTTCCCTAAGCATGTGAGAAAAATAAATGGGTTGCTAAGTCGTTTAATGCATCTTAAACTAATAACGTCAAAGTTATATTTAGCATGTGAAATTCGTATAAGTCTAATAAAACAAAAGATGAAAATAAATTGCTACAAACACGAGCAAACAAGTTAGTAACGATTGAATAAATCGAATAAAGATGTAAATACGATAATATGCATGATTTTGAAAAAGGTTTATGACACGTGATGGATTAACACGTGTTGACCGAGGTCGAAAAAGTATTTATCGAAATCTGAAAATATGTCGCGAAAGTCGCTTTTTTATGTAAGAAACAAAAAGAATAGAAAAACGAAAAAAAGAGCTCGGTTATCAGGCTCTCGCGCGATTCGCCTGAGAGGGGCGCGACTCGCGCGGGAGTCTGTCCCGGATTTTTTATTTTCGAAAATCGTTAATTTTCATAAATCGCGTACAAATATGGATTAATTTATACTCGATTTATATTTTCGATATTCGTCGTATTCGATATTCGATTATGAAATCGATATCAAATAGTCGGAATGATTTTTTTAAAAAGGATAAAAAGGTTTGTTTGAAAAGAATTTGAACGAAAAGAAAAAAAATGTTAACTCTCTCCGCATAAAAATTGTCGAATTTTGTTTAAAAAAAGGATGTAACGATTTTATTAGCATCAACGAGATTTAATTTAGTTCTTGTTAGATACGATATTCGATTAGAGAATCGATATCGTATTTTAAGAACGTTTGTTTTATGCAAATATTTTGTAATTCCGATACTAGAGATATGAAAAATATGCGACGAACGACCCGTAAAAAAAAAATAGACCGACGACACGACACAAAAAAAACGAAAAAAACGTGAAAAAGGAAGAGAAAGAGGAAGAATCGGGTTTGCTTTTACACCCTCAACCTACATGCTTTGTTTTCTCGGAAAAAGGCTCGTCGGAAAGTGGCTTAGGCACGTGAGCGTCGAGACGATGTGGATGAGTTTAGGGTGGTGTGTTTGGACGTGTAGGCTAGCGGGTTCGGCCGGCTACTCTGGGACGGATTCGTCGGGTTATCGGTATTTTGATGCTATTTTTGGATGTATGTCGTAGATGTGTAATGTATGGGAATAGTTGATGAATTCGACGGGAAATAGTTGATTGATAATTCGTAGATGTGAATAATTGATAGATGATTCGTAGATCGATGTATTTGATAGATGATAGATGTAGATGATTTATTTGTGTGACCGGAGGGTCCTATTTATAGGTGAAGTCCTTGATAGGAGCTAGGAGAAGTACTCTTGCTTAGGTGACAAGAAATACCGGTTTGGATAGGAAACGTAGGAGTTTGAAGGGAACGAGAGTCCCGTTTCTTGGTGAAAAAGCCATGTCTCGGCTGAAATGGGCTGTTTTGGCCGAGTGTTTGAGCTCGGTCGGTAAGTTGTTTTGGTTTTCGGATAGAATTCCTACTTGAGATCGAATTCTATCCTTGAATGGATTTATTTACTATTTTCGGGGCTGATATTTTGTAGTATCTGAGCCTAGCCGAACTAATGAGGTGTCACGGCTGGTCCGTGTACCTCGGGAAAAAATATATTTGACCGGGTTTGATCCGGTCGCTAAAAGACGGTTTTGCCCCTGGTGCCGGATTCGACCCAAATTAGTCTTTTTTGTCTCGTAACGACCCACTAGGCCTGGATTTGAGGTTGGTTTTGTAAGATTTGTACTCCTGGATTTGAGGTTGGTTTTGTGAGATTTGTACTCCGTAATAAGCCTAAACCAAATGTCCATGATTTCGAGCCCATATCCGAGTCCATTAAAGCACGTTTGCGTCCGATCATCATCGGGTGTTTGGCGGAAACTACTATAGACACCTGGCGGTCAAAATGTGGGCGTCTACACTAGTAGACCTGTCAAACGAGTCGGGTCAGAATTCTGATCAGGTCGTATATGGGTCTGATCACCTCCCAATAGGATCGGTCGTTAACGAAGGACGGGGGATCAAACGATATTTATAGACTTGGAATAACACAAAAACTACTAGAGTAATCGTGGTAAGTCGAGGTCGGTCCATAGAGAACGATGTGTGTTGTGAAGTTTAAAGTGTCGTGTTCGATGTCTTAGAAGGGGGGTTTTGTTTTTGGGGTCGAGTCTATACTAGAGGGATTAGTACGATGATGGTTTAGAGGTGATCAATTTAGGGAAAGGCGTTAGGGAGAAGTCGGGATTCGGTACTTGGGGTCTAAGAAGGTCGGGATCGAGTTTTTGTCGCAATATTGGTAAACTCACCTAAAATCCCGCTTTCGCGGTGAATGAGGGTAAGTTCCTAGTCATGGTAATTTCTACCCCGAGTTTCCCCATATTGATAGAAATTAGTCAAGGTCGGTCTAGTTGGCCGGACTAAAACAACAATGACACAACAAAAATAAGATACCTTCAAACGTTTCCGGTAGCAAACTTCATGGTAGCAAAGGTCTCACGAATATGACCGGGATGATAAATCTTCAAACGTTGCCCATTAACCATAAACTTCCCGGTTTCCGGGCTAGATATCTCTATCGATCCATATGGTTGCACTCCGGTCACTTCAAATGGACCCGACCATTTTGATTTCAAACTTACCGGGAAAGAGCTTAAAGCGAGAGTTGAAGAGTAATACCTTATCACCAACGGAGAAGTCTTTACGAAGAATTCGAGAGTCGTCCCATTGGCGAGTTCTTTCTTTGTAGATCTTCGAATTCTCGTAGGCTTCAAGTCTTAGTTCTTCCAATTCTTGTAGTTGGAGAAGGCGATTATTTCCTACAACACTCTCATTGAAATTTAGCTCTTTGATTGCCCATTTGGCTTTGTATTCTAGCTCCACCGGTAAATGACAAGCTTTACCATACACAAGACGATAAGGAGTGGTTCCAATTGGCGCTTTGTAAGCCGTTCTCAATGCCCAAAGGGCGTCATTTAATTTCAATGACCAATCCTTTCGGTGTGTATTTACAACTTTCTCTAAAATTCCCTTGATTTGTCGGTTGGAGATCTCGTCTTGCCCATTTGATTGAGGGTGGTAGGCTAAGGACATCTTGTGAGTGATACCGTACTTCCTAAGAAGGTGTTCAAAGGTATCCTTTCTAAAATGAGAGCCTCCATCGCTAATTATGTCTCTAGGCATACCGAATCTCGGGAAAATCACGTTCTTGAAAAGCTTGATTACAACCTTGGAGTCATTGGTGGGGGAAGCTACGGCCTCGATCCATTTTGAGACATAATCAACCGCGACTAGAATGTACTTGTTACCAAACGAGGATGTGAACGGACCCATGAAATCAATGCCCCAAACATCGAACAATTCAATCTCCAAAATAGGTTGAAGGGGCATCTCATTTCTTCTTGTTATATTGCCGCTTCGTTGGCATGCATCGCATGTGAGAATGAAAGCTCGAATGTCTTTGAACATGGAAGGCCACCAAAACCCGCTTTGGAGAACCTTGGCAATTGTCTTTTGGTTGGCCAAGTGTCCACCATAAGATGTCGAGTGGAGGTGCTTCACAATATTATATCCTTCTTCGGCCGTAACACATCGTCGGTAAATTCCATCTACGCATCGGCGAAATATATAAGGCTCGTCCCAATAATAGCGTCGGGCTTCATAACGTAGTTTCTTCCTCTCTTGTTTGGAATAATCGTCCGGAATAAAATGAGATACTAAGAAATTGACGATATCGGCATACCAAGGTGTAATAGTTTCAATGGCCATCAAGGCCTCATCTCTCATAGCTTCATTGATGGGAATGCCATCTTCTTCATTGCTCTCTTTACTTACCGTTAGTCTACTTAGATGATCCGCTACCACGTTCTCCGATCCGGCTTTGTCTTTAATCTCAATGTCAAATTCTTGTAAAAGGAGCACCCACCGAAAGAGTCGGGACTTTGTCTCCTTTTTAGACATGATGTAACGAATCGCCGCATGATCGGTGTGAATAATGACTTTGGAGCCGGTAACATAATTTTGAAATTTCTCCATGGCATAGACAACGGCAAGCATCTCTTTTTCGGTTGTGGTGTACCTCGATTGGGTTTCATCTAAGGTCTTGCTTGCATAATAAATCACATGTAGCTTCTTATCAACCCGTTGTCCTAGAACGGCACCAACGGCAAAATCGGATGCGTCGCATATGATTTCAAATGGAAGATTCCAATCGGGAGCTTTGATAATCGGTGTGGTAGTGAGAGCGGTCTTTATCCTGCAAAAGGCCTCAAGACAAGAGTCATCAAAAACAAAAGGTGCATCTTTCATAAGCAAAGAAGTCAAAGGCTTAGCAATCTTGGAAAAGTCTTTAATAAATCGTCTATAAAAACCGGCGTGACCTAGAAAACTCCTCACCCCTTTGACATTCGTCGGTGGTGGCAACTTCTCAATCACGGAGACTTTCGCCTTATCGACTTCGACTCCTCTATTAGAAACAATATGACCTAGGACAACACCTTGTTCAACCATAAAATGACACTTTTCCCAATTTAAAACAAGTCTATACTCTTCACATCGAGCTAACACTTGATCAAGATTTTCAAGACAAGAATCAAAAGATGTACCATGGACACTAAAATCATCCATAAAAACTTCCATGGATTTTTCAATAAAATCGGAGAAAATAGCCATCATACATCTTTGAAACGTTCCCGGCGCATTACACAATCCAAACGGCATCCTTCTATAAGCATAGGTGCCATAGGGACAAGTAAAAGTGGTTTTCTCTTGGTCATCGGGATGAATAGGAATTTGAAGAAATCCGGAATGACCATCAAGGAAACAAAAATAAGAATGATGCGCCAATCTTTCAAGCATTTGATCAATAAAGGGAAGGGGGAAATGGTCTTTTATGGTGGCCGTGTTCAATTTACGATAGTCTATACACATGCGCCAACCGGTAATAGTCCTAGTAGAAATCGACTCACCCTTTTCTCCTTTAACAACCGTCATTCCTCCTTTCTTCGGCACAACTTGTACGGGGCTAACCCATTTACTTCCGGTTATTGGGTATAAAATGTTAGCCTCATACAACTTGAGGACTTCCTTCATGACAACCTCTTTCATGGTGGGGTTTAACCTACGTTGACCCTCAACCGAAGGATGGTGGTCATCATCAAGGATGATCCTATGCATACAAACATTTGGGCTTATGCCTTGGAGGTCGGCAATGCTATACCCGATGGCCTTTTTGTGCTTTCTTAAAACAATTAAAAGTTTTTCCAATTGAGGTCCATCAAGGGTAGCATTGACGATAACGGGATAATTAGTTTCTTCAAGAAAAGCATATTTGAGGGAAGAGGGGAGTGGTTTAAGTTCAAGATTAGGAGGAGAAGATACCATACGCTTACCCACCGGTAGTGGTTCTACCTTTTCATCATGCAAACATTCTTCTTCAAGAGGTGGAGAGTCAAATGGTTCCTCTTCTTGCTTATCATCATCTATCAAGCTATACTCAACCAAACTATCAATAACTTCAATGGAATTCATTTGTTCAATCATTGGTTGTTTAAGAGCTTGAGAAAGAGAAAACTCTACCGACTCGTTCCCTATGTTAAATGACAACCTTCCATTCTTAACATCAACTATAGTACCGCCGGTAGCCATAAAAGGTCGACCTAAGATGATGGGGGTAATAGTGTCTTCGGGCATATCCATGACAACAAAGTCGGAGGGGATGAAGAATTTGCCAACTTGAACTGGTACATCCTCAAGTATCCCAAGTGGGTACTTGACGGACCTATCCGCAAGTTGAATTGACATGCTAGTGGGTCTCATCTCCCCCACACTAAGTCTCTTGGCAATAGAATAGGGTAATAAACTAACACTAGCCCCTAGGTCGCATAAAGCTTGATTAACAACAACATTTCCTACCCGACAAGGGATGGAAAAGCTACCGGGATCATCTAGTTTCTTTGGCATTTCGTTCATAAGGATGGCACTACAATGACCCGTGAGAGAGACGCATTCTTTGTCCTCTTTTTAGTCAAGACATCTTTCAAAAACTTAGAATAGAGGGGCATTTGAGAAATTACCTCGGTGAAAGGTAAAGCTACCTCTTCTTTCTTCAACATATCCACAAAACGGCTAAATTGAGCATTCTCCTTGTGTGGCTTAGCTCGCTCGGGAAAAGGAAATGGAGGGACAAAAGTGGGAGGCGGTGGAACATTAGATTTTTCTTCTTCTTCGGCTAATCGCTCCGCCTCTTTTCTTTTGGCTTCTTCCGCTTCCATTTGCTCTTTCTTCTTTCTTTGTTCTCTTAATTCATTCTTCGCACTTTGGAGGATATCAAACTCCGCTTGTATTCCCCGGTTTTGTTTGGGGGAAGGAGGAGATGATTCTTGTGGTGCACTTGGTTGATTAACCTTGGATGGGGTAGTCTTGGTGTTCAAGTTCAAGTTCTTATATGGGTCCTCAAGTTCTTTGCCACCTCTCAAAATCACGGCATTTGCTTGGTGAGAAGGATCTCTTGGGTTTTGGGGTTGACCGGGTAAACCATGGGGTGGATGAATTGGTGCGGCTAAGGCTTTTGTTGCTTCTTGTGATTCCCAAACTTTTAGCCTCGCCTTAGTATCTTGATGTTCATTCCATAGTTGGCCAACGGTTCTATGCAAATCATTATAGTTCTCCCATGAGGGACCTCCTTGACCAAATTGAGGATTGCTTGGTTGGCCATAAGATTGAGAGGGTTGATTGAATGATTGTTGATTGTAACCTTGGTGACCATGAGAATTTCCTTGGAACTCTTGATTGTATCCATGATTAAAGTGATTACCATGTTGATTTTGGTAATTGTTTTAATTGTTAGGAACATGGAAGTTGCTACCTTGCTGATTGAAGTTGCTCCTTTGATGAGGAGGCATATATGGGGGCATCTTTGGAGGACCTTGGTTAAAGGGCCTTATTGTTGACTTTGATTGAATGGCCTCATTTGACTCTCTTGGGTGCGCGGCATCGGATTTTGAACATTTTGATTTCCATAAGAGAAATTAGGATGAAATCTTGTGCCGGCATTGTAGGTATTAGAAAAAGGATCAAATTGAGGTCTTTGCCCATATACTTGTATAGCTTGGACTTCATTTGGCTCTTCAACATAAACTTCTTCATTAGGAATGCAAGAGCTAGAGTCGTGGCCATGATTGCCACAATGATCACATTGAACTTCCCATGTTAATAGCTTTGGAGGTGATGGTTGCCTTGGAGGAACACTCCCTTGAATTTGGTACATACCTCTAGGAGTGGGCTTAGAATTCATGGCATCCATTCTCCTTTTCAATTCTTCAAGTTCCGTTTGGAATTTTAATTCATTAGAACTCGTAGATGAGTTCACTTCAATTTTCTTTCTAGAATCCCTTGATTTGACCCATTCTAGAATCACTCCTTGCCATCTTCTCAATAAGATTCTTAGATGCCTCATCGGTGAGAGAAGAGAAGTCTCCTCCGGCGGCCGAATTGAGGTTTTCCTTGCACTACTAGAAAAAAGGGCAAAGAAACCATCTTAAAATGCCCTAAGACACCATTATGGAGATGATCTCCAGGTCAAAGGTGTCTTAGGGTAAGAAACCATATGAGAAAAATGGTTTCTTTGCTTATGCTTTAGAAACCAATTTTAAGAGATAAATGGTTTCTTTGGTCTATGAGAAAGACACCTTCTAGGAGAGATAAATGGTTTCTTATCTAAACTTAATAAATCATGTAATGCACTTAAATGGTTTCTTTGCTTACCCTTAATAAACCATATAATACACTTAAATGGTTTCTTTGCTTACCCTTAATAAACCATACAATATAACACACTTAAATGGTTAGTAACCATCAAATTGAGAAAATTAATTTCTTTGATATCCTTATTTTTTTGTCTTTTAATATTTTTGATGACTCGGAATTAAACACGTGAACACAAAATCAGGGAAATATCATAAATATATTAATGCCAAAATGTAGACAAATTTACATTGGAAGGAAAATTACATTGGAAACAACAACAACAACAACAATACATTATAAGTTTATAACACCAATATCCGCTAAAAAAATTATGTTTTCCAAAAAAAAAAATACAAATTAATCTAAATACCAACTTCATTGATGCAATTACGTTCTAATCCATGTTTCTCTACATATCAGCGATGTTATCATCTGCGTCGGACAACCAACCACTATCTGCATCACTTTGGACAAAACAATAAATTGACATGAGTTCGCTGCCATAATATCATAACTAAACTAGACTTCTCTCAATTCTCACAAGTTCACATACATCGAACAAAACATTTTTTTTATGGGATATGGGTGAAGGCAGAAATTAATAAAAGGAATCGAGTTATACGCACTGAGGTTGGAAACTGTGTATCTTAGGGGGATTGGTATCATCGCAGCAGCTTTCTAAGCATTCTACCACGACATCTGCGCAGAGGTTTGCAAAAGAAAGCGGCATGTATCGTTTTAATAATCGACATAGGTCAGAAATTGCAGCCTGATATCGGTTATATATAAACAATGCAAAAACAGAGAAAGAAATGTTCCTGGCACAAAGCAACAGAAGAGAAAAGGCACAGACGTCGGTTGGATAAAAAGATAGGAAATAAGGGAAAATGGATATTACCGAGTATTGTTCTTTTCCCTTTGGATTCACTTTGTGCCATGTTGACCAACAATTGAATCATAAAACTGCATTAGGTCGGAAAAAATAAATAAATTGACGTGAAAAAAATATCAATACAGAGATGTTTTTTCTTTATGAACGATACCAAAATTCTCAGAGCTCACAAGTGCTGACCCAGTCACCCTCCACACCAATAGAGTTTTTCCGCCCCCTTAATGCAACATCGTAAACTACAAGTTGCAGACTTAAATCATCAAAATACAAAAAGAACAACTCTGTAACACGTAATTCAAGAAGACTTACTGCAGCTTTCTCAGTTGTCTTCTCAAAGACTAACATGTTTCCTCTTCTTTTGAGAATGTCGACAGTTTGTTTCGCTGATCTTTCAACAAAAATAACCCTCACGGCCTCACCTAAGATAACCTAAGATGCCTTCTATCAAAATTTGAGAACGCCTGTAATTACAAAGTCTGTGATATTAAAAAAAATTATGGTCATTATAAAAGTAGACAACAAAGATCAGCTACAAATTACAGTCTGCATCACCAAAATATAATAATGCTTGCCAAAAATAAATGCATTGTTGCCGCAGTGTGCTAACAAACTTGATCCACACTGTACTTTTTTCAAAGTTGATTATGTTAGCAGCTAACCACATGCAAACTTCAAAGTAAGCATCGAGTAAATATTGAAATAAGGCAAAAAAGTAGAAAAAAAGAAAGGATAGTATAAATGAGAAAGCATACTTAGAAAAGGCGAGTTATAGAAAGGAATACTTGGAACTTGAAAAATCAAATAATTATAACCACAATAAACTATGAGAACAATAAAGAGATAAATTATCCGAGACAATAAAGGTGAGTTCAACTTTGTACTTATCTGAGACAATAAAGAGATAACAGTAGATTGGTAGTACAATGCACAAAATTATCACTTTATGTTATGAAAATCTTCCTTATGATGGGTATCTACATCACAAACCAGTGACGGATCAAATATCATCCATATGAGTAGACAAGACAAAATCACAAAGCTAAGCAATAATAGTACGGAGTAAATGGTTTGTCTTGGTCTCTATTTGATATATCAAGAGTTTATGATGGAGAATTTGTGATGTTAAAAAGAGGTAACGGTAGTTAGCTTTGGTTATGATGGAGTAGAGTTTAATGTGACATTATCTAAGATGATGTACTTAATTTCCTGCACTAGTTTTACTAGTGCAGCTGTTGAGAATCATAAATTAGAATTATGGATATGTAAGCCACTTCACAACCACACCTTCCTCCTACAAACTCACATGACATCACCTCATCACACTTATTCTGCATTATAACCCTTCTTCATTTAACATTATTTGATTTTTCAAGTTGATACCTCTCTACCGATTAGCAACCTTTGTTGGTTATCGCAGTAACTTTTAGTCAACACCTTCTTTGTTGTCCACTCTCCGGTTGCTACCTTCAAATTACCAAGAGCGGGCCAATTCAGGAGCATGGCATCATCAGGTATGTGCACATTCAGGGGCATAACAGCAAGGGCTTCTTCAATTTCAGAAACCGTCGAACTTACAGTACTGTTATCAGAAAAGACAGTAGATGCATCAACAGACCGTAGACTCTCAGTCAAGACAGGATTAGCAAAAGAGTGAAGATAATCAAGTTGCATCAACCACAATAAACACTATAAAATACTAATTCAAAAGGCGATGTCTCGTAATGCAAAGATGTACACTGTACAGTAATTAGATTATATGCTAATTCGAAACCCTAACTCAACTATTACAATAGAAAGGGCTTGAATACGCAGCTAAGCATGCTACAATTGAAAACCACTGAATAACGTAACCAACATAATCGTGTAATTCGAAACCCTAACTCAACAAGGACTTACAATTGAAAGCGATTGAACACACAGCTAAGCGAGAGTCACAATTCAAAATCGTCAAATAACATAACCAACTGCTAATCGTGTAATTGAAATCGATAATCAACCAGAATCGATAGCAAATTGACATCAATCGAAACAATTGAAGATCAACAAAAACCAGAATTCGATAACACAGAAATTGTTGAATGATACTAATACTTCAAAATCAAGAGCCATAAAAGTAGTTTACCAGAGAAGATGTGACCGAAGAATCGTCGAACGATGGAGAGAGAAGAACTGAAAGTGAACTGCGGCGACACCGATCTGGGATTGAGAATTGAGAAGGTTGACATTTGACAATGAGAAGGGATTGTAAAAAAATGGAGCAAGGGTTATACGACTACTTGATTTGGGTTTAAAGAATTAGGTGGGAAATAAGAAAAAAACAATTATTCAGTTGATTAAAAATCATTTGTTTAAAATATGGTCTCTTTGCTTATTTAGAAATCATTTACTTAAAAATGATGTCTTTGTATTTAATTAGATTTGTTTAGAAATGGTTTTTTTGAAAAATGGTGTATTTGTATTGGATTGATTTTGGTTAGAAATCAATATTTCGAAAAATGATGTCTTTGTTAGTAGTTAAAAGACCATTTATTTAGGATAAACGATTTCTTTAATCAAAGAGATCATTAATTATACTTAAATGATTACTTATTAATGATTTCTTTTGAGCCTATTCTAGTAGTGTTGGTTCTCGATGAAAGGGTGTTGTAAAATGTTTGGGTGGTTAGCCAATCGGGTATTCCATGATGTGGACATTTGCGCAACAAGTCTCTAAATCTTTCCCAAGCCTCACTTAGGCTTTCAAATTCATCTTGCTTAAAGGTTTGTATCTCCATGCGGTATTGATTAGTCTTTGACGGCGGAAAATATTTCTCCAAGAAGGCATTAGATAGTTGAGCCCATGTTGTAAAAGTATTAGCGGGATGACCTTGAAGCCATCTACGAGCTCCATCTCTCAAGGTCTTCGGAAATAATAAGCGATGCAATTGGCATGAAGTTAACCCATTGAGACGTGCTCCTACTAATTTTTCTTTGAATGAAGCGATGTGCTCTTGAGCATCTTCTTGAGAAAAGCCGTGAAATGTATCTTGTTGGACCGCATTGGTCAAAGAAGCTTTCAATTCATAGTTCTCGGGAATCTCTCCGAAATCGACGGGAGAAGGTGTTTCTTCATGTGTGAGTTGAGAGTGCGAACCTAGAGTCGCCATTGGTTGGATTGGTGGTGATGGAGGGTTTGGAGAATTTGGAGGGGATGTAATTGGTGGTGGTGTTCTCGGTGATGGTGGTGGTGGTGGTGAATTTTGTGAAGTGGAAGGTATGGAAGGGTTGTTTGGAGGGGGGTTATGTGATGTAGAAGGTGTAGAAGGTGAATGTGGAAGGATGGGATTAAGGTTAGGAGGTGGTAATGAAGGATGTGGAATGATGGTGGTTGAGTTATTTCCTCGAAAACGCAATGCTCTAAAAGTCCTTTCCGGTTCCGGATCGAACCACAAGGGCGATGACGTGTTCCTGGGCATAAAACTCAATTAAACGGTGAGACTCCTAGCACCTCGCGGTACTAGGGAAAAGAGAGAAGAGAAAAGAATCAAACACAACAACTAAAAACACAACAATTACTCGCCGTTCCCCGGCAACGGCGCTATTTTGATCGCCTCCCAATCGGATCGGTCGTTAACGAAGGACGGGGGATCAAGCGATATTTATAGACTCGGAATAACACAAAAACTACTAGAGTAATCGTGGTAAGTCGAGGTCGGTCCACAGGGAACGGTGTGTGTTGTGAAGTTTAAAGTGTCGTGTTCGATGTCTTAGAAAGGGGGTTTTGTTTTTGGGGTCGAGTCTATACTAGAGGGATTAGTACGATGATGGTTTAGAGGTGATCAATTTAGGGAAAGGCGTTAGGGAGAAGTCGGGATTCGGTACTTGGGGTCTAAGAAGGTCGGGATCGAGTTTTTGTCGCAATATTGGTAAACTCACCTAAAATCCCTCTTTCGCGGTGAATGAGGGTAAGTTCCTAGTCATGGTAATTTCTACCCCGAGTTTCCCCATATTTATAGAAATTAGTCAAGGTCGGTCTAGTTGGCCGGACTAAAACAACAATGACACAACACCAAAAATAAGATAAACCAACATGCAAGCAACCCACCAACATCCCTATATTCAAATAAACCAAGCCCTCATTCCTAGACTCCCCAACAAGAAATCTACTCACACATCATTATGAAAATCATCACAACATGCATATTAATTAGATCTAAACAAGATGATGATGAGAAAACAACACAAAAACTAAATTAGAGATTAGAGAGTGGAAGAGAATTATACCAACTATGTAGATCTATAAGAAATAAGAAGATATCATAGATAAAGATTGAATCTTTGATGAATAAAATGGAGAACTTGTCACTAATCCTCCAATAAACCCAACAAATCTTCAAACAAAACTTGAATAGTCTTCTTACAACCTTGAAATCTAAATAATTATTGATGGAAACTTGTAGATCTACTATTAAACTACTAGAAAATTTGAGGATTTTTCTAGATTACTACTACTAATGGATGGTGTAATAAGATGGTGGAAGGGTGTAACGTCTTCCCTCCTTAGCACAATGGAGAGGTGAGTTAGGCAATGAATTAGGGTAACATATACTCCGTATATAGTAATCTCTTAATGGATCCTTAACCTAAAGCCCAAATCCAACTTTATGCTCCATTAGTGAGACAATCTCCCTTTGCATCTCCATGGGGTGAAACTTCGCCCTGCGGACTCGTCGGTAATTCCCACCGGGTGAAATTTTCGCCCGGTGAGATTTTCTTCTTTTTTCCGCATTTTCGGCACTTCTTCCCATCGGGCAAAATTTCACCCGGTGGACGAAATTTCGCCCGGTCAGTTTCGCCCGGTGGAGAGTTCTCGGAAATTCTTCGGGAGGCATTTTCACTGTCGGGTGAAATTTCGCCCGGTGGGGTTTCACCGGGTGAAATTTCGCCCGGTCATTTTTATTGCCTTGAATCTTGTCTCATTCTTCGTTTGTTCGATCGGATGGCTTTAAACTTTAAGTTGTGTGCTTTGCTCTTTGGACGGTTTTCCCTTCTCTTTTGCTCGTGGAAGCTCAATCGTGATTTCGGTGCAAAACCTATCAAAATTGATAGAAAAACTACCAAAAACACGTAAAACGCACAAGAGGGACGCTAATGCGAGAAGTACGCAAAATATGGCGATAATCGCACTCAAGACTCGCAAAACGAGGAAAAAACGAGTCTAAATGGAGGGGAAAACGGTCTAAATTTAGCACATAACAGGGTCGGGTTAGGCCATGGTCAGATACGGGTTAGAAATAGTTTTGAACACCTAATTTTTTTTCTTTTAAGTCAAAAAAAATATATTTTTAATATTAAGTTTTTTTAATAATATTATTATTATACTCTTTAATTATAACGTTTATATTTTAAAAAATATTAAAATCATTTTTTAAAATTATTTAATAATAATTTTATTATTAAATGATTAAAAAAGTTTTATTAAATTGAATATTTTTCATATTTGTGATTTAAAATATTGAAAGTATTAATTTTTTTTATTATAAATACAAATATACTCCCTTCTTTCTCTTGAATAAGCCCCCTTAGGGGTGGGCACGGATACCAAGGAAACGGGGGTGGAGTAGAGGTATTTGTTGTCTTTTTAAGAAATGGGTATGGTAAATTAAGTGTATTAAATGAGTGAAAGAGAGAGAAATATGAGAAATTATATGAGGGTAAAGTAGTAAAGAAAAAGTTAGAACTTTACTTTATTAGGAAATGGGGCTAATCCAAAAAAGGCCCAAAGAGGAATATGGGGCTTATTCAAGAGAAAGGAGGGAGTAATATTTAAATATTAATATCTTATTAATTTTGATAAATTATCGTTGACCTAACAGGTCGACCTAGGCGGGTTCTGTTTCGATCCAAAATTAACGTGTCGTATGGGTTCATGTCAAATGGGTTACAGGTAAAAAAAACGGGTTCATGACCCTAAAAAAGGGTCAGATAGGTCGAGTTTTCAGGTCGGATCATATTTTGACATGTCTAGCGATAAGTGCATGCGGTGAGATGTGGGTGTTGGTGGTTGGAGATTGGAGGTGGGAGGTTTGAGGTTGGAAGCATAACGATAGTTATGAGAGCAACGTTATAGGTCAAGAGAGAGATATAAGGACGGGGTAATGGGAGGAAAAGAAAATTCTAAACCCTTGGGAGGTGGGGGTTTCAATTTAGATGAATATGGTGTTTACTGTTGTCTTGTAGTTAGAAAAATGTCCTAAATTGCAAGCAATCCCTTTTCATCACTATTGGACTTGCTCTAATATTCCCTCCGTCCAGGTCAATCGTTATTCTTTGATTTTGGCACAACGATGAAAGAAAGAGGAAGGGGCCAATGATGAGATGACAAGTGTATTAAATTGAGTATGAATCATGAAATTACTTATCAAATGCAATCCTAAAAAAGAAATGATAACAATTGACTGAGATATCCCAAAGAAGGATAAGACAACAAAATCGGCTCTCCTACATTTGGTCGTCGGCATTTCAGCCAGGTCGTCAGCGCTTTATACGTAAATTTACTCTGTTACCCTTCTGTAATTGTGATTAATGATATTAATTAAGTTTCTTAATTAATGTAATTATTATTTCTCGACTAATTTAAAATTATGATTTTTGTACTTTTTTACGATTTTTTAAACACATGTCTCCATCTAACCCGAGAATCTGTTTAGGAAATTTCTATATAACCCCCCCCCTCTCCTCACAATTCACTTTCACTTATTTCTCTCTCTAAAATAATTCCTTAAAAAATCGTATTTTAAATATAAAACCGCTCCCACTCCAAATCCGTAGTCAAGTAAGTATATCTATCTATTTTGTATTACTTTTTACTTTGTATTCGATTTTTTTAGGTCGATTAGTTTGATTATAATTAGTATTAGGTTGATAGTTTAGGCTCACCGTAGCTAGTATTTGCTTGAATAATCCATGTAGTATCCAATTTGAGTAGTTACGGTTTGTCGTATTCAATTTTGGTTTCGGTTTTCATGACTTTGGGTTTAATTTTTACGAAGAGGGGCGCGGATACTGTGTTGGGCGTCATTTTTGGGCGCCTGTGGGGTCTCTTGGGCGCCCAAAATTGATGCCTGAGGGGTCTCTTGAGCGCCAAAAACTGGTGCCTGGGGTCTCTTGGGCGCCGGTTTTGGACGCCTGGAGGATCTCTTGGGCGCCATTTTTGGACGCCTAGGCCTGTTTTTCGTATTTTTTTTGACGTTATACATTACGATATCCGTCTCGTTTGTTTTCGTTCTTCGATTAATGTTTATATCGTGACTCGGGTGTTGTTATTTAGAATGTTTTTGAATTATTATGATACGAAAATGTTAATGACAATAATATCAACTATAGGGCGTCTTCCCAAAATAATACCAATTTCAATAAATCCGAGAATAATACATATTATTGGAGTAGTTAAACAAGAGTAGTATAAGTGACTTTATAACCTGCTACATCAGGTCACCTAATTAATATTTAACCTGCTACTTATCCTTCATCCTCCTCCTTAGACACGGATAACGAGTGAACTGTGTCGGGTCAGCTTTGGGTCAGGTCACTTTCGGGTTATAATAATCGGGTTGACTTCGGGTTGGGTCGGATAATTTCGGGTTCGGGTCATTCTCGGGTTTGCTGTTTTCAACTTTTTTTAGGGATATCGACTAGTTTTCTATAATAATAGTCGGGTCAGTTTCAGGTTAGCTCGGGTCAAAATCATGCTTCAGTTCGGGTGTCGGTTCGGTTTCGGTTTGGCTTATTCGGGTCGGGTCAGTTTTCTCAAGTCTACTCCTCCTTATTCTTCTCCTTCATCCTTCTTCCGTTTTTTTCTATAAGTTTCGTTTAGATTAACGTGTTGACTTTGGTATAGGATTGTGTTGTTAGTCAGATTTGGTGAGGTTGAAGGAAGAGGAAGACCAAAGACGTTAATGACGTTTAATGCCTCGTATACTGAGTAAATGATAAAGAGTGAACATTAAACAAATTAAAGGCGAAAAAGCAAGGTGAACGAGTTCTATCGTTAACTGGTCATCTATACCACTCTGATTTAACTACTCCAAAAATATGTATTATTCTCAAATTTATTAAAATTGGAATTATTTTCGGAAGACGCTCTATAGTTGATATTATTTTCGTTAAATAAAATTAAAGCTGAAAAAGGAAGATGAAAGGGTTCTACAGGTAACCGGTCACCCATAACACTCTCGTTTAACTACTTCAATAATACGTATTATTCTCAGATTTATTAAAATTGATATTATTTTGGGAAGACGCCCTATAGTTGGTATTATTGCTATTAAATAACCCTATATATATATATATATATATATATATATATATATATATATATATATATATATATATATATATATATATATATATGTATATATATATAGGATCCGGTGTAAACACACCAATTTGGTTTAAATACCCTAACAATCTGGACCGTTGATCTAATATTTGATCAACGACTTAGATTTGATCTCACCAATAAACAAAACCCTCTTTCACTCTCTCACTTAGACGCCTCATTTGATTTTTCTCTTTCTCTCTTTTCATTTTCCCTCTCTTTATTTCCTTCCCATCTCCAGCATCATCATCATCATCATCACCATCACCATCAGCATCACCATCACCATCTAACAGTTAAGCTTAATTGCTTCAGCTTGCTTCTACAGTTCTGCGCGCCCTAATTTCTTCAATTTCGGTGAGTAATTTCTTAGTTTTCACTTTAATTTCTCGAGATTTGCGATTGATTGCTAATTTTTGTGCGGTTGTTTTGCTGATTTCTCAGGTGAATCTCGTCAATTTCAATCCTAACATCGCTTTACCACAACAATTCTGGTATAACACTTCGCACTCCATTTACGACTTCTTTTTGGTAATTTTGTTCTTGATTACTATCATTGACGAATGACAAATTTAACTTGTTGTCCTTCTTCAATCTGATTCTTCGAATTTTGCTTAATTTTTGTTGTTTTTAAAATTATTTACGAGTTAGGTTTTCTAATTTTTGGAGTACTTGAATATATGTATTAGAGTACTTGAATAATTAAAAAAGTTAATGTCGAATATTGGAGTACTTGAATATATGTATTAGAATACTTGAATATAAATAACCATGTTTCATCATTATTTATGCTCATTTTTTGTGGAATACTTGAACACATTGGCGAATCCAGGAATTTCGAGGTGGGGGTGATAAAAAAATTATAACGTGAAAAATAACGCACAAATAATTGAGTTCAGTTTAGTTCATATTGTGCAGTTCAGTTCTTCAGTTCAATTCAGTCAGATCAATTCAGTTTCGATCAGTTCAGTACTTCAATTCAGTCTAGTTTAATTCAATTCAGATCACGAATTCGTCCTGAGTAAACTAACTCCAAAAAGTAACTAAATGTAACAAAAAAACTAAAAAAACTAACCGCAAACTTTATTAAACAAAAATCAAAGTATCCTCGACTAAAATAAAAGTGTCAATACATAATACTCCCTCCGGTCATTATTTTTCGCCCCACTTCGTGAATATATGTGAGGAATATTTTAATGGAGTGGGGCGAAAAATAGTGACCGGAGGGAGTAATACATTACGAAATTAATTTCTCAATTTCACATAATCACATAGTATATCATACTAATACATTATTAGAATATCAGTATGTCCATCATCCCAAATATTCGTATTTTCAATGTTTTACATTTATTAATTTCTCATTTGTCCATTTTCCCTAATTCCCTAAACAAATACACATCTCAAAGGTTTAATAAAATAAAAAACATCTTTAATTCTCGAGTTAATTTCCTACATAAGTACACATCTCAAATGTTCAATAAAATTAAAACAAAAACATCTCTAATTCTCGAGTTTTTTTTTATAAAGTAATGTTTGTGTCAAAATATATAACTATTAAAATGGGTCCATGTAGGATCGGGTATGAGTAAGTTGTGGTTCGGTTTGGAAACTATTATGTCAGATAAGTGGATAAACTAGCAACCCGGTATCCTTCATAAAAAAATATTGGGAAGAAAAATGTATTTAAGTTTTAATCGGGGATTTGAACCCTTGACCTCATGAACAAAGAGGTTCAATGAGTTCAACTCTACCACTCCACCCAAATAATTATTCTAATATATTTTTATATTCATATATATGTATATATATGTTCTTTTTTAACTTGATTTTTTCCTAAAATAATGGGGGTGAGGGGTCACCCCCATCACCCCCTATAAAATCGCCCATGCTTGAACATATAGGCTGGAATAACTGAATTTGTATGTTTAAGTATAGATCAACTTTAGGTGATTTTAGAATACTTGAATATATATTAGAGTACTTGAATAAGCATATTAGAATAGTTGTGTATGAAAATTCTGTGTTGGTGTTGAATTTAGAATGATAAATATATATATATATATATATATATATATATATATATATATATATATATATATATATATATATATATATATATATATATATATATATATATATATATATATAGGGAGGATCAGGGAAGTTAATAACTTCCTAACTCTCCCTTAGTGTTAATCCCACTCATCCATTAAGATTAATATGGACGGTGGATGGATGGGTTTAGATTGTATAAAAAAAAAAAAAAAGAAAAAAAGGGCGCTGCGGAACTGACACGCTGCGGACAGCCATCACCCATCAACAGTCAATAGCCCCCTCAACCTATCCCCAATTAATTTCCCTCCTCTCTATTCTCCCGCCTAACCCATTGCACTTCCCCATTCACCAGCTCTCAATCACTCAACGCTCTCTTCCTCTCTCTAAAAAAAATCCATCTCCATCTCCATCTCCATCTCCGTTTCCGCAGCTTCTCCGTCTCCGATAATGCCTAAAATTCCGGTGATGCTACAAAGGTATGTTGAATGTTCGATTTTCGACCTCCGATTTTCGTTTTGTTCAACCCTTTTTTATTCCTTTTTCACAAACCCTAAAATGTGGTCAAGAACTCCGGCATGCATGAACAATAAAAAATGTTGAAAGAGCATTTTTCCAACACGATAACCCTAATTTTGATTGAAGTTGTTGTAGTTGTACAGTTGTACAGTTGTTGTAGTTATAGAGTCGAAGTTGATGTTTTTTCATACAGTTTTTTTTCTTGATTAATCGTTATTCCTCTAGTTATAACCCTAATTTTGAGTTGAAGGGGTCGTAGTTGTACAGTAGTTGTATTTATAGAGCCAAGTAGACAGTTTTTTGTTGAAGTTTTGCATGCTTCCATGTTGAAGCTTACGTAAAAGCAGTCTTATAGTCACAGACTTTGTGTTTGGGAAGAAATAAAATTAACATTTGAATAGTCATACAATCACACCTTTGAATCTATACAGTCGCACTTGTTATGATAGCAAAGTCACACGCTTTATATTGTATACTCACAGAGTTGTAAAGTCATACAGAGTTGGTTATACAGTCATACAGAATTGGTTATACAGTCACCCCTATGAGGGTACATAGTCGCACTCGTTACATTTTGTTGTGAAGTAACAGAATGATGTACAATCACACCTTCAGATCTACACAGTCGCACTTGTTATGATGCAAAGTCACACACTTTATGTTGTATAGTCATGCAGTGTTGGTTGTATAGTCACACGTTTGAGGCTGTATGGTCACATTCGTTATGTTGCAGAGTCGCTCTCTTTTTACTGTAAAATCACACTCATTACGCATGTTATTATTGCAACAGAAAGTTGGGTGTGAAGAAGAAAGTTCGAGCGAAGACCATTAAGAAGAAGGAAGCCATGGCAGAGACATCGGTTTGCGAAAATGTTATTGATGATAGATTGGTTGTGGACCAAAATTTAGGTAAGAAGGAAAAAAAGAGGAAGTAGACTGTTGTAGAGTCTGTTGAAGATACATCCGGGGACCACATCGTTGCCGAGACGGATGTGGGGGGGGACAGAAATCGTAGACGAAGGCAGACAAAAGAAAAAAAAAGGGTGACTTTTGATACACCGGTCGCCGATCTGGATGTGGCTGAGACAGAAAGTGTTGAGGAAGGCAGGCCGAAAAAAATGAGGAGGGTCAAATCTGATACAACAGCCGACCCCACATACATGTGTGTGTCTCGGAGGAGGAGAGGGGGGACCGCCAACAGGGTCAGCCCGATATTCAATGTAGGCCCAAGCGGTTGCACCAGCTAATTGGGCGATTATCGAATGATCAGAAAGAGAGGGTGCGTGCTGTTGGATTCGGCGGGCTGTTGGATCTGAGGCTTGAATCGGTACCCGTTGAGCACGCGGTTATGTTCCTCCGTGCATTTTCTGACGGGTCCCATATTTTTCGTGCCTCACGCCAGGAGGCATTCATGATGTCAAAGTACGACATCCACGACTGCCTCCAGCTACCTTTGGGCCCTCATCCGCTGAAAGTAATTCCAACCAGCAACAAGAAAGGGGTAGACTCACCTGACGTGATCAGGTTAAAGAGTACCTGGAGGAAAGACTTCGGTGTGGTGGACAGCAGCAATCCAATAACATTAGGGAGGGTGCACGAACAGTTGATGGTAACCGAAACCGCTGACGACGACTTTGTCCGCAGGTTTGTGTTGTTCGCGTTGTCATCATTCCTCGCGCCTACAACGAACAATTCACTGGACCTGAGTCTGCTGGCCGCAGTGGAGGACGTGGACTCGATTCGGGAACAGGACTGGTGTACCTTTGTCCTGCATGATCTGGTGCGGGCAGGTAAGGGGACGCGTGACCCCAGCAAAATCCTCAAGTACCTCCGGGGATGCATCCCCATTCTAATAATTGCATACTTCCAGCGCTACGATTTCCGTAGCGAGAGTTGCAGATGCGACATACCATTCATCGCACATTGGGATGCACGGAGAATAAGCGATCATCTCGTTGGGGAACTGGAGACAGGGTCGCTGGGTAATCAGCTACGTTCGAAGGGGACGTACCCACGTACATGTGGGACAACAGGCAGAGAGGGCGCCCCCGCTATAACGATGCCCTCTGACAACCAGCACTCTAGTCCCAAGAGAATAATGACCGGGATTAAGAGAGACAATCAGTTGGAAGACATCGAGGAGGTTAACGTAAGTGATCTCCCAGCCACTCTATAAATCATCAATGAATCATCAACTCTTTGTCCGTTAAACGATTTAATCTGACAGCCTTACCTATGTTTATAACAGCATATACAATTCATAAAACTGTTATGATCACACTCATCCTGATGTATAGTCACATACTATTGGCTGTGTAGTCACATACTATTAGCTGTAGAGTCACACACTATTATACACACACATTAGGTTGTCCAGTCAGTACTATAACGTGCACAGTCACACACTACAAACTGTACAGTCGCACACTTTATGCTATACAGTCACACACTTTATTGCGTAGAATCACACAATTACTTGCTTAGTCATACTCACACTGCCAGCCTCAACACAACTGAGCTTCACACTAATGATTTGACTTCAACTGAATTATAGGACGACCGACGATTTTTCATGAATTTCCGGAGGTGTGCGCTAGCCTTTTGCGGTTTCTGTGAGCAGGCTGCCATTAAAGTAAGAGAAATATTGACGAAGAACAACACAGTTCCAAGTCAAGACCCGTCCTCCCAACAATTCTGGGAAGATCCAGCTGTCCTCCGGTATGTCGATCAGGTCACTTCGTTGGCCGGCCAGTTGAAGCAGACTACCGAGAACGCCCCTGTCATTGAGGGCGAGGAGCGCCGCGATGCTGAAGCCTGTAATCTGATAAACCAAATGCTGCAAGACATGCGTGAATCTGGATACACGGAAGAAGAAATTGAGAAAACAGATTTCTGTGTGGGCTATGGTGACGGAACAGATGGTTACGATGATGAGGGCACTTTTGATGGTGGCGTCGCGACACCGGGTTTCTGCGAGGAAGAATGTGAAGAAGATGATGCCTATGAAAAAATCAGCGTTGAAGAGGATGATGCCGCTGAGGACGATGTGCAGGGTTCAGTTGACAGGAGTCCGACCATAGTGGTGGCTCTACGGCAAGCAGCGGGGGAGACAACTGACGCACGATCGGCTTCCAATGTGGAGGAAACGCGTGATGTAATGCCCTCAGGGACAGTGAGTTATAGTCTTGAGAAGGAACTTAACAAAGCAGGCCGGTCTGTAGCGGACGTTGTTGCCACCACGCCTGCGACGGCGGAGATCGTCACGAACGATGATCAGCAGACAGAGGAGGGCTCAGGGACCAGGACGCACCCCATAGAACTACATCATCGGTACATCTTCCACTCCAACGTGAATTTCGAATGCATGGATACGATTCCGGACGATTTGGGCTGCACGTTGGACTGTGGGACAATATTGAGAGGGCAGTTTGTCATCTCTGGATTCATGTGCTCCAATATCGTCATCTTCTCGGATATCCTCCACGTATGGAAAGATGTAATCGACTACGTCTTTGACCGCTCAACGCCACGTCCGTCAGGGTACGTATTTATTGTGCTGCTCGTGTCGTTTTTAAAAACATTCATGTGCTAAACGGGACTTCGTTTGGTCTGCAGGGAATGCTGGTCGAGTTCACAGGTTACGACTATATAGCGAGGGGCGACATGCAGACTCTCGAGCCTGGCCAGCAGGTGATGAATAACGTCATTGACTGCTGGTGTAGGCTGCTGAACCAGCTGGTGTACGAAAAAAGAGCACCAAGAGTAACCAGTAGATGTTACTTCTCTCTTGGACATACGGTACGTTCACTACCCCAATTTAGCTGTACAGTCAAACACATTATGTTGGCCAGTCACCACTATAAACTGCGCAGTCACGCACTTCGGGCTGTACAGTCACGCACTTCAGGTTGTACAGTCACACACATTATGTTGTCCAGTCACCACTGTAAACTGCGCAGTCACGCACTTCAGGCTGTACAGTCACGCACTTCAGGCTGTGCAGTCACACACATTATGTTGTCCACTCACCACTATAAACTGCGCAGTCACGCACTTCAGGCTGTACAGTCGCGCACTGGTTGCCATACAGTCACACCTTTTACGCTCATGTCAAGCACACACACTAACTACATGTATTACAATCAATGCATGTGAGCAGCACCCAATGTTGGCATTGTGGAGGAAAGGACGCCAGGGCAACAGTCATGACTCAGAAATATTTTACGTGTGGAACGAGTGGATACAAAACAGTTTCTCCGACTTTGCTTTGGACTCGGACATGGTATTACCCTGCGCATACTGTTTATTCGTAGTTATGTGCAGGATAATACCATGTCTGCCCATAATCCTGACTCATTGTTTGCAGGTGTTCGTCCCGATCTTAACGGGTGACGAGGGCCACTACAGTTTCGCCTGCATCAACTTCAATACTGAGCAAATAGAGTACCTCGACAATAGGATGTACGATAAAGATTTTACATAGTTGCCTTACTATGGCATTGCTCAGACAGCGGTCAGGCCCTTTAAATTTATTGTTAAATCAATTATATGACGGCGAATGTATTTACCGCCTGATCCTGTTTGAACTTGTTTTGCAGGCTAATAAGATGGGGGAGTTCATGGTACAACAAGGGCTGAAGAAAGGTGAGAAGATCCGTGCGTTTAAATTGGTAAACGTTCCCTTATCATGGCAGGGGGTGGGGTACTCCGCCAATGACTGCGAGTGTACCTGATGATCCACATGATGCTGTACAACGGGTTCACGTTCGACTGCTCCTTGGGGACAATGGCGGCCATGAATATGTGCAGGACGGAAATCACGGCGACCCTTATACTGAGCGACGTGAACAAAATGAGGGACAATGTTTTGGAGAGAGTGGCAAAATTCGGAAAATACAAGGAAACGTTGGACTCTGCCCGTACGCTTGAAGCCACTCCTGTGAAGAAAACCACCGACAAGCGTCGGCCCAAATCACCGAAAACACCTGCACCCACCCCCCGATCAGTCCCAGAGGAAAGACAGTCGGCAATTAGGTCTCGGATACGGAGCTGTGGGGATGGGTTGGGTTGCTCTTTGAACCAAGGGAGTCCTGACCCCGACGCCATTGTCATGTCGACCTTGTTTCGCCTGCACGGACCGCTGACGAGTAAGATGCCCGTCCTGCGGAAGCACACCGCCGACTACTGCTTCCTTGACGATAATGGGTACGACGAAAGGTGAGTAACCGTCTTTGTTTACTGATACGAGTTGCATACTACACGTACTGACCGGTGTACAAAATCTCGCAGTGAACAATTAGGGTCCTACAGCACTCATGCGCAGCTGTAGAGACGTGACATTCAAACGCTATTGTCCGGGGATAGCATGAGCGCCGCTGTGCTGGAGTGTTGGTCGCACCTCATGAACTGGTGCGAATCAGACGACCACAGTCGTGGGTTATCCTCCCCCGCCGACCCAACGATGGCATGGTTCGGAATTCAACACATGGTATGCCCCAGCTACCTCTTACCTATTGCATTCAATAGTACAAATGACCCCTCACTCACATTAACTGAAAAGATGTAAAGTCGGTGTAATAGTTAGAAATAACCACAAAGTTCACGTAGCACAGTCACACATGTTGATGTGCACAACCACATGTCATGAATTGCAGAGTCACACATGTTAATGTGTACAATCACATGCTAGATATTGCATAGCCACTGTCAGGGTCACTCGTGTTGAGGTGTACAATCACGTGATATAAAATGTACAACCACGCACATGATGTAGTCATGTATAGTCACAGTCTGTACGCTGCAAAGTCACACAGCTTAGTCTGTACAATTACACACTTCGCGATGTGCGGTCACGCACATGATATAGTACTGTCTCGGGCCCCGTCACTGATGGCAACTAATATTTACCGTCTGTTAGGACTCACTGACCCGTATAATGGAACAACCCGACTCAAGTACCCCTGCGGACGAAGACACTGACGGTGTGTACGAAGCGTGGGACAGATTCATACAAGACTGCGCCGGGACATTCGACATGAACGCTGAACTGTTGTTTTTCCCGGTGCATACTATGGGGCACTACGCGTGCATCTGCGTCAACTTTAGAGATAGAACAGTTGATATTCTCGATCACCAGACACACGCCCCAGGGTCGCATATGTTCCGGATGTCCAGCATAATAGTAAGTTGCACGCATATGCTTTATTTCACCGCGTCAAAATATTATACTGCCACCATAAGTGCTGACATTTACTGTTAACTAGTACTGCATCAGCTTCAAGCATTTACCGACTACATAGAAGAAAAGGGGCTGATTAAGGGCAGTCACATGTCAAAATTTACACATCGACAAGTAAAATTGGAATGGCAGAGCGCCAAAAAGAACGATACGGAGTCCGGCATTTTCTGCTTGATGCACATGTGCCTGTACGACGGTGCGCCGTTCACCCACCCTGATATTGGGACGAAGCTCGGGAGGCGTTACTTGTCGTTCGAGGTTACGGCAGCCCTCGTACTTGCTGACATGAATGGAGCTCGTGAGGACGTGTTGCCGAAAATTCGTGCTTTCATGGACGACGCGTCAAAAATATGGGGACCAATCGACGCACGTCGTAAGATACGCGGTATCGTGGTACGGAAGACCTCGACGAAGACCTCCACGAAACGTAAGGCATGAATGTGTAAAAACACTTTTTTGTGAACATAGAAAAAATCTCATTTTCCGAGTATCTTCTAAGTATCAAATGAATGACAACTCAGTATCAGGGTCGCATGTGCGATATGATACAGTCACGCAACTTCTGACTCACAGTCACAGTCAAACTCCTGCAGAGTCATGACAGACAACCACAAATTAACTTAATCACCCCACATATGTCACCATCCATTTTCTTTCAGTTTAAATAATTCATAAGATGCAATTTGAATCGCCACATATATATCCTAAACAAAATATTGGTTTTCCGACGCATGGTTCGTGAAATACATTGTAAATTATATAGAGAAATAATCGTAAAAAAGTTCAAAAAAACGATGTCGACGACGAATGTTAAAAACCGACGTGCCTGTGAAGGGATGTTTGTGAGTCTCAATGAAACATTGAGAAACACAAACACCCACCTCAAACTCCTTACCCTAATTAATTTATGAGGATAAACACCCCACCTAACCCATTAAATTTTCACCCCCACCTAACCTATTCAATTTTCACCCCATCTTTACTGCCTAACCCATGCATTTTCAACCCCTATTTACTGCCCCCTCTATAAATACCAACGCCCTATGTTCACAACTCCACCACTTCAAACTTACAAAAAAATGGCAAGCAAGCTAGAAGAAATCAGAAAATTGATCGAGGAGTACGAGGGTTTATTGAATACCGCTATGTCCACTGAATTAAAGGTCGTGCAGCAAGCAGCAACTGCAGTTGACACGAGGAACTTCATAGCGTCCATTGGCGATACACATAAAGAGGCAGAACTGGATAACTGCATCCAGTTCTTCATGAAGAGGTCTATGTACTGTTCCCGCCAAAGGAAGAAGTTCCTGCGCGACTTGGCCAACTTGAAGGAGATGCTTAAAAAGTGCGAAGGTTAAGTATGTATGGATTAAGATGTAGCATTTAGTAACGAACTTTTTTTATGTGTTTTAAGTTCTAATGAATGTTAAAATGTAGCGTTTAAATGGTATGCAATGGATGTTTTCCGCATTATGTCGTAGAATGTTTTCGGCGTTTAATGGTATGCAAGTATTATATGTTGTTTTAGAGATGGACTTTTTCTAATGTACAAATATTTCCATCGCTATTTCGCTATTTCGCTATTTCCTTTGCTATTTTTCTAATGTACAGACACAAGTTTTATAGTCACACTAAACATGGTTTAGATTTCTAACTTCATTTTGAAGAATCACAGACAGTGTATTGTAGAATCACAGTCATTGCCTTGTACAACCACACTCCCATAATTACAATCACACTCCACCTATTGTTCTACAGTCACGCACTGCCTACTGTAAAGTCGCACTCATTGCGTTGAACAATCACACTCACTTGTTTCGTGTCAACCAAATATTAACGGCATGATGTTCCTGTACAGCTGTATTTGTAGCCAAACATGATGCATTCCAGAATGAAAACGGCTACGTTCCTCAATGTATTCTTACAATCCAAAACAAAACCAATTTAACGGACCCCCATGCTTTACGACTACGCCATATTAGAAATAATTAAGGTCCGCAATAGACGTAAACAAAATCACGGACCTTGACCATTTCAAATGCCGCCAAGTCTTTATGTTTCACAAAAAAATAAAAAAGCCCCCCATGATCTACGACTTATACCATATTATAAATGATTGAGGTCCGCAATATACGAAAGCAATGTCACGGACCTTGACCATTTCAAACGTCGACAACCTTTGTGTTCCCAAAAAGAATGTTCCTAAGTAACGGATGATATTCATGAACAATCCTCCTCGGCAATCCCTGCCGGGTCCTCATCCTCCTCCTCCCCAACATCGACAGACAAGTCAGCAATCGGTGGGTACTCAGCAAATGGGTTGGGGCAGTTCCTCTTGTCATGGTGACCCATCCTCTTGCAGTTCTTACACAGCCGTTTAGGCTTGGCGGCAATTGCAGCAGCCTTCGCCTTAGAAGAAAGAATCCGCTTCCCACTGCCCTTGTTCTTGGCTTTCTTCGGGGGCAATATGGTTATTTCAATTGTGCTCGTACAGCCGAGGATCTCCTCTAATTCTTCCGTCTTGCTACAAGGGCCAGCAGGGGCAATATCGGACCTGAAGTCGCGAATGACGTCAGCTAGATTACTAACATCTTTCTTACCCATTTTGCTGACATGACTGATGGTCTCGTAGAACTCCGAAAATAGCCTCGTGACTGTAACAGCCTTATCATCGCTTAGTCGACTCTCTGACAGGGGACACGCATTAACATTACGTAGAGCATCCCTTGTCCATCTACATGCCACGTACCGTTCCGGGATCGTCTCCCGTCCTTTCGAAGAGTATATCCAAATGGCATGCCTGCAAAGAATTCCATACCGACCGAACTTCCTGCAAGTACATCTGATCTCACAGGTACCTGCGAGTGCATTAAGAAACACATAAAGAGTGCGACTCCTGACCGTACGGACGGTGGCTACGCAACGTACGGGATGTGGCTTTCTAAAGGTATGATCACAACCTTGACAGAATACAGTCACACCCGTTATGCTGCATAGTCACAGTCCTTACGTCGCAGAATCAAACGAATTGCGTTGCACAATCACACGCACCGCGTTCCAGAGTCGCACCCTTTATTGTGTACAGTCACATTCAATGAATTAGGGAATAAAACTCGTTACGTTTGGATCATATAGTTAGGCTATTTGACTATGGCTACACGACATGGACAGTGACTTTCTATGCCAGTACCTGGGTTGTATTCAACAATGTAGTTGCGGTCCCGGATGGAGTCAAGTACTGTTGTCGCTTCGATCCCGTCCTTCTCCTGATACCCACGGACGCTGCACGTGTAGAGCGAAAACTTAACCTCTTCCTGAAAGTGTGCAAAAGCCACGTGCGTGTACACCCTTGCCGCGTGACTCTCCATCGGATTCGTCGATCCAATTTTGGGGAATGACTGCCGGTTATCATTGTCTAGCCTCTTCTGCATGTGCCTCTGTTGGTCCATCGCACTTTCGAAACGCATCCAGAACTGGACCAACGTACCGTTGTTGTCTTCAAACTTTTTAAAGAAACTGTTCTCGCTCTCTGATCTCTGCGTTGTCCTCATAATTCCGGACATCCTCACCTCCCTGCAATACGCGGCGACCCATTTGCTCCTGTCTTCGAACATATTTTCGAACCATTCGATCCCAACAGCATCATGGTCGATCATGATCCGCCCCCACCTGTCGTCGAACTCCGACGCCTCGATGTCATCGTCCCATATAATTGCATTGAGGGCTTTTACGAATTCCGAGGCCTCCTCTCTTGATCTGCCGTACTTTGCTGGAACCTTGTTCATGATGTGCCACGTGCAGCACCGTTGGTGCGCTGCTTTGAATATTTCCGGGACGGCTTTTAAAATTCCGGGATCCTGGTCTGTAATGATATAACACGGTTCCTTCCCGCCCATGGCCTCCAGAAACCGGGAGAGGACCAATGTAAATGACTCGTAGTCCTCCTTTAATAGCAACGCCCCACCGAACGTGACAGACCGTTTGTGGTTGTCCATGCCAGTGAACGGTGTGAACACCATGGAATACACGTTGGTTCCGTACGTTGGGTCGAACGAAACTGCATCCCCGAATGCCGCGTAGTTCCTTCGAGCTGCACCATCCGCCCAAATGACCCTGCGTAAGCTCCCGTCTGTATCCACATCGTAGTCAAAGTAGAAATCCTCCTGACTGTCCCTCAAACTCTTGAACCGGTCTATGAACAACTGACCATCCTGCTCGTGGACGAAGCACTTGACGTCCCTCCCCCAGTTCTTGAAATCAACCAACGATGCTCCGATATTCTGATATCCGCCCGACAACTCCTTGCACATCCTGTATGTCCGAGTCGCCCCGATCTTCAGCTGCACACACAAAATTGCAACTGCATTAGTCGCGCAGGGTTAGTAGTCAACCATACACTAACAACATTGTTGACATACATTACGCACCCTCGAGTTACAAACGATCATCTCCTTGTAATATCTTGATAAATTTCGAGATGACTTTTGAAACTCTCGGTCCTTAACCATCACAAGATCGTGGTTGTGTTCCTCGGTGAACTCTTCAATATAAAACCCCCCGACCATTGCACAGAGCCTAATTCTTGCTCCACATTGCGTCCTCGTCGCCTTCGTAATCCTTTTGGGTTCGTACGATCCCACATACTCTTGCCCCTCCTTCTCTCCGGTGCTCGACAGCTTCACCATGCTCTGGCTGCCTGTTTTGCCCTCCTTGTTACAAGCCAACAATTTCTTCTTGATCGAACCATCAAATGATCTAATTGTCGTATACCTCTTCGCCTCGAAACCAAGATAAAATGCGTAAGCTTGATAAAACTTGAATGCTCCATCGATGTCCGCAAACTTCTGCCCTACGTAAGGAACAATCACTGTGTCTTCCGCTGGCATATAGGTTGGAGCAATAAAAACAAAAAAAACTATCAGTGGTTGGAACAATATATTACACACTAAAAACTACTTAGAAATAGTTAGAAATAATCACAAAGTTCACTTGACATAGTCACACATGTTGATGTGTACAATCACATGCTATGAGTTGCATAGTCACGCGTATTGAGGTGTACAATCACGTGATATAATGAGTTGCATGGGTTAAACTGTACAATCACGTGATATAATGAGTTGCATGGGTTAAACTGCTGTCGATAAAAAGAATCCATATATTACACGCTATCAACCTTGCAACGCACGCATTCATCTCTAACTATAATAAATACTCGACTGTGGCATTGCTCGTATAACAGCATGATTTTACTAAAAACTAGTTAGAAATAGTTGGAAATAATCACGTGATATAAGTTGCATGGGTTAAACTATAATAAATACTCGACAACGCATAAGAACTACAAATACAATACTCGACAACCAAAAAAAATATTGTGCGACTGTCTATCATATTAAGTGTGACTGTCTAGCATATTAAGGCCCTGTTATTTTCGGCTTAATTTCAGCCCGTTTCAGACCAGCTCAGCTTTTATCAGCTCAGCTCAGCTCTTATCAGCTCAGCTCAGCTCAGTTTCAATATTTTTCTTAAAATTATTAGATAATTTATATAAGAAATTATTAGTTTCAGCTTCTACAAATTCAGCTCAGCTCAGCTCAGCTTCTATCAGACCAGCTCAGCTCCTATCAGACCAGCTCAGCTCAGCTCAGCCTTGTTTCAGCCGAAAAGAACAGGGCCTAAGTGTGACTACCACGTTATAAATGTGCGACTGTCCATCATATAGAGTGTGGTTGTAACTGTGCGACTGTCTATCATATTAAGTGTGACTACCACGTTATAACTGTGCGACTGTCCATCATATAGAGTGTGGTTGTGACATTACAACTGTATAACTTTTGAAATTAACAAACCAAACAAAAAAAATGGAATTCGAAATGCAAGATACCAAATATATATGTATGTACTCATCTTACCTCCTGCAAGTTGAACAGGAATTTTCGACTGGAGCACAGACGAATCTTCAAAAAACAGCACCATTTGAGCATGTACATGTAGAACAGATTACGAATTAGGGTTCAGTTATTTTGCATGATAGTATAAATATTGATTTGGGATGAATTTGAATTTTAATGAAATGAAATGGTGAGCAATAGGATGAATTTTTGAATTTTAGTGAGAGAGTGAATTTTGGTGAAAGATTGAGAGAAAGAAAGTGAATTTTGAAAGATTGCGAATGGTGAGCAATTGAGAGAAAGAAGGTAGCTTTTGGTGATGGAAATGATGAAAGATTGAGTGAGAGTGCTCTACTGTTGCTCTGCTCCTGTCTGCTGCTGCCTGCTACTAGTCATTCCACGCAGCACACCTCCTCTTTTTTATTTTTTTTATTTTTAATTGTGATTAATCTAGGTCATTCATCCAACCCAAATCAAGGGCCATAAACACAACTTCCCAACTTCCCACTTTTACTCCAACTCCCTTATCCTTTTTCTATATATATATATATATATATATATATATATATATATATATATATATATATATATATATATATATATATATATATATATATATATATATATATATATATATATATATATATATATATATATATATATATATATATATATATATATATATATATATATATATATATTAGTGAATATGAATACTAGAATAGTATAGAATAAAAATTATGTGTTGAAGTAGTTGAATTTGATTGATAAAATATATTTTAGAGTACTTTAGGTGGATTGTAATTTTAGAATACTTGAATGTACTCCCTCCGTCCCGGTCATTTGTTATACTATTCCATTTTAAGCCGTCTCACTCATTTGTTGTCCTTTCTATTTTGGTATGTATTTTAAGTAGTAAAAGACCATTATACCCCCTCACTTCCAAACTCATGTTTATGTTCAATTGGGTTACTTGATTCATTTGGTTTGCATATGGTCCCCACTTTATTCAATTTACATATACTCCAATTTGCTAGCTTATGTTTGTGAAGGGAAGGGTAAATTGGTACTTTCATTGCCTGTCTTGGTCTTTGTGCCCAAATGAAAGGACAACAAATGACCGGGACGGAGGGAGTATGTATTAGAGTACTTGAATATGAACACTAGAATAGTTATGCATAAAAATTACTATGTGTTGGAGTAGTTGAATAAATGATGGAGTATGTAATTTAATTTATAAACTAGTTTTTGTGCCCGTGAAATTCACGGGTCTAGTAACAATATATTTGTGCGACCTTTTTTTTTACCGCAATACCTTTTTTGTGAGCGTTTGTTTTCAACATAGAGATCAATTGTTTAAAGAGTGAAAATTCTTAATGATTGGTTTGTTGCACGAAGTTGTATAATCCTCAACTATAAGCATAAGGTAGAAAACAAATTGATGCTACTAAAAAAGAAATATACGAATCTGGGTAAGACACACCTCCAAATCTTGTTGAACTAATTGGCATATAGTTCATGATAATTGGGGAACGGTACTTAAATAATAATCTTTTATTGTAATACGACACATTTAACTAACAATAATACATAGATAATTTTTCAATCAATGCTTGTAAGTTGCTTAATTGTGCCCCTCTTAAGTATAGTGTGGCCCATAAGGGTGTTGCCTAGTGGTTAAAACTTATGGTCATCGGCCCAAGAGTCTCAGGTTCAAGCTCCTGCAAGCGTGAACTTGTGGGAGTTGTGTGGCTTGAGACTATGCCTCGGCTATGCGTACACCCGGGGGTTTACCCAGAGCGCACCAAAAAGGTAGCGGCTGCGGGTTCCCTCGTTCATCAAAAAAAACATAGTGTGATGTTGTTGGTCTCAATTGCTTTCAAGCCTTGCTAATCCCCTTCATGTTTGCTTCTTTCACTTTAGGTTTATCTCTGCAGTGTATTGTAGACAAATTAGGGTCAATTTGCAGAATGAAGGAAATGTAATGATTATTTGTAAATGTAATTTATTTTGTACTTACTTTTTTGGACACTTTGAATTTTCAGTTTTATTGAGGAGCATGTCGTCTTCAGTCGATTCTACGGTAGTATATTTTTTCTCGTTTCCTTCTACATTTTTTTTCCTACTGTTGTGAGTATCATTGACATTGTCAGCAGTTATTTGGAAACCAATAAATTAATCGTGTATACCCTGTCTAGGTCTTTGGTGGGTGTGGATTCATGCATCTCAGGCATAAATGTCATTTGGACCTTTAACTCTCTTTCATTCCCAAATTTATTTATCCCTATTTTTACTTTGAAAGTGTATCTTCCCAAAATATTGTTGTAGAATGTCAAATACTTTTTCTTTTCCGTCGTCCTGCAATATCATTCCATAGCAGGTGGTTAATGCATTTTGATCTCCCTAAATATTGTATTTAATATTATTAATATTAATTCTAAAGTCATTACCTTCTCATATAAGTTCAACATCTGAGTTATTGGCTTCCCTATGACCTTTCCGGCCTCCTTGTGAAAAATAATCAAAGGCGCATATGTGTCTCCGTCCGTTATCGTGGTCATTAGTCTATAGCTGCAAATAAAAGGGTTTTTAACGTTTTTGTTTCAAGCAAGCTTTAACTTAATTATTATTTGCCTTTGGGTCGGGTAGGAAATCATCTGGCCACAATTAGCACACGTTTTATCTTCTCGAATGTCTGTCTTGCATGTCGGACATGATTGATATTTCCAATCGACGTCGGTATTGGGTGAGAAAAATAATAAATAGGAGCAGCAATTTACAAACTGTAAATCACCTTTGTTACAATATTAATCGACTCCGCACAATATTTTAAATAATTAGTCCACTTATACTAAATCAACACTGGACCCCATATTTTTTGGCAAAGCAGTTGGTTTAGAACATGCTAAATATTTGTGAATAACATTACAAACGCTTAAAACACGTAGGATTGTAAATAATAAGTAGAAGCAGCAAGGTACATACAGTAAATCACCTCTATTAGAATATTAATCGACTCCGCTCAATTGTTTAAATAATTAATCCACTTATGCTAAATCAACACTGGACCCCATATATTTTGGCGAAACAGTTGGTGTAGAATAGGCTATATATTTGTGAATAGTATTACAAACATTTAAAACATAGAGGATTTTAAGCGGCGGAGTATCCGGAAGGGTAAATGATTGTTCGATCATTAAAAATGCAAATACTATGCTAGATCAACATATATACTTCCATGATTGTTGTATAAATAATTCATCAGAAATGCTAATGCTAGGTCAAGATATATATACCTCCATGGTTGTTGTATAAATAACCCGAGTTACCAAGAATATACGGTACACAAACTCTACACGAACGAATCATGTACCGACAAATTTCCGTAAAGGTAACATAATCACCTTCAATTTTAGGAGTAGTAATCTAATCAGTAAATCCTTCTAGTTTCTGCGGGAATTGGGCAAATTAAACTTCTTCATCTTCCAACCTCCACTAAAGCACGTATCTAACTACTGTCATCTTTATTCTGAAACTTAAAACTTTCTCCATTTCAACATTAACATTCAATATCATACATGAATAACCTAAATTTGATCGAAAAAAACAATAACCAATTAGCATAAATCTTACCAATCAAGAAGCATGCAATTGGAAGCGACGTGGAGCAAATTGACGGTGAAACTGGCGGAGAGGGACGAAAAGAGGAATGCAAGTGAAGATTTCATCTTCTCGTTTGTAAGAACTTGGAAATTATATATAAATACTCAAATGGCTTCCAAGCTTCGGATGCCATCGTAACCGCCAGACCTTTAATGGAGGATTAAATGACCTTTAATGGAGAATGATTCTATTTCGAGGTGAAAGAAGAGGGGAGTAGATTATTACGCAAGTGAATAGATAGATAGATTAGGATGACTTTAATTTAGGGAATTAATTAGAATGACTTTAATTTAGCTTGCCACGTGTCGTGTTTTGAGGACTTCCTATCCTAGTTAACTAAAAAGAGATGACTTTTTATTTTTTTATATAGATAAGTATAGATCAACTTAGAATACTTGAATATATGTATTAGAGTTACTTGAATTTGAATGTTTGAGTCCTTGAATGATAGACTTACACGCGGTGTATGAGAATTTAATACACAGCAAACCACATCGTGCCACGTGGATGATTAGGCTAAGGTTAAGTTAGTAATTTTACATCTTTAGTTAATTATTAACTTTAATCTAATTAAGTCAATTTTAGAAACTTTTGTATTTTGTTTTTATTTTGCATTTTTCGATTTCGTGAAATAATCATATAATATTATTGTTAATATATTTTCGATTCATTTAAACTGTAAAATTAATTAATATGATTACATTTTGTAGTTTTTCAAAATCTTAATTTATTATTATACATATGAATAAAAGGTAAATATATTAAAATAAAAGATTAATTATTAAAATTTTCGAAAATTTTAAATTAAATTCATGAAAATTTTATTTAAATTTTTTAATACGATTTTTTTAGTATATTAATAATTGAAATATTTCCTATATATATATATATATATATATATATATATATATATATATAATGTAATTGTCAAAAATAAAAATATGTATATCCAAAAATCTACTTTATAATTTTCGAAAATTTTAATTAAGCTTCCAGAACATATCCACGTTTTTTATAATTACAAAAAAAATTATTATATAAAAATATTTATTATATATATACGTCCATATCGTAAAAAGATTATATGAAAATATTTAGAAGATGTATAGAAATATACTGTATATAATGGATTGGAATGGAATGGAATGAAATATTAATTAAGAATATTTCTTATGTGTTCAAATTGTAATTACTTTGCTTTGTTAACTTTTATATATTTACCTTTTTTTATAGAGTAATCATATGTTTAATGTGTTTAGTAATCATATTATTTACCTTTTCGAAAATTTTAATATATTTTGTAATGGAGTATTATTTTTCGAAAATTCTAATTATTAATTATTTATTTTAATATATTTACTTTTTATATATTTACAGAATAATAGATTAAGATTTTAAAAAACTACTAATATAATCATATTAATTAATTTTACATTTTAATTGAATCAAAAATATATTAACAATATTATATAATTATTTCAAGAAAACGAAAATACAAAAAACAAATATAAAAGTTTTTAAAATTGACTTAACTAAATTAACTAAAAGTGTAAAGTTACCAACTTAACCCTCATCTAATCACTCTAGGTTAACAAAAAGTTGACATGATGCGTGATATGATTCGCTGTGTATGAAATTCTCATACACCGCGTGTAACTGTAGCCTTTTCGTAATTTGACATGTTTGCAGACACTCAATCAAATGATAGTAACAATACACAAGTTACCAACAATGCTCCCATGATGACAACACACTAGCTATTGAAAATAACACCAATTCTCTAAACTTGACTTACACTCCGGGTGGAAGCGACAATTGGATAAGGACGGTAGAAGTTGAGTTTGCACTTAAGTTAGGAGATGCTTCCAACCTCTTGAGAAATTGATTAATTTTTATATTCCCTTACATGTAATTTTGATCCTAGTACATGATGTTATATCTTGGAATACTTGGTGTTATCTTAATTATTTGGTACCTTATATCTTGGTGAAAACTGTTGTAGACACCCACATTTTGACCGCCAGATGTCTATAGCAGTTTCCAAAAAATACCCACATATACTCGGTCCTCTAGTATATTACTCGTAGGAAATTTACTCGTAGGAAATTTACTCGATACTCCAGTAAACGACTAAATGTAATCCTCCAATAACCGCGTTAGAGTCTCCTTCAAAAATGGTTCTATACTCTCAAACTCTTAAGTCTCCAACGCGGTATTGCTCTAATAATCATAAATTGTCATATCGAAAGTTGAAACGTGAATTACATATACTTGTTCCTCTAGTATATTACTCGTACGAAATTTACTCGATACTCTAGTAAACGACTAAATGTAATACTGTTATAGTCTTATAACCGTGTCATAGAGACTTCTTCGAGTAATTATAACCATGTCATAGAGCTATACTCTTAAGTCTCTATCATAGTAATACTCGATACTTTTATACGGAGTAATTATCTAATAACCGTGTTATTAGAGACTTCTTCAAAAATGATACCATATAATACGGAGTAATAAATATGAATATACGTAATACACCCGAGTACCGTAATACCGACATATAACTATATCGATATAGCAAGTGTCTACGTATATTGTAATATCGATCAATAATATCTACCCAATACTCTAGTACTCCATAATACTCGATACATTTTATTTTTCGCAAACCGTACTCGATATTACTTTAGTAAACTGATATTACTTGATATCACTTTAGTAAGCTGAAGTATAATATACTTTAATTTTTTTTTAAAAAAAAAAATAATTGCACAAAGTGTGTCAGACAAATTGAAAACTCTACTAGCCTACTTCTCTCTTTTCCTATCACCCACCCACGCACGCCTTTCTCAAATTTCCCAGAAGCTCCTTCATCTTCTTCCTCTTTACCAATTCCACTTCTCCCTTCTCCAAATTAATTATAAATATCAGTCCTATTTACCATGGTAATTCATCTTTATCTCCAGAAAAATAAATCAATTAGCTATCTATACAAAAATCCATGGCTTCTTCACAATCTAAAAGCAATGGAAAAACCCTAAGACCAATTGACTATGAAAGATCTCCTCTTTGGAGACATGTGACTGTGATAGCTGACTGCGAAAAGGGTGGTGGTAATAAAACATGGGTTTGTAACTACTGTGGAACACAATACACAAACTCCTACCCAAGGGTGAAGGCTCATCTACTCAAGGAAAATTATCAGGGAGTTACTAGTTGTCTTAAGGTTACTCCTGAGATCCAACGAATATTGAAACAAGAGTGTGAAGCTGCTAATTCTAAGGCATTGAAGAAGAAGGGGGAGTCACAAAAAAGCTCTGATTATATTACCCTTCCTGGTGGAACCGACTTGGTCCAACCGAAAAAAAGAAAAGGTAATCAGTCACTTATTGAAAAAGCTTTCAATATGCAACAAAGAGATGAACTTGACAAAGAGTGTGCAAGAATGTTTTATTCCAGTGCGATTCCTTTTAATTTTGCTCGAAATCCTTATTTTCGGAGCTTCTGTTATAAGCTATCAACTTATAATGTCGCTGGATATTGTCCGCTGACCTACAACAGACTCAGAACTACATTGCTTGCTCAGGAGAATACACATGTAGACCGACTACTACAGCCGATAAAAGATGGGTGGATCACGAAGGGGGTTTCTATATGTTCTGACGGATGGTCTGACGGGTCCAGCAAGCCAATAATCAATATTATGGCTGCTTGTGGATCAACTGCTATGTTTATTGATTCGGTCGATGCATCCGGTGTTAGGAAGGTGATCGCCTCCCAATCGGATCGGTCGTTAACGAAGGACGGGGGATCAAACGATATTTATAGACTCAGAATAACACAAAAACTACTAGAGTAATCGTGGTAAGTCGAGGTCGGTCCACAGGGAACGGAGTGTGACGTTAAGTTTGAAGCGGTGTGTTTGATGTCTAGATGGGGGTTTTCTAAGGGTCGAGTCTAAACTAAGGAAATAACTAGAGAAATAGCTAGGGGTTATAATCAATCTAGGAAAAGGTGTTAGGGGGAAGTCGGGATTCGGTACTTGGAGTCTAAGAAGGTCGGGATCGAGTTTTTGTTGCAACATTGATAAAGGAGAATGCCACCTTTCGGTTTCTTCACCTAACTCACCTAAAAACCCGCTTTCGCGGTGAATAAGGGTAAGTCTCTAGCTATGGTAATTTCTACCCAGAGTTTCCCCATATTGATAGAAATTAGTCAAGGTCGGTCTAGTTGGCCGGACTAAAACAACAATGACATAACAACCATAAACAAGATAAACCAACAAGCAAGCAACCCACCAACATCCCTATATTCAAATAATCCAAGTCCTCATCCCTAAACCCCCCAACAAGAAATCTACTCACTAATCATAATGGAAAACAATAAAACATTAACTAAGGAGAAAATCACTACAACATGCATATTAACTAGATCTAAAGGAACTATCAACTAAATAACAAGAAAACTATGATCTAACAATTACCCACTAAACTATGGAAGGAATAAGATCTTACAAGATAAACTAGAGAATAATCTAGAACAACATAAATGAAATCTAGAGAAACTAACAACACTAATATGATCAAGACAACAATCAACAAAATTAAGCATAAAAACAACAATCTAAAACAACATAAATAAAGATGATCTATATAAGACAATAAAGAAAGAACAATAAAATAAATCTAAACTAGAGATTAGAGAGTGGAAAGAAATGTACCAACTATGAAGATCTACAAGAAATAATAAGATTGCATGAATAAAGATTGAATCTTTGATGAATAAAATGAAGAACTTGTCACTTAATTCTTCAATAAACCCAACAAATCTTCAAAATAAAACTTGGAAATAAATAAAGGTTGAATCTTTGATGAAGAAGAAGAACTTGTCACTAATTCTTCAATAAACCCAACAAATCTTCAAAATAAAACTTGAAATAATAATCTTCTACAAACTTGAATGTAAAACTAGAGAATTGTTGATGGAAACTAAGTAGATCTACTACTAAATTACTTTTAGAATTATAGAGAATTACTAAGAATACTACTAAAAGGATGGTTTTTACTACACTAAGGGTGGATGATAATACTACACTAATGAATGATATGAGGATGGTAGCTTGGGCAACAAACTAGGGTAACATATAAATAGTAAAGTCTTAATGGGTATTTAACCTAAAGCCCAAATCTAACTTTTTGCTCCATTAGGGAGACAATCACCCTTAGCATCTTCATGGGGTGAAACTTCGCCCTACGGTTTGTCGTAATAATCCCACCGGGTGAAATTTCGCCCGGTGAGATTTTCTTCTTTTTTCGCGGTTTCCGGCTCTTCTTTCCATCGGGCGAAATTTCGCCCGGTGGACGAAATTTCGCCCGATGGGGAGTCTCGAAAAATCTTCGGGGAGGCATTTTTACCGTCGGGTGAAACTTCGCCCGGTGGTGTCTCACCGGGTGAAATTTCGCCCGGTCATATTTCTGGCCTCTTTCTTGTCTCATTCTTCATCGATTGATTGGATGACTTCAAACTTTAAGTTGTGTGCTTTGCTCTTTGGACGGTATTCCCTTCTCTTGTGCTCGTGGAAGCTCAATCGTGATTTCGGTGCCAAATCCTATCAAAATGATAGAAAAACTAACAAAAACACGTAAAACGCACAAGAGGGATGCTAATGCGAGAAGTACTCAAAATATGGCGATAATCGCACTCAAGACTCGCAAAACGAGGGAAAAACGGGTCTAAATGGGAGGAAAAACGGTCTAAATTTAGCACACGACAGAAGGATGCTGAGTATGTATCCCAAATCTTCGATGAGGCTGTTAATGAAATAGGAGTGAAAAACGTTGTTCAAATCGTCACCGATAATGGGTCAAATTTTAAAGCAGCAGGTAATTACGCAGCAGGCTGTTAATTTGTAATTTGTATTGCCTAATTATTTTTTTTTACGGTAAAAGTATTTACAAGTTGCAGCCACTCTCTTTAAGTATTCAGGCCTCTCTTTACGCCTGCTCAGTATTATAGTATTACACTGCTCAGCATTTACGCCTCTCTTTAAGTATAATCGGATCTTGCAAAATACTAATCTCCTCTTGTTTGTTTTGTATTACAGGAAACATAATTGAACTCAAATATCCCTCAATATTTTGGACTCCTTGTGTGGTTCACTGTCTAAATCTTGCTTTTAAAAGCATTTGCGAACCGTCCGAAAAATCTGACCACTTTGAGCAGTGTAAGTGGCTAATTTCAGTTTGTAGTGATGTGAACGAGATTCAAAAATTTGTTATGGGGCATGATTTGGTTAAGTCTTTATTTAGAAAATACTCTAATCTTCAACTTTTACAAGTTGCAGACACTCGGTTTGCTAGTCACTATGTTGTAGCACAACGATTATTGTTGGTTAAGTCATCTCTTGACAAAATGGTAATTGACACGGAATGGAGAACTCTTTTCAAATCTAATACTACTAATCATCTTGATCTTAAAGTTAGAAAAATTAAAATGTTAATATTTGATGACAATTGGTGGGAGAAAGTTGAATACTTTTTGGATTTCATGAAACCGATTTATGAGATGATTAGGTTTACCGATAAGGATGGTCCAATGTTACATCTTGTATATGATATGTGGGATACAATGATTGAACACGTTAAAGTTACTATTTTTAGAAAGGAAGGAAAAGATACAGAGGTTGATTCTTCTGATTTTTTTGATGTTGTACAACAAGTTTTTGAAACTCGTTGGAACAAAAGTAATACACCTCTACATTGTTTAGCTCACTCCTTTGTTCCTAAGTATTATAGTACTAATTGATTTAACGATGGGAGGACTATTTTCCAACGTGTGTCACCACACCAAGATCAAGAAGTGTCTAGTCAAAGGAACATGTGTTTCCGAAGACTTTTTCCCGACCCTATAGATTTGAGAAACATTTTGAAGGAGTATGGTGTCTTTTCTTCTAACTTGGACTACTTTGGTCAAGCTCATGTTATTGACTCTAGAGATCATAAAGAGTCTATATTTTGGTGGGCTAATCATGGGTCAAGCGCTCCTCATTTACAATCTCTCGCTTTTAAGCTTTTGTCTCAGCCTGCCTCTTCTTCGTGTTGTGAGCGAAATTGGAGTCAATACGATAATATAAAGACGGTGAAGAGAAATCGTTTGACTTCTGACCGGGCAAAAAACTTGGTGAAAGTTCACAACAATCTCCGACTTTTAGCAAGACAAGAAGAAAGCTACAAATTGGGCCCTTGCAAATATTGGGATCTTGGTAGTCTACTCCCTTTTTTATATATAATGTTAATAATGGTGTTATTTAATTCTTATATCGAAATTAATCATGTATAATATTTTTTGTAGGAGGCGACAATATGATGTGGATGCTGAAGTTCAAGAGCTTGTTGATTTGTCCGTTGATGATCCGGAACTTGAATCTGTGGTTCATGACCTAGGAGATGAACAAAATGATGAAATTTATCCTTAATTGGATTAATTTGGAAGATCGTTATTAGTTTCTGCCTTTTTATCGTACAATTGCTATTTTAGTATTTTACGAAAGTTATTTTGGACTCAAACTTTTGAATTTGATGGATCATGGTCCATGAATGATATGTATTATCATGAACTGCATTTTAAAATTATTTCTGAATTTATTTACCGCATCTGATAATTTTGCAATTTTTTTTTAAAGTTCAAGGACATATATATTTAATGTCGTGTCCGTGTCGTGTCTGCTAACTTGGTCAAGACACACCGTTGACTGTGTCCACGTATCCAGAAATATCAAAAGTTATGTGTCCGACACGTCGACACGTGTTTGTGTCCGACACGTGTCTACGAGTTTGAGTAACATAGATGTAGAGCGTATGTTACTTCAACGTCGTGACTGCGTTCATAGAAAACAAAACAATATTATCAGTGGACCTTGTTGAAAACCCAAATAACAAACATAAAACTCTGGAATCAATATCAATTAACCATCAATATGAATCTATGATGAATGAGATGACAATGAAAACAATATCAACATGAAAATTGGCGTAAAAAAACGAAGCCAAAGCGACGTGAAAGAAATTTAATTTTTGTTAGTCAATCGCTGAATTAAAATTGAAGCAAAACGTGAAAGAAATATCAAAACTCACCATTGTTATACTCGATCAATTGCTTTTCAACAGTTGATGATGATGTCGCGCTCATTGAATTCATAGTAACGGGATTTTGAACCCAGATTTGAATGAATGAATGACGGAACGTGATGATGGAAGCTTTTTTTTTTAGGTTTTGATGAATTTTGCAAGGTGAATGACTGAATGATGAATGAACGTGATCATGGGGTTATTGTTTCCTAAAATCATGGGAGCTATTTTAGGAACGTAAATCTCTTTTTTTTTTAATGCAAATAATTGGAAGCATCTTGTCCATCCATCCTCATCTCATCCAATGGATGGGATGAGGACTTAGAGACTCATATAGAGTAAAGGACTCATAAAAGTCTCTCTCTCTCTCTCTCTCTCTCTCTCTCTCTCTCTCTCTCTCTCTCTCTCTCTCTCTCTCTCTCTCTCTCTCTCTCTCTCTCTCTCTCTCTCTCTCTCTCTATATATATATATATATATATATATATATATATATATATATATATATATATATATATATTGTTGAATAACATTAGGGTGAAGATTAGGGTGAAAATCTCAGCCCATAGTTTCCTCTGCAAAACATCCCTCCACCCATATGTTGCAACAGTATGTATGGAAGAAATTCCTTCCATACATTAAATGTATGGAAGAATTTTCTCCCAAACGTCAACTATGTATATAGTATATTTGTACTATAAATATGTGATTTGATGAATGAGAAGAGACACACTTACTCTCAATCTTTACTCTCAATCTCTACTCTCAATCACTCTCAATCTTTCTCTTTATACATTTATTTCTCAACACGTTATCAGCACGAGTTTGCTCCAAGTTTATAAGGTAGTAATTTAAGTCATTATTTTGTTAACAATAGTTACTAACCTATTTTAAAAGGGATAAAAAAAATGGATCACCATTATTTTGGAGTCTCTATTACCCTTAATTGTATCACAAATTGTAATATATATATACATAGAGAACCTAATAATAATTTACCTAATAATTTACCGATTATCCCCCCTTTCATCCCCAACCCGAACCACAGCCTAGCGAACCATCGGTCACCCATCTTAACCAAAATCGACCAAGGAAGCAACCGGAAAAGCATCACGAAACTCGTCACTGCTTACCCGGACATATGGCAGGACCATCTCGCCCTAAGAAGGCGAAAGGTATAGTAGAGTCCTCGGAATCCTCCGAGTCAGTCAAACTCACAGGCGCGAAGCGCCGCCACACAGACATTAATGACCCGACTTTCAACGTCGACGACCTTTAATCTCACCTAGACCAACGATGTCGGTCGAAGTACGATAATGAACATAGTACCCATCTTGCTAATCATAACAATAAACATAATGTAATTTTCGTTAATAAAAAAATTAATAAATAAAGGAAGAATGGGGAGAAGAATGCATGAGGATGTAGTATGTATATGTAGTTTTTATTCAAGTAGGATGTATGGTTTTTATTGTAGCATGCATGTGAAGTATGACATTGTGCATGCATGTGGATTAGTAGGCATGATAGTTTGCATGTGACTATGTGAAGGGTATGCATGCATACGTATAGTAAGTATTTGTTTTTAAAGTATATTATTCTTTTGATCTTTTAATACTCCTATCAGATATACTCTTGCATTTATCCTTTCTAAAGTTTTATATTTAGTTGCTGAATCCAGCTGTTTCTACTCATATACATTAAATCTTCTCCGTAATGGTACAAATTTGCAAAATAAGTATGATATTTTTTTAACCTCCACCGACGCTACAGTACTTTTAACCCTTATAAAATCCACAAAATCTTATCACCTTACTCACTTCTCTTATCCTCTCCGTCTTTATCATTCTTAAAAAAAAAACACATAAAAAAAAATCCAAATAATAAATGGATAAAGACGACGACACCATGCGTTCTATTTCGCAAAACCTTCGAGAGTTGGAGGGTCTACTTAATGTACTCATGTTTCTAATAGTTCTGTTAGTTGCCTTTTTTATATTTCTATATATCAATAAATAGTTTGCACCTTATAAATCAATTAATTACCACTAATCTACTGTGAGCTTCGTTAATTATGTTCATTTCTCTCTTTCCCCTATTTTATGCATTCGGCCCATATATTTTCATTGTTTTATCTATTTTTTTTACTTTTATATGCTAATATTAATGTTAGTACCTAGTGATTATTGATTATTTAATATATGAATACATTACTTTACTATAAATTACCTATGATTATTATACTAACACCCGCAAAATCAAATATGTTAGATCTAAAACTAAATAGAAAGAAAATGACTCAGATTGCAAAAGGAGAATTCGACATCCTTGACTTATCTGATGAAAAGTTCTTACAATGGAAAGATGATGTAATTGCCCATTTAGGGGCAAAAGCCCTTGAACATACTGTTGAGAAAGGCAATTCGGCTACCCACTAGGAAAAACAAAAGGCTCATATATTTATACGACATCACATGAATGAATGGCTAAAAAATGAATATTTGAGGATCAGAGGTCCATCTGAATTATGGTCCCTTCTTGAGGAACGGTTCGGACATCAGCAATATGTCCTTCTCCCAAAACTTCAACATGAATGGCAAAATTTGCGTTTCCAAGATTTTCCTTCGGTAAACAAATATAATTCTGCTCTATTCCGTATTGCATCACAACTAGAGTATTGTGGGGAACAAGTTAGTGATTTCAGTAAAATAGAGAAAACATTCTCTACCATGGGTAAAAGAAACATGGATTTTCAAAGAAGTATCAGAATCAATAAAATTGAAAAATTCACAGACCTAATTGCAATACTTTTAGTTGCTGAACAATATGACAAAGTTCTATTAAGAAATGACAATTTGAGGCCAAGTGGCTCTGCTGCTATACCAGAGGCGAATTTCGCCGGACGCGGCCGTGGCGGTGGCCGCGGACGTGGACCCGAACGCGGACGAGGTTGAGGAGGACGTGGTTATGGCCCAAGCAGAGGTCAAAATTCATTTAAATATACGCGCCCGGGAAAACAAAATGTTAATTCTGATACCTCGAAAAAATATAAGACCACCTGTCATAAATGTGGCATGGAGGGTCACTGGGCTCGCACATGTCGCACCCCAAAACATTTTGTCGACCTCTATCAAGCATCCATCAAGAAAAGGAGGGAGGAGACACATTTTGTCACAGATGTCGTACCATTAAACTCTGAGATGCCTGAATCAAATTTGAATGAAACTGACCCGCTCGAGTCAGAAATGATTAAAACGGCTAATTATTTCCTTGATGATGGTGATGGGAGCAGTGGATTCTAGATGATCTCCGCTATGCAGTACGACTAAATATATATATATATATATGTGTGTGTGTGTGTGTGCGCGCGCGCGCGCGTGCGCCCGCGCTGCTGCCTTATTTCCATTATGTATTTTGTATGTTTTTCCCGTTTGCTTATCATCTCAAATAAAATGTAATATATTGGTTGTTATTTCACTTTCTATTAATAAGCACTACTAATTTGTTTTCTAGACATGACCACTGGAGAAGAAATATGCCTAATCGATAGCGGCACAACTCATACTATTTTGAGACAAAAGAAGTACTTCGTTGAATTAAAGCCAATTAAGGCATATGTGAATACTATATGTGGCAACGCTGAAATTATTGAAGGCAACGGACAAGCCGATATTATGCTCCCAATGGGAACTTGTCTAACAATTCATAAAGCACTATACTCAAGTAAGTCACAAAGAAACTTGATCAGTTTTAAAGATATGCGACAAAATGGTTATCATATTGAAACCATGAGTGAAAATGATAAAGAATATTTATGCCTTACATTATTTAAATCAGGCACAAAATGCATCGTTGAGAAAATGTCATCTTACTCATCTGGTCTGTATTTTACAAAAATAACCCACGTTATAACTAGTATGATGACATCATCCAAAATCCATGATAAAACCACATTTGCTCTATGGCATGATAGGTTAGGACATCCAGGTCCTGCAATGATGGCAAAAATCATTGGAAATGCACTCGGACATCCCATGAAAAATATGAGAGTTATAAAATCGAGCGATTTTCCTTGCAATGCATGTTCAATAGGGAAACTGATTATACGCCCATCAATAAATAAAATAAAAAATGAGACACCCGCATTTCTTGAAAGAATTCAAGGGGATATATGCGGACCAATCAACCCTTAATGTGGACCATTCAGATATTTCATGGTATTAATTGACGCATCTACAAGATGGTCATATGTGACTCTTCTTTCCACACGAAGTTTTGCTTTCGCAAAATTACTAGCCCAAATAATAAGGCTAAGAACTCAATTCCCAGATCAAAATATCAAGAAAATTTGTTTGGACAATGCATGGGAGTTTACATCTCATGCGTTTAACGAATATTGTATGTCAATTGGCATAGATGTTAAACATCCAGTAGCACATGTCCATACCCAAAATGGACTTGCAGAAGCAATGATTAAAAGATTGCAACTCACTACTAGACCTTTACTGATGAAATCCAAATTACCAACGTCCGCATGGGGACATGCCATTTTACATGCGGAAGCCTTAACTAGATTAAGGCCAACCGCTTATCACAAGTTTTCTCCCTTACAACTAGTAAGCGGTCAACCACCGAATATTTCTCATTTAAGAACTTTTGGTTGCTCAGTGTATGTCCCGATTGCACCACCTCAGAGAACCAAAATGGGTCCACAACGAAGACTGGGAATATATGTGGGTTTTGTCTCCCCAAGTATAATTAAATATCTCGAACCCATGACTGGAGATTTATTTAATGCACGATTTGCAGATTGTCATTTTTGACGAGAATACATTCCCAGTCTTAGGGGGAGAAAAGAAGGTGGACCAACGATCTACAGAAATCATTTGGAACGCAGATTTAATATCATATCCTGATCCAAGGAATGGTTCTTGTAATATAGAAGTACAAAAGATAATTCATTTGCAAAATATTGCAAATCAATTACCCGATGCATTCACAAACTCAAAGGGAATCACAAAATCCCATATACCTGCGGTAAATGCTCCAGCCAGAATCAACATCCCCGTAGATAGTTCTGAGAAATCAACAGCCGAACAATCTATGACACGAAAGAAACGTGGAAGGCCACCTGGTTCAAAAGACCTAAGGCCGAGAAAATCCAAATAATTAAAGGAAATACCTGGTAAAGGTACAGAAGAGGACGAACAAAATATGAAATCTCAAGAAGAACCCACACCAGAGAATATAAATGATAATCATGAAATCTCAATGAGTTATGTTCATACAGGAATTGAATATAACAGAATAAATGTCGATATAAACGAGATATTTGTTCACTCAATAGCAAAAGAAATCATGAATGACAAAGTCGATATTGAACCAAAGTCCGTCAACGAGTGTCGAAAAAGACATGATTGGCCAAAGTGGGAAGAAGCAATGAAGGCAGAACTAAAGTCTTTTGAGAAAAGAGGAGTTTTCGGCTCGGTAAGTCGAATACCAAAGAATGTAAAACTTGTAGGGCATAAGTGGGTTTTCACTAGGAAAAGAAATGAGAAAAATGAAATTGTAAGGTACAAAGAAAGACTTATTGCACAAGGTTTCTTGCAGAAGCCAGGAATAGATTATGAAGAAACATATTCGCCTGTAGTTGATGCAACAACCCTAAGATTCTTAACCGGACTTGCAGTATCCAGAGGATTACATATGCGTCTTATGGACGTAGTGACGGCATATTTATATGGGTCACTTGACACTGATATCTACATGAAAATCCCCGAGGGAGTAACAATGCCAAGGGATCACAATCCTAATCTGCCTCGTGAGATGTTTTGTGTAAAACTTCAGAAATCCTTGTATGGATTAAAACAGTTTGGAAGAATGTGGTATAATCGATTAAAAGAGTACCTTACAAAAGAAGGTTACAAAAATGACCCCATCACCCCATGCGTTTTCATTAGAAAAACAATGAACGGTTTTACAATCATTGCGGTATATGTTGATGATTTAAATATCATCGGAACGGCTGATGAGCTTGAAGCTGCTGCAAAATACCTAATGAAAGAATTCGAAATGAAAGATCTTGGACTGACAAAGTTCTGCCTCGGCCTGCAAATTGAACACCTCAAGGACGGGATCCTTATCCATCAAGAAAATTACACGCAGAGAGTTATACAAAGATTTGGAATGGCTAGATCGCACCCCCTAAGTTCTCCAATGGTCGTTCGAACTCTTAGTATTGAAAAGGATGAATTTCGACCACGAGAAGAAAATGAAGATATCCTAGGAGCTGAAGTACCATATCTTAGTGCAATAGGCGCGCTAATGTACTTGGCAAATAACACTCGACCAGACATAGCTTTTTCAGTCAATCTATTGGCAAGATTTAGTGCATCACCCACTAAGAGGCACTGGAATGGAGTTAAATATCTGTTAAGATATCTTCAAGGAACCCAGGACTTGGGTTTGTTCTACCCTAGAAGGAAAGATGCTACATTGATTGGATATGTAGATGCTGGATACTTATCAGACCCACACAAGGCAAAATCACAAACAGGGTATGTTTTCACGTATGGTGGCACGGCCATTTCCTGGAAGTCAACAAAGCAAACTTTGACTGCAACATCATCAAATCAAGCAGAGCTAATTGCGCTCTACGAGGCTTCGAGGGAATGTGTATGGTTAAGGTCCATGATAGAACACATCGAAAACGAATGTGAAATTAAGACAAGCGATCAACCAACCACAATATATGAAGACAATACTGCATGCATTACCCAAGTGAAAGGAGGCTATATCAAAGGAGATAGGACTAAACACATAGCACCAAAGTTCTTCTTCGCACATGATCTGCAAGAACAAGGCGTAGTTAACGTCCAACAAATTCGTTCGAACGAAAATTTAGCAGATTTGTTAACAAAACCATTGCCATCAAAACAATTCCAAGAACTCGTTCGCCAGGTTGGAATGTGCCGATTGAAGGACAAATGTTGAATTCAGGGGGAGTATTATATGTGTTGCACTCTTTTTCCCTTCGTCAGGTTTTATTCCATAGGGTTTTACTGACAAGGTTTTTAATGAGACAGTATCATCCAACGTTACGATCCATATGGGTGATATTTTCAAGGGGGGGTGTTGAATAACATTAGGGTGAAAATCTCAGCCCATAGTTTCCTCTGCAAAACATCCCTCCACCCATATGTTGCAACAGTATGTATGGAAGAAATTCCTTCCATACATTAAATGTATGAAAGAATTTTCTCCCAAATGTCAACTATGTATACAGTATATTTGTACTATAAATATGTGATCTGATGAATGAGAAGAGACACACTTACTCTCAATCTTTACTCTCAATCTCTACTCTCAATCACTCTCAATCTTTCTCTTTATACATTTATTTCTCAACATATATATATATATATATATATATATATACACACACACACACACACACACACACAAAGTAACGGGATGTATTTGGCCATGTTTTAATAAGAGAATATATTACTACAAAGTGACCATTGAATTCATTCTTTGATTTTTTTTTTGTTTAGTTGAACGGGTCATTCAAATGAATGTTTTTGTTACTATGAATGTTTGGAGTTATTATGATATGAAAATAGATTTACTATTAGTTAAACAATTATTATGATACGAAATGTTATTATTATTATGTTCCTAAGACAACAATTTACAATGATTATGCAGATTGTTTAATGCGTTACAATAACAGACATTATTAACCAAAGTAACATCTACAATGAATTAAAGTAATAGACCATAAAAATAATATTCCGTAGATGTTTGTCACTAAAGTAACAGACACTCCACACTAAAGTAACACAGTATGTGAACTAAAATAAACCAATATGTTTTCGTGTGCGCAGATAAATATGCAGTTCAAGGTAGAAAAGTAGAAACTAATAATCTAATATCATCAATGACTCCCATATACAATCCAGTATAAAGTACAATGTATATATACTCGCCGTTTGTGTTTACTACGATTTGCATATCAGCCATTGAATGAAAAGTAGAAGCCGGATTGATCGAACGTATAATACAGCGCGATGAAGACGATTACTTATTGAATGTGGTCTTGATTGTGTGGTTTTGAAGGAAGAATGAATGATTGAATGAGCGAGAGAACGATGAAGAAAGTAATGGAAACTGAATTGATGAACGAGAGAACGATGAAGCAATATATCTTTTTTTTTAACGAAAGAATGATGATGAACGAGAGAACGATGATGAATGAGAGAGTAAATGATTGAATGAATGTGAATGATAGGTTACTGAATGATATTTTCCTTCCTATTTTGTTGGAAGCAGTATCTTTTTTTTTTTTTTAATAATATAGTGATTAATCTCGTCCCTTCATCCATCTCCCATCCAACAGATGGGATGAGGACTTAGGGACTCAACACTTATATAGGAACTCATTAGAACCTATATATATATATATATATATATATATATATATATATATATATATATATATATATATATATAGAGAGAGAGAGAGAGAGAGAGAGAGAGAGAGAGAGTAAGGCTCTTATGAGTCCTTCTCTATATATGAGTCCATGAGTCCTCATCTCATCCATTGGATGAGATGAGGATGGATGGACAAGATGCGTTGCATTAAAAAAAAGGAAGATTTACGTTCTAAAATAGCTACCAAGAATTTAGGAAACAATAACCCACTTTATCACGTTCATTCATCATTCATAACGCTCATTCATTCATTCAACCGTGAAAAAAAAATCCTTTCTTCATCACGTTCATCCATTCATTCAATCAATACTGTGGTCGAAAACGCGTTACAATGGATTCAATGACACCATCATCTTCTTCAACAGTTGATGGGCAATTGATCGAGTATAACAATGGTGAGTTTCAATATTTCTTTGACGTCAATTTTCATTGTTGTTATAACTTTCATGTTTGCGTTTTTTTTTGACGTCAATTTGGATGTTGATATTGCTTTCATTGTTATTTCATTCATCATCGTTTCCTGTCAATGGTTAGTTGCTCTCTCGATCTTTACAGATTCCAGGGTTTTAATTACGTTTCTTATTTAGGTTTTGCATGATGTACAATTAGTAATACCGTTTTGTTCTGTATTAAGGAAGAAACGTCATTGAAGTAACATAACGTCTGAGTCACAATAACACTTAATTGTAATTACAGTAACACATTGAACGTTTAGAAAAAGGATTTTGATGATGATGTTAAAGTAACGTACTGTATTAGTTAGAGTAACAAGACTTGTCAATTGAAGTAATACATTGGTTTCATAGATGTAACGTTGTTTTATTTTTTTGCAGGTGGCATTGGCAAAGAAGCACAAGGTGATATTTTATTCATTTGATTAATTTTGGATTAATAACAGTGGTTCATCGCTCTTGTTTTAGCATAGATTCTAGATTTAGCGTATGCTTCATTGATACTACCGTTTTGTTTTGTATTAACGTAGAAAAGTCATTGAAGTAACATACAATCTGAGTTATAGTAACACTTACTTGCAATTACAGTAACACACTGGACGCTTAGAATAATGGTTTTGATGATGATGTTAAAGTAACATACTATATTCGTTACAGTAACACATCATATGAATTGATGTAACACACATGTCCCATGTAACGTTGTTTAATTTTGTGCAGGTGGCATTTGCCAAGAATCGAATGCACAGGAATGGTGCAGAGATGTTGGTGAGGCTTTCACTCCGTACATGAAGCAAGTATTCGGAACAATCGAAGAGGCGGTGGAGTTTTATAAAATCTACGTTTATTGGCACTGTTATTGTGTTTCAGTAGACGCAAAAGCACATGCACGAATGGTGTAGAGATGTGAGTGAGAGTTTCCTCCATATATAGGGCAGATCTTCAAGGATGTGGATGAGACAGTAAACTTCTATAAAATCTGCGAATTGGCTTGTGGATTTGATGTGAGAAGGTTCACAACAAAAAGATGGCGCGGTGGTTAGATTAAATCAAAGTTTCTGATGATGATAATGAAGAAGCGGACGAGGAAGATGAAGAGTTAAAGAGTTAATGATGATAATGAAGAAGAGGACGAGAACATTAAAGAGTTAATGAATTGAAAATCCCAAAAAGTTGATTAATCACAAAAATAAGGGATTAGCTAAAAAAAATTCAATTTAGGTGAAAAACTTGTAATCGTTATCTTTAGCTAAAATCGGCTACCCTTTAAAGGTTAATCGTTTACTATCTTTAGCTAAAATTGGCTACCCAATTGAGGTAACGAAGAGTACTAATTTTAAGGTTACTAGTTTACTAAAAAAACTAGCCTTCCTTTGAAGACTAATTTTAGCTAAAAAACTAGTAATCGACGACCCGCGTCGAGATAACAAATCGTAGGTAACTTTAATTGAAAGAAATTAGCTAAAATTTTATTATTATTATTATTATTATTATTATTATTATTATTATTATTATTATTATTATTATTATTAACAACTAACATATTTTCCTTTTATCACCGTGTGAAATTTAAAATATTTCTGAAACTAGTAATTGTTATCTTTAGCTAAAATTAGTTTCAATTTAGCTGAAAAGAACATAGGTAACAAAATTGAATAATTGAATGAAATTAGCCATAAAAACATTAATCGAACAAACATTAATTAAAAAATGGTTAGCTAAAAGGGAAAGAGTAAAATATACGTTATCATTAATTTGAATTTTCGAATAATTTATATATATGAATTTCAACTCCAATATCGGCTGTTCGAACATGGTTTTATTTACAAAATAGTACGAGAACGATAAATTATATTATTATTGTTTTTATTAACAACATAGTTTCATTTTATCCCCGTGTCAAATTTCTAAAATTAGATGACTAATAAGGGGAAGAGTAGCCGGGTCGACGGTAGGGTTGTCACGGCTTCCACTCGCGCTAGGGGTAGGGCACGGCCGCCACCTACCGGCCCACTAGAGCCATCGTGTACCATGGAGCCGCTGCAGACACCTGTTGCGCATGGGGAGGGTGGGTGTTCGTCTCGGGGGGGACACAGTCTTCTGTTCCACGTTTTCGTATCACGAGCGGTACACGTGACGGTGCTTTGAAGGGTACCGAGAGCGGTGGTGTCCCCGAGTCATCTAGGTCGTTGCAGTCTGCCGACCTTGACATGGAGTTCGATTAGACGGAGAGGTAGTACGCTTTTCCGGACGACTTCTCAAAGCACACTGAAGAGAGGGAGCAGGAGACGGACACCGAGACACAGCGGAGAGGTAAGGTCGTAGTCTACAAGAAGGGGGCCGGTGGTGCGTTCCAGGGGAGTGTAGGTGTTTCGGGCTCAAGCTCCCCCCGGCGTCTGCAGGGACCTAGCCCGGAGGTCCTACCAATCCACCGGTGGTCCTGAGCTTTGGGGGTCATGTTTCGCGTTTGCTGTGGTCAGAGCTAAAGACGGCATCGACGCTGCTGAAGACCTTCAACCGTCCTAGGATTCGGAGGGAGTTGGATCCCTTCGACGTCTGACAAGAGGTAGTGGATGATGTCCGACAGTCTGGCCTGATGCATCTACGGACGTGCATTTTACCCCATTTGGATGTACCGCTCATTACAGCATTCGTTGAGAGGTGGCAGTCGGATACGAACACATTCCACATACCGTTCGGCGAGATAATTATTATGCTACACGATGTTGCTAGGATCTTAGGGCTCCCTATCGAGGGTGAGCCGTGCGTTGTTCGTAACGCCACTAGGGGTCTAGATGATAGGTTGGCCACTGTGGGGAACTTCTTCGGGATGAGTGATCTGCAGCTGAAGGCACCCGCGGAGGGAGGGGGCGCACCCACTTACAGGGGCGGGGGGTACTAGGGAGGGTCGTGCAGGGGACGATGCACACTGGGACCCGGGAGCAGACGATGTAGGGTTACTTGATCACGTTGCTGGGGAAGTTTCTCTTCTTGGATAAGACGAGCGACCGTATTCGTCCGTCAGTCTTCCCACTGACGAACAACTTGGATTCGGTTCCCCATTTCGCATGGGGTGCTGGTACTTTGGCGTACCTGTATAGGCAATTGGGGATGGCTACGAGGGAGGGGTGCGCAGGGATTGCCGGGTGTTTGTCGTTGCTGTAGGTCTGGATCTACGAGTACTTCCTCGAATTTAAGCCAGGGGTACCGATCCCGATTCTACCGACTTCTCCACGTGCGACTGCTTGGGTCGGCATCGGGAAACCATCGGCGCATGAGAGCAAGTTGTTGGCGTACCAACGTTCACTAGACGGACTGACAGCAGATCGGGTCATCACCTGGGAGCCTTTCGTGAGGAATGCTCACACGTCGCACCGTACTACTACCTTCGTGGGGATACTGCGCTTTATGGACATTGCCGACCCATATCAGGCAAACCGGGTCATCAGACAGTTAGGCTACGTCCAGACAGTACCCGAGTTGATGCCCACGCCGGTTGACCGAGGCATAGGGGTGGGGTGTACATTGTTGAGTTCGATGCGGGGTACGAGGACCACCCTTGGAAGAGTTTCAGGATTAGTCGCGAAGACCCGAGGAGGCTCTCGCGGCCCATGGACTACCCGGGGGAAGTGGCTCAGGATTACCACGCTTGGTACACGAGAGTCTCTCATCCGGGGATCATACCACCATCCGCCGCCGAGGTGCAGGAGCAGGCGAGACTCGCTGGGGGATCACAGCAGGTAATACATTTGTATTTTGGTTTGTAAAAATATTTAATTACGGACTTTTTATTACGTATATTAACCTCGTCCACTTTCAATCAGGTCGCAGTTTCGTTGATGGAGCGCTTTTCTGCAGCTCAGCACTTTCAGGATGACCCGGAAACCCAACTTGCGTACCTTGACCAGCTGATGGAGCGTTCCGTCCCGTTCTCCCGCACCCGAGTGAGCGACCACCCCAACCCCACGGGAAACGAGACCGCCGTTGAGTGATTAGCTTTTATTTGTAATTTTTTATGTTTGGAGTATTGTGGATTTCATGTCTTCTAGAGTACATTTCTTTTTCAGTTTCCAAAATGTGGGTGTCTACAAGATGATTTGGACATTTGTTTGTTTCTTATTAGTAAGCTTGAACTTTCGTTACGAGATTTGTATTCGCCCCAACAACAGCGTCAACGCGCATGCTTACTAAAATCGAAAATAATTTTGCGAGTACCTACAAAAAATTTACAAAAAATTACAATACTGATCTAAAATTTGTATTTAAATTCACGACAATACTGATCTAAAATTTATACAGAAATACACGACAATACTGATCTAAATTTTGTACAGAAATACATGACAATACTGATCTACAATTTTTACATAAATACACGACAATGCTCACAAATAAGTTCTAGTAATCTGGGGGTTTATCTGGGATGTTAAAAGGGTTGTTTACACCACCTAGCTTATTGGGATCAATATGAGCCTTCGGGAAGTACTCATTCCACTGCGTGACCCACATGTCGCGTCGATCCTGAAAAATGGAAGGATAATGTACCGTAGTACCGTCCTGAACCTGACTCCAAAGGAAATGCGTAGGAGGCATCGGACAATCGTCCTCCATTCTCAACCTAATCCAGTGAACCTCTCCCATGATCAACGTGCATTATCCACATTACGCCAAACGGTACACAGTTACCTGGCATGGCCCGCAATGGGTAGTATGTAACACACTCGAGATTAGAGGATACTCGACATATAACCCAGTTGTTTATTGTGGCAAAACCGTATAAATCAATGTCGTTAAGATAGTGCTCGTCGTCTACTGGATAGGGGGTCATCGTACCTATACGATGCATCGCTTGTTGGACACCTCCTTCAGTGTACGACAAGTACACATCCTCGTACAGGGGGGACTGGATATGCTCCCACAACGCCATCCTCTAGCGAGTAAAGCTGGACTGGTCTTCGTAAACCGTCTGAGACACGACACGGAATCCGCAGCGACCGTCCCTAATAACATTTATCCAGTTGACGAGGTATGGAAGCATGAAACCGACAAGATCGAGACTGTACCGGAAGGGCCCCCCATGTAGTTCGGCTCTAGGGGTGCGTTCGGTAACCCTTGCCATGTGCCTGTAGTGAACTGGCTGGCGGTAGGCGTGGGCGGTTTGGTGCTCCGGGTCGACTTACTGCTCCCTGGCGCTGACGTGCACACAGTCCTGGCCGACTTACTTGGGGTGGCTCCCATGTCGGTGGTGTCGTACCTTCTCCTCGCATGTTCCACTCCGATAAGCATCCTCCCTGTCCCCGATGATTTTCTGGGGTTCAGGTTCGGAGAAGGATCGAGTAGACCCGCTTCCTCGGGATGTAATGTCGAATTTAGCACATCAATGTAATGTCGCCACATACTCGGATCGTTGGTACGTATCTCCTCAACCCACCCGTCGAGCTAAAATCTATGGCTGACGGGCATAGCATCCTCCCCGGCGAACTCGAGCGTCCTCCAAAACACATGCACGTCGGTCAACTGCACTACGGAATTCTGCGCCATCAGCCGAGCAAGTTCACATGCGCATGGCAAACCCATGGACGTCCTCAATACACACCGACAGTCCTCAAAAACCCGATCAACCACCTCGTGCATCCTCGTTAGTTCCCCAGTCAGCAACTTCAATGCCTTACGACTTACCCGGAGTCTCAAGTTTCTGAAAATCGGGGGCAGAGTAGTTGATCGCTTCTTGCGGGAGGTCTCCAACTTCTTCCGTAGTTTCGACTCCTGAAGACCAATTAGCTTGTTAATCCTATCGAACAACCGATCTAAGGAAGCTGTCGACGTGCCAAGAGCCTTCTTCAAGGCCGCATGTGCAGATTCGACGATGGATGTGCTGGTGTTGCCGAAGTGGAGGACTCAATCCGTGTACGCGTGATTCCATTGCCTGTAGTCACGCCAAACGGTACCGATGTACACAGGAATTCCTGACCGCTTCCACTTCACCCTCATTCGGTCAATTTTCTGTCGAGGTCTGGGACACTTATAGAATACAGGAAAGGGTACCACACTACATGCATCCAAATCGTCGCTCGGTCTTTCTGACCCTGGTGCCAACTCAAGGCACGTGATTCCACACAGTTAGATATGTGCCATGTGCAGAGCAGATTATGGGTCTGCGGAGCCGGAAAGACGTTCGATACTGTTGTCACAACGCCTGAGCCTTATCCGTCGCAATCACATTCGGTGCCCGGTCCCCAAGGAGCAGCTTCAACTTATCAAGCACCCAAGTATAGGACAACGAGTCCTCAAATCGAAGTAGGGCGTAGGCTATCAGAAAAGGTTTCCCAACGGGTGTTACCCCAACCATCTCCACTAACTTTATATCGTACATGTTCGTCTTATTGGTCGCATCGATAGTGACAACGTAAGACCACGTACGAAACAGTTTCACGGACTCGGGGTGAGCCATGAATACACGTTCCACGACGCTCGTAATCTCGTTCTCGAAGAAGAAGTGGACGTAGAGACCCCGACGCGCTAGTATCATCATTTGCTCGATGGCATTACGACATTCCCGTGACTGCGCCCCCAACTTCGCCCCCATATTATATATCGTCTCGATCGAGGGGCGTGGTTTCTCTAGGTTTCTCTGATGAAGGCCCTCGTATATTTAGGCTGGTGTAGAATATGGGTCGAAATCAAGCTTGAAACCATCAGCCCATTATGGAAAAATAAGAAAAGAGAATCCGGTGTAAAAAGGAAAGAAGATGTGGAATTGTAAAGAGCAAGATCGATTAATTTAGGAAAAAATAAATTCACTAAGACCAAATTAACACTATAAAAGAAGAATTAGGGCTTTAATGTAAAGGGAAGGGAGAGAAGGAGGAGCCGCAAAACACCCACATAGGAATAGGGCGAAGGCCTTGGCCTTCGCGGCCAAGGTAGGTACAAATTCAACCGGATTGTAATGCGGGACGCGATCAATTCAACTCCTTACTTACCTAACGGTTGTATCTATCTATCTTATGAAGTTTATTTATCGTTAAATCAAATATTTAGTTTAATCTTTCAGTTATTCGAACATGTAATGTACCGATTATTGTCAATGCGTTATGAGATTACGTTATTGTTTTAACGTTTAATTAGGACTTTGATATTCATATGAAATTCACGATTTGATTATTGCGTTCATGTTTATTAATTTAGCCTGATCACCTAGATTATTTACATGGTCAATTTTTAAATTAATAATGTTTAAAATTAGGTTGCAGCGTTCTGGTCTAATTTAAGTGCTAGAATTTTGTATGATAATTGAGTTATATTTAATTGCAGCGTTCTGGTTTTATATAATTCAATTGATGGGTATTCTTAATGCAACTAAATTTGTTAAGTTTATTCGTGCCTTCATGGTTAATTTGATAGATTTGGTTATGATTAAACTTGCGTGCGTTCACGGGGTTTAACGAGTCAACATGATAAAACTGGTAATTTGCGTGCGTTCATGGGATTAGCTAGTTACCGATCTATTTGAGTCTAATTAATTGAATCGATGATTAACCCGACCATCTATCTATACTATATAATAAAACAGAAACCACAACATTTATTTTTTTGCGCCAAAATCACACTTTCCTAAAACGTCACACTTTCTATTAATCTAATATAATACTCCATCCGTTTTAATCATAATATACGACTATTTTAGGTTTATAATAATAAAACAGAAACCACAACATTTATTTTTTTGCGCCAAAATCACACTTTCCTAAAACGTCACACTTTCTATTAATCTAATATAATACTCCATCCGTTTTAATCATAATATACGACTATTTTAGGTTTATAATAATTACAATATTAATGAAATATTTTTGGTATATACGACTGTTTTAGGTTTATAATATTTTGTAGTAATATAATTTATTTAAACGAGATAAAACACTTGAAAACATTACATAAACATAATGACAATACAATTTATTATGTTACTTACGATTGAAAATATTGTTATACTATTAATCGAACAATACATTGTCTGAAATGTTCATATCATGGGTTTAAACTTTTTTATACCAATCTATCTATCTATCTATACTAATATATAATACAGAAACCACACATTTGGTTTTTTGGCGCCAAAAACACTTTCTTAATATATCACATTTTCCATATTAATCTAATACACCATATAAATAAGATATTTTTGTATATATTTTCTTAAAATAACATAGACAAAGGTTTAAAATACTATGATAGTAATGTAATTTATTTAAACGAGTTAAAATATCTGAAAACAGGGTAGATATACACCTGTGGATAAAACAACTTATCACATTTATTGTGACTGAAATTATTTTCATATGATAATCGAACCTATATAGATTAAACATTGTCGAAAATATCCTTATCACACAATTTTCTAACATATAAACAAATATACACAAATCAATACATTTTTTATACTCTATATAACGTAATTAATCGGTATAATCACTGATAAAATAACATGAAATAGATAAAAAAAATCTATATCTATACAGAGTAGTAGCCAGATTTCTTTCAAATATATTAAAATTGGAAAATATGACACAGTTTACATACTACACGACTCTATAGCAGTACTCCGTAATCTCTACCTGAGTAATTGTTACATTAAATAATTTTATTTTATTAGTAATTTACGAGATAATAATCAATTATTTTTTAATGGTACACTTTGATTTTCATGAGGCGGTTATAACACTTTTTTCATTTTAAAAACTATTCGTGTTAAAGATTTAATATCCAAATAAGATTTTCTACATAATTTTTTTATTTATACCCGTGCAACTTTGCACGGGTACTAACCTAGTATCATATATTGCATGTCTCGAATATTGTTACGATTAATTACTTACTAGTGTATTGACTCGTGAAACATCACGGGGTTGTTTGTATTTTTTAGTGTTTCAGTTTTTTGAATCTTAGACGGTTAATGTGACAGTGTCGTTACGCTACTTTAATTGTATATGTTAGAGTTTTTTTTTTTTTTTGAAATCAATTGTATATGTTATAGTTGTTAAGGAAGTAATATTGGTTTTTGACGTTGAAGCGCAGAAGCGGTAGTCCGTGAAAAATAATAACTTGATTTGTTGAAGGTCAAAAATGTTTAAAAGCAATCTTTGTTACTTTCGTGTCGGATATTAAATATCATACGGTATATGGATTTCGATATTTAACTTTTGTCCACATATTACTTTTGAATATCATACGTTAAATATTAAATAATAATAATAATAATAATAATAATATTAAAGTTTTGTCCAAATATTAAACTTTGTTAACTTTTATCCAAATATTAAATATCATACGTTAAAATAATGGTAAATATTACTTTGTCCAAATTGATAAACATTTCATTCTAAATTAGAAAAGGTAGACAAACAGTTAATCCCTACCTTTTCTAATTTAATATTTAGACAAAATAAAGGTAGACAAACACCAAATCAATTTTTAAGACAACTTTATCAATTTTTCGATTCTCATGCATTAAGTAATCTCGACGCATGGTTATAGATAAATGACGCAGAAAAATGTTGTTAAATTCTTCGACATCAATTTTTAAAACATGTTCAACAATTTTGAAGGTATTAGACCGTACTAATAATTCCAAATATGTTAAGTGTACAATTCAAATAATTAGTATATTGATCGGATGTATTGAATTAATTATATTTCTGTGGAATAACATGCTACAAAAATATAATCTTTCAGTCTAAAAATAATCATATTGATTCATTATAATATATGTACAATCATACCATTACTCTAAAATAATTTCTTTGCAAATAAAATGTTGTTAAATTCTTCGTACGTTCATCATTGATTTATATATATACGACCAAAGACTAAATAGCAGACGACATTTTAGAAGACAAATTTGATAGATTGTTACACGATAGCGGAATTGCTCGTGTGATTATGTGACTGTTGCGTAATTATGGTTCTTGACTATTGAAGAATCTGTTTTATAGGGTAATTATATGCTTTAGGGTTTTTTAATTAGGGTTTTTTAATGGGTAATGATTTGTGAAGCCCGTGAAAACTTAATCCTTGACATACTCTTTGGTGTATTATATTAGTTTGCATGCATTAGTTGCCTAATTGATCACGGATGAATGTGGTTGAAGTATTTCAAAATACTCAATTTTCCTGCTGCCACATCACTTCTCTTGGTCTTTCCTTTAATATATAAAGGATTTATTGTTATTTTTTTACTTTATTATTATTATTATTATTATTATTATTATTATTAATATTATTATTTTCAAGACCAACAAAACCCCCATTTCTATATATCTATACTATTAAATAATCACAAAATAATAAATTTGTACTTAAATAGGGGGCTACTTCATGTCATCCGTTCATTTGCCTAGCGTCGTCCATATTTTATGAGTAAATTCCCGATTTGCCCTTTTTTAAATCTACTAACCTAATTTAACCTAACTATTCATTTACCTAATTTTAATTACGATTCGGATAAAACCAACTTTAAACACTTAATGTCATTACTTAGTGTCACTCACTATTAATTATGCTAGCAAATTCTATTTTAATTATCTCACTTCTTTAGTTTGATACTCGTACTAATTATCCTAGATGCTAATTATAGATACATGTCATTCAACACAAAATCAAGTGAAGTTTACAATAATTAATCATTCAATTTCATCAGTAAAGACATTAATGAACACGAAAAAACACTAACGGGTGAGCATAGATTTAGATGCACTGCTCATTTTGATTCTGATGTCCATTTTGATTTAGTTGCACTGCTCATTCAATTTACACGGGAATTCATGACTATGTGTACAACCATCTATAGAATTGGTTCGTGAATTCAGTGCTGTGTTAATGGATAAACACAAATCTAACAGCTTTGTGATTTGCTAGTGCATATTATTGGATTTTTGCGACATAAAATAAGATTACTCCAATGAAATCAAACCCAGAAACAAAACGCGGGACAATCTAATTCTGAGTTGAAGCGTGACAGATCTGCGTCTCGACCTGGGTTGGGACTTGGGAGATCTGCGGCTCGACCTAGGCTGAGACTTGGGAGATCTGCGGCTCAACCTATGTTGGGACTTGGGAGATCTAAGACTCAACCTAGGTTGGGACATGGGAGATCTAAGACTCAACCTAGGTTGGGACTTGGGAGTTCTAAGACTCAACCTGGGTTTGAGCTGAGCGTGGTTGTTCTACGCCTCAACCTGGGTTGGGGCGTGGATGTTTTATGTCTCAAATTGGATTGAGGCATGACAGTTTTATGGTTTGATCTAGATCGAGGCGCCTCAATCGTATATTTTGGTCGCGATTTTTTATTAAAATGATGCAATTCATAATCTTGCTAAAGTGCAAAAATTAAGAAAAAATTATCAAGAGCTCGGAATTAGAATGACAAGAATGAGTTAATTGGAGTCGGATTGCTTGAAATCGGTTTTCAATTTTCAAAAAATATGATTGAAGTTGAACGAAGCAGGAAGGTTAAATGTAAATGAATGAATAAGGGAAGAATGGTAAATAAAAGGGTTAAATAAGGTGACGGGCAAAATGGGTAAATCAGTTAAAATACGGACGACATTAAGTAAAATTATGAACGACGAGAAGCGAAAGTGCTTAAATAATAAATTTTCTGAGATGATAATGTCAGTCTCTGTACTGTGGAATAGACCTCTACTTACCCTATCTACCGTATACTGTAGAGTTAGTAGTGTTTATAAATTTAATTTTGACTGCGGAAACGACACGCATCAAATTTTGGCACCGTTGCCTGGGACTGATAGTTTATTGTCTTAGACGTTATCTGCTTATTATTATTACCCTTATTATTACTAGTATAGTTTAGTTTTATTAGTTGAGTAGGCTTAAGTAATCGTTAATTTCGCAACCTTCGTAAGGAGATGTTAAAGTGTCGGTTGCCCAAAAAAATCGTTAATTTATTAATTTGATTATTATTGTTTTTATTTTTATTTTTATTTATTTTCCTATCGATGTTATGTGTGTTTTGTTTCCTTTGTGCTACACTTCCTTGGTCAATGTTATATTTTGCAGATTGTAAAACGACTTTTAAGTTGGTGTCGGGTTGATTATTTCGCTTGGAGCATGGAAAAATAAGGGAACAATGATATTTTTGTATCCAAATAACATGATATCACCAACTACCGAATAATTGGAATCTGCTAAGTTCCCCCACCCTCCTATTTTTTCTATATGCTTAATGTTTAAGTTCTTTATGTCTATTTTTGACATCGAGGACGATGTCGAGTTTAAGTGTGGGGGAGTGGTTAATTCTTACGGAAAAATGCAAAATTTAATTCTTACGGAAAAAAAGTGGAAAATTTTAAATAAATGGAGCTTATTGTTTAAAAAAAAACCTTTGTTTTTATTCGACTAACTAGAATAGGGAAGTCGACGACAAATTCTAATCTAATTTTTTTTTTTTAAAAAAATATTTACTAACTTAAAAATTCGTTTTTGTATATGCATTTATTTTTTCCTCCCAATTAGACTTAGATTAATTAATTTGATAATAGATGCTATTTTAAGTCTCTTATAAATTTAGGTTACAAATAAATTATAAAGAATACCACTTACTTTAGCCACCATAACTATTTTTTTTTTCATTGACTCTAGAGGTACGGGGTGTAAGCCGGTCTTGTTCCAATTAATTTACTTTCATAGGTGACTCCTAGTTAGGGCTATAAGGAAGATTAGATGCCTCAAAAGTGAGTGAATCGGTCTTGTGACTCGAGTTAGTAAATCTGAGGGGAACCTAGTCCTAACGGGATTGGGAGAATGCCTAATGCCTTGTCCGGAAGGGCAGGAGTCATTATTGGTTGAAAGCTCGCTACATGGGTCACTCGATTTTGGAAAAAAAAATGAAGGAAAAAATCATACGAAGAAAAAGAAAAAAAAAGAAGAAGAAAGAAAAAGAATAAGAGCGGAAAAAGTGAGACGAGGTGTCTAGTTTGCCTTATGTGCTCGGGAGAACGATCTCGTACTGAACTGGTAATAGGAATGTAGTGAAAGTAGATCCCCTTTCCCCTAAGACCTTAAACTGCTGAAACCCGTCTTCTTGAGTCAATTCTTACACAATTTTTCGAAGGTAGTTAGATAAGTGGGAAGGATAATGAGTTTATTTCTAATTTTGATTTAGAAGCGGTTTAAAATATTATTTGTTATTAAATTAATTAATTGAATAGTTTATAGTGGAGGAGAAATTTATGTATATATTACCCGTAACGGATGGTTATGCGTGCCACATGGACCGATGGCTAAAATCCATTGTTCCCTGTCTAAGCTCTCGCACGCCTTCACTCAGAACTTACAACCGATCTTCTGAGAACACGTGGCACCTACTCTCGGATTTTCGTTACGGTTGCATTTGAAGTAATTTTGACCAAGACGGTTCGGGTTAATATTGCTATGCGTTTTGTTCCTCGCTTTTACCAAACTGAACCCAAGAGCCAAAGCTATCTCGTTAGCGTAGTTGAATGCCAGGTCGGAACTACCGAACGGTGGCCCAAAAATAAAGCAACAACGATAGTCGATACCGTCGCCACCAAAGTCATCCTGATACACCGACAAAATATTACAGATTAGTTACAGAACACACGATCAACAAATTTCCCTAATTTAAACTTACAAACTTAAGTACGTCACACAAAATGTATACGTACTAACGTAAAAACAAAACAAACAAAACGTAGGTCGTCGTCTAACGAGTACGATTTTATATAATATTTTACGAGAAAACGAATGATGAAAACGAATATAACTCCACTAACGAACGATGAAAACGAATATAACTCCACTAACGAATGATGAAAAAAATATAACTCAAAATTTTGTTCACGTTTTCGTATCATAATAATTTCAAACATTCAAAATAACAAACATTTAAAAGGCGGGTTTTGTTTTCTCTCACCTAAAAAAAACCGTCTCTTCTTCAGAGAAACCCGACTTTCCTAAAAACGAATATGACTCCACTAACGAACGATGAAAACGAACACATAAATATAACGTCACTACAACTCCACAAAAGTTAAAATTTCATTAACATTTCGTATAATAATAATTCAAAACATTCTAAATAACAACACCCGAGTCACGATATAAACATTTATTGAAAAACGAAAACAAACGAGACAGATATCATAACGTATAATGTCAAAAAATACGAAAAACAGGCCTAGGCGTCCGAAAATGGCGCCTAGGAGATCCCCCAGACGTCCAAAACTGGCGCCCAGGAGACCCCCTAGACACCAAAACCTGACGCCCAGGAGACCCCGAGGCACCAGTTTTTGGCGCCCAGGAGACCCTCCCAGGCGCCAGTTTTGGGCGCCCAAGACACCCCACAGGCACCCAAAACTGACGCCCAATATCCTTTTCCGCGCTCCTCCTCTCTTTTAAATTATGAAAATAGATCAAAAAATCGATTTCAACAAGAAAATCGAGCACGCAAACGACAAGTTAAACAAGAAAATGTGATTTCTTAAGCTAAACTAACATACATTCCTATATTAAAGCACAAAATATAATCAAAAGAGAGAAAAAATAATAATTTGGGGAGATAATATAATCAAAAGTGCACTAACCGTTTGTCGATCCATTTTGGCCAAAGTCGGGTTTCTCTAAAGAAAAAACGGGGGTACTTTTTACCGTCGGCGTTAATTATGTAAGAAGACGGTTTTGCCCTTCACTAATATTTGTTTTTTGGTTTGTGTCTTTAATATTTTCGATTAATGAAGTCGAAAATATTTACGATTTTTAATTTGAAAGGCGTCTTCCCAAATCGAACTTTTTAAAAACCGTTTATTAATTGACGAGTATTACACCATTTTATTAGTTTGATTCATATATATTTTGGAAAACCGTGTTTATAAATTTATTATTTTGGAACTCGACTCGAATGACTCGATTTTTGAATATTAAGTTTTAAGGATTGGAGTTGAGTCCACGTAATCCCACTTCCCCCCTTCCCCCTTGACATGTTTTTGAATGTCCCCCTTTCCCCAATTCCCCATTTCCCTCGTTTCACTCCAACCCCATTTCCATTCACTTGTTTACTCTTCACATCCATTTCCCAAATTTCATTTCCTCGTTTCACATCCATTCACCTCGTTTCATTATTAATTCATTTCTTCAGCATCTTTATTTGCACAAAGATGGGGCACGCGCGGGATTTCCATTCACTTGAAGCGGTTTTTTGAATATCGAGTTTCTTATCTCAACAAAGCTTGAAGAGCGGGTATTTCAATTCCACTATCGGGTTGCGTTAATCGATTTAATATGGAATACAACGAAATATAGAAATTATACTAACGGAGATTTAAATAATTACGAAACAATCGAAATTAGACAAGCAGTCAAGTACACAATTTAGCGAGATCGTTTGTAATACATACATTTGAAAAACCCAAAAAAAAACCCTGAAACATATAATTACGTGATCAGCGAAAAATAAATTACACAAACAACGAACTCTATAATATGGAATACAACGAAACATAGAAATTACACGAACGGAGATTTAATTAAATACGAAACAATCGAAATTAGACAAGCCGTCAAGTACACAATTAAGCGAGATCGTTTGTAATACATACATTTGAAAATCCCAAAAAATACCCGAAACATATAAATAAGTGATCAATGAAAAATAAATAATACAACCAACGAACTCCATAATATGGTATACAACGAAAAATAGAAATTACACGAATGGAGATTTAATTAAATACGAAACAATCGAAATTAGAAAAGTTGTCAACTACACAATTAAGCGAGATCGTTTGTAATACATACATTTGAAAAACCAAAAAAAACCCGAAACATATAATTACGTGATCAACGAAAAATCAAAAATACAAACAACGAACACTATAATATGGAACACGACGAAACATAGAAATTACACGAACGAAGATTTAATTAATTACGAAACAATCGAAACTAGACAAGAAGTGAAGTACACAATTAAGCGAGATCGTTTATAATACATACATTTGAAAAACCCAAAAAAAAACCGAAACATATAATTACGTGATCAACGAAAAATAAATTATACAAACAACGAACTCTATAATATGGAATACAACGAAACATAGAAATTACACGAACGGAGATTTAATTAATTACGAAACAATCGAAACTGAAACAAACGAGAACTGGGTAAAATCAGTAGGTGAAACAAACGAGATCGTTTAATTAATTACGAAACAGCAGTAGGCAAAATAGGCGAGAACTGGGTAAAAACGGCAAGAGAACGATCAGAGTCGAAAAAGTTCGTCGACATGCCGATGGGGGGAGTCGATGTATTTTTTCGACTTGCCGATCCGAAAGTCGAAAAATCTGTCGACTCCCCCATCGGCATGTCGACAAATTTTTTCGACTATGCTCCTTTTATTGCCGATTTTACCCAGTTCAAGCCTATTTTGCCTATTTTCGTTAAAATCAAAGGACCGCTGCTCATGTTCGTGGGAAATAATAAAACCGGGACAATTTCGAAACACAAGAAAACGTAAACAAACGAGAATCGATGAACAAAATAAATTATATATTCCGTACAAAATTAGGTCATAGAATCGAAAAGTTAGTTAAGTAATTAAAGTACAAATAACATTACCTCGAAGTGTAAAGGCGGTCCACCATTGGCCATATTCGTAACCCCGGCACCGAAGATTAGACGGAAATGATCGAAAAGGACAAAAAAATTGGTATTTTTTGGAGAGATAAAAAAACTGAGATGTGAGGGTAAGTTTTTTTTTACCACAATAAAACCGACCTTTATAGAAAACCGAGTTTCGTATAGTACGAACTTCGAAAATAAAAAAAAATTCACTAACGAGTTTTGTTAAACGGATAATCAATAAAATGTAATTAACATAAAAAAATGTCATTTCCCGTCAATCCGATTACAAACTAATCGAAAAAAGGTAATATTACGATAATCGAAAAAAATGGTTTTTTTACCGAGTTATTCATTAAACGAAAATGTCAGAGTACTATTAATTACATAATTAATAGGAAGGGCAAAACCATCATTTAACGTAATTAACGTCGACGGTAAAAAGCAATTGCGGAAAAGGCGGTTTTTTTTTAAGTGAGAGAAAATAAAATAAAATATGGTGAGTGGAGTGTGAGTGGAGTTTGAGTGGATATATAATAAGAACAAGATAATAACGTAATAACGGAATAGTTTGAAAAACTGAAAACCGCTCCATTAACGAGTTTCATTAACATAATTTTATTTCTAAAATTATATTAAATGAGTTAACTAATGTAATTAAGGGAAGGGAAAGATCGTTTTTTACATTAATATAAGGGAAGAGCAAGATCGAAATTTTGTATTTTTTTGTTACTGTAATATATAATGAAAGATATTAACAGGACAAAACACGTATTGACCAACGTGAAAATGAAAATGTGAAGAGTGGAGTTGAATAGAGTGTGTATTTTGGAACTAGAGGTGGCCAAATGCGGGCCAACCCGATCGGCCCGCTTCGCTAGCGGGTTTGGTCACAAAATAGTTAAAAATAAGTGGGTACGGACAAAAAAATTAGACCCGCTAAAATTAATGGACGGGCTTGGACTTAATAAAAATGTCCATGACGAAGAAGAAAGCGAGCAAATCGGTACGTAAACCGATTGTCTCTAAGAAGGCGCAACATCAAATTTTCGATTCTGAGGATGACAGCAGTTCGGAAGGTGACACCGTTGTAGAGAATACGCCCATGCACACGTTGAAGAAGATTCCTATTCTGAATGCCGACAATCTGATTGACAAAGAGTTGGATGAAGGCCCTGATAACCTTGAGAATGATGCTTCAGACAACCATGAGAATGTCGCTCCTGAGGTGGAGGAAGGAGAGATTGTGGACTTGGAAGGGAAGGAAGGTCCGCGGCTGTCTAAAGGAGGTTATGAGTTGGAAATTTATGAGGACTTGATCCAAATAACCAAGGAAGAGGTAGATGAGGAATTGGAATACTGGAAATCATCGGTTTATTGTTTTGTATTAGGTGCAAACCCACCTTGGACAGTAATTGAGGGCTTTGTGAGGAGAATTTGGAAGAACTTCGATGTGGATAAAATATCATTTTTACCTAATGGCATTTTCATAGTAAGATTTAAATCAATGAAGAAGAAGGAAGCTGTTCTCAATTTGGGTCATATAATGTTTGACAATAAACCCCTTATTGTCAAAGATTGGAATCCGGATGAAAAGATAACAAAGGATGGTGTTCAGTCGGTACCGGTTTGGATTCAACTAGCAGAATTACCTTTGAAGTTTTGGGGGAAGGCTCTTCCTAGGATAGCAGGTCTCGTTGGGCGCTTTATAAAGGTGGACTCTGCGTCTGCTTCCAAAACGCGATTAGGGTATGCGAGAGTTATGGTCGAAGCGAAACTGGGGGAGAAACTGAAAGAGAGCATTAAGTTCAAAGATGAAGAAGGAAAGGTGATCGAGGTGCAAATTGTGTTTGAATGGAAGCCTATACACTGTAACAAATGTTGCGGGTATGGCCATGACATCACGCAGTGTAAAGAGGAAAATAAGAACAATAAAGAATTGAGACCAGGAGGGGAGATTGAACGTAAAACTGAAAGAGTAATTGCTAGGCCTTTTCAAGGGAAATTGGCTGCAAAGACTCCCACCAAATCTAAAGAGAAGGATGGACATCAATCTGGGCCAAGCTCGGAGGTAAGAGTGTCTAAGGACATCTCTTTTTTACAAATGTTGACTGGTGGATTGTTAAGCAAGGAGAAGAATGGAACGGGCAAAATTCAGATTGTGGGAAAAGACCATCAATTTGAAACTAGTCCAAATATTTGAGTCGCATAAACTAGGATTTTGGAATGTACGGGGCATGAATGATAAGAATAAGCAACGTACAATAAGTGAGTTTCTTAGGAAGCAGGAAGTTGATGCTTTTGGATTATTAGAGACTAAAATAAAGTCTAGTAGTATGGATAATGTCACCTCCCACATTATGGAGAATTGGTCTATCAGTACCAATTCTTCGTATGCGATTGGAGGTAGGATTTGGGTTCTTTGGAACCACTTTAAAGTGGATGTCCAGGTGTTGGATGTGTCGGATCAGTCTATGCATTTGAAGATTTCTGCTGATGGCAAGCATTATCATCTTACGTTGGTCTATGCTTTTAATTCGGTGGAGGGGAGGGAGAATCTTTGGCTTAAGTTAAGGGAGTATGCAAATAGAGTTACAGGAGCTTGGGTGGCGGCTGGGGACTTCAACAATGTCCTTAGCGCTACTGAGAGATTAGGAGGGAACAACACTAAAGCAGAAATGCGACCCTTTCGAGATTGCATAGAGTACTGTCACCTTGAAGATAGTTCATCTGCGGGAGCTTGGTTTACGTGGACTAATAAACAGTGTGTTGAAGATAGAGTTTTTAGTCGATTAGATAGGTGCTTGGTAAATAGGCATTGGTTGGAAGAATTTTCTGAGGGATATGCTCATTTCCTTCCTGAAGGGACCTTTGATCATTGCCCGTGTATCATTCATACTGACAGAAGTGCCTTCTTAAAGAAGCGATCTTTCCAATATCAGAACATGTGGAGTTCTAATGAGCATTTTTTACCCCTCGTCAAGAGAGGCTGGGAAGCAAACTTTGTGGGATGCAAGATGTATCAGGTTGTTAATAAACTTAAAGGGTTGAAGAAGGAACTGAAGAGATTAAACACTGAAGAGTTTGGAGATATTGAATCTCGGTGCCAGCAAGCTGAACTGAAACTCGCAGCCATTCAATCTGAGGTTCAAAGAGATCCGCATAATGTGGTGCTACAGGAACGAGAATGGGAGCATCATCAAGTTGTTCTAAGTATGCAGCAGGCTCGTAAGGCCTTCTTGTTGCAGAAATCTAAAATGACTTGGTTTCTTGAAGGGGATCAAAACTCTGCTGTGTTTCATGCGGCTATCAGGAGGAGAAGAGCACATAATCTAGTGATGGTTATTAACAATGTGAGAGGGGATGAATGCAATACGCCTGAGTCAGTTCAGCAGGCATTTTTGGAGTTTTACTCATCTTTACTTGGTGAATCTGTTTCTATGGAGCCAGTTCAGCAGACGATAGTTCAGAGGGGAAAGACATGTAACCAGGAGCATTGGAGCCTGCTTCTCAAACCTGTTACGGATCAGGAAATTAAAGAGGTATTGTTTAGTATACCAAATGAGAAAGCTCCGGGTCCGGACGGATACTCAAGTCAGTTTTTTAAGGACGCGTGGGAAGTTGTTGGAGAAGACTTTATGATGGCGGTGAAAGAATTTTTCACCTCAGGTAAATTGCTCAAAAAAATCAACGCCACGACCTTATCTCTCATTCCTAAAGTGGACAAGCCGCAAAATGTTATCCAATTCCGACCTATTGCGTGTTGTAATGTTGTTTATAAGTGCACCTCTAAATTGCTTTGCAAGCGATTAAAATTAGTCCTTCCGGAAATAATTAGTCCCAATCAAGGAGGGTTCATTGAAGGTCGTAACATCATTGAGAATGTACTAATTTGTCAGGATTTGGTGCGGTTATATAATAGGAAATCTACTTCGCCTCGATGCTTGTTGAAGATAGATATTCATAAAGCATATGATAGTGTAGAATGGAGTTTTATTGAACAGATGTTGGTGGCTCTTAATTTTTCAATGCGGTTCATCGGTTTGGTAATGGAATGTGTGTGGACAGTGAGATTTTCTTTGAAGGTTAATGGAGACAGCTTTGGGTTTTTTCAAGGTAAACGAGGCCTGCGGCAAGGAGATCCTATCTCACCTTTGTTGTTTACCATTTGCATGGAATATTCGTCTCGAACTCTTGACTATGCGACAACGGAATATAAGTTCAAGTATCATCCCAAATGTGCCGCTTTAAAGCTATCCCATCTTATGTTCGCGGATGACCTACTGTTATTTTGCAAAGGGGAGCAGGATTCCATTAATGTTCTGATGCGAGCATTTGCTACCTTTACGAAAACGTCAGGTCTAATTATGAGTGTGGGTAAGTCACATCTTTATTGCGCTGGTATGTCAGCTCAGGCCAAGGCTGATGCTTTGGCAAGTACAGGGTGTGCTGTGGGTGCTTTTCCCTTCAGATATCTTGCAGTTCCCATCCAAACTACTAAATTATCAAAGATGGACTGCTCTAAATTGGTGGAAAAAATTATAAGCAGAATTCGTGGCATCGGTGCTAAGAAATTGTCGTATGCTGGACGTTTGGCATTAATTCAGTTGGTATTGTTGCAGGTACATGTTTATTGGGCCATGGTTTTCATTTTGCCCAAGTGTGTCCTTGCACGTATTGACAGTGTATGTCGTAATTTTTATGGGAAGGCAAAGATAGCTACCATCGGGCTCCGCTTGTTGCTTGGGAGAAAATTTGCTTCCCGAAGGAGGAAGGGGGACTGGGTTTGCGTCAGATAGGACATTGGAATACTGCGGCTATTGGGAAACTTGCTTCGTGGATCTATGAGCAGAAAGATCGGTTGTGGGTCCAATGGGTGCATAAATTTTACTTAAAAGGTAAGGATTGGGATGATTATCAGCCTGGGTCAGCTGTGTCGTGGGGCTGGAAGAAGGTGTGCAGTGCTAAAGATGTGCTAAAAATGCAGTTTCAGGGGGGATAGTGGCGAGGAGGATGCAAGTTCTATACAATTGCCGAGGGTTATGAGGTGTTACGAAACAAGGCTCATGTAGTGAAATGGTATAAGATGGTTTGGTGCAATAAGGTTCTCCCGAAGCATCAATTTTTGACATGGTTGGTGTGCAGGGGTGACATGAACACTAGAGCTAAATTGTATGGGATTGGAATTGCAGCGACGGATAGCTGCTGTGTTTGTGAGGCTGATATTGAGACTTTGGAGCATTTATTTTATGGATGCTCTTATAGTAAGTCCCTGCTTAATCTTTTGCAGGGGTGGATTGGAATTGTTTTTCCAAGCTCACTGCTGCTATGTTGTAAGCTACAGGTGCTGGGTGTGCAGGAGGAATTGGGATGGGTTGCTTGTGCTGCTGCGGTGTATAATATTTGGTGGCAACGGAATCAAGCTCGTTTGGAGGGAAGAGTAATGAGGCCTATATGTGTTTTTCAACGTATTAAAGAAGAGATGTGTATTAGGATACGGGATATGATCAAAGGCAAAATGTCGTCTCAGGATAGACAGTGGCTTATGAACTTATTATAGGCTCCTGTTTCTGTACAAATTTTGATTTTTTGATTAATATCATCTACATTTTACCAAAACAAATGTCCATGGGCAACCCGCTACGTAAACTCCAATTTTTATTTAACCTAATAAAACCGGAAGAAAAAAATGAAGGAGTAATTAAAAATTTAAACTGAAAAATACTTATTGAAAACAGTACTCACCACATTGAGAAGATTAACAGCTCATTGAAAATCCATACTTCTCGTTCATTCCAATTTTCAATTCCCAATATCCTCATTCTATCCAACTTCCTCCACTATAAATCTTTAATACTATATTCACACTTCTTCCAAGTATAATATATTGATACCAAATTATCTATCAAATCTTTACTTAGATGATTATCTACCTATTAATCAAGAAACTATCAGGTAATTTACAATTGCTTTTCTTTTGCAGGTCCTTCACTTTTGGTTTTTGATTTTTATGCGTTCACTCCGTATGCAGATTGCATAACAAAATAAATGGCTCCTGCGAATTCAATACCTAATGTCGTTGAGTTGGATGACAAAGATGAAAATCCTTCTAATGCTAAAGGAACTCCAGTCAATGCTAAGGGGAGAAAATTAAAATCAAAGGTGTGGGAACATATGACAAGGGAAGTTCTTAGTGACGAAACGGTAAAAGCCACTTGCAACTATTGCTCTACTACTTTTACTGGAAATCAAAATAGTGGCACATCTCATCTTAAAAGGCATATCGACTCGTGCACTAAACGAGTTAATCATGACCTAAGCTACAGGTGTCGGGTGTGTAGGAGGAATTGGGATAGGTTGCTTGTGCTGCTGCGGTGTATAATATTTGGTGGCAATGGAATCATGCTCGTTTGGAGGGAAGAGTAATGAGGCCTATATGTGTTTTTCAACGTATTAAAGAAGAGATGTGTATTAGGATACGGGATATGATCAAAGGCAAAATGTCGTCTCAGGATAGACAGTGGCTTATGAACTTATTATAGGCTCCTGTTTCTGTACAAATTTTGATTTTTTTATTAATATCATCTACATTTTACCAAAAAAAAATGTCCATGGGCAACCCGCTAGGCCCGCTACGTAAACTCCAATTTATATTTAACCTAATAAAACCGGAAGAAAAAAAATGAAGGAGTAATTAAAAATTTAAACTGAAAAATACTTATTGAAAACAGTACTCACCACATTGAGAAGATTAACAGCTCATTTAAAATCCATACTTCTCGTTCATTCCAATTTTCAATTCCCAATATCCTCATTCTATCCAACTTCCTCCACTATAAATCTTTAATACTATATTCACACTTCTTCCAAGTATAATATATTGATACCAAATTATCTATCAAATCTTTACTTAGATGATTATCTACCTATTAATCAAGAAACTATCAGGTAATTTACAATTGCTTTTCTTTTGAAGGTCCTTCACTTTTGGTTTTTGATTCTTATGCGTTCACTCCGTATGCAAATTGCATATCAAAATAAATGGCTCCTGCGAATTCAATACCTAATGTCGTTGAGTTGGATGACAAAGATGAAAATCCTTCTAATGCTAAAGGAACTCCAGTCAATGCTAAGGGGAGAAAATTAAAATCAAAGGTGTGGGAACATATGACAAGGGAAGTTCTTAGTGACGAAACGGTAAAAGCCACTTGCAACTATTGTTCTACTACTTTTACTGGAAATCAAAATAGTGGCACATCTCATCTTTAAAGGCATATCGACTCGTGCTCTAAACGAGTTAATCATGACCTAAGCTACAGGTGCCGGGTGTGCAGAAGGAATTGGGATGGGTTGCTTGTGCTACTGCGGTTTATAATATTTGGTGGCAACGGAATCAAGCTCGTTTGGAGGGAAGAGTAATGAGGCCTATATGTGTTTTTCAACGTATTAAAGAAGAGATGTGTATTAGGATACGGGATATGATCAAAGGCAAAATATCGTCTCAGGATAAACAGTGGCTTATGAACTTATTATAGGCTCCTGTTTCTGTACAAATTTTGATTTTTTGATTAATATCATCTACATTTTACCAAAGAAAAATGTCCATGGGCAACCCACTAGGCCCGCTACGTAAACTCAAATTTTTATTTAACCTAATAAAACCGGAAGAAAAAAATGAAGGAGTAATTAAAAATTTAAACTGAAAAATACTTATTGAAAACAGTACTCACCACATTGAGAAGATTAACAGCTCATTGAAAATCCATACTTCTCGTTCATTCCAATTTTCAATTCCCAATATCCTCATTCTATCCAACTTCCTCCACTATAAATCTTTAATACTATATTCACACTTCTTCCAAGTATAATATATTGATACCAAATTATCTATCAAATCTTTACTTAGATGATTATCTACCTATTAATCAAGAAACTATCAGGTAATTTACAATTGCTTTTCTTTTGAAGGTCCTTCACTTTTGGTTTTTGATTCTTATGCGTTCACTCCGTATGCAGATTGCATAACAAAATAAATGGCTCCTGCGAATTCAATACCTAATGTCGTTGAGTTGGATGACGAAGATGAAAATCCTTCTAATGCTAAAGGAACTCCAGTCAATGCTAAGGGGAGAAAATTAAAATCAAAGGTGTGGGAACATATGACAAGGGAAGTTCTTAGTGACGAAACGGCAAAAGCCACTTGCAACTATTGTTCTACTACTTTTACTGGAAATCAAAATAGTGGCAATTCTCATCTTAAAAGGCATATCGACTCGTGCTCTAAACGAGTTAATCATGACCTAAGCTACAGGTGCCGGGTGTGCCGGAGGAATTGGGATGGGTTGTTTGTGCTGTTGCGGTGTATAATATTTGGTGGCAACGGAATCAAGCTCGTTTGGAGGGAAGAGTAATGAGGCCTATATGTGTTTTTCAACGTATTAAAGAAGAGATGTGTATTAGGATACGGGATATGATCAAAGGCAAAATGTCGTCTCAGAATAGACAGTGGCTTATGAACTTATTATAGGCTCCTGTTTCTGTACAAATTTTGATTTTTTGATTAATATCATCTACATTTTACCAAAAAAAATGTCCATGAGCAACCCGCTACGTAAACTCCAATTTTTATTTAACCTAATAAAACCGGAAGAAAAAAATGAAGGAGTAATTAAAAATTTAAACTGAAAAATACTTATTGAAAACAGTACTCACCACATTGAGAAGATTAACAGCTCATTGAAAATCCATACTTCTCGTTCATTCCAATTTTCAATTCCCAATATCCTCATTCTATCCAACTTCCTCCACTATAAATCTTTAATACTATATTCACACTTCTTCCAAGTATAATATATTGATACCAAATTATCTATCAAATCTTTACTTAGATGATTATCTACCTATTAATCAAGAAACTATCAGGTAATTTACAATTGCTTTTCTTTTGAAGGTCCTTCACTTTTGGTTTTTGATTCTTATGCGTTCACTCCGTATGCAGATTGCATATCAAAATAAATGGCTCCTGCGAATTCAATACCTAATGTCGTTGAGTTGGATGACAAAGATGAAAATCCTTCTAATGCTAAAGGAACTCCAGTCAATGCTAAGGGGAGAAAATTAAAATCAAAGGTGTGGGAACATATGACAAGGGAAGTTCTTAGTGACGAAACGGTAAAAGCCACTTGCAACTATTGTTCTACTACTTTTAATGGAAATCAAAATAGTGGCACATCTCATCTTAAAAGGCATATCGACTTGTGCTCTAAACGAGTTAATCATGACCTAAGCTACAGGTGCCGGGTGTGCAGGAGGAATTGGGATGGGTTGCTTGTGTTGCTGCGGTGTATAATATTTGGTGGCAACGGAATCAAGCTCGTTTGGAGGGAAGAGTAATGAGGCCTATATGTGTTTTTCAACGTATTAAAGAAGAGATGTGTATTAGGATACGGGATATGATCAAAGGCAAAATGTCGTCTCAGGATAGACAGTGGCTTATGAACTTATTATAGGCTCCTGTTTCTGTACAAATTTTGATTTTTTGATTAATATCATCTACATTTTACCAAAAAAAATGTCCATGGGCAACCCGCTAGGCCCGCTACGTAAACTCATATTTATATTTAACCTAATAAAACCGGAAGAAAAAAAATGAAGGAGTAATTAAAAATTTAAACTGAAAAATACTTATTGAAAACAGTACTCACCACATTGAGAAGATTAACAGCTCATTGAAAATCCATACTTCTCGTTCATTCCAATTTTCAATTCCCAATATCCTCATTCTATCCAACTTCCTCCACTATAAATCTTTAATACTATATTCACACTTCTTCCAAGTATAATATATTGATACCAAATTATCTATCAAATCTTTACTTAGATGATTATCTACCTATTAATCAAGAAACTATCAGGTAATTTACAATTGCTTTTCTTTTGAAGGTCCTTCACTTTTGGTTTTTGATTCTTATGCGTTCACTCCGTATGCAGATTGTATAACAAAATAAATGGCTCCTGCGAATTCAATACCTAATGTCGTTGAGTTGGATGACAAAGATGAAAATCCTTCTAATGTTAAGGAACTCCAGTCAATGCTAAGGGGAGAAAATTAAAATCAAAGGTGTGGGAACATATGACAAGGGAAGTTCTTAGTGACGAAACGGTAAAAGCCACTTGCAACTATTGTTCTACTACTTTTACTGGAAATCAAAATAGTGGCACATCTCATCTTAAAAGGCATATCGACTCGTGCTCTAAACGAGTTAATCATGACATTAGAAACTATTGCATATCTGGTATTGGGGCGTCAACTATGTCTTTAAAAAATCCCTCTGTTAATTTGGACGAAGTTCGTAGGGCTATTTGCATTTATGTTGTGGCTGGTGCGCATCCTTTTGCTACTTGTGAGGAACCTGGCTTCAAATACATGGTGTCTACTATGTGTCCTCAATTTAAGCTTATTAGTAGAAAGACATTAAAAAGAGATGCTATGAAATATTTTAATGATGAAAGATGTGTTATACTTGAACTACTCCAGAATGCTTGTGGGAGAATTAGTTTTACTACAGACAATTGGAGAAGTGAGCATACTGACGATGAGTATATGTGCATTACGGCCCACTGGATTGATAATAATTGGGAATTGCAGAAGAGAATAATTAAATTTGCAGCCTTGACACCACCGTTTGATGGACGGTCTCTAGCTGATGAGATTGCTTTGTGTTTAGGACAATGGAAAATCGATAACAAGGTCTTAGGGTTCACAGTTGATAATGCTTCCTATAATGATACTATGATTAGTTATCTCAAATCTGATTTATTAAGAAAGAAATTTATTTTATTTTTTTTCTTGCCAACAAAGACAGAAAGCACCCTACAACAAGTTCAGAGTCAACACTAAAAAGTGTCCTCTGTTGTTAAGGGATTGGGAGATACATAAAACATTAAGAACAACGTAAAAACTTAAAGAACGCCTAAAAACTAGAACGCTACGAGGTCCAAGGGCCAAAGCATGCTGACGGAGATCAGTAAAAAAAGACACGAGCTTTAGCATCCACCATAGCATCATCCAAGTTGTAAACTCCATACGATCGCTGATAGGACGACTGGCACACACAAAATGCACTTACGCCATAAAGACGTAGAAGGGAAACGAGGAAGACAAGTCTGGCGGACCTGTCATCAATGGAGTAGAAACTCCTACATTTTGGTAGTCGAACACGCCTAGAACAAGGCCAGCAAATCAAAGAGCAAACCCAAACGTCGAAACAGAGTCTGCGTCGTCCAGTAGCCTTCCTAAAGAGCACCACCACCCTAGAAAAAGACTCAAGAAAAGCATAACCAACACACCCATAGCACCCGAGGGCCAAGCTTATTCTAAAAGGGAAAATTAACCTACAACATAGACTCCTAACGGAGATTATTATGAATAAAAAAACGTAGAAGCAGGAAATAAAGAGGCATCATTGTCAAAGAGGGGAAATCACCATCACAACCAACCAACGCAACACCCAAATCGAACCTATCTACAGTTCAACCAAACACCAATTACTCCACAAGTAAGAAGACCACACCAAGAAGCAACCACAATGATCACATGCATCGGGAGTCATCCACCATACCCAACAAGGAAAAGACAGAACATAAAAAGACGAAAAGAGAAACAAGGCTCAATCAAAACCAACCGATGAGAACGTCAAGACCGATCGTCGGAGACTACAACCAAAAACGGACTCGGACGAAAGACACAACCCTAACCCTAAACAACCCATAAAGAAACCAAGTCTCCGACAGTCTTACATAGGGCTACGGTGGGGGAAGGGGGCGAGGGGAGGGGGGAACACCATGGCTCTGCCATGCAAGACAACCCGAGACCGAACAAGAAAAAAACAGAACGGACAAATCAACAACATACTAGAGATGGGGGAGGGGGGCGAGGGGAGGGGGGATCACCTCTAGTAGTTGAAGACAAGACCACCACGAAAGGGAGCCCGGAACGACACGACCCGTACAAGAGGCCGGCGAGGACCGACATAACCCGGACACGACTAGCGGGAGGGAGGCAGACGACCGACGACCAGGAGAAAATGGGGCAGGCGACGATCGGAAGACGACGATCGGAGGGGATCGAGCACAACGAAACTCAGACCGACACCAAACCTAAAACAAAGGCGGAGAACAGACTCAAAAAAACACGAAATCAGTGGTAGCGAAGCAAATATGGTCGATCATAGTTGTAGAATGATTGAGTGGCCGGAGATGGGACTAAAATAGCCCCATCTCCGGCAAGGATGAAGAGATAGGAAGGATAAGGGTGATGGTGGTGGCTATGATGGTGAACAATTAGGGTTTAGATTTGGGGGTTTTTTTGGTGGAGAGAGAAGGGGGAGGATTGTAGAGAGAGAGCGTATACTAAACAACATGGAAATTATAAAAATTTGTCAATTCAAGAATTCGAACCCCTACCCTCATGGGAGGAAACACATTTTGTTTCAACATGTTACCACTGGGCTATTATAACGATTTATCAGGTAAATAGGCATTGTGTCTAACCACTGCAGCACAACTACTAATCTTATATCCAACTACTAATCAGTGGTAACGAATTTTTTGTTCTTTGGTGGTGAGTTTTTTCATATTCGATGTGCTTGTCATATTATAAATCTTGTTGTACAAGCTGGAATGCGGTTGATAGATGATGTGGTGTTCAAAATTAGAGGTGTTGTTAAGCATTTCAAACATTTCGTCCCTAAGAAGAAGTACTTCTATGGTGTAGCACAAACCATGTTTCATCTTAACACGAAAAAAAAGTTGCGTGGGGATAATCTTATTAGATGGAATTCCACGTTCTTGATGCTTGATCGCTTTCTTTACTATAAAGATGTGATTGATCATGTTGTTGGTAGAGATAGGGACATTAAAGTCTTTGCTCTCACATTGAATGAATGGAATCGAGTTTCCGAGCTCTATAATTTCTTAAAGATATTCTATGATGTCACAAACCTGTTTTCAGCTTCGAAAACTCCAACTTCAAATCTGTATTTTCATGGAGTATGGAGGATTCATAGAAAATTGGTGGAGGTTTCACAGGATCCCATAAATTTGTTGTCTCCTATGGCAAAAGAGATGGAAAAGAAATTTGAAAAATATTGGTCTGATTATAGTTTATTGCTTTCATGTGCTGCTGTGTTGGACAAAGTGGAGTATTGTTATGAATTGTTGTTTGGTGAAACTTATGCTAAGGAAGTTGCAGATAAAATTAAGGGGACATTGCTTGACTTGTTTAATGATTATAGAGAGCCATCTGATCACATTTCCTCTTCATTTACACAACGCACAACAACTACTACCACCGGTAATAGTACTGTAGATCAAGAAGAGTTGGGTTTTATAGCTTTTATGAATCGGAAACGGAAGTCAGACTGTCAAAAATCAGAATTGGAGTTGTACTTGGATGAGAGGGTTGAAGATATTGAGGTTTTGTCATATTGGAAAAATAATTCAACTCGATTTCCGAACCTTGCACGTATGGCTCGTGATATTTTGGCAATTCCCGTCTCAACTGTCCCTTCAGAGTCCGCATTCAGTACAGGTAAGAAATTGATTAATCCCTGAAGAGCGTCTTTGGAAAAGACGACCATTGAAGCACTTGCGTGTTATGAAGATTGGTTACGAGCTAAAGGATTATCGTTAGGTAAATTTTTAACTTATTTTTATTCTACCATTAAATTAATAATTCTCTCCACAGATATGTGTTTTTCTACTATTTTGTTATATATATATATATATATATATATATATATAAATATATATATATATATATATAGGTGTGTGTGTGTATAATATCTCATGATTCTCACGGTTTTCTAATTTTTTTTTTAAGGTCCTTCACTTTTGGTTGGTTACGGTGACGCATTTGGTTTAGATATCGAGGATGAAGAGCAAGATGTGGATGACGGATAAAGAAGTGCCTCCCTCCACTGATATTTTGAAGTTTTTGAGACTATATGAAACAAATATGATGTTTATTAATTACTCTCTCCATTTCTATGATTTCTTCCACCTTAAAAGTGACACATTTCTTAAGAAAAATAATAAAATAAGTAAAAGTAGAGAGGGAGTAAAGTAAGTGGGTGTAGACACCCACATTTTGACCGCCAGGTGTCTATAGTAGGTCCCGCCAAGCACCCAATGATGATAGGGCGCAAACGTGCTTTAATGGGCTCGGATATGGGATCAAAATCATGGACATTTAGTTTAGGCTTATTACGGAGTACAAATCTTACAAAACCAACCTCAAATCCAGGCCCAGTGGGTCGTTTCGAGTCAAATGAGACTAATTTGGATCGATTCCGACATCAGGGGTAAAACCGTCTTTTAGCGACCGAGTCAAACCCGGTCAAAGATATTTTTTCCCGAGTCACACGACCGAGTCAAACCGAATTAATATCATCTACATTTTACCAAAAAAAAATGTCCATGGGCAACCCGCTAGGCCCGCTACGTAAACTCCAATTTATATTTAACCTAATAAAACCGGAAGAAAAAAAATGAAGGAGTAATTAAAAATTTAAACTGAAAAATACTTATTGAAAACAGTACTCACCACATTGAGAAGATTAACAGCTCATTTAAAATCCATACTTCTCGTTCATTCCAATTTTCAATTCCCAATATCCTCATTCTATCCAACTTCCTCCACTATAAATCTTTAATACTATATTCACACTTCTTCCAAGTATAATATATTGATACCAAATTATCTATCAAATCTTTACTTAGATGATTATCTACCTATTAATCAAGAAACTATCAGGTAATTTACAATTGCTTTTCTTTTGAAGGTCCTTCACTTTTGGTTTTTGATTCTTATGCGTTCACTCCGTATGCAAATTGCATATCAAAATAAATGGCTCCTGCGAATTCAATACCTAATGTCGTTGAGTTGGATGACAAAGATGAAAATCCTTCTAATGCTAAAGGAACTCCAGTCAATGCTAAGGGGAGAAAATTAAAATCAAAGGTGTGGGAACATATGACAAGGGAAGTTCTTAGTGACGAAACGGTAAAAGCCACTTGCAACTATTGTTCTACTACTTTTACTGGAAATCAAAATAGTGGCACATCTCATCTTTAAAGGCATATCGACTCGTGCTCTAAACGAGTTAATCATGACCTAAGCTACAGGTGCCGGGTGTACAGAAGGAATTGGGATGGGTTGCTTGTGCTACTGCGGTTTATAATATTTGGTGGCAACGGAATCAAGCTCGTTTGGAGGGAAGAGTAATGAGGCCTATATGTGTTTTTCAACGTATTAAAGAAGAGATGTGTATTAGGATACGGGATATGATCAAAGGCAAAATATCGTCTCAGGATAAACAGTGGCTTATGAACTTATTATAGGCTCCTGTTTCTGTACAAATTTTGATTTTTTGATTAATATCATCTACATTTTACCAAAGAAAAATGTCCATGGGCAACCCACTAGGCCCGCTACGTAAACTCAAATTTTTATTTAACCTAATAAAACCGGAAGAAAAAAATGAAGGAGTAATTAAAAATTTAAACTGAAAAATACTTATTGAAAACAGTACTCACCACATTGAGAAGATTAACAGCTCATTGAAAATCCATACTTCTCGTTCATTCCAATTTTCAATTCCCAATATCCTCATTCTATCCAACTTCCTCCACTATAAATCTTTAATACTATATTCACACTTCTTCCAAGTATAATATATTGATACCAAATTATCTATCAAATCTTTACTTAGATGATTATCTACCTATTAATCAAGAAACTATCAGGTAATTTACAATTGCTTTTCTTTTGAAGGTCCTTCACTTTTGGTTTTTGATTCTTATGCGTTCACTCCGTATGCAGATTGCATAACAAAATAAATGGCTCCTGCGAATTCAATACCTAATGTCGTTGAGTTGGATGACGAAGATGAAAATCCTTCTAATGCTAAAGGAACTCCAGTCAATGCTAAGGGGAGAAAATTAAAATCAAAGGTGTGGGAACATATGACAAGGGAAGTTCTTAGTGACGAAACGGCAAAAGCCACTTGCAACTATTGTTCTACTACTTTTACTGGAAATCAAAATAGTGGCAATTCTCATCTTAAAAGGCATATCGACTCGTGCTCTAAACGAGTTAATCATGACCTAAGCTACAGGTGCCGGGTGTGCCGGAGGAATTGGGATGGGTTGTTTGTGCTGTTGCGGTGTATAATATTTGGTGGCAACGGAATCAAGCTCGTTTGGAGGGAAGAGTAATGAGGCCTATATGTGTTTTTCAACGTATTAAAGAAGAGATGTGTATTAGGATACGGGATATGATCAAAGGCAAAATGTCGTCTCAGAATAGACAGTGGCTTATGAACTTATTATAGGCTCCTGTTTCTGTACAAATTTTGATTTTTTGATTAATATCATCTACATTTTACCAAAAAAAATGTCCATGAGCAACCCGCTACGTAAACTCCAATTTTTATTTAACCTAATAAAACCGGAAGAAAAAAATGAAGGAGTAATTAAAAATTTAAACTGAAAAATACTTATTGAAAACAGTACTCACCACATTGAGAAGATTAACAGCTCATTGAAAATCCATACTTCTCGTTCATTCCAATTTTCAATTCCCAATATCCTCATTCTATCCAACTTCCTCCACTATAAATCTTTAATACTATATTCACACTTCTTCCAAGTATAATATATTGATACCAAATTATCTATCAAATCTTTACTTAGATGATTATCTACCTATTAATCAAGAAACTATCAGGTAATTTACAATTGCTTTTCTTTTGAAGGTCCTTCACTTTTGGTTTTTGATTCTTATGCGTTCACTCCGTATGCAGATTGCATATCAAAATAAATGGCTCCTGCGAATTCAATACCTAATGTCGTTGAGTTGGATGACAAAGATGAAAATCCTTCTAATGCTAAAGGAACTCCAGTCAATGCTAAGGGGAGAAAATTAAAATCAAAGGTGTGGGAACATATGACAAGGGAAGTTCTTAGTGACGAAACGGTAAAAGCCACTTGCAACTATTGTTCTACTACTTTTAATGGAAATCAAAATAGTGGCACATCTCATCTTAAAAGGCATATCGACTTGTGCTCTAAACGAGTTAATCATGACCTAAGCTACAGGTGCCGGGTGTGCAGGAGGAATTGGGATGGGTTGCTTGTGTTGCTGCGGTGTATAATATTTGGTGGCAACGGAATCAAGCTCGTTTGGAGGGAAGAGTAATGAGGCCTATATGTGTTTTTCAACGTATTAAAGAAGAGATGTGTATTAGGATACGGGATATGATCAAAGGCAAAATGTCGTCTCAGGATAGACAGTGGCTTATGAACTTATTATAGGCTCCTGTTTCTGTACAAATTTTGATTTTTTGATTAATATCATCTACATTTTACCAAAAAAAATGTCCATGGGCAACCCGCTAGGCCCGCTACGTAAACTCATATTTATATTTAACCTAATAAAACCGGAAGAAAAAAAATGAAGGAGTAATTAAAAATTTAAACTGAAAAATACTTATTGAAAACAGTACTCACCACATTGAGAAGATTAACAGCTCATTGAAAATCCATACTTCTCGTTCATTCCAATTTTCAATTCCCAATATCCTCATTCTATCCAACTTCCTCCACTATAAATCTTTAATACTATATTCACACTTCTTCCAAGTATAATATATTGATACCAAATTATCTATCAAATCTTTACTTAGATGATTATCTACCTATTAATCAAGAAACTATCAGGTAATTTACAATTGCTTTTCTTTTGAAGGTCCTTCACTTTTGGTTTTTGATTCTTATGCGTTCACTCCGTATGCAGATTGCATAACAAAATAAATGGCTCCTGCGAATTCAATACCTAATGTCGTTGAGTTGGATGACAAAGATGAAAATCCTTCTAATGTTAAGGAACTCCAGTCAATGCTAAGGGGAGAAAATTAAAATCAAAGGTGTGGGAACATATGACAAGGGAAGTTCTTAGTGACGAAACGGTAAAAGCCACTTGCAACTATTGTTCTACTACTTTTACTGGAAATCAAAATAGTGGCACATCTCATCTTAAAAGGCATATCGACTCGTGCTCTAAACGAGTTAATCATGACATTAGAAACTATTGCATATCTGGTATTGGGGCGTCAACTATGTCTTTAAAAAATCCCTCTGTTAATTTGGACGAAGTTCGTAGGGCTATTTGCATTTATGTTGTGGCTGGTGCGCATCCTTTTGCTACTTGTGAGGAACCTGGCTTCAAATACATGGTGTCTACTATGTGTCCTCAATTTAAGCTTATTAGTAGAAAGACATTAAAAAGAGATGCTATGAAATATTTTAATGATGAAAGATGTGTTATACTTGAACTACTCCAGAATGCTTGTGGGAGAATTAGTTTTACTACAGACAATTGGAGAAGTGAGCATACTGACGATGAGTATATGTGCATTACGGCCCACTGGATTGATAATAATTGGGAATTGCAGAAGAGAATAATTAAATTTGCAGCCTTGACACCACCGTTTGATGGACGGTCTCTAGCTGATGAGATTGCTTTGTGTTTAGGACAATGGAAAATCGATAACAAGGTCTTAGGGTTCACAGTTGATAATGCTTCCTATAATGATACTATGATTAGTTATCTCAAATCTGATTTATTAAGAAAGAAATTTATTTTATTTTTTTTCTTGCCAACAAAGACAGAAAGCACCCTACAACAAGTTCAGAGTCAACACTAAAAAGTGTCCTCTGTTGTTAAGGGATTGGGAGATACATAAAACATTAAGAACAACGTAAAAACTTAAAGAACGCCTAAAAACTAGAACGCTACGAGGTCCAAGGGCCAAAGCATGCTGACGGAGATCAGTAAAAAAAGACACGAGCTTTAGCATCCACCATAGCATCATCCAAGTTGTAAACTCCATACGATCGCTGATAGGACGACTGGCACACACAAAATGCACTTACGCCATAAAGACGTAGAAGGGAAACGAGGAAGACAAGTCTGGCGGACCTGTCATCAATGGAGTAGAAACTCCTACATTTTGGTAGTCGAACACGCCTAGAACAAGGCCAGCAAATCAAAGAGCAAACCCAAACGTCGAAACAGAGTCTGCGTCGTCCAGTAGCCTTCCTAAAGAGCACCACCACCCTAGAAAAAGACTCAAGAAAAGCATAACCAACACACCCATAGCACCCGAGGGCCAAGCTTATTCTAAAAGGGAAAATTAACCTACAACATAGACTCCTAACGGAGATTATTATGAATAAAAAAACGTAGAAGCAGGAAATAAAGAGGCATCATTGTCAAAGAGGGGAAATCACCATCACAACCAACCAACGCAACACCCAAATCGAACCTATCTACAGTTCAACCAAACACCAATTACTCCACAAGTAAGAAGACCACACCAAGAAGCAACCACAATGATCACATGCATCGGGAGTCATCCACCATACCCAACAAGGAAAAGACAGAACATAAAAAGACGAAAAGAGAAACAAGGCTCAATCAAAACCAACCGATGAGAACGTCAAGACCGATCGTCGGAGACTACAACCAAAAACGGACTCGGACGAAAGACACAACCCTAACCCTAAACAACCCATAAAGAAACCAAGTCTCCGACAGTCTTACATAGGGCTACGGTGGGGGAAGGGGGCGAGGGGAGGGGGGAACACCATGGCTCTGCCATGCAAGACAACCCGAGACCGAACAAGAAAAAAACAGAACGGACAAATCAACAACATACTAGAGATGGGGGAGGGGGGCGAGGGGAGGGGGGATCACCTCTAGTAGTTGAAGACAAGACCACCACGAAAGGGAGCCCGGAACGACACGACCCGTACAAGAGGCCGGCGAGGACCGACATAACCCGGACACGACTAGCGGGAGGGAGGCAGACGACCGACGACCAGGAGAAAATGGGGCAGGCGACGATCGGAAGACGACGATCGGAGGGGATCGAGCACAACGAAACTCAGACCGACACCAAACCTAAAACAAAGGCGGAGAACAGACTCAAAAAAACACGAAATCAGTGGTAGCGAAGCAAATATGGTCGATCATAGTTGTAGAATGATTGAGTGGCCGGAGATGGGACTAAAATAGCCCCATCTCCGGCAAGGATGAAGAGATAGGAAGGATAAGGGTGATGGTGGTGGCTATGATGGTGAACAATTAGGGTTTAGATTTGGGGGTTTTTTTGGTGGAGAGAGAAGGGGGAGGATTGTAGAGAGAGAGCGTATACTAAACAACATGGAAATTATAAAAATTTGTCAATTCAAGAATTCGAACCCCTACCCTCATGGGAGGAAACACATTTTGTTTCAACATGTTACCACTGGGCTATTATAACGATTTATCAGGTAAATAGGCATTGTGTCTAACCACTGCAGCACAACTACTAATCTTATATCCAACTACTAATCAGTGGTAACGAATTTTTTGTTCTTTGGTGGTGAGTTTTTTCATATTCGATGTGCTTGTCATATTATAAATCTTGTTGTACAAGCTGGAATGCGGTTGATAGATGATGTGGTGTTCAAAATTAGAGGTGTTGTTAAGCATTTCAAACATTTCGTCCCTAAGAAGAAGTACTTCTATGGTGTAGCACAAACCATGTTTCATCTTAACACGAAAAAAAAGTTGCGTGGGGATAATCTTATTAGATGGAATTCCACGTTCTTGATGCTTGATCGCTTTCTTTACTATAAAGATGTGATTGATCATGTTGTTGGTAGAGATAGGGACATTAAAGTCTTTGCTCTCACATTGAATGAATGGAATCGAGTTTCCGAGCTCTATAATTTCTTAAAGATATTCTATGATGTCACAAACCTGTTTTCAGCTTCGAAAACTCCAACTTCAAATCTGTATTTTCATGGAGTATGGAGGATTCATAGAAAATTGGTGGAGGTTTCACAGGATCCCATAAATTTGTTGTCTCCTATGGCAAAAGAGATGGAAAAGAAATTTGAAAAATATTGGTCTGATTATAGTTTATTGCTTTCATGTGCTGCTGTGTTGGACAAAGTGGAGTATTGTTATGAATTGTTGTTTGGTGAAACTTATGCTAAGGAAGTTGCAGATAAAATTAAGGGGACATTGCTTGACTTGTTTAATGATTATAGAGAGCCATCTGATCACATTTCCTCTTCATTTACACAACGCACAACAACTACTACCACCGGTAATAGTACTGTAGATCAAGAAGAGTTGGGTTTTATAGCTTTTATGAATCGGAAACGGAAGTCAGACTGTCAAAAATCAGAATTGGAGTTGTACTTGGATGAGAGGGTTGAAGATATTGAGGTTTTGTCATATTGGAAAAATAATTCAACTCGATTTCCGAACCTTGCACGTATGGCTCGTGATATTTTGGCAATTCCCGTCTCAACTGTCCCTTCAGAGTCCGCATTCAGTACAGGTAAGAAATTGATTAATCCCTGAAGAGCGTCTTTGGAAAAGACGACCATTGAAGCACTTGCGTGTTATGAAGATTGGTTACGAGCTAAAGGATTATCGTTAGGTAAATTTTTAACTTATTTTTATTCTACCATTAAATTAATAATTCTCTCCACAGATATGTGTTTTTCTACTATTTTGTTATATATATATATATATATATATATATATATATATAAATATATATATATATATATATATAGGTGTGTGTGTGTATAATATCTCATGATTCTCACGGTTTTCTAATTTTTTTTTTAAGGTCCTTCACTTTTGGTTGGTTACGGTGACGCATTTGGTTTAGATATCGAGGATGAAGAGCAAGATGTGGATGACGGATAAAGAAGTGCCTCCCTCCACTGATATTTTGAAGTTTTTGAGACTATATGAAACAAATATGATGTTTATTAATTACTCTCTCCATTTCTATGATTTCTTCCACCTTAAAAGTGACACATTTCTTAAGAAAAATAATAAAATAAGTAAAAGTAGAGAGGGAGTAAAGTAAGTGGGTGTAGACACCCACATTTTGACCGCCAGGTGTCTATAGTAGGTCCCGCCAAGCACCCAATGATGATAGGGCGCAAACGTGCTTTAATGGGCTCGGATATGGGATCAAAATCATGGACATTTAGTTTAGGCTTATTACGGAGTACAAATCTTACAAAACCAACCTCAAATCCATGCCCAGTGGGTCGTTTCGAGTCAAATGAGACTAATTTGGATCGATTCCGACATCAGGGGTAAAACCGTCTTTTAGCGACCGAGTCAAACCCGGTCAAAGATATTTTTTCCCGAGTCACACGAGCTGGCCGTGACACTACACGGCTGATTCGGACTCAAACACCAAAAAACTCAGCTTCAAATAATATTAAACAAATCCGTTTAAGGATAGAATTCGATCTCAAGTAGGAATTCTATCCGGAAACCGAATCAGACATCGACCGAGCTCCAAATACTCGGCCGAGACAGCCGAATACTCGGCCAAACACTCCCCAACCAGCCGAGATGTTTGCTTCTTCACCAAGAAACGAGAAGTTTATTCCCTTACGAACTCTCGTATTTCCTATCCAAACCGGTATTTCTTGCCACACAAGCAAGACTACCTCGACTCCTATAAATAGGACCTCATGATACACGATTTTTCATACACGATTTCCATACAACAATTTTTCAGCAACCAAAATATATACATCCGTCATCCTCGATATCAAAAAAAGGCAATACGAAGCAAATCCCGAAGTATCCTCGAAGTCCCGACGAAACCGTCCCAGCCGGCCGAACCAAACGTCCCACACGACCAAAAAACGCACCAATCCGCACCACCTTAACTCACCCACATCATCTCGACGCTCCCGTGCCTAAGCCACCGTCCGACGAGCCTTATACCGAGAACGCAAAGCATGTAGGTTGAGGGTGTAAATCAAACCCGATTCTTCTTCCTTTCTCTCTCTTTCTCACGTTTTTCTTCCTTTTTTTTAGTTTTCGTCGGTCGTTTTGTATTTTAATATGGGTCGTTCGTCGCATATATTTTTCTAATATCGATAATATCAAAAACTATTTTCATATTAACAAACATTCTTAAGATGCAATATCAACTCTATAGTTGAATGTTGTAACAAAAGGAATTAAATCAAAACTCGACGATATAAAGTCGTTACATCTTTTTTTCCTTTTTTTCGTTCAAACTTTTATTTTTGTCTCCTTTTTACAAAACCTTTTTTTAATTCATTCCGAATACTCGATATCGATTTCATAATCGAATATCGGGTACGACGAATATCGAAAACATAGATCGAATACAAATTAATTCATATTTTGTACGCGATTTATCAAAATTAGCAATTTCGAACAAAAAAATAAAATTGGACAGACCCGCACGCGAGTCGCGCCACACCCAGGCGACTCGCGCACGGGCCTGAAATTCGAGTCGTTTTTTTAGCTTTCTTCGTTCGTTTTATTTTATTTATTCCACGAAACGATTTCAAAATTTACATCTTTTCTAAAACTATTCCGAATATTTGATATTGATTTCGTAGTCAACTATTAAATATAACGAATATCGAAAATATTAGATCGAGTGCGAATTATGCAATATTTGTACGCGGTTTAATAAAAACGTCGAGTCTTCGAAAATCGTCTCAAAAATCAGACCGACACGCGACTCGCCGGCATCCCGGGCGAGCCGCGCGGCCGGCTGCCTCGACGCCCCCTTTTTCTCGTTTTTTTTTTTTATTATTTTTCGAGCTTCGTTTTTTTATACAAAACATCGGTTTTAACAATATTTTCCAGATTTCGATTAATATTTATTTATTTTTTTCGATCTCGTATATTTATTTGCTATATTATTTTCACAAACCGTTACTAACTCGTTTTCTCGTGTTTGTAGCTTTTTATTTGTTTTTATCGTTTTATTAGACTAAAACGAACTCACATGCTAAAATAACTTTGACGTTATTAGTTTAATATGCATTAAACGACTTAGCAACCCACTTTATTTTTCTCACATGCTTAGGAAAATAATGTTTGCATATCATTTAACCGTCGAACTAACCCGTGTACACCAAAAACGAACGATATCCTAGTAAAGGCCGCTAAGTGCGGGCGGGGTTGGGTGTTCTTAGTGAACTTCCCAACACGTACCCTCACCCCTTACTCAGAACCGTGATTTCCGGATGTCCGAAACCATTGGCAACGAGAGTCATTCAATATACGATTAACCGCCCAGTCGGCATCGGTATCGATATGCAAAGGGACGAGCCCAATAAACTCTGACATCGGAAATGGGCCGTATTTTGTATACGGCCCACTACGACATAGAGTGGGCTCGAACGGTTCCGAATAACCACAAAATTCGGTGGCGACTCCTACTTCGATTTAAATTTCAATTTGACCATCTCATATGGAGATTCATTCGCCTCCCCAAACCCGCGCATGGCCGCGTCGGGGTGGACCTATGTCATGTCCACAATTTGACGACTCCGCTGTGGATCAACTGATGAGTCACTTACCATCGGCATCCCTAGGGTGAGACTCGAAAAGAAATCGTTAGAATAGTAATGTACACGTTTTAGTTCAATGGGCCATGCATAACCCAATCTTTCCCGGGCCGGTTACTTGTGACCGACGTCCCACTATACCACGGTGCATTCCTACATGGGTGCGCTAAAGACATCGATGGTGGAACTCGTCTAGGTTTTGCGGCATGTCCTAAGACCAACTCGGCTTAGGGAGTCCGTCCTCAATATGAGAAAGCCATCGTTGTTGGTATAGACCCTATTAGACCGACCGAGACTTAGACTAAGAGCATACATGGCGTCATTATACTGTTCCGTGACTACGTGCTACTTGATCCATGTCTCGTCTTTTCAAAAACCGTTGTTTTCAAAAAAAAACTTGCATCTTTTTTGAAAACTATCCATTTTTCAAACCCGGAAAGCTACCGAATTTAGGACTTATGATTTTGACTCAAAATAGCCTATTTTTAGCCGGTATGTTGTCCAAAACTTTCCAAAAATTCGAAAATCTCGGCCCGATGACACCTTTTTTTTTCGATTTTCAAAAAAGATCGGGCCGTCCTATCCGACTTTGCTCGGTTTTCAAATCCAAATCCTCTTTTCAAACCTTCTTCTTCTTAGGACTTCCCGTATTTAGCAGTGTCGGGTCTTTTCATAAGTAGCAAGAGTCTATAGCATCGAAACTCCGTCGATCTTACATCACGGGTTTCCACCCCATCCCAAGTCCGCCTTATTAGTCAAGGCACGGCCCACCTACGTAGGACAAACTCCTACAAAGGAAAGCCCATTTACACAATCGAGTCCAAAGTCTGGGGATTAGCACACACGTAGGTCTTTCTTCGAACGGGACTAGGCCCACTATGCCGAAATCCTAAAGAAAACCCACCGTCCATGAGTCACCCGTCTAGGAGTCGGTTTTTAGTCCGTTTCCGAGTCTAATCGTTTTTCTCGGGATGCACCTTTCGATCTGGGTCCGATTCTGATTACATGGTGTTCTTACAGACAGGCCACCTCACACCCGAACCATGACTAAGGACGCTATTGATCAACTGAACACTTCGTTGGCCAAGATCCAAGAGCAACTTGACCGAATTAGGGGTGATCAGATTGCCATGTTACCCGGGTTAGCGCCATCGAACAGGACAAGCCCAAGGACGGAGATGAAGCTCATGGGCCATTAGCCGAATTGACTAGCACAGTCCTCAAACTGCAAGAGCAGGTCCATTTGTCGACCCACAACTCGATCCATACGGAGAATGCTCGAACCTACTCTCCCCTGACCGACCAATTGCCTGCCAATCTCAATTTGACAGGCCTCCCGATGTTCGACGGAACAGAAGACCCGGTATTACATATCCGGGCCTTCAAAGAGTTTATGGCCCTAAAAGGAGTTAAGTCAGACATGTTCAAGCATCTGTTTGCCTCCTCGCTAGAGAAGCACCCGAGAGCCTGGTTCTATAGGCTCGATTCCAAGAAATACAAGTCTTGGGACGACGTAGCAACGGAATTCGCCCGGAACTACGCTGACAATACGGAGATCCAAACCACGATGCGCACCCTGGAAGTAATGGCCCAGGAACCAAAGGAAGGGTTTACAAAGTACCTTCAACGCTGGAGGGCTGAAAGTGTCAAACTGGTCGATAAGCCCAGTGAAAAAGTCCTGGTTGAAGCCTTTGTCAAGAATCTCCTGCCCGCCTACCGGATCCATCTCCGGTACGCCATCATACCTAGCTTCGCGGTCCTAACCGAAATGGGAACGAGAATCGAGGATGATCTAAGGATGGAAAGCCTCACTAAGGCCTCCACCAAGGGATACCAAGGGGCCAGCTCATCAACAAGCAAGCCCGCTTCTGCCGCTGCTACTCGTAGCATTTTTGACGAGGTAAATCTACTTGACAACCCGTCCAAGAAGAATGCGCCACCCCGAGTGTTCACCGACATAGGTACTACCTATGCAAATGCCTTACAAAGGCTTTCATCAAAAGGCCTCATCGCCCCGATAGGCCCAACACCTGATCCTCCAGTTGAGCGTCGCTCCAAATTCTACGACGCCCAAGCCTACTGCAAATACCATCAGGGTAAGGGACACGATACCGAGAAATGCTGGAAACTGAAGCATCTTATCCAGGATCTCATCGAAAGCGGGAAAATCCCTTTACCCGGAGGTAAGCCCAACAACAAGGACAATCCGTTGGCCACTCACGCTATCTTCCCCGGAGAGGTTATAGACTGCTCACACCTAATTTCCCCGTTTATCCCACAAATCAACGGGATCTGGTGTGACGACGAAGACGACGTCTATCTCACTAAGGGAGAAGCGGTCCCTATCACATCCGAGGAAATCCAGAAGGTTAAGTCCAAAGCCTTAACCAGCAGTCAGGCCCTCTTCATCACCGAACCATCGCCCAAAACGGAGGTTGTCCCGGAAGAGCCGCCAACTACTGAAAAGGCTCTGGTAAAGCAGTTGAGCAAGACTCGAGTTGACCTCTCTATATGGCAACTCCTAGTTAGCTCTCAGGAACACCGAGAGGCACTCACTAAGGCCCTCGATCAAGTCAAGATCGACTCTATGGCTACTCCAGCTGAAATGGTAGCCACGGTTCTGCCCCACCTAAAGGGGAAAGCAAAAGAAGAAGGCCCGCTCATCACCTTCTCCAATGCTGATCTGCCATCATTTGGGCCAGCCCACAACATGGCTCTCTACATCACGGTAATCTGCCGTGGAAAATATATGCCCATGACCCTTATTGACGACGGGTCTGCAGTGAACGTCCTTCCCTTAAGGACCGCCAAAGCCCTCGGTATCACCGAGGCCGACTACATCCCTACAACTCAAACTATTCAGGCTTTCGACGGGAGTCCAAAGTCCATAGCCGGGGCCGTGAAACTCACTATCATAACAGGCCCAATAGAGAAAGAGCTGGAATTTCAAGTAATTGACGTGACCTCTTCCTTTAACCTTCTTCTAGGAAGACCCTGGATCCACTCGACCAGGGCTGTGTCCTCCACTCTGCATCGGAAAATCAAGCTACCTTTGCACGATACCGTCATCACTCTAGAAGCCACGCCTATGACTGTGGCCAACTGCAACACCTCGGGCCGCACCGATCTTTGGGGGTTCGACTTCATAGGGGCCATCGAAGAAGAATACCTTTTCCGACCCGACTTTACGGTTAGCATGGACCGGATGTTACAAAATCTGGGCTTCTTACCAGGGGTCACATCAAGGCCCGATCTCCCTGCAGGAAAAATCCTTGAAGTCCTTGACGACGGGAGAATTCAAACCGGTCTGGGCTACACCCTGACCCCGGAAAATATGGGCCAAACCGGAACCGGTAAAGTCATCTTCGTCACGCCGGTGTTCGAGTCCGTCCAAACGGGCCTATATCGGCCTCCAACCACACGCCCTGGGACCCACTTGGCCCAGGTCTGCAACTACATACCCGACGACATCTTCGCCCTTGTCCAGTCCGAAGATGCTAAGAATGCTGAGCCCACGCTGGGGCTACTTTTTGGGGAGGAGCTCGCGACCCCGACACCGAAGGAGGAGCTAGTCAGCCTCATTCTCCGCAGCCGCACCTTCGATCCATCCAAACTGATCTCGGATGTTGGATCCGGGACAGGTAAGAGAGCCTGGAGAAAGACTGTCAAGTGGACTGACAGTCAAGGAAGGACTTTCAAACTGATCACAGGAGAAGGAGAAATGCCAGAATCTGAGTCTGAGTCTGAGTCAGAGTCCGAGTCAGAGTCTGAGATCGAGTCTAGTGAGTCCGGTGCTAGGGTCAGTCCTGTAACTCCCCCTCTCCCTTTGGTTTTTCCTGGTGCTTCGAAGTCTGTCCCGAGCACCCTACCTATCCCGCCACTGACTAGCGATCAGATGGCAGCTCTTTTCGAGCTTTTCTCTCGATTTATGAATAATAACAACCGTTCTGCTTACGACTTGTCTCATTTTCAAAAATTCCTGAATTTTCAAAATATTCTATGCAATGACATTGAGAAACCCGATGAACAGGTATCCTTACCTCCACATCTGATCGAGCAACTAGAGCAGAGGGAATCCCGCAATCCGGTAATCGAAGAAACCGAATTTATCAACGTGGGAACAACCTTAGAACCTCAGATGCTTAAGATAGGGTTATCTCTAGATCCCAGGGAGAAACAACAATTCATTGATCTCCTTCAAGAGTTAAAAGATGTCTTCGCATGATCCTACAAGGACATGCCGGGGACAGACCGCGAAATAGCCGAGCACCATATACCGATCAAGGAAGGGTTCAAACCGGTTAAGCAGAAACTCCGACGCATGAGGCCCGAATGGTCCCTTAAAGTCAAGGAAGAAGTCGATAAACAATTCAAGGCTGGGTTCATACGAGTCTCCGAGTATCCAGATTGGGTTGCAAACATCGTACCGGTCCCTAAAAAAGACGGTAAGGTGCGTGTCTGCGTGGACTTTCGGGATCTTAACAAGGCGAGCCCGAAAGACGATTTCCCGTTGCCACACATCGATATACTGGTGGACAACACAGCTGATCATGCCCTTCTATCATTCATGGACGGGTATGCCGGGTACAATCAAATAAAAATGGCAGAGGAAGATATGGATAAGACCACCTTCATTACACCTTGGGGTACTTATTGCTATACCGTCATGCCATTTGGTCTCATTAATGCCGGGGCCACCTATCAGCGAACCGCCACGACTTTATTACATGACATGATGCATAAAGAAGTGGAAGTTTACGTGGACGATATGATCGTCAAATCCAAGCACAGGGACGGTCACATCACCACCCTGAGAAGATTTTTCACCCGATTACGCAAATACAACATGAGACTAAACCCTCAGAAATGCAGTTTCGGGGTAACCTCTGGCAAATTACTGGGTCACATCGTCAGCCAACGCGGTATCGAAGTCGATCCAGCTAAGATCAAGGCCATCACCGAGATGCAGCCTCCTAGGACCGAAAAGGAGATAAGAGGTTTTCTCGGAAAGGTCCAATACATCAGCAGGTTCATTTCAAAACTAACCATGGTGTGCGAACCGATCTTCAAAAAGCTGAAAATAGGGGAACGGTTACTATGGGACGACAAGTGTCAAGCAGCCTTTGACAGAATCAAGGAAATCTTGTCTTCACCGCCGGTCCTGATGCCACCTCAGCACGGTTTACCTTTGTCGTTGTACCTAACCACGACAGAGACAGCCATGGGGGCTATGTTAGCTCAAACGGTCAACTCCGAAGAACGAGCAATATACTACATCAGCAAAAAGTTTTTAGAGTACGAGTGTAAGTACACCATGCTCGAAAAGACGTGTTTAGCACTGGTCTGGGCCACTAAAAAGCTCCGACATTAAATGCTCAGCTATGAGGTACAGGTACTGTCAAGGATGGATCCGATCAAATATCTTTTCGAAAAGCCCATTCTCAATGGCAGAATATCAAGATGGACCCTGATGTTGGCAGAATTCGATCTGAAGTTCGTACCATTGAAAGCCATCAAGGGCCGAGTAGTAGCCGAATTTCTCGCTGACAGTCCCGTAACCGAAGAAGGACACACCGACACTTGGTCCTTCCCAGATGAAGATATTTTCCATACTGACACCAAGACATGGGATTTATACTTCGACGGAGCATCCAACTTCCGAGGATTTGGGGTCGGAATCCTCCTAATCTCGCTAAGAGGGGAACATACTCCCGTATCTATCAAATTGGACTTTGACGTCACCAATAACGCTGCTGAGTATGAAGCATGTATCCACGGGCTACAAGCCGCCGCCGATTTAGGGGTCACAAACCTCCGAGTACACGGCGACTCATCACTGGTCATTAACCAAGCACTCCAAAAATGGAAAACCCGAAATGCCAATCTCGTGGCCTACCAGGCACGAGTAAGGGATCTCGAGAAACGGTTCCAAAAGGTAAAATATATATATATATCTGCCTCGGGAAGAAAATCAGTTCGCAGACGCACTTTCGAAACTGGCGTCTTTACTAAATATTCCCGATCATATGACCAGCATGCCGATTTGCGTCGAAAGACGATCCGCGCCAGCATATATCCATGACATCGAGGATATCGAGATACCCGATCCCGAGCCAGGGTACAAGGCAATCCAGATGTATTTGACAACCGGGGAGTATCCACCCGGGGCCGATAATCGAGCCAAAAAGGCCTTGCGTAGGCTAACAACCCAGTTCGTCCGTACCGACGACGGACAACTTTACAAGAAGACACCACAGGGGGCTCTCCTTTTATGTGTCGACAAGGGTAATGCTGAAAAGGTCATGGCCGAAGTACATGACGGTGAGTGTGGTCCTCACATGAACGCCCAGATGCTAGTCCGGAAGATCATGAGACTTGGATATTACTGGAAAAGCATGGAAACCGATTGCCAGCTATATGTCAGACATTGCCATAATTGCCAAATTTTCGCTAATGTACAGCACATGCCACCATCCCTGCTGTATACCATGACGTCACCCTGGCCATTTTCAACATGGGGAATCGATATAATCGGAAAGATAAACCCCTCGGGAACCGGAGGACACTGTTTCATTTTAGTAGCAATCGACTATTTCACCAAATGGGTCGAAGCGGAATCCTACCGTATTCTCAACGCCAGCCACGTTGCCAAATTTATCCAAAACTAGATAATATGCCGATATGGGATCCCTCACGAATTCATCAGTGACCACGGGACCCACTTTCAGGCCGAGACGGCAGCCTTGTTAGCCAAATACAAGATCCAAAGACATACGTCTTCACCCTACCGACCCCAAACCAATGGAGCGGTAGAAGCAGCTAACAAAACCATTGTCACCATACTCAAAAAGATGGCTGACAATTATCGGGACTGACCCGATAAGATACCATTTGCCTTTTGGGGATATCGAACCTCGATTCGTACTGCGACCGGGGCAACACCGTATTACCTTACATACGGGATGGAAGCGGTCCAACTTGTCGAGCTGGAGGTACCGTCACTCAGAATCCTACTCGAAAGTCAAGTACCAGAAGCCGATTGGGTTCGAGCACGTTATGACTCGTTAGTACTTCTAGACGAACGGCGATCTCGTGCCCTCAATAACATACAGATTTACCAGAAAAGAATCCAACGGGCTTTCAACAAAAGGGTAAGGCCCAAGAACATTATAGAGGGAGATCTGGTTCTCAAGTCCGTACGAGCTTTATTACCAGTAGACCCAAGGAGAAAGTTCAAACCTAACTGGGCCGGACCTTATTTGGTAAAGAAGATTCTATCAGGCGGAGCGGTAATGCTAACAGATCTGGACGGGAATGAGTTTGTCAACCCAACTAACCTGGACCAGCTGAAACGTTATTACCCTTAACCCGTTTCTCTCAATGTCATTTGCAAAAAGTTTATTAAAAACATCCTTTCAAAATAAACTTTTAAAGACAAGTCAAAAGCTAGAATTACTTATTCTACTGTTATAAACATCTTGAACCAATAGTCTTGATGTATTTCGAAATTGCGATTTAAAGTCTGAACTACGTTTGGTTTGATTCCGCTATTTGTGGATACGTAGGCAGCCCCTCAAAAAGGGCACAACCACTGCAATCGAAAAACAGGAACGGTTTCTAATAAACTTCCTTTATTTATTTCAAAAAATTCAATTACAAAAAAAATCCAAAAAAAAAACAACACACAAATAGTACTAATATTTAAATAATAAAAAATCCAAGGAATTTTTCCCTTTCCCTTGTCCTTAGTCTCTTTTTCGGCCCACCGACGTCGACGTGGAGGTGAACGCTCCCGAATCACCAAGGGAATCTCCTTAACCCGGGCTCGTTTCTTTGAACTTGATTCCCCGGTCACCTCGGTTGGTCCTAGCCGGATCCGTGCCCTCTCGGGTAGCCGCTCCCGCGGCCCAAGCCTGTCTCGGACCGCTAGCTTAGGTCCGAGCCTTCTCTCTAAGTCACTAGCTCCGGTCTCTTTAGCTGGAGTCTTAGTCTTTGACTTAGAACCTGACTCCGGCCCGACAAAGGTAGTTGGGGTTTCTTCTTCAAAGAACCATCTATTATTATCCTTCACCGTTTCTCTACGGGCTAAGTCAAAAGCCTCATCGGTCTTTAAAGCTTCACGGGCCTCTTTGGATTCTTCAGAAGCCCATTTAAGATATGATTCAGAAACCCAAGCGGTCTGACAAGGGCGAGGTATAGTCCACATGACCCGGGTAAACCAGCGTTGTAACCATGTGTCACACATAGCGTCCGTCAATTGGACCGAAACGCTTATAATTGCTTCAGTTTCGGGGATCTGCTGAAATGAACCAAACTGCCTTAGAAGACGATCTGGGTAAAAATGGACGGTCCAGTCCAGGGACAAAATCACCAGGTAACGGGCTTTATCTCTTTTAGCTAGGCCCGTCATCTTCGAGAGGAACCACCAGATCATGTTCCACCTAATCAAGGGCCCGCCATGGAATTTTAACTATTCATCCCAATACTTTCGATTTATGAGATGATTGGAGCTGATTCGTCGAGACCGTGAGCCTATCTGACAGCTTCGATATCTGGATATGCTCGTCGGGGGCTCTATAATTGACAAGCGCTCGGATAACCAAATCTGCAAAAAATTTCGAAAAGTCAGAACTTTCGAAAAATCAAAAAAAAATTCCGAAAAAAAAAAATCAAAAAAAAAAAAAAATCGGAAATTCGAAAAATCAAAAAAATCGGAAATTCGAAAAATCAAAAATTTCGGAAATTCGAAAAAAATCAGTCAAAAAATTTTGTTTTTTCGGAAATTAAAAAAAAAAATTCGGAAAAATTTTCGAAAAAAAGAAAAAAAAAGGGTCAAATACCTGCAGAAGACGAATGCCGCCCGTTAATTGCCGATCTGGATCAAGTCTCCTCGCATCAAGGCCCATGATGATCTCCCCAGTTATCAGCCAGGCTGGGCTGTAACCTGCCTCCATTTGATCCACTATGCTGATTAGCCTGATTTCGCCCAAACATGAGTCAGCATCCATCCGACCTTCAAAAGCGTATCGATGCAGCATACAGAAGGCAAAAGCCCTGCGCCTGTGGATAGAAGAAATCCTGGGACCATTGGGATCCATTAATTTATCAGCTAGGTCAAACAGGGAAACAGAATTTCCCTTCACCATACGGGAAGTCTCAGCATGAGACAACCCAAGAAAGTCCCTCAGCCTCCTCCTTGGATCAGGGTAAAAAGGAGGAATAGCAGGATGAGCATTAGGGCACCAACCCCCTACAGCTGCAATCTCTTCGGGAAGGGGACATATTTCTCCCCGGGGAAAGGCGAAAACATGATGGGTAGTATCCCAAAAGGTCAAGCAAGCATCCAGGAAATGGGTATCCACCTTAAGTCGCTGAAGCGGGAACAAAGCCACAATTCCCATCTGAGTTAGCTGGACCTTATCTCCATCTCGAAAATCTTGGGCCCACGCGTGAAGCATCGCGGTCAGATGTTCGATACCCATAGCAGAAGGTTTTCTTTTATCTAAAAAGTCTAAAGGGATTTTTAAGATGAGAAGGAAATATTTCAGGTTGGAATATGAGAAGATTAAGGGCAAGAACTCTCTATTTATAATAGAGAAATCTCCTCTCCTAGTCACCCCTGGAATAGGGATTTTTTTGCAGTATTCCCTACTTCACTTAGGCATACAGGCCTAACCAGATTTTTAGGAATCCGTGTCAGAATCTGATCAGGATTCAAGTCATCCCAAACATTCCTTTTCTTCCAAATTTTTCAAAAAAAAAAATTCGGCTATTTTTCAAAAGAAATTTTGGTTTTTTTTTTTAAAAAAAAAAAAAATCAATCAACCAAAAATCATTTTCTTCCCCAACATGAGTCGATGTTTTATCTGTATGTTGCATGCAAAACAGACAGGTATCCCAAGACTCCCGGAGAATTCTCAAAGTTCTCAGTGAAGATTCAAGCAACATTTTCGCTGAGGAATCGGATGTATCAGTAAGAGGTACATCCGCAGCTTCTAATAGAGGCTCCCGCGCGTTTCAAAGATGGGACGTATCAGTAAGCGGTACACCCATAGCCTCCAAGGCAAACTCCCACGCAATTTCAAGATGGAGATTGTCTGCAAACAGACAAACCCAAGACTTTTTTAGTAGAAAGTCCCCGCGCCGTTATAAGACATTTATCCAGGTATGATTTCTATCTTATGGCTGGCGAGCCCTTCACGCAGGTCTAATGGACTCTAAACGACCCGATCAGAAGTCTGCCAGGTCTTAATCCTCGATTGGCCTGGTAGCTACTCTGACTTTCGCCTTGTCCAAGCCTCAGTCAGAGTGGGGGCTCTGTAGACACCCACATTTTGACCGCCAGGTGTCTATAGTAGGTCCCGCCAAGCACCCAATGATGATAGGACGCAAACGTGCTTTAATGGGCTCGGATATGGGCTCGAAATCATGGACATTTGGTTTAGGCTTATTACGGAGTACAAATCTTACAAAACCAACCTCAAATCCAGGCCCAGTGGGTCGTTTCGAGTCAAATGAGACTAATTTGGGTCGATTCCGACATCAGGGGTAAAACCGTCTTTTAGCGACCGAGTCAAACCCGGTCAAAGATATTTTTTCCCGAGTCACACGAGCTGGCCGTGACACTACACGGCTGATTCGGACTCAAACACCAAAAAACTCAGCTTCAAATAATATTAAACAAATCCGTTTAAGGATAGAATTCGATCTCAAGTAAGAATTCTATCCGGAAACCGAATCAGACATCGACCGAGCTCCAAATACTCGGCCGAGACAGCCGAATACTCGGCCAAACACTCCCCAACCAGCCGAGATGTTTGCTTCTTCACCAAGAAACGAGAAGTTTTTTCCCTTACGAACTCTCGTATTTCCTATCCAAACCGGTATTTCTTGCCACACAAGCAAGACTACCTCGACTCCTATAAATAGGACCTCATGATACACGATTTTTCATACACGATTTCCATACAACAATTTTTCAGCAACCAAAATATATACATCCGTCATCCTCGATATCAAAAAAAGGCAATACAAAGCAAATCCCGAAGTATCCTCGAAGTCCCGACGAAACCGTCCCAGCCGGCCGAACCAAACGTCCCACACGACAAAAAAATTCACCAATCCGCACCACCTTAACTCACCCACATCATCTCGACGCTCCCGTGCCTAAGCCACCGTCCGACGAGCCTTATACCGAGAACGCAAAGCATGTAGGTTGAGGGTGTAAATCAAACCCGATTCTTCTTCCTTTCTCTCTCTTTCTCACGTTTTTCTTCCTTTTTTTTAGTTTTCGTCGGTCGTTTCATATTTTAATATGGGTCGTTCGTCGCATATATTTTTCTAATATCGATAATATCAAAAACTATTTTCATATTAACAAACATTCTTAAGATGCAATATCAACTCTATAGTTGAATGTTGTAACAAAAGGAATTAAATCAAAACTCGACGATATAAAGTCGTTACATCTTTTTTTCCTTTTTTTCGTTCAAACTTTTATTTTTGTCTCCTTTTTACAAAACCTTTTTTTAATTCATTCCGAATACTCGATATCGATTTCATAATCGAATATCGGGTACGACGAATATCGAAAACATAGATCGAATACAAATTAATTCATATTTTGTACGCGATTTATCAAAATTAGCAATTTCGAACAAAAAAATAAAATTGGACAGACCCGCACGCGAGTCGCGCCACACCCAGGCGACTCGCGCACGGGCCTGAAATTCGAGTCGTTTTTTTAGCTTTCTTCGTTCGTTTTATTTTATTTATTCCACGAAACGATTTCAAAATTTACATCTTTTCTAAAACTATTCCGAATATTTGATATTGATTTCGTAATCAACTATTAAATATAACGAATATCGAAAATATTAGATCGAGTGCGAATTATGCAATATTTGTACGCGGTTTAATAAAAACGTCGAGTCTTCGAAAATCGTCTCAAAAATCAGACCGACACGCGACTCGCCGGCATCCCGGGCGAGCCGCGCGGCCGACTGCCTCGACGCCCCCTTTTTCTCGTTTTTTTTTTTAATTATTTTTCGAGCTTCGTTTTTTTATACAAAACATCATTTTTAACAATATTTTCCAGATTTCGATTAATATTTATTTATTTTTTTCGATCTCGTATATTTATTTGCTATATTATTTTCACAAACCGTTACTAACTCGTTTTCTCGTGTTTGTAGCTTTTTATTTGTTTTTATCGTTTTATTAGACTAAAACGAACTCACATGCTAAAATAACTTTGACGTTATTAGTTTAATATGCATTAAACGACTTAGCAACCCACTTTATTTTTCTCACATGCTTAGGAAAATAATGTTTGCATATCATTCAACCGTCGAACTAACCCGTGTACACCAAAAACGAACGATATCCTAGTAAAGGCCGCTAAGTGCGGGCGAAGTTGGGTGTTCTTAGTGAACTTCCCAACACGTACCCTCACCCCTTACTCAGAACTGTGGTTTCCGGATGTCCGAAACCATTGGCAACGAGAGTCATTCAATATACGATTAACCGCCCAGTCGGCATCGGTATCGATATGCAAAGGGACGAGCCCAATAAACTCTGACATCGGAAATGGGCCGTATTTTGTATACGGCCCACTACGACATAGAGTGGGCTCGAACGGTTCCGAATAACCACAAAATTCGGTGGCGACTCCTACTTCGATTTAAATTTCAATTTGACCATCTCATATGAAGATTCATTCGCCTCCCCAAACCCGCGCGTGGCCGCGTCAGGGTGGACCTATATCATGTCCACAGTGGGGCACCTAGGTAAGAGAGAAGTGTAATAGAAAAATGGAAAGTGGAAGAAATCAAAGAAATTGTTGAAAAAGGAAATATGGAAGATATCAAAGAAACAGAGGGGTACTCCGTATTTTGTTAGTTATGAACGTGATCTTAACTCTTAAGTTATTAATTTTATTTTGCAAATTTGGTAATCACGAAATTTTTTCTACAGTTTTGTTGGATTGATTTTTCAGTAATTAATTTTAATAACAAATATTCTCGAATATTTAAAGCCCGCAAGCTCACCGGTTGGCCCGCTAAGGTATATTGGACGGGTATGGGCAGCTATAGTAGGCCCGCCATAGCGGACACAGGCATAATAAAAGGCCCATCGGACACTTTTTGTTAGCTTAGACCCAGCCCATGTCCAGCCCAAGCCCGCAAATGGTCAGCTCTATTTGGAACGTATTTTAGAGACAAGTAAGGATTCCGTTGTAAGCTTGTAGAAGTAAAATGGGCCTAATCTATGAATCAAGTAAAGCCAAAGGGAGGATACGCATACAAGCCTAGATCCCTAAAAAGCCCATATAAGACAACCCTAATCTAAGTTTTCCCTTTATAAACGCCTCCCAAACCTCTCTTCCCTCCCATCTCACCATCATCATCCGCCACCACCACATCAACAATAACGATTCCTGGGTTTTGCGGCCACCTGCTAAATCTCTCATCAATCAAATCTACTCTGGTTATTTTCTCCAAATTCTGTTGATTATTAGGCTTTTCTCTTTATGTTATTCAAAAAAATCGAGGACAATGACGAGCTTTACTGGTCTCGTTCGTCGTAATTGGCGATCTTCATCGCCTTGCCGACCATTCTTATATCACCACCCATAAACCGAGTCCTTTTTTTATTTTTATTTTTTTGTTCTTTTGGCCGATGATTAAATTTTTATTATAGACAAGCATATGTCTGAATACATTTCATGATGTTAGCCTAATCTTCTCTATGAGGCCACTAATTTTTCAACAATTCAAACATGTTTTCTATAATTTTGAACGGTAGTATGCTGTCGATGATGAATTCAGTGATGTAAAAATCGTATGAATATATTTTTATGGTGATTAATATCTCACTACTGCCTTCCTTCTGAGACAAATTTAATTCTTTTATTTCATTGTATATGAGTCAATCTATTCTGGAAAGAGGTCGCGTGATGTGATTATAACGCATAGTTCATATGATTAATCTATGATTAACATAAACTAATTAGTCTTTCGCTCCTATCTGACGATCTCTTTCAATTATTTCATTGTGTCGGCAAAGATGATTGAGTGCTTAATCTTATTTCTGACACCTCTTGTATGAGAAGGCTAATAGTTCTTCACTGAGCAGTTAATGCAACTTTTCTGAGCCATTCACTATAATTAATTAGATGTTTTTATTTGAGTAGTTATTCAGGCAGCCCCCTAACAGTATTCAATTGATAAGGGAGGTGTTAATCTACTCATAAATTAATGTCTTCAGTTCTTCAGACCTGCTGAGATTCGTCCTTGAAGTTGGTCTAGTAATTCTCAACTACATTTTCTGGTCATCTCATTGGTATACTCCCTATGTTCCTTTCATTTGTTTGCCTTTTGATCGAATTATGTTTTGAAAGTTGTTTTGGTGAATTATTATGTTTGGTAGTGTTAAGAGTGAATAAAGTGATGATTGTAGTTTGTCGCCCCAGTCTTAGTAACATCTAAATAGATGTTATATGCTGATTGACCTTTCTAATCTGATTTCTCCAAATTATATCAAACTTCGGTGTATGGATGTTTATTTTTTTCCAAAATGAAGGACAATGAGGAGTTATTATAGGTCTCGTTCGTCGTAATTGGTGATCATTTTTGCCTTGCCGACAACCCTTCCTTTTCTGAGTCCTTTCATTTTTGTCTATATTTAATTCGGCCATTCTTTCAGTGCTTATTACATTTGTTTGTCTTAATTTTATGGAGAAGAGGTCGTGTGATGTGATAATAACGCATAGTTCATATGATTAATCTGTGATTAACATAAACTAATAGTCTTTCGCTCCTATCTGATGACCTCCATTCATTTTTGAACTTTTTCGATGTGTTAATTTGTTGTAATTTTAACTGTGTTTATTTAATTCTTTCAGATTGATGTCTGATTTTGAGTATGTGTTCATATTTTTTTTACTTTGAATTATAGAAACTCTTGTATAAAATTGAACTGTTATATATTTTGATTCATAGATTTTGGTTCGTTGGGAGTGTTTTTAATGTTATTGCTAGATTAAAACATGTTTTTTCTTTCTGCACTTCCCATCTTTTCATCCAAATGTTTGTTTTGGTGAATTTATTACTTTCTCGAGTCCATGATAAAATTTGAACGTGGTTGCAGAAGGTTTGTTTTTCTTTCGTAGGTTTGTAGTTAGTATCAACAATTCTTTGTACCGTTAGTTATGTTATTGTTCTTTGCCAGACTATTCTCTTTCTTTATGGATACATTCTCTACAAGGGTGGTTTGATAGTGTGTCAAACATATGCCAATTTGTATATGCACCGAGGACAGTCACCATCCTTTATAAGGTTGTGAGGAAAAGAGTGGCTCTCTACAGTCACCACCGAAGATGTGTTCGGACACAATTTATAGCTTTGTGCGCAGTCTTTTCACCTGAATCTGAATCTGCAAAATTTGTTCGGCCACACCAATATGGCAGTGGCTTGCAGGTGGTGCGCACTGCATCCTAGTCGATTCTATTTGGTTCATTTGATAACTTGTTGGTACCAACGTTGGCATCTACTCAATCTGTTTTACCACCCTTAAGGAATGTAAGGGTGTTATTAGTGGTGTTAACGAGTCAAGCTGAGCATGAGTCTAGTGTAGCTTGTCTCGAGTTTGAGGAACTCGAAGACAATCTCTGCTTGAGGCTTGTGGTGAACTTGACTTGTTGCTTGGGTTGAGTTCCATCCAAGCAAGTTCAATATTTAAGTGGGATAAAAATGTCATTAGGGAGATTTGAACCCTAGTCGTTTGATTCAAGTAGAGAATAGAGCCATTTCTATCACTCTATCATGTTGACAATTTGTTACCGTTAAGTTTGGTATCTATATGCTATCATAAAATTTTGATGAAAGAAAAAAAAGTAAAAACAATTTTATATATTTTTAAAGAATGAACAACCTTGTATTATATTATATTTAATGTAGGTGAAAATTAGATTCGTTGGGGGGAAAACAGTACTTTGTACGAAGAGTATATCATGCTTCCTTTGAGTTTCTATTTTTGTCTTGCTTTTTCTTTTGAGTTGAGTTAGATATTTGTTTCGCTTTTTTTTAGTTCATCAATGTGGTTCATGTATACCCTTTAATTTCTCTTTTCTTCCATCTTTTTTGAGTCACTTGCTCTCTCCTTATTTTTTGTCCAAAAACTTTTGCACAAATTCTTGGAAGAGATGGTCTCTCAATAAGTTATTGAGAGACCACTTTTTAGTATCACTGTATGTTCTATTTGTACCTTAAATGAGAACTTTGTTTTGTATCTGTTTTTATAAGAAATGTATCATCTTTATATTTGTATTGGTACCATTGTTACTTTCATTTGTACTTAGTCTCTCAGTAAACCGTCTTTCAGGAGACCTACTGAAACTTTTGTTACAATAATTAGAACTTGGAGGGAGTAGTACTTAAAAAAAATATTGAGCTCACGAGCTTTTCGAGTCGAGCTAGGCGTTGCTCGGCTTGATTCATATAGAGTGCGAGTCGAGGTAGAGATGATTTCACATGAGTTGAGTTTTGACCGAATTAATTAAATTGTTCATTTATAGTAAGTGTAAATAATTGAATGGATGAAAGGGGTTTTAAAGAAATGGTAGGAAGGAAGACTCTACTAGACAGATGAAGGGAGAGGTTTCGAGATTGTTCGCTGAGCGAAAATTGGTGAGCATGGATTGCAAAAGTTGCAATGTTTTTTTTATATTAAAAAAATATTATTCTCCTTCGCTTAAATAAGCTTCATATTTTTTTTTGAGGTATTCACATTTTCTTTTAAGGAAATATTTTTATCTCTATCACATGCATTATATCGTCACTATCCTGTCAAGCCTTAAGAGGGTATATATTTTATACTCCCTCTACTTCATGGATATCTGTCATTTTTTTTTAAATCATTTATTTGATATTTTTTTACTTTCTTTTCTTGGTACCAACGTTTCTCTTGTCTAGGTGGTCCATTACTTTCTCTCTAAGAGAAATCACGAGTAGTTCTTGCCCTTTAGTTTGTCAAAGGAACTTTATTTGATAAAGTGTCCATTGTGGAGGAAAATTTGTGCTATATTTAAGAAATTTAGTTTGAAAATAAGAACCAAGTCCTTCCTAAACAGTTGGTCTCTTTTGCAACGGATATATGCGTCGCAAACTTAAGACGGGTCAAATAGATACCATTTGAGGGGAAAATGACAAAGGTCCCACCAACTTCACTTTCGTCTTTTCTCCTCAAATGATATCTACTTGACCCGTCATTTGTTTGTGACAGATATTTTCATCACAAACAAAAATTTGCTTCCTAAATCCAAGAAGAGTTGCTCAATTGTTATTCATTTTTTTATTTATTTTTATCTAACTTATTCAAGTAAGAACTTCATGTAAAGTTCTTCCTTAGTAAAATTTTTAAATGCATTGAGTTTGTTAAAAAATTACATGGAAATGACAAACTTAATTTTGAGTTTGTCCATTGTGGTTGCTCTAAGCTTTTTTTACATATTTTATTGTTTTTTATTTTATTTTTTTCTTAGAAAATGTGACACTTTTAAGAATGAAGAAATCAATAAAACGGATGGAGTATAAAACAAAAGATGCGTACATATTTAGTTGTTAAACATCGTTTATTACTCTTGTTTGAAATTTAGTTTAGCTCTTCCCGAAAGAATGAACATACATTATCTTAGTCGACTTCACAACAAATTCTTTCTTGGGTCGGTATTATCCCTCGCAAACAATAAGAAAGGTAAATGAAGTTAGGGTGAGGCCGTGAGGTTGATGGATAGGGAGAGGTGTAACTAGGCTTGTAGTTTGGAGTTAGGACTTGAAGAGAGAAGGAAATGAAAAAGGAAGGCGACTGATTAGACAAGGGAGTTAAAAGTAAAGTAGACTGACAAGTGACTTACTAACTTCAGTCTATTTACACTAGCATGTCTAGTTAGGAGTACTCCATACCAACATCTAAATGGTAATTCTTCCGTTAAAGTCCAACATTCCCCTTCCTTCTTTCATCACTATTCATAGTTAATGAGAACTTTCGATATACACGACAATCTATTAGAGAAAATATATTCATGTGAGATCTTGTTTAATTCATCTTTAAAAGTATATTATTAATATCTTCATAATTTTTATTGATATGTTACGAAAGATATTAACGACGTAAAATACGTGTTGACAAACGCGAAAAAGCAAAATGCAAGATTGGACTTAAACAGAGGGAGTAGTATTAAATATGAGACGTATTTGACCTATCTTAATATTAAGACGGGTTATCCCATGATTCCCATCTCAGGGGAGACATTTTGTTCCGTCAACATAGGCAGATAGACCATTAAAAATTACTACACCATTCCTACAGAAAATTTTCTATAACTAATATGGAGTACTCCGTAGTACTCTATAATTACAGTTAATTAGCATATTACTCCGTCAACCTTATCTCTAAGCACTCAGTTGTGTTAGGGTACAAGTATAATATAATTAGGAGATTCTAATAAGTACAAATTACCTAAACTAAAGATTACTAGACATATACATTATCTAAACTAAATATATTAGTATCAATAATATTAATAATGTTAATAGTATTAAATATGATATTAATATTAATATTAATATGATAGTATCTAAAATATATACGAGAGATATTCTATTAATATCACTAATAATAATAATAATAATAATTACGTAGGGTACTATAAATGAAAGAATATGCTTAGTTTATTTTGTATATTATTAGTATAATATTATTGTGTAGAATAATATATTAGGAGATATAATATTTTGGTTACTTACAATACAAGATATCAGTAGATTGTATTCTTAGTATATATATATGTGATGTACGGGATGATTAACTTCATAAGAAAAACTGGGAATTGATTCCTCTTGCTAACTCTAGAATATTATCAATTGTAGAATTTATCTTGATATCAGAGCGTTAAGCGAGAAAATCTTGATTTCATAAAAAAAAATGACTGGTGGCCAAGAAAAATCGAAGGACAGAGGATATAGTGGCCGTGGTACTCACCGTGAAAGGGGACGAGGCCGCGGAGGCTACACTGCGCATGCTTTGAGCGGGACTCAGGGACAGAAAAGCGTGCTCCTCACGGATGCTGAAATTGACCGACTTCAGAGTCTATTAGATGCAAGCTCAAATGACAATGAGAAGTTACAAGGTATGAAATTACTTACATATATTGATTGGTTGATAGACAGTGGAGCCTCTCATCACAAGATAGGAAGGCGTGATATTCTGGAAAATTCATGGGTCGACAAACTCTCCACTGTGGGACTACCAGATGGAAGACAAATAGAAGAATCGGTACACGGAGAGATAAAATTGCGATAGTTTCATTTTACGAGAAGTCCTTTTTGTGCCTACTCTTACTTGCGATCTTACGTTCAACAATTAATTCATGAGAACAATTGTCTGATAACATTTTATCCTGATTATATATAAACTTTATTGTTACGAGTATAAACTTCGGGGAGGGCATAGGGGAAAATTATTTCCTAATGCAATCTTATCTATATAAAAGGTTTAAAAGTATGACTTTCATCCTTCCAACCCCTTTTTATCATAATGCAGTTGCATGTATTTGGTGTTTAGTATGTTATTATTTTGGTCGGTCGTTATATTATGGTATTTAGTGTGTATGATTCTTTTGTCCTTTGATGTTTTTCATATTCATTGCTTACGTAATACGAGTATTATTTACACTCCGAAGAAAAGTAACATCTATCTATATGTATTATTGAAAGTCAAATCATAACAAGTTTTTGTGTGCTTTCTAACAACGCCATGTGGCAGCCTTCAACACAAGTTAGTTTTTAATAATTTCATATTCCTCCTACTTGACCTTTCCACTCCCCATGGATTTAACGGATAATATACCCACTAAATCTCATAAATCCATTTGGCGACTCTCTAAATTACCACTTCAAGAGTATTACAGACCATATAAAATACGATCACTTTATATATAACCTTCATTGTTACGAGTATAAATTTTGGGGAGGACACGAGAGAAAATTATTGCCTAATGCAATCTTATCTATATAACCTTCATTGTTACGAGTATAATTTTTGTTGTCTATGGTTACTCGATTATGTGTCTCTATCTCTTAGTAGCTCAAAATTAATTTACTGTTGGATACGTTAATTCTTCTAAATGAATTCAAATTGTACAAAAATTCTTCAAGCAAACAGACGTAGTTTCTTACTTGGTTTTTATATTTATATCTCACCGAATTGGTAGTACTCACGTAATCTTCATTCTATATATATATATATATATATATATATATATATATATATATATATATATATATATATATATATATATATATAGAGTAAAGATCAAGTGAGTCCACTCATCATAATTGAGTCCGTGAGTCCTCATCTCCACCCTTAAACTAGAGATAGATGAATGGTTAGGATTTGTTTTGTCAATTAAGGAAATAACTGACAAAATCTTTGCAAATATTTTATTTTCTCTCTCTCCTCTCTAATTATGTACTCAAATCTTCTCTCCTATTAATTTTTTTTCACTGATCTTCTTTCTCTCACACAACACATTTCTTCAAAATGAATTTTTTCCAGTTTACAAATCCTCCCGCATAATTTACTCTCCGTTTTGACGCTGTTTATTTTGACTCATAGATTGTGTTACTTTGACTCATACAATGTGTTACTGTAATTCATGAAGTGTGTTACTCTAACTCGTAAAATCTGTTCCGTTGCATATAATAGTCTCTTGCATACACAGGAGTCGTTCCAATTAACCAAAAGAATAATATTTGTTTTTTATTAAGGATATTCCAAAACAAAAATTGGTACAAGAGTTCCAACTAAATCAACTTCATTACAATTCCAATGTTTCACATCTATTACTCATAATCTGTGTTATTGTAACACATTAAGTATGTTAATCTAACGAATAATGTATGTTACTCTAACAATATACTGTCCTACTTAAAATTCTGATTCTTCTTCATCCTCCTCGTCCTCTTTTTCATTATCATCATCAGAAACTTTGATTTAATCTAACCACCGCGCCATCTTTTTGTTGTGAACCTTCTCACATCAAATCCACAAGCCAATTCGCAGATTTTATAGAAGTTTACTGTCTCATCCACATCCTTGAAGATCTGCCCTATATATGGAGGAAACGCTCACTCACATCTCTACACCATTCGTGCATGTGCTTTTGCGTCTACTGAAACACAATAACAGTGCCAATAAACGTAGATTTTATAAAACTCCACCGCCTCTTCGATTGTTCCGAATACTTGCTTCATGTACGGAGTGAAAGCCTCACCAACATCTCTGCACCATTCCTGTGCATTCGATTCTTGGCAAATGCCACCTGCACAAAATTAAACAACGTTACATGGGACATGTGTGTTACATCAATTCATATGTTGTGTTACTGTAACGAATATAGTATGTTACTTTAACATCATCATCAAAACCATTATTCTAAGCGTCCAGTGTGTTACTGTAATTGCAATTAAGTGTTACTGTAACTCAGATTGTATGTTACTTCAATGACTTTTCTACGTTAATACAAAACAAAACGGTAGTATCAATGAAGCATACGCTAAATCTAGAATCTATGCTAAAACAAGAGCGATGAACCACTGTTATTAATCCATGATTAATCAAATGAATAAAATATCACCTTGTGCTTCTTTGCCAATGCCACCTGCAAAAAAATAAAACAACGTTACATCTATGAAACCAATGTGTTACTTCAATTGACAAGTCTTGTTACTCTAACTAATACAGTACGTTACTTTAACATCATCATCAAAATCCTTTTTCTAAACGTTCAATGTGTTACTGTAATTACAATTAAGTGTTATTGTGACTCAGACGTTATGTTACTTCAATGACGTTTCTTCCTTAATACAGAACAAAACGGTATTACTAATTGTACATCATGCAAAACCTAAATAAGAAACATAATTAAAACCCTGGAATCTGTAAAGATCGAGAGAGCAACTAACTATTGACAGGAAACGATGATGAATGAAATAACAATGAAAGCAATATCAACATCCAAATTGACGTCAAAAAATAACGCAAACATGAAAGTTATAGCAACAATGAAAATTGACGTCAAAGAAATATTGAAACTCACCATTGTTATACTCGATCAATTGCCCATCAACTGTTGAAGAAGATGATGGTGTCATTGAATCCATTGTAACGCGTTTTCGACCACAGTATTGATTGAATGAATGGATGAACGTGATGAAGAAAGGATTTTTTTTTCACGGTTGAATGAATAATGAGCGTTATGAATGATGAATGAACGTGATAAAGTGGGTTATTGTTTCCTAAATTCTTGGGAGCTATTTTAGGAACGTAAATCTTTTTTTTTTTTTTTTTTTTTTAATGCAACGCATCTTGTCCATCCATCCTCATCTCATCCAATGGATGAGATGAGGACTCATGGACTCATATATAGAGAAGGACTCATAAGAGCCTTACTATATATATATATATATATATATATATATATATATATATATACACACACACTAGCCATTTGTCCGCGCGCTGTGCGCGCGGTAATTTATGTGCAGATATTGTTTCGATCCATATCAAGTAAAAATTTCTTTCAATTGACTAAATGTTGCTGACAAGTTATTAATTTTTATAGAAATAAATTTTCGCGTATTTTTGCTAAATCTATGTCCATTTTTTGCGAAAATGAATTGTTCAATCTCGGAATCGAGTGGACTAATTAACATTTAGTCAAGACCAACTCGTCTATTAATTGGATTATGTAGATGTCTCTACTTAGAGACACCTTTGAGAAATGCAATGCCAACTTTTTAAAGTTTCGACTATATATATGACAAATAAAATTAAAAGTATAAACGATAAAGGACCCGATATATGGAGCATATGATATCGCATCTGATAGATAACTTACTGGATATGATTTTAATTATTACTCCATAGTTATTACATTCAGATAAGTGTATAACTACAAATGATTGAATATGAGAATTTGGGATATCGAAATTGTTTGTGAGGGAAAATGAATTACGGTTGAGGAAATAAGCAAAATGAGAAAGGAAAACACTATTCATAAGGGAGTTACTATTCATAAGGGAGTTACTATTTGGCAAAATTTTCTTTTTAATATATATATATATATATATATATATATATATATATATATATATATATATATATATATATATATATATATATATATATATATATATATATAGGTGAGTTCCGGTGAGGCAGAGTAACTCCTTACACCCATTGAGGCACAATCTAAACCATTAGATTAAGATGAGACATACATCCAAATAAGTGTTATATACACTAAAAAACTCATTATATACGTTATTAAACTCACTATATACACACATTTAAGAACTCAATATATACAGTAAAAAAGATGTTATATACACTCAAATAAAAAAATGTTATATACACTCAAAATAGTTATTATGTACACCAATTAATCAACAATGGAACATACATCAAAATAACTGTTATATACACTACAAAAACTCATTATATACGCTATTAAACTCACTGAATATATATATACACTTAATAACTCAATATATACAGTAAAATAATTGTTATATACACCCAAATAATTAATATGTACATCAGTTAATCAACAATGGAACATACATAAAAATAACTGTTATATACACTAAAAAACTCATTATATATGCTATTAAACTCACTCCATACATATATACACTTAAAAAGTAAATATATATACAGTAAAATAGTTATTGTTATATACACTCAAATGGTTACTATGTACACCAATTATTGAACATATATATACACTTACCTTAAAACAGTTATTATGTACACTGAAATTGTTTTTATATATACCAATTTTATTTTAAATTCTGATTTTTTTTTAAGAAATTTTTTTTTTCGGAATTTTTTTTTTTGGAAAAAAAATTCCAATTTTTTTTTTTTCGGATTTTTTTTTTTTTTTGGAAAAAAATATTCCGAAATTTTTTTGTTTCCGGAATTTTTTTTTTCCGAAAAATTTCGATTTTTTTTCCCGGGAAAAAAAATTGGTGAAATTTTTTTATGTATGAGTTTTTGTTTTAATCTTAGCCTTTAATTTGATTTTAATCTAATGGTTGAGATTGTGCCTCAATGGGTGCGGCGAGTTGAGCTGTCTCAAAGGATCCTATATATATATATATAGAGAGAGAGAGAGAGAGAGAGAGAGAGAGAGAGAGAGAGAGAGAGAGAGAGATGCTTAGTGTTGATCCCCTCCATCCATTCATCCTAATATGGATGGTGGATGGATGATTATATATTAAAAAAAAGAAGCTGCGGGACAGCCATCAACCATCACTAATCAGCCATCAACCCATCACTAATCAATAGCTTCCCTTCTCACCCTACTCCCATTAATTTCACTCCTCTCTATACTCCCGCCCAAACCCCTTTACACTTCCCCATTCACCCCCTTTTGAATTCATTTCACCGGCTATTCACTCACCGCTCTCTTCCTCTCTCTAAAAAAAAACCCCATCTGTATCTGCATCTCCATCTCCGCAGCTTCTCCTTCTCCGATCATGCCTAAAATTCCAATGATCATACAAAGGTATGTTGAATGTTCCATTTTCGACCTCCGATTTTCCTTCTGTTCAACCCTTTTGTATCCCTTTTGAATTTCGACTTCCATTTGCATGAACTCCGGTCATGAATGAACCCTAAAAAGTGGTAAAAGAGCATTTTTCCAACCCGATAACCCTAATTTTGAGTTGAAGTTGTTGTAGTTGTACAGTGAATGTAGTTATAGAGTCAAAGATGAAGTTTTTTTTTTCTTTGTTGAAGTTCATGTTGAAGTTCAAGAAGTTTTTATTTCTTTGTTGAAGTTCATGTTGATGTTCCCACAATCGTCATTGTAATTATGCATGTGGTATCGATTAGGCATTTTTTTGTTGTTGTTCTGTACATCTGCTGTAGTTGTATAGTCATACGTACTATGTTCTATAACAACACTGTTGTAGTTGTATAGTCATACAATTTACATACTTCCTTGTTGAAGTTTATGTTAAAGTAGTCTTATTTTCTCATGTTCAAATCCCCATAATCATCTTTCCAATGATGCATGTGACATAACTGATGCGAGTTTTGTTGTAAAGTCACATTTGAGGTTGTATAGTCATACAGAGTTGCATAGGCTGTTTGGGAAGATAAATATTTGAAATTTGAATAGTCATACAGAGTTGGTTATACAGTCACCCGTTTGAAGCTACATAGTCGCAATCGATATATTTTGTTGTGAAGTCACAGAATGATGTATAGTCACACCTTTAAAGCTACACAGTCGCACTAGTTATGATGCAAAGTCACACGCTTTATATTGTATAGTCATACAGTGTTGGTTATATAGTCACCCGTTTGAAGCTGTATAGTCACACTCGTTATGTTGCAGAGTCACTGGCATTTTACTGTAGAATCACACAGTTGAACCTGTATACTCAGTTGTACAATCACACTCATTACACAAGTTGTTATTGCAGCAAAAAGTCTGGTGTGAAGAAGAAAGTTCGAACGAAGGCCGGTAAGAAGAAGGCCGTGGCAGAGACATCGGTTCGCGACCATGCAATTGATGATAGAGTGGTTATGGACCAAAAATTGGGTAAGAAGAAGAAGAAGACTGTTGAAGATACATCGGGGGACCACATCCTTGCCGATGAAGGTGGGGGGGACAGAAATTGATGACGAAAGCAGACGAAAGAAAAAAAAGAGGGTCACATTTGATACACCGGTCGCCGAGTTGGATGTGGGGGGGGGGGGGGACAGAAAATGTTGAGGAAAGCAGGCCAAAGAAAAAGAAGAGGGTCACATCTGATATACCGGCCGACCCCACTGTCGTGCGTGTGTCTCGGGGGAAGAGGAGAGGGGACCGACAACAGGGTCGACTAGCAGTAAAAAGAGAGCCTAGAGTCAGCCGGATATTCACTGTAGGCCTAGGCGGTTGCACCAGCTAATTGCGCAATTATCGAATGATCAGATTGAGAGGGTGCGTGGTGTTGGCTTCGGCGGGCTATTGGAGCTGAGGATCGAATCTGTCCCCATTGACCACGCGCTTATGTTCCTCCGTACGTTTTCTGACGGGTCCCATATTTTTCCGTGCCTCACGCCGGGAGTCATTCATGATGTCAAAGTACGACGTCCACGATTGCCTCCAGCTATCTTTAGGACCTCATCCGGTGAAAGTAATCCCAACAAAAAACAAGAAAGGGGCAGACTCACCTGACGTGATCAGGTTAAAGAGTTCTTGGAGGAAGGGGTTCGATGTGGTGGACAACAGCGGGCCAATAACATTAGAAAGGGTGCACGAAAAGTTAATGGCAACCAAAGCCGCTGACGACGACTTTGTCCGTAGGTTCGTGTTGTTCGCGTTGTCATCATTCCTCGCGCCTACTACGAACAACTCACTGGACCCGAGCCTGCTGGCCGCAGTGGATGACGTGGACTTGATTCGTCAACAGGACTGGTGTAGCTTTGTCCTGCAGGATCTGGTGCGGGCGGGTAAGGCGACGCGTGACTCCAACAAAGTGCTCGACTACCTCCGGGGGTGCATCCCCATTCTGATGATTGCGTACTTCCAGCGCTATGATTTCCGTAGCGAGACTTGCTGATGCGACATACCATTTATCGGACATTGGGATGCATGGAGAATATGCGATCGTCTTGCTGGGGAACTGGAGACAGGGTCACTGGAAAATCAGCTGCGTTCGAAGGTGTCATACCCACGTACATGTAAGGAAACAGGCAGCGAGGGCACCCCCGCTATAACGACGCCCTCTGACAACCAGCACTCTAGTCCCAAAAGAATAACGACAGGAGTGGAGAGAGACGATCAATCGGAAGACTGCGTCGTTGACGTAAGTGATCTTGCAGCCACTCTATAAATCATCAATTAATTGTTCGTGAGACGATTTAATCTGACACCCCTACCTATGTTTATAAAAGCATATACGATTCATAAAACTATGTTTATAATACAGTTGAAATTCAGTAGTCACGGCGATTATGATCACACTCATCCTGACGTATAGTCACAGACTATTAGCTGTATAGTCACACACTATTACCTGTATAGTCACACACATTATGTTGTCCAGTCACCACTATAACCTGCATAGTCACACGCTATAAGCTGTATAGTCACACACTTTATGCTGTATAGTCACACACTTTATTCCGTATAGTTACACACTTAGATGCTTAGTCATTCTCACACTGCCAGCCTCAACACCACTGAGCTTCACACTAATGATTTGACTTCAACTGAATTATAGGACGACCGACGGTTTTTCATGAATTTCCGAAGGTGTGCGCTAGCCTTTTGCGGTTTCTGTGAGCAGGCTGCCTCCAAAGTAAGAGAAATATCGACGAGGAACACCGCGGTTCCAAGTCAAGACCCGTCGTCCCAACAATTCTGGGAAGATCCAGCTATCCTCCAGTATATCGATGAAGTCATTTTGTTGGCCGGCCAGTTGAAGCAGACTACCCAGAACGCCCCCGTCGTTGAGGGCGAGGGAGCAGCGCGATGCTAAAGCCTGCGGTCTGGTACGCCAAATTATGCAAGACTTGCGTGATTCTGGATATGTGGATGAAGATATTGAGAAATCAGATTTCTATGTGGAAGATGGTGATGGAACAGAAGGTTACGATGATGAGGGCACTTTTGATGGTGGCATCGTGACACCGGGTTTATATGAGGGAGAATTTGAAGAGAATGATGCCGCTGAAGAAATCAACCAAGACTCCGATGTGCAGGGTTCGGTTGACAGAAGTCCAACCGTACTGGTGGCCCTACGACAAGCAGGGTGGGAGACAACTGAAGCACGATCGGCTTCCAATCTGCAGGGAATGCGTAATGTAAAACCGGCTCCGCCCGATGCGACAGTCAGTTCTAGTCTTGAGAGTAGGGGTGTTCAAAAATTAACCCGGACCGGCAAACCGGACCGGACTGGACCGTAAGGTCCGAGTCGGTCTAGACCGGGGCACGTACCGGTCCGGTCTTCGGGTCGCAAAAATGTTGGTGACCGGTCTCCGGTCCGGTCCAGTCCGGTCCACACTTTAAAAAAATATCAAATTTAGTGTATTTGCAGGAAGTTCCGTCTGTATGGACTTCTTTGCAGGCACGCCATTTGAATATATTCTTCGAAAGGACGGGAGACGATCCCGGAACGGTACGTGGCATGTAGATGGACAAAGGATGCTCTACATAATGTTAATGCGTGTTCCCTGTTAGAGAGTCGCCTAAGCGACGAGAAGGCTGTTACAGTCACGAGGCTGTTTTCAGAGTTCTATGAGACCGTCAGTCATGTCAGCAAAATGGGTAAGGAAGACGTTAGTAATCTAGCTGACGTCATTCGCGACTTCGGGTCCGATATTGCCTTTGCTGGCCCTTGTAGGAAGACGCAAGAATTAGAGGAGATCCTCGGCTGTACGAGCGCAATTGAAATAACCATATTGCCCCCAAAGAAAGCCAAGAACAAGGGCAGTGGGAAGCGGATGCTTTCTTCTAAGGCGTTGGCTGCTGCAATTGCCGCTAAGCCTAAACGGCTGTGTAAGAACTGCAAGAGGATGGGGCACCATGACAAGAGGAACTGCCCCTACCCATTTGCTGAGTACCCACCTATTGCCGACGTGTCTGTCGATGTTGAGGAGGAGGAGGAGGAGGAGGAGGAGGACCCGGCAGGGATTGCCGAGGAGGATTGCTCATGAATATCATCTGTTACTTAGGAACATTCTTTTTGGGAACACAAAGGTTGTCGACGTTTGAAATGGTCAATGTCCGTGACATTGTTTTCGTATATTGCAGACCTCAATCATTTCTAATATGGTGTAAGTCGTAAATCATGGGGGCTATTTTTTTTTGTGAAAGATAAAGACTTGGCGACATTTGAAATGGTCAAGGTCCGTGATATTGTTTACGTCTATTGCGGACCTTAATTATTTCTAATATGGCGTAGTCGTAAAGGATGGGGTCCGTAAAATTGTTTTTGTTTTTTGGACTGTAAGAATACATTGAAATAGCAGTCGTTTTTATTTTGGAATGCATCATCTTTGGCTACAAATACAGCTGTACAGGAACATTATGCCTTTAATATTTGGTTGACACGAAACAAGTGAGTGTGATTGTGCAACGCAATGAGTTCGACTTTACAGTAGGCAGTGTGTGACTGTAGAACAAGAGGTGGAGTGTGATTGTACAAGTGTGATTGTAATCATGGGAGTGTGATTGTACAAGGTAATTACTGTGATTCTACAATACACTGACTGTGATTCTACAAAATGAAGTGTAGAAACCTAAACTGGTTTTATGACATGATGACTGTGATTATACGCCATGTTTAGTGTGACTATAAAACTTGTTCAGTGTGATTATACACCATGTGTCTGTACATTAGAAAAATAGCGATGGAAATAGAGAAATAGCGAAATAGCGATGGAAATATTTGTACATTAGAAAAAGTCCATCTCTTACACAACATATAATACTTGCATACCATTAAACGCGGAAAATATTCTACGACACAATGCGGAAAACATCCATTGCATACCATTTAAACGCTACATTTTAACATTCATTAAAACTTAAAACACATAAAAAAGTCCATTACTAAACGCTACATCTTAACCCATACATACTTAACCTCCGTACTTTTTAAGCATATTCTTCAAGTTGGCCAAGTCACGCTGGAACCCCTTCCTTGCACGGGAACAGTACATAGACCTCTTCATCAAGAACTGGATGTAGTTGTCCAGTTCGGCCTCTGTATGTGTATTGCCAATGGACGCCACAAAGTTCCTCGCGTCAATTGAAGTTGCGACTAGCTGCACGACCGTTAATTCATTGGTTATTGGCTTGCTGGACCCGTCAGACCATCCGTCAGAACATATAGAAACCCCCTTCGTGATCCACCCATCTTTTATCGGCTGTAGTAGTCGGTCTACATGTGTATTCTCCTGAGCAAGCAATGTAGTTCTGAGTCTGTTGTAGGTCAGCGGACAATATCCAGCGACATTATAAGTTGATAGCTTATAACAGAAGCTCCGAAAATAAGGATTTCGAGCAAAATTAAAAGTAATCGCACTGGAATAAAACATTCTTGCACACTCTTTGTCAAGTTCATCTCTTTGTTGCATATTGAAAGCTTTTTCAATAAGTGACTGATTACCTTTTCTTTTTTTCGGTTGGACCAAGTCGGTTCCACCAGGAAGGGTAATATAATCAGAGCTTTTTTGTGACTCCCCCTTCTTCTTCAATGCCTTAGAATTAGCAGCTTCACACTCTTGTTTCAATATTCGTTGGATCTCAGGAGTAACCTTAAGACAACTAGTAACTCCCTGATAATTTTCCTTGAGTAGATGAGCCTTCACCCTTGGGTAGGAGTTTGTGTATTGTGTTCCACAGTAGTTACAAACCCATGTTTTATTACCACCACCCTTTTCGCAGTCAGCTATCACAGTCACATGTCTCCAAAGAGGAGATCTTTCATAGTCAATTGGTCTTAGGGTTTTTCCATTGCTTTTAGATTGTGAAGAAGCCATGGATTTTTGTATAGATAGCTAATTGATTTATTTTTCTGGAGATAAAGATGAATTACCATGGTAAATAGGACTGATATTTATAATTAATTTGGAGAAGGGAGAAGTGGAATTGGTAAAGAGGAAGAAGATGAAGGAGCTTCTGGGAAATTTGAGAAAGGCGTGCGTGGGTGGGTGATAGGAAAAGAGAGAAGTAGGCTAGTAGAGTTTTCAATTTGTCTGACACACTTTGTGCAATTATTTTTTTTTTTTAAAAAAATTAAAGTATATTATACTTCAGCTTACTAAAGTGATATCAAGTAATATCAGTTTACTAAAGTAATATCGAGTACGGTTTGCGAAAAATAAAATGTATCGAGTATTATGGAGTACTAGAGTATTGGGTAGATATTATTGATCGATATTACAATATACGTAGACACTTGCTATATCGATATAGTTATATGTCGGTATTACGGTACTCGGGTGTATTACGTATATTCATATTTATTACTCCGTATTATATGGTATCATTTTTGAAGAAGTCTCTAATAACACGGTTATTAGATAATTACTCCGTATAAAAGTATCGAGTATTACTATGATAGAGACTTAAGAGTATAGCTCTATGACATGGTTATAATTACTCGAAGAAGTCTCTATGACACGGTTATAAGACTATAACAGTATTACATTTAGTCGTTTACTAGAGTATCGAGTAAATTTCGTACGAGTAATATACTAGAGGAACAAGTATATGTAATTCACGTTTCAACTTTCGATATGACAATTTATGATTATTAGAGCAATACTGCGTTGGAGACTTAAGAGTTTGAGAGTATAGAACCATTTTTGAAGGAGACTCTAACGCGGTTATTGGAGGATTACATTTAGTCGTTTACTGGAGTATCGAGTAAATTTCCTACGAGTAAATTTCCTACGAGTAATATACTAGAGGACCGAGTATATGTGGGTATTTTTTGGAAACTGCTATAGACATCTGGCGGTCAAAATGTGGGTGTCTACAACAGTTTACACCAAGATATAAGGTACCAAATAATTAAGATAACACCAAGTATTCCAAGATATAACATCATGTACTAGGATCAAAATTACATGTAAGGGAATATAAAAATTAATCAATTTCTCAAGAGGTTGGAAGCATCTCCTAACTTAAGTGCAAACTCAACTTCTACCGTCCTTATCCAATTGTCGCTTCCACCCGGAGTGTAAGTCAAGTTTAGAGAATTGGTGTTATTTTCAATAGCTAGTGTGTTGTCATCATGGGAGCATTGTTGGTAACTTGTGTATTGTTACTATCATTTGATTGAGTGTCTGCAAACATGTCAAATTACGAAAAGGCTACAGTTACACGCGGTGTATGAGAATTTCATACACAGCGAATCATATCACGCCACATGTCAACTTTTTGTTAACCTAGAGTGATTAGATGAGGGTTAAGTTGGTAACTTTACACTTTTAGTTAATTTAGTTAAGTCAATTTTAAAAACTTTTATATTTGTTTTTTGTATTTTCGTTTTCTTGAAATAATTATATAATATTGTTAATATATTTTTGATTCAATTAAAATGTAAAATTAATTAATATGATTATATTTTGTAGTTTTTTAAAATCTTAATCTATTATTCTGTAAATATATAAAAAGTAAATATATTAAAATAAATAATTAATAATTAGAATTTTCGAAAAATAATACTCCATTACAAAATATATTAAAATTTTCGAAAAGGTAAATAATATGATTACTAAACACATTAAACATATGATTACTCTATAAAAAAGGTAAATATATAAAAGTTAACAAAGCAAAGTAATTACAATTTGAACACATAAGAAATATTCTTAATTAATATTTCATTCCATTCCATTCCAATCCATTATATACAGTATATTTCTATACATCTTCTAAATATTTTCATATAATCTTTTTACGATATGGACGTATATATATAATAAATATTTTTATATAATAATTTTTTTTGTAATTATAAAAAACGTGGATATGTTCTGGAAGCTTAATTAAAATTTTCGAAAATTATAAAGTAGATTTTTGGATATACATATTTTTATTTTTGACAATTACATTATATATATATATATATATATATATATATATATATATATATATATATGAAATATTTCAATTATTAATATACTAAAAAAATCGTATTAAAAAATTTAAATAAAATTTTCATGAATTTAATTTAAAATTTTCGAAAATTTTAATAATTAATCTTTTATTTTAATATATTTACCTTTTATTCATATGTATAATAATAAATTAAGATTTTGAAAAACTACAAAATGTAATCATATTAATTAATTTTACAGTTTAAATGAATCGAAAATATATTAACAATAATATTATATGATTATTTCACGAAATCGAAAAATGCAAAATAAAAACAAAATACAAAAGTTTCTAAAATTGACTTAATTAGATTAAAGTTAATAATTAACTAAAGATGTAAAATTACTAACTTAACCTTAGCCTAATAATCCACGTGGCACGATGTGGTTCGCTGTGTATAAAATTCTCATACACCGCGTGTAAGTGTATCATTCAAGGACTCAAACATTCAAATTCAAGTAACTCTAATACATATATTCAAGTATTCTAAGTTGATCTATACTTATTTATAACTTAAATTACATACTCCATCATTTATTCAACTACTCCAACACATAGTAATTTTTATGCATAGCTATTCTAGTGTTCATATTCAAGTACTCTAATACATACTCCCTCCGTCCCGGTCATTTGTTGTCCTTTCATTTGGGCACAAAGACCAAGACAGGCAATGAAAGTACCAATTTACCCTTCCCTTCACAAACATAAGCTAGCAAATTGGAGTATATGTAAATTGAATAAAGTGGGGACCATATGCAAACCAAATGAATCAAGTAACCCAATTGAACATAAACATGAGTTTGGAAGTGAGGGGGTATAATGGTCTTTTACTACTTAAAATACATACCAAAATAGAAAGGACAACAAATGAGTGAGACGGCTTAAAATGGAATAGTATAACAAATGACCGGGACGGAGGGAGTACATTCAAGTATTCTAAAATTACAATCCACCTAAAGTACTCTAAAATATATTTTATCAATCAAATTCAACTACTTCAACACATAATTTTTATTCTATACTACTCTAGTATTCATATTCACTAATATATATATATATATATATATATATATATATATATATATATATATATATATATATATATATATATATATATATATATATATATATATATATATATATATATATATATATATATATATATATATATATATAGAAAAAGGATAAGGGAGTTGGAGTAAAAGTTGGGAAGTTGTGTTTATGGCCCTTGATTTGGGTTGGATGAATGGCCTAGATTAATCACAATTAAAATAAAAAAAATAAAAAAGAGGAGGTGTGCTGCGTGGAATGACTAGTAGCAGGCAGCAGCAGACAGGAGCAGAGCAACAGTAGAGCACTCTCACTCAATCTTTCATCATTTCCATCACCAAAAGCTACCTTCTTTCTCTCAATTGCTCACCATTCGCAATCTTTCAAAATTCACTTTCTTTCTCTCAATCTTTCACCAAAATTCACTCTCTCACTAAAATTCAAAAATTCATCCTATTGCTCACCATTTCATTTCATTAAAATTCAAAAATTCATCCCAAATCAATATTTATACTATCATGCAAAATAACTGAACCCTAATTCGTAATCTGTTCTACATGTACATGCTCAAATGGTGCTGTTTCTTGAAGATTCGTCTGTGCTCCAGTCGAAAATTCCTGTTCAACTTGCAGGAGGTAAGATGAGTACATACATATATATTTGGTATCTTGCATTTCGAATTCCATTTTTTTGTTTGGTTTGTTAATTTCAAAAGTTATACAGTTGTAATGTCACAACCACACTCTATATGATGGACAGTCGCACAGTTATAACGTGGTAGTCACACTTAATATGATAGACAGTCGCACAGTTACAACCACATTCTATATGATGGACAGTCGCACATTTATAACGTGGTAGTCACACTTAGGCCCTGTTCTTTTCGGCTGAAACAAGGCTGAGCTGAGCTGAGCTGGTCTGATAGGAGCTGAGCTGGTCTGATAGAAGCTGAGCTGAATTTGTAGAAGCTGAAACTAATAATTTCTTATATAAATTATCTAATAATTTTAAGAAAAATATTGAAACTGAGCTGAGCTGAGCTGATAAGAGCTGGGCTGAGCTGATAAAAGCTGAGCTGGTCTGAAACGGGCTGAAATTAAGCCGAAAAGAACAGGGCCTTAATATGCTAGACAGTCACACTTAATATGATAGACAGTCGCACAATATTTTTTTTGGTTGTCGAGTATTGTACTTGTAGTTCTTATGCGTTGTCGAGTATTTATTATAGTTTAACCCATGCAACTTATATCACGTGATTATTTCCAACTATTTCTAACTAGTTTTTAGTAAAATCATGCTGTTGTACGAGCAATGCCACAGTCGAGTATTTATTATAGTTAGAGATGAATGCGTGTGTTGCAAGGTTGATAGCGTGTAATATATGGATTCTTTTTATCGACAGCAGTTTAACCCATGCAACTCATTATATCACGTGATTGTACAGTTTAACCCATGCAATTCATTATATCACGTGATTGTACACCTCAATACGCGTGACTATGCAACTCATAGCATGTGATTGTACACATCAACATGTGTGACTATGTCAAGTGAACTTTGTGATTATTTCTAACTATTTCTAAGTAGTTTTTAGTGTGTAATATATTGTTCCAACCACTGATAGTTTTTTTTGTTTTTATTGCTCCAACCTATATGCCAGCGGAAGACACAGTGATTGTTCCTTACGTAGGGCAGAAGTTTACGGACATCGATGGAGCATTCAAGTTTTATCAAGCTTACGCATTTTATCTTGGTTTCGAGGCGAAGAGGTATACGACAACTAGATCATTTGATGGTTCGATCAAGAAGAAATTGTTGGCTTGTAACAAGGAGGGCAAAACAGCCAGCCAGAGCATGGTGAAGCTGTCGAGCACCGGAGAGAAGGAGGGGCAAGAGTATGTGGGATCGTACGAACCCAAAAGGATTACGAAGGCGACGAGGACGCAATGTGGAGCAAGAATTAGGCTCTGTGCAATGGTCGGGGGGTTTTATATTGAAGAGTTCACCGAGGAACACAACCACGATCTTGTGATGGTTAAGGACCGAGAGTTTCAAAAGTCATCTCGAAATTTATCAAGATATCACAAGGAGATGATCGTTTATAACTCGAGGGTGCGTAATGTATGTCAACAATGTTGTTAGTGTATGGTTGACTACTAACCCTGCGCGACTAATGCAGTTGCAATTTTGTGTGTGCAGCTGAAGATCGGGGCGACTCGGACATACAGGATGTGCAAGGAGTTGTCGGGCGGATATCAGAATATCGGAGCATCGTTGGTTGATTTCAAGGACTGGGGGAGGGACGTCAAGTGCTTCGTCCACGAGCAGGATGGTCAGTTGTTCATAGATCGGTTCAAGAGTTTGAGGGACAGTCAGGAGGATTTCTACTTTGACTACGATGTGGATACAGACGGGAGCTTACGCAGGGTCATTTGGGCGGATGGTGCAGCTCGAAGGAACTACGCGGCATTCGGGGATGCAGTTTCGTTCGACCCAACGTACGGAACTAACGTGTATTCCATGGTGTTCACACCGTTCACTGGCATGGACAACCACAAACGGTCTGTCACGTTCTGTGGGGCGTTGCTATTAAAAGAGGACTACGAGTCATTTACATGGGTCCTCTCTCGGTTTCTGGAGGCCATGGGAGGGAAGGAACCGTGTTATATCATTACAGACCAGGATCCCGGAATTTTAAAAGCCGTCCCGGAAATATTCAAAGCAGCGCACCAACGGTGCTGCACGTGGCACATCATGAACAAGGTTCCAGCATAGTACGGCAGATCAAGAGAGGAGGCCTCGGAATTCGTAAAAGCCCTCAATGCAATTATATGGGACGATGACATCGAGGCATCGGAGTTCGACGACAGGTGGGGGCGGATCATGATCGACCATGATGCTGTTGGGATCGAATGGTTCGAAAATATGTTCGAAGACAGGAGCAAATGGGTCGCCGCGCATTGCAGGGAGGTGAGGATGTCCGGAATTATGAGGACAACGCAGAGATCAGAGAGCCAGAACAGTTTCTTTAAAAAGTTTGAAGACAACAACGGGACGTTGGTCCAGTTCTGGATACGTTTCGAAAGTGCGATGGACCAACAGAGGCACATGCAGAAGAGGCTAGACAATGATAACCGGCAGTCATTCCCCAAAATTGGATCGACGAATCCGATGGAGAGTCACGCGGCAAGGGTGTACACGCACGTGGCTTTTGCACACTTTCAGGAAGAGGTTAAATTTTTGCTCTACACGTGCAGCGTCCGTGGGTATCAGGAGAAGGACGGGATCGAAGCGACAACAGTACTTGACTCCATCCGGGACCGCAACTACATTGTTGAATACAACCCAAGTACTGGCATAGAAAGTCACTGTCCATGTCGTGTAGCCATAGTCAGATAGCCTAACTATATGATCCAAACGTAACGAGTTTTATTCCCTAATTCATTGAATGTGACTGTACACAATAAAGGGTGCGACTCTGGAACGCGGTGCGTGTGATTGTGCAACGCAATTCGTTTGATTCTGCGACGTAAGGACTGTGACTATGCAGCATAACGGGTGTGACTGTATTCTGTCAAGGTTGTGATCATACCTTTAGAAAGCCACATCCCGTACGTTGCGTAGCCACCGTCCGTACGGTCAGGAGTCGCACTCTTTATGTGTTTCTTAATGCACTCGCAGGTACCTGTGAGATCAGATGTACTTGCAGGAAGTTCGGTCGGTATGGAATTCTTTGCAGGCATGCCATTTGGATATACTCTTCGAAAGGACGGGAGACGATCCCGGAACGGTACGTGGCATGTAGATGGACAAGGGATGCTCTACGTAATGTTAATGCGTGTCCCCTGTCAGAGAGTCGACTAAGCGATGATAAGGCTGTTACAGTCACGAGGCTATTTTCGGAGTTCTACGAGACCGTCAGTCATGTCAGCAAAATGGGTAAGGAAGATGTTAGTAATCTAGCTGACGTCATTCGCGACTTCAGGTCCGATATTGCCCCTGCTGGCCCTTGTAGCAAGACGGAAGAATTAGAGGAGATCCTCGGCTGTACGAGCACAATTGAAATAACCATATTGCCCCCGAAGAAAGCCAAGAACAAGGGCAGTGGGAAGCGGATTCTTTCTTCTAAGGCGAAGGCTGCTGCAATTGCCGCCAAGCCTAAACGGCTGTGTAAGAACTGCAAGAGGATGGGGCACCATGACAAGAGGAACTGCCCCTACCCATTTGCTGAGTACCCACCTATTGCCGACGTGTCTGTCGATGTTGAGGAGGAGGAGGAGGAGGAGGAGGAGGAGGAGGACCCGGCAGGGATTGCCGAGGAGGATTGCTCATGAATATCATCTGTTACTTAGGAACATTCTTTTTGGGAACACAAAGGTTGTCGACGTTTGAAATGGTCAATGTCCGTGACATTGTTTTCGTATATTGCGGACCTCAATCATTTCTAATATGGTGTAAGTCGTAAATCATGGGGGCTATTTTTTTTTGTGAAAGATAAAGACTTGGCGACATTTGAAATGGTCAAGGTCCGTGATATTGTTTACGTCTATTGCGGACCTTAATTATTTCTAATATGGCGTAGTCGTAAAGGATGGGGTCCGTAAAATTGTTTTTGTTTTTTGGACTGTAAGAATACATTGAAATAGCAGTCGTTTTTATTTTGGAATGCATCATCTTTGGCTACAAATACAGCTGTACAGGAACATTATGCCTTTAATATTTGGTTGACACGAAACAAGTGAGTGTGATTGTGCAACGCAATGAGTGCGACTTTACAGTAGGCAGTGTGTGACTGTAGAACAAGAGGTGGAGTGTGATTGTACAAGTGTGATTGTAATCATGGGAGTGTGATTGTACAAGGTAATTACTGTGATTCTACAATACACTGACTGTGATTCTACAAAATGAAGTGTAGAAACCTAATCTGGTTTTATGACATGATGACTGTGATTATACGCCATGTTTAGTGTGACTATAAAACTTGTTCAGTGTGACTATACACCATGTGTCTGTACATTAGAAAAATAGCGATGGAAATAAAGAAATAGCGAAATAGCGATGGAAATATTTGTACATTAGAAAAAGTCCATCTCTTACACAACATATAATACTTGCATACCATTAAACGCGAAAAATATTCTACGACACAATGCGGAAAACATCCATTGCATACCATTTAAACGCTACATTTTAACATTCATTAAAACTTAAAACACATAAAAAAGTCCATTACTAAACGCTACATCTTAACCCATACATACTTAACCTCCGTACTTTTTAAGCATATTCTTCAAGTTGGCCAAGTCACGCTGGAACCCCTTCCTTGCGCGGGAACAGTACATAGACCTCTTCATCAAGAACTGGATGTAGTTGTCCAGTTCGGCCTCTGTATGTGTATTGCCAATGGACGCCACAAAGTTCCTCGCGTCAATTGAAGTTGCGACTAGCTGCACGACCGTTAATTCATTGGACATAGTGGTATCCAATAAACCTTCGTACTCCTCGATCAAACTTCTGATTTCTTCTATTTTGCTTGCCATTTTTTTCTAAGGTCGAAGTGGTGGAGTTGTAAGTAAGGGCTGGTAAAAGTGGTGAAGTTGAAGTGGTTAAGTTGTGAAAAATGTGTTGGTATTTATAGAGGGGGAGGCAGTAAATAGGGGATTGAAAATTCATTGGTTAGGCAGGAAAGGTGGGGTGGAAATTTAATAGGTTAGGCAGTAAAGGGGAGGTGAAAATTTAATGGGTTAGGTGGAGGGCTTATCCTCATAAATTAATTAGGGTTAGAAGTTTGAGGTGGGTGTTTGTGTTTCTCAATGTTTCATTGAGACTCACAAACATCCCTTCACAGTCACGTCGGTTTTTAATATTCGTTGTCGACATCGTTTTTTTGAACTTTTTTACGATTATCTCGCTATATAATTTACAATGTAATTCACGAACCATGTGTCGACAACCCAATATTTTGTTGTTTGTATGTGGCGAATCAAATTGCACGTTATGAATTATATAAACTGAAAGAAAATGGATGGTGATATATGTAGGGGTGATTTAGTTAAATTAATTTAGTGAATTGTGGGTGAATCTAGTTAATTTGTGGTTGTCTGTCATGACTCTGCAGGAGTTTGACTGTGACTGCGAGTCAGAAGTTACGTGACTGTATCACATCGCACATGCGACCCTGATACTGAGTTGTCATTCATATGATACTCAGAAGATACTCTAACATGAGATTTTTTCTATGTTCACAAAAAAGTATTTTTACTTCACTATACATTCATGCCTTACGGTTCGCTGAGGTCTTTCGTTCCAGGATTTTCCTTATCTTACGTTTTTCATCGAGTGCTTTCCATATGCTTGGCGCGTCTGCTATGAAAGCACGAATTTTCGGCAACACGTCCCCACGAGCTTCATTCATGTCAGCAAGTACGAGGGCTGCTGCAACCTCGAACGACAAGTAACGCCTCCCGACCTTTGTCCCAATATCAGGGAGGGTGAATGGTGCACCGTCGTACAGGCACATGTGCATCAAGCAGAAAATACCGGACTCCGGATCATTCTTCCGGACGCTCTGCCATTCCAATTTTACTTGCCGATGCGTAAAATTTGCCAGGTGACTGCTCTTAATCAGCCCCTTCTCGTCCATGTAGTCGATCAATGCTTGCAGCTGTTGCAGTATTAGGTAGTAGTAAACGTCAGCACTTATGAAAGCAGTATAATATTTTGACGCGGTGAAATAAAACACATGCGTGCGACTTACTATTTTGCTGGACACCCGGAATATATGCGACTCTGGGCCGTGTGTCTGTTGATCCAGGATATCAACTGTTCTTTCTCTAAAGTTGACGCACACGCACGCGTAGTGCACCATAGTATGCACCGGGAAAAACAACAGTTCGGCGTTCAAGTCGAATGTCCCGGCGCAGTCTTGTATGAATCTGTCCCACGCTTCGTACAGACCGTCAGCGTCTTCGTCCGCAGGGGTACTTGAGTCGGGTCGTTCCAGCATACGGGTCAGTGAGTCCTAACGGATGGTGAATATTAGTTGTCATCAGTGACAGGGTCCGAGACAGGACTATATCATGTGCGTGGCTGCACATCGCAAAGTGTGTGATTGTACAGACTAAGCTGCGTGACTTTGCAGTGTATAGACTGTGACTATACATGACTGTGTGATCGTAAATTCTAGGATGTTTGACTATATCATGTGCGTGGTTGTACATCTTATAGCATGTGATTGTACACATCAACATGTGTGACTGTGCAATTCATAGCATGTGATTGTACACATCAACATGTGTGACTATGCTAATTGAACTTTGTGATTATTTCTAACTATTACACGGACTTTACATCTCTTCAGTTAATGTGAATGAGGGTCATTTTTACTATTGAATGCGTGACTATGCAACTTATGGCATGTGATTGTACACATCAACATGTGTGACTGTGCTAAGTGAACTTTGTGATTAATTCTAACTATTACACGGACTTTACATCTTTTCAGCTAATGTGAATAGGGATCATTTGTACTATTTAATGCGATAGGTAAGAGGTTATTGGGGCATACCATGTGTTGAATTCCAAACCACGCCATCGTTGGGTCAGTGGGGGAGGATAACCCACACCTGTGGTCGTCTGATTCGCACCAGTTCATGAGGTGCGACCAACACTCCAGCACAGCGGCGCTCATGCTACCTCCGGACAAGAGCGTCTGAATGTCACGTCTCTCCAGCTGCGCATGAGTGCTGTAGGACCCCAATCGTTCACTGCGAGATTTCGACACCGGTCAGTATGTGTAATATGCAACTCGTATTAGTAATCAAAGATGGTTACTCACCTTTCGTCGTACCTATTATTGTCAAGGAAACAGTAGTCGGCGGCGTGCTTCCGCAGAATGGGCATCTTACTCGTCAGCGGTCGGTGCAAGCGAAACAAGGTCGACATGACTATGGCGTTCGCGTCAGGATTCCCTTGGTTCAAAGAGCAACCCAACCCATCTCCGCAACCCCGTATCCGAGACCTAATTGCTGACTGTCTTTCTTCTGGGACTGATCGGGGGGTGGGTTCAGGTGTTTTTGGTGATTTGCTCTGACGCTTGTTGGTGGTTGCCTTCACAGGAGTGGTTACAAACGTACGGGTAGAGTCCAACGATTCCTTGTATGCTCCGAATGCTGCCACTTGCTTCAAAACAGTGTCCCTCACCCTGTTCACGTCGCTCAGTATAAGGGTCGCCGTGATTTCTGCCCTGCACATATTCATGGCCACCATTGTCCCCAAGGATCAGTTGAACGGGGACCCGGTGTACAACATCATGTGGATCATCAGGTAAACTCCGCAGTCATTGGCGGAGTACCCCACCCCCTGCCATGATAAGGGAACGTTTACCAATTTAAGCGCACGGACCTTCTCACCTTTCTCCAGCCCTCGTTGTACCATGAACTCCCCCATCTTATCAGCCTGCAAAACAAGTTCAGACAGGATCAGGTGGTGAACACATTTGCGGTCACATAATTGATTTAATATTAAATTTAAAGGGCCTGACCGCTGTCCGAGCAATGCCATAGTAAGGCAACTTTGTAAAATCTTTATCGTACATTCTGTTGTCGAGGTACTCTATTTGCTCAGAATTGAAGTTGATGCAGGCGCAACTGTAGTGGGCCTCGTCACCCGTTAAGGTCGGGACAAACATCTGCAAACAATGCGTCAGGATTATGGGCAGACATGGTATTATCCTGCACATACTATATCATGTGCGTGGCTGCACATCGCAAAGTGTGTGATTGTACAGACTAAGCTGCGTGACTTTGCAGCGTAAATACTGTGACTATACATGACAGTGTGATTGTAAATTTTATGATGTCTGACTACGCAACATATATCACGTGATTGTACACACCAACATGAGTGACTCTGCAAAGTGAACTACATCTTTTTAGTTAATGTGAATGGGGGTCATTTGTACTATTTAATGCCTGACTATGCAACCTATAGCATGTGATTGTACAGACTAAGTTGTGTGACTTTGCAGCGTAAAGACTGTGACTATACATGACAGTGTGATTGTAAGTTTATGATGTCTGACTACGCAACATATATCACGTGATTGTACACATCAACATGAGTGACTCTGCAAAGTGAACTACATCTTTTTAGTTAATGTGAATGGGGGTCATTTGTACTATTTAATGCCTGACTATGCAACCTATAGCATGTGATTGTACAGACTAAGCTGTGTGACTTTGCAGCATACAGACTGTGACTATACATGACAGTGTGATCATAAAAACTACGAATAAACAGTTTGTGCAGGGTAATACCATGTCCGAGTCCAAAGCAAAGTCGGAGAAACTATTTTTTATCCACTCGTTCTACACGTAAAATATTTCTTCGTCATGATCCTTGTCCTGACCTCCTTTCTTCCACAATTCCAACATTGGTGCCTGCTCACATGCATTGAAGGTAATACATGTAGTTAGTGTGGGTTTGACATGAGTGTGACTGTACAGCTGCAATTGTGTGACTGTGCAGCGTAAAGTGTGTGACTATACAGCTTGTAGTGTGCGACTATACAGCCTGAAGTGGGTGACTGTACAGCATAAAGTGGGTGACTACACAGCTTATAGCGTGTGACTATGCAGTTTATAGTGGTGACTGGACAACATAATGTGTGTGACTATACAGGTAATAGTGTGTGACTATACAGCCAATAGTGCGCGACTATACAGCTAAATTGGGGGGTGAACGTACTGTATGTCCAAGAGAGAAGTAACATCTACTGGTTACTCTTGGTGCTTTTTTTTTCATACACCAGCTGGTTCAGCAGCCTACACCAGCAGTCAACGCAGTTATTCATCACCTGCAGGCCAGGCTCGAGCGTCTGCATGTCGCCCCTCACTATACAGTCGTAATCTGTGAACTCGACCAGCATTTTGCTGTAGACCAAACAAAGTCCCGATTAGCACATGCATTTAAAAAATGACACGAGCAGCACAATAAATACGTACCCCGACGGACGTGGCGTTGAGCGGTCAAAGACGTAGTCGATTACATCTTTCCGTACGTGCAGGATATCCCAGAAGATGACGATTTTGGAGCACATGAATCCAGAGATTACAAACTGCCCCCTCAATATTTTCCCACAGTTCAACGTGCAGTCCAAATTGTCTGGAATCGTATCCATGCATTCAAATTCCACGTCGGAGTGGAATATTTACCGATGATGTAGTGCCTTGGGGTGCGTCCTGCTCCCTGAACCCTCGCCTGTCTGCTGATTATCGTCCGTGACGATTTCCGCCGTCGTAGGCGTGGTGGCAACAGCGTCCGCTACAGACCAGCCTGCTTTGTTCAGTTCCTTCTCAAGAGTAGAACTGACTGTCGCGTCGGGCAGAGTCGGCATTACATCACGCATTCCCTGCACATTGGAAGCCGATCGTGCGTCAGTTGTCTCCCACCCTGCTATCCGTAGAGCCACCACTACGGTTGGACTCTTGTCAACTGAACCCTGCACATCGTCCTCAGCGGCATCATCCTCTTCGACGTTGATTTCTTCAGCGGGATCATTCTCTTCAACGTCTCCCTCACAGAAACACGGTGTCACGATGCCACCATCAAAAGTGCCCTCATCATCGTAACCTTCTGTTCCAACGCCATATCCCACACAGATACCTAATTTCTCAATATCGTCATCCACGTATCCAGATTCACGCAAGTCTTGCACAATTTGGTGTATCAGACCGTAGACTTCAGCATCGCGGTGCTCCTCGCCCTCAACGACGGGGGCGTTCTGGGTAGTCTGCTTCAACTGGCCGGCCAACGAAGTGACTTCATCGATATACCGGAGGACAGCTGAATCTTCCCAGAATTGTTTGGAGGACGGGTCTTGACTTAGAACGGCGTTGTTCCTCATCGATATTTCTCTCACTTTAGAGGCAGCCTGCTCACAGAAACCGCAAAAGGCTAGCGCACACCTTCGGAAATTCATGAAAAAACGCTAGTCGTCCTATAATTCAGTTGAAGTCAAATCATTAGTGTGAAGCTCAGTGGTGTTGAGGCTGGCAGTGTGAGTATGACTAAGCATCTAAGTGTGGGTGACTGTATGGAATAAAGTGTGTGACTATATAGCATAAAGTGTGTGACTATACAGTTTATAGCGTGTGACTTTACAGGTTATAGTACTGACTGGACAACGTAATGTGTGTGTCTATACAGGCAATAGTGTGTGACTATACAGCTAATAGTATGTGACTATACATCAAGATGAGTGTGATCATAACGACCGTGACTACGGAATCTCAACTGTATTATAAACACAATTTTATGAATCATTTATGCTTTTATAAACATAGGTAAGGCTGTCAGATTAAATCGTTTCACGGACAATTAATTGATGATTTATAGAGTGGCTGGGAGATCACTTACGTCAACGGCGTTGTCTTCCGACCGATCCGCTCTCTCCATCCCTGTCGTTATTCTTTTGGGACTAGAGTGCTGGTGGTCAGAGGGCATCGTTATAGCGGGGCGCCCTCGCTGCCTGTTTTCCCACATGTACGTGGGTACGACACCTTCGAACGCAGCTGATTTCCCAGTGACCCTGTCTCCAGTTCACCAACCAGACGATCGCATATTCTCCGTGCATCCCAATGTGCGATAAATGGTATGTCGCATCTGCAGGTCTCGCTACGAAAATCGTAGCGCTGGAAGTACGCAATCATCAGAATGGGGATACACCCCCAGAGGTAGTTGAGGACTTTGTTGGGGTCACACGTCCCCTTACCCGCCCGCACCAGATCCTGCAGGACAAAGCTACACCAGTCCTATTCCCGAATCAAATCCACGTCATCCACTGCGGCCAGCAGGCTCAGGTCCAGTGAGTTGTTCGTAGTAGGCACGAGGAATGATGACAACGCGAACAACACGAACCTGCGGACAAAGTCGTCGTCAGCGGCTTTGGTTGCCATTAACTTTTCGCGCACCCTCCCTAATGTTATTGGCCGGCTGCTGTCCACCACATCGAACCCCTTCCTCCAGGTACTCTTTAACCCGATCACGTCAGGTGAGTCTGCCCCTTTCTTGTTGCTGGTTGGGATTACTTTCACCGGATGAGGGCCCAAAGGTAGCTTGAGGCAGTCGTGATGTCGTACTTTGACATCATGAATGCCTCCCGGCGTGAGGCACGAAAAATATGGGACTCGTCAGAAAATGCACGAAGGAACATTAGCGCGTGGTCAATGGGTACCGATTCAAGCCTCAGCTCCAATAGCCCGCCGAAGCCAACAACACGCACCCTCTCTATCTGATAATTCGATAATTGCGCAATTAGTTGGTGCAACCGCCTGGGCCTACAGTGAATATCCGACTGACCTTGTCGGCGGTCCCCTCCCCTCTTCCCCCAAGACACGCGCACGACAATGGGGTCGGCCGGCATATCAGATGTGACCCTCCTCTTCTTTTTTTTGGCCTGCTTTCCTCAACATTTTCTGTCTCACCCACATCCAGATCGGCGACCGGTGTATCAAAAGTCACCCTCTTTTTTTTCTTTTGTCTGTCTCCGTCATCGATTTCTGTCCCCCCCACATTCGTCTCGGCAACGATGTGGTCCACCGATGTATCTTCAACAGACTTTACAACAGTCTTCTTCTTCTTCTTCTTCTTCTTCTTACCCAAAGTTTGGTCCAGAACCACTCTATCATCAATTACATGTTCGCGGACCGATGTCTCTGCCACGGCCTTCTTCTTACCGGTCTTCGTTCGATTTTCTTCTTCGCACCCGACTTTCTGCTGCAATAATAACATGAGTAATGAGTATGATTGTACAACTGAGTATACGGCTTCAACAATGTGATTCTACAGTAAAATGAGAGTGACTCTGCAACATAACGAATGTGACTATACAGCCTCAAACGGGTGACTATACACCAACACTGCATGACTATACAATATAAAGCAGGTGACTTTGCATCATAACTAGTGCGACTGTGTAGCTTCAAAGGTGTGATTGTACATCATTCTGTGACTTCACAACAAAATATAATGAGTGCGACTATGTACCTTCAAACGGGTGATTGTATAACCAACTCTGTATGACTGTATAACCAACTCTGTATGACTATTCAAATGTTAATTTTTTTTCTTCCAAACACCAACTCTGTGACTATACAATATAAAGCGTGTGACTTTGCACCATAACTATTGCGACTGTGTGGCTTCAAAGGTGTGATTGTACATCATTCTGTGACTTCACAACAAAATATAACGAGTGCGACTATGTATCTTCAAACGGGTGACTGTATAAACAACTCTGTATGACTGTACAACCAACTCTGTATGACTATTCAAATGTTAATTTTTTTTCGTCCCAAACACCAAGTCTGAGAAAATAAGACTGCTTTAACATAAACTTCAACAAGGAAGCATGCAAAACTTCAACAAAAAACTGTCTAATCGATGGCACATGCATACTTACAATGACGATTATGGGAACTTCAACATGAACTTTAACAAAGAAATAAAAACTTCTTGAACTTCAACATGAACTTCAACAAAGAAAAAAAACTTCATCTTTGACTCTATAACTACAACCACTGTACAACTACAACAACTTTAACTCAATATTAGGGTTATAACTAGAGGAACAACGAATAATCAAGAATAAAAAGTGTGTGAATATTAGTTGTCAAAGAAAAAAAACTTCACCTTTGACTCTATAACTACAACCACTGTACAACTACAACAACTTCAAAATTAGGGTTATCGGGTTGGAAAAATGCTCTTTTACCATTTTTTATGGTTCATGCATGACAGGAGTTCTTGACCACTTTTTAGGGTTCATGAAAAAGGAATACAAAAGGGTTGAATAAAAGGAAAATCGGAGGTCGAAAATGGAACATTCAACATACCTTTGTAGCACCACCGGAATTTTAGGCATCATCGGAGATGGAGAAGCTGCGGAGATGGAGATGCAGATGGAGATGGGTTTTTTTTAGAGAGAGGAAGAAAGTGGTGAGTGATTAGACGGTGAAATGAATTCAAAAGGGGTGAATGGGGAAGTGTAAGAGGGTTTGGGCGGGACTTTAGAAAGGAGGGAAATTAATGGGGGTAGGGTGAGGAGGGAAGCTATTGATTAGTGATGGCTGATTAGTGACCTTGATGTCTGTCCGCAGCATGTCAGTCCCGCAACTTCCTTTTTTTTTTTTATACAATTGAACCCCATCCATCCACCATCCATATTAACATGAATGGATGGAGGGGATCAACACTAAGCAACTCTTGGAGAGTTGCTAACTCCCTTGATCCCTCTGAGATCAGGTGAGTCCACTTATATATGTTGAGTCCGTGAGTTCACATCTTAGCCCTTGATTCAATGTTAGATTAGTGGACAAGATTTGATCTCATAATTAAGGAAATAACTATAATATCTATCAAAATATATTTTCTTTCTCTCTCTTCCTTAATTATCTCAGTACAAATTCTCTCTCCTATCAATTTTTTAATTGCCTCTTTCTCTCGCACAACAATTTTATTTAAAATTAAGTTTTTTTTCATCTTCAGCAAAAAATCATCCGTTCCCTACTGACATTGTACGGATGTTACCATGTTACTGCCATAATCCATAAACTATGTTACTGTAACTCATACGTTGTGTTACTCTAATTCATGAATTGTGTTACTTTAACTCATAAAATCTGTTACGTTGCATAGTCTCTTGCAAAAACTGTTACTCTAACTCATACAATGTGTTACTTTAATTCATGAACTGTGTTACTTTAACTCATAAAATCTGTTACGTTGCATAGTAGTCTCTTGCAAAAACAGGAGTTCCAATTAACAAAAAGAACAATGTTTGTTTTTATTAAGATACTCCAAAACAAAAAGTGGTACAAGATTCCAACTAAATCAACTCCATTACAATTCCAATGTTTCACACTTGTTACTCATAATGTCCTACTTATAATTCTGCTTCTTCTTCATCCTTCTCGTCCTCTCCGTCTTCTTCTTCTTCTTTTTCTTTTTCTTCATCATCATCTCAGAAGCTTTGATTTAATCTCACCACCGCACAATGGAGGAAACTCTCACCCACATCCCTACATCATTCATGTGCTTTTGCGTCTACTGAAAAACAATAACAGTGCCAATAAACGTGACGGAAAAAAATAATTAAAACTTGAAATATGGATTAAAGTAATAGATAAGAACAAGTAAAATAACAGATGAAGTGCATTGAAGTAATATTGGATTAAATTAACAGAGGATGCTTATACACCAGGTATAAAGTAACAGAGGTCAGACATTAAAGTAACAGATAATGCTTATCAAAATAACACAAGGTATAGGTTAGTGCAAAAAATTCATATAATGATCAGAAATGAGAGTATGACGCAGTATCTTACTCTTTGATATTGTTTCCTATTTTAAAATCATCACGTCCCATAATTATAGGATGCAATATCTTTTTTTTTTCTTTTTTTTATATGGCGTTACTCTTTGATATTGTTTCCTATTTTGGTGGCAATCACGTCCCATTATTATAGGAAACAATATCTTTTATTTTTTTTAAATTTTTTTTTAATATGGTGGTTTCCTTTATCCTTACGACACTTCAATGCACTAAAATAACAGATGAAAAGCACTAAAGTAACGACTGGAGTGTATTAAAGTAACACGACATATAAAGTAACAGATGGTAGACATTAAAGTAACAGATGCTATACACTAAAGTAACGCAGTATATGAACTACAATAACTCAATATATTGTGTATGCGCACATTTCATGCGATGAATATGCAGTTCAACGTAGAAAATTAGAAAGTACTAATTCAGTATCATATAACACCAGCACTACTACAAAATCACTAGTTTCTTGACGCTTTAACCTGGACGCTTTAATAAGTGTCCACCCTTTTCCTTATCAAAATTTTCTTCTCTACCCTTTAATGTGTCGAGAGTTATATATTTATTATAATTCATAAATAATTCCTTCTCTACCCTTTAATGCGTCGAGAGTTGTATGATTATTATAATCATAACCAAAACCTAGGGGTGATCGAGCAGAAAAATCCGTTATGGTTTTATTATCCTTAATTATACAATACGGTATGCGGTTACAATTATACGAATTTCCAGATATCTGATACGAATATCCGGTACGGTTTACGTAAAAATATAGCGGATACGTATCCGCAAAAATGAAATCGGATATTCGGTTTCCGATCGATCTGGTTTTCATTAAAAAAAACCAATGCAAGTAAAATACTAAATGAGTGAACGAATTAATTAATATGTAAATGAAATGCCCAACTTATCATTTGAGAATGAAAATCAAACAAAGTGCTTGAAGAGTATTGATTAAAAAAAGGATGTTTTCATGTCACTCTACCGGAGAATTATTTGTCGTATTCGAGATGATTGTAATAATTAAATTTTTTTTAGGTTTTTTTCCTATTTGTTTATCGTATTATTTTTATATAATAATTAACACAAGGTTTGTTATTATTTTTAAATAAAAAATTGGATTATGTTCACTTAATGAAAAAATAAAAATAAAAGAAATTAATCTCAAAACCGGATACCGGATATCCGCTTTCGTATATCCGAAAAAATCGGATATCCAGTTTACTTCGAATTGGATACGGATATTAAAATTCCAAAATTTAAAACCGGGATATCCTACCAAAACCTCTCAACTCTTCTGAACTAGTGAAACTAATGAATTAAAAAAAATCAGATATTTTTACTTGGTTTTATTTTTAATAATAACAAACCTTGTGTTGTAAAATGAATTAGTAAAATGAAAGGTTTTGGCGTCAAAACCAATTAAAAAAAACCAAATATCAATTCGTTACCCGCCTTTGCGAAAAAACAATTACCGCCCTCACCTCTTCTCTAATTTGGAAATAATCCGTCCCTATAAACCTAATCAATCACCGAAACTAATTTACCCATCAGTCATATCACCTGTTCATCACCGTTCCAACCTCAATCACTGTCGTTGATCTAGCGTAATCAGTCACTGTCGTCGTTCTGCTTATCGTTTATCGTAACCTAATCAATCGTCGTTTATCGTTCATCAATCACTGTCGTCGTTCATCACCGTTCTGCTTATTTTGCATCACCGTTCTGCATTCTCGAAACAATTAATTCGTGTTTCTCTCACAGTAAGAAATTAAATTGTTTTTAATGTTTTGGTTGCTTATTAGTGTGATTGATTGTTGGTGATATTCATACGGGTTCCTGTTTCTTTTATGTTAATTATATGTATATGTTCATAATCTCAGTTTTTTTTTTCGTTTTTATATTGATTGTTTGATGTTCATTCTCATTTTTTATGTTCATAATCTCAGCTTTTGATTGTTTGATGTTCATCCTCGTTTTTTATGTTCGTAATCTCCGCTTTTTTCCTTTTTTATGTTGATTGTTTGATGTTCGTTCTCGTTTTTTTATGTTCATAATCTGAACTTTTTTCCGTTTTTTTCCATCAATCAGCTTCGTTCATCAATCAGCTTCGTGCCTTCGTTCATCACCGTCACCGTTCTGCTCTTGATTTCGCGTGTCACCGTTCTGCTCTTGATTATTCATTATCGCTACTGCCAATTATTGATTTCAGGTACGATTTTAATTTCATCGCATTCTCGTACCTGAAATCATTCATTGTTCCTGCTTGTTACGTATTATATTGATTGTGTCAGGTTAGTTTCTCTCACAGTTTGATGTAATCGTTTTTGATTTTATTTCTTACGTTTTTGTTTCTTGTTTGTTAAGATTTTTATGTTTCCTGAAATGATTTAGCAGCATACAGACGATACAACTATTCAGGTACGATAAACTCCATTACACCTTCAATTAGGGAGTTCCTGAAAATATGAAATTGAACTCGTCTTTGGATCACGCATAAAAAACCATAGCAATTCAATAATCAACTATGGGAAAACTCATTGATTAACAGTGAGTACTTGGCAGAATTAAACCACAAGTACTTGGCTGCCAATTCTTTTTTTTTCCTTTTGCTGGAATATTGATTTTCCTAGTGTGACAGCAAGAGTTAAAATTAAAACAAATTAAGATAGCTCTTCCTAAGATGCTCCAATTGTAGGTACTTGACAAAAAATCTTTTTAAGAGACATTTACTCTTAACTTGAGAACGTTTTGACATAGAACAAATTGATATTTTTTCTTTTTAAGAGATATTTTTTCTTTAGCTTGCATTGCATTGCATTCTGCTGATGATGAAAGAGTAAATGAGGCTACTGGTAATCATACCAAAAATGGATGGTGAAAGATGGTTGAGGGAGGACCAACCCAACTTCTACAGTACTGATTTTCTGCCACTCTTTAAAACAATTGTGCGCACCAAGTATTGATTCCATTGGCAACTTCGATGATATAACTTAATCCACTAAATCAAAGTGATATAATATTAATACAACTTATTATAACAATTCACAGTAGCTTTAGTCTTTGATCAAACCTATGTATGCCTAATCTTATGATGCAAACAAAACACATTGGCAAGGGGGAAGTGAGCGGCAGTAGAGAAAGAGAGAAGCATTAACCATAAATGGATTCGCCGCCTCTTCCAGTGGCAGTAGGATCCCCACCTTGAATTATAAAATCCTGGTCAAACTAGAATTTCAACAATCACCAGCAAGAGGCAACAAGCAAGCAAGCATATACAGTAACAGTTAAGAAGTTTACTTTGATGATTCGAACAAAATGGGGTAATAGTAATGCAAAGATTAAGGACTAAAAGAAGCAGCCCATTTATGATAAGAAATTTTAGTTAAACACCATTAACAGACAAATTAATGAAGAACAAAACAAAAGCAATGAATGTTGAATGTATATATACTTAGAAAGCAGAAAATTAACAAAATAAGAAATATAATTTACCAAATTAATTAGATGAAGAAGAAAGAAGGGTATTCATACCTAAAACGTTAAAGGGTATTAGAATGTATCGTTTTGGAAAAGGTAAGAAAAATGTAAGAAGAAAGAAGGTATTCACTTTTGCTTTTTAATGCTCATAAGTCATACGGAGTAACATATTTCCAATTATCACTATACTAAAACAATACACTACAATACTACGGATTACATGTTAATTAACCTCCAAAACGTATGAGATTAGATTTCCGTCAAAGTCCAAGTCTAAGTCTGTCATCACTCGTATGGGGTTCAGATGAACACCACCACCATACTAGATATATACACTGTCAAGTAGTGGTGGTAGTGATGAGATTATTTACAAGTGAAGCCAACAAAAAGAATGAGCACTCCCTCAGCAGTTAGCAGTGAATGTCCATATAATTGGACACCAAGCTAAGCAACCTCCACATCTTAGACTTGTCTAAAAATCCAAGCACCACTCATCTATCTTTAATCCTTTATTACTACACCTCTACTACTTTGATTATTACCCATTCATACTACTCTATCTCACCTCATTAATCATACATACACTCAATCATTCACACACACACACACACACACACACACACACACACACACATATATATATATATATATATATATATATATATATATATATATATAGTTATAGTTACAAGCATTCAACCAAGGATAACAACGTAGTTAGTCCAACACTCCAACTAGTGTGTTAGGAATGATTTTAAGAGACTGGTTTTACTAAATAAATGGTTTCATAATATTAAGAGACCGGTTAGACAATTTAATGAGTATGTTATTAGAGGTGGTTCCTTAGAACAATTTTGTAGTAGTGGTCACACATTCTTTGTCTGTTTCTTTGTTCGCACACATTCTTTGTTGAGCAAAATTCAAAGTATATAATTTTTCTGTAATGCCCCTTGGTTTATTGTTACTAAATTCATCTGTGGTTGTGCTCTCTCTCACAATATTCTTGCAACTGTTTCTAAAGTAATTTTTGTGTTTATGAAATAAATTTATGTGAACTTAACCTCTTATGAATTGTAGACATGAATACTAGTTGGATTAGCTTGCCAAATGATCATCCCGACTACATAAATGGATGTTTGAAATTTCTTGATATAGCAAAGGAGAACCTAGTAGATGAAAAAACGAAATGCCCCTGTAAGAGTTGTAAGTTACGACGTTGGTTAACACTTAGTGATGTAGAGGGACATATTTTGTTCAAAGGGTTTTACCAGAAATATACAAATTGGATTTGGCATGGTAAAAGAGATGTTCTTGATGATGTTCTTGAAATCGATGAACAAAATAATGGAGAAGCCTTACCTGGACGTGATGATATGAGCGGTTTGTTAAATGCGGTCTTTGGGGTAGATGCTTCTAGTTCTTCTAAACAAATTAGTGATGATATAGGTAATGACTCACTTGAGATAGATGATGATATGGATATGGGATTTAATACCAATGCTGAATCTGATACCGAGTTTGCTCATGAATATGATAATGAGTCTGATTATGAGTTTAACCAACCCCCTTCAGTCAACAAAGGAGAAGAGGTCAAATATTCAAAAATGTTTGAAGCAGCAAGCGAACAACTTTACAAAGGGTGTCAGTCTTACTCAAAATTGTCCTTCCTTTTGAACTTGTTTCACATTAAATATATGTTTCATTGGCCTATTGAGTCATACAACATGTTGCTTGAGCTTTTACTTCAAGCATTTCCACAAGTTACAGAGTTTCCATCATCTTATTATGAGGGTAAGAAGATAATAAGTGATTTGGGTCTTGGATATGAAAAAATTCATGCTTGTCCAAACAATTGCATGTTATATTGGGGGAACAATTCTGAAAAACAAGAGTGTAGTGTTTGTCACACGTCCAGATGGAAAACAGTTAAAAATCGAGGTGGTGTGAAGGAAAAAGTTATCCCTGTACCAGGTAAGGGTGAACCTAGCAAAGTAATGAGGTACTTTCCCCTTATTCCTAGATTGAAGAGGCTTTATATGTCATCTAAAACAGCAGAGGATATGAGATGGCATCATAATGAACGTGTGAAAGATGGAAAGCTTAGACACCCATCTGATGCATTGGCTTGGGAATAATTTGACTCTCGTTATCCTACATTTGCCTCTGATCTTAGAAGTGTAAGGTTAGCTTTGGCAACAGATGGCTTTAACCCATATCGCTTGATGAATACCACATATAGCACGTGGCCTATTATTCTGATTCCCTATAACTTGGCACCATGGTTGTGCATGAAACCATCTTCATTTATTCTTTCGTGTATTATTCCTGGAAAATCTGGTCCGGGTAATGACATTGATGTGTTTATGCAACCGTTACTCCATGAGTTGAAATTATTATGGAGTGGTGTCGATGCTTATGATGCATATGAAGGAGGAAATTTCATATTGAGAGCAGCTTTACATAGTACTATTATTGACTTCCCTGCATATGTTATGTTATCTGGATGGAGCACATCAGGTTATAATGCTTGTCCTCGATGCACCAATTCCACATGTTCTGGACGATTTGGTGGTAAGATTTGTTATATAGGACATAGAAAATGGCTACCTCTTGATCATCATTTTCGTTCTCAGGCTGATTTATTTGATGGAACCATAGAGTTAGGTGTCGCTCCAAAATCCCTTACTGGATCCGATGTATTAAGAGAGCAGCAGGAAATTGAGTACATTTATGGGAAGACACATAAGCGCTTGAAGAGAAAAACGAGAGCTAGAGAAGTCGGTGTGTCGACAGACGTTGTCGGTGAGAGTAGCCAGGAGAGTGTCGATAATCTTTGGAACAAAAAGAGTATATTTTTTGAATTGCCGTATTGGGAGTATAATTCTTTAAGACACAACTTAGATGTTATGCACATTGAAAAAAATGTGTGCGACAACATATTAGGGACACTGTTAGATATGGATAAAAGTAGAGACAGTGAAAATGCAAGGAGTGGTCTTGAGAAGTTGGGTATTAAAAAACATCTCTGGCTCCAAGATCGGTCTAATGGTGAACCTTCCAAGCCTTCAGCTTCATACTCCATGTCTAATGAGGAAAAAGAAAGATTTTTAAGAGTCCTCTTGAAAATTAAAGCTCCTGATGGTTATGGATCGAACATCTCTAGATGTGTGAATATGAAACAAAGAAAACTCATTAATCTTAAGAGTCACGACAACCATGTCTTAATGCAAGATATACTTCCGGTAGCATTGAGAGCATCCAAGGCGACAAAAGTTATTGATTTGCTTGGAGAGTTGTCGTCTTTTTTCAAATATTTATGCTCTACAACACTTGATAAGAAAGAGCTTGACGACCTTGAACCCAAAATTGCACTTATACTCTGTCGTATGGAAATCGAGTTTGTACCCACCTTTTTCACTGTAATGGTTCATCTTCTGATTCACTTAGTAGAGGAGGCAAAATTTGGTGGACCAGTGCAATATCGTTGGATGTACCCCATCGAAAGGTAAGTATCTTAATTTTGAAAGTATTTTTTTAAACTTATGTTTTATACCTAACTTGTAATTACAAAAATTTTAGGTACTTGGCTCACCTCAAATCTTATGTGAGTAACAAAGCTCAGCCCGAAGGATCGATTGCAGAAGGCTTTCTACTGGAGGAAACTATCACTTTTTGTTCAAGATACTTGGAGGGCGTTGAGACAATCCATAATAGACCTAAGGGAAATGATGATGGTAGTGTAAATATGAGTAGTTATTTGTTTCAGTCGGGTGGTCGAGTTATTGGGATGACGGAAAAGGTACGCTTGGATGATAAAAGTGCACGACAAGCGCACCGTTATGTTTTACTTCATTGTGATGAAATGAATGAGGTCATAAAGTAAGTGTACATACTTAAAAGTTAATACTTTTAAAATTATGATGATGTCTCTTTGTCTTAAACAAGCTAACAATGAAACTTGATTTTGAAATAATTGTTCCCAGCCAAGAGAGTAAAAATATAGCTACCGCAAGTGATGAAAATGAATGGATCATCAATGAACTAATAGATTGGCTTCAACATCAGGTTCTCTGTTCTAGGGGTTCTCTATTCTAGAGAAATTCGAAATGCACAACATTACATTTGCATTAAACGAAATTTGTGATGACATTGTATATTTGTATTTCTTTTCACAGGTTCACAACTTGGATGGAAGCACCCCAAAAGGACAAAGACGAAAAGCTTTGGCAGGTGGCTTACATAGCTATGGCAAAAGAATGACCGGAATTATGATCAATGGTTACAAGTTTCTAACGGTTGATCGAGAGAAAAATCTGAAAACGCAGAATTCTGGAATCATGGTTGAAGCTGATGGGCAAGAGTATTATGGGAAGATTAGGGAAATTTATGAGTTAGATTATTTTGGGCAATACAAAGTTGTTATGTTTCGTTGTGATTGGGTAGACATACATAGAGGCATCAAGAGATTTGAAGATGGGAGTGTTTGTGTCAACTTTTCTAAGTTGATGCACAGGTCGTAATTTATCAGACGATCCTTTTATTTTCTCATCTCAAGCCAAGCAGGTGTTTTATATACAAGATGAGATGCAAAAAGGATGGTCGTTTGTGATTAGGACTAAGCCTAGAGACTTGATTGAGACGGGAGAGGATGTTTCTGCTTGATTATTTTAGTAGTATTTCTTAGCATTAAAAATACCAATTGGTGTCGAATTGACAATTATATGTTTTTTTTGTTCTGCAGTATTTGGTAGTTATATATTATTTGTTTATACTATTAGTTTACTAACTAATATTTTCATTTGATGACGTTCCTTTAAAGGATAGGTGGCACAAGTATGGTATTTGTGAAGACACTAATATTTTTATTTTCATTTGGAGAGTCAGGAACGTGGTCGTTTGTGAGGTACCAGGCCAGCTAGGTGCTGCATAATGCCTTCCCGTTGGACCCTAAAGTGTAATTCGTAATTCACAAGGGATGGATTATACTGTGGAAATTACATATTTTAGTTGTCTATTGTTTGAATGATGGATTGATTGTCTTGAAGTATATAGATGTATGATGTGTGTATTTCACTTATAGTGTTCATCATCATATACATGCATTGATTCCAACAAATGAGGTGTGTAAGCTTGATTTTTTTGTGATAACTAATATGTTTTTCTAATTGGTGTCAGGATGACTTATCGAAGCAAACGTACCTCTGCAGAGATGGTGGAAAATTTAGAACCTGGTACAAGACCAACATTGAAGAGGTCAACTGGTTCTGAAAAAAGTGTTACTTCTTGCGAGGTTTCTACTATTGAAAGATGGGGACCATTTCATCCTAAACATAACCAACAGCCTCCCATCATAAAGGGTCAACAACTTCCTACCCCAAGATCTCAACCCACCGTACTTAAAACCCAATTTACCATGAAAAACCAACAATCTATTGTTTCAAAAGATGAAGAATCTGATGGCATATGGACAAACCCTCCAACTACCTTTTCAATGATAAGGCGTCCTACAGTGTTTCACAAAACACCATCTTCCTCAGTCGTGACCACTAATTGGAAGTCCACATCTTCACCCAGAATGTTTCACAGAACATCATCTTCTTCAGCTGTGGCCACCAATTTAAAGCCCGATCATGCTTCATTTAATGAAAAGGAGAACGTTTTGTCTGTAGGTAATGTTTCCAGTGTTATGTAAATGTTAAGTAATTATGATCCGTAGTAATTTAATCAAGGTCAATTGTACTGTAAGCTATTTAGTAGGTATAAAGTTGGTGTAGTATTAGTTGTTTTTATTTTGTTTTACGTGTATGTTTTGACAGATGCGGAAGGAAAGTACAACATGCTTAATGATTTCCCGAAAATCAGTGTTCGGAAGCCAATGTCTCCAAAGGTTAATACAACTGAGCTTTCACGACGTGAGAGGTTTGCCTACGCCTTAACTATATCTTCTTTCTTCTTTTTATTGAACTCAGAGCATTTACTAGTTTGCCCGTTGATTTCTCTCTTACTTTTTATATCTTCAATTGGTTCCGTATTTGTCGCTTGATGCTCAACTGAAAGCTAGAACACTTGCTGATTTTAAATGACGTTGGCAGGGAGGAGGTAGAAAAGAAGAGGGCTCACGAGAGGTACATGAAACTACAAGAACAAGGAAAAACAGATCAGGCGAAGAAAGACTTGGGTACGTTAACATTTTGATGTTCAAGATCACTACTAAATACTCTCTTGCATTTCTTACGCATATCGCTTTCTTTTTTGATGGTTTTGGTCACTGCAAAGAGGCTAAAACTCATTCGTGAACAAAGGGCTGAAGCTGCTAAGAAGAGAGAGGAGGAAAAAGCTGGTAAGTCTTTCAAATGTCTTGAACCAGTGTCGGACACGGCTGTCTATGGCCTATACTAAAATAGAATAGATGTCTTGAACCGGTTTACTTGCTATGTTACTCCGACATCATCTATCGGACACTATTATATTGTGAGAGGTTTTTAGTTTGATAAGGTCACTTGTCCATAGGTAATGTGTCCAGTTTTATGTGTATGTTAAGTAATTGTGACCTGCAGTAATTTGATAAGGTCACTTGTACTGTTAAGCTATTTAGTATGTGATGTATTAGTTGTTTTTATTTTGTTTTACATGTATGCTTTGGCAGATGAGGAAGGAATTTACAACATGGTTAATGATTTCCCGAAAATCAATGTTCATAAGCCAATGTCTGCAAAGGTTAATACGTCATCATTCATAAATCGTCAAGAAAAAAGTGCTTTCAATGAAGACACTCCAATAATTGGGCAAAATGAACCAAAAGCTTTCAAATTGAAGCGAGGTACGACGACACCTGATTGGCCTGCATTTAATGAAAAGGAGAACGTTTTGTTCGTAGGTAATGTGGCCAGTTTTATGTAAATGTTAAGTAATTGTGACCTGCAGTAATTTGATAAGGTCACTTGTACTGTTAAGCTATTTAGTATGTGATGTATTAGTTGTTTTTATTTTGTTTTACATGTATGCTTTGGCAGATGAGGAAGGAAATTACAGCATGGTTAATGATTTCCCAAAAATCAATGTTCATAAGCCAATGTCTGCAAAGGTTAATACGTCATCATTCATAAATCGTCAAGAAAAAAGTGTTTGCAATGAAGACACTCCAATAATTGGGCAAAATGAACCAAAAGCTTTCATATTGAGGCGACGTACGACAGCACCTGATTGGCCTGATGATGTTGCCTTCAATGAAAAGGAGAATGTATTGTCCATAGGTAATGTTTCCAGTTTTATATGGTTCGTAGTAATCTTGTCAAGGTCACTTTTACTGTTAAGTTATTTAGTAGGGATAAAACCGGTGATGTATTCATGCTTGTTTATAGTCCCTGGATAGGATGAATGAATACAATAAAATGAATAGAATGACTATTTATAACCCTTGCGTTTGGGTGATGTATTAGTTGTCTTAATTTGCACTTACATGTGTGCTTTGGCAGATGCAGAAGGAAATTACAACATGGTTCATGATTTAATTCAACCACATGATGTATGGATTGATAATGGAGTTAAATATTTTGTTACCTTCAATGAGTTTTATCAACCACTTAAAAAGGAGGGCATATTCTTGTACGGTTTATTGGAGATGTTGCAAAGAAGGAAAGGTTTTGTCCCATTAGAGAAACAAATTGGCGTCGTGTCAATGCAAAATATAAAGCTGATATCATCAAGCTGATTCGGGTACGTTTTTAAAAAAAATAGCCTTCGGGCGGAGTTTTAAATCTATTTAGATTATAAAGTTACTTATTTGTTATTTTCCCATTTAAGGACCGTTTTATAATTCCTGATGGTGATCCTTACGACCAAGGGATTCTCAAGCGCACGGGTAAAAGTGTGAGACAATATAGACATTACTTGAAGAAGACCTTTTTTCAACCCAAAAACAAAAAAGAGGAGATTTATCAAACAAGACCTGATGGACATACTCTTGATAGTTGGATCCAGTTGGTTGATTATTGGTATTCTGAAAAGGGAGAGGTAATAATAATCTACCACCTATAATGGTGATTAAATAAGGGTTGTGATAAAATAAGGGTGATTAAAAGTATGTGTACTTATGCAGAAATTCGCTCAATGTGGAAAAGAGGCACGAGCAGCACATAACCATGTCCATACAACTGGGTCAACAAGCTATGCTAATATACGAGCTGATTTTGTACTTATTCTATCATTTGTCACTCTTTATATACTAATTAGTTGGGTGTGTATAATACCTAATGTGCTATAACTAATTTAAGTTTTGACAATGAACAGGAAGAGAAGAATAAGAGAAACCCGAGTGAATTGGAGATATTTAAGCAAACTCATACGAGGAAAGATGAAACCTTTGTGAAAGACACACTAACAGAGGAATTTCTGGTAAGCTTATACTTATAAACTTCTACCACCCAATTGCTTTTCATTTTTCTATTTCATTTTTTAAAGGTTAGAGGTATATCTGTTAAATAATTTTTTGTTCAGATTGATGCAGATATTAATGTTGACACTCAAACTATGTTATATCCTAAAAAGTCACAAGTAGAAATTGAGAATGATGTTTTTAACAAGCTAATGTTTGGGGAGGAGGTCCCTGAACGTCCCCTGGGTTACGGATTTGGTGTGAATCAAACTGATATATATGGGGTGCGTAGTATCTTAAGAAAAGAGAGATTTAAGTGCAGTGAAAAAGATACTTCAGCTTTTCGGGATGTGCAAAAGGTTGTGGATAAGTTAACAGAGGAGAATAAGGGAATGAAGAAGAAGAATGAAGAGCTACAATTGAAGTATGCTGAGACTAATTCGTTACTGAAAAAAAATTGAATGTAATGAGTAGTGGGGGAACATCAGATGAGAGTGCAAATATGGCAAAGACAATCTTGCACAGCATTGCTGATCCCGAGGTAATTTATTTCTCTAATATGCATTTATATTTTCTACCTATTTATGGTTCATTATATGGTCTATTCAGTTTTCCTTATTATATTTTTTGTTCCAACTACAGGACATTGTACAACACAAAAAGGGAGATGATGATGGAATTGATGGATGACAAAATCGACTCACATGGACATTAAATTCAATGTTTTTTCGAAGAAAAACACGTACCTTTTAAAATAATATTGTAGTTTTTTAGTATTTTTTTTATTTTACTTTGGATTGCAATATATATATATATATATATATATATATATATATATATATATATATATATATATATATATATATATATATATATATATATATATATATATATATATGATTGGAGATTATTCTAATTAAGTGTTTGTTTTCTGAACGACCAACTCGATCTTTGTGTATATGGATATCAATTCAGTAAATGTGGAGTCGCGCTTTTTAGACAACATAATAATAAATATGTAATCGCAAGCAGTATTCAGTTGTTGGAAATATATAATTATTATTATATTCTTTATGATAAGATTCTCGACGCTTTTACAATATTAAAGTGGCGATAACTGAATTTTATATTGTTATTTCTCGACACTTTAAGTAGTAGAAAGTCTCCCGCTTTGAAAAAAAATTGGCCGGGAAAAATAAATCGCGACATAGAAAAGCGTCGAGGTTGCATATTTTAGTGTACCACGTAGTGACGCAAAAAAGTGTCTTAAATAAAATATTCAACGTTTTGATGCGTCGAGAATGGCGACACAAAAATGCGTCGAGAATTCCCGACGCCCAAAATCTCCACGCTTTCTAGAAGCGTCGAGAATTAAATTTGCGACACTTTAAAACGTCGAGAACCCACCTTTAAAGCGTCAAGAAACCAAGGATTTTGTAGTAGTGCAGGTATATTTCATTCACGTATTAAATCAGTATATTTCTCTGAATGGGGCGTCACTCTTTAAATTTGTTTCCTATTTTGTCGGCAATTACGTTCCACTATTATAGGAAACAATATATTTTTTTTATTATTTTTTTAATATGGCGGTTTCATATATCCCTACGACACTCTGATGCGATAAAATAACAGATGTTAAGCACTAAAGTAACGACTGCAATGAGTTAAAGTAACAGATCATAAAATTAACAGATGACTCTCATGGCCTTTTCAGTTTGATGAATATGCAGTTCAACGTAGAAAAGAAGAAACTAATAATTGAGTATCATCTTAATGACTCTCATGGCCTTTTCATATAAACTACAATTCATATACTCACCGTTTGCGTGTTGTACAATTTGCATATCAACCATTTAAATGAAAAGTTGTAGCCGGAATGATCGAACGTAGAATGTAGCAGTGCGAAGAAGACGATGAATAACTGAATGCGGTCTTGTTTGGATCGTTTTGAAGTAAATGGCATCGGCGAGAATAAGAATAATGAACCAGAGAATGAATGAGAGAACGATGAAAGCGAGAGTGAGGCGACAGAGTGATGAATGAGAGAATGAATGAATGAGGAGGATACGTTACACTAATATATTCTCCTTCCTATTTTGTGGGAATCAGTATCTTCTCTCATTTTTTTTAATTAGTGATTGATCTCGTCCCTTCATCCATCTCCCATCCAACGGATGGGATGAGGACTTAGGGACTCAATACTTATAAGGGACTCATTAGAACCCATCTCTCTCTCTCTCTCTCTCTCTCTCTCTCTCTCTCTCTCTCTCTCTCTCTCTCTCTCTCTTATATATATATATATATATATATATATATATATATATATATATATATATATATATATATATATATATAGGGTTATTTAACAACAATAATATCAACTATAGGGCATCTTCCCAAAATAATATCAATTTTAATAAATCTGAGAATAATACGTATTATTGGAATAGTTAAACAAGAGTAGTATAGATGACCGGTTACCTTTAGAACCCTTCCACCTTCCTTTTTCACCATTAATTTTATTTAATGGCAATAATACCAACTATAGAGCGTCTTCCAAAAATAATTCCAATTTTAATAAATTAGAGAATAATACGTATTTTTGGAGTAGTTAAACCAGAGTAGTATAGATGACTAGTTAGTGGTAGAACCCGTTCACCTTCCTTTTTCGCCTTTCATTTATTTCATATTACTTCACTCCTTTTCACTTACTCAGCGTACGGGGCATTAAACGTCATTCATGTCATCAGTCTTCCTCTTTCTTCAAGTCTTCAACCTCACCAAATCTAGCTAACAACACAATCCTACACCAAAATCAATACGTTAATCTAAACAAAACGTATAGAAATTAAAAAAAACGTAAGAAGGATGAAGGGTAATGGAGAGAGATGATGAAAGAGAGAAGTAAGGAGGAATAGACCTGACAAAACTGACCCGACCCGACACCCGAATTGAAGACATGATTTTGACCCGTAATTCGAATTGGCCCGAACTAACTCGAAACTGACCCGACTATTATTATAGAAAACGAGTTGATATCCCTAAAAAAGATGAAAACAACAAACCCGAGAATGACTCGAACCCGAAATTATCCGATCCGACCCGAAGTCAACCCGATTATTATAACACGAAAGTTACCCGAGCCGAAGTTGACCCGACACAGTTCACCCGTTATCCAGGTCTAAGTAGGAGGATGAAGGATAAGTAGCAGGTTAAATATTAATTAGGTAACCTGATGTAGCAGGTTACAAAGTTACTTGTACTACTTTTGTTTAACTACTCCAATAATACGTATTATTCTCAAATTTATTGAAATTGGTATTATTTGGAAAAGACGCCCTATAGTTGGTATTATTGTCGTTAAATAACCCTATATATATATATATATATATATATATATATATATATATATATATATATATATATATATATATATATATATATATATATATTGGGTTGTTGGTTGTGCTGGGTAGGCAAAGGAACAGGGCCTCATAATTTTGGGGCCCAAAGTTAAGCAATGAAGTTGGCAAATTAAAAAAAAAATCAAATGTGACGTTACAGTGTGAAGTGGAGAATGATTCTTACTTTCTCTCTCTTCCAATTTTCCATCCCCTTCTTTATTTACTACTCTTTCCAAAACACAAAAATTCCATGATTTCAGAAATCATCTCCAATTAATTTGATCTTTTCCATATATGATTATCAATTGATTATTATAAAGGGTTATTTCATGGGAATAATACCAACTATGTGTGTGCTTCTTAAAATAATTCAAACTATACGTAATCTCATTTTAATATGAACTACGCATTCATTAATCTCGTTTTGTTATGTATGAAATTATGACTTGCTATTACAGGTCATAGTGACTTGTTGTAACTTTCTAGGGTTTTATTAGGTCCGTTGTAGTCATCGTGAAAGCCAAAATAACAATAAAAACATTTTTTTTTCATAGCTTCTATAAGACTAAATGAAAAAGAAATGGAAGATGAATTTTCGGAAAATTTAATTTTTTTTTTCAATGGCCGAAAATGAACACGAAATGTAAATCAAAAGAAGAAGAGTTAGAAAAAAAGTTGAATAAGGAAGGTTCAACAGATAGCCGGTCACTCATATCAAAGCGAGGTTAATGAATACATAGTTCGTATTAAAATGAGATTACGTATAGTTTGTATTAATTTAAGAATCACACGCATAGTTGGTATTATTCTCATGAAATAACCCTATTATAAAACTTGGAAAATAAAATTATACAGTATGTCTCTAATATTCTATTATTTCATATTCCTTTCACTCCCACAAAAGCAACCATCAAGAATCACCATTTTTGCAAATTTGGGAGTACTTAAACAAATCAGATTCAAAAACAAAGTTCTGAAATTTGAATATGTATTTTGCATTTTTGTTTCCATATACTTTGTATTTTTTATTTGTGTATTTAATTTCAAATTCTAATTTTTTTTGCTGTTGTACTGTATTTTACATTTTGTTGCAGGTGAGTGTGATTTGTGAATTTCCGAGTTCCGACGGTTCGTGTTTCATTTGTCGTTTTCCGACATTATTTCGGCTTGTTTCAGTCATTTTCTATACGGTTGTTTCTTTTTCAAATTTATTTTATTTATTATGTTTCGAAAGTTTGATTCCGGGGCTGAAAAGCGTAAGAAAAAAATGAATTGAAGAATTAATTCGATCTCAAACTGGAGCTCTTGATAAATTTTAGACAAGAAATTCTAATACTACCGCTGAAAATACAACTCTGAAGGATAATGTAATTGTTGATGATGAAAATGTGATGAATTCGGATGGTATTAATCAGAATAATAATGATATTGGTGTTGGTGATTTTAATTGTGATGATGCTAATGATTATACCGTCGAAAATCACTGTGATAGTTCAGACGATAATATTAATCAAGATGAGAACGAAAATGAGAATAATATGGAGAGCAAGTTAGATATATTTGATCCGAGAAATTGGGAAGCACTTAATTCTAAAATGATCACTATTTTAGCTCGGAAAGGTCCTAAGAGAGATTTATCTATTGAAAAAGGTCCTAAAGGTAAACTGTCTAGAAGATTTAGTTCAACACTTTACACTAAAGTTTTACCAAATGGAGAAAAGTGTGATAGAGATTGGCTAGTGTATTCAAAAGAGCTTGATAAAATATTTTGTTTCTGCTGTAAAATTTTTAGAAAAGGGGTGGCCATAGGTCGATTAGCTAATGAGGGTTTCGAAGATTGGGCTCATGTCAGTGCTAGACTTAAGGAGCATGAAATGGGTGTCGAGCATATCACAAATATGACTACTTGATATGATTGACGTGAACGACTAGAAAAGAACCAAACAATTGATAAAAATGTACAACTAGCACGAGAACGAGAGAGAGATCACTGGATAAAAGTATTACAACGAATCATAAGTGCTGTAAAGTTTCTAGCGAAGCACAACTTGGCATTTCGTGGTAACAATGCAAGATTGTATCAGGATAACAATGGCAATTTTTTGGGATTAATTGAAATGTTAGCGGAGTTTGACCCTATTATTCAAGAGCATGTACGTCGTATCACTAATGATGATATTCATGTTCATTATCTTGGTCCCACCATTCAAAATGAATTAATTCTTCTCATTGCTTCCGCAATTAAATTTGAAATAATAAAAAATGTGAAAAAAGCTAAAAATTTCTCTGTGATACTTGATTGTACTCCTGATTCAAGTCACCAAGAACAAATGTCATTGATTTTGAGATATGTTGATGTGTCTACAAATTTTATTTGTGTTGAAGAGTCATTTTTAGGATTTATCCATGTAAAAGACACAACCGGTCAAGGACTTTTTGATGTTTTACTAAATGAGTTGAAGTCCCTTGAACTTGATGTTGATGATGTGAGGGGTCAAAGTTATGATAATGGGTCTAATATGAAGGGTAAACATCAAGGAGTTCAAAAAAAATTGTTAGACATAAATTCTAGAGCAATTTTTACTGCTTGTGCTTCTCATAGTCTTAATTTGACATTATGTGATATGGCCAACTCGTGCGGTAAAGCTAAAGATTTTTTTGGAGTCATACAAAGAATATATACTATTTTTGCCAACTCTTCAAAGAGATGGGACATACTGAAAGATAATGTAAAAGGACTTACACCAAAACCTTTATCACCTACGCGTTGGGAGAGTCGTGTTGATAGTGTTAAAGCTATTCGATTTCAAATTGCGGAAGTACGTGAAGCGTTACTTCAAGTAGGAGAAGTTGATAATGACTCTAAAATAAAAGTGAAGCCAAATCTTTGGCTACAAATGAGCTTGGTGATTTTGAGTTTTTGATAGCACTGGTCATTTGGTATGATGTATTGTATAGAATAAATTTCATTAGTAAACAATTGCAAGCAAAAAAATATGGTTATTGATTTAGCAATTGAAGATATTGAAAAATTGATTTTATTTTTTGAAGACTATAGAGACACTGGGTTTTCTAATCCCATCAATTTATCTAAAGAAATTGCTTGTGAATTAGATGTTGATCCAGTGTTTCCGAAGAGGCGTGAAATTCGAAGAAAGAGACATTTTGATGAGAATCAAATAAATACATCAGAGGTAGTTTCACAAACTAGTGAAGAATCTTTTAGAGTGAATTATTTTTTATTTATAGTTGATCAAGCTATTGGTTCACTTAAGAGGAGATTTGAACAATATCAAGATTTTCAAAATATATTTGGTTTCTTGTTCACCTCTAATAATCTGCACTTATTAGATAATGCTAGTTTAAAATCTTCCTGTATTAAACTTCAAATGTCACTAACGAATGGTGAACGATGCGATATTGATGGAAATGACTTGTATATGGAGTTAATGTTGTTAAAAGACATATTGCCTAATGAGCAAATGAATGCCATGGATATATTGAGGTTTTGGAAACACAAAAGTTATTTCCCTAATGCATTTGTTGTGTATAGAATTTTGATGACTATTCCTGTCACAGTTGCTTCGGCGGAGAGAAGTTTTTCTAAGCTGAAGTTGTTGAAATCTTACTTGCGTTCTACGATGTTACAAGAGCGGCTTAATGGGTTAGCATTGATAGCCATCGAGGCTGATTTGTTGGAGAAGGTAGATTTTGAAAAACTGATTGACGAGTTTGCTTCGGCAAAAGTTAGCAGGAAGAAGCGCTTCAAGAAACTTCAGCATCATAGCTAAGGAAATTGTTGGACTTGTAATAGTTTTATGCTCCCTACTTTTTTTAATAAAAAAAATTGTAATATCATGAAATATTGCATTAATTTTCTGAAATAAGAGGCCTCAAATTTTTTTTTTGAGACGACCCTGTATATATATATATATATATATATATATATATATATATATAGAGAGAGAGAGAGAGAGAGAGAGAGAGAGAGAGAGGCTCTTATGAGTCCTTTACTCTATATGAGTCCCTAAGTCCTCATCTCATCCATTGGATGGGATGAGGATGAATGGACAAGATGCTTCCAGTTATTTGCATTAAAAAAGAAAAGAAGATTTACGTTCCTAAAATAGCTCCCATGATTTTAGGAAACAATAAACTCATTATCACGTTCATTCATCATTCAGTCATTCACCTTGCAAAATTCATCAAAACCGAAAAAAAAAGCTTCCATCATCACGTTCCGTCATTCATTCAATCAAATCTGGGTTCAAAATCCCGTTACTATGGATTCAATGAGCGCGACATCATAATCAACTATTGAAAAGCAATTGATCGAGTATAATAATGGTGAGTTTTGATATTTCTTTCACATTTTGCTTCAATTTTAATTTAGCGATCGACTAACAAAAATTAAATTTCTTTCACGTCGCTTTGGCTTCGTTTTTTTTACGTCAATTTTCATGTTGATATTGTTTTCATTGTCATCTCATTCATCATAGATTCATATTATGTTTAATTGATATTGATTCCAGAGTTTTATGTTTGTTATTTGGATTTTCAATGAGGTCCACTGATAATATTGTTTTGTTTTCTATGAACGCAGTCACGACGTTGAAGTAACATACGCTCTAGATTACAGTAACACTCCATTGCAATTACAGTAACACACTGAACGTTACGAAATAGTTTTTGATGATAATGCTAGAGTAACGTACTTTACTAGTTAGAGTAACACAACGTAAGAGTTGAAGTAACACATTGGCTGCATGGGCGTAACACATATGTATTAACGTTACAGTAACACTTAATTGCAATTACAGTAACACACTGAACGTTGAGAAACAGTTTTTGATGATGATGTTAGAGTAACGTACTTTACCAGTTAGAGTAACACAACGTAAGAGTTGAAGTAACACATTGGCTGCATGGGAGTAACACGTTGTTTAATTTTGTGCAGGTGGTATTGGAAGTGATGCAAATGCACAGGACAACCCATTGGTGAGGATGAGGAGGATGAAGTGGATGACGACGACGAATGAAGATGAGTAAACTGAGGAAGATGAGGAGGAGGAACATGTGATTTGAGAATACTTGTGTTTTTGGTCATGATAAAAAATATTTTTCTTTTTTTTTTGTTTACAAGAATAACTGATTTTGTACACATTTTTTTACAAGTAGCGATGTGCTACGTAGCAATTAACTCTATATTTTATTTAATGCATGTGCATTTGGTTAGAGTAACATCTCAGTTCTATTGGAGTAACACCTTTCGTCAGTTAGAGTAACAGACATAATGCATTAAAGTAACTGAGGACAACAGCGTTATTTAAACAAATGATTACCAAAGTAATTGAGGATAACTTGGATTGGAACCATTCATTACCAAATTAACGATTGTCGTTCTTTAAAGAACGATATATAATGCGTCAGAGTAATTGATGATAATAACATTGTTTAATCATGAGACAAAGAATAACACCATTAATTACTTAGAGTAACATCATTTGTTCATTAAAGTAACACTTATAATACGTCAATGTAACACGGGTGTGTAGCCTTGCTTGAGTTGAAGATGAGAGAATGAGCGGGTGTGTTTTGAAAGAAATCAGAAGTCGAGAGATTGAGTTTTGGATGATGAAGATGAAGGGTTTTAGTTAGGCGGGTGAGTTTGAATGAAAAAATTGAATGTGATGAAACATGATCAAGTGAGTTAGGTGGTTGAAGATAATTAAGGGAGGAGAGAGGATTTTATTATATTTTTTCCAAAATAGGTTAGTTATTACCTTAATTACTAGACTCAATCACCACCATTCATCCCATCTAAATCAATGGCTCTAAATAGGACTTATGAAATCAAAAAAAAAGGACTCACTTGATCTTTACTCTCTCTCTCTCTCTCTCTCTCTCTCTATATATATATATATATATATATATACACACACACACACACACCATATATATTTGTTTTTATTCTTCGTTTATTTTCGACTAATATATTGAAGATAAATTACTAACTCATTCAAATTATTACTCCCTCTATTTTTTGTTTACTTCTCATTTTACAATTATATATGAGCACTATTTTAATAAAATGAGAATAAAATAGAAAAATGGTGTGAATACTTCCCTTATTTTATTAAATCCATTGTAGTGTATAATTATTTCAAAATAAATTTCATTAAAGTAGTCCAAGAGGACCCCGTGCATTGCACGGGAACAAAAACTAGTTATAGATTACATACCTGTCAAAATATATGACTGATTTGTTATACTAAGAATCCATTTATTTATTCCCCGGTCTCTTAGAATCCCACTACATACGGTTGTGGTTAATTAATCATGTTGGTTTAAAAAAAAAAATTAACCATGATCTTTGTAAATACGGTCGATTATTTGAGTACTTGTCCATTTTCCCTACCACAGTCTACAATACTATTTCTTATATCCCTTCTTTCATCCACTTGGTCACAATTAATGGCAAAGCTGTGTTCCTTCTCCGCTACCTGACGGTTCCTTCTCTTGTCAAGGTAATTCAACGGTTCATCGTTGTCTCCTTTTTCCACCGTTAACAGCCAGCCATTACCGGGGTTCTTTATTGTTTTCCTGTAACATTTTCCCTATTCCACTCTTTTAATCCCATATGTATGTTTTTAACTTGATTTCTTTGTTTTATATTGCTTAGATTGCTTTTATTATTGTAACATTTACTTACAAATTTTTGAAATAATTGATTAGTTGTTCTTAAATGAATTCAGAGACTCAACTGAAACCCCCACACAACCCTCAAGTGGGGAACAGATTGACTGACCCACCTCCGGCATCACATAATCAAAACCCTCCCCCCCAAAGGATAAAGGTCCCTGGCGGCCTCAAGACCACCGGCCTTCATCGCTCGGCGACGCCACTTTTCATCCACCATTGTAGGGCTACGGTGAAGGGTTGAATCTTCGTTAGTCTCGCCACTGCCCTCCCTGCTCTCTAACAGCCGCGTCCTTTCTCCGTCCCCTCCGTCGGCATAAGACTAGACACATGACGACTGGAAGATGCTTTCTCTACGGAAAAACCCTCGGACGGCGGCGAAGAACCATACCACTATCCTTCGCCGCATCCACCCCAGGATCGTCGGACAACGACGCCTTCTCCATGTCTCCCCCATCAAAGGAAGTTACCCCTCCTCGTAGAGGCGCGCAGGGAGAGATGCGTAGACACCAGACGGGGATAGCGGCGATAGGCGCCACTTTCTCTACCTCACCGCCTGACGATTCGTCACCGGCATCCTCACCAGATTTACGGTGAAGGGCAGAATCCCCACCGTACGCCGAGATCGCCTCATCCTCATCCTCATCCTCAAAATGGATCCAGCGGGAACGAGTGGACATGACTCAAACTAAAAGAAAATTAAAAGTAAGAGAGAGGAAACTGACCTGGAAAGATACGCCGGCAATACTCGAGCTTCCGCTGAGAGGGTCGACGACCTAACGAGGACAAGTAGAGGAAGAAGAAAGGGAAAGATTTCTAGTGAGAGACGAAATTAGGGCAAATGAGGATATATACAACAAGGAGGGGAGCCCGAGCCCCTATTTATACAAAAGAGTGGGCTGCCTTGTTTGAGCCATGGAAGCCTGACAAATGGCAGAAGTCATTTAATGCAACTCTGACATCACGAGGATATGAAAAGCCGCAAGGGGAAGCGCAATAAATAAGAAAAAGATAGAAAAAAGGGATTAAGCATAAAAGTGACCATTTAATAATCAATGCTGTTTCACCCAAGGCCACATCAGCAAAATAAAGGGCCCGATACCCCTATTATACAAACTAGCGAGATAAGTAGAAAAGGGAGGCTGGTACCCCCATCTAAACAACCGGCGTTATCTACCAGATTTAAAGAACCTAAGATAAGCAAGGACGACAACGAAAAAGACCATCAGCAGCATCCATAGTAACATCAGGACACATCAGCACCAAAATACGTCGCCCCTCTTCCCCCATGGTTGGCCTCAACCGGCAAAACAAGGCCCAACGGCCCCAACCAAGCCTAGGAGCCAATCACGCTCCTCCTCGTCGGAATCCTCCTGTGGGAGGGAAGAAGGTGAGCGAGTGGACGGGGTCGGGGACCCTGGAGTAGGAGGTGGGGCACGGGTCCCACAGGGGGGCCAACCATAGCTTTCCTCCACGTCATCATCGGAGCGACAATTGCATAGACTCCGAGGCATGCCTGACGATGAGAAGCGTCCATCAGAAGAATTGAAAGAGCCAGACGAGCCCTCTAAGGAGGGGCAATCAGAATCGATGTCGCGTTCTGACACTCCAAAGTGTACCCTAACCCTCCGACGACAGCGGGGGCGAATGACGCCAAAAGATGGCCTAACAGGCCCCCCAGCAGGGGCGGAAGGCGGAGGGATTACCACGGATCCCCTGGGCGAGGGCCATGATTGGGTCCCGCGAGAAATATGCCGCCTCCTCCGAGGCCTCGAAGGTCCGAGAGAGGGAAGACGACGGCGCTGCCTGACTGGGGCACGAGGTGGTACCAGGGGTTGGGGAGAGTTACTGCGAGAAGAGGACATGATTAAAGCAAGGTTTGTAGGAAAGATTGAGGGTTGAGGGTGTTGGTCCAAAAATAGCAAAAAATGGGGGCTTTTATAGGCATTTAAGGCCATGCATGCACCCCATTTAATGCATGCAACTCCCCCAACCACCTAGGGAGTAATAGGAGGAACCCTGAAAAAGCAAAAATCACCATTACCTCTAGGGTGCCCCATATGAGTAGAGGAATACGAGCAGACTTCGAAGGAACGCCAGCCATCCTGGGGTACTTCGCCCGGACACGTTGTTCGCCGGTGTCCATCCACCTTAGCCACTGATGAACGACCAACGATGGGGCAATTGATGGGATCGGCACCACAGGACACTCGTAGCCGGCCGCCGGCCAACTAGGGAGCTGACCACCCACGAAGAGTCAACGCCGGACCCACTTGGTGGAGGCGGCGCCCTAGCCGGCACCAGAGAAGGGGGAGCTCTGTACAAGTATTTGCACTATAAATATCGGAGTAAGTCTCCTGAGAGACGGTCTCTCATTAACTTTAGTGAGAGACTAACTACACATGTGTAGACACCCGCATTTTGACTGCCAGGTGTCTATGGCAGTTTCCAAAAAACACCCGATGATGATCGGACGCTAACGTGTTTCTACGCGCTCGGATACGGGCTCAAATCCATTAATCGCTGGCTAACACACTTACAGAGTACAAATCTCACAAAATCAACCTCGAATCCAGGCCCAGCGAATCATTCCGAGTCAAACAAGACTAATTTGGGCCAAAACCGACGCCGGAATTAAAACCGACTTTTTGCGATTGGGTCAACCCCGGTCAAAGTCGTTTCCGAGACACACAAAAAAACAGCCATACAAAAGTCCAAGTCAAACACAAAACCCATCAAACATCAAGGTCAAGGTCCAAAGTCAACTGACCTGCGCGACCCAGCTGGGCCACTCGATCGAGTGGGCCTATTTCTAGCTCGACGGCTGGCATAAGGGGCCACTCGACCGAGTTAGCCACCTACTCGGTCGAGTAACCCTAAACCGGGTGCCCTAACTTTTCCTATATAAGCAACCCCCATGCACACATCTTCAACACTTTTTCACAACCTCAAGAACCCTAATCTTACACCTACAACCCTAAGCAAACCCTAAGCAATATCACACTAGCAAAACCCTAAACCTAGATTTTAGGAATCGATCCCGAGCCACCACAACTTAACCTCCATAAAACCTCGAAGACTCTTGTGTTAAAGCCACGGTTACGAGTTCGATCCGAGACAAGAACATGTAGGTTGAGGGTGACAAAACCCCTTTTTTCCCTTCTCCTTCTCTTCTCGTCGTCTTCTTCTTTTTTCGCATCTTTTTCTTTTTTTATTATTTCGTTCATTGCATTCATAATATCGATAATACTATTAGTACAAAACATTAAAATACTTATTGATTTGTGTTGAATGTGAGTGATGGTGGGATAAGGAAAATCGCATATACAAGTGTATTGCACACGCGTCGTCGGTCGCTTATCCCATCACCCCGATCGTTTGATTATTGAAATAAATTAACTTAAACAATAATTTTTTTTTTTTTATTTTTATCATTATTCGAGTCACATGATCACATCGATTTTCAAAAATAAACATTGTATTTTAATAAGGGTCGAAACCCGTTGACACGGATCCGACATCACAATCCCTAGGGATTTATTTCGATGTCGGAGAAGTCGAGGGAATCAAGTCCTTTTTTCATTCAAGTAAAGTGTCGATTTTAGATTCAATACTGTAGACACCCGTGTTTTGACCGCCAGGTGTCTATAGTAGGTCCCGCCAAACACCCGATGATGATAGGACGCAAACATGCTTTAATGGACTCGGATATGGGCTCGAAATCATGGACATTTGGTTTAGGCTTATTACGGAGAACAAATCTAACAAAACCAACCTCAAATCCAGGCCCAGTGGGTCGTTTCGAGTCAAATGAGACTAATTTGGGTCGATTCCGGCACCAGGGGTAAAACCGTCTTTTTACGACCGAGTCAAAACCCGGTCGAAAAATATTCTCGAGACACACGAGTCAGCCGTGACACCTCACACGGCTGATTCGGACTCCAATCCTACAAAAAATCAGCTTCAATAAATATTAAACAAATCCGTTTAAGGATAGAATTCGATCTCAAGTAGGAATTCTATCCGGAAACCGAATCAGACACCGACCGAGCTCCAAATACTCGGCCAAGACAGCCAAAATACTCGGCCAACTCTTCATGACAGCCGAAATACTTGGCTTCCCCACCAAGAAACGAGACTTTCGTTCCCTTTCGAACTCTCGTGTTTCCTATCCAAACCGGTATTTCTTGTCACACAAGCAAGACTACCTCGACCCCTATAAATAGGACCTCCCGTCCAACACAAAGGACAACGATTTTCACACGACAATTACACATCATAAATCTACCATTCACATACCCTTAACATCTAGTAAGAATTCCCGACGTAATCCCGAAGTAGTCTCGAAATACCGACGAAACCAACCCTGTCATCCAGCCGAACCCACCATCACCTCACACATAAAAAAAAACGTACCAAACCGACACCTTAACTATCCCACATCATCTCGACGCTCCCGTGCCTAAGCCACCGTCCGACGAGCTCTATACCGAGAAACTAAAGCATGTAGGTTGAGGGTGTAAATCAAACCCGCTTCTCTCTTCTCTCTTCTCCTCTTCTTCGTCCTTTTCTTCTTTTTTTGTGTTTTCGTCGGTCGTTTCGTATTTTAATATGGGTCGTTCGTCACATATTTTTATTTCTAATAATCGATACTAAAAAAAAACTATTTTTATAACATTCTTAAAATACGATATCGATTCTCTAATCAAATATCGTATCTACAAGAACTAAATTAATTAATTCTCGTTGATGCTAACAAAATCATTACATCTTTTTTTAAACAAAATTCGATGATTTTAAACGCGGAGAGAATTAACATCTCTTTTCGTTCAAAACAAACTTTTTTTCAAAACCTTTTCTAAAATCGTTCCGACTATTCGATATCGATTTCATAATCGAATATCGAATACGACGAGTATCGAAAATATAAATCGAGTATAAATTAATCCATATTTGTACGCGATTTATAAAAATTGACGGTTTTTCGACAAAATAAAAAACCCGACAGACCACCACGTGAGTCGCGCGCCCTCCAGGCGACTCGCGCGGTGGCCTGATCCGCCGGGTCCCTTTTTTTTCTCGTTTCTTCGCTTTTCTATTTTTAATTCTTTTCGAACCTTATATAAAAAGCGACTTTCGCGACATATTTCGATAAATACTTTTTTCGACCTCGGTCAACACGTGCTAATCCATCACGTGTCATAAATCTTTTCCAAAATCATGCATATTATTTATTTATGTCTTTATTCGATTTATTCACCGTTACTAACTCGTTTTCTCGTGTTTGTTGTTTTATTTATTCGATTTATTTATTTTATTGTTTTATTAGACTAAAACAAACCTCACATGCTAAAATAACTTTGACGTTATTAGTTTAATATGCATTAAACGACTTAGCAACCCATTTTTTTTTCTCTCTCACATGCTTAGGGAAAATAATCTTTTCATATCATTCAACCGTCGAACTAACGCGTGTAAACCAAAAACGAACGATATCTTAGTAAAGGCCGCTAAGTGCGGGCGGGGTTGGGTGTTCTTAGTGAACTTCCCAACACGTACCCTCACCCCTTACTCAGAACCATGGTTTCCGGATGTCCGAATCCATTGGCAACGCGAGTCATTCAATACACGATATCCGATAATGTCGGTATCGGTATCGTAATGCAAAGGGACGAGCCCAATAAACTCTGACATCGGAAATGGGCCGTATTTTGTATACGGCCCACTACGACATAGAGTGGGCTCGAATGGTTCCGAATAACCACAAAATTCGGTGGCGACTCCTACTTCGATTTAAGTTTCAATTTGACCATCTCATATGGAGATTCATTCGCCTCCCCAAACCCGCGCGTGGCCGCGTCGGGGTGGACCTATGTCATGTCCACAATTTGGCGACTCCGCTGGGGATCAACTGATGAGTCACTTACCATCGGCATCCCTAGGGTGAGACTCGAAAAGAAATCGTTCGAATAGTAATGTACACGTTTTAGTTCAATGGTTCATGCATAACCCAAATCTTTCCTGGGCCGGTTACTTGTGACCGACGTCCCACTATACCATGGTGTGTTCCTACTTGGACCCACTAAATACTTCGATGGCGGAACTCGCATGGGTTTTACGGCAGGTTCTAAGACCAACTCGGCTTAGGAAGACCGTCCAGATTTGCGAGAAAGCTATCGTCGTTGGTATAGACCCTATTCGACCGACCGAGACTTAGACTAAGAGCATACGTGGTGTCGTTATACTGTTTCCGTGACTACATGCTACCTGGTCCGTGTCTCATCTTTTCAAAAAAAAACGTCGTTTTCAAAAACTTGCATTTTTTTTCAAAAATCATCCATTTTCAAAACCCGGAAAGCTACCGAATTTAGGACTTATGATTTTGACTCAAAATAGCCTATTTTCTAGCCGGTACGCTGTCCAAACCTTTTCAAAAATCCAAAATCTCGGCCCGGTAACACTTTTTTTCGATTTTCATAAAAAATCGGGCCATCCCATCTGACCTCGTTCGGTTTTCAAATCCAAATCCTCTTTTCAAAGCTTTCTTCTTCTTAGGACTTCCCGTATTTAGCAGTGTCGGGTCTTGTCATAAGTTGTTAGAGTCTATAGCGTCGAAACTCCGTCGATCTTACATCACAAGTTTCTACCCCATCCCAAGTCCGCCTTATTTGTCAAGGCACGGCCCACCTACGTAGGACAAACTCCTACAAAGGGAAGCCCACTTACACAATTGAGTCCAAGGTCTAGGGAGTATCTCACGTGGACCTTCCTTCGAGCGGGACTCGGCCCACATAGCCGAATCCTAAGGGAGGCCCACCTTTCACAAGTCACCCGTCTAAGAGTCGGTCTTCACCCCCACTCGGGGGCTACCCTTCAGCAGAGCGATCAATCACGGTTGCTCTAAGGGTCTTGTCTTACACGTGTCTCACCTACCCCACTTTTGAGTCACTTAGATGTCGCACCATCTGAGTCCTAACAGAGTCTTTAGTCTCACTTGGGGGTTGTCCTTCACCAGAGCAGTCGACCACGGTCACCTTAAGGGGTACTTTACGTCCATCCTACACCGGCGTCCTTATGATGCCTTCTCCGAGTCGAACCTATGCTACGAACACTCGAGTCATCTAGGGTTAGGTCACCACGGTTGGTCCAAGCACGCGACACGGTCAAACACGGTCACCCCCATTTTCGGACTCACTCTTCCGCATCTCGGGTCCAAGTCGCGGTCGTTACTTTGTCTAGGTCAACGTCCGGGTTTCCCGATCCAAGAGTCTTTGTCATCCCGTCACCCCGGGCTATGTCTAGTTTGACACCCTCTCTTGCATTTGCGCAAAGCCGAGTTTAGGCAAGTCGTGGCACCTGTCGAAGACCTTACCAAAAAAAAACAACCAACCGAGTATCCAAAAGTCCGGATTTGATTTGAGTCCTAGTCTGAGTCCTAGTCCGAGCCTAGGATGTACTATTTCTTTCAATTTCAAAGTCAGAATCAGAGTCAGAGTCAGCTGTATTCCGTCCTCGTTTCACATTTCAATAAAATCATTTTTTCTATTTCTCATATATACTTTCCTTATGTGTTTCCGAGAACATGATGAATACCGTCATACACTGTGAGCACATGCACGTGACTATTATAGGCCCATCTATAACGACTGCAGGAAACCGAGCCCATGTTTTCCTTTTACCTATTCCATGTTGTGGACATGACGTAGGTCCACCCCGACGCGGCGAAGCGCGGGTTTGGGTAGGCGAATGAATCTCGTGGTAAGATTGTTCTCGGGTTCAAAATCTAAGTCAAAATGGAGTCGCCACCGAATCTTGTGGTTATTCGGAACCATACGAGCCCACTCTATGTCGTCATGGGCTATACACAAAGTAAGCCCACTCCGATTTCAGAGTTTATGGGGCTCGTCCCTTTGCATTGCGATACCGATACCATCTATACCGGTAATCGTGTAAAGAATGACTCTCGTGCACCAAGGGTTTCGGACATCCGGAAACCAAAGGTTCTGAGTAAGGGGTGAGGGTACGTGTTGGGAAGCCCACTAAGGACACCCAACCCCGCCCGCACATGGCGGCCTCTACTAAGACACCGTTCGTGTTCGTGTACGCGCGCTAGTAAAATAATTAAATGATATGCAAACAGCGTTTTGTCTAAGCATGTGAATTTTGCGTTAACTACGTCATTTAATGCATCTTATTATTTGTCGGAATGATTTAGCATGCGAGGTTCGTTTATAAAGCGTAAAAGCAAGTAAATAAACAAAGCTCGGAAGGAAATAAAAAGCGTACAAGTTACACGGGCGGAAATACAACCCGGAATTCACAATACAACATAAACGAAATAACATAAAATAAAGGTAGAACGGACCCGTATGAAAGCTAGACCGCGAAATATGTAGATGGACTAACCCCGCTTAAATACGTATTATGTTACGTATTAAACGAAGGACGGAAATATGAGACTGTGGCGTATTACTAGCCTAATCTCACATCCCGTAGTCTTGTCTCGACTTATCACGTCAAAGTGGTCAAAGTCGTTCTACGTGTCGTGATGTGTAGGTTTTGAAAAATGAGGAGGGTCATGCAATGGTCTAAAGTCGATAAAGAACGGGGCTTGAAATATGTGTCCAAGCCCTCGGGTTTGCGTGTTATGAGACCCACTCGATCGAGTCATTGACTGACTCGGTCGAGTGTGTCATTAGCGTGGCTACTGACCACTTTTTGGGGTGCTACTCGATCGAGTGGCCTATGGCACTCGATCGAGTGCCCCCTATACGAGAGGTAACTCGCCTCGTTTTATGACTTGAAATCGATAGTCGGCCTAACCAAGTACGAATATTACATGATTCGTACTTAGTGCGACCTCCGGTATTATAATCGTATATGAGCGATTATAATACCGTCATCGGGATTTTATGAAAATGCTTTATGTTAGATTAGGAAATTTTGAATTGGTGACGAAATGTATCCCTCTACGTCACGACATCGGAACTAACCCTTTCGGGTTACGTGATGTCGGTTTTCGTGTCAACGGGTTTCGTACCAATTATGGAAAGGGGATTAAATCCGTTCAACTACGACGGATCACGATCTCGTCACGCCCTTGAGTACATTGGGGCGGGGCTCCTCGAAAGGGCTCCACCTCCGTCGTTGCTCGTAAAGGGATTAGACGGACCAAAAGTGATCATCGTAGTCAAACGTTTTAAAACCGATTTTGATACTAGTTTACATATACATGGTATTAATAATGTGAACGACGATAAAATGATATAAAACAAAGATATAAAAATGCTAAAATGTTAGTGTTAGTGTTAGTGATGATCATGACTACAATACAATAAAAATAAACAAAATGACAGAATAAATAAAGATCGAAGGAGAAATTAGAACACCCTCAACATACATGCTAGTATAGGACCTCGGAAATGGACTCTTAAATAGCGGCACGGCTTGAGAGTATCGAGGACGTACGTGAGTTATGGTGTGTATGGATGTTGTGTCGGTATGTGTGTCAATTTCCGAGGGTCAAAGAGGCTCGGAAATGGTGTTTTTGCTTAGGGTTTGTAGTGTAGGTATGTAGGGTTGTGGTAGGGTAAAAGGTGACTGAAGTTGTGGGGTCAAAATGAATGAAAAATCTCTGAAATGCATGGGGGGGTGAAGCGGTATTTATAGACTTCACCCCTCGACCTAGGAGCACTCGATCGAGTGGCCCTAGTGCACTCGATCGAGTGCCTTCGCAAATGGGCCAAACCCGGGTAAAAAGGCTCCACTCGATCGAGTGAGGTCAATCCACTCGATCGAGTGGGTCAAAACGGGTGAGATAAATAAGGGAAGGTTGACTTTGTAGTTGTGATTGCTTTTTGAATTTTATTCTTTGCGCCAATCTGAACTTGGCTGACTTATGAGACGGTTTCGCCTTTGACCGGGTTTTGACCCGGTCGCCAAAAGACGGGAAATATTTTTGGTGTCGGTTTTGGCCCAAATTAGTCTTATTTGACTCGGAACGACCCACTGGGCCTGAATTTGAGGTCCGTTTTGTGAGATTTTTACTCCGCTAAAAGTCCATGTCGGATATTATGAATTCCGAGCCCAAATCCGAGTATACTAAGTCACGTTGACGTCCGATCATCATCGGGTGTTTTTCGGAGACTACCATAGACATGTGGCAGTCAAAATGCGGGTGTCTACAGAGCCCCCACTCTGACTGAGGCTTGGACAAGGCGAAAGTCAGAGTAGCTACCAAGCCTGTTAAGACCTGGTAGACTTCCGGTCGGGTCGTTTATAGTCCAGTGGACTTGCGTGAAAGGGCTCGCCAGCCATAAGTAGAGGGTCATACCTGTCCTGATGATGATAGCTTCGCGGGGAGTCAGACTTGTAGCATAAGTCCTGGGCGCGCCTATATGTGGGCCCATCCCGCATCATTTCGGGAAAAATGCCGCCTCGGACGTTCAGCTGGGGAAGTATGTGAGCTGTACGAGCTTGCCTTCGAAGCCTTCAGTCGTACTTGAGCTGATGATGGTGCTCTGTGGGGAGTAAAGCTTGCCTTTCTTGGGGAGTAGGCGTACCCGTATGCCGACACATCACATCTTGGATGTAGCATACCGGGGGAAAGCTGACTTCGTTGGGGAATTTGATAGTTTCGCGGGGACTTGCTTCTTGAAGTCTGGGGTGTACCTGTATGCTGACACATAACAACTTGCATGTAACATGTAGGTAAAATGTTGACTCTCGCTAGGGAGAAAAAGGATTGAATAATTTTTGAAGGACAAAATTTTGGAAAATTTTTATCGCGAAAAAAAAATTTTATCACAGAAAATTTGGAGACTCTTAGGAAAGCTCGGGACAGCTTGATTCCTATTCTGGGTTCTAATTTGAAATCAGGCCTGCGCGCGCACAGGGCCCAGCTTGCTGAGGAGGCAGGGTAGTTAGGTTTTCTGTTAGGTTTTCTCATTATAAATATGAGAATCCCTGCTTCAGTTTTCTGCACCTCAACTCAAACTCTTCTTTTCCCTTCTCAAAATCTTTTAGACTTTCAAGAAAGTTAGAAATCTCCGCTATGGGTATCGACCATTTGACGGCTATGCTCCTCGCCTGGTCCCAATACTTTCGGGACGAGGAGAAGGTCCGGCTAACTCAGATGGGGATAGTCAATTTATTCCCTTTTCAGTGTCTGATAGTCGATTCTCATTTTCTGGACGCCTGTCTGTCGTTTTGGGACACCACCCATCACGTGTTTGCATTCCCGAGGGGCGAGATGTCTCCTTTGCCCGAGGAGATTGCGGCCATAGGCGGCTGGGGTCTTGCTATTCAGCCCGCCATTCCCCCATTCTACCCGGATCCGAGGAGGAGATTAAGGGAGTTTTTGGGTTTGTCTCATGCTGAGGCAAACCGAATGGTGCAGGGAGATACCGTTTCCCTGTTTGACCTGGCCGACAAGTTCATGAACCCACGGGATGTGAGGGCCACCCCTGCTCATAGGCGTAGGGCATTCACCTTCTGCATGCTGCACTGCTATGTCTTCGAGGGGCTGATGGAGCTTGACTCATGTAGGGGTCAAATCAGGCTAATCGGAGTGGTTGACCAGATGGAGACTGGTCATAGCCCTGCTTGGCTAGCCACTGGGGAGATTATTACGGGTCTGGACGCCAGACGGCTTGACCCAACTCGACCGCTAACGGGGAGTACCCGTTTTCTTCAAGTATGCACCTCGATTTTTTTTTTTTTTTTTTTTTTTCGTTCACGTTTCGCGCGAATTTTCTGATTCTCGTAAGCCACTCGATCGAGTGGACCTGTCACTCGATCGAGTGACACTCGTACTGGGCTACTGCCTGTTTTTGACAGGCTTACTCGATCGAGTCAGCTGCTGTACTCGATCGAGTGGGCTGTAGCGGACCACTCAATGGCTTACGAAGCTCGTGTATACTTTTCAGATATGGCTGTCGGAGCGGTTATCGATCATAGAGACCCCTCCAAGCATCCCCAATTACCGGAGCAGTCAGATTAGCTCCCGAAGGAGGAAAATAAGCTCGAGTCATCGGATAGATCGAGCTTACTGGGACGAGGAGTTGGTGTTTCACGGGGGTCCCTTGATCAGGTGGACCGTCGCTTGGTGGTTCCTTTCAAAATTGACCGGACTGGATAAGAGAGACCAAGCCCGGTACCTGACGATCCTGTCCTTAGACTGGACAGTTCACATTTATCCGGACCGCCTCCTAAGGCAGTTCGGTTCGTCTCAGCGCATCCCTGAGACTGAAGCCATTATCAGCGTCCCGCTCCAATTGACGGACGCTATGTGCGACACCTGGTTGCAACGATGGTTCACTCGTCCCACATGGACGGTACCTAGCCCTTGCCAATCCGCTTGGGTGTCACGGGCTTATCAGAAGTGGACTTCTGAAGAGTCCGAGGAAGCTCGAAAGGCCTTGAAGGTTGATGAGGCCATCGAATTGGTTCAGCGTGAGTCGGCGAAGGACAACAGGGACTTCTTCACCGGGGAACACATTCCTGAGACCACAGTCCGGGGAGAATCGGGTCTTAAGTCACAAACTAAGACTCGATCTAAGGAAGTCGGTTCTAGCAGTACTCGAGGGCAGACTGACTTGGAACGACGACTTGGGCCGAGGTTGGCGGTCCGGGACCGACTTGGTCCGCGTGACCGGCTCCCTGAGCCCGTCAGGGCTCGACTTGGGCCCATTGATATGACAGGGGAGTCGGGCTCAAACACTCGAGCCCGAGCTAGAGAAGTTCCCGTGGTGATTCGGGAACGCTCCCCTCCGCGTCGTCGTCAGTGGACGACTAAGGAGGCTAAGGACAAAGGGAAGGGCAAGATGCCCTAAGTGCCGAGTCCTTTAGCTTTATTATTATTTAAGTATTATTATTATTTTTGTTGTGTGCCCTTTTTTTGTATTTTTTTTTATTCCTGCATTTTGTAATTTTCCGATTTTATCGAGATTTTTTTTTGAATTAATAAAAAGGAGTTTATTATAAAACCGCTCCTGTCTTTTCTTGATTGCATTGGTTGTACCCTTTTGAGGGGTTGCCTACGTATCCGCGATTAGCAGAATCAAACCAAACGTAGTTCAGGCATGGAAAATTTGCAATCTCGAATTACACCAAGACTATTGGTTCAAGATGTTTACGACAGTAGAATAAATAATTCTAGCTAATTGACTTGCTTTTTGTAAAAAAAATGATTTTGATAAAATTTGCTAATGACATTGAGAAATGGCTAAGGGTAGTAACGCTTCAGCTGGTCCAGGTTGGTTGGGTTGACAAACTCATTCCCGTCCAGGTCCGTCAGCATCACTGCTCCCCCCGATAGGATTTTTTTCACCAGATATGGCCCAGCCCAATTGGGTTTGAATTTTCCCCTCGGGTCAACTGGTAGTAGGGCCCGGATTGACTTAAGGACTAGATCGCCCTCCTTGATGTGTCTGGGCCTTACTCTCTTGTTGAAGGCCCGTTGGATCCTCTTCTGGTAGATTTGGATATTATTGAGGGCACGAGACCGTCACTCGTCTAGTAGAACCAGTGAGTCATATCGTGCTCGAACCCAGTCAGCTTCGGGTACTTGACTTTCTAGCAAAATTCTGAGGGACGGTACCTCCAGCTCAACTGGTTGGACTGCCTCCATCCCATAGGTTAGGTAATATGGTGTCGCTCCGGTTGCGGTGCGAATTGACGTTCGATATCCCCATAGGGCAAAAGGTATTTTGTCGGGCCAGTCCCGGTAATTATCAGCCATCTTTTTGAGTATGGTGACAATTGTTTTATTAGCCGCCTCTACTGCTCCATTTGTTTGGGGACGGTAAGGCGAGGAAGTATGCCTTTGGATTTTATACTTGGTCAGTAGGGCCGCAGTCTCGGCTTGAAAATGAGTCCCGTGATCACTGATAAATTCAGCGGGAATCCCATATCGACATATTATCTTGTTTTGGATGAACTTGGCGACATGCTTGGCGGTGAGAATGCGATATGATTCAGCTTCGACCCATTTGGTGAAATAGTCGATAGCTACCAAAATAAAGCAGTGCCCACCGGTACCCGAGGGATTTATTTTCCCAATTATGTCAATACCCCACGTTGAGAATGGCCAGGGTGACGTCATGGTATACAGCAATGATGACGGCATATGTTGCACATTGCCAAAGATTTGACAGTTATGACAATGTTTGACATACGACCGACAATCGGCTTCCATGGTATTCCAATAATAACCGAGCCTCATGATTTTCCGAACCAGCATGTGGGCATTCATATGTGGGCCGTTTTCGCCATCATGTACTTCGGCCATAATCTTTTCAGCCTTATACTTGTCAACACAAAGGAGAAGAGCCCCATGTGCCGTTTTCTTGTACAGTTGTCCGTCGTCGGTACGGATAAATTGGGTGGCAAGCCTTCGTAAGGCTTTCTTGGCTCGACCTTCCGTCCCGGGAGGGTATTCTCCGTTTGTCAGGTATTTTAGCACAGCTTGATACCATAGTTCGAGATCAGTTACTTCAATGTCTTCTATGTCGCAAATGTATGCCGGCTCGGACCGTCTTTCGACGCAAATCGGCATACTAGTCACGTGGTCGGGAATATTCAGTAAAGATGCCAATTTTGAGAGTGCATCTGCAAACTGATTTTCTTCCTGGGGAAGATATATATACTCTATCTTTTGGAATTGTTTCTCGAGATCCCTTACTCGTGCCTGGTAGGCCACGAGATTAGCATTTCGAGTCTTCCATTTTTGAAGTGCTTGGTTAATGACCAAGGATGAGTCACCATGTACCCGGAGATTTGTAATCCCCAAATTGGCGGCGGCTTGTAGCCCGTAAATGCATGCTTCGTACTCTGCTGCATTATTGGTAACATCAAAGTCCAGTTTGATGGAGACGGGAGTATGTTCCCCTTTTGGTGAAATTAGGAGGATCCCAACTCCGAACCCTCGAAAATTAGATGCACCATCGAAGTATAAATCCCAAGTTTCAGTATCAGTATGGAAAATATCTTCGTCTGGGAAGGACCAAGTGTCGGTGTGTCCCTCCTCGGTTACCGGGCTATCGGCGAGAAATTCAGCTACTACTCGACCCTTGATAGCTTTTAATGGTACGAACTTTAGGTCGAACTCTGCCAGCATTAAAGTCCATCTAGAGATTCGGCCGTTGAGAACGGGCTTTTCGAAGATGTATTTGATGTGGTCCATCTTGGATAGCACATGGACCTCGTAACTGAGCATATAATGTCGGAGTTTCTTGGTGGCCCAGACTAGAGCCAAACACGTCTTTTCGAGCATGGTATATTTGCACTCATACTCTAAAAACTTCTTGCTGATGTAGTAAATGGCTCTTTCTTCGGAGTCAACTGTCTGAGCCAGCATAGCCCCCATGGCTGTCTCGGTCGTTGTTAGGTATAACGACAGAGGCAAACCGGGTTGAGGTGGCATTAAAACTGGCGGTGCAGACAGAATTTCCTTGATCTTGTCGAAAGCAGTTTGGCACTTGTCATCCCATAGTACTCGTTCTCCCACTTTCAGTTTCTTGAAAATTGGTTCACACACCATGGTTAGTTTAGAAATGAACCAACTGATGTACTGGACTTTCCCGAGGAATCCCCTTATTTCTTTTTCAGTTTTAGGAGGTTGCATCTCGGTAATGGCTTTGATTTTAGCTGGGTCGACTTCGATACCTCGTTGGCTAACGATATGACCCAGTAATTTGCCTGATGTTACCCCGAAATTGCACTTTTGAGGGTTTAGCCTCATGTTGTATTTGCGCAATCGGACGAAGAATTTTCTTAGGGCGGTGATGTGACCGTCCCGTTCTTTGGATTTGACGATCATGTCGTCTACGTAAACTTCTACCTCTTTATGCATCATGTCATGTAATAAAGTGGTAGCAGTCCTTTGGTATGTGGCCCCGGCATTAATAAGACCGAACGGCATGACGGTATAGCAGTAAGTACCCAAGGTGTGGTGAAGGTAGTCTTACTCCTGTCTTCTTCCGCCATCTTGATTTGATTATACCCGGCATACCCGTCCATGAATGATAGAAGGGCATGATCGGCCGTGTTATCCACCAGTATGTCGATATGTGGTAACGGAAAATCATCTTTCGGGCTTGCCTTGTTAAGATCCCGAAAATCTACACATACCCGCACCTTACCGTCCTTTTTAGGAACCGGCACGATGTTTGCCACCCAGTCCGGATACTCGGACACTTGTATGAAGCCGGCTTTGAATTGTTTGTCGACTTCTTCTTTTACCTTGAGAGACCACTCGGGCCTCATCCGACGAAGCTTTTGTTTGACCGGTTTGCACCCATCTTTGATTGGTATGTGGTGCTCGGCTATTTCCCGGTCTATCCCCGGCATGTCCTTGTAGGACCATGCGAAGACATCCTTGAATTCTTGGAGGAGGCTTATGAACTGTTGTTTCTCCTCGGGATCTAAGGATAACCCTATCTTAAGTGTTTGAGGCTCTAAGGTTGTTCCCACATTTATGGACTCGGTTTCTTCGATCACCGGGTTTCGGGACTCCCTTTGCTCTAGTTGCTCGATCAGATGCGGAGGTAAGGGTACCTGTTCGTCTGATTTCTCAATGTCATAGCATAAAACATTTTTAAAAGCAGAATTTGAAAGAGACAAGTCGTAAGCAGAACGGTTGTTATTATTGATTGAAAATTTGGAGAACAGCTCAAAGAGAGCAGCCATCTGATCATTGGTCAGTGGCGGGATAGGTAGGGCACTCGGGACAGACCCCGAAGTGCCAGCAGCAGGAATAATAAAAGGGAGAGGGGTAACAGGAGTGACTCTAGCACCGACTTCCCTAGACTCGACCTCAGACTCCGACTCAGACTCGGACTCAGACTCAGATTCAGGCATGTCTCCCTCTCCGGTGACCAGTTTGTAGATCCTTCCCTGGCTGTCAGTCCACTTGACAGTCTTCCTCCAGGCCCTGTTTCCCGTCTCGGAACCAACATCCGAGATCAACTTGGTCGGGTCAAACCTGTTGCTGCGGAGGATCAGGTTGACCAGGTCTTCCTTTGGAGTTGGGGCTACGGTGTCTTCCCCAAATAGTAGCCCTAGAGCGGGCTCAGCATCTTCAGCTCCGTTGGATTGGATGAGGGCGAACACATCATCCGGGATGTAGTTGCAGTCCCGGGCCAAGTGGGTCCCGAGCTGCATAGCATTGGGTTGGTATAGACCAACCTGGATGGCCCCAAACACCGGTGTGACAAAGTAGTCAGCCAACCGTGGGCTATAAGGGCTCAAGTGGATACTCTTAAGGATGTTACAGGCCTTTTCGATTCCTGCTCGGACAACATTGTCGGGGGTGATGGCATAACCGAGACCAAAGTGAGATTCTTCGTCTTTGAGAACCTCGATGATCTTCCCAGCTGGAAGATCGGGTCGAGAAGTAGCCCCCGGAAAGTATCCTAGGTTTTGGAGCATCATGTCGATACTCGTAGTGAAGTAAGGCCTAAAAAGGTATTCTTCCTCGATCATCCCCACAAAATCGAACCCCCAGAGGTCCGTGCGTCCCGTGGCGTTACAGCTAGCCACAGTCATTGGTGTTGCCTCTAAAGTGATGACATCATTAAGCAGAGGCATCTTAATCTTTCGATGAAGGGTGGAGGACACCGCCTTGACCGCGTGGATCCAAGGCCTACCCAGGAGCAAGTTGAACGATGAGGTGACATCGATCACCTGAAACCCGAGCTCCTTCTCTATCGGGCCAGTGATGATGGTCAGTTTCACGGCCCCAGCTACCGACTTCGGGCTCCCATCGAAAGCTTGGATGGTCTGAGCAGTCGGAACATAGTCAGCCTCGGTAATGCCGAAGGCTTTTGCGGTCCTTAGAGGAAGGACGTTCACAGCAGACCCGTCATCAACTAGGGTCATGGGAAGGTATTTTCCTCGGCAGACCACCGTGATGTAGAGGGCTAGATTATGGGTGGCCCCAAATGGTGGTAGGTCGGCTTCGGAGAAAGTGATTACCGGTCCTTCTTCCTTAGCCTTGCCTTTTAGGTGGGGCAAGACCGTGGCTACCATTTTAGCAGGGGTAACCAAAGAGTCAACCTTGATTTGATCGAGAGCCTTTGTAAGTGCTTCTCGATGCTCTTGAGAACTAACCAGGAGTTGCCATATAGTGAGGTCAACTCGGGTCTTCTTCAATTGTTTCACAAGAGCCGTTTCAGCAGTTGGCTCTTCAGGGGCGACTTCCGTAATGACGGTTGTCGGGATAGGGGTGTCCCTAGAGCTGGTGGCTTGATAGGGACGACCAAGGTGGTTACTGGTTAAGACTCGAGATTTAGTCTTTCGAATCTCCTTGGCGGTAATGGGGACAGCTTCCCCTTTGGCGAGGTAGACGTCTTTCTCGTCGTCGAACCAGATCCCGTTCACTTGCGGGATAAATGGGGAGATAAGGTGGGAGCAATCAATCACCTCCCCGGTAAAGATGGCGTGGGAGCTGAAAGGATTCTCCTTGTTACTGGGCTTATCTCCGGGTAGCGGGATTTCACCGCTTTCAATCAGGTCTTGGATCAAGTGCTTCAGCTTCCAGCACTTCTCGGTATCATGCCCATTGCCCCGGTGGTACTGGCAATAGGCTTGGGCATTGTAGTTCTTGGAGCGTCGCTCGACCGGAACTTCAGGAGTTGGGCCTATCGGTTGGATTAGGCCTTTTGAGGACAGCCTTTGTAAGGCATAAGTATAGGTCGTACCTATATCGGTGAAAACCCGAGGTGGGGTGTTCCTCTTGGACGGGGCATCTAGTAGATTAACCGCGTCGAAAATGCTGCGGGTTGCAGCTTGAGGCTTGGTTGTGGAGGAGGAAGCCCCTTGGTAACCCTTAGCAGCGGCCTTGGTGAGGCCTTCCAGTCTCAAGTCATCTTCGATCCTCATACCCATTTCAGTGAGGGTGGTGAAGTTGGGTATGACAGCATATCGGAGGTGAACCCGGTAGGATGGGAGGAGGTTCTTAACAAAGGCCTCCACTAAAGTTTTCTCACTGGGCTTGTCGACCAGTTTCACACTCTCAGCCCTCCAGCGTTGAAGGTATTTGGTAAAACCTTCTTTTGGCTCTTGGGCCATAACCTCCAGAGATCTCATTGTGGTTTGGATCTCGGTGTTGTCAGCATAATTCCGAGCGAACTCGGTGGCCACATCATCCCATGTAGGGTATTTCTTCGGGTCTAGCCTGTAGTACCAGGCCCGAGGATGCTTTTCAAGAGACGCAGCAAAGAGGTTCTTGAACATGGTGGAGTCCACCCCTTTGATGGCCATGAACTCCTTGAAGGCCCGTACATGTAGTAACGGGTCTTCAGTCCCTTCGAACATAGGCAAACCGGTGAGGTTCAGGTTTGCAGGCAGCTTGTCACTTAGCGGGTTATACTCCCGACTGTTTTCCCGGTGAATGTTGTTACTCCCAGTTAAATGAACTTGTTCTTCGAGTCGGCGGACCAAGCTAACCAGTTCAGCTAAAGAGCCGGTAGTTCCGGTAGTAGGAGTCCTGTGCTCCACCGAAGCCAATCGAGTGACGATAGCAACTTGCCCAGCCCTCATTTCATTCAGTTGGGCATCGATGTCGGCCTGCTTCTCGATCATGGCATCAACAGAGGTTTTCAGTTCAGCTAAGGCAGTTTCCATCCTGCGAGTGTGTCTGGTTGATGGTGGCCTGTCTGTAAGAACACCACGTAATCAGAAACCGAACCCAGTCTTGGAATCAAAGGAAACAGTACATCCCGAGCGACCCAAAAAGAAAGGACTGAGTGGAAAAGACTCGAGAAAGACATCTAGACGGATGACTCGTGGGTGGTATGACTTCCTTAGGATTTCGGCTTTGTGGGCCTAGTCCCGTTCGAAGGAAGGTCCACGTGAGATTACTCCCCAGACTTTTGACTCGAGTGTATGGACGGACTTTCCTTTGTAGGGGTATGCCCTACGCGGGTTGGTCGTGCCTTGACAGATAAGGCGGACTCGGGAAAGGGGGGAAACTCGTGATATAAGATCGACGGAGTTTCGACGCTATAAACCCTCTACGTACTATGCAAAGACCCGACACACGGATAGACGGTAGGTCCTACAATAAGGAAGGTTTATTTAGGAAAGTTGAAAGTTGAGGTTTGAATGCAAAAATGAATGAATTTCCGAGAGTTTTGAAAACTGAAAACGGAATTTCGAAAACCGAGATTAGAATTTTGAAAAGGAAAATTCCGAAAATCAAAGTGGTGGGGGTGGAAATTCGAGAATTAAAACGGACAGCATGCCGACTACAGAAAAGGATATTTTGAGTCGAATCGTTGATCCTAAATTTCGGCGGCATTCCGAGTTTTGAAAATTGGACATTTTGAAGAGGTGAGTCCCGAAATGGGCAGCATTTCGGGTTTTTTTCAAAATTGGGCGTTTTAGAATGACGGGTCCCGAAATGAACAGTATTTCGGGTTTTTCGAAAGGTGGGTATTTTTGGAAAGATGCAATTTTGAAATGACGGTTTTTGAAAAATGACACGGAAACCAAGTAGCACGTAGTCAAACAAGCATTATAACGACGCTTATGTATGCTTTACACTAAGTCTCGGTCAGTCAAAATAGGGTCTATACCAACAACGATGGCTTTCTCGTGTGATGGACGGACTCCCTAAGCCGAGTTGGTCTTAGGACATGCAGCGAAACCGAGACGAGTTCCACCATTGATGTTTTTAGCGCACCCATGTAGGAATGCACCGCGGTATAGTGGGACGTCGGTCACAAGTAACCGGCCCGGGCAAAAATGGGTTATGCATGAATCATTAAACTAATGCGCGCACACTAATCTACGAACGATTTCTCTTCGAGTCTCACCCTAGGAACCCCGATGACATGTGGTACATCAGGTATCCCCAGCGGAGTCGCCAAATTGTGGACATGACGTAGGTCCACCCCGACGCGGCGAAGCGCGGGTTTGGGTAGGCGAATGAATCTCGTGGTAAGATTGTTCTCGGGTTCGAAATTTAAGTCAAAATGGAGTCGCCACCGAATTTTGTGGTTACTCGGAACCATACGAGCCCACTCTATGTCGTCATGGGCTATACACAAAGTAAGCCCACTCCGATTTCAGAGTTTATGGGGCTCGTCCCTTTGCATTGCGATACCGATACCATCTATACCGGTAATCGTGTAAAGAATGACTCTCGTGCACCAAGGGTTTCGGACATCCGGAAACCAAAGGTTCTGAGTAAGGGGTGAGGGTACGTGTTGGGAAGCCCACTAAGGACACCCAACCCCGCCCGCACATGGCGGCCTCTACTAAGACACCGTTCGTGTTCGTGTACGCGCGCTAGTAAAATAATTAAATGATATGCAAACAGCGTTTTGTCTAAGCATGTGAATTTTGCGTTAGCTACGTCATTTAATGCATCTTATTATTTGTCGGAATGATTTAGCATGCGAGGTTCGTTTATAAAGCGTAAAAGCAAGTAAATAAACAAAGCTCGGAAGGAAATAAAAAGCGTACAAGTTACACTGGCGGAAATACAACCCGGAATTCACAATACAACATAAACGAAATAACATAAAATAAAGGTAGAACGGACCCGTATGAAAGCTAGACCACGAAATATGTAGATGGACTAACCCCGCTTAAATACGTATTATGTTACGTATTAAACGAAGGACGGAAATATGAGACTGTGGCGTATTACTAGCCTAATCTCACATCCCGTAGTCTTGTCTCGACTTATCACGTCAAAGTGGTCAAAGTCGTTCTACGTGTCGTGATGTGTAGGTTTTGAAAAATGAGGAGGGTCATGCAATGGTCTAAAGTCGATAAAGAACGGGGCTTGAAATATGTGTCCAAGCCCTCGGGTTTGCGTGTTATGAGACCCACTCGATCGAGTCATTGACTGACTCGGTCGAGTGTGTCATTAGCGTGGCTACTGACCACTTTCTGGGGTGCTACTCGATCGAGTGCCCCATGTACGAGAGGTAACTCGCCTCGTTTTATGACTTGAAATCGATAGTCGGCCTAACCAAGTACGAATATTACATGATTCGTACTTAGTGCGACCTCCGGTATTATAATCGTATATGAGCGATTATAATACCGTCATCGGGATTTTATGAAAATGCTTTATGTTAGATTAGGAAATTTTGAATTGGTGACGAAATGTATCCCTCTACGTCAGGACATCGGAACTAACCCTTTCGGGTTACGTGATGTCGGTTTTCGTGTCAACGGGTTTCGTACCAATTATGGAAAGTGGATTAAATCCGTTCAACTACGACGGATCACGATCTCGTCACGCCCTTGAGTACATTGGGGCGGGGCTCCTCGAAAGGGCTCCACCTCCGTCGTTGCTCGTAAAGGGATTAGACGGACCAAAAGTGATCATCGTAGTCAAACGTTTTAAAACCGATTTTGATACTAGTTTACATATACACGGTATTAATAATGTGAACGACGATAAAATGATATAAAACAAAGATATAAAAATGCTAAAATGTTAGTGTTAGTGTTAGTGATGATCATGACTACAATACAATAAAAATAAACAAAATGACGGAATAAATAAAGATCGAAGGAGAAATTAGAACACCCTCAACATACATGCTAGTATAGGACCTCGGAAATGGACTCGTAAATAGCGGCACGGCTTGAGAGTATCGAGGACATACGTGAGTTATGGTGTGTATGGATGTTGTGTCGGTATGTGTGTCGATTTCCGAGGGTCAAAGAGGCTCGGAAATGGTGTTTTTGCTTAGGGTTTGTAGTGTAGGTATGTAGGATTGTGGCAGGGTAAAAGGTGACTGAAGTTGTGGGGTCAAAATGAATGAAAAATCTCTGAAATGCATGGGGGGGTGAAGCGGTATTTATAGACTTCACCCCTCGACCTAGGGGCACTCGATCGAGTGGCCCTAGTTCACTCGATCGAGTGCCTTCGCAAATGGGCCAAACCCGGGTAAAAAGGCTCCACTCGATCGAGTGAGGTCAATCCACTCGATCGAGTGGGTCAAAACGGGTGAGATAAATAAGGGAAGGTTGACTTTGTAGTTGTGATTGCTTTTTGAATTTTATTCTTTGCGCCAATCTGAACTTGGCTGACTTATGAGACGGTTTCGCCTTTGACCGGGTTTTGACCCGGTCGCCAAAAGACGGAAAATATTTTTGGTGTCGGTTTTGGCCCAAATTAGTCTTATTTGACTCGGAACGACCCACTGGGCCTGAATTTGAGGTCCGTTTTGTGAGATTTTTACTCCGCTAAAAGTCCATGTCGGATATTATGAATTCCGAGCCCAAATCCGAGTATACTAAGTCACGTTGACGTCCGATCATCATCGGGTGTTTTTCGGAGACTACCATAGACACGTGGCAGTCAAAATGCGGGTGTCTACACATGTCCGGTATAGAAAGCCACATAACCACCTTTAGCAGGAGCGGTATCGAATCCTATGACAAATCTAGGTAGTCTCCTAGTTTGGGTTCAAGACGGGAGGCAAGCCTATTTCCCACAATAAACACCCATCCAACAAGATCAACCAATCCCTACCTCAGGTGTTAGTGTGACAAAAAAAAATGGACGAAAAAAAATCAAAAGTCCAAGAAATAAAAGAAAAACTGGACGAAAAGAAATCAAAAGTCCAGGAAAGAAGCAAAAGGCCAAAAAAAAAACAGGCTCTTATCAAAAAAAAAAGAGGCACCCATGACCGAGGTTAAGCGGTCAACTCCAAATGAAGAATCCCATGACCGGAGCTAAGAGGTCAACCCAAAGAATTCAAAAACCCATGACCGTAGTTAACGATCAACTCAAGTGAAACGGTCAATTCAAAATTATCAAAACCCATACCATCAAATAGGGGAGAAACAATCAAGCTGGTCAGCTAACACCACATTACAACCCTCAAGACCTTCTCACATTACAACCCTCATTACAACCCTCAAGACCTTCTCGAGACCCAGGCTAGAGACAGCCCGGAATTTTGAGGATTCAAGCTCCATAGGATATCCCTAACCACTAGGGCCAGACATGGAAACCAGATCCCGAATTATCAAACCTACCCCGATCGAAGTTCGAGTCATTATTACTCGACTTCCCCCTTTCCTACCACATTACAATACCTTACCCTCGAAGCCTTAGCTCCACAAAATCGAGCTCCAGATTTCAAATCATCAAAGCCACTTACTTCCTAGCATCACATTTCCAAAAACATCTAAACCAGTTACCAACCCCAAACACGGGAATTCAACTTGCAGTCGGCATAGAACATGCCCAAATAGTTCACACCACCCCTGGGAGCTACCTCGGAAAATGCTCACAGTCACAGGATCAACATCCTAACTATTCTAGCCCTTTGGTCAAGACATCATTGGGAATGCATCTAGCCTACACCATTGTTATGGCTAGTTACACACAAAGCCCTAATAAACTAGGCACCATAATACATTTTTCAACACTGAACTACGGCATGGTTTGATTTCACTACACGTGAATACGTAGGCTGCCTTTAACAGAAGGTACAACCACCCACACCCACACTCATTCAAAAAGCACCATCATTCCGGTCACGACACTGTCATGTTCTCAACAGTTAGCCTTGTCATCCTGGGGGCTTCTCTTAGGCAGAAAACCTCCATCCACTCACATAATCCAAATAACTTTCAAATCTAGTCTCCTTTCTATTGTGTGTCCTAGTACTCGGTCCAGTCAAAGACAAGAATCTGTCAGAGACTCGAAGCAATACCTACTTCGGGAACATACCCCGAAACCAAAAAAATTCAAAAGAACACCAGTCTACGGCATTGCTACCACAAAGCCCTGTTGTACGGAAACAGGCTCATTCTGAGGATTCGACCATGTTGCCACTCGCCTAGGCTACGGAATAGCGCAACTTAAGAGTCTTGTTAGGTGGCCCACCCCCTACCGAGTCACGGTCCAACCCCTCGAGAGTCCAGTCGTGTCTGTTAACTCGTCCGGTCACGTCCAGAGTCGAGTCTGTCGGTATGTCTCTCTCCAAATTCTCATTAGCCATTTGAGAAAATCCCTTTCCTAGTCACCACGGGAATAGGAATTTTTATCCCTGATTCATCTAGGCATACAGGCCTAACCAGAAGATTTTAGAAGTCCATGTCAGAATCTGATCGGGAATCAAGTCATGCCAAGCATTCTAATTTCCAAAAAATTCAAAAAAATTCATCGTTTCCAAAAATTTTCAGCATTTTCTTTCCAAAAATCAATCAAAAAAATCATTTTCTTCCCCAGCGTGAGTCAATATTTTATCTGAATGTTGCATGCAAAACAGACAGGCATCCCAAGACTCCCGGAGAATTCTCAAAAGAAAATTCTCAGTGAAAATTCAAGCAACATTTTTACTGAAGAATCGGATGTATCAGTAAGCGGTACATCCGCAGCCTCTAATGAAGGCTCTCGCGCTATTCCGAGGTGGGATTATCAGTAAGCGGTATACCCACAGCTTCCAATGGAGGCTCCCGCGCAATTCTAAGATGGGATGTATCAGTAAGCGGTACACCCGCAACTTCTAATGGAGGCTCCCGTGCTATTTCGAGGTGGGATTATTAGTAAGCGGTATACCCACAGCTTCCAACGGAGGCTCCCGCGCCACTCCAAGATGGATGTGTCTGTAAACAGACATACCCAAGACTTTTTAAGAAAAGTCCCCGCAACATTATTGACGTCTATCCAGGTATGATTTCTATCTTATGGCCGGCGAGCCAACCAACGCAAGTCTAATGGACTCTAAACGACCCGATCGGAAGTCTGCCAGGTCTTAATCCTCGATTGGCCTGGTAGCTACTCTGACTTTCGCCTTGTCCAAGCCTCAGTCAGAGTGGGGGCTCTGTAGACACCCGCAATTTGACCGCCAGGTGTCTATAGTAGGTCCCGCCAAACACCCAATGATGATAGGACGCAAACATGCTTTAATGGACTCGGATATGGGCTCGAAATCATGGACATTTGGTTTAGGCTTATTACGGAGAACAAATCTAACAAAACCAACCTCAAATCCAGGCCCAGTGGGTCGTTTCGAGTCAAATGAGACTAATTTGGGTCGATTCCGGCACCAGGGGTAAAACCGTCTTTTTACGACCGAGTCAAAACCCGGTCGAAAAATATTCTCGAGACACACGAGTCAGCCGTGACACCTCACACGGCTGATTCGGACTCCAATCCTACAAAAAATCAGCTTCAATAAATATTAAACAAATCCGTTTAAGGATAGAATTCGATCTCAAGTAGGAATTCTATCCGGAAACCGAATCAGACACCGACCGAGCTCCAAATACTCGGCCAAGACAGCCAAAATACTCGGCCAACTCTTCATGACAGCCGAAATACTTGGCTTCCCCACCAAGAAACGAGACTTTCGTTCCCTTTCGAACTCTCGTGTTTCCTATCCAAACCGGTATTTCTTGTCACACAAGCAAGACTACCTCGACCCCTATAAATAGGACCTCCCGTCCAACACAAAGGACAACGATTTTCACAACAACGATTTTCACACGACAATTACACATCATAAATCTACCATTCACATACCCTTAACATCTAGTAAGAATTCTCGACGTAATCCCGAAGTAGTCTCGAAATACCGACGAAACCAACCCTGTCATCCAGCCGAACCCACCATCACCTCACACATAAAAAAAAACGTACCAAACCGACACCTTAACTATCCCACATCATCTCGACGCTCCCGTGCCTAAGCCACCGTCCGACGAGCTCTATACCGAGAAACTAAAGCATGTAGGTTGAGGGTGTAAATCAAACCCGCTTCTCTCTTCTCTCTTCTCCTCTTCTTCGTCCTTTTCTTCTTTTTTTGTGTTTTCGTCGGTCGTTTCGTATTTTAATATGGGTCGTTCGTCACATATTTTTATTTCTAATAATCGATACTAAAAAAAAACTATTTTTATAACATTCTTAAAATACGATATCGATTCTCTAATCAAATATCGTATCTACAAGAACTAAATTAATTAATTCTCGTTGATGCTAACAAAATCATTACATCTTTTTTTAAACAAAATTCGATGATTTTAAACGCGGAGAGAATTAACATCTCTTTTCGTTCAAAACAAACTTTTTTTCAAAACCTTTTCTAAAATCGTTCCGACTATTCGATATCGATTTCATAATCGAATATCGAATACGACGAGTATCGAAAATATAAATCGAGTATAAATTAATCCATATTTGTACGCGATTTATAAAAATTGACGGTTTTTCGACAAAATAAAAAACCCGACAGACCACCACGTGAGTCGCGCGCCCTCCAGGCGACTCGCGCGGTGGCCTGATCCGCCGGGTCCCTTTTTTTTCTCGTTTCTTCGCTTTTCTATTTTTAATTCTTTTCGAACCTTATATAAAAAGCGACTTTCGCGACATATTTCGATAAATACTTTTTTCGACCTCGGTCAACACGTGCTAATCCATCACGTGTCATAAATCTTTTCCAAAATCATGCATATTATTTATTTATGTCTTTATTCGATTTATTCACCGTTACTAACTCGTTTTCTCGTGTTTGTAGCAATTTATTTATTTTATTGTTTTATTAGACTAAAACAAACCTCACATGCTAAAATAACTTTGACGTTATTAGTTTAATATGCATTAAACGACTTAGCAACCCATTTTTTTTTCTCTCACATGCTTAGGGAAAATAATCTTTGCATATCATTCAACCGTCGAACTAACGCGTGTACACCAAAAACGAACGATATCTTAGTAAAGGCCGCTAAGTGCGGGCGGGGTTGGGTGTTCTTAGTGAACTTCCCAACACGTACCCTCACCCCTTACTCAGAACCATGGTTTCCGGATGTCCGAATCCATTGGCAACGAGAGTCATTCAATACACGATATCCGATAATGTCGGTATCGCTATCTTAATGCAAAAGGACGAGCCCAATAAACTCTGACATCGAAAATGGGCCGTATTTTGTATATGGCCCACTACGACATAGAGTGGGCTCGAATGGTTCCGAATAACCACAAAATTCGGTGGCGACTCCTACTTCGATTTAAATTTCAATTTGACCATCTCATATGGAGATTCATTCGCCTCCCCAAACCCGCGCGTGGCCGCGTCGGGGTGGACCTATGTCATGTCCACAGATACCAATTCCATAATTGGACGTCGAATCTAACGATCAAGTCACATAAACTAATTAACGTGATTTGTTCATATCACGATAATTAATTTAAGATGACTAAAATTAATCTATTTTTCTATTTCACTCTAATATTCCATATCGATTCAAATAATCGAATATGGGATACAACGAGTATTCAAAATTAAATCGAATATATATTCTGCGATATTGATATTCGTTTCGGCAAAATTCGCGATTTGTAAAATCCAAGTCGAACATAAATTGTGCAATATTTATGTCCGATTCGGCAAAATCGTCGAACTATCAAAAATCAAAAGCAATTTCAAAATCAATAATTAAATTGGAAACGAACCAGGTTCGTACAGGTGCCACTCGACCGAGTGCCTCGGCCACTCGATCGAGTGACATCACAATTTATCGATCAGAACGTCTGTTACGACCCCCACTCGATCGAGTCTTACAGTGACTCGGTCGAGTGGCCATGTACTCGACCGAGTTGGTCAATAATTCGGCCGAGTACGGTCTAAAACGCAAAACAGAAACTATTTTTAGAGGTCCACTCGATCGAGTTCATCGACTACTCGATCGAGTAGCCTCATCACGACTAAAACAATAAGTCGTACATTCTTCTTTTCAAACTCGGTAGTAATGTATGATTTAGGTCAGCACGTGTTCAATTAATCACGTGTATTACTATCTTTTCAAACCATGCATCATATCATTTAATTCAATTCAATATTTGCACAAACCGTTAATATCATTATACCGTTACTAACCGTTTGTTGTTTCCTTTGTCAATTTAATTCTTGTTCGTTTTATTACACTAAATGAACCCACATGCTAAAATTCCACTTTGACGTAGAATTAATTACATTAAATTGACTTAGAAACCCTTTTCAATTCCATTCACATGTTTAGGGAAAATAATCTTTGCATATCATTTTCCCGTTTTACTAACGCGTGTATTGGAAAGTCATTCGAATTCTTAGTAGAGGCCGCTAAAGTGCGGGCGGGGTTTGGTGTTCTTTGTGGGCTTCCCAACACGTACCCTCACCCCTTACTCAGAACCTCGGTTTCCGGATGCCCGAAACCGTTGGCGCACGAGAGTCATTCAATACACGATATCTGATAATGTCGGTATCGGTATCAAATGCAAAGGGACGAGCCCAATAAACTCTGACATCGGAATTGGGCCGTATTTTGTATATGGCGCACTACGACATAGAGTGGGCTCGAATGGTTCCGAATAACCATAAAATTCGGTGGCGACTCCTCATAGACATAAATTTCAATTCGATCCATTCTCATATGGAGATTCATTCGCCTACCCAAACCCGCGCGTGGCCGCGTCGGGGTGGACCTATGTCATGTCCACAATTTGGCGACTCCGCTGGGGAATTAACTGATGCGTGACTTACCATCGGCATCCTCAGGGTGAGACTCGAATGGAAATCGTTCGACAAATACAATACGCATTTTAGTTTTACGGTTCATGCATAACCCCTATTTTCCCGGGCCGGTACTCGCGACCGACGTCCCACTATACCGTTGATGTACTCCAATATGGATATGTCAAAAGGTGTCCATAGTCGATTCGAGTGGGTTTCGCGGCATGTTCTAAGATCAACTCGACTTAGGAAGTCCGTCCCGATCAACGTCTAGACTATGTACACTGGTATAGACCCTCTATAGACCGACCGAGACTTAGTATAGAGCATACATGGCGTCGTTATAATGCTTGACTACGTGCTACTTGGTTCCCGTGTCGTTTTCAAAAATCGTCATTTCAAAAATGCATCTTTTCAAAAATATTCAACTTTCAAAAGCTCGGAAAGCTGCCGAAATTTAGGACTTATGATTTGACTCAAAAAAAGCCTATTTTCTAGCCGGCATGCCGCCCATTTCGAGATTCGAACTTCCGATCCACCATTCGATTTTCGAATTTTCAAAAATTCAATTTCAATTTTCAAATCTTCGAGATGCCGTTTTTTATTTTCAAATCTTCGGGATCTCATCTTCAATTTTCAAATCGTCGGAAATTCTTTTTTCGACATTCAAATTTTCAAAATTTCAAATATCCAATTTCAAAACCCGGGACGTATACCAAATTTAGGACATATGATTTTACTCAAAACATCCTATTTTTAGCCGGTATGCTGCCCAATTCAAAACTCGAAAATATTTTCGAACTATCAAAACCGAGGCCCGATGCACTTTCCAATTTTCTCAAAAAATCGGGCCTCTCCACCGAGTCATCTCGGAATTTTCAAAACATAATCAATTTTCAAAACCTTCCTCTCCTTAGGACTTCCCGTATTTAGCAGTGTCGGGTCGCGTCTTAAGTTGTCAAGGTCTTTAGCGTCGAAACTCCGTCGATCTTACATCACGAGTTTCTTCCCTATCCCAGTCCGCCTTATTAGACTAAGGCAAGGCCCACCTACGTAGGACATACCCTACAAAAGAAGGCCCACCTTTCACAAGTCACCCGTCTAGGTGTCTTTTCCGAGTCAACTTTTTACAAGGCATAGCCCTATAACAAAAGGTTCGTGGTCCTTACGTCTAAGGGTCACTCGTCAAACAATCGAGTCTTAACAAAATCTTCAATCCCACTCGGGGGATACCCCTCAGCAGAGCGATCAATCACGGTTTCTCTAAGGGGCATGTCTTACACGTGTCTCACGTACCCCATTTTCGAGTCACTTAAGATGCCACACCATCTAAGTCCTTAGTCTCACATTGGGGGCTATTCTTCGACGAAGTGATTAATCACAGTCACTCCAAGAATCGCACCCTACACATTCGTCTTAGGAGGGTCTAACCCAAGTCAAACATGGTCGCCCCATTTTCGGACTCACCCTTCTGCAGCTCGAGTCTAATTTGCGGTCGTTACCTCGTCTAGGTCAACATTCAAGTACCCCGGTCCGAGAGTCTTTGTCGACCCGTCACCCCGGGCCGTGTCTAGTTTGACTCTCTCTCTTGCGCAAAGCCGAGTTTAGGTGAGTTATGACACCTGTCGTTTCTTCCGATCAGGGACCCTATGAACGAGACACTACCAAACCACAACAAATCCCACGCCGTCAAGAAAGGGGATATCCAGGGAAGCATGCTTACGCTATCTTGCTCCATTAACAACATCTTCTCGAAAATCAATACTGCCCTTGATAACCTAAGTTCCAGGATAACCATCATCGAAGAAGACCTTGTAAGAACCTGATCCCGTCTAACACAACTAGAGCGGGTAAGGCAGCCAATCACCCAACCGAGTCATTCGAAGGGTGAACACTCTTACGAAACTGTCCGATACCCTCAAGATGGCAAGGTCGAGAGAGGTAACCCTCAAGTCACCTCTCCAAAAATCAAGAACCAGTCAAAGGAAAGGACATTTACCCACTTGGATATGTCCTACACCGTCGCTTTCCAGAGGTTGGTTCCGAAGGGCCTAGTGCTACCTATAGGCCCAACAGCCGACCCACCTGTGGACAAACGTTCCAAAGCATGGAACGCCGAGCATTACTGCAAATTCCACAGAGGGAGGGGACACGATACAGAACAATGCTGGAAGCTGAAACACCTCATTCAAGACTTCCTCGATGCCGGGAAGACTCCCGTTTTGGAAACATTGTCACTTACAAAGCCCCTCGTGGACTACACAGGGCCCGATGACCGAAGCATCCAGTCTACCTCTCATGCATCCAAGAGTCCGGATTTGATTTAAGTCCGAGTCTGAGTCTGAGTCTAGGATGTTCTATTCCAAAGTCAAAGTCAAAATCAAAGTCAAAGTCGAAGTCAGAGTCAATTGTATTCTGTCCTCTTTTTCAAATTTCAATAAAACCAGCTTTCAATATTCTTTCTCATATATACTTTCCTTATGTGTTTCCGAGAACATGATGAACATCATCATACACTGTGAGCACATGCACGTGACTATTATAGGCACATCTATAATGACTGCAGGAAACCGAGCCCGTGTTTTCTTTTTACCTATTCCATGTCTGGTATAGAAAAACCACATAACTACCCGTAACAGGAGCGATATCGAATCCTATGACAAAGCTAGGTAATCTCCTAGTTTGGGTTCAAGACGGGAGGCAAGCCCATTTCCTACGATAAAACACCCCTCCAATAAGACTGACCAATCCCTACCTTGGGTGTTAGTCTGACCGGCAAAAAAAAAAAAGGGCCAAAGCAAAAAGAAGGCCATCAAAAAAAAAGAGAAAACTGGACAAAAAAAAAAAAAAATCGAAAGTCCATGAGAAAAAAAAAGCAAAAGGCCAAAACAAAAAAAAGCAGGCCATCATCAAAAATTCAGAATACCCATGACCGTGGTCAACGGTCAATTCAAGTGAAAGCCCCACGACCAGGGTACGGTCAAAATTATCAAAACCCACGACCGCGGCTAAGAAGTCAATCAAAAAATCAAATACAGTCTATGCATTAAGTGATATATTTTCGGTCTATCGTGACATTCATGGTCTATGCAAGTTCTTCGATTTTATTTCCTTTAATCATATTCGTAGAAACATTAATGTACTAGCACATAGACTAGCTACGTATACTCCTATTTTTATAGGTCGGCGATTATGGACCCTCGAGATCCCGTCGGATCTTCACTTGTTAGCTTTTTCAGAAAGTAATACAGTTTGATACCCGATTTGGGTATTCTCCAAAAAAAAAAAAAAAAAAAAAATCAAATACCCATGACCGTGGTCAACGGTCAACTCAAGTGAAAATCCTTTGACCGTGGTACGGTCAAATTCAAAATTATCAATACCATCCAATAGGGGATCCTAATCATTGTCTTTCGATGCACAGCCTTTATGACCAACATTGCATCACTTTCCAGTACCATACTTCCCTCCCTAACCTCCTGGATATTTTGCAAGCCAAAGCACATAGCCTGAGTCTCCGCCGTCTCAACCGACCACCTAGCCCGCAACCGTCTATACCCCGCCTTTATCACCATGTCGTTGGAGTCCCTAAGCACAAAACCCAACCCAACCTCATCAATCCCAAACAGAGCAACATCTGTATTTAATTTATACTAGCCAACACCCGGTTTCTGCCAGCGCTCCGGTCCACCACGCTCATCAGGTTGCACGGGAGCCCCCACCAAGCTCGAGTACATGACGTATTCCCGCACAAGACGGTCCAGTCCCATCTTAATCACGTGCAGCGGTGGTTGGGTCTCCTGAAAAGGCATGGAATTTTGCCATGTCCAAGTCGTCCAAGCAAGGGTCTTAAAGCGGATCGCCTCGTCCTTGATCGCCCTCTCTAAAACCCATTTAAATACATCAAAACACGAGCCTTGTAGCATCGCTGAGCGAAGCATCTCCAAACCCGTCTCACCCCAAACACTACTCGATGCAGGACATAAGAGTAAAGCATGGGTATCAGTTTCCGCGGCAGCAGAGCATAAGCTACATAACTCGTCTCCCCGATATGACGGTCAAACAGAAGCTTCTTGGTCTGCAAAATTCCCGAACAAGCCCTCCAAACGAAATGCTTAAGTTTCGGAGGAACTTCTAGGTTCCAAATATTACGCCAGAGCTCTGATGCACCACTATTGCTTCCACTAGCTCGGGTCACACCATAGCCTCCCTTGACCAATCTATAAGCAGAACGCACTGAAAATACTCCATCCCGATTCAGCCACCAGTAGAGAAGGTCATCTGGCAACTCTCGATTAATAGGTAGGGATAGAACATCTCGTACCTTCTCAGGACAAAGAGATTCATTCAATTTTGCCACATCCCACATACCCCTGTCCCAGTCAATGAATTCTGCCACACTCATCCCCCGGTTCGCCTCGAGATTGGGGGTCGGAATACGACTAGCTGTCTGTCTCGGAAGCCAGGCATCGGCCCAGACATTAATCCTAGTCCTGTTACCCACTCTCATCTCCACTTCAACCTCTCGAGTAGAAGCACCTTAGCATCCCAAAGGCTCCTCCAACAATAGCTCGGGTCATACCCTCTCTACGCAGCCATGACATCATCATGCTTAAAGTATCACGCCTTAAGGATGCTCGCAACTAAGGAATTTGGAAAGACAAGAAGCCGTCATACCTGTTTAGCCAAGAGAGCAAGATTAAAAGCTCGTAGATCCCGAAAACCCAATCCTCCCTCATTCTTAGGTCGTCACACCTTTTACCAAGTCTGCTAATGAATACGTCTTCTAGTATCTGACGACCCCCACCAAAACCGAGCCATAACCCAGTTCAGCTCTGTGATAGTGCCCTCAAGGACCGCGAAGACGCTCATCATATAAGCCCATATTTAAGAAAACCCTAATCTAAGTTTCCCCTTTATAAACGCCTCCCAAACCTCTCTTCCCTCCCATCTCACCATCATCCACCACCACCACCACAACAACAACAACATTTCCTTGGTTTCACGGCCTCCTCTGCGAAATCTATCATCAATGAAGTCTGCTCTGGATATTTTCTCCAAATTCTGTTGATTATTATTAGGCTTTTCTCTTATGTTTTTAAAAAAAAATCGGGGACAGTGACGAGCTTTACCGGTCTCGTTCGTCGTAATTGGCGATCTTCATCGCCTTGCCGACCATTCTTATATCACCACCCATAAACTGAGTCCATTTTTATTTATTTACTTTTCTGGCCGATGATTAAATTTATATTATAGACAAGCATATGTCTGAATATATTTCATGATGTTAGCCTAATCTTCTCTATGAGGCCACTAAGTTTTCAACAATTCAAACATATGTTTTCTACTATAATTTTGAACGGTAGTATGTTGTCGATGATGAATTCAGTGATGTAAAAATCGTATGAATATTTTTTATGGTGATTAATATCTCACTACTGCCTTCCTTCTGAGACAACTTAATTCTTTGATTTCATTGTTTATGAGTCAAATCTATTGTGGAAAGAGGTCGCGTGATGCGATAATAACGCATAGTTCATATGATTAATCTATGATTAACATAAACTAATTAGTCTTTCGCTCCTATCTGATGATCTCTTTCAATTTTTTCAATGTGTCGGCAAAGATGATTGAGTGCTTAATCTTATTTCTGACACCTCTTGTATGAGAAGGCTAATAGTTCTTCACTGAGCAGTTAATGCAACTTTTCTGAGCCATTCAATATCAGTTTGTGTTTAAATACTACTCCTTTGTATAATTAATTGGATGTGTTTATCTGAGTAGTTATTCAGGCAGCCCCCTAACAGTATTCAATTGATAAGGGAGGTGTTAATCTACTCGTAAATTAATGTCTTCAGTTCTTCAGACCTGCTGAGATTCGTCCTTGAAGTTGGTCTAGTAATTCTCAACTACATTTTCTGGTCATCTCATTGGTATACTCCCTAAGTTCCTTTCATTTGTTTGCCTTTTGATCGAATTATGTTTGGAAAGTTGTTTAGGTGAATTATATGTTTGGTAGTGTTAAGAGTGAAGAAAGTGATGATTCTAGTTTGTCGCCCCAGTCTTAGTAACATCTGGAAAGATGTTATATGCTGATTGACCTTTTTAATCTGATTTCTCCAAATTTTATCAAACTTTGGTGTTTGGATGTGTTTTTTTTAAATAAAGGACAAATGAGGAGTAATTATAGGTCTCGTTCGTCGTAATTGGTGATCATTTTTGCCTTGCCGACAACTCTTCCTTTTCTGAGTCCTTTCATTTTTGTCTATTTAATTTAGCAATTCTTTCTGTGCTTTTTACATTTGGTTATGTTAATTTTATGGAGAAGAGGTGGTGTGATGTGATAATAACGCATAGTTCATATGATTAATCCATGATTAACATAAACTAATAGTCTTTCGCTCCTATCTGATGACCTCCATTCATTTTTGCACTTGTTTGGGTCTGTTAATTTGTTGTAATTTTAATTGTGTTCTTTAGTTCTTTCAAATGAGATGTCTGATTTTGAATATATTTTCATGTTTTCTTAACTTTGAATTATGGAGATTTTTGAATAAAAACTGTCATTTGTCTTTTGATTATTGGCTCGTTGGGAGTGTTTTTAATCTTTGATCACATTCCTAAATTAAAACAGGTTATTTTCTATCTGTACTTCTTCCCATCTTTCAGCCTAATGTTTGTTTTGGATATATCGTTATTTTTGGAGACACCATTACTTTCTCAAGGCAGTCATAAATTTGAATATTCTACTAGAAGGGTTTGTATTTGTCTTTCATAGGCTCGTGGCGGTCTGTTAGTGTGCCAAACATAAGCCAAGAGGTAAATGTTCGGAGGACAGTCACCACCCTTTCTATGGCATCTAAAGATTGTGAGGAGGAGAGTGGCTCTGTACAGTCATACAACCGAAGATGTGTTTGGACACAATTCACAGCTTTGTGCACAGCCTTTTCACCTGAATCTGAATCTTCAACGGTTTTCGCTAATTTGTTCGGCCACACCCTAAATATGCCAGTGGCCTGCAGGTGGTGCGCACTGCAACCTAGTCGGTTCTCTTTGGTTCGATCGAGAACTTGTTTTTTATGGATATCGACATGCAGCAATATGGGGAAGAATGAGTCGATGCGCAGCAATTTGTTCCAGCATTGGTTTGAAAGAGGTGCTAATGTGCTGCCTTGTAAACTGTGAAGACTAGTTTAAGGGTATCTATTCAATTGGTTTTGCCACCCTTAAGGAAAGTAAGGGTCTTATTAAGGGTGTTAACAAGTCGAGTTGAGCACGAGTCCAGGGTATCTTGGCAGGTCTATGAGAAACTCGAAGACCAACTCGCCTCGAGCTCGAGCTTGATAGTATTTTCATGACTCGAGCTCGGCTTGAGGCTCGTGATGAACTCAACTTGTTGCTTGAGTTGGATGGAACTCTACAGTAGTTTCATGACTCGAGCTCGGCTCGAGGCTTGTGATGAACTCGACTTGTTGCTTGAGTTGAGTTCCATCCAAGCAAGTCCAATATTTAAGTTGGATAAAAATGTCATTAGTGAGATTTGAACCCTAGTCATTTGATTCAATTAGAGAATGGAACCAATTCATTAGTTTGGTATCGGTACACCATCTTATACTAGTTTTGATGTTCGTGTGGTGCACGGGTGTAACAATAACATTACTAAATCAACTTCAATATTACGATTATTTCGAATAATTGTCATTTTAGAAGATTAGCACTCTACGTTTGCATTTATATTTTACGAAAAGTAACAGACGTGAGTTATGATCTATTGCATGTATTTTTTACGAAAAATATTTTTTATGAAAGGTAAAAGACGCGGGTTATGATACTGTACTTAGACAGTTAGACTTTGATAAATTCGACTCAACCCATAAACCCAACCATAAAGGAGTATTTTTTAAGTCATAACAAAATTAGGCATTCTTGGAGGCATGAGCCTGTTTTTTACTCGTAACCCGTTTAACCCGAATCCTAAATGACCTGATTTTGGGTAATGTTCTAGTCCGACCTGTTAAACTCGTTGGAAAGAAGATACTACGAAACTTTAGTCTAAAAGTCAATTTCTAGTTATCTATTTCTATGTCTAGATTTTGCTAAAACTCAAATTTTAACCTACAAAGTAGTACTCCCCTGCCGGTAGAAGAGTCACTCTTTTCCTTCTAAAAGTCACTTTTTGTTTTATTTTTATTTTGTCTGATTTTTGTAATTAATATTGGTTATAATCTTACTTATTTTTCATCTTTAATTTTTCACTACACATTTCTATACACCTTAATTCTCACTAAGAAGTAGGGATGTCAATTTCAACCAAAATCGTTAAATATCTATCCACCCGATTTAAATGGATGGACGAAAACCCGAAATTAATGAATGATGAATGAATGACGGATGAAGCTAAATTCCACCCTTTATCCGTCCGTCACCTGATATTCTTTCTATTTTGCAAAAAAAAAAATACATTTATATAAAAATTAGGATACTTAATACGAATTACTAAATTATTATACTTTCTATAATGTGAAAACAAAGATTTAGTAAGAGTTCTTAATATAATACAAGTCGGACTTATATTTTTAGGATGAATAACATTTTATATTTTTTTTGTGCTTTTAAAAATAATTGAGTCGTCACCTACTTACCACCCGATCCACCTGTTTCATCTACGGATGGTGGATGGATGGACGACGGATGATATATTTAATTTAATGGATGTAATGCGACGAAGTGATTATGATTATTTCAAAGCATTATCATTTCAGAGATTTGACACCGTTTATCAATGTTTATTCTAAGGGGACGACACCGAGAGAAATCAAGAAGTGAAACAAGCTAAGAAAATTTTGATTATTTTTTTAAATATAAAAATTATAATTTAAAGAAAATAATACTAATGGTATTAAAATAAATAAAAATTTAATACTGAAAATATTTTTTTACTTAAAATTAAGCGTTTGAAACTATTTATGTTTCGTATTTTGACCATAACCCGATACGGGACCAATATTTGACCCGACGCACTCGACAGTTCTAGTGTCTACATTAGTTACTGAAACAAATGACACTCATCAAAATACCAAGTCTTGCGTCTGTTACCAATATTAATATGTCCGTGAGACCATGACAACTCATCTGCGAACATTGATTTATCATTGTCTTTTACTCGTTAACCATTTGACTCTACTACATTTAATATATTTGCATGTATGTAATCATCTCGCTTTAAATTCGATCTAACTCACAAACTCGTCCCACCACCCAATTTGTTGTTTTTTGGATCATGAACCCAGTTTTTTGACCCAAATCCTAAATTACGTGTTAATTTAGGGACATGACATGGTCCGACCCGTTCAACTTGTTGGAAAGAAGAGACTACAAAGCCTAAACCACAATTCCAGTCAATCTATTCCTATGCCTATATTTTGTTAAAACTCTAAGGTGGTGTTTGGTTGGGGGTTTAAGAGTGGATTGAAATAGATATAATCAATTCCAATGTTTGGTTGAGCCTTTTGGGGATGAGGTGAACCCCAAACGGTTGTAAATCCATCTCAACCCTTGAAATCATAATCTCCCCTCTCATCCCATGATTCTAACTTCATACCCATATTTACACTATAACCTTGTTACAACCCTAGGTTAGTAGAAAAGAAAAGACAAAAAATATTAAAATTGTGAACCTCAAACTTTACGGTAATTCACCTTTTTACTTTTTTTAAAAATTTATTTTATGTTTTTGTTTATTGTAATATGATTATTTGAATATTTTTAAAAATTTCATTGTACTTTAGTTATTTTTAGGGTTGTTTAGATTATTTATTTATTTATTATTCTACGTATGAGTGTTTAAATTATTATTATTTTTTCTAAATTTATATGTATTATTTTTTAATTAAATTTGTATACTTTTTTTTTATTGAATTTTGTGGACATGACGTAGGTCCACCCCGACGCGGCCACGCGCGGGTATGGGTAGGCGAATGAATCTCGTGGTAAGATTGTTCTCGGGTTCGAAATTTAAGTCAAAATGGAGTCGCCACCGAATTTTGTGGTTATTCGGAACCATTCGAGCCCACTCTATGTCGTCATGGGCTACACACAAAGTAAGCCCACTTCGATTTCAGAGTTTATGGGGCTCGTCCTTTTGCATTGTTATACCGATACCGTTTACACCGGCTTTTGTATATAAAATGACTCTCGTGCGCCAAGGGTTTCGGACATCCGGAAACCAAAGGTTCTGAGTAAGGGGTGAGGGTACGTGTTGGGAAGCCCCCTAAGGACACCCAACCCCGCCCGCACATGGCGGCCTCTACTAAGACATCGTTCGTGTTCGTGTACGCGCGCTAGTAAAATGACTAAATGATATGCAAACAGCGTTTTCGGGCTAAGCATGTGAATTATTGGTTTGCTACGTCATTTAATGCATCTTGATTCACGTCAAAGTGATTTAGCATGTGATGTTCATTTAAATAAATAAATGGCAAACATCGAAAATAGAAAACTCGTAAATAAATTACAAATTACACGGGCGGAATACAACCCGGAATTCACAATACAACGAGCAATAAAATAGAATAATTGAATTAAATAAGAAGAGCGATGAATAAATACACGACTCGACAAAGACCCGTATATAATAAATGCACACTAGATCGTGAATTAGTTAGACGGACGAACCTTAATTAATTACGCATTATATTGCATATTAATCAAAGGACGGAGGTTCGAGACCTAGGTGTGGTGCTAACCCGATCTCGAACCTCGATGCCTTGTCCCGACTTATCACCTCGAGAAATGGAGCCTAAATTAATTATGTGTCGGATACGACTAAAGAGTCGTCGACATAAAATTAATAGTGCGAGACCGTCGATCAAAATCGTTTTAGGTGTCGTGATATGCATGAGTTTTGAAAATTAGAATTACGTGATTGATTATGCACGTGTCGACTAAAAGTCGTAAAAAAATGACGAGGCTCAAATGTTGCATTGAAGCTCTCGGATTTCTGGGCTACAGGACCCACTCGATCGAGTCATGGTCTGACTCGGTCGAGTGTGTCTTTAAAGTAGCTACTGTCCAGATTTTTGGGCGCTACTCGATCGAGTGGCCCATGGCACTCGATCGAGTGCCCCCTGTACGAGGCATGGCTCGTTTCATTTTTATTCGTTTGAATTCGATAATTGACCGAATTAAATAAAAATATTGCATTATTTAAATTCAACTCGATTCTCGATGTCATAAACGTGTATTATACGATTATGAGACCGTTATCGGGATTTTATGAAATATGCTATTATGTGATTGAAAAGTTTGATTAGTGACGAAATTGCATCCCTCTACGTCACGACATCGAAACTAATCCTTTCGGATTATGTGATGTCGGTTTTCGTGTCAACGGGTTCCGTGCTAATAATCGAAATGGGATCAAATACGTTCAACTAGGACCGATCACGATCACATCATGTCCTTGAGTACATTGGGGCGGCGCTCCTCGAAAAGGCGCCACCTCCGTCGTTACTCGTAAAGGAATTAGATGGACTTTAGGCGATCGTCATAGTCAAACGTATTCGAAACCGAGATTTTGATATTAGTATGTATATATACACGGTATAATAATGTTAGATGTTAGAATACGGAATTAAAGTATTAGTATACAAAAATAAAAGTTAGTGTTAGGATACATAAATAAAATGTTAGTATACAAAATAAATAAAAAGTTAGTATTCACAAAATTAAAGGTTAGTGTTAGCGGTTAGTAATAATAATAATAATAATAATAATAATAATAATAATAATAATAATAATAATAATAATAATAATAATAATAATGATAATACAAATGTATATGCAAAAGAAACGAAAAAAAAGAGGAAGGGAGAAAGAGATGTCGGGATTTGAATTACACCCTCAACCTACATGCTTAATGGCCTCGGAAACGAACTCGTGGTAGCGGCGTGAGCGCGGGAGTGTCGAGATATGCAGGGTGAGTTAGGGTGTATATGGTTAGGGAGAGGATGCTCTCGGGTCTTTGGCGAGTTTTTAATCTCGAGTTTGATTGTATGTATGTGTGTGTAGAGAGGATGTGAGTGTATAGGTTGAATATAGTAGAAATGTAGGGTTGAATGTTATGTAAATGTGATGAAAAGATGGCTGAAATTGTGATGTAAAAAGTTGTATAATGTGATGGGTTGATGGGGTATTTATAGGAGAACCCCACGACCTTGGGTCACTCGATCGAGTGGCCCTAGTGCACTCGATCGAGTGGCCCTAGTGCACTCGATCGAGTGCCCTTGAAAACGGGCCAAACCCGGTTTTTGGCGCTCCACTCGACCGAGTGGGTCTATCCACTCGATCGAGTGGATCAAGCAAATCGAGCTAAAATAGGAAAGAATTGATTTTGTTGTTTTGATTGATTTTTTGAATTCTGATTTTGTGCGCCAGTTTTCGAGAATGAATTTGGCTGATTTATGAGACGGTTTCGTCTTTGACCGGGTTTTGACCCGGTCGCCAAAAGACGAGATTTATTCTTGGTGTCGGTTTTGGCCCAAATTAGTCTCATTCAACTCGGAATGACCCACTGGGCCTGAATTTGAGGTTGGTTTTGAGAGATTTGCACTCCGCTAAATGCCCACGTCGGATACTATTGATTCCGAGTCCGTATTCGAGCATATTAAGTCACGTTGACGTCCGATCATCATCGGGTGTTTTGTCGGGAACTGCTATAGACACTAGCAGGCAAAATGCGGGTGTCTACAGAGCCCCCACTCTGACTGAGGCTTGGACAAGGCGAAAGTCAGAGTAGCTACCAGGCCAATCGAGGATTACGACCTGGCAGTCTTCCGGTCGGGTCGTTTATAGTCCAGTAGACTTGCGTGAAGGGCTCGCAAGCCATAAGCAGAGGGTCATACCTGTCCTGATGATGATAGCTCCGCGGGGAGTCAGACTTGTAGCATAAGTCCTAGGCGTGCCTATATGTGGGCCCATCCCGTACCATTTCGGGGAAAATGCCGCCTCGGGCGTTCCGCTGGGGAAATATGTGAGCTGTACGGGCTTGCTTTTGAAGCCTTGAGTCGTACCTAACCTGATGATGATGCTCCGTGGGGAGTAAAACTTGCCTTTCGGGGCGTAGGTGTACCTGTATGCCGACACATCACGTCTTGGATGTAGCATACCGGGGAAAAGTTGACTCCGTTGGGAAATTTAAATAGTTTCGCGGGGACTTACTTCTGAAGTCTGGAGTGTACCTGTATGCTGACACATAACAACTTGTATGTAATATATAGGCAAAACACTGACTCGTGTCGGGGAGTAAAGTAGCTGCGCGGGGACTTGCTTCTGAAGTCTTGGGTGTACCCGTATGCTGACACATGACAACTTGCATGTAGCATTTCAGGAGAAACACCGCCTTTGATGTTCCGTTGGGAAGCACTAGCTGGCACCTGAAATGTTAGATACATAGGCAGAAATAGCAGACATAGTATATAGCAGGATAGCACATAGGAAATGCCGTTAGCATCTATAGACTAGTTTGCGCTGAAGAAAATGATTTTTGCTTCATTTTGAAATCGAAGTCCTGAAAGCAACTCACGTGCTAGGAGATAGATTTTTCAAAATTGAAAGGGGTAGAAAAGAAACTTGCAGTTTAAATAGACCGAATTTTGACCTTGCCGAAAAGGATTTTCTCAAATGGCTAAGTTTTGCAAATTTCAAAGCAAGAATTTTGAAGAGAGACATACCAACAGACTCGGCTCTGGACGTGACAGGACGAGTTGACAGACATGACTTGGAATCTCGAAGGGATTGGACTGTGACTCGGTAGGGGGGTGGGCCACCTAAGATGACAAGACTCTCAAGTTGCGCTATTCCGTGGCCTAGGCGAGTGGCAACACGGTCAAACTTCAAACTGGGAAGGATCCGGTACAGGGGAATTGCAGTAGTCTGTAATGAGACTGTTCCTGCAGGACAAGGCTTAACAGTAGCAACGCCGTAGACTAGTGCTCTTTGAATTTTTGTGTTTTGGGATACATTCCCAAAGTAGGTGTTCCTTCGAGTCCCTGACAGATTCTCGTCTTTGACTGAGCCGAGTACTAGGACACACTATAGAAAGGTGGCTAGATTTTTGAAAGTATTTGGATTATGTGGGTGGATGGAGAACTTCTGCCTAAGAGAAGCCCCCAGGACGACAAAGCTAACTGTTAAGAACATGAGAGTGTCGTGACCGGAATGACGGTACTTTTTGAATTTGTGTCAATGTGGGTGGTTGTGCCCTTGTTGAAAGGCTGCCTACGTATTCACGTGTAGTGAAATCAAACCAAGTCGTAGTTCAGTGGATTGGAAGATATATTATTGTGCCTAGTTTATTAGGGCTTTGTGTGTAACTAGCCATAGCGATGGTGTAGGCTAGGTGAATTCCCAATGATGTCTTGATCAAAGGGCTAGAACAGTTTGGATGTTGATCCCGTGACTGTGAGCGTTCTCTGGGGTAGCCCCCAGAGATGGTGTGAACTATTTGGGCATGTTCTATGCCGACCGCAGGTTGAGTTCCCGTGTTTGGGGCTGGTAACTGGTTTGGATGATTTTGGAAATGTGGAGCTAGGTCGCAAGTGACTTTGATGACTCGAAATCCGGAGCTCGATTTTGTGGAGCTAAGGCTTCGAGGGTAAGGTATTGTAATGTGGTAGGAAAGAGAGAAGTCGAGTAAAAATGACTCGGACTTCGATTGGGCAGGTTTGATGATGCGGGATCTGGTTTCCATGTCTGGCCCTAATGGTTAGGGTGTATCTTATGGAGCTTGAATCCTCAAAATTCTGGGCTGTCTCTTAGCCTAGGTCTCGAGAAGGTCTTGAGGGTTGTAATGTGGGAAGGCTAGATGTGGTGTTAGCTGACCAGCTTGGTTGATTTTCCCCTATTTGACGGTATGGGTTTTGATGATGTTTTTGAATTGACCGTTCCCGGTCAAGGGACTTTCACTTGAGTTGACCGTTGACTATGGTCGTGGGTATTTGAATTTTTGTTTTTGTTTTTTTTTGTTGACCTCTTAGCCCCGGTCGTGGGATTTTTTTTTTTTTTTTTGTGTTGACCATGTCCCGGTCAAAAGGGGTTGACCGTATCTGGTCGAGGGATGTTGATCATGCCAGCTCTTTTGTTTTGGCCTTTTTTTTCTTGGACTTTTTGCTTCTGGTCAGACTAAACGCCTAAGGTAGGGATTGGTTAGTCTTATTGGAGGGGTGTTTATTGTGGAAATGGTCTTGCCTCCCGTCTTAAACCCAAACTAGGAGACTTCCTAGGTTTATCATAGGATTCGATACCGCTCCTGCTAAGGGTAGTTATGTGGCTATCTATGCCAGACATGGAACAGGTAAAGGAAAACATGGGTCTCAGTTCCTGCAGTCATTATAGATGTGCCTATAATAGTCACGTGCATGTGCTCACAGTGTATGATGGTGTTCATCATGTTCTCGGAAACACATAAGGGAAGTATATATGAGAAATTGAAAAAGCTGATTTTATTGGAATACGAAGAGAGGATAGAATACAGTTGACTCTGACTCTGACTTTGAAATGAGGAGATAGAGCATCCTAGACTCGGACTCAAATCAAATCTGGACTCCTGGATGAGGTTGTCAGTAGTCTTCGGCTTCTAAGGACTCAAGTGGATGTCCAGTATAGCCTTCGGTAGAAGCTTCACCCAAATCTTCGTTATGTCGAAGTTCGTCTTCAATCCTAGTGCCCATTCCGGTAAGCACAGCAAAGTTTGAGATGCCGGCATACCTAAGATGGACGCGGTAGGAGGGTAGGAGGTTGTTGATGAATGCATCCACTAGTGTCTTCTCGCTGGGCTTGTCTACCAGCTTAACACTCTCAGCCCGCCAACGTTGAAGGTATTTGGTGAAACCCTCTGTTGGATCTTGGGCCATGACTTCTAAAGTCCGCATGGTAGTCTGAAGTTCAGCATTATCAGAATAGTTTTTAGCGAACTCGGTAGCCACATCTTCCCAAGTGGGGAATCTTTTTGCATTAAGCCTATAGAACCAGGCTTTTGGATATTTCCCGAGGGATGCGCCGAACAAATTGATGAACATGTCGGCTTCGATCCCCTTGATCGCCATAAATGCTTTGAAGGCTCAGAGGTGTAGTAATGGATTCTCCGTCCCTTCAAATATGGGTAACCCCTCTAAGTTGAGATCTGTTGGTAGTTTCTCACTGATGGGTGTATAGTCTCGGGAGTTTTCAATATAAATGTTGTTCCCTCGGGAGGCATGGAACTGTTGTTCGAGCTCACGTACCGTGCTGATCAATTTGGCAAATGGCCCAGTATTAACCGATCCAGAGTCGAGGTCTTGCCGTTCGATGACAGTTAAACGAGCATTCATGGCCTCTTGGTTGGTTTTCAAGAACCCTATATGAGTTTCGGTTATGGCCTGCCTACTAATCATTGTTTCTAGCAAAGCCTTCAGTTCCTTAATGGTGTTTTCCATGTCCCTATTCCCGGCCATACTCTACGAGAATACCCACGTAATCAGAAATGTTGCTTCAGAACTTGAATACGCCAAGGCATAGGAAATAGCGCGGGAGGAAAGACAACTCGGGTTTGACTCGGGTTAGACTCTCCTAAAAAAGTGTAAGGTGCGATTCTCGAAGCGACTGTGATTAATCACTCCATCGGAGAATAGCCTCCAGGTGAGACTAAGGACTCTTATAGGACTCAGATGGTGTGGCATCTAAGTGACTCAAAAGTGAGGTACGTGAGACAACACGTGTAAGACATGACCCTTAGAGCAACCGTGATTGATCGCTCTGCTAAAGGGTAGCCCCCGAGTGAGATTGTAGGTTTTGCTAAAACTCGAGTGATGGACGAGTGACCCTTAGATGTAAGGATCACGAACCTTTTGTTATAGGCCTATGCCTTGTAAAAGGTTGACTCGGCCTTGATGAAGGCAGACGGGTAAGGGAAGAAACTTGCGATGTAAGATCGGCGGAGTTTCGACGCTAGAGACCCTTGACTTGACTTGAATAAGGATGACCCTGTGATTAGGGTAGACCCTTAAGTTAAAGGATTTTTGAATTGGGATGACTCGACTAACGGATTGAAAGACGGGCAAAATTCCCTTAGGAAAGGTCGTGGGGACCGTCCTGTCGGAGGGAAAATTGCGTGTGACTTTCTAGTTAGGACTCGAGTGTTTACGAACCTTCAATTTACGAGTGTATGACTCGTGTTGGTCGGTTGTGCCTTTAGGATAAGGCGGACTAGGATGGGGAAGAAACTCGTGATGTAGGATCGACGGAGTTTCAACGCTATAGACCTTCGACAAATTATGAAAAGACCCGATACACGGATTACGGTAGGTCCTATAATAAGGAAGGTTTTTGAAAAATGATTGAATTTTGAAAATTGAGAGAACGGTCCCGAAATTGGTAGTGGGCCAATAGGACAGGGCATTTTGAAATGTTAGAATGGTTGCGAGTAATTTCGCGTTTTGAAAAATTGGGAGACGGTCCCGTTTTTTGAAATTGGCAGCATGCCGACAGGACCGGTTTTTTGAAAAGTTGAATTTTTTGAGATTTTGAATATCGAAAATAAATTTTCGAAAATTTGAAAATCAAAAATAAGATCCCGAGGATTGGAAACGGCATCTTGGAGATTTGAGAATCGAGAATGGAATCTCGAAGATTTGAAAATCGCGAATGGCATCACGAAGATTTGAAAATTGAAATTGAATTTTGAAAATTCCAAAATCGAATGGTGGATCAGAAATTCGAATTGAAATGGATAGCATGCCGGCTAAAAAAAAAGGCTATTTTGAGTCAAATCGTAAGTCTAAATTTTGGCAGCATTCCGAGTTTTTGAATTTGAATATTTTGAAAAGACGAGTCCCGAAACGGACGGTATTTCGTGTTTTTTCAAAATTTGGTGTTTTGGAAAGATGGGTCCCGAAACAGACAGTATTTCGGGTTTTTTGAAATTTGGTATTTTGGAAAGATGCAATTTTGAAATGACGGTTTTTGAAAAATGACACGGAAACCAAGTAGCACGTAGTCAAACAAGCATTATAACGACGCTTATGTATGCATTACGCTAAGTCTCGATCGGTCAAAATAGGGTCTATACCAACAACGATGGCTTTCTCGTGTGATGGACGGACTCCCTAAGCCGAGTTGGCCTTAGGACATGCCGCGAAACCGAGACGAGTTCCACCATCGATGTCTTTAGCGCACCCATGTAGGAATGCACCGTGGTATAGTGGGACGTCGGTCACAAGTAGCCGGCCCGGGCAAATTTGGGTTATGCATGAATCATTAAACTAATGCGCGCACACTAATCTACGAACGATTTCTCTTCGAGTCTCACCCTGGGAACCCTGATGACATGTGGTACATCAGGTATCCCCAGCGGAGTCGCCAAATTGTGGACATGACGTAGGTCCACCCCGACGCGGCCACGCGCGGGTTTGGGTAGGCGAATGAATCTCGTGGTAAGATTGTTCTCGGGTTCGAAATTTAAGTGAAAATGGAGTCGCCACCGAATTTTGTGGTTATTCGGAACCATTCGAGCCCACTCTATGTCGTCATGGGCTACACACAAAGTAAGCCCACTTCGATTTCAGAGTTTATGGGGCTCGTCCCTTTGCATTGTTATACCGATATCGTTTACACCGGCTTTCGTATATAAAATGACTCTCGTGCGCCAAGGGTTTCGGACATCCGGAAACCAAAGGTTCTGAGTAAGGGGTGAGGGTACGTGTTGGGAAGCCCCCTAAGGACACCCAACCCCGCCCGCACATGGCGGCCTCTACTAAGACATCGTTCGTGTTCGTGTACGCGCGCTAGTAAAATGACTAAATGATATGAAAACAGCGTTTTCGGGTTAAGCATGTGAATTATTGGTTTGCTACGTCATTTAATGCATCTTGATTCACGTCAAAGTGATTTAGCATGTGATGTTCATTTAAATAAATAAATGGCAAACATCGAAAATAGAAAACTCGTAAATAAATTACAAATTACACGGGCGGAATACAACCCGGAATTCACAATACAACGAGCAATAAAATAGAATAATTGAATTAAATAAGAAGAGCGATGAATAAATACACGACTCGACAAAGACCCGTATATAATAAATGCACACTAGATCGTGAATTAGTTAGACGGACGAACCTTAATTAATTACGCATTATATTGCATATTAATCAAAGGACGGAGGTTCGAGACCTAGGTGTGGTGCTAACCCGATCTCGAACCTCGATGCCTTGTCCCGACTTATCACCTCGAGAAATGGAGCCTAAATTAATTATGTGTCGGATACGACTAAAGAGTCGTCGACATAAAATTAATAGTGCGAGACCGTCGATCAAAATCGTTTTAGGTGTCGTGATATGCATGAGTTTTGAAAATTAGAATTACGTGATTGATTATGCACGTGTCGACTAAAAGTCGTAAAAAATGACGAGGCTCAAATGTTGCATTGAAGCTCTCGAATTTCTGGGCTACAGGACCCACTCGATCGAGTCATGGTCTGACTCGGTCGAGTGTGTCTTTAAAGTAGCTACTGTCCAGATTTTTGGGCGCTACTCGATCGAGTGGCCCATGGCACTCGATCGAGTGGCCCATGACACTCGATCGAGTGCCCCCTGTACGAGGCATGGCTCGTTTCATTTTTATTCGTTTGAATTCGATAATTGACCGAGTTAAATAAAAATATTGCATTATTTAAATTCAACTCGATTCTCGATGTCATAAACGTGTATTATACGATTATGAGACCGTTATCGGGATTTTATGAAATATGCTATTATGTGATTGAAAAGTTTGATTAGTGACGAAATTGCATCCCTCTACGTCACGACATCGAAACTAATCCTTTCGGATTATGTGATGTTGGTTTTCGTGTCAACGGGTTCCGTGCTAATCATCGAAATGGGATCAAATACGTTCAACTAGGACCGATCACGATCACATCATGTCCTTGAGTACATTGGGGCGGCGCTCCTCGAAAAGGCGCCACCTCCGTCGTTACTCGTAAAGGAATTAGATGGACTTTAGGCGATCGTCATAGTCAAACGTATTCGAAACCGAGATTTTGATATTAGTATGTATATATACACGGTATAATAATGTTAGATGTTAGAATACGGAATTAAAGTATTAGTATACAAAAATAAAAGTTAGTGTTAGGATACATAAATAAAATGTTAGTATACAAAATAAATAAAAAGTTAGTATTCACAAAATTAAAGGTTAGTGTTAGCGGTTAGTAATAATAATAATAATAATAATGATAATACAAATGTATATGCAAAAGAAACGAAAAAAAAGAGGAAGGGAGAAAGAGATGTCGGGATTTGAATTACACCCTCAACCTACGTGCTTAATGGCCTCGGAAACGAACTCGTGGTAGCGGCGTGAGCGCGGGAGTGTCGAGATATGCAGGGTGAGTTAGGGTGTATATGGTTAGGGAGAGGATGCTCTCGGGTCTTTGGCGAGTTTTTGATCTCGAGTTTGATTGTATGTATGTGTGTGTAGAGAGGATGTGAGTGTATAGGTTGTATATAGTAGAAATGTAGGATTGAATGTTATGTAAATGTGATGAAAAGATGGCTGAAATTGTGATGTAAAAAGTTGTATAATGTGATGGGTTGATGGGGTATTTATAGGAGAACCCCACGACCTTGGGTCACTCGATCGAGTGGCCCTAGTGCACTCGATCGAGTGCCCTTGCAAACGGGCCAAACCCGGTTTTTGGCGCTCCACTCGACCGAGTGGGTCTATCCACTCGATCGAGTGGATCAAGCAAATCGAGCTAAAATAGGAAAGAATTGATTTTGTTGTTTTGATTGATTTTTTGAATTCTGATTTTGTGCGCCAGTTTTCGAGAATGAATTTGGCTGATTTATGAGACGGTTTCGTCTTTGACCGGGTTTTGACCCGGTCGCCAAAAGACGGGATTTATTCTTGGTGTCGGTTTTGGCCCAAATTAGTCTCATTCAACTCGGAATGACCCACTGGGCCTGAATTTGAGGTCGGTTTTGAGAGATTTGCACTCTGCTAAATGCCCACGTCGGATACTATTGATTCCGAGTCCGTATTCGAGCATATTAAGTCACGTTGACGTCCGATCATCATCGGGTGTTTTGTCGGGAACTGCTATAGACACTAGCAGGCAAAATGCGGGTGTCTACAAATTTGCATCCATATGATGTTTATGATAGATGCACTCATAATTTTGTGCATACATTTTTTTTCATGTTTTTTTTTACCTAAAATGTTTTATTTTTGAAGTTTGCTATGAATTGTTTTGATGGATTTTTTATGAACCATTAAAGATGGTTGTTTTTGTTATTATCTTGTAGTGATCAATTTTTAATTATAACTAATGGTTTTTCGTTTTTAACAAAATCAAATGAATCTCCATGTATTTGAACCAAACACCATGAATGACAATTACAATCCATTAAAGGATCGAACCAAACAACATTAATAAGCATTGAGTTCTAATTTCATCCATCCCCTCTATTAGAATTCATTCCATTCCATTTGTTTGAACCAAACGGCCTCTAATTTTAACTTATTAGCAATTCGATATATACTCCCTCCATTTTTTTTTCTGAGAACTCGACAATCGGGATTACATAGAAACAATAGCCTCTGTATGAATAAGATCTGCAATGTATTCCGGGAGATTATCCACCCAAATATGAGTCTCAACCCGTCCGAAGGAGTATCGAGCCGCCTCGTGAGCCGCATCGTTATATTGTCTCTGTGTGAAAGACCAAAGAACCTCCTCGAACCTCGTACTCGCCTCCCTGATGTCTTCTATCAACCTCAAGAAGTCATTTCGGCCAGTTATCCCGCGCTCTAGCACATTTACCACCTCCAAGCAGTCAGATTCTAAAATAAGTCGTTGATGTCCCCGACGTCCAGCTTCTTGCAAGCCCACTAGCAAAGCCTCAGCCTCAATTTCCCGTATCTCCCTTCCTCCTCTTCTTCCTACATTCCCTCCCCACATGAATTGACCCGCCTCTCCTCGACAAATGAATCCCACCCCGAAACCCTCCGTCCAATTACTAGCATCATAGTTGACCTTTACCCATCCCTCATCCGGCCTCCTCCACCCGACCACCACCGCATTCCCTTGATCCTCCCCTGCCCGACTCGTATTTCCTCTTTCCTCATCTTCCCTTCCCGCCTCCTCAAACTTCCTCAGCACATCTTCAGTTCTTTTGACAACTTTATCCCCATTCACCCAAATCCCGTAAAATACCCACTTATTACGTGCCTCCAACATAGCCCAACATCCCACCATAAACTTCCCTCGCTCTTCGCCCTCCAACTCCCTCCACACATCCTCCACCCACTCCCTCACCCTCTCATGCCCATCTTACTTCTTTATCTCCACCCCCAACTCACCCCAAACCCCTCTCCCCCACCCACACCCCTTAACAAGGCGGAGACATGTCTCCACCTCGCAATAGCAAATAGGACAAAGAGCATCACCTTGGCTCACGCGACTAGCAATATTGTAGTTAGTAGGTAAAGCGTCGGTACAAAGTTGCCAGAAAAATGATTTAACTCGGGGAAGAGTCTTTGCCTTCCAGATGCAATTCCATAACTTTCTTTCCTCTGCACGATTCGATGGCCCCTGCTCCTCCAAGTTATTCTCGGTAAGTAATCGATATGCCGATTTGACCGTGTAACAACCCATCTTATCCGGCCCCCAATACCAACTATCCTCTGTCGAGCTAGTACTAAGTCGGGTCCGAAGAATCACCTCCTGCTCCGTCGGGATTAAGAGTTGGCGTACCTTGCCTTCGTCCCATTTCCCTCCCTCTGCGGTCATCAGCTCACACACTAGCATGCCCCTGTTTCCATCATCACAAGGTGACAGAAGTTTTTTCGTGGCCTCACCGTGCAACCATGGCTCCCTCCATTTTTTTGATTTAGCCCCATTTTCTTTTAGAGATTTTTTTTTAGTTCGCCCCATTTCTTCATATGAAAATTTATTAATTACTCCGTAGTATTTTTCTCTTATCACATGCACTATATCATCAATTTCCTCTTTTTCACTTTTTCTTAAAATTTGTACTAAATCCAAATGGGGTTAATAAAAAAATGGAGGGAGAAATTAATTATTACTCCGTATATATTATCCTTTTATTTGAATATAATTTTATGTTTAATCTTAACTTAAATCATCTAGCATTTCTAGTAATCTACTCTCATGTACAGTTGCACATAGGAGATAAAAGTTGTGTTATTCTCCCGTGTTAAACAGTACTCAACATTAATATAAGAAAAAACCTGATCTGACATGTCCAACTCGTTTTTAGGTCGAGAGTCAAGATCTCCAAGTCTTGATCTATGACTCGATATTTTAATTAAAAATATAAACTAATATTCAATTTAATTTTTTTTATCTTTTAATTATAAAAGAATTTTAAAAATTTATTGAAATATATTTTAAATAATTGAAATATAACATCATAATTAAGGAGTATAAAAATCATACGAACTACTATTAACATAAATAAAAAGAGGTAAAAAATCGACACTCGAAACTATCCGTATCCTGACCATAACCCGTTTCGGACCCATATAACACGACCCATAGTTAAACCGACCCGTATTCAGTATTTTGACCCGACATGTTTAAAGTTATTTAAAAAAATTATGTACCATAAAAATATTCGTCACATAAGGTTAGAAGTATGAATTCTACTTTCAATCAAAATTTATTATTTTAGGGATATTTCCCACGGTACCCTCGAACTTTGACACATTACACATGGTACCCCTCATTTTAAGTTTGTTCCTATGGTAACCTTGTGTTTTGCATTTAGTGCCCATGGTACCCCTAATCAATTTTCCGTCATAACGGTGTTAAAAGTTAGTTTAGTTAAAGTGATTAATTTTAATTTTTTTTGGTGAAATTAGTTAGAAAATTAATGAAAATCAAATTAAAATAGTTGAAAATTGAGGAAATGCCCATGGTATCCCTGTGTTTTCAATATTTTAACGATGGTACCATTCAATTTTTTGTCCATGGTACCCCTATGGTTTCAATTATTTGTCCATGGTACCCCTAAATGAATTGTAACCACAAGGGTACCATGGGCAAAGAATTTAAAATATAAGAGTACCATGGCTAAAACATTGAAAACACAGGGGTACCATGGACATTCCCTCAATTTTCAATTATTTTAATTAAAAGTTCGTTAATTGTTCTAACTAATTTTTCCTCTGAAACAAATTAATCACTTTAATTAAACTAACTTTTGACGTCGTTATGACGGAAAATTGATCAGGGGTACCATGGGCACTAAACACAAAACACAAGGTTACCATAGGAACAAACTTAAAATGAGGGGTACCGTGTGTAATGTGTCAAAGTTCGAGGGTACCATGGGAAATATCCGAATATTTTATACTATTACTAATAATAATCAATAATAATCATTAATCAATATACTCAGTATAATGATACATCTTTACGTGTTACATAATCAATCAATTTTAAGCCCATGCATTTTTTTATTGTTATATAGAATATATAATATGACATATTACCCGTGTTGCGTATAATAATTATCGTAATGTAATTAGTAATTAGTAATTAGTAGACTCGTGTTGTTTATAAAAAGAATTCTACTTTCACTCAAAATCCGTCTTAGGTTCATATTTGCTCAAAACCCGGAAATAAAATAATACTCCCTCCCAGTCTTTTTCATTCCGTCGAAAATCAATTTTACAAATTTAATTTATTCTTTATTGTTATAGTTGGATGTGATGAATCTCATGGAGAGTTCGATCCTGGCTCAGGATGAACGCTGGCGGCATGCTATTCATTGGATTCCTACCGTTTATTGAATATATGTGAGGTATATTTTAATAAAATGGTAGGAATCTAATGAATGAGAGGTAGTAATATAGCTAATATTGATTGTAAAATAAAAAAAAAAGATTCATTTAATTATATATATTGATTGATTTAATGTAGGTGAAAATTAGACTTTATTGAAAAAAAACAATACTCCGTATGAAAAGTCAATCATACTCCCCCTAAGTTTCTATTTTTGTCCCGCTTTTCTTTTTGAGCTGAGTTTGATATTTGTTTCACTTTTGTTTTTAGGCTATTAATATGTGGTTTATATATACCCATTTTTCTCTTTTCTTCCATCTTTTTTGAGTCAAGCTCGCCCTCTCCTTATTTTCTATCCAAAAGCTTTTGTTATAATAATAGGAACTCGGAGGGAGTAGTACTTAAAAATATTGAGCTCACGAGCTTTTCGAGCCGAGCTAGGCGTTGCTCGACTTGATTCGTATAGAATGCAAGTTGAGCTCGAGCTTGAGCCGACCTCACCCGAGTCGAGTTTTGACCGAGTTGGTCTCGTGCTGCTCGCGAGCTGTCTCATCTCATTACCATTCCTAGGTATTATTGGTAAATTAAATAAGTTTTATGGGTCTATCAAACTTAAAGTAAGAAAAAAGTAGTAAATTTTTGTGTAAATAGAGTAATAATATGATGATTATAAAGTAAAGTATTTTGCCAAAAGAAGAATGTAAATAATTAATTAAATTGCTTATTTATTATAAGTGTAAAGAATTGAATGGATGAGAGGGATTTTAAAGAAATGGTAGAAAGGAAGACTCTACTAGACAAATGAAGGGAGAGGGTTCGAAATCGTCTGCTTAGCGAAAATTGGTGAGCATGGATTGCAAAAGTTGCAATGTTTTTTTTTATATTAAAAAAATATTATTCTCCTTCTTCTTAAATAAGCTTCATATTTTTTTTTGAGTTATCCACATTACTTTTAGGGAAATATTTTTATCTCTACCACATGCATTATATCGTCACTATCCTGTCAAACCCCAAGAGGGTATATATTTATATATACCCCCTGCTTCATTGATGTCTTCCATTTTTTTAAAATCATTTCTTTGATTTTTTTACTTTCTTTTCTTGGTACCAACGTTTTTCTTACCTAGGTGGTCTATTACTTTACTTTCTCTCTAAGTTTTTTTTTACATATTTTATTGTTTTTTATTTTATTTCTTAGAAAATGTGACACTTTTAAGATTGAAGAAATCAATAAAACGAATGGAATATAAAACAAAAGATGCGTACATATTTAATTGTTAAACATCATTTATTACTCTTGTTTGAAATTTAGTTTAGCTCATCCCGAAAGAAAGAACATACATTATCTTAGTCGGCTTCACAACAAATTCATTCTTGGGGCGGCATTATCCCTTGCAAACAATAAGACAGGTAAATGGAGTTAGGGTGAGGCCGTGAGGTAGATGGATAGGGAGAGGTGTAAGTAGGCGTGTAGTTTGGAGTTAGGACTTGAAGAGAGAAGGAAATGAAAAGGGAAGGCGACTGATTAGACAAGAGAGTTAAAAGTAAAGTAGACTGACAAGTGACTTATTACCTTCGGTCTATTTACACAATTACACTGGCATGTTTACTTCGGAGTACTCCATACCAACATCTAAATTTACACCCTCCCTTCAATTCCAACATTCCTCTTTCTTTTTTTTCAACACTATTTATAGTTAATGAGAACTTTCGATATACACGACTATCTATTAGAGAAAATATATTCATGTGAGATCTTGTTTGATTCGTCTTTAGAAGTATATTCTTAATATCTTCATAATTTTTACTGTTATGTTACGAAAGATATTAACGACGTAAAATGCGTGTTGACAAACGTGAAAAAGCAAAAGGCAAGATTGGACTTAAACGGAGGGAGTAGTATTAAATATGAGACGTAATTGACCTATCTTAATATTAAGACGGGTTATCCCATGCTTCCCATCTCAGGAGAGACGTTTTGTTTCATCAACATAGGCGGATAGACCATTAAAAATTGCTACACCATTCCTACATAAAATTTTCTATAATTAATACGGAGTACTCCGTAGTACTCTATAATTACAGTTAATTAGCCTATTACTCCGTCAACCGTATCTCTAAGCACTCATTTGTGCTAGGGTACAAGTATAATATACCTTTTTTTTTTTTTTTTTTTTTTTGAAAACCACAAGTATAATATACCTAGGAGATTCTAATAGGTACAAATTACTTAAACTAAAGATTACTAGAAATATGTGGATCTCGGACATATTACTTAAACTAAAGTATCAATAATATTCTAAAATATATACGAGAGATATTCTATTAATATTTCTAATAATAATTACGTAGGGTACTATAAATGAAAGAATATGCTTAATTTATTCTGTATATTATTATGATATTATTGTGTAGAATAATATATTAGGAGATATAATATTTTGGTTACTTACAATAGAAGATATCAGTAGATTTTATTCTTAGTAATATGTGATTTACGGGATGATTAACTTCTTTAGAAAAACTGGGAATTGATTCCTCTTGCCAACTCTAGAATATTATCAACTCTAGAATTTATCTTGGTATCAGAGCGTTAAGTGAGAAAATCTTGATTTCATAAAAAAAAAAGACCGGTGGCCAAGAAAAATCGAAGGACAGAGGATATAGTGGCCATGGTACTCACCGTGAAAGGGGACGAGGCCGCAGAGGCTACACTACACATGCTGTGAGCGGAACTTCGGGACAGAAAAGCGTGCTCCTTATGGATGCTGAAATTGACCGACTTCAGAGTCTATTAGGTGCAAGTCCGAATGGCAATGAGAAGTTACAAGGTATGAAATTACTTACAAATATTGATTGGTTGATAGACAGTGCAGCCTCACATCACATGACAGGAAATCGTGATATTTTGGAAAATTCATGGGTCGACAAACTCTCCACTGTGGGACTACCATACGGAAGACAAATAGAAGCATCAGTCCACGGAGAGATAAAATTGACCGATAGTTTCATTTTACGAGACGTCCTTTTTGTGCCTACTCTTACTTGCGATCTTATTTCCGTTCAACAATTAATTCATGAGAACAATTGTCTAATAACATTTTATCCTGATTATTGTATAATGCAGGACCGGAATACGAGGATACAGATTGGACGGGGTGAGCATTGTTAAGGGGTTTATTATTACAAGTCGGAGAAAGCTGTCCTAGCAGGACATGTGGGTGTCTCGAAAGAAAGTAATAATAAAAGATGTGATTCGTTATTTGGGCTTATTCATTGTGATATATGGTGGCCGTACCGAGTGACTATTTTAACCCGAGCATATTATTTTTGACTGTTGTAGATGACCATAGTCAAGGGGTATGGGTTTATCTCATGAAAGAAAAGAGTGAGGCCGGGAATCTTCTCAAAAACGTTTTGTCAAATGACTAAAACCCAATTTGACAAGAAAGTAAAGATTACTCACAGTGATAATGGGAGAGAATTATTATCCGCGGATATGCGGGATTATTATGCGGAAAATGGAATTTTATTCCAAACTAGCAACGTAGACAGACTCCCAAAATGGTCGGGTCGAGAGAAAACACCGTCATATTTTTAGAAAAAGCACGTGCTTTACGCTTTCAAGGAGAATTACCCATGAAATTTTGGGGGGAGTGTGTCCTACCCGCAACATATTTAATAAATAGAACACCCACTCCTTTGTTATGGAAAAACCCCATATGAAATTTTGTATCGAAAAATACCAAAATTTGACAACTTAAGGGTCTTAGGTTGCCTTTGTTATGCCCACAATAAGAGAAACCTGAGACAAGTTTGGAGAAATAAGAAAAAGATGTATTTTTGTTGTGTATCCGCATAGCCAAAAGGGGTGGAAAGTGTATGATTTGAAGGAGAAACGGGTGTTTGTGTCACAAGATATCCAATTTTAATTACGAGCACACTTTTCCTTATTCAACAACAAACCACGATTGTGTCCCACATCAAGGGTCCAACACCAAGTCCACTATTGATACTAGCTTATATGTTCACCCGGAAGAACTGATCCTTGATGTGAGGGGGAGTGTAGTAGACTTGGCCCATAACGAAAAGAAGAGAGTTGAGGGAGTGGGAGTTTAAGAAAGGGATCCAGCCCAAGCTCGGAATAAAGGAGAAGAAGAAATGGGCCTTCACACAGCCCATAATGAAGGAAGAGGAGAGATGGGTCAGAATCGAAAAGAAGGAGAAATGGCTCAGAATGAAGAAAAAGGAGAAATGGATCAGAATAAAAGAGGAGAAATGGGCTTTGAAACGGCCCAGAACGAAGCAAATGAGGAAAAAATCAGTGAGCCCAGAACTGGGAGAGGGGCGCGTGATATATTTGAGCCCAATTGGAAGAAAGACTATTATTGCAAATTGACAAGAATAATAAACCCCAGATCGACTACTTGCCACGGCCCTAATCATTCTTTGCGGTCAGGTACTCGTTATCCTTTAACTAATTATGTTAGCACCAATTGTTTCTCACCTTCCCACAGTGCTGTTATGGCAACAATTGACAAGCACAATGAACCGTCCTACTATCGAGAGACGACCAAAGATGAAAAATGGAGACAAACCATGAAGATATAGATTGAAAAATGGTGCCATTTGTTTGGTTTAGAATAATAATAATAATAATAATAATAATAATAATAATAATAATAATAATAATAATAATAATAATAATAATAATAATAATAATAATAATAATACCGTCTGTCCTCCTTCGTCTCCACGCGTGTCTGCCGTTCTGCCGGCCTACCTGACGTCAGTTTCTGGGTAGAAGAGTGCGAGCGTGTTGAGAGTGCGTGTGAGGGCGAGCCTGTGAGTGTGATTGTTTCCGGCCACCTGCGCGTGATTCCGGCCACCTGTGCGTGATTCTGGCCACCATCTCTGGCCTGGTCGAGGTGTTGGGGGTCTGGTTTGACGTTTGTTGCCAGGGTTGGTCTGGTACCGGTTGGTCTGGTCTGCCATGCTTCGGGTGCAGGGTTCGGTGGTGTTTGCTGCCACTGTTCTGCCGACGCCGGAACGCACATGTCGCCGGTCACCTGTGTCCTTGCGGGCTATCACGATTCCTTCGTGGGGTTGGATCAGTGCTGACGCGGGTTTCTTCGTGGTGGTTAGGTTTTTTTTCCGTTTCCTTATTCTTTTTCGGTTTTCTTTTGCCTTCTCGTTTGCGCTACTTCGCGGTTTTTGTTTTTGTTTGGTTTCTATTTTTGGGCTGTTTCTGCGTGTCGGTTTTGCTTCCGTCTCATCATGCCTGACCTTGTGCGGTTCCACTGTCCTTTTGTGGGCCTCGGTAGGTGTAGGGATGGTTGGGGTAAAGGTTTTGTTAAAAATTCTCTACTTGTCCATCTCCGTGATCATCACTGTAAGGAAGGTGCCCGGGACGCCACGCGACAATCTCTTGCTTCTTTACCTATTTTTTTGGCTGCTGAGTCTACTTTTCGGCGGATGGGTGTTTGGTTGTGTGGGGTTTGCTTTCGGACACATACTCATAACAAAGGCTGTCGGCACGTTGCAGAGTCTTTTGTTGAGGCCCCTAATTGTGGTGATGGTGTTATCCGCTATGTTCTTTACGATTTTCCCCAACCATCTGCCCCTAGAGGTTCGTCATCTAGTGGTGTTGTTGATCCCCCGATTGTTGGGTTTAACGTGACCTCTCTTGATCACTTGTTGGCTAAGGGGTTACGTACTATTAAATCCATCCCTCCAAAGTGTCGTTTAGGGTTTTCTCGGGTTTTTCGGGGGGCTCTTGATGATGTGGCTGCCTCTCCTCGTGATCTCATGTGTTAGGTCACCTTGCTTGTGCTGCCTCTTTGCATACTTAAGACTTTCTCCCCTCGGAGTAACCTTGAGTGTCGATCTGCTATTCGACGACAGCGTCAGGAGGAGAGTATTTCTACTGCTATTCGTTGTTGGGGTGAGCCGGGAGGTCGGTTGTCGCTCCTACAAGATACTCTGGCTGAGCTTGCTCCTTCTTTTAGTGTGAATGAGGAGCTCGACTTGAGTGAGGTTAATGTTAGGTAGTGTCGTAGGAAGATTTATGATGGGTACTACACTGCTGCTGTTCGTGTGCTTTCTTCCTCTGGTGTTGCTCCTTACACCGATGATACTTTAGTGGCTTTGAAGGATAAGCACCCCGTCGTCCCTTCTCCCGCTTTGCCACCCTTGCCTAGTAATCCCTATTCCCTCGCCGCGTTCGCGTCGGTAGTTATGGATATGATTAGAGGGTTCCCTCGTGGCACTTCTTGTGGGAGGGACGGTTTTCGTGCCCAACACCTTTTGGATTGTTTAAGTGATGCCGCAGTTGTTGTTTCGGACTATTTGATCGCATCTGTCACTCGGGTGGTTAATCTCTTTCTCGAGGGCAGCTGCCCGCAGGTCCTCAGAGAGTACATTGCTAGTGCCCCGCTTACCCCGCTTGTTAAGCCAGGTGGCGGTATCCGTCCTATTGCTTTTGGTACGATTTGGAGACGGCTTGTCTCTAAGGTTGGTGCTGAGTGGCTATTTTTCTGGTCTTCAGTTTGGAGTTGGGGTATCTAGGGGGGGGGGGGGGGGGGGGGCTATTTAGGGTGGATTTTCAGAATGCTTTTAACATGGTCGATCGAGAAATCATGTTACGAGAGGTTCGTTACCACTGCCCTGTTCTCTCCCGGTGGGTGGAATTTCGTTATTCTAGTCCCGCCCGATTATATTATGGTGAGTACAACCTGTGGTCTTGTCAGGGGGTCCAGCAGGGTGATCCTTTGGGTCCTCTGCTTTTTTCTTTGGTGTTACATCCCTTGGTTTATAAGATCCGGGACTCTTTTGACTTGAGGCTGCAGGCTTGGTACATGGATGATGGCACCATAGTTGGGGATACCTTGATTTTGGGGAAGGTTTTGGAGCTGATTTTGGTAGATGGTCCTCGTTCGGGACTTCATCTTAATGTCAGTAAAACCAAGGTTTTTTTGCCTTCGGAAGATCCTAGGAGCAGGCTCCCCGGTGTCTTCCCCCTACTATCGCCAGACCGATGCGTGGTGTCAAAGTCCTTGGCGGGCCTGTTACTGCAAGCCATGATTTCAGCAGTGAGCTCGTGATAAGTAGAGTGACTAGAACTATCGCACTTATGGGTTCCGTCGCTCTGCTTGATGATCCGCGGTGTGAGTTGCTGTTGCTCCGGGCCTGTACTGGTATCTCCAAACTTTATTTTGCTTTCCGTACTTATCCACTGACTGGTTTTGAGTCGGCTCAGCTTGCTTTTGAAGCGGCTCTTCGTTCTCATTTAGAGTGTGTTGTTATTGCGCCTGGGCCGGGGTTTGGGGATTGGCAGTGGCGGCTTGCCACCCTTCCCTTTTCCTTTGGGGGGCTGGGGGTGTATGCTGCTGGGGATGTCCTACATTATGCTTTTGTGGCATCCCGTCTGCAATCTGCGGGTTTGCAGACTACCCTGCTTCGCGCTGTGGGCGTACTGACTCTTGGCCCGGCTTTCGATGCGGCCTTGTGTAGGCTTAAGGAGGTTCTGGGTTCTGTTGAGTGTAATCCAAGTGAGATCGCTGCCCCCAAACTTATGAAGTCTTTGGCAGATATATATTTCACGAGGGTTGGCTACTGCGGAATCAGATTTCTCCTTGACCTCCCGTCAGGTTGCCTTATGGAAGTCTCAGCAAGGCCATCATACTTCTGACTGGCTCCGCGCTGTCCCTTTTTCTGGGCTGGGTCAGACTATGAACGGTCGGACGTACCGGTGTGTGCTTAGCTATCGGTTAGGCATTCCCTTGTTTTCTGTGCCTGGGCCGTGTTCTGCCTGCTCTCGGATTTTTGGCGGCGATATTTATGGGGACCATGCCGTGTCTTCCGCGGGGGTTGTCGGTATTAAACATCGACATAACCTCGTTCGTGACACTCTTTTGGATATCTGTTTTCGTTCCGGGGTCTCGGCTGGTAAGGAGATCGATATTGGTTTGATTGATGATGATGACAGATCCTTGCGTCCTACAGATTTGCTTCTTTATTCGTGGGACAGGGGGCGTGACGTTTGCGTAGATCTTACCGGGTCTTCTCCTTTGACTCAGTCCGGGCTCTCTGATTTCGCACCAGGCCGTGTTGTGGGTGACGCTGCTCGGCGCAAATGTGCTAAGTACAGGGGCCTATGCTCGGGGCTCGGGTATGGATTTTTACCTTTTTCCTTTTCTTCGCTGGGGGAATTGGTGGCGGATGCTATCGGCTTACTCAAGAGGATTCAGAAATTTTCGATAACACAGGATGCCGGAGCACGCGCTGCTCCTTTTATTTTTACCAGACTTGGCTTTGCTATAGCTAAGGAGGTGGGGGCCCAGATTGTATCTCGGTGTAGACACCCACATTTTGACTGCCAGGTGTCTATAGCAGTTTCCAAAAAACACCCGATGATGATCGGACGCAAACGTGTTTCTACGCGCTCGGATATGGGCTCAAAACCATTAGTTGTTGGCTTAAGCACTTACGGAGTAAAAATCTCACAAAACCAACCTCAAATTCAGGTCCAGCGGGCCGTTTCCAATCAAACGAGACTAATTTGGGTCAAAACCAACACCGTAAATAAAACCGACTTTTGGCGATTGAGTCAACCCCGGTCAAAGCCGTTTCCGAAACACATAAAAACAACCACATAAACATCAAAAATCTGACCCAAATACAAAACCCATCAAGTATCCAGCTCGAGGTCTAAGAAGCCCGGACCTCTCGCTCCAGCTGACCCACTCGATCGAGTGTCAGCTCCACTCGATCAAGTGGGCCTTGTAACGAGCCCGACTGCGGTTGTTTGGGCCACTCGACCGAGTAGGGGCTACTCGGTCGAGTAACCCTAGACGGGGTGCATGACCAATGCTTATATAAGCACCCCCATGCACACATCTTTTTTTCAATCTTTTAATCATACTTTTTTCACCCTAATAAAAACCCTAATTTTACACTTGCAAACCCTAACCCTAGCATCTAGTAATCAAAACCCTAACCACCATAACTTAGCCTACATCTCGATACTCACGTGCAAGCCACATCTAACGAGTCCCGTCCGAGAACAAGAACATGTAGGTTGAGGATGCCAAATCCCGCTTTTCTCTCTTCTCCTTCTCTTCCTCGCGCCGTCCTTCTTCGCATCGTCCGTCGTCATAGTCGTTTTTTTATGTTATTGTCGCGTCTATAATATCGCTAATATCGTTAATATAAAACACTAAAATACTCGCTAATTCATGTCGAATATGAGGGATGACGGGATAAGAAAACACGAATGCAAGGATGTTTCATCCGACGCGGCCGGTCGCTTATCCCGACACCCCGAATGTTTGATTGTTGAAGCGAGTCAACATCAACAAAGTTGTTTTTATTTTCGTCACATTGGCATCAACATCGCATACATCAATTTCTAAAACCTTTTTTTTTTATTATTCACATTTTTTTGAGTCGAGACCTTTTGATGCGGATCCGACATCAAACAATTCGCAAGAATTAATTATGATGTCAGGATGCGGAGGGAATCAAGTCGAGTTTTTTTAATTCAAGTGTTGATCTATTAGATTCGATACCAATTCAATAAGTGGATGTCGAATCTAACGATATAGTCAAATAAGTTAACTTAACACGATTTCTCGTTGATGCTAAAATAGATGTCAAACAATTCGCAAGAATTAATACGACACTATAAACACGGAGAGAATTTATATCGTTTTGGTTAATTTAAAACGACTTATAACAATTCTTTTTTTTTTTATCTCGCTCTAATATCTGATGTCGATTCAATAATCGCACGTTGGATACGACGAGTATCATACACACGAATCGAGCATAAATTATGCAATATTTATGCCCGATTCAACACAATCAACGACTTATCAAAATCCGAATCGAGCATAAATTATACAATATTTATGCGCGATTCGGCAGAATCATCGCATTAGCAAAATCAAAAGCAATTTCAAAATCGATAACAAAATCGCAGGCGAACCCTAGTTCGTACAGGGGGCACTCGATCGAGTGCCTAGCACACTCGGTCGAGTGGCACCCCAAAAAACGAGACATAATGCTTTTTCGACCACCACTCGGCCGAGTCTCGCAATGACTCGATCGAGTGGCAGCGTACTCGGTCGAATTCGTCAATAACTCGATCGAGTAGGGTCTAAAATACGGGACAACAATTTCTTTCGAGGACCACTCGGTCGAGTCCGCCAATGACTCGATCGAGTGGCCTTATCACGACAAATACCGTGAGTCCCACATCGCTTTTGTACTCTCGATAATACCTTTTTTTATGACTTAGGTCAGCACGTGTCTAATCTATCACGTGAAACATCACTTTTCAAAACCATGCATCATCCCATTTACGTCTTTTCATATTATATTATTCGCAAACCGTTATTATCGTTATACCGTTACTAACAAGTTTGTTATTTTTCTTATCGATTTATCTTGTTTATTTTATTGTACTAAAATGAACCGACATGCTAAATTTAACTTTGACGTTAGAATTAGTTGCATTAAATCGATCTAGAAACCCTTTCAAATTTCTCGCATGTTTAGGGAAAATAATGCTTGCATAACATTTAACCGAACTACTAACGCGCGGATTAGAAAGTCATTCGATATCCTAGTAGAGGCCGCTAAGTGCGGGCGGAGTTGGGTGGTCTTAGTGAACTTCCCAACACGTACCCTCACCCCTTACTCAGAACCTCGGTTTCCGGATGCCCGAAACCGTTGGCGCACGAGAGTCATTCAATACACGATATCCGATAATGTCGGTATCGGTATCAAATGCAAAGGGACGAGCCCAATAAACTCTGACATCGGAAATGGGCCGTATTTTGTATACGGCCCACTACGACATAGAGTAGGTTCGAATGGGCCCGAACTCCCACAAAGTTCGGTGGCGACTCCACTTCGATTTAAATTTCAATTCGATACATTCTCATATGGAGATTCATTCGCCTCCCCAAACCCGCGCGTGGCCGAGTCGGGGTGGACCTATGTCATGTCCACAATTTGGCGACTCCGCTGGGGATTAACTGATGCGTGACTTACCATCGGCATCCTCAAGGTGAGACTCGAATAGAAATCGTTTGACTAGTACAATACGCGTTTTAGTTTTACGGTTCATGCATAACCCCATATTTTCCCGGGCCGGTACTCGTGACCGACGTCCCACTATACCGTGATGTACTCCAATATGGATATGTCAAAGGTATCCATAGTCGATTCGAGTGGGTTTTGCGGCATGTTCTAAGCTCAACTCGACTTAGAAAGTCCGTCCCGATCAGCGTCTAGACTATGTGCACTGGTATAGACCCTTATAGACCGACCGAGACTTAGTGTAAAGCATACATGGCGTCGTTATAATGCTTGCGTGACTATATGCTACTTGGTTTCCGTGTCGTTTTCAAAAACCGTCTTTTCAAAAATTGCATCTTTTTTCAAACTATCCAATTTCAAAACCCGGGACGTATACCGAATTTAGGACTTATGATTTTACTCAAAATAACCTATTTCTAGCCGGTATTCCGCCCATTTCAAAACTCGAAAATATTTTCGAACTCTCAAAATCGAGGCCTGGTACATTTTTTCCGATTTTCGAAAAACCGGGCCCCTCCATCATTGTTTTTCGGATTTTTTTCTAAAATCCTTTTCAAAACCTTCCTCTTCTTAGGACTTCCCGTTTTTAGCATGTGTCGGGTCGTGTAAGTCATCGAGGTCTTTAGCGTCGAAACTCTGTTGATCCTACATCACGAGTTTCTTCCCCATCCCAGTCCGCCTTATTAGACTAAGGCAAGACCCACCTACGTAGGACATACTCCTACAAAGGAGGGCCCGTTTACACAATCGAGTCCAAAGTCTGGGGATGTCTCACGTGGACCTTTCTTCGAACAGGACTCGGCCCACCCGCCGATTCCTAAGGAAGGCCCACTTTTCACAAGTCACCCGTCTAGGTGTCTTTTACGAGTCATTTCCCTTTTCAGTCTTGTTCGGGATGTACTTTCTATTCCGGGATTTGGGCTAGTTTCTGATTACGCAGTGTTATTACAGACAAGCCACCCATAACTTGCAAAATGCAAGATTCTCTGGATCAACTGTCCGCCGCGTTGGCCAAGATCGAGACCCAATTGACGGCTATCCGGACCGACCAAACCACTCTGGCCACCCGTCTGACTGCCGTGGAGAAAGGTACTCCACTGGATCTGAGCCCAGTGGGCCCATAGTTGAGTTAATCGGCCCTGTTCGCAAGCTTGAAGAACAGGTCCACCTGTCGACAAACAACTCGATCCACAGTGAAAATGCTCGTTCCTATTAGCCTTTGAATGACGAGATACCTGCTAACGTCAACATCACGGGAATTCCGATATTTGAGGGTACTGAAGACCCGGTCCACCACATCCGGGCTTTCAAAGAATTCATGGCGGTCAAAGTGGTGAAATCCACCATGTTTAAGTACTTATTTGCTTCCTCTCTCGAGAAGCACCCCAAGGCCTGGTACTACAGGCTCGATTCCAAGAAGTACAAGACTTGGGACGATGTGGCTACTGAATTTGCTCGGAATTACGCTGATAATACCGAGATCCAGACTACAATGCGTACTCTAGAAGTGATGGCTCAAGAGCCTAAAGAAGGGTTCACCAAATATCTCAAAGATGGCGGGCCGAAAATGTGAAGCTGGTTGATAAGCCCTAGTGGAGGCCTTTGTAAAGAATCTCCTCCCATCCTACCGGGTCCATCTCCGGTATGCCATCATCCCTAGTTTTGCCGCCCTAACTGAAATGGGTACAAGAATTGAGGACGCTTTACGGTTAGAGAGCCTGACTAACGCCTCTACCAAGGGATATCAAGGGTCTAGTTCATCTGTGAGCAAGCCCACACCTGCAACTGCAACCTGCAACTGCTGGATACCTCATCCAAAACGAATACTCCAAATCGGGTATTCATGGATATAGGGACTACCTATACCTACGCCTTAAAAAGGCTATCGTCAAAGGGCCTAATCCAACCGATAGGCCCAACTCCAGAAGTTCCCGTGGAGAAAAGGCCCAAAAGCTACAATGCCCAAGCCTACTGCCAATATCATCGAGGTAATGGGCATGATACGGAAAAATGCTGGAAATTAAAGCATCTGATCCAAGATCTGACCGAAAGCGGGAAAATCCCATTGCCCGGAGACAAGCCGAGCAACAAAGAAAACCCGTTCAGTGCCCATGCTATATTCACTGGGGAGGTAATCGACTGCTCACTCCTCATTTCCCCCTATATCCCACAAATTAACGAGATATGGTTCGATGATGAGGAAGATGTGTACTTGGCAAAAGGGGAAGCAATCCCCATCACCAGTGAAGAGGTTCGAAAAGCTAAGTCCAAGGCCTTAGCAACCAACCACCCCGCCGCCGCCGGACGCTCTACTCCAACAACCGTCACTGAATCTGCCAGGACGGAATCCACTCTTGAGGAACCAACCAACGACACGGCTTTGGTCCAACAATTGAAGAGGGCTCGAGCTGATTTGACTATATGGCAGTTATTAGTTAGCTCCCAAGAGCATCGAGAAGCACTGACTAAGGCTCTCGATCAAATCAAGGTCGACTCACAGGTTACCCGCGCTGAAATGGTAGCCACTATCATGCCCTATCTCAAGGGCAAATCCGAAGAAGAAGGCCCACTCATAACCTTCTCTGAGTCTGACCTACCACCGTCTGGGGCCGCCCATAACCTGGCCCTATACATCACGGTCATTTGCCGAGGGAAGTACCTCCCGATGACCCTAATTGATGACGGATCTGCCGTGAATGTCCTTCCCCTAAGGACCGCTAAGGCCCTCGGCATCACCGAGGCCGACTATCTCCCGACGGCGCAGACTATCCAGGCTTTCGACGGAAGCCCAAAACCAGTTGCCGGGGCCGTTAAACTGACAATAATTACGGGCCCAATCGAGAAAGAATTGGAGTTTCAGGTGATTGATGTCACCTCGTCCTTCAACCTGCTACTAGGAAGGCCTTGGATCCATGCAGTCAAAGCCGTATCCTCTACCCTCCACAGAAAAGTCAAGATGCCACTCCAGGACGGTGTCATCACACTGGAGGCAACCCCCATGACCGTGGCTAGCTGCAACGCCACGAGTCGGGCCGAACCACGGGGATTCGATTTCGTGGGAATGATTGAGGAGGAATATCTCTTCAGACCCTACTTCACTACTAGCATCAACACGATGCTACAAAACTTGGGTTACCTACCGGGAGCCACTTCGAGGCCACATCTCTCGGTTGGGAAGGTTATCGAGGTCCTAAACAACGAAGGGTCTCGACTCAGTTTGGGGTATACTATGAGCCCGGAAAACACGGATCGGGCAAATGTAATCAGGTTATTCACTCCAGTATTTGGGGCAATCCAAGTGGGCCTTTACCAACCCACTATCACATATCCCGAGACCAAAACGGCTCGGGAGTGCAATTTCATCCCCGATGATATATTCACCCTTGTTCAAACCGAGTCCAGGAAAGGCGAAAACCACTCTGAGCCAGTGCTGGGGCTCCTCTTCGGGGAAGACAAGGCCATCCCCGCTCCTAAAGATGATCTGGTCAACCTGATCCTCCGCAGCAACCGCTTCGATCCAACGAAGCTGATCTTCGAAGTTGGTGCAGACACCGGGAAAAGGGCCTGGAAGAAGACAATCAAGTGGACCGACAACCAAGGACGGATCTACAAGCTGACCACTGGCGAGGGAGACATGCCGGATACCGAGTCTGAGTCTGAGTCGGAGTCAGAGTCAGAGTCGGAGTCAGAGTCCGAGTCTAGAGGGTCTGGTGCTAGAGTCCAATCTGTAACCCCACTTCCCTTACCCACTGGAGTCTCGGGGTCTGTCCCGAGAGCACTCCCAATCCCGCCACTAACCAATGATCAGATGGCCGCTCTCTTCGAGCTGTTCTCAAAATTTACTATTAATAATAATAACGAAAACCGTTCTGCTTACGACTTGTCTTATTTTCAAAATTCCTTCAAATTCAAAAATTTTATATGCAATGACATTTAGAAACCCGGCGAACAGGTACCTCTTCCTCCGCATCTGATCGAGCAGCTCGAACAAAGGGAATCCCGAGATCCGGTAATTGAAGAAACCGAGTCCATCAACGTGGGAACCACTTTAGAGCCCCAGATGCTTAAGTTGGGCCTATCTTTAGAACCCGAGGAGAGAAAACAATTCGCAGACCTCCTCCAAGAGTTCAAAGACGTCTTCGCATGGTCCTACAAGAACATGCCGGGAATAGATCGGGAAATAGCTGAGCACCGTATACCCATCAAAGATGGGTGTAAGCCGATAAAAACAGAAGCTCCGAAGAATGAAGCCCGAATGGTCTCTCAAATTCAAAGAATAGGTAGACAAACAATTCAAAGCGGGTTTTATACAAGTATCTGAATATCCAGACTGGGTCGCGAACATCGTGCCGGTACCCAAGAAGGACGGCAAGGTGCGGGTATGTGTGGACTTCCGGGACCTTAACAAGGCCAGCCCAAAAGACGATTTTCCGTTACCACACATCGACATATTGGTGGATAACACGGCCGATCATGCCCTTCTATCATTCATGGACGGGTATGTGTGGACATGACATAGGTCCACCCCGACGAGGCCACGCGCGGGTTTGGGTAGGCGAATGAATCTCCATATGAGAATGGATCGAATTGAAATTTAGGTCGAAGTGGAGTCGCCACCGAATTTTGTGGTTATTCGGAACCATTCGAGCCCACTCTATGTCGTAGTGGGCCGTATACAAAATACGGCCCATTTCCGATGTCAGAGTTTATTGGGCTCGTCCCTTTGAGTTTGATACCGATACCGACATTATCGGATATCGTGTATTGAATGACTCTCGTGTGCCAACGGTTTCGGTCATCCGGAAACCGAGGTTCTGAGTAAGGGGTGAAGGTACGTGTTGGGAAGCCCACAAAGGACACTCAACCCCGCCCGCACATTAGCGGCCTCTACTAAGAATTCGAATGACTTTCCAATACGCGCGTTAGTTAAACGGGAAAATGATATGCAAAGATTATTTTTCCTAAACATGTGAATGGAATTGAAAAGGGTTTCTAAGTCAATTTAATGCAATTAATTCTACGTCAAAGTGGAATTTTAGCATGTGGGTTCATTTTAGTAAAATGAAACAAACGATAAAAATTGACAAAGGAAACGACAAATGGTTAGTAACGATATAACGAATAATAACGGTTTGTGCAAATATTGAATTGAATTGAATGATACAAACAAGATGATGCATGGTTTGAAAAGATAGTAAATACACGTGATTGATTAAGCACGTGTTGACCTAAGTCGTAAAATACTATCGAATTTAGAAAATAGAAGAATGTACGACTCATAGCTTTGGTCGTGATGAGGTCACTCGATCGAGTGGTTGATTGACTCGATCGGGTGGACCTTAAAAAAAGGTTTTTGTTTTGCGTATTAGACCATACTCGACCGAGTTATTGACCAACTCGGTCGAGTTCATAGCCACTCGACCGAGTCACTGTGAGACTCGATCGAGTGGGGGTCGTAATAGACATTCTGACCTGATTTTGAGGTGCCACTCGACCGAGTGGGCTAGGCACTCGGTCGAGTGCCCCCTGTACGAATTGTAATTCGTTTGCAAATTGTATTGATTTCGAAATTGCTTTTGATTTTTGATAAATCGACGGTTTTACCGAATTGGGCATAAATATTGTATGATTTATGCTCATTTCGGATTTTTATAAATCATTAATTTCGACGAATCGAATATAAATATTGCGGGATTTATATTCGGTTCTGATTTTGAATACTCGTAGTATCCCATATTCGATTATTGAATCGATATGGAGTACTTAGAGTGAAAATAAAAGAAAACAAACTAATTTTAGTCGCCTTAAATTAATTATCGTGATATGGGTAAATCGCGTTAATTAATTTATGTGACTAGATAGCTAGATTCGACATCCAATTAGAGAATTGGTATCGAATCTAATGGATCGACCCTTATTAAATAGAATATTTGTTTTTTTGAAAATCGATATAAATATGCGACTTGAATAATGATGCAAACGAAAATAAATGAATTACTGTTTAAGTTAACATATTTCAATAATCAAACGATCGGGGTGGTGGGATAAGTGACCGTCAACGCGTGTGCAGTACACTTGTATGTTCGGTTTTTCTTATCCCACCATCACTCACATTCGACACAAATCAATAAGTATTTTAATGTTGTGATATTAACGATATTATGATGCGATGAATGAAATAAAAAAAAACGAAAAAAGACGCGAAAAAAAAGAAGGAGGACGATGAGAAGAGAAGGAGGAGAGAAGGGGGTTTTGACACCCTCAACCTACATGTTCTTGTCTCGGATCGGCTCGTAGTAGTGGCTTTAACACAAGAGTCTCGAGGTGTATGAAGGTTGAGTTATGGTGGCTCGGGTTCGATTCCTAAATCTAGGTTTAGGGTTTGCTAGTGTAGAATTGCTTAGGGTTTGCTTAGGGTTGCCGTGTGTGTAGGATTGTTTGAGAGTGTGTAGAGATTAGGGTTCTTGAGGTTGTAAAAAGATGTTCAAGATGTGTGCATGGGGGTTGCTTATATAGGAAAAGCTAGGGCACCCGGTTTAGGGTTACTCGACCGAATAGGTGGCTAACTCGGTCGAGTGGCGCGTTACGCCTGCCGTCGGGCTCAAAATAAGCCCACTCGATCGAGTGGGTAGGTCACTCGATTGAGTGGCTCAGCTGGGTCGCGCGGGTCAGTCTTTTGGACCTTGACTTTAGATGTTTGATGGGTTTTGTGTTTGACTTGGACTTTTGATGATGTGAGGGGCTGTTTTATCTGTCTCGGAAACGACTTTGACCGGGGTTGACCCAATCGCCAAAAAGTCGGTTTTACTTCCGGTGTCGGTTTTGGCCCAAATTAGTCTTGTTTGACTCGGAATGATCCACTGGGCCTGGGTTTGAGGTTGATTTTGTGAGGTTTGTACTCCGTAAGTGCGTCAGCCAACAACTAATGGATTTGAGCCCGTATCCGAGCGCATAGAAGCATGTTAGCGTCCGATCATCATCGAGTGTTTTTTGGAAACTACCATAGACACCTGGCAGTCAAAATGCGGGTGTCTACAGAGCCCCCACTCTGACTTAGGCTTGGACAGGGCGAAAGTCAGAGTAGCTACCAAGTCAATTAAGACCTGGTAGACTTCCGATCGGGTCGTTTATAGTCCATTAGACTCGCGTGAAAGGCTCGCCAGCCATAAGACAGAGATCATACCTGGGCTGATGATAATACTCCGTGGGGCATTTGGACTTGTCGCGTAAGCCCTGGGTGCGCCTGTGTGTAGGCCCATCCCGTGAAAATGCTGGGGAGATTTAGAGGGTTGCATGTCCCTGTTTGAGTCGCACCTGTATAAGTCACATAAAATGCATGCAACACGTAGGTAGTAAAATGACTCGTGCTGGGGAAGAAGACTTTTGAATTTTTGGAAACTCGATTTTTTTTGAAATTTTTGAAATTTTTGAAATTTTGGAATTTTTGAAAAGAATTGACTCCTAAAGAAATTAGGAAAGTTCGGGATGAATATTTCCGTGCCAGTATCGGGACTAGGCTTGCGGGTTGATTCCGATTAGAATTAGGAAACTCTTCCTAAAAGTGATATGGAAAGAGGCTTGCAAGGCTCATGCTATATATAGCCCTCCCTTGCCCTTGATTTCTTCATAATCCCATCACAAATCAATCTTCTTAAAAGAAAATCTCTTTATTTCCCTTAAGGCAAAAAGAAAGTCTCTTTATCCTCTTAAGAAATCTAGCATGGGAATCGATAGGTTGAGCGCTATGTTGCAGGCATGGTCCCGGCAATTTAGGGATGCTGATAGGGTGGTCTTGAACCAGACGGGTATAACTCAGCTGTACCCGTTCCGTCAGATGGTGGTTGATCGTTATTTGTTGGATGCATGCTTGGCTTACTGGGATGACATATATCATGTCTCTGCCTTTCCTCGGGGCGAAGTCTGCCCTTTACCTGAGGAGATTGCAGCTATAGGAAGATGAAACCCAATGCTCCGACCCGCCATCCCATATTCGGTCTATGACTTGAGGAGGAAACTTCGAGAGTTCTTGGGCCTCTCCCATAATGAGGTGTCTCGAATGGCCCAGGACGACAACACGGTCTCCTTGATTGATCTGGCCGAGAAGTTTATAAACGCGCACGATGTCCGGGTGAGGTCCATTCATAGTTGTAGGGCTTTCTCTTTTTGCATGCTCCATGTATACGCCTTTGAGGGTCACAAGGACTTATTATATGTATGGGCCATATCCGTCTATTAACCGTGGTTGATTTAATGGAGACGGAGCATAGCCTAGCCTGGTTGATTATGGGTGAAATAATCCAAGGATTGGACCATCGCAAGAGGGATTCGTCCGTCCGTCTCACCGGAAGCACCCGTTTGCTGCAAGTAAGTCGGATTTTTTTATTTTTCTCGATTTCTCGATTTTTTGAATTTTTTTCGTGAACTTGGCTACTGCAGTGGGCACTCGATCGAGTCACCCTGGCACTCGATCGAGTGCCTTCGTAAAAAGCCTTCTGTTCGCTTCCAATGACGCCACTCGATCGAGTCACCCCGGCACTCGATCGAGTGTTGTCTGCTTCGTCTCGGAATCTAATGCTTTTGTTTTCTTTTTCAGATTTGGCTTTATGAGAGGCTATCGGTGATAGATCCTCCGCTTGATGCTAGCAATTACCGCCATAACCAACTGATGACGAGGAGGCGCGCCATTGATTTTTCTCGTCAAATTAGTTAGAAATATTGGGACGAGGTGCTATCGATCCACGGTGGTCGGCTAATTCGATGGGTCGTGCCATGGTGGCCCATCTATGTTTGGACCGGCTTGGATCCGAGGGACAGAGCTCGTTACCAAGTAATCTTGTCCTTCAGGCAAACGGTTCATCTCTACCCGGATCGCATACTAAGGCAGTACGGACGAGCTCAACGGATACCAGAAATCGAAGCAGTTGTGAGTGACCCTACCCAACTGACTGATGTGATGTGCGATACTTGGGCGCAAAGATGGTATACCCGGCACACTTGGCCCGTTTCCAAATCTCGTCACTCGATCTGGGTTTCAGACTCGTATGTGAAGTGGACCAAAGCAGGTGATGCCAAGGCCCGAGCTGCTTTGAAGGTTGATGAAGCCTTCGACCTGCTGAGAAGGGAGCAAGCTAAAGACAGCATGGGGTTCTTTGATGAGGGAGACACTCCAGCTACCCTAGTTCGTCTAATGTTCGGACAAAAGAAGAAGGCTAAGACTCAAGCTGAAGGGTCCGGTGCTAAAGGTGCGTGCTCGGGGGAAAGTGAGCCCCCAGACGGACTTGGAGAGGAGACTGGGCCCGAGACTAGCCGTGCAGGACCGACTTGGCCCACGAGACAGATTGCCTTAGCATGTGCGGGCCCGACTTGGGCCGAAGACTGTGATTGAAGACCCGTCGTCAAAGAAGCGGGTTCGTGCTAAAGAGGTTCCCCTTGTGATTAGGGAACGCTCATCCCCACCTCGGCGACCTCGGGCTCCACGCGACCCGAAGGACAAGGGAAAGGGGAAGATGCCCGGATATTAGTCTCCTTATTTTATTATTTGAATATTACTATTATTTTTTTGGTGTGATTTTTTTTTTTAATCCCGAGTTTATCGAGATATTAATAAAATTATTGAATACCGTTCCTGTCTTTTCGTTATTGCAGTGGTTGTACCCTTTTGAGGGGTTGCCTACGTATCCACAATTAGTGGAATCAAACCAAACGTAGTTCGAAATTTGATTTGATTGATTTTTTTTTGCAATTTTCAAAATACATCAAGATTATTAATTCGAGATGTGCGACGGTAGAATAATTAATTCTAACTTATTGACTTGTCTAAAATTTTGAAAATTTATAAAAAGACAAAGTTTTATAAATTTTTGCAAATGACATTGAGATTGAGTTTATGGGTAGTAGCGCTTCAGCTGGTCCAAGTTGGTCGGGTTGACGATCTCGTTCCCGTTCAAGTCTGTCAGCATCACCGCTCCTCCTGATAGGATTTTCTTGACTAAGTATGGCCCATCCCAATTGGGTTTGAATTTTCCTCTTGGGTCAACCGGTAGTAAGGCACGAACCGATTTTAGGACCAAATCCCCTTCTTTGATGTTCCTGGGCCTAACCCTTTTGTTGAAAGCCCGTTGGATTCTCTTTTGATACACTTGAATATTATTAAGGGCCCGGGATCGCCGTTCGTCTAAAAGGACTAGCGAATCGTATCGGGCTTGGATCCAATCTGCCTCAGGTACTTGGCTTTCAAGTAAAATTCTGAGGGACGACACTTCTAGCTCGACCGGTTGGACTGCTTCCATTCCATATGTCAGGTAATATGGAGTTGCTTCGGTCGCGGTACGGATTGATGTTCGATACCCCTACAAGGCAAAGGGTATTTTGTCGGGCCAGTCCCGATAATTCTCAGCCATCTTTTTAAGTATGGTGACAATTGTTTTGTTGGCCGCTTCTACCGCTGCATTTGTTTGGGGTCGGTAAGGTGAAGATGTATGCCTCTGAATTTTGTATTTTGCCAGCAATGCGGTAGTTTCAGCTTAAAAGTGGGTCCCGTGATCACTAATAAATTCGTGTGGGATCCCATACCGGCATATGATCTTATTTTGGATGAATTTGGCCACGTGCTTGGCGTTCAAGACACGGTATGACTCAGCTTCGACCCATTTGGTGAAGTAGTCGATGGCCACGAAGATGAAGCAATGTCCTCCCATCCCGGAAGGGTGCACTTTCCCAATTATGTCAATACCCCATGTCGAAAATGGCCATGGTGATGTCATGGTATATAATAGGGAAGATGGCATATGCTGTACATTACCGAAGATTTGACAGTTATGGCAGTGCTTGACATATAACTGGCAGTCTGTTTCCATGGTGTTCCATTAGTACCCGAGCCTCATGATTTTGCGGGATAGCATATGGGCGTTCATATGCGGACCGTTTTCACCATCGTGGACCTCGGCCATGACCTTTTCAGCCTGTATTTTGTCGATGCATAGGAGGAGAGCCCCCTACGCCGTCTTTTTGTACAATTGCCCGTCATCAGTACGAACAAATTGGGTCGCTGATCTTCGCAAGGCCTTTTTGGCCCGATTTTCAGCTTCCGGGGGATATTCTCCCGTTGTCAGGTAGGTTAGGACGGCTTGATACCAAGGTTCTGGGTCAGTTATCTCGATATCTTGAATGACATGGATGTATGCCTGCTCAGACCGCCTTTCAACATAGATTGGCATGCTGGTCAGGTGATCTGGGATGTTCAGTAAAGATGCTAATTTGGAAAGTGCATCTGCGAACTGATTTTCTTCCCGAGGCAGGTAGATATACTCCACTTTCTGGAATTGTTTCTCTAGAACCCTTACCCGTCTTGGTAAGCCACGAGATTGGCGTTCCGAGTTTTCCATTTCTGGAGCGCTAGATTAATGACCAGTGATGAATCACCGTGGACTCGGAGGTTTGTCATCCCTAAATCAGCGGCGGCTTGCAACCCGTGAATGCATGCTTCGTATTCGGCTGCGTTGTTGGTCACGTCGAAGTCCAACTTGATGGATAAGGGAGTGTGCTCCCCTCGGGGTGAAATTAACAGAATTCCGACAACAAATCCTCGGAAGTTGGATGCTCCATCAAAATACAAATCCCATGTCTCGGTATCGGTATGGAATATGTCTTCATCAGGAAAGGCCCAAGTATCGGTGTGGCCTTCTTCGGATATCGGGCTGTCATCGAGGAACTCGGCTACTACTCGGCCTTTGATGGCTTTTAATGGTACAAACTTGAGGTCGAACTCGGATAACATTAAAGTCCATCTTGACATCCTGCCGTTGAGGATGGGATTCTCGAATAAGTACTTGATAGGATCCATTTTGGATAAAACATGTACCTCGTGACTGAGCATGTAATGTTGGAGCTTTTTAGTGGCCCAAACCAATGCCAGACACGTCTTCTCGAGCATCGTGTATTTGCACTCGTATTCGAGGAACTTTTTACTGATGTAGTAAATAGCCCGTTCTTCTGAATCAACTGTCTGGGCCAGCATAGCCCCCATGACTGACTCGATCGTTGTTAGGTATAACGACAAAGGCAAACCGGGTTGAGGTGGCATTAGTACCGGCGGAGCAGACAGAATCTCCTTGATTTTGTCAAAAGCCGCTTGACATTTGTCGTCCCACAGCACCCGTTCCCCGATCTTCAGTTTCTTGAAAATGGGCTCATATACCATGGTTAGCTTCGAAATGAACCGGATGATGTATTGGACTTTCCCGAGAAACCCCCTTATTTCCTTTTCGGTCTTGAGTGGTTGCATCTCGGTAATGGCTTTGATTTTAGCTGGGTCGACCTCGATGCCGCGTTGGCTAACGATATGGCCCAGTAATTTGCCTGACGTTACCCCAAAACTGCATTTTTGCCAGTTCAGTCTCATGTTGTATTTTCGTAGCCGGGTGAAGAACTTTCTTAGGGCCGAAATGTGCCCGCTTCTGTCCTTGGATTTGACGATCATGTCGTCCACATAGACTTCCACTTATGCATCATGTCATGGAGCAAAGTAGTGGCGGTCCGTTGATAAGTGGCCCCGGCATTGATAAGCCCAAATGGCATAACGGTGTAACAGTAAGTCCCTCATGGTTTAATGAAGGTGGTCTTACCCATATCCTCTTCTGCCATCTTGATTTGATTGTATCCAGCATACCCGTCCATGAATGACAGAAGGGCATGATCGGCCGTATTATCCACTAGTATGTCGATGTGTGGTAACGGAAAATCGTCTTTTGGACTTGCCTTGTTTAGATCCCGGAAGTCCACGCATACCCGCACCTTGCCGTCCTTCTTGGGTACCGGCACGATGTTTGCAACCCATTCTGGATATTCAGACACTTGTATAAAGCCCGCTTTGAATTGTTTATCGACCTCTTCTTTGACCTTGTGAGACCATTCGGGCTTTATTCTTCGAAGCTTCTGTTTTACTGGCCTGCACCCATCTTTGATGGGTATTCGGTGTTTTGCTATTTCTCGATCTATACCCGGCATGTCCTTGTAGGACCATGCAAAGACGTGTTTAAATTCTAGGAGGAGGTCTGTGAATTGTTTTCTCTCCTCTGGATCTAAAGATAGGCCCAACTTAAGCATCTGGGGCTCTAATGTGGTTCCCACATTAATGGACTCGGTTTCTTCGATTACCGGATCTCGGGATTCCCTTTGCTCGAGCTGCTCGATTAGATGTGGAGGCAGAGGTACCTGTTTGTCGGGTTTCTCAATGTCATTGCATATAAAATTTTTGAAATTGAGAAAATTTTGGAAATAAGACAAGTCGTAAGCAGAACGGTGTTTGATATTATTATTAATGGTGAATTTGAAAAAATAGCTCGAATAGAGCTGCCATCTGATCGTTGGTCAGTGGCGGGATAGGGAGAGGTCTTGGGACAGGCCCCGAGACCTCAGTGGCTAAGGGAAGAGGGATTACAGACTCGATACTAGCACCAGACCCTCTAGACTCGGACTCAGACTCCGACTCAGACTCAGACTCAGACTCGGTATCCGGCATGTCTCCCTCGCCGGTGGTCAGCTTGTAGACCCGTCCTTGACTGTCGGTCCATTTGACGGTCTTCCTCCAGGCCCTTGTTCCTGTATCTGTACCCACTTCGGTGATCAGCTTTGTTGGGTCGAACCGATCGCTGCGGAGGATCAGATTGACCAGGTAATCTTTCGGAGCAGGGACGACCTTGTCTTCCCCAAATAAGAGCCCTAGCGCGGGCTCGGATTCGCTCTCACCTTTCTCGGACTCAGCCTGGATGATGGTGAATATATCATCGGGGATGTAGTTGCATTCCGGAGCCGTTTTGGTCTCGGGATACGTGATGGTGGGTTGGTAGAGGCCCACTTGGATAGCTCCGAAGACTGGAGTGATGAATTTGATTGCACCGGCCTGGCCCACATTCTCCGAGCTTATAGTATATCCCAATCCGAGTCGGGACTCTCCATTGTCTAGGACTTCGATAACCTTCCCCGCCGGAATGTACGGCCTTGAAGTGGCTCCGGGTAGGTAACCCAGATTTTGTAGCATCGTGTCGATGCTAGGGGCGAAGTAAGGCTTGAAGAGGTATTCCTCTTCGATCATACCCACGAAATCGAATCCTCGTGGTTCGGCCCGGCTTGTGGCATTACAGCTAGCCACGGTCATCGGGGTCGCCTCCAATGTGATGATACCGTCTTTAAGTGGCATCTTGACTTTCCGGTGGAGGGTAGACGATACGGCCTTGACTGCATGGATCCAAGGCCTTCCCAGCGTGGGCACTGAACGAGTTTTCTTTGTTGCTCGGTTTGTCTCCGGGCAATGGGATCTTCCCGCTCTCGATAAGATCTTGGATCAGATGCTTTAGTCTCCAACATTTTTTAGTATCATGTCCGTTACCCCGGTGATAATGACAGTAAGCTTGGGCATTATAAGCTTTGGGCCTCAACGGCGCCAAAATTGATAAGGCTAAAGTCGTATCACCTCAATCAAAATAAACCTAACGAACAACTAACAGGTAGCTAGCAGTAAGTAAGGTCGAATCCACAGAGAGACGGACGAAAATCGCTAATTATCTAAATTCGATTCTAAACTATTTAATTCCGGTTTATTTGATTTTGATCTAAACTAATGCGATTATGTAAAATAACGAGGTTCTAACAATATTAAAAGGATCTAGGGTCTTACGGTTCACTATGTAATTAAATTGGGTAAAGTTAATTAATCATTCAGTCAATCAATCACAGTTATTTAGGGCAAAGACACGGCCTCTCGGATCTTATGTCAACCTTAGGATAGATTCTGATGGGCTCTCGCAACTTACAAGATTATCCTACCCACTTACTTGTAAGTCTACCCTTACCAGGCTTTCGATCTTAGGTTCGGGTTCCTAGACATTCAACTAGTTCAACGTCTCAAACTAATCGAACGATGATACAAAACAAGTAGTAAGGCAATAACATATGAATGATCAATCAAACAATTGATTAAACTAAAATCCCCAATTCAATTAACATAGATCCCCTTCAACCCTAGATAAATAAATTAGCTACTCATAATAAACGATAAAGCAATAAAACAATTAAGCATAATAAAGAACAATATGAAAAATAAGAGAATAAGAAAAGGTACCAATTACATAGAACAGAAAGATTAACGATCTAAAAGTATGACTACAAACTAGAAGAATTCTAATGCTAATAAAAAGTTTAAACTAAACTAATGAATATGAAAGTGTAAACTAAACTACTGAATGAGAAAGTGAGAAAGTGTTAATAAATCTAACCCCAAGGAGGGTATATATACTAATAAGAAGGAGTCTAACATCTTCTCCTTTTCTAAATAATAAGGAAAAAATAACAAGCTAAGAATATTACGTAAGATAAGAGTTATGGTAAGTTACGAAGTCTAATAACTGAAAATCCCGCGAAACAACTTCAAACCGATCGGTTTGGGTCTGAACCGAGCGGTTTGGGTTCATCCCGAGCGGTTCGGGTTCCTCTGCACTGCGCGATGAATTTAAAATGCTTGCTTTTTCTTCGTTACTTATCGGAATTGGACGTGTGATATACCTTTGGAAAGATAAGAGAAAGAGCTTTCCAACGCCATCTGAATCAGCTCAATTAGAGTTGTAGAACTCAAGATATTTACGTTTAAAGTTGACCCTTGTTTTAGCGATCGTTCTTTCATCTCGATTTGCATTTGTTTGAGCTTTCCAACTTATTTCTTTGTGTTTTCTTATTGTTTCTTCACTCACGTCCTTCTCCAAGTATTCACTTAATATCCTCTAACTTTTATCACTTCTTCCTTGTAGATTTCATGGCTCGACTCTCGTCATTGCCCAAAATATAGCACAATCGCCTTCATTTGTTTCGTTTCCTACAAAACGTAAACAAAATATCCGGCATAACAAAGTAGGATGAAAAGCTAGAAAAACAACTCCTAGGATACATAAAATGAACCAAAATAAAGGAAAAGTTGGGGTTAAGTATGTATATAAAATGAGTTCATCAAATCCCCCCAAACCAAACCTTTGCTTGTCCCTAAGCAAAACAATCATCAAAGAGTATGGACAAAACTAAAAACAATGGCTCCGAACTAATTACCAACACGAATCCCAACATCGAATACTCCAACAAGCGAATGACACCTAGGCTAAAGAAACGAATTCATTAGCAAAAAGATAAAGAGTAAAAGAATTTCAAAAATCAAGCTCCAATCAATATTCAAATGCCAAACTTTTAATCTTGCACAACCTTCTATGTCGAGATTCCTTACGGTTTACACTCATCACTCAATAGGGCAATCTGTGAGTTTATGTAGAATCGGAAAGACAAAACACTCACCTAACTGCGACTTATAAGAACATGCATTCAATCTAACATGATACCAATCTCTACCAACTGTACATACACATTCAATCGAACCAAGACACATGCCGAGGACTTAAATATGGTATAAAGTGAGGCTAATCGGGTAAGAAGGGGCAAAATGATTTGGATATGTGGAGGTAAAAGTCAAGCTAGTACAACCGTAACCAAACTAAACTCATTCCATTCTTAACCAACTTCAATCAAAGGAATTACAAGTAGTACCAAGCACCTTATTTTCAACTTTTCATGACCGGCTTCGCACCAACAACTATGAAAATAGAGAGACCAATTCTTTTCTCATAGCAAAAACAATTTCCTCTTCTTGTTTCACTTTTTTTTTCATTTTCTTTCATTGATTTTTTTTCAATTCATTCATCATTTTTTTTCAATTCCCTTTCTCAATCGACATGGTACCAAATTTCACCCGTAAAAAATAATTCTGTCTAATTAACCAACTAGTTTGACTAGGGTAGGCAAATATGGCATGTAGTTAATAAACGGGTCAAAACAGGTCAAATTATGGCTATGTGAAGTTCATGGGAATTAGATAAAAGAAAGGGGATTGCCTCTTCTACATGTGTCACAATCACAAACTGAATGTATACAGGTATTTAAGAGACGAATGTCATGCTTATGCAATTTTATGTTACATGTCTCATAAGGAGTGCTACTCTCAACCTATATGAAACTGATCACGGATGTCATCAGTTTAGGCTCTAAGTCTCACAATATAAGTAGCTTACTCGACAACAGGTCAATTGAGTCATTTGGCATTCAAAACATAATCGGCGACAAGATCAAAGAAATCTCAAACTCAAATAACGGGAAATAAGTGTCATTCACAAGAAAGAGCAAAGAATTAGGGAAAAGCATGCGACAAAAGCAATATCATCATCGCCGGCACGACTCTAAACTAAAATACACGAAAAAACGAAATAAATAAATAAATAATATTTTTTTTTTGAAAATTAAAACACACCTAAAAGAAAAAAACACTAAACACAAAATATCCCCCCAAACCAAATTACACAATGTCCTCATTGTGAACCAAGAGAAATAAAATAGGACAAAAATATAACGGGTAAAGGAAGACAAAAAAAAACGAAAATAAAAAGTAAATTAAGAGAGAAAAGGGAAAGGTACCGACAATATATTTACCGTAAATAAGTCCCCCCAAACCAGCAACCAACCGGGACTAAGAATCAGACTCCACCATAAATAACGAAATCATAGTAGCCCAAGGCTCTCAAAAGTCGATAAAAAAACTGCGCATGTGCTACACAAGAGCATAAGTAGCACCAAGATATAATAAAGACATCATATAAAATCAATGTTAAAGACCGTCTCAGCTTGTCATACTTCCTTTGAAAACTTTGATAAGTCCTTGACATATAATCCCAGCCGTCAACAAATGGTGGAAAATAATAACATAAATTATCGGGTATGTAAGACAACTTAATACCTCTCAAATCAACAACATTATTTTTCACAATGAATTCATGCGAGACGGGAGAAATACCTGTACTATCATCGAGCCAAGGCGGAAGTTCAAGTGGTTGAGAATGATTTATTACCTTAACGGGTGTATCCACAATCCCATATACCCCAAGATTTTCTGTTTCGAGGGTTCCTGGATGATTTAGTGCCGCTTCTAAAGCATCTACCTCGGCTTCCCAAGGGTTTACTTCACCTGCACAATTCTCAGAACACATTAAATCCTCTAAAGGCGCCTCAGTGAGGAGCCCTTCTATTGAATAATCAACAACATCATTAGTCTCATCGGGCACGGTGATCTCAAAAGAAGACTCAGTAGGCGAACAACTAGAATTATCAATTGAGTCAGAATTAGGCTTATTATTAGTGATCAAAACTTCAAGATTTTCCGCCAAAGATTGGACCTGTAAATTGTCAGTCATAATAGAATCAATTTCAATGACCGGAGAATGGACTTTCAAATCAAAAATCAAAGGCTCATCATCATCGTCATCAAATAGGTCAATATCTTCTCTAATATGTGCAACAGACGTACTCATAACACAGTCAGCTGATGATGGTGCAGGATCAGCTCTCAAATTTGACTCACGTAGAGTAGCCTTTAATTTTTGCAATATCGCCTTACATTCCGCCACGAAAGCAATCCACCTCTTCTCTGACTCAGCGCTGTTTCGGGCTAAATATTTAAGGAGTTCCCATTGCTCCTCATAAGACATATAGTTAAACATCCCGTCGCAATTTGCCTCAATATTAGCCTGTGTCTCATCATCCACACCATCATAAATCATATGACACATCTCCCAAATATCAACATGATAGCCACTTTGATAAATAAAAGACTCAAGTCTATCCCAATAAGTATGTAGTGACTCATGATTAAATTGAGGAAAGTAGAAGATAGTCATAATGGTGAGACAAATAAAAAAAAATTATATATGAAATAAAAATAAATAAATATATACAAAATAATCTAGAACCCAAAACAAATAATAAGCAATAATACAAAACGTTTCCCCGGCAACGACGCCAAAATTGATAAGGCTAAAGTCGTATCACCTCAATCAAAATAAACCTAACAAACAACTAACAGGTAGCTAGCAGTAAGTAAGGGTCGAATCCACAGAGAGACGGACGAAAATCGCTAATTATCTAAATTTGATTCTAAACTATTTAATTCCGGTTTATTTGATTTTGATCTAAACTAATGCGATTATGTAAAATAACGAGGTTCTAACAATATTAAAAGGATCTAGGGTCTTACGGTTCACTATGTAATTAAATTGGGTAAAGTTAATTAATCTTTCAGTCAATCAATCACAGTTATTTAGGGCAAAGACACGGCTTCTCGGATCTTATGTCAACCTTAGGATAGATTCTGACGGGCTCTCGCAACTTACAAGATTATCCTACCCACTTACTTGTAAGTCTACCCTTACCAGGCTTTCAATCTTAGGTTCGGGTTCCTAGACATTCAACTAGTTCAACGTCTCAAACTAATCGAACGATGATACAAAACAAGTAGTAAGGCAATAACATATGAATGATCAATCAAACAATTGATTAAACTAACATCCCCAATTCATTTAACATAGATCCCCTTCAACCCTAGATAAATAAATTAGCTACTCATAATAAACGATAAAGCAATAAAAGAATTAAGCATAATAAAGAACAATATGAAAAATAAGAGAATAAGAAAAGGTACTCCCTCCGTTTCAATGATTTCTTCCACCTTAAAAGTGGCACATTTCTTAAGAAAAATAATAAAATAAGTAAAATAGAGAGTAAGTAAAGTAAGTGGGCCACTAGGTAAGAGATAAGTGTGATAGAAAAAAGGAAAGTGGAAGAAATCAAAGAAATGATTGAAAAAGGAAATGTGGAAGATATCAATGAAACAGAGGGAGTACCAATTACGTAGAACTGAAAGATTAACGATTTAAAAGTATGACTACAAACTAGAAGAATTCTAATGCTAATAAAAAGTCTAAACTAAACTAATGAATATGAAAGTATAAACTAAACTACTGAATGAGAAAGTGAGAAAGTGTTAATAAATCTAACCCCAAGGAGGGTATATATATACTAATAAGAAGGAGTCTAACATCTTCTCCTTTCCTAAATAATAAGGAAAAAATAACAAGCTAAGAATATTACGTAAGATAAGAGTTATGGTAAGTTACGAAGTCTAATAACTGAAAATCCCGCGAAACAGCTTCAAACCGATCGGTTTGGGTCTGAACCGAGCGGTTTGGGTTCATCCCGAGCGGTTCGGGTTCCTCTGCACTGCGCGATGAATTTAAAATGCTTTCTGTTTCTTCGTTACTTATCGGAATTGGACGTGTGATATACCGTTGGAAATCTAAGACAAAGAGCTTTCCAACTCCATCTGAATCAGCTCAATTGGAGTTGTAGAACTCAAGATATTCACGTTTGAAGTTGACCCTTGTTTTAGCGATCGTTCTTTCATCTCGATTTGCATTTGTTTGAGCTTTCCAACTTATTTCTTTGTCATTTCTTATTGTTTCTTCACTCACGTCCTTCTCCAAGTATTCACTTAATATCCTCTAACTTTTATCACTTCTTCCTTGTAGATTTCATGGCTCGACTCTCGTCATTGCCCAAAATATAGCACAATCGCCTTCATTTGTTTCGTTTCCTACAAAACGTAAACAAAATACCCGGCATAACAAAGAAGGATGAAAAGCTAGAAAAACAACTCTTAGGATACATAAAATGAACCAAAATAAAGGAAAAGTTGGGGTTAAATATGTATATAAAATGAGTTCATCAGTGATACTGACAGTAAGCTTGGGCATTATAAGCTTTGGGCCTCTTCTCTACTGGAGGCTCTGCAGTTGGGCCTATCGGTTGGATCAGGCCTTTCGAGGATAGCCTTTGTAAGGCATAAGTATAGGTAGTCCCTATATCTGTGAATACCCGATTTGGTGCATTCTTTTTGGATGAGGTGTCGAGCAGATTTACCTCGTCGAAGATGCTGCGAGTTGCAGCTACAGGTACGGGCTTGTTTGTGGATGAACTAGGCCCTTGGTAGCCCTTGGTAGAGGCCTTTGTCAGGCTCTCTAGTCTTAAGTCATCCTCGATTCTCGTGCCCATTTCAGTAAGAACAACAAAGTTTGGGATGATAGCATACCGGAGGTGGACCCGGTAGGATGGGAGGAGGTTTTTGACGAAAGCTTCCACTAGAGCCTTCTCGCCGGGCTTGTCGACCAGCTTCACACTCTCGACCCGCCATCTTTGCAAATATTTCGTGAACCCTTCTTTGGGCTCTTGGGCCATTACTTCCAGAGTACGCATTGTAGTCTGGATTTCAGTGTTATCGGCGTAGTTCCGAGCAAATTCGGTCGCCACATCATCCCAAGTCTTGTATTTCTTGGGGTCGAGCCTGTAGAACCAGGCCTTAGGATGCTTCTCCAAGGAGGAAGGGAATAAGTGCTTGAACATAGTGGACTTCACCCCTTTGACTGCCATGAAGTCCTTGAAAGCCCGGATGTGATGGACCGGGTCTTCGGTACCCTCAAACATAGGAATTCCCATTAAGTTGAGGTTGACAGGTAGCTCGTCATTCAAAGGTGAATAAGTACGAGCGTTTTCGGTGTGGATCGAGTTGTTCGTCGATAAGTGGACTTGCTCTTCGAGCCTACGAACAACACTGATTAGTTCGGCTATGGGCCCAGTGGGCTCAGATCCTTCAATTGGGACCGTCTTTTCTACGGCACTTAGGCAAGTGGCTAATGTTGCTTGGTTAACCTGAATGGAAGTCAGCTGAGTCTCGATCTTGGTTAGTGCCTTTTTCAACTCGTCCATCTTGCGTTGATGTCTTGTCACGGGTGGCCTGTCTGTAAGAACACCGCGTAATCAGAAACTAAACCCAAAACCCGGAATAGAAAGTACATCCCGAACAAGACTCAAAAAAGGAAATGACTCGGAAAAAACACCTAGACGGGCGACTTGTGAGATGTGAGCCTTCCTTAGGATTCGGCGAGTGGGCCTAGTCCTGTTCGAAGGAAGGTTCACATGAGACATCCCCAGACTTACGGATTCGATTATGTTGACGGGCCCTCCTTTGTAGGGGTTTGTCCTACGTAGGTGGGCCTTGCCTTAGTCTAATAAGGCGGACTTGGATAGGGGAGAAACTCCTAATGTAAGATCGACAGAGTTTCGACGCTAAAGACCTTGACAACTTAAGACACGACCCGACACTGCTAAATATGGGAAGTCCTAAGGAGAAGGAGGTTTTGAAAATAGATTATTTTTGAGAAAGGTCCGAGAAAACTCGGTTGAGGGCCCAATTTTCGAAAAGGGTATTGGGCCACGGGTTTTGAAAGTTCGAAAATGTTTTCGAGTTTTGAATTGGGCAGCATACCGGCTAGAAAATAGGCTATTTTGAGTAAAATCATAAGTCCTAAATTCGGTATGTGTCCCGGATTTTGAAATTGAATAGTTTGAAAAAGATGCAATCTTTGAAAAAAAGACGGTTTTTGAAAATGACTCGGAAACCAAGTAGCACGTAGTCACACAAGCATTATAACGACGCCATGTATGCTCTATACTAAGTCTCGGTCGGTCTATAGAGGGTCTATACCAGTGTACATAGTCTAGACGTTGATCGGGACGGACTTCCTAAGTCGAGTTGATCTTAGAACATGCCGCGAAACCCACTCGAATCGACTATGGACACCATTTGACATATCCATATTGGAGTACATCAACGGTATAGTGGGACGTCGGTCACGAGTACCGGCCCGGGAAAATATGGGTTATACATGAACCGTAAAACTAAAACGCGTATTGTATTCGTCAAACGATCTCTATTCGAGTCTCACCCTGAGGATGTCGATGGTAAGTCACGCATCAGTTAATCCCTAGCGGAGTCGCCAAATTGTGGACATGACATAGGTCCACCCCGACGCGGCCACGCGCGGGTTTGGGTTGGCGAATGAATCTCCATATGAGAATGGATCGAATTGAAATTTAGGTCGAAGTGGAGTCGCCACCGAATTTTGTGGTTATTCGGAACCATTCGAGCCCACTCTATGTCGTAGTGGGCCGTATACAAAATACGACCCATTTTTCGATGTCAGAGTTTATTGGGCTCGTCCCTTTGCATTTGATACCGATACCGACATTATCGGATATCGTGTATTGAATGACTCTCTTGTGCCAACGGTTTCGGGCATCCGGAAACCGAGGTTCTGAGTAAGGGGTGAGGGTACGTGTTGGGAAGCCCACAAAGGACACCCAACCCCGCCCGCACATTAGCGGCCTCTACTAAGAATTCGAACGACTTTCCAATACGCGCGTTAGTTAAACGGGAAAATGATATGCAAAGATTATTTTCCCTAAACATGTGAATGGAATTGAAAAGGGTTTCTAAGTCAATTTAATGCAATTAATTCTACGTTAAAGTGAAATTTTAGCATGTGGGTTCATTTTAGTAAAATGAAACAAACGATAAAAATTGACAAAGGAAACGACAAACGGTTAGTAACGATATAAAGAATAATAACGGTTTGTGCAAATATTGAATTGAATTGAATGATACAAACAAGATAATGCATGGTTCGAAAAGATAGTAAATACACGTGATTGATTAAGCACGTGTTGACCTAAGTCGTAAAATACTATCGAATTTAGAAAATAGAAGAATGTACGACTCGTAGCTTTGGTCGTGATGAGGTCACTCGATCGAGTGGTTGATAGACTCGATCGGGTGTACCTTAAAAAAAGGTTTCTGTTTTGCGTTTTAGACCATACTCGGCCGAGTTATTGACCAACTCGGTCGAGTACATAGCCACTCGACCGAGTCACTGTGAGACTCGATCAAGTGGGGGTCGTAATAGACATTCTGACCTGATTTTGGGGTGCCACTCGACCGAGTGGGCTAGGCACTCGGTCGTGTGCCCCTGTACGAATTGTAATTCGTTTGCAAATTGTATTGATTTCGAAATTGCTCTTGATTTTTGATAAATCGACGGTTTTACCGAATTGGGCATAAATATTGTATGATTTATGCTCAATTCGGATTTTTATAAATCATTAATTTCGACGAATCGAATATAAATATTGCGGGATTTATATTCGATTCTGATTTTGAATACTCGTAGTATCCCATATTCGATTATTGAATCGATATGGAGTACTTAGAGTGAAAATAAAAGAAAACAAACTAATTTTAGTCGCCTTAAATTAATTATCGCGATATGGGTAAATCACGTTAATTAATTTATGTGACTAGATCGCTAGATTCGACATCCAATTAGAGAATTGGTATCGAATCTAATTGATCGACCCTTATTAAATAGAATATTTGTTTTTTTGAAAATCGATATAAATATGCGACTTGAATAATGATGCAAACGAAAATAAATGAATTATTGTTTAAGTCAACTTATTTCAGTAATCAAATGATCTTGGTGGTGGGATAAGCGACCATCAACGCGTGTGCAGTACACTTGTATGTTCGGTTTTCCTTATCCCACCATCACTCACATTCGACACAAATCAATAAGTATTTTAATTTTTTGATATTAACGATATTATGATGCGATGAATGAAATAAAAAAAACGAAAAAAGACGCGAAATAAGAAGAAGGAGGACGACGAGAAGAGAAGGAGGAGAGAAGGGGGTTTTAACACCCTCAACCTACATGTTCTTGTCTTGGATCGGCTTGTAGTAGTGGCTTTAACACAAGAGTCTCGAGGTGTATGAAGGTTAAGTTATGGTGGCTCGGGTTCGATTCCTAAATCTAGGTTTAGGGTTTGCTAGTGTAGAATTGCTTAGGGTTTGCTTAGGGTTGCCGTGTGTGTGTGTAGGATTGCTTGAGAGTGTATAGAGATTAGGGTTCTTGAGGTTGTAAAAAGATGTTCAAGATGTGTGCATGGGGGTTGCTTATATAGGAAAAGCTAGGGCACCCGGTTTAGGGTTACTCGATCGAGTAGGTGGCTAACTCGGTCGAGTGGCCCGTTACGCCTGCTGTCAGGCTCAAAATAGGCCCACTCGATCGAGTGGGTAGGTCACTCGATCGAGTGGCCCAGCTGGGTCGCGCGGGTCAGTCTTTTGGACCTTGACTTTAGATGTTTGATGGGTTTTGTGTTTGACTTGGACTTTTGATGATGTGAGGGCTGTTTTATGTGTCTCGGAAACGACTTTGACCGGGGTTGACCCAATCGCCAAAAAGTCGGTTTTACTTCCTGTGTCGGTTTTGGCCCAAATTAGTCTTGTTTGACTCGGAATGATCCACTGAGCCTGGGTTTGAGGTTGATTTTGTGAGGTTTGTACTCCGTAAGTGCGTCAGCCAGCAACTAATGGATTTGAGCCCGTATCCGAGCGAATAGAAGCATGTTAGCGTCCGATCATCATCGGGTGTTTTTGGGAAACTACCATAGACACCTGGCAGTCAAAATGCGGGTGTCTACAGTATGCCGGATACAATCAAATCAAAATGGCAGAAGAGGATATGAGTAAGACCACCTTCATTACACCTTGGGGTACTTACTGTTACACCGTTATGCCGTTTGGACTTATCAATGCCGGGGCCACTTATCAACGGACCGCCAGTACTTTATTACATGATATGATGCACAAAGAAGTGGAGGTCTACGTGGACGACATGATCGTCAAGTCCAAAGACCGAAGCGGGCACATCACGGCCCTAAGAAAGTTCTTCACCAGACTGCGCAAATACAATATGAGGCCGAACCCACAAAAGTGCAGTTTTGGGGTAACATCGGGCAAATTACTGGGCCATATCGTTAGCCAACGCGGCATCGAGGTCGACCCAGCTAAAATCAAGGCCATCACCGAGATGCAGCCACCCAAAACCGAAAAAGAAATAAGGGGGTTTCTCGGAAAAGTCCAATACATCAGCCGATTCATTTCAAAGTTAACCATGGTATGCGTGCCCATTTTCAAGAAACTGAAGATAGGAGAACGGGTACTGTGGGACGATAAATGTCAAACGGCTTTTGATAAAATCAAGGAGATTCTGTCTGCTCCGCCGGTATTAATGCCACCTCAACCCGGCCTGCCTTTGTCGTTATACCTAACAACGACCGAGACAGCCATGGGGGCTATGCTGGCCCTGACAGTAGATTCAGAAGAACGGGCTATCTACTACATCAGTAAGAAATTTCTGGAGTACGAATGCAAGTATACAATGCTCGAAAAGACGTGCCTAGCTCTGGTTTGGGCCACTAAAAAGCTCCGACACTACATGCTTAGCCACGAAGTACATGTTTTATCCAAAATGGATCCTATCAAGTACTTGTTCGAGAAGCCCATCCTTAACGGTCGAATGTCCAGATGGACTTTGATGCTCGCAGAGTTTGACCTCAAATTTGTACCATTAAAAGCCATCAAGGGCCGGGTAGTGGCAGAATTCCTCGCCGATAGTCCGATATCTGAGAAGGGACACACCGATCCTTGGGCCTTTCCTGACGAAGACATATTCCATACCGACACCGAAACATGGGATTTGTATTTCGATGGGGCGTCCAATTTCCGAGGATTCGGAGTCGGGATTCTTTTAATCTCGCCACAAGGAGAGCATACCCCGTTATCCATTAAACTGGACTTTGACGTGACCAATAACGCAGCCGAATATGAAGCATGTATTCACGGGTTGCAAGCCGCCACTGATTTAGGAAAGAAGAATCTTCGGGTCCACGGTGACTCATCACTGGTCATCAATCAAGCGCTCCAAAAATGGAAAACTCGGAACGCCAATCTCGTGGCTTACCAAGCACGAGTACGGGTTCTAGAGAAACAATTCCAGAAGGTGGAATATATCTATCTACCTCGGGAAGAAAATCAGTTCACAGATGCACTTTCCAAATTAGCGTCCCTGCTAAATATCCCGGAGCACCTGACCAGCATGCCGATCTGCGTCGAAAGGCGGTCCGAGCCGGCATATATCCATGCCATCCAGGATATCGAGATAACTGACCCAGAGCCTTGGTATTAGGTCGTCCTGACCTACTTGACAACGGGAGAGTATCCCTCAGAAACTGAGAACCGGGCCAAGAAGGCCTTGCGAAGATTGGCGACCCAATTTGTTCGTATGGACGACGGGCAGTTGTACAAAAAGATGGCACAGGGGACTGTATTTTGTGTATCGACAAAATACAGGCCGAAAAGGTTATGGCCGAGGTACACGATGGTGAAAATGGCCCACACATGAATGCCCATATGTTAGCCCGGAAAATCATGAGGCTTGGATACTATTGGAAAACTATGGAAACAGACTGTCAGTTATATGTCAAGCACTGCCATAACTGTCAGATCTTTGCCAACGTACAACATATGCCATCTTCCCTATTATATACCATGACATCACCATGGCCATATTCGACATGGGGTATTGATATAATTGGAAAGGTGCACCCGTCCGGGACGAGAGGTCATTGCTTCAATTTAGTGGCCATCGACTATTTCACCAAATGGGTCGAAGCCGAGTCATATCGTGTCTTGAACGCCAAGCACGTGGCCAAATTCATCCAGAATAAGATCATTTGCCGATATGGGATCCCACACGAGTTTATCAGTGATCACGAGACCCACTTTCAAGCTAAAACCGCTGCATTGCTAGCAAAATACAAGATTCAGAGGCATACATCTTCACCCTATCGTCCCCAAAAAAATGGAGCGGTAGAGTCGGCTAATAAAACGATTGTCACCATACTTAAAAAGATGGCTGAGAATTATCGGGACTGGCCCGACAAGATACCTTTTGCCTTATGGGGGTATCGAACGTCAATTCGCACCGCGACCGGAGTAACTCCATATTACCTGACTTATGGAATGGAAGCGGTCCAACCGGTCGAGCTAGAGGTACCATCCCTCAGGATTTTACTTTTGAAAGCCAAGTACCTGAAGCAGATTGGGTCCAAGCCCGATACGATTCACTAGTCCTTTTAGACGAACGGTGATCCCGGGTCCTCAACAATATCCAGATATATCAAAAGAGGATCCAACGGGCTTTCAACAAAAGAGTTAGGCCCAGAAACATCAAAGAAGGGGATCTAGTCCTAAAATCGGTTCGTGCCTTACTACCGGTTGACCCAAGAGGAAAATTCAAACCTAGTTGGGCTGGGCCATATTTAGTAAAGAAGGTCCTATTAGGAGGAGCGGTGATGCTGACAGACCTGGACGGAAACGAGTTCGTCAACCCGACCAACTTGGACCAGTTGAAGCGCTACTACCCATAAACCTTATCTCAATGTCATTTGCAAAAAGTTTATAAAAAATTGTCTTTTTATAAAATTTTCAAAAATTATAAGCAAGTCAATAAGTTAGAATTAATTATTCTACTGTCGCGCATCTCGACCTAATAGTCTTGATGTATTTTGAAAATTGCAAAAAAAAATCAATCAATTTTGAACTACGTTTGGTTTGATTCCGCTAATTGTGGATACGTAGGCAACCCCTCAAAAGGGTACAACCGCTGCAATAACGAAAAGACGGGGACGATATTCAATAATATGTCTCTTATTAGAATCCCGATAAACTCGGGAATTACAAAAAAAAAAAAAAATGCCGGAAACGGCAAACACAAAAAACCACACCACAAAAAATAGTAATAATACTTAAATAATAAAACAAAGGAGACTAATATTCGTGCATCTTGCCCTTCCCTTTGTCCTTTGGGTTGCGTGGAGGCCGAGGTCGCCTCCTTAGCTCCTTAGCTCGAACTCGTTTCTTCGACAACGGGTCTTCTGCTATTGTCACCGACCCAAGTCGAGCCCGTACATGTTCGGGCAACCTGTCTCGCGGGCCAAGTCGGTCCTGCACTGCCAGTCTTGGGCCAAGTCTCCTTTCCAAGTCAGTTTGGAGGCTCACTTTAATTTCCCCCGCGTACCTCTAGCACTAGGCCCTTCAGCTTGAGTCTTACTCTTCTTTCTCTGACCTGACATTAGACGGACCAGAGTAGTCGGAGTGTCTCCTTCGTCGAAAAAGCCCCTGTTGTCTTTAACTTGCTCCCTTCGCAGCAGGTCAAAAGCCTCATCAACCTTCAGAGCGGCTCGGGCTTTGGCATCACCTACTTTAGTCCACTTCACATAGGAATCTGAAACCCAGATTGAATGACGAGATTTGGGAATGGGCCAAGTATGCCGGGTGTACCATCTTTGCATCCAAGTATCGCACATCACATCGGTCAGTTGGGTAGGATCACTCACAACTACTTCATTCTCCGGGATTCTTTGGGTCCAACCATACTGCCTTAGTATGCGGTCGGGATAAAGATGGATCGTCTGCTTGAAAGACAAAATTACTTGATAACAAGCCTTATCCCTTGGGTCCAAACCTGTCCAAACATAGATGGGCCACCACGACACTACCCATCGAATCAACGGACCGCTGTGGAAAGATAACACCTCGTCCCAATACTTTTGAGTAATCCGGCGAGAAATATCAATGGCCCATCTCTTTGTCATCACCTGATTATGACGGTAGTTGCTCGAGTCAAGGGGAGGATCTATCACTGATAGCCTCTCATATAGCCAAATCTGAAAAAGGAAACAAAATATGAGTTTCCGTGACAAAGTAGGCATCCGCCTAAGGGCACTCGATCGAGTTCCCAGGGGTCACTCGATCTAGTGGTACCTCTGAAAATGAAACATAAGGTTTTTATGAGGGCACTCGGTCGAGTGCCAGGGTGACTCGATCGAGTGCCAGGGTGACTCGATCGAGTGCCCACTGCAGCAGAGAAAATCGCAAAAAAAAAAAATCGAGAAATCGGGAAAAATCAGGAAAATTCGAGGTAATATACATGCAATAAACGCGTGCTACCGGTTAGACGGGCCGACGAATCCCTCTTACGATTATCTAGACCTTGGATAATTTCACCCGTGATAAGCCAAGCCGGACTGTGCTCCGTCTCCATCAGGTCAACCACGGTAAAGAGACGAACGTCGCCCATGCACGACAACAAATCCATGTGACCTTCAAAAGTATAAACATGGAGCATACAAAAAGAGAAAGCCCTACGGCTATGAATCGGTCTGACCCGGACATCATGCGGGTTCATAAATTTCTCAGCCAGATCAATTAAAGAAACTGTGTTGTCATCTCCAGCCATTCGAGATACTTCATTATGGGAAAGTCCTAATAATTCTCGAAGCTTCCTCCTCGGGTCATAGACTGAATACGGTACGGCAGGACGAAGTATCGGGTCCATCCTCCCACAGCAACAATCTCCTCAGGTAGAGGGCAGATTTCTCCTCGAGGAAAAGCAAAGACATGATATATGTCGTCCCAGTAAGACAAACACGCATCAAGGAAATAACAATCAACCTGCATCTGGCGGAATGTATACAGCTGAGAAATACCCGTCTGGTTCAAAGCCAGCTTATCCGTGTCCCTAAAACGTCGGGACCATTCCTGTAGCATCGCGATCAATCTCTCGATCCCCATGACTAAAATTCTTGAAAGGAATAAAGGGTTTTCTTTTTAAGAGGAAGGGAATTATGAGGAAGTGTGAAGAAAATTGAAGCAAGGGAGGGGTATATATAGCATCAAGGCCTACAACCCTCTTTCCATATCTTCTTCCCACAAAAGTTTCCTAATTCGAACAAGGCTTAAACATACAGGCCTAGTCTCAACACTAGCACGAATTCAGTCATCCCGAAACTTTTCCTAAATTTCTTAGGGGTCAAAAGTTTCAAAAAAATTCAAAATTTTAAAAATTTTCAAAAAATTCAAAAATTCAAAAATCATTTTCCCCAGCGCGAGTCATATTTGTTTCACCTACATGTTGCATGCAAAATTTTATGTAACTTATACAGGTACAATTCAAGACCGCGCAATTCACATATCTCCCCAGCAGAAAGCCCAAGGCGGCATTTTTTTTACGGGATGGGCCCACATACAGGCGCACCCCAAGACTTACACGACAAGTCCTAATTCCTCACGGAGTTATTATCAGCTCAGGTATGACTTCTATCTTATGGCTGGTGAGCCCTTCACGCAAGTCTAATGGACTATAAACGGCCCGACCGGAAGTCTACCCGGTCTTAATTGGCTTGGTAGCTACTCTGACTTTCGCCCTGTCCAAGCCTCAGTCAGAGTGGGGGCTCTGTAGACACCCACATTTTGACTGCCAGGTGTCTATAGCAGTTTCCAAAAAACACCCGATGATGATCGGACGCAAACGTGTTTCTACGCGCTCGGATATGGGCTCAAAACCATTAGTTGTTGGCTTAAGCACTTACGGAGTACAAATCTCACAAAACCAACCTCAAGATCAGGCCAAGCGGGCCGTTTCCAATCAAACGAGACTAATTTGGGTCAAAATCGACACCGGAAATAAAACCGACTTTTGGATTGGGTCAACCCCGGTCAAAGCCGTTTCCGAAACACATAAAAACAACCACATAAACATCAAAAATATGACCCAAATACAAAACCCATCAAGTATCCAGCTCGAGGTCCAAGAAGCCCGGACCTCTCGCTCCAGCTGACCCACTCGATCGAGTGCCAGCTCCACTCGATCGAGTGGGCCTTGTAACGAGCCCGACTGCGGTTGTTTGGGCCACTCGACCAAGTCAGGGGGCTACTCGGTCGAGTAACCCTAGACGGGGTGCATGGCCAATGCCTATATAAGCACCCCCATGCACACATCTTTTTTTCAATCTTTAATCATACTTTTTTCACCCTAATAAAAACCCTAATCTTACACTTGCAAACCCTAACCCTAGCATCTAGTAATCAAAATCCTAACCACCATAACTTAGCCTACATCTCGATACTCACGTCCAAGCCACATCTAACGAGTCCCGTCCGAGAACAAGAACATGTAGGTTGAGAGTGCCAAATCTCGCTTTTCTCTCTTCTCCTTCTCTTCCTCGCGTCGTCCTTCTTCGCGTCGTCCGTCGTCATAGTCGTTTTTTTATGTTATTGTCACATCTATAATATCGCTAATATCGTTAATATAAAACACTAAAATACTCGCTAATTCGTGTCGAATATGAGGGATGACGGGTGTGGACATGATATAGGTCCACCCCGGCGCGGCCACGCGCGGGTTTGGAGAGGCGAATGAATCTCCATATGAGAATGGATCGAAATGAAATTTAAATCGAAGTGGAGTCGCCACCGAACTTTGGGGGAGTTTGGGCCCGTTCGAACCCACTCTATGTCGTAGTGGGCCGTGTACAAAATACGGCCCATTTCCGATGTCAGAGTTTATTGGGTTCGTCCCTTTACATTTGATACCGATACCGTCACTACCGGTTATCGTGTATTGAATGACTCTCGTGCTCTAACTGTTTCGGGCATCCGAAAGCCGAGGTTCTAAGTAAGGGGTGAGGGTACGTGTTGGGAAGTTCACAAAGAACACCCAACCCCGCCCGCACTTAGCGGCCTATACTAGGATATCGAATGACTTTCTAATACGCGCGTTAGTAGTTCGGTTAAATGTTATGCAAGCATTATTTTCCCTAAACATGCGAGAAATTTGAAAGGGTTTCTATGTCGATTTAATGCAATTAATTCTAACGTCGAAGTTGAATTTAGCATGTGGATTCATTTTAGTACAATAAAATAAACAAAACAAATCGACAAGAGAAACAACAAACTTGTTAGTAACGGTAAAACGATAATAATGGTTTGCGGATAATTTAATATGGAATGATGTAAATAGAATGATGCATGATTTTGAAAGTGATGTTCCACGTGATTGATTTGACACGAGTCGACCCAAGTCATAAAAAAAGTATTACCAAAACTTGAAGATGGTGTAGGACTCACAGTTTTGTCGTGATAAAGGGCCACTCGATCGAGTCATTGAAGGACTCGACCGAGTGGACCTCTGAAAACGCTTATGTCCCATATTTTAGACCCTACTCGATCGAGTTATTGGCGAACTCGACTGAGTACGCTGCCACTCAACCGAGTCATCGTGCGACTCGACCGAGTGGAGGTCGAAAAAGCATTCTGTTTCGGTTTTTGGGGTGCCACTCGACCTAGTGGGCTAGGCACTCGGTCGAGTGCCCCCTGTACGAACTAGGGTTCGCTTTGCAATTTGTTATTGATTTCAAAATTGCTTGCCTTTTGGTTTTGGTAAATCGATGACTTTGTTGAACCGAGCGTAAACATTGTAAGATTTATTCCCGATTCTTAACTTCAATACTCGTCATATCCCATATTCGATTATTGAACCGATATGGAATATTAGAGTGATAACTTAAAGAAAATAATATAAGTCTTTTTAAATTAACTAAGACGGTATGGATTTCCTCCGCGTTTATAGTGTCGTAATTCTAACGAATTATATGACAACTATTTTAGCATCAACGAAAACCGCACTAATTAATTAATTTGACTAAATCGTTTAGATTCAACATCCAATTATTGAATTGGTATCGAATCTAATAGATTGACCCTTTTGCTTTGAATTGAAAGACTTGATTCCCTCGGCTTCCCGACATCGTAATAAATCCCTAAAGATTATGTGATGTCGGATCCACGTCAACGGGTTTCGACCCTTATAAAAAAAAGGTATCTGTTTTTAGAAAAAAGTTTTGAAATTGACGGAATATGCGATGAATGATGACGCGAACAAAAGTGAAAAGAGACTAACGTTTAAGTTGACTTGCTTCAATAATCAAGCGCTAGGGGTGTCGGGATAAGCGACCGGCAACGCTGGGTGCAATACCCTTGTATATTCGGGATTTTTTATTCCGACATCCTTCGCACTCGACACAAATTCACAAGTATTTTAATTCTATTAATACTAGTAATTATTAGCGATATTATAGACGCAATCAAAATAAAAAAAAAAGAACGATGACAACGACGACGGATGACGCGAGGAAGAAGAGAAAGGAGAAGAAAGGTGTTTTTGCACCCTCAACCAACATGTTCTTGTTCTCGGACGGGACTCGTAGTTGTGGCTAGCACGGGAGTATCGAGTATGTAGGCTAAGTTATGGTGATTTGGGTTTGGATTCCTAGATGCTAGGGTTAGGGTTTGAGTGTAGTATTGATTAGGGTTTTTTTTAGGGTTCAAAAGTTGTCTTGAAGTGTGTGCATGGAGGTGTTTATATAGGCATAGCTATGCTCCTCCGGTTAGGGTTACTCGACCGAGTAGCCCCTTGACTCGGTCGAGTGGCCCAAGCGTCTGCAGCCGGGCTTGAATGAGGGCCCACTCAATCGAGTGGGCTGAGCACTCGATCGAGTGGGTCAGCTGGGTCGCACGGGTCCAATGTTTTGGACCTCGAGATGGGTTTTGTATTTGGGCTGAGTTTTTGATGTTCATGTGACTGTTGTTATGTGTCTCGGAAACGGCTTTGACCGAGGTTGACCCAATCGCTAAAAGTCGGTTTTATTTCCGGTGTCGATTTTGACCTAAATTAGTCTTGTTTGATCGGAAACGACCCACTAGGCCAGGATTTGAGGTTGGTTTTGTGAGATTTGTACTCCGTAAGTGCTTAAGCCAACAACTAATGGTTTCGAGCCCATGTCCGAGCGCGTAAAAACACGTTTGCGTCCAATCATCATCGGGTGTTTTTTGGAAACTGCCATAGACACCTGGAAGTCAAAATGCGGGTGTCTACAGAGCCCCCACTCTGACTGAGGTTTGGACAAGGCGAAAGTCAGAGTAGCTACCAGGCCAATCGAGGATTGAGACCTGGCAGACTTCGGGTCGGGTCGTTTATAGTCCATTAGACATGCGTGAAGGGCTCGCCAGCCATAAGACAGAAATCATACCTGAGCTGATGATAATATCTCCGTGGGGGACTTGGACTTGTCGCGTAAGTCCCGGATGCGCCTATATGTGGGCCCATCCCGTGAAAATGCCGCCTTGGGCTTCCGCTGGGGAGATGTGTGAATTACGCGGTCTTAAATTGTACCTGTATAAGTTACATAAAATTTTGCATGCAACATGGTGAAACAAATATGACTCGCGCTGGGGAAAAAGATTTTTGAATATTTGAATTCTTGAAATTTTTTGAAATCTTGAATTTTTGAAAATTTGAAAATTTTGTCTCCTAAAGCATTTTAGGAAAGTTTGGGATGACTAATCCCCGGGCTAAGATTAGGGAATCTGGAGACGAGGCCTGTATGTTGATTCCGTTAGAATTTGGAAACTTTTCATGGAAAAGTGATATGGAAAGAGGGCTGTAAGGTTGATGCTATATATAGCCCTTCCATGTCTTTGATTTTCTTCACAACCTCCTCATAATTCAACCCTCCTCAAAAAGAAAGTCTCTTTATTCCTTTCAAGAATTTTAACCATGGGAATCGATCGATTGACCGTGATGTTGCAGGAATGGTCCTGACGCTTTAGGGACACGGATAGGGTGGCTCTCAATCAGACGGGTATTACTCAGCTGTATCCATTTCGTCAGATGCAAGTTGATCGCTACTTCCTTGATGCTTGTTTGTCCTATTGGTACGACATATATCATGTCTTTGCCTTTTCCCGGGGAGAAGTCTTCCCTTTACCTGAGGAGATTGCTGATGTGGAACCCGATACTTCGTCCTGCCGTCCCGTATTCGGTTTATGACCCGATGAGGAAGCTTCGAGAATTTTTAGGACTTTCCCATAATGAAGTATCCCGCATGATGGAGGATGGTAATATTTCTCTGATCGACTTGGCTGAGAAATTTATGAATCCTCACGATGTGCGGGTCAGACCGGTTCACAGCCGCAGGGCTTTTTCTTTCTGTATGCTTCATGTCTATGCTTTTGAAGGTCACATGGATTTGCTGTCGTGCATGAGAGACGCCCGCCTCTTGACCGTGGTTGATTTGATGGAGACGGAGCACAGCCCGGCTTGGTTGATTACGGGTGAGATTATCCAGGGCTTAGACAACCGTAAGAGGGATTCATCGGTTCGTCTTACCGGAAGCACCCGCTTGCTGCAGGTATCTCAGATCTTCCTTTGATTTCCCTATTTTTTGGATTTTTTCTTTTGTTCGCGGATTTCCTGTTGCAGTGGGCACTCGATCGACTCACCCCGGCACTCGATCGAGTGCCCTCGATAAAAACCTTCTGATCTGCTTTCAGAGGTACCACTCGATCGAGTGACCCCTAGGCACTCGATCGAGTGCCCTTAAGCGGACGCCTATTTCGTTTCGGGAACTCATGCTTTTGCTTCCTTTTTCAGATTTGGCTATATAAGAGGTTATCAGTGATAGATCCTCCCTTTGATGCCAGCAACTATCGTCATAATCAGGTGATGACAAGGAGGCGGGGCATCGATTTTTCTCGCCAGATTACTCAGAGGTATTGGGACGAGGTGTTGTCTTTTCACAGCGACCCGTTGATTCGATGGGTAGTGCCATGGTGGCCCATCTACGTTTGGACTGGCTTGGGCCCGAGGGATAGAGCCCGCTATCAGGTAATCCTGTCATTCAGGCAGACAGTTCATCTCTACCCGGATCGCATACTGAGGCAGTATGGTTGGACCCAACGAATCCCAGAAGTTGAAGCAGTTGTGAGTGACCCTACCCAACTGACCGATGTGATGTGTGATACTTGGATGCAAAGATGGTACACCCGGCATACTTGGCCTATTCCCAAATCTCGCCACTCGACCTGGATTTCAGACTCCTATGCGAAGTGGAGTAAAGTAGGTGATGCCAAAGCCCGAGCTGCTCTGAAGGTTGATGAGGCTTTTGACCTGCTTCGAAGGGAGCAAGTTAAAGAAAATAGGGGCTTCTTCGACGAAGAAGACACTCCGGCTACTCTGGTCCGTCTAATGTCAGGTCAGAGAAAGAAGTCTAGGACTCAAGCTGAAGGGTCTAGTGCTAAAGGTGCTCGGGGGAAGGTTAGCCCCCAGACCGACTTAGAAAGGAGACTTGGCCCAAGATTGGCAGTTCAGGACCGACTTGGCCCGCGAGAGAGATTACCTGAGCACGTGCGGGCTCAACTTGAACCAAAGACAATAGCAGAAGACCCGCTGTCGAAAAAACGAGTTCGGGCTAAGAAGGTTCCCCTCGTGATTCGGGAACGCTCGCCCCCGCCCCGGCGACCTCGGGCTCCACGTGACCCAAAGGAAAAAGGAAAGGGCAAGGTGCATGACTATTAGTCTCCTTTGTTTTATTATTTAAATATTATTACTATTTTTGTGGTGTGTTTTTTTTGTATGCCGTTTTTTGGGCGTTTTTTTTTTTTTTTTTGACGTGTGTGTGGTGTAATTTTGGGATTCCCGAGTTTATCGGTTTTAAATAAAAGACATATTAGTGAATACCGTTCCCGTCTTTTCGTTATTGCAGTGGCTGTACCCTTTTGAGGGGTTGCCTACGTATCCACAATTAGCGGAATCAAACCAAACGTAGTTCAAAAGAATGATTTTTTGCAATTTTTGAAATACATCAAGATTATTAATTCGAGATGTGCGACAGTAGAATAGTTAATTCTAACTTATTGAATTGCTTATAATTTTTGAAAATTTATAAAAAGACAAATTTTTATAAACTTTTGCAAATGACATTGAGATAGGGTTTATGGGTAGTAGCGCTTCAGCTGGTCCAAGTTGGTCGGGTTGACGAACTCGTTCCCGTCCAGGTCTGTCAGCATCACCGCTCTTCCTGATAGGACCTTCTTGACTAAGTATGGCCCAGCCCAATTGGGTTTAAATTTTCCTCTTGGGTCAACCGGTAGTAAGGCACGAACCGATTTTAGGACTAAATCCCCTTCTTTGATGTTCCTGGGCCTAACCCTTTTGTTGAAAGCCCGTTGGATCCTCTTTTGATATATTTGGATATTGTTGAGGGCCCGGGATCACCGTTCGTCTAAAAGGACTAGCGAATCGTATCGGGCTTGGACCCAATCTGCTTCAGGTACTTGGCTTTCAAGTAAAATCCTGAGGGATGGCACTTCTAGCTCGACCGGTTGGACCGCTTCCATTTCATAAGTCAGGTAATATGGAGTTGCTCCGGTCGCGGTGCGAATTGACGTTCGATACCCCCATAAGGCAAAAGGTATCTTGTCGGGCCAGTCCCGATAATTCTCAGCCATCTTTTTAAGTATGGTGACAATCGTTTTATTAGCCGACTCTACCGCTCCATTTTTTTGGGGACGATAGGGTGAAGATGTATGCCTCTGAATCTTGTATTTTGCTAGCAATGCAGCGGTTTTAGCTTGAAAGTGGGTCTCGTGATCACTGATAAACTCGTGTGGGATCCCATATCGGCAAATGATCTTATTCTGGATGAATTTGGCCACGTGCTTGGCGTTCAAGACACGATATGACTCGGCTTCGACCCATTTGGTGAAATAGTCGATGGCCACTAAATTGAAGCAATGACCTCCCGTCCCGGAAGGGTGCACCTTTCCAATTATGTCAATACCCCATGTCAGAAATGGCCATGGTGATGTCATGGTATATAATAGGGAAGATGGCATATGTTGTACGTTGGCAAAGATCTGACAGTTATGGCAGTGCTTGACATATAACTGACAGTCAGTTTCCATGGTTTTCCAATAGTATCCAAGCCTCATGATTTTCCGGGCTAACATATGGGCATTCATATGTGGGCCATTTTCACCATCGTGTACCTCGGCCATAACCTTTTCGGCCTGTATTTTGTCGATACACAGGAGGAGAGCCCCCTGTGCCATCTTTTTGTACAACTGCCCGTCGTCCATACGAACAAATTGGGTCGCCAATCTTCGCAAGGCCTTCTTGGCCCGGTTCTCAGTTTCTGAGGGATACTCTCCCGTTGTCAAGTAGGTCAGGACGGCCTGATACCAAGGCTCTGGGTCAGTTATCTCGATATCCTGGATGACATGGATATATGTCGGCTCGGACCGCCTTTCGACTCAGATCGGCATGCTGGTCAGGTGCTCCGGGATATTCAGTAAAGATGCTAATTTGAAAAGTGCATCTGCAAATTGATTTTCTTCCCGGGGTAGATAAATGTATTCTACCTTCTAGAACTGTTTCTCTAGAACCCTTACCCGTGCTTGGTAAGCCACGAGATTGGCGTTCCGAGTTTTCCCTTTTTGGAGCGATTGATTGATGACCAACGATGAGTCACCGTGGACCCGGAGATTCGTTACTCCTAAATCAGCGGCGGCTTGCAACTCGTGAATGCATGCTTCATATTCGGCTGCGTTGTTGGTCACGTCGAAGTCCAATTTGATGGATAACGGGGTGTGTTCCCCTTGTGGTGAGATTAGCAGGATTCCGACCCCAAATCCTCGGAAGTTGGATACCCCATCAAAATACAAATCCCATGTTTCGGTGTCGGTATGGAGTATGAATTCATCAGGAAAGGCCCAAGTATCGGTATGTCCTTCTTTAGATATCGGACTATCGGCGAGGAATTCTGCCACTACCCGGCCTTTGATGGCTTTTAATGGTACAAATTTGAGGTCAAACTCAGCTAACATTAAAGTCCATCTGGACATCCTGCCATTAAGGATGGGCTTCTCGAACAGGTACTTGATAGGATCCATTTTGGATAATACATGTACCTCGTGACTGAGCATGTAATGTCAGAGTTTTTTAGTGGCCCAAACCAAGGCTAGGCACGTTTTCTCGAGCATTGTATACTTGCACTCGTATTCTAGGAACTTCTTACTGATGTAGTAAATAGTCCGCTCTTCTGATTCGACTGTCTGGGCCAGCATAGCCCCCATGGCTGTTTCGGTCATTGTTAGGTATAACGATAAAGGCAAACCGGGTTGAGGTGGCATTAATACCGGCGGAGCAGACAGAATCTCCTTGATTTTGTCAAAAGCCGTTTGACATTTATCGTCCCATAGTATCCGTTCTCCTATCTTCAGTTTCTTGAAAATGGGCTCGCATACCATGGTTAACTTTGAAATAAACCGGCTGATGTATTGGACTTTCCCAAGAAACCCTCTTATTTCTTTTTAGGTCTTGGGTGGTTGCATCTCGGTGATGGCTTTGATTTTAGCTGGGTCGACCTCGATGCCGCGTTGGCTAACGATATGACCCAGTAATTTGCCTGATGTTACCCTGAAACTACACTTTTGAGGGTTTAGCCTCATATTGTATTTGCGCAGTCGGGTAAAGGATTTTCTTAGGGCCGCAATGTGCCTGCTTCGATCTTTGGACTTGACGATCATGTAGTCCACGTAGACCTCTACTTCTTTGTGCATCATATCATGTAATCAAGTAGTGGCGGTCCGTTGATAAGTGGCCCCGACATTGATGAGCCCAAATGGCATGACGGTGTAACAGTAAGTACCCCAAGCTAAGGTGTAATGAAGGTGGTCTTACTCATATCTTCTTCTGCCATTTTGATTTGATTGTACCCGACATACCCGTCCATGAATGATAGAAGGGCATGATCGGCCGTGTTATCCACTAGTACGTCAATGTGTGGTAACGGAAAATCGTCTTTCGGGCTAGCTTTGTTAAGGTCCCGGAAGTCCACACATACCCGCACCTTGCCGTCCTTCTTGGGTACCGGCACGATGTTTGCGACCCAGTCTGGATATTCAGCCACTTGTATAGAGCCCGCTTTGAATTGTTTGTCTACTTTCTCTTTGACTTTGAGGGACCATTCGGGCTCATTCTTCGGAGTTTCTGTTTTATCGGCTTACACCCATCTTTGATGGGTATACGGTGTTCAGCTATTTTCCGATCTATCCCCGGCATGTCCTTGTAGGACCACGCGAAGACATCCTTGAACTCTTGGAGGTGGTCTGTGAATTATTTTCTCTCCTCGGGATTTAAGGATAGGCCCAACTTAAGCATCTGGGCCTCTAAAGGGGTTCCCACGTTAATGGACTCGGTTTCTTCAATTACCGGATCTCGGGATTCTCTTTGTTCGAGCTGCTCGATCAGATGCGGAGGCAGAGGTACCTGTTCGTCGGGTTTCTCAATGTCATTGCAAATGAAATTTTTGAAATTGAAAGAATTTTGAAAATAAGACAAGTCGTAAGCAGAACGGTTTTCGTTATTATTAATAATAGTAAATTTTGAGAAAAGCTCGAATAGAGCGGCCATCTGATCGTTGGTCAGTGGCGGGATAAGGAGTGCTCTCGGGACAGGCCCCGAGACTCCAGTGGCTAAGGGAAGAGGGGTTACAGATTGGACTCTAACACTAGACCCTCTAGCCTTGGACTCAGACTCCGACTCGGACTCTGACTCAGACTCGGACTCGGTGTCCGGCACGTATCCCTCGCCGGTGGTTAGCTTGTAGGTCCGTCCCTGGCTGTCGGTCCATTTGATGGTCTTCCTCCAGGCCCTTTTCCCGGTGTCCGTACCCACTTCGAAGATCAACTTTGTTGGGTCAAACCGGTTGCTGCGAAGGATGAGATTGACCAGATCCTCTTTAGGAGCGGGGATGGCCTTGTCTTCTCCAAATAGGAGCCCCATCACGGGCTCGGAGTTGTCAGCGCCCTCTTTGGATTATGCTTGGACAAGGGTGAATATGTCATCGGGGATGAAATTGCATTCTCGAGCCATTTTGGTCTCGGGATATGTGATAGTGGGTTGGTAAAGGCCCACTTGGATTTCCCCAAATACTGGAGTGACAAACTTGATAATATTTGCCCGACCCACATTTTCTGGACTCATAGTGTATCCCAAACCAAATCGAGACCCTTCGTTGCTTAGGACCTCGATAACTTTCCCAGCCAGGAGATGTGGCCTCGAAGTGGCTCCGGGTAGGTAACCCAAGTTTTGTAGCATCGTGTTGATGCTAGTAGTGAAGTAGAGCCTGAAGAGATATTCCTCTTCGATCATCGTGGTTCGGCCCGGCTTGTGGCATTGCAGCTAGCCACGGTCATGGGGGTTGCCTCTAGTGTGATGACACCGTCTCGGAGTGGCATCTTGACTTTTCTGTGGAGGGTAGAGGATACGGCCTTGACTGCATGGATCCAAGGCCTTCCTAATAGTAAGTTGAAGGATGAGGTGACATCAATCACCTGAAATTCCAATTCTTTCTCGATTGGGCCCGTTATGATTGTCAATTTAATGGCCCCGGCGACTGGTTTTGGGCTTCCGTCGAAAGCCTGGATAGTCTGCACCGTCGGGAGATAATCGGCATCGGTGATGCCGAGGGCCTTAGCGGTCTTTAGAGGTAGGACATTCACGGCAAATCCGTCATCAATTAGGGTCATCGGGAGGTACTTCCCTCGGCAAATGACCGTGATGTATTGGGCCAGGTTATGAGCGGCCCCGAATGGTGGTAAATCGGACTCAGAGAAGGTTACGAGCGGGCCTTCTTCCTTGGACTTGCCCTTGAGATAGGGCATGATAGTGGCTACCATTTCAGTGGGGGTAACCTGTGAGTCCACCTTGATTTCATCGAGAGCCTTAGTCAGTGCTTCTCGATGTGCTTGCGAGCTAACCAGAAGTTGCCATATGGTCAAGTCAGCTCGAACCCTCTTCAATTGTTGGACCAAGGCTGTGTCGTTGCTTGGTTCCTCAAGGGTAGATTCCGTCCTGGCAGGTTCAGTGACGGTTGTTGGAGTAGAGTGCCCAGCGGTGGCGAGGTGGTTGGTGGCTAAGGCCTTGGACTTAGCTTTTCGAACTTCTTCACTGGTGATGGGGACAGCTTCCCCTTTGGCTAAGTACACATCCTCCTCGTCATCGAACCATATCCCGTTAATTTGCGGGATATAGGGGGAGATGAGGTGAGAGCAGTCGATTACCTCACCGGTGAATGTAGCATGGGCACTGAACGAGTTTTCTTTGTTGCTCGGCTTGTCTCCGGGCAACGGTATTTTCCCGCTTTCAATTAGATCTTGGATCAGATGCTTCAGTTTCCAGCATTTCTCCGTGTCATGCCCATTACCTCGGTGATATTGACAGTAGGCTTGGGCATTGTAGCTTTTGGGCCTTTTTTCCACGGGAACTTACGAAGTTGGGCCTATTGGTTGGATTAGGCCCTTTGACGATAGCCTTTGTAAGGCGTAGGTATAGGTAGTCCCTATAACCGTGAATACCCGATTTGGTGTATTCTTTTTGGATGAGGTGTCCAGCAGATTGACCTCATCGAAGATGCTGCGAGTTGCAGCTGCAGGTGTGGGCTTGTTTACAGATGAACTGGCCCCTTGATAGCCCTTGGTAGAGGCCTTAGTCAGGCTCTATAACCTTAAGTCATCCTTGATTCTTGTGCCCATTTCAGTAAGGGCGGCAAAATTGGGGATGATAGCATAACAGAGATGGACCCGGTAGGATGGGAGGAGATTCTTGAGAAAAGCCTCCACTAGCACTTTTTCGCTGGGCTTATCAACCAGCTTTACACTTTCGGCCCGCCATCTTTGGAGATATTTGGTGAAACCTTCTTTGGGCTCTTGGGCCATCACTTCCAGAGTACGCATTGTAGTCTGGATCTCGGTATTATCGGCGTAATTCCGAGCAAATTCAGTCGCCACATCATCCCAAGTCTTATATTTCTTGGAATCGAGCCTGTAGTAACAGGCCTTGGGATGCTTTTCAAGGGAGGAAGGGAATAAGTGCTTAAACATGGTGGACTTCACCCCTTTGACCGCCATGAAATCTTTGAAAGCCCGGATGTGGTGGACCGGGTCTTCACTACCCTCAAACATTAGAATTCCCGTAAGGTTGAGGTTAGCAGGTAGCTCGTCATTCAAAGGTGAGTAGGAACGAGCATTTTCAGTGTGGATCGAGTTGTTCGTTGACAGGTGAACCTGTTTTTCGAGCCAGCGAACAACGCCGATTAGTTCAGCTATGGGCCCAGTGGGCTCAGATTCTTCAACAGGGGCCACCTTCTCTACGGCACTCACACGGGTGGCTAAGGTTGCTTGATTAGTCTGGATGGTAGTCAATTGAGTCTCGATCTTGGCTAGCGTGGCTTTCAGTTCGTCCATCTTGCGTTGATATCTGGTCTCGGGTGGCCTGTCTGTAAGAACACCGCGTAATCAGGAACTAGCCCAAATCCCGGAATACAAAGTACATCCCGAACAAGACTGAAAAGGGAAATGACTCGGAAAAGACGCCTAGACGGGTGACTTGTGAAAAGTGGGCCTTCCTTAGGAATCGACGGGTGGGCCGAGTCCTGTTCGAAGGAAGGTTCACGTGAGACATCCCCAGACTTTGGACTCGATTGTATAAACGGGCCCTCCCTTGTAGGAGTATGTCCTACGTAGGTGGACCTTGCCTTAGTCTAATAAGGCGGACTGGGATAGGGAAGAAACTCGTGATGTAAGATCGACAGAGTTTCGATGCAAGAGATATCGACGACTTAAGAAACGACCCGACACTGCTAAATACGGGAAGTCCTAAGAAGAGGAAAGTTTTAAAAAGGATTTTTAGAAAAAGTCCGAAAAAAAGGTAGAGGGGCCCGATTTTTCGAAAATCGGAAAAATGTATCGGGCCTCGATTTTGAAGGTTCGAAAATATTTATGAGTTTTGCGGAATACCGGCTAGAAATAGGCTATTTTGAGTAAAATCGTAAGTCCTAAATTCGGTATACGTCCCGGGTTTTGAAATTGGATAGTTTGAAAAGGATGCAGTTTTTGAAAAGACAATTTTTTGAAAACGACACGGAAACCAAGTAGCATATAGTCACGCAAGCATTATAATGACGCCATGTGTGCTTTACACTAAGTCTCGGTCGGTCTATAAAGGGTCTATACCAGTGCACATAGTCTAGACGTTGATCGGGACGGACTTTCTAAGTCCAGTTGAGCTTAGAACATGCCGCGAAACCCACTCGAATCGACTATGGAAACGTCTGACATATCCATATTGGAGTACATCACGGTATAGTGGGACGTCGGTCGCGAGTACCGGCCCGGGAAAATATGGGGTTATGCATGAACAGTAAAACTAAAACGCGTATTGTACTAGTCAAAGGATTTCTATTTGAGTCTCACCCTGAGGATGCCGATGGTAAGTCACGCATCAGTTAATCCCCAGCAGAGTCGCCAAATTGTGGACATGACATAGGTCCACCTCGACGCGGCCACGCGCGGGTTTGGGGAGGCGAATGAATCTCCATATGAGAATGGATCGAATTGAAATTTAAATCGAAGTGGAGTCGCCACCGAACTTTGTGGGAGTTTGGGCCCGTTCGAACCCACTCTATGTCGTAGTGGGCCATGTACAAAATACGGACCATTTCCGATGTCAGAGTTTATTGGGTTCGTCCCTTTGCATTTGATACCGATACCGTCACTACCGGTTATCGTGTATTGAATGACTCTCGTGCGCCAACGTTTTCGGGCATCCGGAAACAAAGGTTCTGAGTAAGGGGTGAGGGTACGTGTTTGGAAGTTCACAAAGAACACCCAACCCCTCCCGCACTTAGCGGCCTCTAATAGGATATCGAATGACTTTCTAATACGCGCGTTAGTAGTTCGGTTAAATGTTATGCACGCATTATTTTCCCTAAACATGCGAGAAATTTGAAAGGGTTTCTATGTCGATTTAATGCAATTAATTCTAACGTCGAAGTTGAATTTAGCATGTAGGTTCATTTTAGTACAATAAAATAAACAAAACAAATCGACAAGAGAAACAACAAACTTGTTTGTAACAGTATAACGATAATAACGGTTTGCGGATAATGTAATATAGAATGATGTAAATAGAGTGATGCATGATTTTGAAAGTGATGTTCCACGTGATTGATTTGACACGAGTCGACCCAAGTCATAAAAAAAGTATTACCGAAACTTGAAGATGGTGTAGGACTCACGGTTTTGTCATGATAAAGGGTCACTCGATCGAGTCATTGAAGGACTCGACCGAGTGGACCTCTGAAAACGCTTATGTCCCGTATTTTAGACCCTACTCGATCGAGTTATTGGCGAACTCGACCGAGTACGCTGCCACTCGACCGAGTCATCGTGAGACTCGATCGAGTGGAGGTCGAAAAAGCATTTTGTTTCGGTTTTTGGGGTGCCACTCGACCGAGTGGGCTAGGCACTCGGTCGAGTGCCCCCTGTACGAACTAGGGTTCGCTTTGCAATTTGTTATTGATTTCAAAATTGCCTTTTGATTTTGGTAAATCGATGACTTTGTTGAACCGAGCGTAAATATTGTCAGATTTATTCCCAAGTCTTAACTTCAATACTCGTCATATCCCATATTCGATTATTGAACTGATATAGAATATTAGAGGGATAACTTAAAGAAAATAATATAAGTCGTTTTTAAATTAACTAAGGCGGTATGGATTTCCTCCGCGTTTATAGTGTCGTAATTCTAACGAATTATATGTGTGGACATGACATAGGTCCACCCCGACGCGGCCACGCGCGGGTTTGGCGAGGCGAATGAATCTCCATATGAGATGGTCAAATTGAAATTTAAATCGAAGTAGGAGTCGCCACCGAACTTTGAGAGAGTTCGGGCCCGTTCGAACCCCCTCTATGTCGTAGTGGGCCGTATACAAAATACGGCCCATTTCCGATGTCAGAGCTTATTGGGTTCGTCCCTTTGCATTACGATACCGATACCGATATTATCGGATATCGTGTATTGAATGACTCTCGTTGCCAATGGATTTGGACATCCGGAAACCATGGTTCTGAGTAAGGGGTGAGGGTACGTGTTGGGAAGTTCACTAAGAACACCCAACCCCGCCCGCACTTAGCGGCCTTTACTAGGATATCATTCGTTATTGGTGTACACGCGTTAGTTCGACGGTGGAATGATATGCAAAGATTATTTTCCCTAAGCATGCGAGAAAAATTAAATGGGTTGCTAAGTCGTTTAATGCATCTTAAACTAATAACGTCAAAGTTATATTTAGCATGTGAAGTTCGTTTTAGTCTAATAAAACAAAGATGAAAATAAATCGCTACAAACAATGAGCAAACGAGTTAGTAACGATTGAATAAATCGAATAAAGATGTAAATACGATGCTAAAAAAAATAGAAAAAAGGAAGGAAATTATGTCGCTATTCCCGAGGGTCGCGTGACTCGCCTGGGATGCCGGCGGGTCGCGTGATGGGATGCCGGCGGGTCGCGTGATGGGCTGCCTCGGGATAGGTTTTTTGAAAAACTGATAATTTTATTAAACCGCGTATGAATATTGTGTAATTCGTACTCGACTTAATTTAGCGATATTCGTTATATTCGATATTCGACTATGAAATCGATATCAAATATTCGGAATAATTTTAGAAAAAGTTGAAAAAGAAAAAGGTTTTGAGAAAATCGTTTTGTGGAATTAAAAGAAACGATGTTAAAAAAAAAATAGCGAAAGCACAAAAAAAAACCGCGGGATTCAGCCCCCCGCGCGAGTCGCCTGTGAGGGACGCGACTGATGCGCGTCGAATCGTCGCCTATCCAACGCGGTCAAACAATATTTATAAACTCCAACTAACTACTACGTAGTAGCGGTAAGTCGGGGATCGATCCACAGGGACGGGCTAGGTAAAATTGGTCGAGTCAAAGTCTAAGCGTGATTGGGTCGAGAAAGGGGGGTTTTGGGTCGAGAGGTCGAGAGGTCGAGAGATCGAGAGAGGTCGAAAGATCGTAGGCTAGGGTCAATAAGTAGGAAAGGTGTTGGGGAGAGTCGGGATTCGGAAATGGGCTCTAATAGTCTCGGGATCGAGTTTTTGTTACAACGTTAAAAAGGAGAGTGCCACCTTTCGGTATCCTCATCCAACCTACCTAAGCCCGCTTTCGCGATGAAAGGGTAAGTCTCAATCTAAGGTAATTTCTACCCCGAGTTTCCCCATATTGGTAGAAATGAGTCAAGGTCGGCCTAGTCGCGATTCTAAGTCAACAAAGACACAAAAACCTTAACATCGATAATTAACAAGTAAACAACCCACCAACATCCCTTGAATAAAATAATCCAAATCCTCCTCCCTAATTCCCCAACAAAGAAGTCTACTAACAATTCATCATGGAAATCATTTCAACATGCATATTAATTGGATCTAAACAAGATAATGATGAGAAACCAACATAAAAACTAAATTAGAGATTAGGGAGTGGAAGAGAATTATACCAACTATGTAGATCTATAGGAAATAAGAGGATTGCATAAGTAAAGATTGAATCTTTGATGAATAAAGTGAAGAACTTGTTACTAATCCTTCATTAAACCCAACAAATCTTCAAATAAAACTTGAATAATCTTCTTACAAACTTGAGATCTAGATAATTGTTGATGAAAATTATATAGATCTACTATTAATTACTATGTAAACTACTAGAATTTTGGAAGATTTCTACTAGAATACTACTAAACTACTACTAATGGATGGTGGAGTGGTGTAATGTCTTCCCTCCTTAGCACAATGGAGAGGTGACTTGGGCAATAATCTAGGGTTACATATATATAGTGATCTCTTAATGAGTATTTAACATAAAGCCCATAATCTAATCCTTGCCCATTAGTGAGACTTTGTCCTTTGAGATGCAACTTTGCCCAATGAGTCTTCATAGGGTGAAGTTTTGCCCTGCGGTTGACGACATTAGCACCACCGGGTGAAATTTCACCCGGTGAGATTTTCCTCTCGAATCGCCATTTTTGGCGCTTTTCTCCATCGGGCGAAATTTCACCCGTTGGGCGAAATTTCGCCCGGTCGTTTCGCCCGGTCATCTCATAGGGTGAAATTTCACCCTATGAACTTTTTGTCCAAAATGGCAATCTGGGGAGGAACACCGTCGGGCGAAATTTCGCCCGGTCAAATTCTCATCGGGTGAAATTTTGCCCTGTGACTTCAGAGGGCCATAAATCTCTCGTTTGATCTCCTATTGGGGCGTGTGATATGTCATTGAAAAGATAAGAAGATAAGATTTCACCTCCAACTGGAATCGCTTCGATCCGAGGTCTAGAACTCTAGATATATCCATTTGAAGTTCGACCTCTCCGGTGAAGATGCACAATGGACATGAAGTTTTTCCTTTTCACTCAAGGTTTCACCTCTTGGGTTTGGACTTTGGATTTTAAGTTGTGTGCTTTGCTTTTCGGACGATCTCCCTCTCTCTCTCATGCTCATAGGAGCTCGGACACAATTTTGGTCGAAAATCCTTTCAAAATAGACAGAAAACTACCAAAAACACGTAAAATGCAAAACCGAGATGCTAATGCGAGAATTACTCAAAATACGGCGATAATCGCACTTTATTCTCGCAAAACGAAGGAAAAACGGGTCTAAATGGGAGGAAAAACGGTCCAAATTTGGCACACAATAGCGACTCGCCTGGGCTGCTGTCCCGGCTCGTTTATTTTCGAAAATCGGTAATTTTTATAAATCGTGTACAAATATGGATTAATGTATACTCGATTTATATTTTCGATATTTGTCGTATTCGATATTCGATTATGAAATCGATATCGAATAGTTAGAATGATTTTTTTAGAAAAAGTTTTATGAAAATATTTTTGAAATGTCGTTTATTAGAAAAAAATAGAAAAAATGCGACAACGATCCATATTAAAAACGGACCGACCACACGACTCAAAAAAGGAAAAAAGGACGAGAAAGAGGAAGAGAAAAGGAGAGAGTCGGGTTTGATTTACACCCTCAACCTACATGCTTTGTTTTCTCGCAATAAGGCTCGTCGGAAAGTGGCTTAAACACGGGAGCGTCGAGATGATGTGGATGAGTTAAGGTGTCGTGGAGGGTGACGGGTTTTGGTCGGCTTGTGGGGTCGGATTCGTCGGGTTGGTTTTGACGGTATTTCGATGCTAGTTTTGGATGTATGTCGTAGATGAGAATAATTGATGCGTAATTGATAGATGTATTGTAGATAATTGATGTAGATGTAGGTATGAATGTATTTTTGATGTGTCGTGAGGGTCTTATTTATAGGAGAGGTCCTCGATGGAAGCTGGGAAAGGTATCTCGTTTAGGTGATGAGAAATACCGGTTTGGATAGGAAAATGCAAGAAGCTGAAAGGAACGAGAAGTCCGTTACTTGGCGAGGAAGTCACGGAATCTCGGCTGAAAGGGGGATTGGCCAAGTATTTTGATGCTCGGTCAGTAAATCGATTTGGTTTACGAATAGAATTCCTACTTGAGATCGAATTCTATCCTTGAATTAATGGATTTATTTAATATTTTCGAGGCTGATATTTTGTAGTATCTGAGCCTAGGCCGAACTGGTGAGGTGTCACGGCTGGTCCGTGTACCTCGGAAAAATATCTTTGACCGGGTTTGACCCGGTCGCTAAAAGACGGTTTTTCCCCTGGTGCCGGATTCGACCCAAATTACTCTTATTTGACTCGAAACGACCTACTGGGCCTGGATTTGAGGTTGGTTTTGTAAGATTTGTACTCCGTAAAAAGCCTAAACCAAATGTCCATGATTTCGAGCCCATATCCGAGTCCATTAAAGCACGTTTGAGTTCGATCATCATCGGGTGTTTGGCGGGAACTACTATAGACACCTGGCGGTCAAAATGCGGGTGTCTACAGAGCCCCCACTCTGACTGAGGCTTGGACAAGGCAAAAGTCAGAGTAGCTACCAGGCCAATCGAGGATTAAGACCTGGCAGACTTCTGATCGGGTCGTTTATAGTCCATTAGACTTGCGTGAAGGGCTCGCCAGCCATAAGACAGAAATCATACCTGGATAGATGCCAATAATGTAGCGGGGACTTTGCCTGAAAAGTCTTGGGTGTGTCTGTTTACAGACACATCCCATCTTGGATTTGTGTGGGGAGCTTGCCTTGGAAGCTATGGGTGTGCCTATTTACGGACACATCCCATCTTGGAGTTGCGTGGGAGCTTGCCTTGGAAGCTCTGGGTGTATCTGCTTACAGATACATCCCGATTCCTTAGTAAAAAATGTTGCCTGAGCCTTCCACTGGGGAGTTTTTTAGAATTCTTCGGGAGTCTTGGATGCACCTGTTTGTTGACACATAACAATTTGTATGTAACATTTAGGTGAAATACCGACTCACGCTGGGGAAGAAATTATTTTTGATTGATTTTTTGAAAGAAAATGGTGAAAAAAAATTCGAAAACTTTTGGAAATAAGAATGCTTAGGATGACTTGATTCCTGATCAGATTCTGACACGGACTCCTAAAATCCTCTGGTTAGGCCTTTATGCCTAGATGATGTATGATAAAAATTCCTATTCCCGTGGTGACTAGGAAAGGGATTTTCTCAAATGGCTAAGTTTTGCAAATTTTAAAATGAGAATTTGAAGAGAGAGATATACCAACAGATTCGACTCTGGACGCGTGAGGACGAGTTGACAGACACGACTTTGACTCTCTAAGGGTTAGATCGTGACTCGGTAGGGGGTGGGCCACCTAAGATGACAAGACTCTTAAGTTGCGTTATTTCGTAGCCTAGGCGAGTTGCAACATGGTCGAATCCTCGGAATGGGAAAGATATGTTATGAGACTGTTTCCGTACGATAGGACTTTGCGGTAGCAATGCCGTAGACTGGTGTTCTTTTGAATTTTTTTTTGGGTTTCGGGGTATGTTCTCGAAGTAGGTATTGCTTCGAGTCCCTGACAAATTCTCGTCTTCAACTGAGCCGAGTACTAGGACACTCTATAGAAAGGAAGCTAGTGTTTGAAAAGTATTTGGATTTTTGTGAGTGGAAGGAAAACTTCTGCCGAAGAGAAGCCCCCAGAATGAGAAAGCTAACTGTTGAGAACATGACAGTGTCGTGACCGGAATGATGATGCTTTTTGAATGTGTGTCAATATGGGTGGTTGTGCCTCTGTTGAAAGGCTGCCTACGTATTCACGTGTAGTGAAATCAAACCAAGCCGTAGTTCAGTGTTGAAATATATAATGGTGCCTAGTCTAATAGGACTTTGTGTGTAACTAGCCATATTGACGGTGCAAGCTAGGTGCATTCCCAATGATGTCGTGATCAAAGGGATAGAATGGTTAGGATGTTGATCCTGTGACTGTGAGCGTTCTCCGAGGTAGCTCCCAGAGGTGGTGTGAACTATTTGGGCATGTTCTATGCCAACCGCAAGTTGAGTTCCCGTGTTTGGGCTGGTAACTGGTTTAGATGTTTTTGGAAATGTGGTGCTAGGTCGTAAGAGGCTTTGATGATTCGAAATCTGGAACTCGATTTTGTGGAGCTAAGGCTTAGAGGGTAAGGTATTGCGATGTGGTAGGAAAGGGGGAAGTCGAGTAAAAATGACTCGGACTTCGATTGGGCAGGTTGATAATGCGAGATCTGGTTTTCATGTCTGGCCCTAAAGGTTAGGGTGTATCCTATGGAGCTTGAATTCTCAAAATTTTGGGCTGTCTCTAGCCTAGGTCTCGAGAACGTCTTGAGGGTTGTAATGTGGGAAGGTTAGATGTGGTGTTAGCTGACCAGCTTGACTGTCTCTCCCTTATTTGATGGTACAGGTAATGATAATTTTTGAATTGACCGTTTCACTTGAGTTGACCGTTGACCATGGTCATGGGTTTTTGAATTTTTTTGGTTGACCTCTTAGCCCCGGTCTTGGGATGTTGATTTGAGTTGACCGTGCCCCGGTCATGGGTGACTCTTTTTTTTTTATGACGACTTGCTTTTTTGGCCTTTTGCTTTTTTTCTCTTGGACTTTTGATTTTTTTTTTGTCTAGTTTCTTTTCTTTTTTCCTGTTGGTCAGATTAGCACCTAAGGTAGGGATTGGTTGATCTTATTGGATGGGTGTTTATTGTGGGGAAATGGGCTTGCCTCCCGTCTTGAACCCAAACTAGGAGACTACCTAGATTTGTCATAGGATTCGATACTGCTCATGCTAGGGGTAGTTATGTGGCTTTTCTATACCAGACATGGAACAGGTAAAAGGAAAACACGGGCTCAGTTTCCTGCAGTTATTATAAATGTGCCTATAATAGTCACGTGCATGTGCTCACAGTGTATGATGGTGTTCATCATGTTCTCGGAAACACATAAGGAAAGTATATATGAGAAATAGAAAAGATGAATTTATTGAATTTTGAAAAAAGTGGACAGAATACAACTGACTCTGACTTTGACTTGGTGAAGGAAATAGAACATCCTAGACTCGGACTCAGACTCGGGCTTAAACCAAATCTAGACTCTCGGATGATGTTGTCATTTATCGTCGGCTTCTGAGAACTCGAGTTGATGTCCAGTATAAACTTCACCCAGATCTTCATTGTGTCGAAGATCGTCTTCAATCCTAGTGCCCATTTCGGTAAGCATTGCAAAGTTTGAAATGTCGGCATACCTAAGATGGATGCGGTAGGAGGGTAGGAGGTTATTGATGAATGCCTCCACTAGTGTCTTCTCGCTGGGCTTGTCTAGTAGCTTAACACTCTCAGTCCGCCAACGTTGAAGGTATTTGGTGAAACCCTCTGTTGGATTTTGGGCCATGACTTCTAAAGTACGCATCGTGGTCTGGATCTCGGTATTATTGGCGTAATTCCGAGCGAACTTCATCGCCACGTCATCCCAAGCCTTGTACTTCTTGGAGTCAAGCCTGTAGTACCAGGCTTTTGGGTACTTCTCGAGGGAGGAAGCGAACAGGTGCTTGAACATGGTTGATTTCACTCCTTTGATGGCCATGAATTCTTTGAAAGCCCGGATATGTAATACCGGGTCTTCAGTCCCGTTGAACATTGGTAGGCCCGTCAAGTTGAGGTTAGCGGGCAGCTCGTCGGTCAAAGGTGAATAGGAACGAGCATTTTTCGTATGGATTGAATTGTTGGTCGACAGGTGGACATGTTCCTCCAGCTTACTGACGGCGTTGACCAGTTCAGCTATGGGCCCAGTGGTTTCATTCCCGACCTTAGGAGTCCTTTGTTCCAAGGCACTCAAACGGGTGGTAATGGCTGTTTGGTCGGTCCTCATCTGCGTCAGTTGATCTTGTATCTTAGCCAACGAGGCGGTCAGTGCGTCTATGGCTTGTTGAGTCATGGTTCGGGTGAAAGGTGGCCTGTCTGTAAGAACACCGTGTAATCAGAATCAGACCCAGATCGAAGAGTGCATCCCGAGCAAGAAGACAAAGGACTAGACTCGGATAGAAGACCGAAAACCGACTCCTAGACGGGTGACTCGTGGACGGTGGGCTTTCCTTAGGATTTTGGCAAAAATGGGCCTAGTCCCGTGTGAAGAAAGATCTTCGTGTGAGCTATTCCCCAGACTTTGGACCCTAAAGTGTAACTGGGCTTCTCTTTGTAGGAGTTTGTCCTACGTAGGTGGGCCGTGCCTTGTCAAATAAGGCGGACTGGGATGGGGTAGAAACTTCGCGATGTAAGATCGACGGAGTTTCGACGCTATGGACTCTAACAACTTATGACAGGACCCGACACTGCTAAATACGGGAAGTCCTAAGAAGAAGAGAGCTTCGAAAAGAGGATTTGGATTTGAAAACCGAACAATGTCGGATAGGATGGCCCGAATTTTTTTGAAAATAAAAAAGAACGTTACCGGGCCGAGATTTCGAATTTTTGAAAAGGTTTGGACAGCATACCGGCTAAAAATAGGCTATTTTGAGTCAAAATCATAAGTCCTAAATTTGGTAGCTTTCCGGGTTTTGAAAAATGGATATGTTTGAAAAGGATGCAAGTTTTTTTTGAAAACGACGGTTTTTTGAAAAGACGACCAAAGAAAATCAAGTAGCACGTAGACATGAAAACAGTATAATGACACCATGTATGCTCTTAATCTAAGTCTCGGTCTGTCGAATAGGGTCTATACCAACGACGATAGCTTTCTCGCAAATCAGGACGGTCTTCCTAAGCCGAGTTGGTCTTAGAACCTGCCGTAAAACCCATGCGAGTTCCGCCATCGAAGTCTTTAGCGCGCCCATTTAGGAACGCACCGTGGTATAGTGGGACGTCGGTCACAAGTAACCAGCCCGGGAAAGAATTGGGTTATGCATGAACCATTGGACTAAAACGTGTACATTACTATTCGAACGATTTCTTTTCGAGTCTCACCCTGAGGATGCCGATGGTAAGTGACTCATCAGTTGATCCCAGCGGAGTCGCCAAATTGTGGACATGACATAGGTCCACCCCGACGCGGCCACGCGCGGGTTTGGGGAGGCGAATGAATCTTCATATGAGATGGTCAAATTGAAATTTAAATCGAAGTTGGAGTCGCCACCGAACTTTGTGGGAGTTCGGGCCCATTCGAACCCACTCTATGTCGTAGTGGGCCGTATACAAAATATGGCTCATTTCCGATGTCAGAGCTTATTGGGCTCGTCCCTTTGCATTACGATACCGATACCGACATTATCGGATATCGTGTATTGAATGACTCTCGTTGCCAATGGATTCGAACATCCGGAAACCATGGTTCTGAGTAAGGGGTGAGGGTACGTGTTGGGAAGTTCACTAAGAACACCCAACCCCGCCCGCACTTAGCGGCCTTTACTAGGATATCGTTCGTTTTTGGTGTACACGCGTTAGTTCGACGGTGGAATGATATGCAAAGATTATTTTCCCTAAGCATGAGAGAAAAATTAAATGGGTTGCTAAGTCGTTTAATGCATATTAAACTAATAACGTCAAAGTTATATTTAGCATGTGAAGTTCGTTTTAGTCTAATAAAACAAAGATGAAAATAAATCGCTACAAACAATGAGCAAACGAGTTAGTAACGATTGAATAAATCGAATAAAGATGTAAATACGATGCTAAAAAAAATAGAAAAAAGGAACGAAATTTTGTCGCTATTCCCGAGGGTCGCGCGACTCGCCTGGGATGCCGGCGGGTCGCGTGACGGGCTGCCTCGGGATCAGTTTTTTGAAAAATCGATAATTTTATTAAACCGCGTATGAATATTGTGTAATTCGTACTCGACTTAATTTAGCGATATTCGTTATATTCGATATTCGACTATGAAATCGATTTTAAATATTCGGAATAATTTTAGAAAAAGTTGAAAAAGAAAAAGGTTTTGAGAAAATCGTTTTGTGGAATTAAAAGAAACGATGTTAAAAAAAATTAGCGAAAACACAGAAAAAAACCGCGGGTTTCAGCCCCCCGCGGGAGTCGCCTATGAGGGACGCGACTCGCGTGGGCTGCTGTCCCGGCTCGTTTATTTTCGAAAATCGGTAATTTTTATAAATCGCGTACAAATATGGATTAATGTATACTCGATTTATATTTTCGATATTCGTCGTATTCGATATTCGATTATGAAATCGATATCGAACAGTTAGAATGATTATTTTAGAAAAAGTTTTATGAAAATATTTTTGAAATATTTTTTATTAGAAAAAAAATAGAAAAAATGCGAGAACGACCCATATTAAAAACGGACCGACCACACGACTCAAAAAAGGAAAAAAGGACGAGAAAGAGGAAGAGAAAAGCAGATAGTCGGGTTTGATTTACACCCTCAACCTACATGCTTTGTTTTCTCGGAATAAGGCTCGTCGGAAAGTGGCTTAAACACGGGAGCGTCAAGATGATGTGGATGAGTTAAGGTGTCGTGGAGGGTGACGGGTTTTGGCCGGCTTGTGGGGTCGGATTCGTCGGGTTGGTTTTGACGGTATTTCGATGCTACTTTTGGATGTATGTCGTAGATGAGAATAATTGATGCGTAATTGATAGATGTATTGTAGATGATTGATGTAGATGTAGGTATGAATGTATTTTTGATGTGTCGTGAGGGTCCTATTTATAGGAGAGGTCCTCGATGGAAGCTGGGAAAGGTATCTCGTTTAGGTGATGAGAAATACCGGTTTGGATAGGAAAATGCAGGAAGCTGAAAGGAACAAGAAGTCCGTTACTTGGCGAGGAAGTCACGGAATCTCGGCTGAAAGGGGGGTTGGCCGAGTATTTTGATGCTCCGTCAGTAAATCGATTTGGTTTTCGGATAGAATTCCTACTTGAGATCGAATTCTATCCTTGAATGGATTTATTTAATATTTTCGAGGCTGATATTTTGTAGTATCTGAGCCTAGGCCGAACTGGTGAGGTGTCACGGCTGGTCCGTGTACCTCGGAAAAATATCTTTGACCGGGTTTGACCTGGTCGCTAAAAGACGGTTTTGCCTCTGGTGCCGGATTCGACCCAAATTAGTCTTATTTGACTCGAAACGACCTACTGGGCCTAGATTTGAGGTTGGTTTTGCAAGATTTATACTCCGTAAAAAGCCTAAACCAAATGTCCATGATTTCGAGCCCATATCCGAGTCCATTAAAGCACGTTTGAGTCCGATCATCATCGGGTGTTTGGCAGGAACTACTATAGACACCTGGCGGTCAAAATGCGGGTGTCTACAATATGACAACTATTTTAGCATCAACGAAAACCGCGCTAATTAATTTATTTGACTAAATTGTTTAGATTCAACATCCAATTATTGAATTGGTATCGAATCTAGTAGATTGACCCTTTTGCTTTGAATTGAAAGACTTGATTCCTCGGCTTCCCGACATCGTAATAAATCCCTAAAGATTATGTGATGTCGGATCCACGTCAACGGGTTTTGACCCTTATAAAAAAAAAGGTATCTGTTTTTAGAAAAAAGTTTTGAAATTGACGGGATATGCGATGAATGATGACGCGAACAAAAGTAAAAAGAGACTAACGTTTAAGTTGACTTGCTTCAATAATCAAGCGCTAGAGGTGTCGGGATAAGCGGCCGACAACGCTGGGTGCAATACCCTTGTATATTCGGGTTTTCTTATTCCGACATCCTTCGCACTCGACACAAATCCACAAGTATTTTAATGCTTTTAATACTAGTAATTATTAGCGATATTATAGACGCAATCAAAATAAATAAATAAAAGAACGATGACAACGGTGACGGATGACGCGAGGAAGAAGAGAAAGGAGAAGAAAGGGGTTTTTGCACCCTCAACCTACATGTTCTTGTTCTCGGACGGGACTCGTAGTTGTGGCTAGCACGGGAGTATCGAGTATGTAGGCTAAGTTATGGTGATTAGGGTTTGGATTCCTATATGCTAGGGTTAGGGTTTGAGTGTAGTATTGATTAGGGTTTTTTTTAGGGTTCAAAAGTTGTCTTGAAGTGTGTGCATGGAGGTGTTTATATAGGAATAGCTATGCTCCTCCGGTTAGGGTTACTCGACCGAGTAGCCCATTGACTCGGTCGAGTGGCCCAAGCGTCTGCAGCTGAGCTTGAATGAGGGCCCACTCGATCGAGTGGGCTGAGCACTTGATCGAGTGGGTCAGCTGGGTCGCACGGGTCCAATGTTTTGGACCTTGAGATGGGTTTTGTATTTGGGCTGAGTTTTTGATGTTCATGTGACTGTTGTTATGTGTCTCGGAAACGGCTTTGACCGGGGTTGACCCAATCGCTAAAAGTCAGTTTTATTTCCGGTGTCGGTTTTGACCCAAATTAGTCTTGTTTGATTGGAAATGACCCACTGGGCCTGGATTTGAGGTTGGTTTTGTGAGATTTGTACTCCGTAAGTGCTTAAGCCAACAACTAATGGTTTCGAGCCCATGTCCGAGCGCGTAAAAACACGTTTGCGTCCAATCATCATCGGGTGTTTTTTTAAAACTGTCATAGACACCTGGCAGTCAAAATGCGGGTGTCTACAACGGGATAAGAAAACACGAATGCAAGGATGTTTCATCCGACGCGGCCGATCGCTTATCCCGACACCCCGAATGTTTGATTGTTGAAGCGAGTCAACATCAACAAAGTTGTTTTTATTTTCGTCACATTGGCATCAACATCGCATACATTGATTTCTAAAACCTTTTTTTATTATTCATATTTTTTTGAGTCGAGACCTTTTGATGCGGATCCGACATCAAACAATTCGCAAGAATTAATTATGATGTCGGGATGCGGAGGGAATCAAGTCGAGTTTTTTTAATTCAAGTGTCGATCTATTAGATTCGATACCAATTCAATAACTGGATGTCGAATCTAAAGATTTAGTCAAATAAGTTAACTTAACACGATTTCTCGTTGATGCTAAAATAGATGTCAAACAATTCGCAAGAATTAATACGACACTATAAACGCGGAGGGAATTTATATCGTTTTGGTTAATTTAAAACAACTTATAATAAAAAAAAATTATCTCGCTCTAATATCTGATGTCGATTCAGTAATCGCACGTTGGATACGACGAGTATCATACACACGAATCGAGCATAAATTATGCAATATTTATGCCCGATTCAACACAATCAACGACTTATCAAAATCCGAATCGAGCATAAATTATACAATATTTATGCCCGATTCGGCAGAATCATCGAATTAGCAAAATCAAAAGCAATTTCGAAATCGATAACAAAATCGCAGGCGAACCCTAGTTCGTACAGGGGGCACTCGATCGAGTGCCTAACACACTCGGTCGAGTGGCACCCCAAAAAACGAGACAGAATGCTTTTTCGACCACCACTCGACCGAGTCTCGCAATGACTCGATCGAGTGGCAGCGTACTCGGTCGAGTTCGTCAATAACTCGATCGAGTAGGGTCTAAAATACGGGACAGAAGTTTCTTTCAAGGACCACTCGATCGAGTCCGCCAATGACTCGATCGAGTGGCCTTATCACGACAAATACCGTGAGTCCCACATCGCTTTTTCCACTCTCGATAATACCTTTTTTTATGACTTAGGTCAACACCTGTCTAATCTATCACGTGAAACATCACTTTTCAAAACCATGCATCATCCCATTTATGTCTTTTCATATTATATTATTCGCAAACCGTTATTATCGTTATATTGTTACTAACAAGTTTGTTATTTTTCTTATCGATTTTTCTTGTTTTTTTATTGTACTAAAATGAACCCACATGCTAAATTTAACTTTGACGTTAGAATTAGTTGCATTAAATCGATCTAGAAACCCATTCAATTTCTCACATGCTTAGGGAAAACAACGTTTTCATATCATTTAACCGAACTACTAACGCGCGTATTATAAAGTCATTCGATATCCTAGTAGAGGCCGCTAAGTGCGGGCGGGGTTGGGTGTTCTTAGTGAACTTCCCAACACGTACCCTCACCCCTTACTCGGAACCTCGGTTTCCGGATGCCCGAAACCGTTGGCGCACAAGAGTCATTCAATACACGATATCCGATAATGTCGGTATCGGTATCAAATGCAAAGGGACGGGCCCAATAAACTCTGACATCGGAAATGGGCCGTATTTTGTATACGGCCCACTACGACATAGAGTGGGTTCGAATGGGCCCGAACTCCAACAAAGTTCGGTGGCGACTCCACTTCGATTTAAATTTCAATTCGATCCATTCTGATATAAAGATTCATTCGCCTCCCCAAACCCGCGCGTGGCCGCCTCGGGGTGGACCTATGTCATGTCCACACTCGGCTACCCACCAATTTTTTGTAAATTGCGTTTTGATTCATCAATAAAATTCTACATTTATAAAATAATAATAATAATAATAATAATAATAATAATAATAATAATAATAATAATAATAATAATAATCCTCTGTTTTATAATCAAAATTCAAAAACCCAACAGCTTAGCTTTATTTCTCCCTTGAAATAAGCAACTTAAAATACAATACTACTAAAATTATTTTGCATCAAAGTCTAAATTGGAGAAAAGAAAAATGAATGGAAGAGTGTAAAGAAGAGGGGAATAATAATAATAATAATAATAATAATAATAATAATAATAATAGATGGGGGTAGGCACCACAGGACACCCGTAGCTGGTCGCCGGCAAACTAGGGAGCAGACCACCCACGAAGGGTCAACGGCGGACCCACTTGGTGGGGTGGCACCCTAGCCGGCACCAGAGAAGGAGGAGGTCCGTACAGGTATTTGCCCTATAAATATCGAGGAGGCCTCCACAAGAAAGGGGATCACAAAATATACATCATACATCTCTCTAAAAGCTAAGTGAATCCTTCACTAAAAGAGATCGCCTCTTTAGCCCCGTTCACTGAGTTGAGCGTCGGAGAGGCAACCTCGGACACCCTCTGAGGCCCTCGTTTGTTCATTGTGCAGTTACGGAGCACGAGGCTGCTCTAACGTGAAGAAGGAACGCGTCGGTCATCGCCGGCCAGACACATTCGATTGTTTGCTACCCAAGCAATTTGGCGCCGTCTGTGGGGAACGTCAACAAAAAGTTCCTTGCTCTAAAGAATCGATCGAAACACTTACAAATGGCAAACCAGGGTGCTGCTGGCGCCCCCGAGGAAGCCCAAAATGATGCCGACCTCGAGGTCACGGAGGCCTCCTTCCCCGTAAACCAACCAAGGAACACGGATAAGGGAAAAGGTCTCATGGGTGCAACATCCTCCCCGGTGGTGGCCGCCTCGGCCAATGCTCCAGCAGACATGTTCACCCCAGAGCAGCTGTCCGCCGCCCAGAATCTCTTCGCGGCATTCCTAAAATCGTCTACGCCCGACGCCCCAGCCACCATAGTCCCGGCCCAGGCAGCACTGGCCCCCGAGCCTATCACCAGAGCCCCCAGAGGGTTAACGTCTTGCCAAGAGATCTCTTCCCCGAATGTCCATGATCGTTGACCCCAGAGGAAAGGAAGCGCCAGTACCAGGAGAAGTGCAGGCGTACCGTCTGGATGAGGAGAGGATCGAGCTAAACAAGAGAAGACAGGGATACGTACCCCGGCGACCGTCGCCCTACCATCCGGAAATGAGACGGGGAATCCTAACGCCGGTCACCGATATAAGGGGAAACAACGACTCCCCCCCGGATGAAAGGAGACGAGAAAGGAGCAGGAGTCACACTTCTACGATGGGCCACAGGCTAGGCCCCGGCTCCAGGAAGGCCAGGCGGAGCCACAGCCTCCAGAGAACCGTCCATCATCGCCTCGGCCAAAGGGAAAGGGACGGCGGACCCACGAAAACCTTGAGAGAGCGGTTTGGCAGGAGAGAAGATAGGCGAAGGCCCGACAGCCCCGAGGGGCGTGGGTCGGTATTCATGCGGTTGACGGGCAAAACCACCGGCACAGGCGGGGGAAGCGAATACACCCGTCAAAGTGTATCCCCTAAACAAAATGCCTCGGTAACCTGTCAGTCCCACAGGGAAGCACGCTCCACCCCAGAGGAAGACGAGGACGAATCCAAATGGACCACACCCGCCAAGAAGGCTCCCCAGAAGGAAAGACCCATAGTGTCGCCGTTCCATCCGGAGGTAACAGAGCACCCAATGCCTAGGGTAAAAGTACCGAATATTTAGTTTGACAGAATGACGAACCCTAAAGATCATCTGGCGGCATACGAAAGCTACATGGCCATGTACGAGCTTGATGACGCCGTTTTGTGCAGGGTATTCCCCACCACCCTCACTGGGTTCGCTTAATCGTGGTTCAGAGGGCTGCCAAGGTCATCCATTCGGACTTTCAAGGGCCTCAGCATGGCATTCATCGACCAATACGTGGGGAGCCGCCGTAGGTAAATCGTGACGGTGGACTTGATGACCATGAGACAGGGCCCAAAGGAAACCATCAGGGAGTACATCAGGAGGTTTGACCTGGAATGCCAGCAAATAAGGACCATCGACGCATCGACATCCGCCTGTGCTCTTACTCACACGATGGCCGATGGCCCGCTCAAAAGCCACTTGCTTTGGGAAAGGCCGACATCCTTGGTAGAGGTAAGGCGAATAGGCGAAGGATACATAAACGAGGAGGACTACAAAACTCGGCATGACGACCCCTCGCCACCCAGGATTCGCCGCTCTCCCACCAGTGCAGTAGGCGAGAGGGAACCCCCAGAAGGAATAGGAGCCGTGGAGAGAGAAGAATTGAGAGAACGACTTACATACCTAAATTCGACCGCTACGCCGCGCTAACCCGACCGAGGGCCGAGATCTTCGACATAGAAAGGAACAACAGAAAGTGGGGGAATCCCAGGCCGGTCAGGGTTGGCCCTCGAATCGACCCAAATAAGTACTGTGCGTTCCATGATCAGAAGGGGCACACAACTGAAGAATGCCGAAACCTGAAAGACGAGATTTAGGGCCTCATAAACCGAGGGTCATTAGCGGCGTACGAGGCGAGAACCCTGCGCAATGGCAACGATGCCGGCAATAATAACAACAACAACAACAACAATGATAACGCCCGACAAAAACAAAGACAGGCCTGAAAAAAGGAAAGAGCCCAACGTCATTAACATGATGGGCGAAGGGACCCCCATGGAAGGAACGAGCAGGCGGCAGATTAAGAGACACCTAAGGGAGCTATCTCAACATATTTGCTACGCCGACTAGCCCAGGCAGGACGTCATCCCTACCCTCAGCATCACAGGCGACGATTACGGACGAGTAACATACCCTCACAGCGACCCTCTATTCCTGACGGTGAAAATAGGCGACTACACGGTCAAGAGATGTATGATAGGCACGGGCGCCTAGACCAATGTGCTATATATAGAAGCCTTCGAGGAAATGAGGTTAGACAAGAGGCACCTCAAGCCAATGGCCGACACACTATATGGTTTTTCCGGCACGCTGTATGGTTTTTCCGGCACCGGCGTGGTACCAATGGGTATGATCGACCTCCCCGCGATGTTTGGGGAAGGGGAGGAAGCAAAGACAGTGGCAGTCCAGTTCGTAGTAGTACACGCCAAGTCAGCCTATAACCCATTGAATTGCCGAATAACCCCGGACGAGGTGCACGCCCTAGTGTCCATACGGGCCCTAACCATGGCCTACGTCACCGATAGGAACACCGAAGGAAAGTTGTACGGCGACCAGGATTCCACCAGAACTTGCAATTCAATAGCCCTGAAGCGATTCCAGAAAGAGATGAAAGGCAAGCGAAAAGCCGACTCCATCCCCGACGAAGAAAGAACCACGGCCTCAAAAGCACTCAGAATCACTGAGCATACGGCTCCCATACTTGACGCTTAGAGCCTGGGGGGAAAGCACGGTGGTAGAGTTGGAGCCAGGTCGACTTGTCCTTGTGGGGGCCGACCTAGAACCAGGATATCAAGAGCGCCTCGTCAGCCTACTGAAGGACAATGCCGATGTGTTCGCCTACTCGCCAGACGAGATGACAGGAGTCGAACCCGAGGTAACGGTGCACAAATTGAACGTCGACCCAGCTTACCGGCCAGTCAGACAAAACAAGAGAACCATGTCGGCAGAAAAAGACGACGCCATCTGCAACAAGGTCGATAAGATACTAAAGGCCGGATTCATAGAAACCTATGACTACCCCGAATGGTTGGCGAATGTAGTAATGGTGAAGAAGTCGTCAGACGCCTAGCGTATGTGCGTCGACTTCACCAACCTCAACAAAGCATGCCCAAAGGACTGCTACCCGCTGCCCAGGATCGACCAACTGATGGATGCCACAAGCGTGCATTCCATGTTAAGCTTCCTAGTCGCCTTCTCCGGGTACCACCAAGTCTTTCTGTGGGGCCCGGACAAGGTCAAGTGCGCATTCATCACTAGCGCCGGTACGTTCATGTACAAAATGATGCCGTTCGGATTAAAAAATGCGAGTGCCACCTACCAGAGGCTGGTAGACAAAATCTTCAAAGAACAGTGAGGGAGAAACATGGAGATGTATGTAGACGATGCGATTGTAAAAAGAAAGGCGGGCGAGCAACACCTAGACAACTTAAAAGAAATGTTCCACTCACTAAGGAAATACAAGATGAAACTGAACCCCAAGAAATGCACGTTCGAAGTAAGGTCGGGAAAATTTGTAGGTTTCCTAGTAAGCGCTAGAGGGATAGACGCCAACCCAGAAAAGGTAAGAGCCATTCAAGATTTACTAAAGCCAAGAACGATAAGAGATACCCAAAGGCTTACAGGGAGGATGACGGCCCTAGCACGGTTCATATTGAGGGCAGCCGACAAATCCACCCCTTTCTTCGGAGTACTAAAAGAAAACAAGCATTTCAAATGGGAAGAAGACCACAAGACAACGTTCGCAGATTTAAAAGAACACCTAAAGACATTGCCAACCTTGGTGCGACCAACAGAGGGCAAGAAGTTATATGTGTACATTGTCGTCGCTAACGTGAAAGTAAGCGCTGTCATCCTCAAAGAGGAGGATAGAACCCAACAGCCTATATATACTTCATCAGCCACGCGCTGGGACTAGTGGAGAAGAACTACCCAATGGTAGAGAAGGCGGCATACAGCGTGGTAATAGCCGCCAGGAAACTGCGCCCCTACTTCGATGCGCACCTGATCACCGTCCTGACAAAATTGCCCCTGGAAAAGGCTTTAGAAAAATTCGAGAAGTCATGGTGAATGCTAAAGTGGGCCGTTGAGTTGAACAGTGGGGGAATAACATACCAATCAAGAACCGCGATAAAAGCCCAAGCATTGGCCGACTTCATAGCCGAGTGCTCACACTCGAAGGAAGATGACCCTCCCAGCATGAGTATGGGAGATATTCACCGATGGCTCCGCCACCAGCAACGGCTCAGGAGCGGGCGTCGTCTTGACAAGCCCCGACGGCGAGGAATTCAAGCACACCCTAAGATTCACCTTCCAGGCGTCCAACAATGAGGTCGAGTACGAGACCGTTAAGCCGGGATCCATCTCGCCAAGGCAGCTAGCGCCAAACGAGTCGTTTTATCAACAGACTCGCAACTAGTGACGAACCAAATCAACGAGAAGTACGAGGCCAGGGAACGTCCATGGTGCTATACCTGAAGAAGGTGAAGGAGGAGTTGTCACAACTCAAGTCATATGAAATCAAGCAAGTGCCTAGGTCCTAATACAACCGGGCGGATGCTAGCTAGCTCCAGCCTGCAGGACATCCGACGGTCGATCTGGGTGGACGTAAGGCAAGAGAAAAGCATCACAACGGAAGCTGTGGACCAGGGCAACATCCATAACATAGAGAGCGACGGCGATAATGATTGGCGGACACCCATTATGAGGTACATCTTGAGCAAGCAGCTACATACCAGAGGATCCGGTAAAAGCAAGGTGAATGCCGACCACGGCCTCAAGGTACATGATAATAGAGGACCAGCTATACAAGAAGGGAAACTCGACACCCATCTTAAAATGCCTTAGGCCCTTGGAGGCAGCGGAAGTACTCGACGACATCCACTCGGGAATGTGCGGCCACCATATAAGTGGAAGAAACCTGGCGCACAAGGCAGTTCGGGCCGGATACTATTGGCCGATTATCCTACACGACGCCAGGGAACTGACAAAAAAATGCTGCAACTGCCAAATCCACTCACCGATAATCGACGCACCAGCAAGAGAGTTGCAGCCAATCCTAAACCCGATACCCTTCGCACAATGGGGGATGGACATCCTAGGACCATTCACGACTGCGTCCAGGGGCAGAAAATTTGTGATTGTGGCTGTAGAATACTTCTCAAAATGGATGGAAGCTGAAGTCGTCCCAAGCATCACCGAGCTGACAGTGCGGAAGGTGATTTGGCGCAATGTAATAACCAGGTTCGGGTACCGAAGGTGTTACTCTTCGACCACGGTCACTTGTTCAACAACCCTCCCATAAGAGAATCGTTGGGAGGGTTAGGAGTCGCCATAGCCTACTCCGCCGTCTGCCACCCTCAAATGAACGGTCAAGCCGAGTCGGCCAACAAACAAATTCTCAACGGGCTGAGGAAAATGTTGGAAGACCTCAAAGGAAGGTGGGCGGATGAACTCCCCGGTGTGCTCTGGTCGTTGAGGACGACACAAAAAGCAGCTATCGGCCACTCGCCATTCGGCCTCGTCTACGAGACAGAAGCATTACTCCCTATAGAAGTTCGCGTTCCATCGGCCCGTAGCAAGTAATTCCGGGGATGGAGACACGAACAAGGCGGCCATGACAGAGGCCCTAGATCTAGTAGAGGAAACCAGAGAGGAAGCATATGTGAACCTGGTGGCATACCAACAACGTATGAAGAAAGCGTACAATCAGAGGGTCAACCACGGGAAGTTCCAAGTAGGGGACCTTGTCCTCAGAAAGTTGGCGGCAGTCGGCAAAGCGAACGAGCATGGGAAACTCAGTGCCAATTGGGAGGGCCCATATGAAATAACCAAGAACATGGGACCAAGCACCTACAGGCTCAAGGACGGCGAAGGACGTGATCTGCCATCACATTGGAACACAGACACCGTCAGAAGATACTACGTCTAAGGGCGTGTAGGCCCACTTATGTTTTGACTACCGGCAGGGGACGACCGGACCTGTCGACGACCCTGCCTCTAGAATTCTTGTAAGCCCTTTAAGGAGGAGGGACCTTTTCTTTGTTAATCTACTTGCTCCCCGTTCATTATCTTCTCGAACAACAAGCAGGAGGCAATAAAGGGGGGGGGGGGATCCCCTATTGACTTAGCACAAGGAAGGGATACCCCACCAAAAATGGCTAGGGTCCTCCATCCACAATATGGGGGTATAAGCCCAACTCCGTCTGGGTGCCATAGCCCCGGGCGACAAACTGGCTAGGGTCCCCCCATCCACAGTATGGGGGCATAAGCCCAAGTCCGTCTGGGTGCCATAATCCCAAGCAAAAAACTGGCTAGGGTCCCCCATTCACAGTATGGGGGCATAAACCCAAGTCCGTCTGGGTGCCATAGCCCCAGGCGGCAAACTGACTAGGGTCCCCCATCCACACTATAGGGGCATAAGCCCAAGTTCGTCTGGGTGCCATAGCCCCAGGCGGCAAACTGGCTAGGGTCTCCAATCCATAGTATGGGGGCATAAGCCCAAGTCCGTCTGGCTGCCATAGCCCCAAGTGGCTGATGGAGGGATTTGTCGTGAATCCCGACACCAAATAACAAACGCACCTAAACTAAGTAGTTAGGGTAAGTCGGGTCGAACCACAAGGACGGAAAAAAGATTAGACTAGAGTTCACCTAAAAACGAGACTAAGTCACAAGATAACAAGGGAAGATAATAGTTGAGACTTGATTAACTAAAACGATCACTAGACTACGAAGCAAGACTAAAAAAAACTAGGACAATGAAAGGAATGAAAGCTATGACTAAGAATATGAAGAATTCAATAAGGAAAAGAGTAGGGTTAAGTCGGGTTCAAAGATGTAACGAGCTAGTAGAGAAATTGAGGGTGTAGGTGTCATCTAGTTGCTAAAGTAAGTCCGCACTCTCGCGACAAGAATAAACCCAAAAACTCATGCAAGATGCTACCCAAAACAATAGAATTCAACCACCAATCATGCATACAACAAGAAGGAAGAAACAAGCAAGAGTAGCATTGGCCACTACTACTCTAACAATAATTTTATCAAACACATAGCATGCATAACAAGAGATTAGCAACAAAGAGTCAACCTTTACCCACAATCAACCCTAATCACCCAAGATAAACATCTAATCCCCCTACTAACCCCACAAGAATATACTCACACATGATTAAGTTAAGACTAACATGAACTAGAGAAACCATCATAAGAACAAACACATTCATTCTGTAGAATAAACAAGGAGAAACAATAATCAATAGATAAAGATTGAAACTTTAATAACAATGAAAGATTAAGAGAAAAGAGAGAAGAAGGATTATATCAACTAGAAGATGAATGAAAAGATTGAAACTTGTATATAAGATAACCCAAAAACCTCCACCAATGTTGTCAATATTGATGGATTCTTCAAGAAATCCAATGATAATACAAGAATTAGGAACTAGATTAAAATAAATGAAGAATGATTAGGGAAGGATTAAGCTAAAATTAACCTAAAGAGGCAAGGAATTATCTAGGGTTTCGTAGTTACAAATGATTACAAGAGGGGGTATATATAGGGTTGCACAAAGTAGGGGAGGTAGAGCGACGAAACGTGGGAAGAGCAAAGGCCTCACGACCGTGAGATGGCAGTCCCGACCGTTAGCCACCCCCGTCCCTGTCGTGAGCCTGTTGTCACGGTCGTGACGGTCCTCCAATGTGCTGCTCCTTCTCGTATTTACTTTACGGCCTACAACACGGCCATGTAGCTTCACGGGTCGATCATTCTTTACTCCTAAGCGATGTCGTGACTCGGGATTGGTTCGTATGACGATGAAAAGGACTCATCAGAAAGCCGAATTTCGCGCCAAATGAACCTACAAGCACAATCATAGCTACAAGAGACATTAATAGCACAAAACCGCTTCTAAAAGCGGTTAAACCAAAGGAAAATCAAGTAAAGCATGAAGGAAAGACGGTATAAATCAAGCATATCAGCTTCCCCACAATTAACCCTTACTTGCCCTCGAGTAAGCATGAACTAACTAACTAACTAATAAAAACTAAACTACTAGCCAAGCGGGTATTAGCGCATCCTACTCCCTTTCAACTCACGCGAGAACACTTAGAGGAAAAGTGCTCCCCGCAAGGCAAGTGAGGTCTTGCGACAAAACTGCGGACACAACCGAACACGAAAACACACACATACAAACAATTGCACCCAAAAAGAAAAATAAACACCGCTTCCCTCAACAAAGCGGTGGAAGAAACACCGTCAAGGACACAAGGCAAGTGACAACGTTCCAAAGCTAATAACACAAACCGAAATGGACAAAATCCTAATAGTATGACAACAAAACAATAAAAACGTTGGTAACTTACCTAGGTCCTTCTAATCTTCTAAGAACGTACTACGGAACGATAAACGGGATGGATAAGGAAAACCACGAAGTTAGTCGACACTATAGGTAAGTGAAGCCCCGCCTCCTTTAGCGATAAGCCAAGAGGGTCGTCCCATGCTAAAAAATAGCCTAACTAGTCCAAGTAAAAAGATGGTTAAGGTTGCAAAATAAGGGAAAACCGACCATTACCGCTATCATCCTTCCTAGGGACTCGGTCCTTCGGTAGGCTCTTCACGATAACAATCGGTAAAGGCTTATTTTTGAGGGGTAAGATTTTTTGTGAAATGATTTTCTTGGCATTTTTCTTCTTTTGTATTTTGTTTTTGATTAGTTATGCCTTTTCTTTTTCTTCTTTTGTGTTTTGGTTTTCCCATGTGGCCAAATGATGCGACTCGGAATCTATATACATCACAACCCCCACTTAGCGACGCAGGGCACGACCTCCTCTTGGAGTATGCCTAGTACGTGACTAGAGTTCCCAAGTCTATCTAATGTGCATCACAATCAAAATGAATAACCAAATAAGTGTAGAAACCTCGATAAAATGCAACTTATTTATGAGCATGTGTAGAAGATAGGGAAATGGGTGAGTTGGGCGCACTTTCCCTTCAAACCCACAAAAAGGTTTAACTTGGACTAGCTAAAATAATTTCGAACACGGTCACCTAAGAGAACAGGACTCGACAACAAGGCCTTTCCACTCCGTGGGTGGTCAAGGTGGTCAAAGTGCGAATCCGAAGTAAATTCCTAGTAGACTAGGTGGACTTAAGGTAAAGGACCAACGAAATTATATATTGATTTAAAGTCATTCTACTAGATTAAAGTCCAAAAATTGATTTATGTCACTAGAAAGGGAAAGTAAATACTTGCGCACTAGCCTCAAAATCGGGTTTTTGAAAACCGTCTCTATACTAAACATAAACTAAACAGGAAAAAACAAAAACAAAACAAAACAAAACAAAACAAGAAAAAAACAGAAAGAAATAAACAATAACCACCCGAAACTTTCCAAACGAGCAACCACATCAATCACAAACTCCAAAAAGCTCCACCCGAGCATCCATCATAAAAAAAAATACCAACCTCCAAACTCCACAAGAGACAAAGAGGGAAAGGGATAAAATGATGTTACCGGATGTCTTGAGAGCCCTCCAAAATTAACGGTGATTAAGCAACCTACAAGGAAAAGGGGGGCAAAACACACACGCAAAACACAAAAATATGACACAAAGACTCAAAGAAAAAGAAGATACAAAAGAAAATATTTTTGATTTTTATGAAAATTTTCAGATTTTTAGGGATTTTAGGATTTTTTTGAAAAAACTACGAAAACAAAACAAAAAAAGTATATCGCTCCCCCACAATTAAACCGAGCAATGTCCTCATACTCGATCGGTAGTGTGTGGAAGACACTAAAAAGAAAGAAAATAAAGGAAATAAAACGAAAAATAAAATTAAAAATGAAGAAAGGGTAGAATGGATCGGCCTAGGTGTAATCACGTCATTTAGATCCGAGTCAAGAAGAGATATGGATGGGGAAAAAATAAAAAGAAGAAAATAAAAAGGAAATGGGAGGGGAGGGCTAGGTGTAATCAAGTCACCTAGCTCCGATACCACCCGATTCCGACTAAATTCTACCAAAAGGGAATAAACATAAAGAAATAGTAAAGAACTTGTCACTTTGGATTTTTCAATTGGTTCTCGATGTAATCAAGTCATCGAGAACCGGGAGCAATAACCAAAGGGCCCCGAAGGCCACCAAGACACTAAAAGCCAAAAAAAGGAGACATACAAAGACTAAGCAATAAAAAGATGGAAAAGAAAAGAGAATCGCCCTACTAAAATGGTTAGCAATTCAACAATCTTCATCGTCTCAATGATCAATTTCGGCACCTTGCTTGTCTTCATCATCGATATTCCTCCTCTTCCTAAATATAATCACATAGTTGAAGTATCGGGTTTGCATTGGCGAATTGGGGTTGAGATTTAAGAGGAAACTTGGATTTTAGTGAAGTGAAGGTTGTTTGAAGATGTAAAAATGAGTAATAAGGATATTATGATAGTGATAAAGGTTAATGGGGAGGTCGGGTTAGGGTATAATGGGGCGGGTTGGGCTGAAATGAAGAAGAAAAAGGCGAAGCGATCTCGGGCGACACCCCTCATGGCCGTGAGGGGCCCATCACGGTTGGGAGGCAACAGGCAAGGCCGGGAGCATCCATACACGGTCGGGTTGAAGTACAGTAAGCTGCAAATTTTGGCACAATTCGACACGGTCGTGAGACCTTCATCACGACCGTGTCACCTCACGGGCATGTCCCCATCGACATGGTCGTGAAGGAGCTCAGTGGAGTGTCATTTTTGACACAAAATCGACCCTACTATGTCCAAACTGACATGACCATGTTCAAAGCGACATGGCCATGTCACTCCCCTTAAATCTTCATTCTTCTTGATCATCCCAAGCCTTCCACCCTAAGAACAATAACAAATACGGGATGAATTTCCTGTCCGAAAGCTTGCACCAAGCTCAAAAACCGACTTCCTCCCTCAAGTTTCTAAGCTTCTATCATCCAAAAACCCTTCATAATTCTTCATCTTCACTTCAAACCTATCACTCATTCTCAATAACCACCATCAAAAACCCCTCCCTCACATCACTCATGAAAACTCCAAATGACAAGATCAAACACAACACACAAATCCTAGAAATCAATTAACACACAAAGAAACACAAAAATCGGGAAAAGAGGGAAGAGATATATACAACATGACGGTTCTTGAGGAACTCCGTCAAACCAAGACTTGTGGTGGATTTTCATTCTTTTTCAATATTACTGTACATGACCCCATATCTCTCGAGGGCGCGGAGCAACAAGTCGAAGGCTCTTGAATAATCTTCGTTATAACACGGAGAATACCATCCCATATCCGATGTTTCTCCATATTCATGCCTCGATGTCCCCGGGTCGTCCTGAGATGCTATATTCAATGACTTCACTTTTCTCATAGACTCTTTCTTTGCATAACCAAGCTTTGGCTTCTTATCATGGAGCATCAAAGGAGGCTCAACCTTCCTTTTACCAACCAACATTTCCATGTCCAAGTTATCATGTTTCAGCTCATCAATATGGAGGGATTTAAAACCCAAGCAAGCGGGTTCAATCTCCTCTAAGCTATGCTCAATCTCACTAGAATCGATCTTATCACAAGCTTTCAAATTTCCTCTCAAGGGTATTTCATTTTCACTTCCATTAGAATTAAAGGCATCCAAGTTGTTGACAACAACTATCTTTTCACACGACTCATTCCCTAGCTCGATGTCTTCGATGACATGGATCATATGATAAGATTCTTCATTTGTAGGTGAGGTAGTGCCTTGAAGGTCAAACACAAGCTTCTCCTCACCGAACTCAAAAGTGATCCTACCTCTCTTGACATCGATTAATGCACCGGCGGTGTGTAGAAATGGTTGTCCATGAATAATGGGGGTGTTAGCATCTTCGGGGATATCTAGCCCAAGGAAGTCGACCGGAATGAAAAACTTCCCAACCCTTAATGGCACATCCTCCAAAATTCCCAATGGTCGATTAAGTGAACGGTCCACCATTTGGAGTGTAATCGAGGTATATTTGCGTTCTTTCATACCGAGTTGTTCGCAAATAGCATAGGGGAGGATGCTTACGCTCGCCTCTAAATCGCACAATGCTCGCTCAATCACCACATTTCCGATGGTGCATAGGATTGAGAAATTACCCGGATCCTTAAGCTTAGGTAGAGTGGAGCCTTGAATAAGAGCACTCGCCTCTCTCGTAGATGTTATGGTCTCTACCTTGTCTAGGTATCTTTTTCTTGACAAAATTTCTCTCATGAACTTCCCATAAGTAGGGACTTGGGTAATTAACTCGGTGAAAGGTATATTCACATCCAAATTTCACAATATCGAAGAACTTTTCATATTAAATATCCGCCTTTGTCTTCAACTGCCTTGATGGGAATGGCAACTTGATGCTGTCTTTGTTAACTTCTTTAGGTTTGGATTTTTCACTTGGCGTTTCCTTTTTCTTTGTTTCAATTGTCTCATTAGAAGAAAGGGAGCTTATCTTCAATTGATTTTTCAACCTCCCATAAGACTTTCTCCTCCATGAGACTTCTCGGGTCTTCATAGTCTTGGATAGGAGATTCCACTTCTTTCATAGGCTCATGTTCATTAGAAAACGGGGGAGAATCATAGAATACACCACTTCTAAAGGTAATAACGTTCACGGTCTCAAATTCTGGTGGTGCTCCTTGAGGAGGTAGTTGGCCTTTTTGCCCAGATGAGCTTCCCGAGGCTACTTGAGTTAATTGAGTCTCAAGCATCTTCACATGTGTATCCCTACACTACTACAAAAAAGGCATAAGAGACCGGTTAAAATTGGCTTAAGAAACTGGTTAGCAACCGGTCTCCATCTCATAGGTGTCTTTGCCTAAGAAACCGGTTGAGGTAGGTGGTCTCTTTAGTGGAATTGTAAGACCTGTTATTAGCCAAAACCGGTCTCTTTGCTCTTTACTTACAAGACCATATGTTGGTTATAACCGGTCTCTTTGAGGAGTGGTAGGAGACCAGCTTTAAAATAAACCGGTCTCTTTGACTTGTGCTAAGAAACCGGTTTTATAAAGGAGTCGGTCTCTTAGGTTATTTGGAAAAATAAAATATAAATAAAATGTTACCAAAAATAAGTAATTATTTTATTAGTTATAATTAATAATAAGGGTTATTTCATAACAATAATACCAACTATGGGAGTGTTTCTTATATTAATACCAACTATACGTAATCCCGTTTTAATATCAACTATCCCCTCATAAATCTCTCTTTATAACAAGTTACCGGCTACCTGATGAGCCGGTTCCCTTTTCCTTTTAATTTCTTTTTGAATTAAAGTCCCCCCTCCCACCATACTTTGTACACTTCCTCCCTCGTTACTACGTACTCTTCTCTCGCCATTGTTGAACTCGACATCTCCTCTCGCCATTGCTTTTCTTAAATTTTGAAGCATCTTATTTTGAAATTGTGGTAAATAAATTGGAGCATCTTTGCTGACGTTTGGAAAAAAAATTATGACATTTGAAGGATACGAATTAGAGGAGGATCCAGATGAATAACCACATCTCATTGTGCCAATGAGGGTTTGAAGGTTGATAATGGAGGATGACTTTTAATTTGATGAATATAAAGGGGAAGTAGAAGAAGAGGCGCACCAAAACCTAGCAGGTCAGAATTACCGGTTTTTACAGGTGAAAAAGATGTTAGTTATAAAGAGAGATTAATGAGGGGATAGTTCATATTAAAACGGGATTACGTATAGTTGGTATTAATATAAGAAGCACCCCCATAGTTGGTATTATTGTTATGAAATAACCCTAAAAAATACATTTAATAAAAATATAAATTGTCACAATAAACTGCCATGGAAGTATGTACGAAGTAGTATACAGCAAATGAGCAGCTTCATCTAGCGAATCTTTGCCCTCACGTGTTACTAACTTCATCACCTCAATTACTTGCTTCATCTCATAAAATCAGTTAGAGTTCCCAAGAATGTTGATCATGGTGGCATAAATAGCACCATTGTGCCGATAATTAGAAAATTGGATTTTGGCTTCATTGAATGTAAAGCAGTCAGCGGATTTTCTGCTGTCTAATGATTTGCGAGAGCTGAGTGAAATTTAGCAGAAGCCTTGGCCATCTTATAAAAGTAACATTGAGCTCCTTTATTGAATCACTGGGAAAGTTGCGTTGCCAATGTAACAAACTGACAAGATGAGCAAAAGAATAAACTTTAATTAGTTCCATTATCCTGCTGACGTATTTAAGACCAGGGGAATTGGGAACACACTAATACATAGAAACAGAACATTAACTTCAACTATCAGCAAGCAAAGAGATAAAAAAAGTGATCGCCTTCCCGAGACAATGCAAAAATTTGAGCAAGACATCCAACACTCCAACCTTGACACGTGAACCTACGATAAAGTGCACTAAGTAAAGTGCACTAAGTAAAGTCCCCACCTATTTTATCTTGCACTTTACTTGGTGCCCGTAAATCGTAGGAAAAGATTCACGTGTAAAAATATACCTACGATTTACGGGCACTAAGTAAAGTGCAAGATAAAATAGGTGGGTGAATCATCGATTACAACTATAGATTAACATTACGGGAAAAAGGAGCTGATCATAACCAGTGTGTTAAGCTCAAACACAATGCCCCGCCCAAATTATAAGAAACACTTGCGTTATTATTCAGTAAATTCGTATTTGATGTATCTAAGTGAACTTTTTCTCACATTATATTAAAGCAAAAGAAACCAACTGTCCCACAAACAACAATAAGCCACTAAGAAAAGAATCTTGATGAGGGGTTATATTTTCAAGGTATGTGTTCGGGCCGAAAATTTGCACCTTCGGAATGCAACGTGGCATGATACGAGTGGACGGTCAAAAGGTCAAAAGTCAAAGGTCAACAATAAGAGAGTCAAAATTCGCGGGTGAAAAGTCAAAGTCGGAGATTAAAAAACGGAAGTCAAAATAATCGAAAGTCGTCAAGTCAAGCCAACCCGGAATAATAAACAAGTAATAGGCCAAACGAAGCATAGAATAAATAAAACAATGGGCCACTTAATCAAGCAGGCCCAACAGACAAAAGAAGAAACTCAGCCCATAAAAAGGGGGAGAGGCATCAGCTGCTGCTCCTACAAATCAGGAAACCCTCCTGCAGACCAGGAGAGAATTGAGGAGGAGGGTGTAATGGCTGAGGAAGGATTGAAGGCCCAGATCTCAGGCAATAAAGAAGGAATTAAATGCCAAGATTCTGGGAGATAAAGGGGCAACGGTCAACAGTAGTATAAAAAGGAAGGAAAGGGACAAGGATGGGGCATTCAAGCTCACCCATCTCAAGCATACATACCGACAATCAACTATAGCCAAAATTATAGTCAAATTACTTATATTTGTATTCTTTTTCTTCATTCTTTTTCATTCATAGTAGAATCTTGGCGGGATTCCGACTCCCCCCGCGGTTTTTCCCACATCGGTTTTCCGCGTCACCAAAACTTTGTGTGTCGTTTATTGTCTTTCGTCATTCCTCGTTTGCTAGATTCATCACTATTACGTTTACCCGCGATTATAGGCCGATCGCTTTAACCCGCAACCGAAATCGTAGACCCGGTAAACTTTTACCAAAACAAATTGGCGCCGCCTGTGGGGAAAAGTGATTACTTCCTATAAACCAAATCCTACCGTGAAGCAATATCGTGATGACATGACCGAATCCGGCCAAAGTTCTTCCAGCAGTCAAGGAGCATCCACTCAGCCTATTAGAGGAGGATCATCCCCAGGATCAGCAGAACCAGTCTTCACGCCCCTCACCCTGGCAATTCCCACCAGTCAAATGGTGAAACCCACGCTATCGGCCTCTAGGCCCCCTCTGACGCCAAAAACCTCTGGGGTCACCAGTTCCTCCAAGGCCAGGAAGGAGGGCATACCAACCAGAATTTCGACCCCAGGAGGATTCGTGGGAGAAGCTTCCAGTGGCGCAGGGTCACCAGACCTGATGCAGAGTATGCTCCAAGGAATCAATGCTCTGCGCCAAGCAGTAGAAACCCTGCAGAAGGACAACCAAGATATCAAGGCTCGGATCTCGGCAGCAGACAAGACTCCAGTTGCATCGCTCCAGATGTCACCAGAGATATCGCCCCTGATGCCTAGAGGAGAACCCAGCACCCGTAGGGAATCAATAACTAGCAAGAGGACCACTAGAGAAGTCCCCTCCGAGTTAGTCACCAGACTGGAATTAGGGTTGGCTCCACCAGGCCCAGTCATTAAACCCCAAGGGTTGGGTTACCTGACCTATGGCTCTACACCCGGCATATCTCGTACCACAGGTAACTTTCTCTCCAGCATCGAAAGTCGGGAAACTAACTCGTTGTCTTTCACAGGTACCCCTGTCCATCAAACACCAGAATGGCGACCCGCGACCCAACCAGAGATGACCACCTTGTCCAACAATCAGTCCTTAGGAGGAGTGTGGGCAACGCCTACCCCCAGCCAGCAGCCATTTGGATGGCAGCAAGGAGCTCCAGCCAGTATGGCGACCCCTGACAGCAGCTCACATCCAGGAGGAACCTGGCTGCCCAGAGTCCAACTCCAGCAGGCACCAGAATGGCAGCCCAAATCCATGACAGCAGTAGCACCTTCAACTCCTCCCTCTAGTAGTCAACACCCTGGAGGACCTTATCCAGGAAGTACTCCTTTCAACTTTTATCCTCCTGTCTCTAACCCTCTTGCAGGAACAATCAGCACAGCAGATCAGCAACGCCAGGAACTGAAGGAATTAAGAGACCTGATCAACAAGATTCCTGGAATGCCACGCCCCCTGGAGAGAGCGGCTAGGGACAGCTACGCAGATTCACCCTTCATCGATGATCTAGCCTGTGTTGCTGTACCCAAGGGCTTCTTGCCACCAGCCATGACGCTTTATGATGGCACTGCAGACCCCCTAGATCACATCAACTAGTACAAACAGAAGATGATGGTGGTGACCGCTACAGGACCCTTGAAGGAAGCCTGCATATGCAAGGGGTTTCTCTCCACTCTGTCAGGAGCGGCCCTCCATTGGTTTGTCGGATTGCCTAACCGAAGCATCACCTCCTTTGCCGACCTGGTCAATGCCTTCAACCAGCAGTTCGCCAGCAGCAGAAAACCAGAGAAGCAGACCAGCGATTTGTATCGGGTGGTGCTGAAGTTTGAGGAATCCACACACGACTTCCTCAACAGATTTAACAAGGAGAAAATAACCATTCCTAGATGTGATATAGCCACCGCCATAGAAGCCTTCCGCCAAGGGTTCCACCAGGATTCAGACCTCTATAAGGATCTTACAAAGTACCCATGTGCCTCGTTCGAGGATGTGCAGACCAAGGCGATGGCAGCCATCAGGCTAGAGGAAGATTCAGGCCCCAGAAGGGCTACGTATGGTTCTGAGCGTGTCTCCAGAAAGGTACCAGCAGAAAAGAGGGGTGAGAGATCGAAGCCCTACGTCAGGAACGTGAGCAAGGTTTCCGAAGAGAAAGACTGGAAGGACAATCCGGGATTACCATCCAAAGTAAGTGAGTATGAGCTCTCTACCAACCTTGCTATGGTGCTCAAAGCTCTGAGGGAGTTGGGACGCAGGGTCAGGTGGCCCAAGAGACAGGAATACACCAATGACCAAAGGGATGCCAACAAGAGGTGTGAATTCCACGACGCCATTAGACACCACACCGATGAGTGTGTCCAGCTCAGGAGAGAGTTTAAGTTCCAGTATGATCAAGGGAACTTGGACCACCTCGTATCCGAATACTCCAGCAGGATAAATGCAGCAGAACAAGTATTGCCTTCTCCGCCTCCACTACGTACCAGAATTGTCAATGTGATCACAGGAGGATCGGAGTTATGCGAACTGACCTACTCGGTAGCCAAGAGGCATGCTTCTCAGACCAAGGGAGACAGACCAGAGCACTCCTGCAGAATCAGTTGCAAGGATCTCTCAGCCATCATCTTTGATGAAACTGATGCAGAATCTACTCCAGAAATGCACCATGACGCATTGATAATCACTCTCTCCATAGGGAATTGCACCGTGAAGAAGATTCCGGTGGACACCGGGAGTTCAGTCAATCTCATCATGTTGGAAACCCTCCAGAACATGGGGCTCAGCGAGAAGGACCTAACCAGAAAGACGGTTCCCTTGATAGGTTTCAGTGGAGAAACCAAGCACTCTCTAGGAGAAATCACCATTCCTACTTATGATGGAGGAGTGAATAAACAAGTACGGTACTTGGTCATTGATGGACCCTCCACCTACAATGTGATTCTAGGAAGGCCTTGGATCCATGATATGAAGGCAATCACCTCAACCTACCACCAGTGCCTGAAGTTCCATACACCCTGGGGAGTGCAGAAGATCAGTGGAGATCAGGAGGAGGCGAAAGACTGCTACAAGGTGGCTCTCAAGAAAACCGCAAGTCCTCCAGCATAGAAATTAAAGAACCTTCATCTACCTCGGCAGGGGTACGTAGAGGCACCTCAGGCGAAATTAGATGAAGTCAACCTGGACAAGCAACATCCAGAGCGAAAAGTGTTAATCGGATCAGAGTGCGCAGGTAATATCCGCCAAAACCTCATTGAATTATTAAAAACTAACATGGATTGTTTTGCTTGGTCACATGATGATATGGTAGGTATAGATCCGAGCATTATCACCCAAAGGCTAAGCGTGGATCCAAGCTACAAACCAGTCCAGCAGAAGAGAAGGAAGTTTGCCCCAGAAAGAAATCAAGTCATAAATCAGGAGGTAGACAACCTTCTGGCTGCTGGAAAAATCAGAGAGGTGAAGTATCCAGAGTGGCTGTCTAATGTGGTGGTGGTCCCGAAGAAAAATGGCAAGTGGAGGGTATGCGTTGACTTTACCGACCTAAACATGGCATGCCCAAAAGATCCATTCCCTCTGCCGCACACAGATGCCATGGTGGATGCTACAGCAGGCCACGAGATATTAACCTTTCTTGATGCATGGAGTGGATATAACCAGATCAAGATGCATCCAGCAGTCCAGGAGAAGACAGCCTTCAGGTCTGAGAGAGGTATATATTGTTACAACGTAATGCCTTTTGGTTTGAAGAATGCAGGGTCCACCTACCAGAGACTAGTCAATAAGATGTTCAAGAGGCAAATTGGGGACACGATGGAGGTATATATTGACGACATGGTCGTCAAGTCAAAGAAAGCTTCACAAGATACGACGCACTTGGAAGACACCTTCAACACCTTGAGGGAGTACAAGATGAAGTTGAATCCTTCAAAGTGCACGTTTGGAGTGTCGTGTAGGAAGTTTCTGGGTTACATGGTCACCCAGAGGGGAATCAAAGCTAGCACGGAGCAGATTAAAGCCATCATCCAACTGGAATCCCCGTAGAAACCTAAGGACGTCCTCATATAGGTGCAGATTGTTCTATGATATACTGAAGAAGGCCCAAAGGTTTGATTGGACAGCAGAGCAAGAGAAGGCGTTCAGCGAGCTGAAACACTACCTCAGCACTCCACCTCTGCTGTCAAAACCAGAACCTGGAGAACAACTCCTCCTGTACCTGTCAGTAACAGAGGTAGCAGTTACTGCGGTCTTAGTTCGAGAGCAAGAGGGAGCACAACACGCAGTATATTATGTCAGTAAGTCTCTGCTTCATGCAGAGACCAGGTACACTTCCCTTGAAAAACTCGTACTTGCACTTGTCACGGCATCCTATAAACTGCGACCTTATTTTGAATCACATGTTATTTCTGTAATAACAAATTATCCACTAAAAACTATTATGAGAAAACCTGAGTTGTCAGGAAGAATGGCCAAGTGGTCCATACACTTGAGCGGCTTCGACTTGAAATTTGTCCCCAAAACTGCAATAAAGTCCCAGGCATTAGCAGATTTCATATCCGACTTCAGCCCAGCACTGCAAACCCAGGCGGAGAAAGACATCCTCCTCCTTGAGGAGGACAAAGGCGAACAGGTGTGGAAGCTAAATGTAGATGGCGCCTCCAACATGCGAGGATCTGGAGCAGGATTAGTTCTTAAGTCTCCTCAGGGAGATCTCATAGTCCAAGCAGTACGGTGCGAGTTCCGAACAACGAACAACGAGGCAGAATATGAAGCTTTAATCCTAGGTCTCCAGCTGGCTTTAGACCTCAAAATCAAGCACCTGGAGGCATACAACGATTCCCAGCTGATAGTCAACCACGTGAATGGTTCGTATGCAGGTAAGGACTCCAAGATGATGGCTTACCTTGAAGTGGCAAAGGAACTCTCCCTAAGGTTCATAGCCTTCTCAATCAACCAAGTCCCTAGGGACCAAAACGTGGAAGCAGACGCCCTAGCCACCTTGGGGGCAACCTTCAAACCAGGAGCAGTTTCTACCATACCCATTGTCCATGTACTGGAGCCATTAGTTCGGATAGGCACACAGGAGCACCAGATGTTGAGGGAGGAGGGAAATTCACCAGACCAAGGGTTGTAGTGGCTGCAGGAAGTAGGAGTCTGCAGCACCTTAGCAGAACGAGAAGGAATCCCAGATTGGAGAAAACCCTACCAGGAGTGGCTGCAAAATGACATTCTGCCAACAGATAGGAAAGAAGCCAGGAGCTTTAGAATGAAGGCATCTAGGTACACCCTCATTGATGGTGTTATGTTCAAACGGTCAACTGCTGGACCATACCTGAGGTGCCTAGGTCACCAGGAGGCGGAAGTTGTTATGCATGACCTCCACAGTGGAGAATGTGGAAATCATGCAGGGGGCAAGAGTCTATCCAACAAGGCACTCCGCCAGGGTTACTACTGGCCGACAATGCGCAAGGATGCCAGGGAATACGTAAAGAAGTGTGACGCCTGCCAGAGACATGCACCAGTCAGCCACCAGCCAGCAGAGCCATTGCACCCAATAATTTCTCCCTGGCCCTTCATGAAGTGGGGTATGGATATTGTTGGCAAATTACCGAGAGCCCCAGGAAACAAAGTTTTTATGCTGGCCATGACTGACTACTTCTCCAAGTGGATAGAAGCAGAAGCATTCCCTCAGGTAACTGAGAAGCAGGTGATATCCTTCATTAAAAGCAACATTATCTGCAGGTTTGGCATTCTTTCAGAAATTATATGCGACAACGGATGGCAGTTTATTGGCAACAAGATGGAAGCCTACTACGCCAGATGGAATATCACACTGAGCATGTCTACCCCTAGAAATCCGCAGTCTAATGGGCAGGCAGAGTCTAGTAACAAAATTATGATGATAACCTGAAGAGGAGACTGGAGGAAGCAGGGGGTAGATGGGCAGAAGAACTCCCCTTGGTGCTATGGTCTGACAGAACCACACCTAAAGTGGCTACTGGACAGACGCCTTTCAGCTTGGTCTTGGGCGCAGAGGCAGTCATTCCCTCAGAAGTGAGAGTGCCCACCCATAGATACGGATGCATAACTGAAGACAGGAACCAGGTGGAGATGGCAAGCAGCCTGGATACTATAGATGAGCTCAGGACCGATGCTCAAGTAAGGATGGCCTCCTACAGACAGACAGTCGCCAGAAGTTACAACTAGAATGTCAGAGTCAGAGTCTTGCAGGAGGGAGACCTAGTTCTCAGGAAAGTCTTCCATAACACCAAAAACCAGCGGGCAGGGAAGTTCGCCTACAATTGGGAAGGGCCCTACCAAATAGAGAAAGTAGTTGGGAACGGAGCCTATCGACTTATGACCATGGAGGGGAAAATCATCCAAAAGCCGTGGAACATCATACACCTAAAGAAATACTTCTTCTAAATGGACCAGAGCCGCCAGCAATCTGGGCCACTGTCGCCAGAAACATGGGCTACAGCCGCTAGAAACATGGCATCTATTCTGCCAGGTGCACCTCCACCAGAACCCAGGTTTCATCTTATAAAATCTTGCAAAAATGTATTTAAACTTTCCTTTTGTCCTTCTATCTGTTTTGCTTTCTTTTCGCAAAATTTAAAAATCAAATGTTTCATCCTCAGGTATGCCTTTAAGAGTTTGACCCTCTTCTTTCATGTCATCAAAATTTGATTTTCTTTTGCATCAAAGTTTGATTTTTGCATATGTCATCGAAATTTGATCTTCTTGTGCATCAAAGTTTAAATTTCATTTCATACGTCTTCGAAATTTAATTTTCTTATCACATGTCCTCAAGATTTAATTTTCTTTTCATATGTTTTCGAAATTCGATTATCTTTTTACATGTCTTCAAAATTGGATTTTCTTCCTTCACATATTTTCAAAAGTTTGATTTCCTCCCCCGTATACCATCAAACATTGCATCTTTACCATCTTTCGTGTGGTGGAGTGTACAATCTCTACAGAGGCGTGTGTCTTGTGACTAAGTGCCTACAACCGGGACATTACAGTCTCCTGCGCCACTTAGCACCCACGCAAAGCGTGGCACCTTCGACTGAGTGAGCGAACTAAACCCTAGGCCACTACTATATCAAAGGTCGACCATACAAACATAAGGCATGCATACAACAGAAGGTAGTAAGACAAAACTGCAACAAACGAGTACAATCAAAAGCAAACACTTATGATTGAAAGCAAACAATTACGATCAACAGTTAAAAACAAAATACCACAAGTATTCAGATAAAAACTTTTACCCCATGGGCAAAAGTAAAGAGAATTCAAATACGAGATTTGAAAACTAAAGTGTTTTTGTGCTACACAGGGCAACAAACAGATTTAAAGGATAACGAGAAAGGAGGTTCACACAGCAGCTCTTTCTGGAAACAGGGAGGTGAGAGGCTCCAAGGCAGGAGGAGTAACAACATGTTCCTGATCAGCTACACCAGCCTTCTCAGCTCTCCGATCTGGGGGAAGCAACTGACTCACCCACGACTTCCTCCTCTTCGTCAGCAAGAATATCCAAGTCAGGCGCCACAGGAAACTGCTCCGCAAGTTCTTCTTTCTCAGCTGATAAATTCCAGGATTCTTGTTCTCCCTTCGAGTAGGCCTCCATCATCTCCACTCGAGTTCGCAGAGACACCCAACTGAGAGCATCCATCAAGATTCGCTTCAACTTAGTGTTCTTCTCCCTTAGAGAAGAATTGGCTTCCTGAACCCGAGATAGTTCGCCCACCACAACCTCATGACGTCTCTTCTCCTGCATCAACAACTTCCTGACCTGCTCTAGCTCCCCCTCCAAATTGGAAACCTCCTCTTTGGCTCCGTCAACCGTGCTCCGCAAACCATCCCTTTGATCCCTAAGGAAGTCCACCTCGTTTGCAAGCCGGGGCACGATATTGCGCAGATATATACCCAACTGCAAGACCTAGGCAAGATCTCAGCAAGTCAGGGTACAGTCAGAAAAACCACGACCAACAATAGACAAGGGAATAAGTACCTCAAAAGCCTGCCCTGTTAACAAGTCAGTCAGCTCCCCCAGAGAACTCATGTCCATAGCATTCTCAGGACGAGGAAATAGCAATTGATCCAAAGCCTCCCATTCCTCCGGGGATTTGAGGAAACCAAAATTACTGGGAAATTTAAGTGTTAACTCGGGAGACGCGCTGTCTGTTGATGAGGAGACAGAGTCAATAGCGGGAGCAGAAGTGTCAACTACCGGGGATTTTCCAGTAGAGATGACTACAAAAAGTGGAGAGGAGGCGTGTTTCTTTTTGGCTCCAAGAGAAGCAGAGGGCGTGGAGCTGGATTGTCCCTTAGACAAGGAACTGGTGGCCGCTTTCTTCCTCCGGGAAGCGATTAGTCGATCCAAAGACATGCGAGGCTTAGGATTTCCTAAGAAAAAGTCAAAAAGATAAACCTCAAATCACAGTAAAAGCGTAGTATCCCAACCAGACGTAAAAACAAAACATGCCTGGAGACATGATGACAGCATAACCTTCCCCTGAAGAAAAAAGCAGGAGAGGATTTTTCCCAAGAGGATCCACCAGGTGGTGGAAAGATCGAAACTCGGGTCCCAAACCAAAGAGGCGAGCCGAAGAATCCGGATCTTCAGAATCAAAGTCAGGCTCCTCCAAGTCTGCACCACGACATCAGTAAGAAGAGTGAGCATGAAGTGAAAGTCCAGAGATGAGTAGAGTACTTATACCTTCGACAGGCTTCCAAGGAGAGAAGAGATAACTGGCAGCACCTGGGGGGGGGAAATGCTATCAATCTTCATTAAGATAAAATGTCGATACCATTTGTCGTCTGGGGGGTTAGCGGGGAAGGAAATACAAGATTCTTTGCCCTCCTTCAGACGAAGGGTCACCAGGCCACTTCCAAAAGATCTAGCTCGATAGACAGAAGAGATATCACCCAAGGTAATACCTCTTTGGTATCGTTGATTCAAAGCGCAGAAACACAATAAGAGACGCCACTCATGTGGCATCAGTTGGCAGGGGGCAAGGCGAGGGAAGGACAAGAAGTAACAAATCAGCGCAGGGAAAGGAAACCTAAGGCCTAGACAAAAGGGGTAAGCATAGAGGCAAGTCCATCCAGGACGGAAAAAATCCGCCCTCTAATCACGGAGGGGAACATGGATGATTACATCTTCATGGAAGCCAAAATTTCTCTGATGGCAGGGAGATCGCTCTTAGAGAAGCAAGAGTCACAAGAATGGGGAGGATTAAAGGTAAGAGTAGAAGGAAATAATACCAAGGACGACGAGGGAGACGACGACGACGAAAGAGGGATTAGGGATTTCGAGCAGGAACGAGTAAACTTGGGGGCCATAGCAGAGGAAACAAAACAAGCAAGAAAGAAAAGAGGATCACTACAAAAAAAAGAATCACCTGAAAATCAAGGCAAGGAAATGCATAAACTCGGCACCACAACAGCGACGAGTGAAGAGGATGGGGGTCCTTTTTTGAAACTTTGGAGGAAAGGAGTGATGGGGAAGATAGAGAGAAGATAACTAAGGTAAGAAGGGGTAAGAAGTAATTGGGAAAGGTGAGTAATAATGAGGGGCAAGTGGAAAGACAAAGTAATGAAGAAGGGGTAGTGTCAAAACACTAGGAGGTAGGGGCGTCAATTTTTGAAAGATAAACGGTTGATCGTCTCCAGAAGTTATCCGCGAAGAAGCAGAAATTTCCGCCTAATATGAACTTATTCGGAAATTTGGGGGCATTTGTTCGGGCCAAAAATTTGCACCTTCGAAATGCAACGTGGCATGATACGAGTGGACGGTCAAAAGGTCAAAAGTCAAAGGTCAACAATAAGAGAGTCAAAATTCGCGGGTGAAAAGTCAAAGTCGGAGATTAAAAAACGGAAGTCAAAATAATCGAAAGTCGTCAAGTCAAGCCAACCGGAATAATAAACAAGTAATAGGCCAAACGAAGCATAGAATAAATAAAACAATGGGCCACTTAATCAAGCAGGCCCAACAGACAAAAGAAGAAACTCAACCCATAAAAAGGGGGAGAGGCATCAGCTGCTGCTCCTACAAATCAGGAAACCCTCCTGCAGACCAGGAGAGAATTGAGGAGGAGGGTGTAACGGCTGAGGAAGGATTGAAGGCCCAGATCTCAGGCAATAAAGAAGGAATTAAATGCCAAGATTCTGGGAGATAAAGGGGCAACGGTCAACAGCAGTATAAAAAGGAAGGAAAGGGACAAGGATGGGGCATTCAAGCTCACCCATCTCAAGCATACATACCGACAATCAACTATAGCCAAAATTATAGTCAAATTACTTATATTTGTATTCTTATTCTTCATTCTTTTTCATTCAAAGTAGAATCTTGGCGGGATTCCGACTCCCCCCCGTGGTTTTTCCCACATCGGGTTTTCGCTTCACCAAAACTTTGTGTGTCGTTTATTGTCTTTCGTCACTCCTCGTTTGCTAGATTCATCACTATTTCGTTTACCCGCGATTATAGGACGATCGCTTTAACCCGCAACTGAAATCGTAGACTCGGTAAACTTTTACCAAAACAGTATGCACAAGCATTTTTACAAACTTAACTTTGAAATGCAAAAAGAGCAAACACTAAAGCGTAATAAAGATTAAAAAAAATAAAAAATCCTTGAGTTTTGCAACTTACTGGAATACCCAGTGGCCATGATTTCGCAACACCCGATACGCCTTATTTGAAGTTTTGAACCATTCATCCCTCGACCATCAGCACTGTGTTCTCTTAGAAAATACGTCGAAACCACCCTACATCGAATCCATCGGATTGAGTAACCAATAAAAGAGAAGACACAACATAACTTAACATTCATTGTAATTTCACAGACCTGCAATTAAAGGATTAGATGTATGCAGCGCTTCAGCATAAAAAATAGCGAAGTCATGACTGAACCTTCCAATTGAGCAAACATAAGCAACGCCAACACAGCCTCGCCAGCTAACAATCCAATTTTTCTGCATAATTATCAATAACAATCATTAAAACACACAATCTACAGTATAAATTCCAATTATTTATGCCTAATTTAGCTTTTTGCATTACTGGTTCGCCTCCGAAACTGTAAATCTCGGTCCACCAATTTAGACTCTGCGCCTCAATTTTGAAAGTCATAGTTCAAAAGTCCTACCCTAAATAATTGGCAAAACTTCTAATTTCCTCTAACCTCATTAATTATTAATTAGAACAATAAGATTTTCATTATTCTTGATCCTCCAAATTATGGCCTTGTTACTTAATCTCCATTCTTTTTTCTTAAATTATAAACCATGATATTATAGCCTAGTAGTCACAAATTCATCTTTTAAGCAGGACCTTCTTAACCATATGAAGTGATTCCATGCCTCGAAACAGAGGTGGTGTGAATCATTTGACATTCGAACCAATAATTTTAAGACAAATATGATCTTTGCTAAGCTTAAATAAAAAAACAGACACATAGGAATTGAGAAACGACAAAGACCTTCAAAAGTTGAAGCTAAAAGAGGATAGTATTGGCTGCTTCCAGCTACGTTGAAGGATCAGTCCTTATCCACTTTCTACATAATTTCAAGTTATCAACCTCTTGAAATATGCTTGTGGCGATGCTGCTCGTCTCAATTACTAACCATCGAGATTTATAACCACAAAAACACTTTCGTTGACATTGATTTCAATTTTCTCAAGGACCACTGAGTTTCGTGCTAGTATTTACAGTTCGTCTTGTGGTTCAACAGTCATTTAATAAGCGCGACTAAGGGAGTAATTAAGGGAAAAAAATTAGGGTTTGCTGAGATCAAATCATTCAAGAAGAAAACTGGGGGGAAGCATACTTGGAATTTAGGGTAATACCGCGTGATTGCGTCGATTAATGTTTGGCGGTTCCATAAAATTGGATGGTGTCCTACAATTGACGAAAGGGAGATTGAACACAATCGAAGAAGACGATGATCAAATATGATTAAGAAACTGAATATGATGATTGAAATCGATGATCGAATTGAGGATACTAAACTCCCTTATGACGTACTTTGGCTGAAAGCCTGAAATAAGAGACATGTAGATGTGCAGGTGGTTAAAATGAAGGAGTTGTTTATATAGATAAACACGCGCGTGGTAACGTGATATAAGTATTTAGTGAGTTTCTAAGACACCGGTTTAATAAATAATGGTTTCGTTCTTATATTAAATAATTGGTTCTATAATTTAACAGGTGTGTTATTAAAAATTATAAGAGACCAGTTGAAGATAATAAACGGTTTCTTAAATTAAGAGATCGGTTAAAAGTCCAACCAGTATCTTATTAATGACTTTAAGAGACCAATTGAAATAAATAAATGGTTTCATAATATTAAAAGACCGGTCACATAATTCAATCGGTGTGTTAGGGGTGGTCTCTTAGATCATTTTGTAGTAGTGCTAGCCTTGTTATCTTTTTGGATTTGAGCATAGAATTCTTGTTGATTCCTTTGCATTTCCAATTGGCTTCTTTGCATTTCTTGATTAATACTTTGCATATCCAACAATGTCTTTTGCATGTCAAAATCTGGAGCTGAAGATTTTTGGTTGTGGAGTATTAGTGATGGCTAAAGGGAAACCATAGTCATGAGTAGGAGATTTACTCCTAGGCTTGTTGTCTTGTTATTGATTTTGGAACCCTTGTTGATTTTGAAAGTTCCCTTGATTTTGAAAATTGCCTTGATTTAAGCCTTGGAAATTACCTTGATTTTGGAACCCTTGAGAGTGTTGAATTGATTACCTTGAAAACCATGATAACCTTGATTATTGAAGCCTTGGTTATTAAAACCTTGTTGATTGTTGAAGGCACCTTGGTTTTTGTAGGCATTTTGTTGTTGGAAGTTGTTGAAAGGCCTTTGATTGCCATGATATCCTTGGTTGCCCCTTAAGGGAGGAGCAACATATGGTTGTCGACCTTGTTGTTGAACTTGTTGTTGAGCTTGGAACACTTGAGCATTTTGCACATTTTGAGTCTTATATGAAAGGTAAGGATGCTTGTGGGTATTTTCATTGTAGTAATTGGAGAAGGGAGTGCCTTGTTTGTATGATTGAAAGACATTTACTTTCTCCACACTACTTAGACATTCATAAGCCTCATGACCGAAGATCCCACAATTGTCACACATCCCATATATTGAAGTTGGAGATACCACTCCCATAGCATTAACTTGTTGCATAGTACTGATGAACGACCAACGCCGGGGCAATTGATGGGGGTCGGCACCATAGGACACCCGTAGCCGGCCGCCGGCCAACTAGGGAGCTGACCACCCACGAAGGGTCAACACCGGACCCCCTTAGTGGGGGCGGCGCCCTAGCTGACACCAGAGAAGGGGGAGGTCCGTACAAGTATTTGCCCAATAAATACCGAGGAGGCTTCCACACGAAAGGGGATCACAAAATATACATCATTCATCTCTCTAAAAAGGTAAGTAAATCCTTCACTAAAAGAGATCGCATCTTTAGCCCCGTTCATTGACTTGAGCATCGGAGAGGCAACCTCGGACACCCTCTGAGGCCCTCGTTTGTTCATTGTGCAGTTACGGAGCACAAGGCTGCTCTAAGGTAAAGAAGGAATACGCTAGTCATCGCCGCCAGACACATTCAATTATTTGCTACCAAAACAACAACAACAACAACAACAACAACAACAACAACAACAACAAAAACAACAACAACAACAATAATAATAATAAAGGGCATGATTGTCACACTTAAACTCCCAAATGAAATCAACACACACTCCCAAATTGAAACCTTATTCCAATTTAGACTAATTATTTTCATTTGTAGAATGAGGATAGGATGGTGGAGGGAGGGAGGAGTGGTTTTGTGGATTAATAAGGATAGGATAGTATAGGATGAATGATGAACAATGCGCACGAGGGGGACACCTGAGTTTATGGACGGAGAAGGATTAATAACAACCTAGCTAGCTAATTTTCCATTCATTTTAAGTAATACTCCAGTACTACTAAAATCTTACATTCTTTTTTATTTTTGTAACAACCTAGCTAACTAATTTGTAGGTTTTCTTACCAATTTAAGTAAGATTTCTTTATTTTGATAATAAAAGTCTGAACTCTGAAGAAGAGGGGGATTGATAATAAAGGGCAGGTTATTAATGGAAGGTGTATAATTTGGTGTTTGGTGACTGCTTATTGGTGTTAACCTTATTACTCTTTTAAATATCAATTCCCTTCTTGTTTAGAGTTTTTTGGGTTGCAGATATGCCATTGAAGAGAAGGAGGTGGTGATGGAGAAAAGAGGATGAAGGAGGAGAGGGCGAGGGTGAGGATTTAAGTAGAAGGTCGTTTTTTACTTAAGTTGCCTAGTGTTGCAGATAATAATTGCGTCTATACTACTTTGATTAACCTACTCTAATTAATGTATTATTCTCAGATTTATTGTAATTGGTATTATTATTGGAACACGCCCTATAGATGATATTATTACCCTTTGTGGACATGACATAGGTCCACCCCGACGCGGCCACGCGCGGATTTGGGGAGGCGAATAAATCTCCATATGAGATGGTCAAATAGAAATTTAAATCGAAGTAGGAGTCACCACCGAACTTTGTGGGAGTTCGGGCCCGTTCGAACCCACTCTATGTCGTAGTGGGCCGTGCACAAAGTACGGCCCATTTCCGATGTCAGAGTTTATTGGGTTCGTCCCTTTGCATTACGAAACCGATACCGACTTGATCGGATACCGTGTATTGAATGACTCTCGTTGCCAATGGTTTCGGACATCCGGAAACCGAGGTTCTGAGTAAGGGGTGAGGGTACGTGTTGGGAAGTTCACAGAGAACACCCAACCCCGCCCGCACTTAGCGGCCTTTACTAAGATATCGTTCATTTTTTGTGTACACGCGTTAGTTCGACGGTTGAATGATATGCAAACATTATTTTCCCTAAACATGTGAGAAAAATTAAATGGGTTGCTAAGTCGATTAATGCATCTTAAACTAATAACGTCAAAGTTATATTTAGCATGCGAGGTTCGTTTTAGTATAATAAAACAAAGGATGAAAAAGAAATCGCTACAAACATGAGCAAACAAGTTAGTAACAATTTGTAAATCGAATAAAAGATGTAAATACGATGACATGCATAATTTCGAAAAGTTTTGTGACACGTGATGGATTAAACACGTGTTGACCGAGGTCGAAAAATATTTGTCGAAATCCTGAAAAATGCCGAGAAAACCGCTGTTTTATTTAAGAAACGATGTTGAAAAAGAGAAAAAATAGGTCACGCTTTACAGCAACCCGCGCGACTCGCCTGGGAGGGGCGCGACTCGTGCGGGAGGGCGTCTCGCCCGGGACGCGTACGGCTCGCGTCTCGGGCTGCTCTCGGGTTGTTTTTTTCGAAAATCGCTAATTTTAATAAATCGCGTACAAATATGGATTAATTTATACTCGATTTATATTTTCGATATTCATCGTATTCGATATTCGATTATGAGATCGATATCAAATATTCGGAATGATTTTTAGAAAAAAGTTTTATAAAATTGTCTTTAAAAGAAATTGAACGAAAAGAAAAAAAATGTTGATTCTCTCCGCGTTAAAATCGTCGTATTTTGTTTTTAACATGTGACAATTTTTTAGCATCAACGAGATTAATGTAGTTCTTGTTTGATACGATATTTGACTAAAGAGTCGTTATCGTATTTTAAGAACGTTGTTTTATATGAAAATGATTTGTAGTATCGATATTATAGAAAAATAGATGATGCGACGACGACCCATAAAAAATGACCAACGACCCAAAAAAAACGAGAGGAAGAGAAAGAGAAAGGAGAAGACGGGATTGATTTTACACCGACAACCTACATGCTTTGTTTTCCATGAACGGGGCTCGTCGCAATGTGGCTTAGACACGAGAGCGTCGAGATAATGTGGGTGATTTAGGGTGGTGATTTGGATCGTGTAAGGTGGCCGGTGGTGGCCGGTTTTTTTGGATCTCGGGTTACACTATCGGTCTTTCGATGCTACGTGTATGAATGATTATATTTGATGTCTGAAGGTTGGATGTTATGAGTCGTAGATGTCGGGCATTGTTCTTGTTCAATGTGTTGCGGGGATGGGGTATATATAGGATGGGATACCCGTCTTAAATAGGAGATAGCTAACTTGCAAATTAAAGGAAGAAAGCCACTGGTCGGGATAAGGTGGGATTTCGTCTAAGGATAGGAAAAGTAAGTAATTTGAGCGGATTAAAAACTCCGTTGCTTGGTGAAGAGGCATTGAGCCGGCTGATATGGGAGTGCTCGGCCGAGTACTCCTTGTGCTTGGTGGAGTGCTCGGTCGGAAATCCTACTGGAGATCAAATTCTACCTTCAACGGATTTATTTAAATTTTTTTCAGGCTGATTTTTGTAGTGTTTGAGCTCAAACCGGACTCACGGGATGTCACGGCTGACTTGTGTGTCTCGAAAAATATCTTTGACCGGGTTTTGACTCGGTCGCTAAAAGACGGTTTTGCCCCTGGTGCCAGATTCGACCCAAATTAGTCTTATTTGACTCGAAATGACCCACTGGGCCTGATTTTGAGGTTTATTTTTTGATATTTGTACTCCATAAAAAGCCCAAGCCAAATGTCCATGATTTAGAGCCCATATTCGAGTATATTAAAGCATGTTTGCGTCCGATCATCATCGGATGTTTATCCGAAACTACTATAGACACCTGGCGGTCAAAATGTGGGTGTCTACAGAGCCCCCACTCTGACTGAGGCTTGGACAAGGCGAAAGTCAGAGTAGCTACCAGGCCAATCAAGGATTAAGACCTGGCAGACTTCCGGTCGGGTCGCTTATAGTCCACTGGACTTGCGTGAAGGGCTCGCCAGCCATAAGACAGAAATCATACCTGGATAGATGCCGATAGTTTCGTGGGGACTCGCCTAAAAAGTCTCGGGAGTGTCCGTTTGCAGACGCATCCCATCTTGGAGTTGCGCGGGAGCTTGCATTGGAAGCTATGGGTGTGTCTGTTTGCAGACACATCCCTTGTTTCCAGTAGAAATGTTGTATAGAGCTTCTGCTGGGGAGTTTTTTTTGTAATGAGATTTCTTCTGGAGTCTTGGGTGTACCTGTATGCTGACACATAGCAATTTGTATGTAACATTTAGGCGAAACACCGACTCACGCTGGGGAAGTAAAAACTTGATGTTCCTTTGGGAAGCACAAGCTGGTACTTGAAATGTTAGATATATAGGTAGAAATAGCAAATACAGCAAACAACAAGATAGCATACAGGAAATGCAGTTAGCATCTATAGACTGACTTGCGCTGGGGAAAAATGATTTTTTTTTCATTTTGAAATCGAAGTCCTGAAAGCAACTCACGTGCTAGGAGATAGGTTTTCGAAATTGAAAGGGGTGGAAAAGAAACTTGCAATTTAAATAGACTTAAATTTGACCTTGTCGAAAAGGATTTTCTCAAATGGCTAAGTTTTGCAGATTTCAAAGCGGAATTTGAAGAGAGAGGTATACCGACAGACTCGATTCTGGACGCAACAGGATGAGTTGACAGACACGACTGGACTCTCGAGGGGTTGGACCGTGACTCGGTAGGGAGGTGGGCCACCTAACAAGACTCTTAAGTTGCGCTATTCCGTAGCCTAGGCGAGTGGCAACACGTTCGTACATAGAAATGGGAAGGATGCGTTGTAGGGCAATTGCAGTAGTCTGTAATGAGACTGTTGTAGTCTTGTGCTCTTCTGGATTTTTGGTTTCGGGGTACATTCCCAAAGTGGGTATTGCTTCGAGTCCTGACAGATTCTCGTCTTCGACTGAGCCGAGTACTAGGACACACTATAGAAAGGTGGCTAAATTTTGAAAGTATTTTGGATTTTGTGAGTGGATGGAGAACTTCTGCCTAGGAGAAGCCCCCAGGATGACAAATCTAGCTGCTGAGAACATGACAGTGTCGTGGAATGATGTCGCTTTTTGAATGTGTGTCAATGTGGGTGGTTGTGCCTCTGTTGAAAGGCTGCCTACATATTCACGTGTAGTGAAATCAAACCAAGCCGTAGTTCAGTGTTGAAACATGTATTATGATGCCTAGTCTATTAGGGCTTTGTGTGTAACTAGCCATAGCGATGATGTAGGCTAGGTGCAGTCCCAGTGATGTCTTGATCAAAGGGCTAGAATAGTTAGGATGTTGATCCTGTGACTGTGAGCGTTCTCCGGGGTAGCCCCCAGAGGTGGTGTGAACTATTTGGGCATGTTCTATGCCGACCGCAAGCTGAGTTCCCGTGTTTGGGGTTGGTAACTGGTTTGGATGATTTTGGAAATGTGGTGCTAGGATGTAAGTGGCTTTGATGTTTTGACATCTGGAGTTTGATTTTGTAGAGCTAAAGCTTGGAGGGTAAGGTATTGTAATGTGGTAGGAAAGGGGGAAGTCGAGTAAAATGGCTCGAACTTTGATCGGGATAGGTTTTGATAATGCGGGATCTGGTTTCCATGTCTGGCCCTAATGGTTAGGGTATCCTATGGAGCTTGAATCCTCAAAATTTTGGGCTGTCTCTAGCCTAGGTCTCGAGAAGGTCTTGAGGGTTGTAATGTGGGAAGGCTAAGTGTGGTGCTAGCTGACCAGCTTGATTGTTTCTCCCCTATTGGATGGTATGAGTATTGATAATTCTGAATTGACCGTTTTCACTACGGTCATAGGTTTTTGAATATTTTTTGGTTGACCTCTTAGTCCCGGTCTTGGGATAAAAATTTTGATCATGGCCAGCTCTTTTATTTTGGCCTTTTTCTTTTTCCTTGGACTTTTGATTTTTGTCCAGCTTCTTCTTTTTTCTTTTTTTCCTGTTGGTCAGACTAACACCTAAGGTAGGGATTGGTTGATCTTGTTGGATGGGTGTTTATTGTGGGAAATGGGCTTGCCTCCCGTCTTGAACCCAAACTAGGAGACTACCTAGATTTGTCATAGGATTCGATACCGCTCCCTAAGGGTAGTTATGTGGCTTTCTATGTCAGACATGGAATAGGTAAAGGGAAACACGGGTCTCGATTTCCTGCAGTCATTATAGATGTGCCTACAACAGTCACGTGCATGTGCTCACAGTGTATGATGGTGCTCATCATGTTCTCGGAAACACATAAGGAAAGTATATATGAGAAATAGAAAAGCTGATTTTATTGAATTTTTTGGAAAGGGGACAAAATGCAAATGACTCTGACTTTGACTTTGACAGAAAATAGTGATCCTAGACTCGGACTCAGAATAGAACTTAAACAAAATCTAGACTCTCGGATGATGTCATTTGTAGTCTTCGGCTTCTAAGGACTCAAGTGGATGTCCAGTAGAAACTTCACTCAGATCTTCATTGTGTCGAAGATCGTCTTCAATCCTAGTGCCCATTTCGGTAAGCACTGCAAAGTTTGAAATGCCGGCATACCTAAGATGGACGCGGTAGGAAGGTAGGAGGTTGTTGATGAACGCCTCCACTAGTGTCTTCTCGTTGGGCTTGTCTACCAACTTTACACTTTCAGCCCTCCACCTTTGAAGGTACTTGGTGAAACCTTCTTTGGGCTCTTGGGCCATAACCTCCAGAGTACGCATCGTAGTCTGGATCTCGGTGTTGTCGGCATAGTTCCGGGAAAATTCCGTTGCCACGTCATCCCAAGTGTTGTACTTCTTGGAATCGAGCCTGTAATACCAGGCTTTTGGATGCTTCTCGAGGGAAGCAGCGAACAGGTGCTTAAACATAGTGGATTTTACTCCCTTGACGGCCATGAACTCTTTGAAAGCCTGAATGTGATGGACCGGATCTTCATTACCCTCAAACATCGGTATGCTCGTAAGGTTGAGGTTGGCGGGTAGCTCGTCATTCAGAGGCGAATAGGAACGAGCGTTTTCCGTATGGATCGAGTTGTTTGTTGACAAATGGACCTGTTCCTCCAGTTTGCGGACTGCGTTGACCAGTTCAGCAAAAGGCCCAGTAGTTTCAGCCCCGACCTTAGGAGTCCTTTGTTCCACGGCACTCAAACGGGTGGCAATGGCGGTTTGGTCGGTCCTGATGGCTGTCAGTTGGGCCTCCATCTTAGCCAGTGAGGCGGTCAGCTCGTCTATGGCTTGTTGCGTCATGGTTCGGGTGAAGGGCAGCCTGTCTGTAAGAATACCGCGTAATCAGGAAAGTTTCTTTGGACCTCAAATACACCAAGGCATAGGAGATGGCACGGGAGGAGAGATGACTCCAGCTTGACTCGAGTTAGACTCTCCTAAGCCAAATGTGTGGGGTACGATTCTCAGAGTGACTGTGATTAATTGCTCCGTCGGAGAATAGCCCCCAAATGATGACTAAGGGCTCAGACAGGACTCAGATGGTGTGACATCTAAGTGACTCGAAAGTGGGATACATGAGACACGTGTAAGACAAGACCCTTAGAGCAACCGTGATTGGTCGCTCTACTGAAGGGTAGCCCCCGAGTGGGACTGAAGACTTTGTTAAGACTCGAGTGTCAGACGAGTGATCCTTAGATGTAAGGATCACGAACCTTTTGTTGTAGGGCTATATGCCTTGTAAAAGGTTGAATAGACGGGCGACTCGTGAAGGGTGGACTTCCTTTAGAATCCGGTTTGTGGACCGGTTCCCGTTTGAAAGGAGATTCACGTGAGACATTCCCTACACTTTGGACTCGATTGTGTAAACGGGCCCTCCTTTGTATGAGTATGTCCTGCGTAGGCGGGCCTTGCCCTAGTTAAATAAGGCGGACTGGGATAGGGAGGAAACCCGTGATATAAGATCGACGGAATTTCGACGCTAGAGACCTCGGCGATTTATGACACGACCCGACACTGCTAAATACGGGAAGTCCTAAGAAGAGGAAGTTTTTGCAATAGGATTTTTTTGAAAGCCCGAAAAAAATTCGAGGGAGGACCCGATTTTCCGAAGAAAACGGAAAACCAAATCGGGCCACGGGTTTTGAAAGTTCGAAAATATTTTCGAGTTTTGAAATGGGCAGAATACCGGCTAGAAATAGGCTGTTTTTTGAGTAAAATCGTAAATCCTAAATTCTGTATATGTCCCGGGGTTTTGAAAAGTTGAATACTTGGACTTTTGAAAATTTGAATATCGAAAAAAGAATTTCCGACAATTTGAAAAATTGGAAACGGGATCCCGAAGATTTGAAAATCGAAAACGACATCTTGAAGATTTGAAAATCGATATGGAACCTCGAAGATTTGAAAATTGAAATAGCATTTTGAAAATTCGAAAATCGAATGGTGGATCGGAAATTCGAATTTTGAAATGGACAGCATGCCGGCTAAAAAATAGGCTTGTTTTGAGTCAAATCTTAAGTCTAAATTTTGACAGCTTTCCGAGTTTTTGAAAATTGGATATTTTTGAAAAGACGGGTCCCGAAACGGTATTTCAGGTTTTGAAAAATGGATGATTTTGAAAAGGTGCATTTTTAAAAAGACGACAGGTAAATCAAGTAGCACGTAGTCATGGAAACAGTATAACGACACCATGTATGCTCTTAATCTAAGTCTCGGTTGGTTGAAATAGGGTCTATACCAACGACGATAGCTTTCTCGCAAATCAGGACGGTCCTCCTAAGCCGAGTTGGTCTTAGAATCTGCCGTAAAACCCATGCGAGTTCCGTCATCGAAGTCTTTAGTGCGCCCATTTAGGAACGCACCGCGGTATAATGGGACGTCGGTCACAAGTAACCGGCCCGGGAAAAATTGGGTTATGCATGAACCATTCAACTAAAACGTGTACATTACTATTCGAACGATTTCTTTTCGAGTCTCACCCTAGGAATCCCGATGACAAGTGGTACATCAGGAATCCCCAGCGGAGTCGCCAAATTAAGGACATGACATAGGTCCACCCCGACGCGGCCACGCGCGGGTTTTGGGGAGGCGAATGAATCTTCATATGAGATGGTCAAATTGAAATTTAAATCGAAGTAGGAGTCGCCACCGAACTTTGTGGGAGTTCGGGCCCGTTCAAACCCACTCTATGTCGTAGTGGGCCGTGCACAAAGTAAGGCCCATTTCCGATGTCAGAGTTTATTGGGTTCGTCCCTTTGCATTACGATACCGATACCGACATTATCAGATATCGTGTATTGAATGACTCTCGTAGCCAATGATTTCGGACATCCGGAAACCACGGTTCTGAGTAAGGGGTGAGGGTACGTGTTGGGAAGTTCACAGAGAACACCCAACCTGTGGACATGACATAGGTCCACCCCGACGCGGTCACGCGCGGGTTTGGGGAGACGAATGAATCTCCATATGAGATGGTCAAATTGAAATTTAAATCGAAGTTGGAGTCGCCACCGAACTTTGTGGGAGTTCGGGCCCGTTCGAACCCACTCTATGCGTAGTGGGCCGTATAAAAAATACGGCCCATTTCCGATGTCAGAGTTTATCGGGTTCGTCCCTTTGCATTTGATACCGATACCGACTTGATCGGATACCGTGTATTGAATGACTCTCGTTGCCAATGGTTTCGGACATCCGGAAACCGAGGTTCTGAGTAAGGGGTGAGGGTACGTGTTCGGAAGTTCACAAAGAACACACAACCCCGCCCGCACATTAGCGGCCTCTACTAAGATGTCGTTTGATTTTTGAATACGCGCGTTAGTAATACAATGAATGATATGCAAACATTGTTTTCCTAAACATGCGAGGAATTGAATGGGTTGCTAAGTCGGTTTAATGCATAAAAATTAACGTCAAAGTTGAATTTAGCATGTGAGATTCGTTTTAGTATAATAAAACAAAAGATGAAAAGGAATGAATTTGCTACAAAGGATGAACAAACGAGTTAGTATCGATTCGTAAATAATAAAAATTAATACGATAATATGCATGATTTGTGTTTGACCGAGGTCCGGAAAAAAAAATATATTTGTCAAAATCTGAAATATTGCTAAAAAGACGTTGTTTTGTCTAAAAAACGATGTTCGAAAAAATAATAAAAAATAGAGCGAAATCGATTTTTGTGTCGCGATTTCAGGGAACCGCGCGCCTCGCCTGGGACGCACGCGACTCGCGTCCCGGGCTTTTTTCGAAATTGATTTTCGGAAAATTTTAGCTTTATTAAATCGCGTATAAATATTGCATAATTTATACTCGACTTAATTTTGCGATATTTGTTATATTCAATATTCGACTATGAAATCGATATTAAATACTCGGAATGATTTTTTTAGAAAAGGTAAAAAAAAGGTTTTTGTAAATCGTTTTAAAAATTAAACTAAAAAAACGATGTTTGACTCTCACCGCGTTAAAATCGTTGTATTTTGTTTTAAGAAAATTATGTAACGATTTTTTAGCATCAACGAGATTAATTTAGTTCTTTTTGATACAATATTCGATTATAGAGAATCGATATCGTATTTTTAAGACCGTTTGTTTTATAAAAATAGTTTTGTAGTATCGATATTAGAAATAATAAAAAAATATGATGATGACCCGTAAAAAGAAATCGACCGACGACGCAAAAAAAAAGGGAAAGTTATGGTGGTTTTTGGTTTGGCCGTGTAAAGGGTAAGAGGTGGCCGGTTTCGTCGAATCTCGGATATACTATCGGTTTCTCGATGCTAAGTATATATTTCTGAATCGTAGATGTGTGATAAAAAGTTGATGATGGATGATTGATTGATGTTAGATGTGTTGTGCAAGGGGTCTATTTATAGGGAAGTTCCCGGCCTTGGCTAGGAGAGGTAGTTGGATAGGAACTACCGCTTTGGATAGGAAACGTAAGAAGTTGAAAGGAACGGGAAGTCCGCTTACTTGGTGAGGAAGCAAGGAAATCTCGGCTGAAACGGGCTGCTCGGCCGAGTATTTTGATGCTCGGTCGAGTGTTTGATTCGGTATCCGGATAGAATTCCTACTTGAGATCGAATTCCATCCTTAAACGGATTTGTTTAATATTTTGTGAAGCTGATTTTTTGTAGTGTTTGAGCTCGAATCAGCCACGTGAGGTGTCACGGCTGGTCCGTGTGTCTCGAGAATATCTTTGACCGGGTTTTGACTCGGTCGCTAAAAGACGGTTTTGCCCCTGGTGCCGGATTCGATCCAAATTAGTCTTATTTGACTCGAAACGACCCACTGGGCCTGATTTTGAGGTTGGTTTTGTGAGATTTGTACTCCATAAAAAGCCCAAGCCAAATGCCAATGATTTTAAGCCCGTTTCCGAGTATATTAAAGCATGTTTGCGTCCGATCATCATCGGGTGTTTGTCGGAAACTGTTATAGACACCTGGCGGTCAAAATGTGGGTGTCTACACAACCCCGCCTGCACTTAGCGGCCTTTACTAAGATATCGTTCGTTTTTGGTGTACACGCGTTAGTTCGACGGTTGAATGATATGCACATTATTTTCCCTAAACATGTGAGAAAAATTAAATGGGTTGCTAAGTCGATTAATGCATCTTAAACTAATAACGTGAAAGTTATATTTAGCATGCGAGGTTCGTTTTAGTATAATAAAACAAATGATGAAAAAGAAATCGCTACAAACATGAGCAAACAAGTTAGTAACAATTTTTAAATCGAATAAAAGATGTAAATAAGATGACATGCATAATTTCGAAAAGTTTTGTGACACGTGATGGATTAAACACGTGTTGACTGAGGTCGAAAAATATTCGTCGAAATCCTGAAATATGCCGAGAAAACCGTTGTTTTATTTAAGAAACGATGCTGAAAAAAAGAGGAAAAAGAGAAAAAAATAGGTCACGGTTTACAACAACCCGCGCGACTCGCCTGAGAGAGGCGCGACTCGCGCGGGATGGGCGCGACTCGCGCAGGAGGGCGTCTCGCCCGGGACGCGTACGGCTCGCGTCTCTGGCTGCTCTCGGGTTGGTTTTTTCGAAAATCGCTAATTTTAATAAATCGCGTACAAATATGGATTAATTTATACTCGATTTATATTTTCGATATTCGTCGTATTCGATATTCGATTATGAGATCGATATCAAATATTCGGAATGATTTTTAGAAAAAATTATTTTATAAAATTGTTTTGAAAAGAAATTGAACGAAAAGAAAAAAAATGTTAATTCTCTCCGCGTTAAAATCGTCGTATTTTGTTTTTAACATGTGACGATTTTTTAGCATCAACGAGATTAATGTAGTTCTTGTTAGATACGATATTTGACTAAAGAGTCGTTATCGTATTTTAAGAACGTTGTTTTATATGAAAATGATTTGTAGTATCGATATTATAGAAAAATAGATGATGCGACGACGACCCATAAAAAAAGACCAACGACCCAAAAAAAACGAGAGGAAGAGAAAGAGAAAGGAGAAGACGGGATTGATTTTACACCGTCAACCTACATGCTTTGTTTTCCATGAACGGGGCTCGTCTCAATGTGGCTTAGACACGGGAGCGTCGAGATAATGTGGGTGATTTAGGGTGGTGATTTGGATCGTGTAAGGTGGCCGGTGGTGGCCGGTTTTTTTGGATCTCGGGTTACACTATCGTCTTTCGATGCTACGTGTATGAATGATTATATTTGATGTCTGAAGGTTGGATGTTATGAGTCGTAGATGTCGGGAATTGTTCTTGTTCAATGTGTTGCGAGGATGGGGTATATATAGGATGGGATACCCGTCTTAAATAGGAGATAGCTAACTTGCAAATTAAAGGAAAAAATCCATTGGTCGGGATAAGGTGGGATTCCGTCTAAGGATAGGAAAAGTAAGTAATTTGAGCGGAATGAAAACTCCGTTGCTTGGTGAAGAGGCATTGAGCCGGCTGATATGGGAGTGCTCGGCCGAGTACTCCTTGTGCTTGGTGGAGTGCTCGGTCGGGAATCCTACTGGGGATCGAATTCTACCTTCAACGGATTTATTTAATTTTTTTTTGAGGCTGATTTTTGTAGTGTTTGAGCTCAAACCGGACTCACGAGATGTCACGGCTGACTTGTGTGTCTCGAAAAATATCTTTGACCGGGTTTTGACTCGGTCGCTAAAAGACGGTTTTGTCCCTGGTGTCAGATTCGACACAAATTAGTCTTATTTGACTCGAAGTGACCCACTGGGCCTGATTTTGAGGTTGATTTTGTGAGATTTGTACTCCGTAAAAAGCCCAAGCCAAATGTCCATGATTTTGAGCCCATATTCGAGTATTAAAGCATGTTTGCGTCCGATCATCATCGGGTGTTTGTCGGAAACTACTATAGACACCTGGCGGTCAAAATGTGGGTGTCTACACCCTTAAATAACTTTTTTTTATGATTCTTCAATTCAGTGGGCAAGAATTAATAAAAATCAATTATAATGGATTGCATTTAATTTAGGGTTATTTCATGAGAATAATACCAACTATGCGTGTGCTTCTTAAATTAATACAAACTATACGTAATCTCATTTTAATACGAACTACACCTTCATTAATCTCGCTTTGTTATGGGTGACCGGCTACCTGTTGAACCTTTCTTTTTCAACTCTTCCTCTAACTTTTATTCTTCTAATTTACATTTCGTGTTCATTTTCAGCCATTGATAAAAAAAAATTAAAATTTTCGAAAATTCATCTTCCATTTGTTTTCCAGTTAGCCTTATAGAAGCTATAAAAAAAATGTTTTTATTGTAATTTTGTCTTTCACGATAACTACAACGGGCCTAATAAAGCCCTAGAAAGTTACAACAAGTCACTATGACCGGTAATAGCAAGTCATAATTTCATACATAGCAAAGCGAGATTAATGAATGCGTAGTTCATATTAAAATGAGATTACGTATAGTTTGTATTAATTTAAGAAGCACACGTATAGTTGGTATTATTCCTATGAAATAACCCTTTAATTTATAAGAACTAAGATTTATGTATGAAAGAAACATTTAATCAATAGTTTCCATATTTATAACCTAGCATTTTTGAGGGAAAACGTTGAAGGAGAGTTATTTTCTTAGTAAATAGGAGATGAGAGATTTTGTTTGATTCGTCTTTTAGGTACATTATTAATATTGTAATTCTATATTTTTTGTTACTATAATATATAATGAAAGATATTAAGAGTACAAAACACGTATTGACCAACGTGAAAAAAGAAAATGTGAAGAGTGAAGTTGAATAGGGTGAGTAGTTTGGAACGTATTTTAGAGACCAAGTACGGAATCTGTTGTAGGCTTGTAGCAGTACAATGGGCCTAATCTATGAGTGATGTAAAGCCAAAGGAAGGATACGCATACAAGGCAAAATCCGTAAAAGCCCATATTTTTTTTGAGGAGAAACGTGGTTGTCTTATATTAAATCAATCTCCGCTAACTCAAGGAGAGCATGCGGGAAATCAAAACCAGAAACAATCTCATCACCTACTAACGGGCATAGTCGAGCTGTCAGGTGAGCCACAATATTACCTCCACGTTTCACATGGGCACACTTACTACGCGAGAAGGAAATTAATAAAGACAAAACATTATCGACGCAAAGACCAATTGGGCTCCTAATCACTGTCTTTCGATGCAAAGCCTTGTTGACCAACAATGCATCTTTTTCCAATACCACACTTCCCTCCCTAACCTCCTGGATATTTTGCAAGCCAAAGCACATAGCCTGAGTCTCCACCGTCTCAACCGACCACCTAGCCCACAACCGTCTATACCCCGCCTTTATCACCATGCCATAGGAGTCCCTAAGCGCGAAACCCAACCCAACCTCATCAGTCCCAAACAGAGCAGCATCTGTATTTAATTTATACCAGCCACACCCGGTTTCTGCCAGGGCTCCGGTCCACCACGCTCATCAGGTTGCACGGGAGTCCCCACCAAGCTCGAGTACATGCCGTACGTATTCCACACAAGACGGTCCAGTCCCACCTTAATCACGTGCAGCGGTGGTTGGGTCTCCTGAAAAGGCATAAAATTTCGCCATGTCCAAGTCATCTAGGCGAGAGTCATAAAGCGGATCGCTGTATACACCCACATTTTGACCGCCAGGTGTCTATAGCAGTTTCCGACAAACACCCGATGATGATCGGACGCAAACGTGCTTTAATATACTCGAAAACGGGCTCAGAATCATTGGCATTTGGCTTGGGCTCATTATAGAGTACATATCTCACAAAACCAACCTCAAAATCAGGCCCAGTAGGTCGTTTCGAGTCAAATAAGACTAGTTTGGGTCGATTCTGACACCAGGGGTAAAACCGTCTTTTAGCGACCGAGTCAAAACCCGGTCAAAGATTTTCCCCAGACACGTGAGTCAGCCGTAACACCTCCCACGGCTGATTCATACTCCAATTCTACGAAAAATCAGCTACACAAAATATTAAACAAATCCGTTTAAGGATGGAATTCGATCTCAAGTAGAAATCTTATCCGAAAATCGATTCAAACACCCGACCGAGTGCAAACACTCGGCCGAGCAGCCCTCTTCCAGCCGTGTTCCCTTGCTTCTTCGACAAGCAAGCGGAATTCTCATGCCTTACAGCTTCCTATATTTCCTATCTCTAGCGGTAGTTCAAACTCTCCTAGCCAAGGTCGGGAATTTCCTATAAATAGCCCCTTGCACACACACTTTCACACATCAATTATCATTCATTATCAATTAACATTCAGAAATCATACATTCATTATCGATCAAATATTCATCAACAACGAATATTCATACACATCCATTATTATTCATTCACATCGATTACACACCCATAAAAATTCCTTACACTTACATCGAGAAACCGATATTACACCAAAAAACCGAAGGAAAACCGGCCCATACCCGACACCCTTCACGACCAAACCGAGCCACCATAACTCACCGACATCTACTCGACGCTCTTGTGCCCAAGCCACGTCCCGACGAGCCCCGATCCGAGTAAACAGAAGCATGTAGGTTGAGGGTGTAACAAAACCCGATTTCTCTTCTTCTTCTCTCTTCCTCCTCGTCCGTCTTATTTTTTATGGGTCGGTCGTCGCTTATTTTATTTTCTAATATCGATACTATTAAAAACTATTTTCATACAACAACATTCTTAAAAATATGATATCGATTTTCTATAATCGAATATTGTATCGAAAAGAATTATATTAAAATCTCGACGATATTAAAAATCGTTACATCTTTTTTTCGTTCAAATTCTTTTTTACAAAACCCTTTTCTAAAAATCATTCCGAATACTCGATATCGATTTCATAATCGAATATCGGGTACGACGAATATCGAAAACATAAATCGAGTATAAATTAATTCATATTTGTACGCGATTTATCAAAATTAACAATTTTCGAACAACGAGCAAAACCGGGACAGACCCGCACGTGAGTCCCGCCCCACCTAGGCGACTCGCGCACGGGCCTGAAACCCGGGTCCTCTTTTAGCTTTTTTTTCGTTCGTTTTATTTTATTATTCTACGAAACGATTTCTAAAATTTATATCTTTTCTAAAACTATTCGGAGTATTTGATATTGATTTCGTAGTCAATTATCAAATATAACGAATATCGAAAATATTAAGTCGAGTACGAATTATGCAATATTCGTACGCGGTTTTATAAAAGCATCGAATTTTCAAAAAACCGCTTTCAAAAAACAGGCCGCCACGCGACTCGCAGGCATCCCGGGCGAGCCGCGCGGCCGGCTGTCACACGACGCACGATTTCCGTTTTTTTATTTTTTTCGAACTTCGTTTTTTATACAAAACAGCGTTTTTAGCAATATTTTCCAGATTTCGATTAATATTTTTTTTTTTTCGATTTCTCATATTTATTTGCTATATTATTTACACAAATCGATACTAACTCGTTTGTTCATCTTGTAGCAAATTCATATTATTTCATCTTTTGTTTTATTATACTAAAACGAACTTCACATGCTAAATTCAACTTTGACGTTAAATTTTTCATGCATTAAACCGACTTAGCAACCCATTCCATTCCTCGCATGCTTAGGAAAACAATGTTTGCATATCATTCATCGTATTACTAACACGCGTATTAAAAAATCATTCGATATCCTAGTAGAGGCCGCTAATGTGCGGGCGGGGTTGGGTGTTCTTAGTGAACTTCCCAACACGTACCCTCACCCCTTACTCAGAACCGTGGTTTCCGGATGTCCGAATCCATTGGCAACGAGAGTCATTCAATATACGATTAACCGCTCAAGTCGGCATCTATATCGATATGCAAAGGGACGAGCCCAATAAACTCTGACATCGGAAATGGGCCGTATTTGTACACGGCCCACTACGACATAGAGTGGGCTCGAACGGTTCCGAATAACCATAAAATTCGGTGGCGACTCCAACTTCGATTTAAATTTCCATTTGACCATCTCATGGAGATTCATTCGCCTCCCCAAACCCGCGCGTGGCCGCGTCGGGGTGGACCTATGTCATGTCCATAATTTGGCGACTCCGCTGGGGATTAGCTGATACGTTACTGACCTTCAGCATCCTCAGGGTGAGACTCGAATAGAAATCGTTTGACTAGTACAATACGCGTTTTAGTTTTACGGTTCATGCATAACCCCATATTTTCCCGGGCCGGTACTGGTGACCGACGTCCCACTATACTATCGATGTAGTCCAAATTGGATATGTCGAAGGTGTCCATTAGCCGATTCGTATGGGTTTTACGGCATGTTCTAAGCTCAACTCGACTTAGGAAGTCCGCCCCGATTCTCGATAGGCTGTGTACACTGGTATAGACCCTTTCAGACTGACCGAGACTTAGAATTAGAGCATACATGGCGTCGTTATACTGTTTCCATGACTACGTGCTACCTGATTTACAAGTCTTTCTTTCAAAAACCGTCATTTTCAAAATTGCATCCTTTTCAAAATATCCAATTTCAAAACCCGGGACGTATACCGAATTTAGGATCCACGATTTTACTCAAAATAGCCTATTTTTAGCCGGTATTATGCCCATTTCAAAACTCGAATTTTTTTCGAACTTTCAAAACCCTCCCCGGTCCGCCTTTCCGTTTTCTTTTTCGAAAAAAAAGGGTCGGGCTCCTCTCCCCGATTTTACTCGGGCTTTCAAAAATCATATTTCGAAACCTTCCTCTTCTTAGGACTTCCCGTATTTAGCAGTGTCGGGTCGTGTCGTAAGTCGTCGAGGTCTTTTAGCGTCGAAACTCCGTCGATCTTATATCACGAGTTTCCTCCCTATCCCAGTCCGCCTTATTAGACTAAGGCCAGACCCACCTACGTAGGACATACTCCTACAAGAGTTGGCCCATCTACACAATCGAGTCTAAAAGTCTGGGGAATGTCTCACGTGAACCTCCTTTCGAACAGGGCCCAGCCCACACGGCTGGATCCTAAAGAAGGCCCACCTTTCACAAGTCACCCGTCTAAGTGTCTTTTCCGAGTCAACCTTTTACAAGGCATAGCCCTATAACAAAAGGTCTGTGACCCTTACATCTAAGGGTCACTCGTCCGACACTCGAGTCTTAACCAAATATTCGATCCCACTTGGGGACTACCCTTCATCAGAGCGGTCAAACACGATTGCTCTAAGGGTCATGTCTTACATGTGTCTCACGTACCCCACTTTCGAGCCACTTAGATGCCACACCATCTGAGTCCTATCTGAGTCCTTAGCCTCACTTGGGGGCTATTCTCCGACGGAGCGATTAATCACGGTTACTCCGAGGATCATATCCTACACATTTGTCTTAGGAGAGTCTAACCCGAGTCAAACATGGTCGCCCCATTTTCGGACTCACCCTCGTGCAGCTTGAGTCTCATCGTCAAATCCAAGCCAGTGGTCGTTACCTTGTCCAGGTCAACGTTCGAGTATCCCGATCCAAGAATCCTAGTCATTCCAGTCACCCCGGGTCGCGTCTAGTTTGACTCCCTCTCTTGCATTTGCGTAAAACCGAGTTTAGGCGAGTTGTGGCACCTGTCGAAGACCTTACCAAAAAAAAAACAACCAACCAAGCATCCGAGTCCGGATCTGATTCGAGTCTAAGTCTGAGTCTGAGTCTAGGATACCCTACATCCTCATTTCCAAATCAGAGTCAGAGTCTTTTGCATTCTGTCCTCTTTTTCAAAATTCAATAAAATCAGCTTTTCTATTGCTCATATATACTTTCCTTATGTGTTTCCGAGAACATGATGAACACCGTCATACACTTTGAGCACATGCACGTGACTATTACAGGCACATCTATAATGACTGCAGGAAATCAAGACCCGTGTTTTCCTTTACCTGTTCCATGTCTAACATAGAAAGCCACAAAACTACACTTAGCAGGAGCGGTATCGAATCCAATGACGAATCTAGGTAGTCTCCTAGTTTGGGTTCAAGACGGGAGGCAAGCCCATTTCCCACAATAAACACCCCTCCGACAAGATCAACCATACCTACCTACGGTGTTAGTCTGACCAACAAAAAAAAGACAAAAAACTGGACAAAAAAAAATCAAAAGTCCAAGAAAAAAAAGCAAAAGGCCAAAACAAAAAAGCAGGCCATCATAAAAAAGAGCATCCACGACCAGAACGGTCAACACAAATGAAGATCCCATGACCGGGGCTAAGAGGTCAACCAACAAAAAATATTCAAATGCCCATGACCGTGGTCAACGGTCCACTCAAGATCAATACTCATACCATTCAATAAGGGAGAAACAATCAAGCTGGTCAACTAACACCACATTTAGCCTTCCCACATTACAACCCTCAAGACCTTCCCGAGACCCAGGCTAAAGACAGCCCGGAATTTTGAGGATTCAAGCTCCATAGGATACCCCTAACCATTAGGGTCAGACATGGAAACCAGATCCCGCATCATCAAACATATCCCGATCAAAGTTCGAGCCATTTTACTCGGCTTCCCCTTTACATAACAAAATTCACAATCACCATACAAAGACCCGAGATCAAAACTCGTCAAAGACCTGAGAGCAAAACTCGTCAAAACCCTTACCTAATCATACACAATCCCGAGAGCAAAACTCGTTAAAATCCCCGAGAGCAAAACTCGTTAAAATCTCATCCCAATTCTTCTCATTCAAACCAGTTACCAACCCCAAACACGGGAATTCAACTTGCAGTCGGCATAGAACATGCCCAAAAAAGTTCACACCACCTCTGGGGGTATCCCGGAGAATGCTCACAGTCACAGGATCAATATCCTAACCATTCTAGCCCTTTGATCAAGACATCATTGGGAATGCACCTAGCCTACACCATTGCTATGGCTAGTTACACACAAAGTCCTATTAGACTAGGCACCATAATATATCTTTCAACACTGAACTACGGCATGGTTTGATTTCACTATACGTGAATACGTAGGCAGCCTTTCAACAGAGGTACAACCACCCACATTGACACACATTGAAAAAGCGCCATCATTCCGGTCACGACACCGTCATGTTCTCAGCAGCTAGCTTTGTCGTCCTGGGGGCTTCTCTTAGGCAGAAAACCTCCATCCACTCACAAAATCCATATAATTCAAAAAATCTAGCCTTCTTTCTGTAGTGTGTCATAGTACTCGGCCCAGTCGAAGACAAGAATCTGTCAGGACTCGAGGCAATACCCACTTTGGAAATGTACCCTAAAATCAAAAATTCAGGAGAGCACTAGACTACAACAGTCTCATTACAGACTAATGCAACCCCGTATAGCATATCTATCCCACTTCGATGTTCGACCATGTTGTCACTCGTCTAGGCTACGGAATAGCGCAACCTAAGAGTCTTGTTAGGTGGCCCACCCCCCTACCGAGTCACGGTCCAACCCCTCGAGAGTCCAGTCGTGTCTGTCAACTCGTCCGGTCATGACCAGAGTCGAGTCTGTCGGTATATCTCTCTCTTCAAATTCTCATTTTTTTAAAATCTGCAAAACTTAGCCATTTGAGAAAACCCTTTTCGACAAGGTCAAATTTCGGTCTATTTAAATTGCAAATTTCTTTTCTACCCATTTCAGTTTTGAAAACCTATTTCCTAGCACGTGAGCTGCTTTCAGGACCTCGATTTCAAAACTAAGCAAAAATCATTTTTTATACCCTAGCGCGAGTCATATTTGTTTCACCTACATGTTGCATGCAAAATTTTATGTAAGTTATACAGGTACAATTCAAGACCGCGCAATTCACATAACTCCCCAGCGGCATAGACTTATACGACAAGTCCGATTCCCCACGGAGTTATCATCATCAACTCAGGTACATTTCTAGTCTCCGGCCGGCGGGCCCTTTACGCAGGTCTAATGGACCTTAAACGACCCGACCGGAAGTCTGCCAGGTCTTAATCTTTGATTGGCCTGGTAGCTACTCTGACTTTTGCCTTGTCCAAGCCTCAGTCAGAGTGGGGGCTCTGTAGACACCCACATTTTGACCGCCAGGTGTCTATAGCAGTTTCCGACAAACACCCGATGATGATCGGACGCAAACGTGCTTTAATATACTCAAAAACGGGCTCAGAATCATTGGCATTTGGCTTGGGCTCATTATAGAGTACATATCTCACAAAACCAACCTCAAAATCAGGCCCAGTAGGTCGTTTCGAGTCAAATAAGACTAGTTTGGATCGATTCTGACACCAGGGGTAAAACCGTCTTTTAGCGACCAAGTCAAAACCCGGTCAAAGATTTTCCCGAGACACGTGAGTCAGCCGTAACACCTCCCACGGCTGATTCATACTCCAATCCTACGAAAAATCAGCTACACAAAATATTAAACAAATCCGTTTAAGGATGGAATTCGATCTCAAGTAGAAATCCTATCCGAAAACCGATTCAAACACCCGACCGAGTGCAAACACTCGGCCGAGCAGCCCTCTTCCAGCCGTGTTCCCTTGCTTCTTCGACAAGCAAGCGGAATTCTCATGCCTTACAGCTTCCTATATTTCCTATCTCTAGCGGTAGTTCAAACTCTCCTAGCCAAGGTCGGGAATTTCCTATAAATAGCCCCTTGCACACACACTTTTACACATCAATTATCATTCATTATCAATTAACATTCAGAAATCATACATTCATTATCGATCAAATATTCATCAACAACGAATATTCATACACATCCATTATTATTCATTCACATCGATTACACACCCATAAAAATTCCTTACACTTACATCGAGAAACCGATATTACACCAAAAAACCCGAAGGAAAACCGGCCCATACCCGACACCCTTCACGACCAAACCGAGCCACCATAACTCACCGACATCTACTCGACGCTCTTGTGCCCAAGCCACGTCCCGACGAGCCCCGATCCGAGTAAACAGAAGCATGTAGGTTGAGGGTGTAACAAAACCCGATTTCTCTTCTTCTTCTCTCTTCCTCCTCGTCCGTCTTATTTTTTATGGGTCGGTCGTCGCTTATTTTATTTTCTAATATCGATACTATTAAAAACTATTTTCATACAACAACATTCTTAAAAATATGATATCGATTTTCTATAATCGAATATTGTATCGAAAAGAATTATATTAAAATCTCGACGATATTAAAAATCGTTACATCTTTTTTTCGTTCAAATTCTTTTTTACAAAACCCTTTTCTAAAAATCATTCCGAATACTCGATATCGATTTCATAATCGAATATCGGGTACGACGAATATCGAAAACATAAATCGAGTATAAAATAATTCATATTTGTACGCGATTTATCAAAATTAACAATTTTCGAACAACGAGCAAAACCAGGACAGACCCGCACGTGAGTCGCGCCCCACCTAGGCGACTCGCGCACGGGCCTGAAACCCGGGGTCCTCTTTTAGCTTTTTTTTCGTTCGTTTTATTTTATTATTCTACGAAACGATTTCTAAAATTTATATCTTTTCTAAAACTATTCGGAGTATTTGATATTGATTTCGTAGTCAATTATCAAATATAACGAATATCGAAAATATTAAGTCGAGTACGAATTATGCAATATTCGTACGCGGTTTTATAAAAGCATCGAATTTTCAAAAAACCGCTTTCAAAAAACAGGCCGCCACGCGACTCGCAGGCATCCCGGGCGAGCCGCGCGGCCGGCTGTCACACGACGCACGATTTCCGTTTTTTTAATTTTTTTCGAACTTCGTTTTTTATACAAAACAGCGTTTTTAGCAATATTTTCCAGATTTCGATTAATATTTATTTTTTTTCGATTTCTCATATTTATTTGCTATATTATTTACACAAATCGATACTAACTCGTTTGTTCATCTTGTAGCAAATTCATATTATTTCATCTTTTGTTTTATTATACTAAAACGAACTTCACATGCTAAATTCAACTTTGACGTTAAATTTTTCATGCATTAAACCGACTTAGCAACCCATTCCATTCCTCGCATGCTTAGGAAAACAATGTTTGCATATCATTCATCGTATTACTAACACGCGTATTAAAAAATCATTTGATATCCTAGTAGAGGCCGCTAATGTGCGGGCGGGGTTGGGTGTTCTTAGTGAACTTCCCAACACGTACCCTCACCCCTTACTCAGAACCGTGGTTTCCGGATGTCCGAATCCATTGGCAACGAGAGTCATTCAATATACGATTAACTGCTCAAGTCGGCATCTATATCGATATGCAAAGGGACGAGCCCAATAAACTCTGACATCGGAAATGGGCCGTATTTGTACACGGCCCACTACGACATAGAGTGGGCTCGAACGGTTCCGAATAACCATAAAATTCGGTGGCGACTCCAACTTCGATTTAAATTTCCATTTGACCATCTCATGGAGATTCATTCGCCTCCCCAAACCCGCGTGTGGCCGCGTCGGGGTGGACCTATGTCATGTCCACAATCGCCTCGTCCTTGGCCGCCCTCTCTAAAACTCATTTAAACACATCAAAACACGAGCCTTGTGGTATCGCTGAGCGAAGCATCTCCAAACCCGTCTCACCCCAAAAACTACTCGGTGCAGGACATAGGAGTAAAGCATGTGTATCAGTTTCCGCGGCAGCAGAGCATATGCTACATAACTCCGTCTCCCCGATATGACGGTCAAACAGAAGCTTCTTGGTCGACAGAATTCCCGAACAGGCCCTCCAAACGAAATGCTTAAATTTCGGAGGAACTTCCAGGTTCCAAATATTACGCTAGAGCTCCGATGCACCACTATTGCTTCCACTAGCCCGGGTCACACCATAGCCTCCCTTGGCCAAACTATAAGCAGAACGCACTGAAAATACTCCATCCCGATTCGGCCACCAGTAGAGAAGGTCATCTGGCAGCTCTCGATTAATGGGTAGGGATAGAACATCTCGTGCCTCCTCAGGAGAAAGAAATTCTCAATTTTGCCACATCCCACATACCCTTGTCCCGGTCAATGAATTCTGCCACACTCATCCCATGGTTGGCCTCGAGATTGGGGGTCGGAATACGACTAGTTGTCTATCCTGGAAGCCAGACATCGGCCCACACATTAATCCTAGTCCCGTTACTCACTCTCCACTTCAACCCCTCGAGTAGCAGCGCCTTAGCACCCCAAAGGCTCCTCCAACAATAGCTCGGGTCATACCCTCTCCGCACAGCCAGGACATCATCATGCTTAAAGTATCGCGCCTTATGGATACGCGCAACTAAGGAATTTGGAAAGACAAGAAGCCGCCATACCTGCTTAGCCAAGAGAGCAAGATTAAAAGCTCGTAGATCCCGAAAACCCAGTCTTCCCTCATTCTTAGGTTGGCACACCGTTTACCAAGTCTGCCAATGAATACGTCTTCTAGTATCTAACAACCCCCACCAAAACCGAGCCATAACCGAGTTCAGCTCCGTGGTAGTGCCCTCAAGGACCGAGAAGACGCTTATCATATAAGCCCATATTTAAGAAAACCCTAATCTAAGTTTTCCCTTTATAAACGCCTCCCAAACCTCTCTTTCCTCCATCTCACCATGATCCACCACCATCACATCAAAACAACAATTCCTGGGTTTCGCGGCCACCTCTGCAAAAAATCTGTCATCAATCAAATCTACTCTGGTTATTTTCTCCAAATTCTGTTGATTATTAGGCTTTTCTCTTATGTTTTTCAAAAAATCGAGGACAATGACGAGCTTTACCGGTCTCGTTCGTCGTAATTGGCGATCATCATTGCCTTGCCGACCATTCTTATATCACCACCCATAAACTGAGTCCTTTTTTTTTTTTTTTGTGGCCGATGATTAAATTTTTATTATAGAGAAGCATATGTCTGAATATATTTCATGATGTTAGCCTAATCTTCTCTATGAGGCCACTAAGTTTTCAAATAATTCAAACATGTTTTCTATAGTTTTGAACGTCCTTTGTTGTCGATGATGAATTCAGTGATGTGAAAATCGTATGAATATATTTATGGTGATTAATATCTCACTACTGCCTTCCTTCTGAGACAATTTAGTTCTTTGATTTCATTGTTTATAAGTCAATCTATTGTGGAAAGAGGTCGCATGATGCGATTATAACGCATAGTTCATATGATTAATCCATGATTAACATAAACTAATTAGTCTTTCACTCCTATCTGATCAGGGGCGGACCTGGGGGTCGGGGGCCGACAATTTTTGAAACTAATAGATTCAAACCATTTGTAATATTAGTTTGATGGGTGTTGATGAGTTGGTTTGGTCATAACATTTCATTTGCTAAATTATTTTGTAACTTTTCAAAAGATAAATGTGTAGATAAAAGGATTCGAACCTGATTCACTTGTATGAACTATTGTCAATGCAACCAACTTTACCACCTGTATTATATCTAAACTATTTTTCAAAACTTTCAGTATTATAAAGAAAATAATAGCGTAAAATGTGGATTAATTTATAGAGAAAATAATAGTATAAAATGTGAATTACTTTATAAACTTAAAAAATGTCGGAATTTTTTTTGTGCCCCTAGGGGAAAAATCCTAGGTCCGCCACTGTATCTGACGATCTCTTTCAATTTTTTCAATGTGATGGCGAAGATGGTTGATTGCTTAATCTTATTTCTGACACCTCTTGTATGAGAAGGCTAATAGTTCTTCACTGAGCAGTTAATGCAACTTTTGTGAGCCATTCACTATAATTAATTAGATGTTTTTATTTGAGTAGTTATTCAGGCAGCCCCCTAACAGTATTCAATTGATAAGGGAGGTGTTAATCTACTCATAAATTAATGTCTTCAGTTCTTCAGACCTGCTGAGATTCGTCCTTGAAGTTGGTCTAGTAATTCTCAACTACATTTTCTGGTCATCTCATTGATATACTCCCTATATTACTTTCATTTGTTTGCCTTTTGATTGAATTATGTTTTGAAAGTTGTTTTGGTGAATTATATGTTTGGTATTGTTAAGAGTGAAGAAAGTGATGATTGTAGTTTGTCGCCCCAGTCTTAGTAACATCTGGAAAGATGTTATATGCTGATTGACCTTTTTAATCTGATTTCTCCAAATTATATCAAACTTTGGTGTTTGGATGTTTATTTTTTCAAAATGAAGGACGATGAGGAGTAATTATAGGTCTCGTTCGTCGTAATTGGTGATCATTTTTGCCTTGCCGACAACCCTTCCTTTTCTGAGTCCTTTCATTTTTGTCTATATTTAATTCGGCAATTCTTTCAGTGCTTATTACTCCCTCCATCCAACTTTAAACTTCATGGGGGGAGTGACACAAAAATTAAGGATGAGGTGGATTATGTGGTGGAAAAAAAGAGTTGAGAGAAAATGTGGGGTCAGAAATGATATGGACCACAAAAATTAACCAAAAGAGGAAATATTGTAAGTAGGAAGTTTAAAGATGGACAACCCTTTAAGGAAAGTAGGAAGATTAAAATTGGATGGAGGTAGTACATTTGTTTGTCTTAATTTTATGGAGAGGAGGTTGTGTGATGTGATAATAACGCATAGTTCATATGAGTAATCTGTGATTAACATAAACTAATAGTCTTTCGCTCCTATCTGATGACCTCCATTCAATTTTGCACTTATTTGGATGTGTTTATTTGGTGTAATTTTAATTGTGTTGTTTAGTTCTTTCAAATGAGATGTCTGATTTTGAATATATTTTCATATTTTCTTAACTTTGAATTATAGATTTTTTTGAATAAAAATGAACTGTTATTTTATCTTGGATTATTTAACGACAATAATATCAACTATAGGGCGTCTTCCCAAAATAATATCAATTTTAATAAATCTGAGAATAATTAATAATACGTATTATTGGAGTAATTAAACAAGAGTAGTATAAGTACCTTTATAACCTGCTACATCAGGTCACCTAATTAATATTTAACCTCTCCGTCCTCCTCCTTAGACCTGGATAACGGGTGAATCGTGTCGGGACAGCTTCGGGTCAGGCCACTTTCATGTCATAATAATCGGGTTGACTTCTGGTCGGTTCGAATAATTTCGGGTTCGGGTCATTCTCGGGTTTGCTGTTTTCAACTTTTTTTAGGATATCGACAAGTTTTCTATATTAATAATCGGGTCAGTTTCGAGTTAGCTCGTATCAATTCGGATTACGGGTCAAAATCATGTCTTCAGTTCAGGTGTCGGGTCGTGTTCGGTTTGGCTTATTCAGGTCGGGTCAATTTTGCCGGGTCTACTCCTCATTAGTTCTCTTCTTCACCTTCTCTCTCCATTACCCTTCATCCTTCCACTTTTTTTTATACGTTTCGTTTAGATTAACGTGTTGACTGGATTGTGTTGATAGCTGGATTTGGGGAGGTTGAAGGAAGAGAATGACAGAAGACATAAATGACGTTTAATGCTTCGTATACCGAATAAGTGAAAAGGAGTGAATATTAAATAGATTAAAGGCGAAAAAGAAAGGTGAACAGGTTCTACCGTTAACTGGTCATCTATACTACTCTGGTTTAACTGCTCCAAAAATACGTATTATTCTCAGATTTATTAAAATTGGAATTATTTTCGGAAGACATTCTATAGTTGATATTATTGTCTTTAAATAAAATTAAAGGTGAAAAAGGAAGGCGAAAGGGTTCTACAGGTAACCGGTCACCCATACTACTCTGGTTTAACTACTCCATGTATTATTCTCAGATTTATTAAAATTGATATTATTTTTGGAAGATGTTCTATGGTTGGTATTATTAAATAATCCTTTTATCTTTTGATACATAGATTTTGGCCTCGTTAGCCGCGCTTTTAATGTTCGATCTATTACAGTCCTGAAGTAAAACATGTTTTTTTTTCTCATTACTTCTTCCCTTCTTTTCAGCCTAATGTAGGAAGGAATTACGGAGGACTAATGAAGACTTTACATAGGGGGAGGGTTCGGAATTGGTAACCGTGGATTGCAAATGATGCAATGTTTTTTTTATATTAAATTATTAATTTTTATACTTCCTTTGTTTCATCGGTATTTTTCACTTATTTTTTTCTCCGTCTAATTGTTTGAGTGTAATTGTGGATAATAATAATTGAAATTTTGGAAATAATTCATATTCTCGAGAAAATTCAAATACTCTGTTCAACCCAACTAATTTTCAGTTTGATCCGCATTTTCTAAATACTCCTCAAGTTTAAGCAATTCAATAAGGCTAAATTACCCAAACTACAACCCATGTAGAAATTTTAATAATTCATTAATGTTTACGAATCAATATCAACAACCAACTTTTCAACAATAATATTTTTTACCCAACTTAACTTTTCTTATACCTTAACACATAAATCAATTAGTTGATCAGTCTTCCGCTGGGGACGGAAGTAGTAATCGAACACCGACTGAAGAAGGGCGATAAGTAGAAAATACTGATGATATTATTGTCTTTTTATTTTCCGAAGATGTTAGGGATAAATCAGTTAGGGAATGGAGTTTGATAGAAGATGAAACTTTTGTATTGGCTTATTTAAAAGCTGGAGGAAACGAAAAAACATGAACTAATTAAAGTAAGGGTGATTTATGGAAAGCTATAATGAGGTTGTATGAAGATGCTCGAACTTATGCACGCTTGGAAAGAGATGAAACATTTGAGGAAATGGCAACCTGGAAAGACTTTGACTTCATCTGAGAGTGACGGTAGTTCAAAAAGATTGCAACCAGATATATTAGAATATAGCTCCGGAATAGTAGTTTACATTGGAAAGTACTTTATTCGGTCACTTTTTTTTTTACCTCGACTTTCTTTTGAAAGATGAGTTTGAATCATTTTTATGGATCCCTTTCGAGAATATGAGAGAGATTAATTAAATGTTAGTCATTATACATACGGGGTATTAATTAAATATATATGTATTAGAAGCTACTCTAGAGGTAGTAAAATTTAAATACTCCGTATAGAATTGTACTCCGTAATATGTATGCATAATACATGCATACCTATAAGGATATACTTGTCAAACGGGTCGGGCGGATCGTGGTCTCAGGTTTGGTAAGAATACAGATTGGATTGTATACGGGTTGAATCAGGTTAGGGTCAGAATACGTGTCAAAAATAGTCATGAACGCATAATTTTTTTTACCGCTTTTAAAGTTAAGAAAATATTTTTAATATTAAGTTTATATTTATTTTGACAAGTCATATCGAGCTCGGGTGGAACGGGTTACGGGTCAAAAATTGGTTCATGACGCCAAAAAACGGGTCGGGTGGGTCGGATCTATATAAGAGCATAAACAATGTAGGGGGAAAACTCATCTCTTAAGAGGTAAGAGGTAACCCCTTCGTTGTACCCACCTTTTAAGAATCTTAAGACAATGCACATTGGTTTTCATCTCCCTCTTTTTCATTAATCATCATCTCATTTTTCCACTTACCATCTTCTTATTTTTTATCTTACAAAAAAATACCCCACATTCATTTCGTCTTCTACTTTCATTTTCTCTCCTATTTTATTATACCCAACACATTTACGCATCAATTTTTTTTTTTTTGAATATTATCGTTTCTAAGAAAAATGAAAGTAAGAAATGAAAATAAAACACACGGATATAATCGCTTAAAGTTAAATAAATTATAATGAAAACAGGCGAAAATTTAATATTTAATACATTGTAAAACTTAATTTAATTAAGACTTACTAAATTTAAGCAAGCATAAAATAAATAAGGGTTATTTAACAACAATAATATCAACTATAGGGCATCTTCCCAAAATAATATCAATTTTAATAAATCTGGGAATAATACGTATTATTGGAGTAATTAAACCAGAGTAGTATAGGTGACCGGTTACCTGTAGAACTCTTCCACCTTTCTTTTTCACCTTTAATTTTAGTTAACGATAATAATACCAACTATAGATCATCTTTCGAAAATAATTCCGATTTTAATAAATCTGACAATAATACATATTTTTGAAGTAGGTAAACCAAAGTAGTATAAATGATCAGTTACCGGTAGAACTCGTTCCCCTTCATTTTCGCCTTTAATTTATTTCATATTACTTCACTTCTTTTCACTTAATTAATGTACAGAATATTAAACGTCATTACTGTCTTCCGTATTTCTCTTCCTTCAACCTTGCCAAATCTAGCTAACAACACAATCCTACACCAAAATCAACACGTTAATCTAAACGAAACGTATAGAAAAAAACTAAAGAAGGATGAAGGATAATGGAGAAAGATGATAAAGGAGAGAAGTAAGGAGAACTAGACCTGGCAAAACGGACCCGACCTGAATAAGCCAAGCCGAACCCGACCCGACACCCGAATTGAAGACATGATTTTGATGTAACCGTAATCCAAATTGACCCGAGCTAACCCGAAACTGACACGACTATTATTATTGAAAACGAGTGGATATCCCTAAAACAAAGTTGACAACAGCAAACCCGAGAATGACCCGAACCCGAAATTATCTGACCCGATCCGAAGTCAACCCGATTATTATAACCCGAAATTGGCCCGACCCAAAGCTGACCCGACACGGTTCACCCGTTATTCAGGTCTAAGAAGGAGAATGGAGAATAAGTAACAGGTTAAATATTAATTAGGTGACCTGATGTAGCAGGTGATAAACTTACTTATACTACTCTTGTTTGACTACTCCAATAATACGTATTATTCTCAGATTTATTGAAATTAATATTATTTTGTGAAGACCCCCTATAGTTGAGATTATTGTCATTAAATAACCCAATAAATAAAAAGGGAGGACGATAACGACAGTACTTAAAGACTCTTACAAACAGAAAGACTCGACGGTTAATATTGGACAAAATTCATTATTTTCTAATAGGCTCATGGTCCCCATCGTAATCGTAATCTGAATTGTCCATCCAACCGCCTGGGTTTTCGTCTCCCAGAAGTTCAATTTCATGGAGACGGTCCTTCTCCGTTGTAATTTGGTCATAAATAGTTCAATAGTAAACCTCTTCACGTTGAACAAATGTTCATCCACGACCGGACAAAAGATCACTTAAAACATCTTTATCAACTATTTTCAACAGTCTACGAATCATCGAAACAACTTCACTTTCTAAGGAGGTAAGTTTTTCGTTTTTAGCCATCCACGTCTGTAGACACCCGCATTTTGACTGCCACGTGTCTATGGTAGTCTCCGAAAAACACCCGATGATGATTGGACGCAAACGTGACTTGATATACTCGGATTTGGGCTCGGAATCAATAATATCCGACATGGACTTTTAGCGGAGTAAAAATCTCACAAAACAGACCTCAAATTCAGGCCCGGTGAGTCGTTCCGAGTCAAATAAGACTAATTTGGGCCAAAACTGACACCAAGAATAAATCCCGTCTTTTGGCGACCGGGTCAAAACCCGGTCAAAGACGAAACCGTCTCATAAATCAGCCAAATTCAGCTGGCGCACAAATTCAAATTCAAAAATCAATCAAAACAAACAAGATCAATCCCTTCCTATTTTATCTCGATTTTGCTTGACCCACTCGATCGAGTGGATTGACCCACTCGGTCGAGTGGAGCGTCTTGAACCGGGTTTGGCCCGTTTGCATAGGTACTCGATCGAGTGCACTAGAGCCACTCGATCGAGTGCCCTTATGTCGTGGGGTAACGCCTATAAATACCCCACGACACCCATTCATTTCACAACTTTTCTTACAAGGTTTTTACCTACATTCATCCTACATTTTCAGCCACAACTCACCTACACATCAAGCCTTAGAAACCCTAAGCAAAACATACCAATCCCGAGCCTTTTGTCCCTCGGAAACCGACGCAACACACACACACACCACAACTCGCGTACATCCTCGATACTCCGGCGTCCCGTCGCTATTTACGAGTCCATTTCCGAGGCCTATACCTAGCATGTATGTTGAGGGTGTCCTAAACCCTATTTTGATCTCTATTACTCCGTCATTTTATTTACTTTATCGTATTTTGTATTGTAATCATAATCGTAGTAACACTAACACTAACGCTAACGTTATTACTTTTGCTTCTTTATTTTTGTATCATCATTTTATTACTAACATTAATTATACCACGTATATATATACTAATACTAAAAAAACCGGTTTTGAAAACGTTGGACTACGATGATCACCTAAGGTCCGTCTAATCCCTTTACGAGCAACGACGGAGGTGGAGCCCTTTCGAGGAGCCCCGCCCCAATGTACTCAAGGGCGTGACGTGATCGTGATCGGTCGTAGTTGAACGTATTCGATCCCATTTCTATAATTGGTACGAAACCCGTTGACACAAAAACCGACATCACATAACCCGAAAGGGTTAGTTTCGATGTCGTGACGTAGAGGGACATCTTTCGTTACTAATTCAAATTTTCTAGTATAACGATAAACATTTTCCTAAAACTCCGATAACGGTATTATAATCGTTCATACACGATTATAGTACCGGAGGCCGAGTTGAATACAAATCGTGCGATATTTGTATTTGATTTGGCCGACCATCGATTTCAAGTCATAAAACAAAACGAGTTATCACTCGTACAGGGTCTACTCGACCGAGTACATATGCTACTCGATCGAGTAGCACCCCAAAAAATGGGCAGTAGCCACGTAAAAGGCGCACTCGACCGAGTCACACCACGACTCGGTCGAGTGGGTCCTGTAACCCATAAAAACCGAGGGGTTTGACACACATTTCAAACCCCGTCCTTTTATCGACTTTAGTCATCACGTGTAAAGACCATCACGTGACCTTCCTATTTTCAAAACCATGCACATCACGACACGTAGAACGACTTTGATCAATTTTTGACATGATAAGTCGGGACGAGACTACGGAATACGAGATCAGGCTAGCAATATGTCACAGTCTCATGTTTCCGTCCTTCGTTTGATGTACAACATAATGTGCATTTAAACGGGGTTAGTCCATCTACATAATTCGCGGTCTAGTTTACATACGGGTCCGTTCCTATCATTGCATTGCGTTATTTTTATTTTGTTTATTATTTTTTTTATGTAATGTTGTATTGTGAATTCCGGGTTGTATTTCCGCCCGTGTAACTTGTACGTTATTTTTTATCTCCTTTCGAGCTTTATTTATTTATTTGTTTTACGCTTTATAAATGATTCTCGCATGCTAAATCACTTCGACCATAACTAAGATGCATTAAATGACGTAGCAAATCAATAATTCACATGCTTAGCCCGAAAACGTTATTTGCATATCATTTAATTATTTTACTAGCGCGCGTACACGAACACGAACGATGTCTTAGTAGAGGCCGCCATGTGCGGGCGGGGTTGGGTGTCCTTAGTGGGCTTCCTAACACGTACCCTCACCCCTTACTCAGAACCTTTGGTTTCCGGATGTCCGAAACCCTTGGCGCACGAGAGTCATTTTATATACGAAAGCCGGTGTAAACGGTATCGGTATAACAATGCAAAGGGACGAGCCCCATAAACTCTGAAATCGAAGTGGGTTTACTTTGTGTGTAGCCCATGACGACATAGAGTGGGCTCGTATGGTTCCGAATAACCACAAAATTCGGTGGCGACTCCATTTTGACTTAAATTTCGAACCCGAGAACAATCTTACCACGAGATTCATTCGCCTACCCAAACCCGCGCGTGGCCGCGTCGGGGTGGCTACGTCATGTCCACAACGTCTCTGAAATATTAGAGATAATATAATCAAAATCTACATATATCATAAAATTTCATATATAATAATAGTAAGAATCATACCATAAGTATTATTGACTGTCATTGCAGGACTAAGTACAGCTTCTGCATTTCCAGTAATTATACCGTGAAGTTTGGTTAGGGCCGGTGGACTATTTAATAATAACATATACATGCTTTCTATTACGATTAAGTTAACACGAGTAAAAAAGTTGGGAGATTCATCCCTAATCTTATTGATTTTCCACTGAGTTTTTTCAATTTCCTCATCATAGTGGGCAGACATATTATATTATTTTAGTTAATTTTATGTAGGAGTGAAAGAGTTGTGAGGAGATGTAAAACGAAGTCCTAACTTATATAGAGCTAATTTTTTCCATATAATTTCTTTTTCTTTTTTGGTATTTTATTAATTACAGCATTCGTCAGAAAATACAATTGAAATATATATTTTGGTGCAGTGTGTAGTCACTTCGTTTTTGAAATCGTATCAATTAAAGTATCTGACACAATAAATAATGGAGTTGTCAATTTTTACCACATTGATTTTGTATTGTCTTATCAGAATAGTGTATGTCGGAATGGTGCAGTGTGTAGTCACTTCGTTTTTGAAAATCGTATCAATTAAAGCATCTGCCTTAATAAATACTAGAGTTGTCAATTTTTACCACATTGATTTTGTATTGTCTTATCAGAATAGTGTATGTCGGAATGGTGCAGTGTGTAGTCACTTCGTTTTTGAAAATCGTATCAATTAAAGCATCTGCCTTAATAAATACTAGAGTTGTCAATTTCTGCCACATTGATTTTGTATTGTCTTATCAGAATAGTGTATGTCGGAATGGTGCAGTGTGTAGTCACTTCGTTTTCAGAATAATTAAACAAAAGTTTTCGGAATAATTAAACATAAGTTTACAAGTACGTAGAAGGAAAATTAAGATCTAATTAAATAAAACAGGTTACGAATAAATTGAATAAAACTTAACCAAAGTGGCGAAACCTTTGCCAAAGATTCTCAATAAGATCATTTCTAAGAGATAAATGTCGAGCTGAATCTTCCATACGATCTCGATTAGACACAAATTGATGTATATCAAGAATGTATCCTACATCGTATTCAGGTTGTTCAACACTAGTAGATGCTTCCTCATTGTCTTCTTCCATATACTCATTTGCAATGTCGTATCCAGCATATGTATCACGTTCATCTTCCACAATCATGTTATGTAATATTATACATGTTGTCATAACTTTTCGCAAAGTTATTGTATCCCAAGATAGTGCTGGTCTACGAATTACCGCAAACCTAGCTTGCAGGACACCGAACGCACGCTCCACATCCTTTCTTACACTCTCTTGTCTTTTTGGAAAGCACTTATCTTTAGGTGTTTGTAGATGTCTTATAGACGAGATAAAAGTGGACCACCTTGGGTATATCCCATCTGTTAAGTAATAAGCAGTATTGTCGTGATTACCGTTTACCCAATAACTAATACGTGGAGCTCGTCCGTTCAAGAGATCATCAAAGACGGGGGAACGATGAAGCACGTTTAGATCGTTAGCTGATCCGGGCGTGCCAAAATAAGAATGCCATATCCACAAATCTTGAGAAGCTATAGCCTCAAGAATTATCGACGGTTTTGTTGACCGTCCTTGATATCGGCCTTGTCAGGCCACTGGACAATTTTTCCAAGTCCAGTGCATACAACCAATACTCCCCAACATACCTGAAAATCCTCGTGTTTCATTGATTTGAAGTAGCCTTTGAACATCTGCAGCTGTTGGAGTTCTGAGATACTGTTCACCAAATTGAGCAATGATAACTTCGACGAACATTAAAAGACATTTTCGTGCTGTTGATGCACCAAGTCTTAAGTATTCGTCGACCCTATCAGCGGCCTCTCCGTATGCTAACATACGAATAGCGGCAGTACATTTTTGCAAGGCTGATAAACCTGGTCTTCCGGTAGCATCACATCTTTGTCGAAAAAATTCGTGAGTGGACTCAGCAGCATATACCAAACGTAGAAACAAATGTCTTCGCATCCGAAATCTACGTCGAAACATCCTATCATCGTACACAGGTTCATTAGCGAAGTAGTCGCTGTAGAGCCTACAATGACCATCTTCTCGGTTTCTTTCAATGAATTTTCTTCGTTTCCGAAGTAGTGGTTGGTTTTGATGGTGAGTATTTTGTGCTTGTATTTGTAATAGTCGAGTACTCAATAAATTTCTTAATTGAATCCTTTGAGCTCGACGTCTATTGTAGCCTTCTGAGGATGAAGAAGAATGTGTTGAAGATGGTGGGGAAGATGGTGGAGAAGATGGTGAGGATGAAGAATTAGACATGATGTGTGAATGATTAAAATTGGTGTGCATTATTTTGAAGTGGAATCATCCATATATATAGAGTCATTTTTATAAGGATACGGATAAGAAATTGAAATCTATATGGATATTCTTTAGATAAGGATAAGGATGTCCACACACTCAAGATACTTTAACGACTTTAATACAGATAAGGAAAATCCAGTAACGACTCTACTTTTCAAATACAAATCAACCAACGGCTCAAATTCAAATACTCCAACGACTACATTCAATTGAAAGCACAACTTAAAAACTAATATAAATTAAACACACAACTTGAATACATTTAAGTAAAAACTTGAGTACATAACGACTACTTCAAATTTGAAAAAATAATAAAGTAACATTCAAAGATTGCCAAACTTATCAAGCAAATTAATCTTCAAAGTTTCTAGCTGTGGTGGTAGCGATGGAGCTTGCATCAATTGTTGAATCATTTGCCAGTCTTGGTCCTTTCTCTTTCTTTCTTCTCTTGTCTTCTTAAATTGCAGTTTCTCCCTCTCCAAAACTAGATCAGCTGTAGTTGTTTGATTCATCGCTGCAAACTGCAAGTTTATTTCATCTAACTCAACATTACTGACTTTTTTCTTACCTTTATTTCTCTTTGCTTGTTTTCAACCCTCAGGACGTTGAGTGCTTGCACTCTCAATATCATTAGAGGTAGGATTTGACTCCTCATCATCAAGTCGTACTCTTTTACCACTACTGATGCTGTCTTCATTTACACCGCCGATATATGTCCCTCCAACGACACCCGGTTTGGAAGCGTTGGCAGCGAAGGGAGCTAAATAAACTTTCCATTTCGGATTCCCTTTTAACATATCTCAAGCATGATCCAAGCTGTATCTGGATTTATATAAAGCTCTGGTCTCTGCTAAGACGATTTCTTCATTCCATCCACTGGCCCTTCTTCTACAAGCCGTCTCATACCACGAACTCCATTTCATGATTATGGTAGATATTCTTCGAAATCGATCGAGCATTCCAATAGAGCGTTGTCGTAGTGCATGATTGTAAGCTTTTGCCAATTCATATTTTTCAAATACACGCTTCTAGAATACATTCTTGTTTTGGTTAGTACCAATAGCACCATCTTCAGAAATAGTAATAAAAGAGGAAATTAGTGTCTCATCCTCCTTTACGGAGAAAGTAGCCCTGTTCGAGTTTCGTGATGTTGGGGTCGATAAATTTTCGACTGCATTTCATCAACATCGTCATCAACATGATATTGACTCTGAAAATTTGCAGGAGTTTGGGTAGAGAATATAGGAAAATGGTTAGTATTATCATATATTGATTGACTTGAATTTTGTGTAGATAATACTGTATTATCTAGAAATTGTTGTGTGTCTATTCATCTAAATATTCTGAATTGATATCAAAATTGTAATTGTAATTTGATGAATTGTTATTATTATTATTATAATTCATAATTATAAATAGTATTTAAATAATATTATATAATTGTGAGAATGAGTAATGAAAAGTTGTGTGAGAAGAGGTAAATAATGGAGTATATTTATAGAGATGGAAATAGGGTCAGTCGGGTAGGGTTGGGGCCGGTTATACTCGGGTTGGGTAATATTGTGTTCGGGCCGTAAGTTTCGGGTGATTTAGGTTCGAGTGGATCGGGTTGCGGGCAGGGAGGGTCATCGTCAACCAGCTAAACGTATTAACGAAAATATGAAATTTAGTGACTTCAGAAATATTGTACGGTACGCTTTGAAAAAATAAATAAATCTAAAAGCTACTAATTTATTTTACGAACATTAATTTCTAAATATTGTCGTATCGATTAATTTTTTTTTACCCGTAACAATTTGACACCGATTACGTTTTTTTACAAATTCTTGGCATCGATTAATTTTTTTCTAATTCGTGCCACGATTATATTTTTTTTTTTACCGATTCGTCACTTCGACACCACTTTTTTTTACTAATATCGGTCACTAGGTCAAGTTCGGATCATTTTACAAAAGGTCTGGCTAGGATTGGTTTCGGGTAAATACGGACGTTGGAACCGAAACAAATGAAGAAATAAGAAATAAAACTAAATCATGTATTATGAGTTTCGCCCACTTGCAATGCCTTCTCATCTTTCTCAAATAAAGAATTTCACACTTTCTCAAATAAAACAAATGAAAATCTCACACTTTATCTGACAACTCCTGACCAACCCACCCTCTCTCTCTTCAATTTTCACCATTTTGTCTTCACGAAATTTCAACTTCAACTTCTTCAATTTCATCAAATGCAACCAACATTTCATCTTCATCTTCATCCCTCTCTCCGTTTTCATCATTTCAACTTCTTATTTTTCATCTAATGCACATGGTCTAAGGGGAAGGAGGGGAACCCTTAGACCATCTCCAACAATGGTTTACCACTACTCATCATCCTTCCATCTTTCCTCTTTCTCACTCCTCTACCTCACAATCAAAAAATCACTCCTCCATCCATAATCATCTCTTCCTCATCATCTTACTCTCTTTCATAATTTATCTCTCTTACTTTTTAATACCCCACCATTTCACACTTTTTTTATTAATTATGAAAATAATTTGTTAATTAATGTAATTAACAAAATCGAGTACGTATAATTTAATTTGATTGTTGGACTCGGTTTTCAAATTTCGTACTCGGCTGTTGTCTCGGAATTTTTAATAAAACACAACAATTTATTTAAAAATATAAGTACGAAAGACAATATTACATTACCTTTAAAAATAAAAATACGAAGCATGCGTAGAAATACAAAGCACACATAAAAATACGAAGCACACATAAAAATATTAAGCACGCATAAAAATACGAAGCACACATAAAAATACTAAGCACGCATAAAAATACGAAGCACACATAAAAATATTACTACTCCGTCACTTTCGAATCGGCTCATGATCCCCATCGTAATCGTAATCAGAATTGTCCATCCAGCCGTCTGAGTTTTCGTCTTCTTGAAGTTCAATTTCCTGGAGCCGATCCTCCTCTGTCGTAATTTCATCATAGATAGTCCAATAGTACACCTCTTCACGTTGAACAAACGTTCCTCCTCTCCCAGACAAAAGGTCTCTTAAAACATCTTCAACAATCACTTTGAACAGCCTACGAATCATCGTAACTATTTCACTTTGTAAGGAGGTCAACTCTTCATTTTTAGCTGTCCATGTCTCTGAAATATTAAACATAAAGTAATCAACATATGCATATACCATAGACTTTCATACGGAGTACATACATAGTAATATATAGTAATAGTAGAAAATTATACCAAAAGTATTGTTCACTGTCATCGGAGGACTAAGTACTGCATCAGCATTTCCAGTAATTATGCCATGTAGTTTGGTTAGGGCCGGTGGACTATTTAATAATAACGTATACACGCTTTCTGTTACGACTAAATTGAGACGAGTACAAAAGTTGCGAGATTCATCCCTAATCTTATTGATTTTCCACTGAGTGTTTCCAACTTCCTCATCATAATAGGCAAACATGTTATATATTTTAGTTATTTTATGTATGAGAGAAATAGGTGTGAGGAGATGTAGTATGAAACCGTAACTTATATATAGAGCTACGTAATTGTTCATTTCAATATTCTTTTTTTTTTTTCTGATTTTCAATTGTCAATAAAAGCATATGTCAGAATTTGTAGTAGAGTTGCTTCAATTTTAAATAAATGATTCTGAATTGTCTAATCAACATAATGTATGTCGGAATTGAGTAGTGTATAGTCACTTCAATTTTCGTATCTTATCAATTAAAGCATCTGTCAGAATTTGTAGTAGAGTCACTTCAATTTTTAATAAATGATTCTGAATTGTCTAATCAACATAATGTACGTAAGAATTGAGTAGTGTATAGTCACTTCAATTTTCGTATCTTATCAATTAAAGCATCTGTCAGAATTTGTAGTAGAGTCACTTCAATTTTTAATAAATGATTCTGAATTGTCTAATCAACATAATGTATGTCGGAATTCAGTAGTGTATAGTCACTTCAATTTTCGTATCTTATCAATTAAAGCATCTGTCAGAATTTGTAGTAGAGTCACTTCAATTTTTAATAAATGATTCTGAATTGTCTAATCAACATAATGTATGTCGAAATTGAGTAGTGTATAGTCACTTCAATTTTCGTATATTATCAATTAAAGCATCTGTCAGAATTTGTAGTAAAGTCACTTCAATTTTTAATAAATGATTTTGAATTGTCTAATCAACATAATGTATCTCGGAATTGAGCTGTCAAATAAATGATTCTGAATTCTGAATTGTCTAATCAATAGAGTTGTCAATTAAAAATAAGAGTACGAAGCACAGTAGCACCATTCATTTCAAAATAAGAGTACGAAGCACAACATTAACATTCTTTTAAAAATAAAAGCACATGATTAAAAAGAAAATAACATAAAGGTTCAAGACTCAACACCGTAAAACCTAAGATTCTCCAAGTTTCTGCCAAATATTTTCAGTTAAGTCCGCCCGGAGTTCTTGATGGCCCCTTGAATTTCTTATATGAGTTCTGTTCTGAATGTACGTACTTATTAAAGCGGTGTATCCAACTTCATATTCTGGTTCTTGCACGGTTGCATCACCTTCCTCATTTCCATTATTAGTAAACTCATTTGGATCGTAGTTGGCATAATTCTCTCTTTCGTCCTCAACTATCATGTTATGGAGTATTATACAAGTGGTTATGATTTTTCTCATTCGTTCAACACTCCATGTTAGTGCCTCTTTACGTACAATTTCAAACCTAGCTTGTAGGACCCCAAATGCTCTCTCTACGTCCTTCCTAGCCGCTTCTTGACGTTCAGCGAATAGTTTGTCCTTCGGTGTTTGTGGTAGTGGAATTGATTGTATAAATGTTGACCATTGTGGGTAGATACCATCGGTCAAGTAATATCCGGTGTTGTACTCATGCCCATTAATTGTGTAGTTAACTCGCGGAGCTCTTCCATTCATCATATCATCAAAAATAGGAGAACGATGTAGCACAGTTAAGTCATTACAAGATCCTGGAATCCCAAAGAACGAGTGCCATATCCAAAGATCTTGAGAGGCTACGACTTCCAAAATAACTATAGCTCTACCACTGCGTCCTTGGTACATTCCTCTCCAACCAACTGGACAGTTCTTCCACTTCCAATGCATGCAGTCAATGCTCCCCAACATTCCAGGAAAACCACGTCTATTACCGATGTAGAGTAGTCTTTGCATATCATCAGCGGTAGGAGCTCTTAAATACTCTGGACCCAGTCGATCTACAATTGCATCAGTGAAGCGCTCTAGCGCAACTGTTGCGGTAGACCCTCCGAGCCGAATGTATTCATCATTCCTGTCTGCGGCTTCCCCGTACGCTAACATACGTAAGGCTGCAGTGCACTTCTGTAAAGACGACATACCACCTCTACCGGTCCCATCCGGACCAGGGTTGAAAAATGAATGATATAATTCACAAACCTCCACTAATCTTAGGAAAACATGTCGGTTCATCCGAAAACGACGATGAAATAGATTTGGTGGATAAGTGGGATTCGGAGCAAAGTAGTCGTTGTATAAATTTTGATGACCAACTTCGCGGTTCCGCTCAATGTATCTTTTCGGACCTCTTCGCCTACGACTTTGTTGCGCAACCATTTGTGAGATACGGTCGATACATGCATCAATGCCCCGCTCTATCGCTTCGCACTGGGTATCATCCTCACTTGAAGATGAAGAAGACGAAGATGATGAAAATTCATAAAGAGCATCCATTATTTTATTGTGATATTTGTTGTGGTATATTGTTGTTGGATATAAAATTGAAGTTGTGATATTTGTTGTTGGAATGTTTAACAATGCTCAATAAATAGACATGACTCATTACTTCCTCAGTACGATTCCAATACCCACAATAAATAGACAATGCATAGAAAGTTGTGCCACACAACTTGCAAAATACGGAGTATTGTATACCACACAAGTTGGACAACTAACTGTACTACACTATTTCGACATATAGGCAAGTCATATCATGCAGTAAAAGTAGCTCACTTTTGAAAAAGAAATGTTATGTCAAAAATTAGTTGATAAGACAGTACGTACCAGCTTTATCAAAGTTACTTTCACACAATACGAGTAGAGAATACACTAGTACGCAAAATACAATTACCAAGACTAAACTAAAATAAACACAAACATAAAGAAAAAAAATACTTAAAGTAAAAACATTAACCATAAACAGAAATATAAAGAAATACTTAAACTAAAACATAAACATACTTAGTTCTACCCGCAAACATAAACATAACTTCAAACTAAAACGTAAACAAAATTTTAAATAAGAGACCCTTGCAAATACTTCATAACCCTTCTTCTAGTTTCATAATTCGTTGAAAAGTTGCTACTTCCATTCTCTTCTTCTGGGGTTAAATTGTTCCTTGACGATAAATCGTGGAAAGCCTGCCATTTCCACATCATCGCATCGTTCTTGACCTTCTGTTCAATAACAGCAATCTGTTTATTCTTCGCTTCAATATGTTTATTCTTCGTTTCCAATTTCTGTTTAGCAAAATTTAGCCTCTCCCATTGCAATTCCGCATCGGCCTCCTTCCTATTCCCGTGACGGTCTATACTTTCAGCCAAATATGCAATCTCTCCAACTTTGATCTTCCCCTTCGTCTTCTTTGCTGCCTTTATACCTTGCGGACGTTGACTCCCGCATCCCTTACTTTCTTCAGCGCTAGTTGGTGTAGAAAAACCACCGTCATTTAGGCGAACTCTCTTACCACTTCCGGCAGAATCTGGGTCGCTTCCAATGACAGGGGTATCTGGGTCTGTGCTCTTCTCACCCATAGACATATCGTTTCTACTATTAGCACTCTGCTTCCTACTAACCCTCGTATTAATATAGCCTCCAACAACTTCATGCCATTTCTGATATTTTCTAAGCATCATCCATGCACGCTCATCTTGAAATTTTCCACCGTGAGCCTCATTATAAAGTGCATGAGCTTCTTGAATGATGTCTTCTTCCTTGTACCCACTTCTGCCCTTCCTCCGAACAGCTTCTTCGTAACATCCAACCCATTTCATGACAGCGGCTGTTACTCGTCGAAATCGACTGCACAACATGCCGTGAGTACGATGCATGATCTTGTTAGGGTTAGCTTCACGTGCTTTTTCAAACAACTCTCCGACTTTCACCCATAATACATCTTTCTTTTGATTAGTTCCAATGATGTTATCAGTTGAGTGCCTCATAAACGAAGATATGAGAGCTTCATCCTCTTGGATAGACCATATCCTTTTCTTCCTTGCTGAATCAGACGGTTCACTGGCCCTCACAGAGACCTCAACTTCATCGTTTTCTTCAACTTTGTTGTCCCTATCACACTCTGAAGTTTGAGATAGGTTGTAGTTGAACGAGTTATTTGACGGGATTTGCGAACTATAACCAGGGTAAGTATTAGAATAATTATTGTAGTTATTGTAAAACTGCTGGGAAGGATGAAAATTTTGCGGGGGTTGAGAATTATATTGTGGGTTTTGATAATTATTTTGGTCGTAACCTGCGTAATTAGGCCGGGTTTGATAGTTATTTGGATTACATTGTGGGTTTTGATAATTGCCGGAGGTAGCGATGTTTGATTGAGGACCCATAAAACTTTCGGTTCTCATTTTTCGAAAAACTTCTAACATTTGTTGTTCGAAATTATTACTACTACTATTATCATTATCACTCGGATTATTGTAATTATTATAGTTATCCATAACTAATATTAGAAAGAAATAGGTTTAATTTTGTTTTGTATTAAATGTGATTAACAAAATAAAATAGAGAGAGAAAGAAGTAGTGTGATAATACTACCCAATATTATACTCTATTTATAGAGAAAAAAAATTCAAACTTAGATATGTTTTTTTTTTGAAAAAAAATAAAATAAGATTTTTCATAAAAAACCGTAAACAGTTCAAAAGAAATAAGAAATAAATATATTGAATATGGACTTGACAAGTTTCAAGTCCCTATTGGATACTAAATTAAAAAAAAAAAAGGACAAACAACCAACTACACGCTGCTCATACTCTTCCTCACAAACATAAGCCTCCTCATGAGCATCATGAGGATGAAGTATCATTTTCATGCAAAATTATGGTTGGAGCACTTTTAACATGCCATCACAATCCTCATGAGCAACCTCCAACTCATGGTTGGAGGTGCTCTTACTTAGGGCTTTTCTTGCATTGGCCCATGTGCCTTTCTCTCCCCTTTTTTCTTTTTCTTTTCTTTTCTTTTTTCAATTCTTGTTTGTCATTAATTAACTAGGTAAATGGTCATTTAGTTAGTTTATGACTAATAATCGAAATGTACAACTTTAAAAAAAAAAAAAAATCACAAAAAATCTTCATTTCATCCCCTCTATAAATAGAGTCCAATATCAACATTTTTTTTCAAATTAAATCTCCTAACTATTTTCTTCCTCTAATTATTTGAATGTAGTTATGGATGATAATAATCGAAATTATGGAAATAACCCATATTTTTAAGAAAATTCAAACAATCAGTTCAACCTAACTAATTTTCTAAACACCCCTCAAGGTCAAATTTATTTACAAATGTTAAGGAATCCAATAAGAACAAATTACCCAAACTACAACACATATACAAATTTTAATAATCCACTAATGTTTACGAATCAATATCAACAACCAACTTTTCAACAACAAAGCTTTTTACCCAACTCAACTTTTCCTATGCCTCAACACATAAATCAACCGGTTGACCAATCTTCCGGTGGGGACGGAAGTAGTAATCGAACACCGAGTGAAGATCAAAGAAGGGCGACGAGTAGAAAATACTGATGATATTGTTGTCGAGTTATTTCCCGAAGACGTTAGGGATAAATCGGCTAGGGTGAAATGGAGTGTGAAAGAAGATGAAGCTCTTGTATCGGCTTATTTACAAGCTGGAGGAAATGAAAAAATAGGAACTAATCAAAGTAAGGGTGATTTATGGAAAACTATAATGAGGTTGTTTGAAGATGCTCGCGAAGATGCTACATCTGGTATCACATAAAGGACCATGAAATCTCTCACAAGCCATTGGGAAACAATTAATAGAGATGTTTCTCGTTGGGTTGGGGTGTATGCTAAAGCTAAAAGAGACAAATCAAGTGGGCTATCTGATGAACATGTTGAAAATGAAGCTCACACTTATGCGTGAAGTTCACACTTATGCACGCTTGGAAAGAGATGAAACATTTGAGGAAATGGCAACCTGGAAAGACTTTGATTTCATCTGAGAGTGGTGGTAGTTCAAAAAGATCACAACCAGATACACCCACTGATGAAGGAGAAAATCCTCGTCCTGATGGAATTAAAAAAGCGCAAAAGAAAGGAAAGAAAGTCGCGTCTTCAAGTGCAGACATTATGCATTTACTACTGCAATTTCTGAAATGAATGTGAAGAGTTCTAACAGAGAACGTTTTGGCATCCAAATGCTTGAATATCAAAGGGAGCGAGATGCTGCTAGGATTAAGCAAAAAGAAGTTGATAAACAGTGGCAGTTATTCATATTTTTGCTTAACAAAGCAGATCGTGATGAAGATGATAATGTCATGCTAACTAATTTGAAAGTGAAGTTCAACTTTGGTGCACGCTAATTAGCTATGAAGAATGTATTTTCAAATATGTTTTCTAATTAGTCATTTTAATTAGTAATTGTAATGTTGTGTCATGAAAAAAGCAAGTGTATGGTCTTGTCATTTCAGAAGTCAGTGTACTATCTTATCTTTCAATTGTCATTGTATTTTCATATCTTTCAAGTGTCATTGTACTATCATATCTTTCAATTGTCATTGTACTGTCTTATCTTTCAATTGTATTGTATTGTATTATGGTGTCATTTCAGTTGTCATTGTATTTATTGTTGTGGCATTGTATTTTCTTATCATGTTTGTCTTTTACATTTTTGTATTTTTATGAATTATTTCTGATGAGATAAATTTGAATTGACAACTCATTGTCTTAAAAAACTGTGTCAAAAATTAGTAAAACAATGAATTATATTTTAGTAGTGTATAAAAGGTTAGTTCAGTTGCCTTCAACATCATTTATCATATTACAATCATCTTATACTTTCTTATTAAATAATGAATTATGATGCTAATTCATCCACTTCAGGTAATGAGTTTTACGATAATATGGTTAGAGATTTTATTAATGATAATGAAATAGATAACAATATTGAGAATACTATTAATTCTATAGTTGTTCCAATTATTTTCTCTTCTATTGAAAAAGCTAGTTTGCGTAAGAAGTCAAGGATATTCGTGCCAAGAGATCGTGAAGAGCCTCATGAAGGGCTAATGAGAGATTACTTTTGTAATCACCCATTATACAATGAAACAATGTTTCGTAGAAGGTTTCGCATGCATAAACACGTCTTTCTCCGCATTGTTAGTACATTAAGTGCGCATGATCCTTTCTTTCAACAACGACCTGAAGGCTGTGGAGTACTTGGAGCCTCAGCTCTTCAAAAGTGTACGACAACTTTGCGTATGTTAGCACTTAGCATATGACACATCTGCTGATCATGTTGATGAGTATCTCAAACTTGCAGCAAGCACAGTAAAAAAATGTCTACGACATTTTGTTGATGGGGTTGTAAATCAATTCTCTAATCAGTATCTGAGAAAAGCAAACACAATCGATGTTCAACGTCTCCTTCATGAAGGAGAACGTCGTGGATTTCCTGGTAAGATGGGCAGCATTGACTGCATGCATTGGGAGTGGAAAAATTGTCCTGCTGCGTGGAAATGGATGTATCAAGGAAGATAGAGAATGACAACCGTAATATTAGAAGCCGTTGCCTCTAGTGATCTATGAATTTGGCATGCTTTTTTCGGAACTCCTGGTTCATGTAACGATATTAACGTGCTACAATGTTCCTCTGTTTTCGACAATATTTTGCATGGATAAGCTCCACAAGTAAGTTACAAAGTTAATTGAACAACTTATAATATGGGCTACTATCTTACAGACGGAATATATCCAAAATGGACCACATTTATTAATGCAATAAGTTTACCTCAAACCGCTAAGCAACGACTATTTACAAGCCACCAAGAAAGTGTAAGAAAAGATGTTGAACGAGCATTTGGAGTGTTACAAGCCCGATTTGCAATAATACGACAACCCACATTAGCATGGAGTGAAGCTATATTATGGAAAACGATCATGGCGTGTATTATAATTCATAACATGATTGTAGAAGATGAGAGAGATACTTATCAAAATTATCAAGACCCGACCGAATTTATTCAAGATCAAGCTGAAAATATAGCTGAAACATCTAGATGGACTTCTAACATTTCGTTTAATGTTCGTCCAGGAAGACTTGGAAATTTGAATTTAGGCAATTATATGCAAGTTGAGAATGAGATTCGAGATAGGGCAACACATATTGCATTAAAAAAGGATTTGGTTGAGCATGTATGGAATAATTTCCATACAAGTACGTCAGGTTAAGAATGTCCATTCAATTATTTTAAAATTTAAATGCACGTTTTAATATTTTTAAGTTTATATTTAAGTAGGCACGTTATTAACAATAATGTCATTTAATTAGTTTATATGAAATAATTATGTTTTATGATGTTTATTAAAAATGATGGATGTTTAATATGGTGGGGTCAAATTAAAGGAAGAGGTTTACCCCTCCATTGTAGAGAAATTTGGGTAAAAGTTAAGAAGTAGTGGAAAAATGAGTTGGATGAAAGAGAAGATGAGGTGTAAGAAATATAGGAGGAGAGAAGAAAATTGGAGGGGAAGAGGTTACCCCTCCATTGAACATGCTCTAAGGCTGATAGTATCCTCACTCCTACGCATTACTCTACTCATTACTTACTCATACAGTAATACTCCAACTATTTATACATATCAAAAGTGAAAAGACAAATTTGTATTAGGCAAAGTATCCTCCACTTGTGAAGGGCAAATATGTCAAAATAAAAGTTACGCAAAAGTTGTTCTCCCTCTTTTTATATAGAGTACTAGTGTGATACCCGTGAAAAATTTCACGGGTTGTGGTTCCTTAATTGTTATTAGAAACTGCAGGAGAGAAGATTTATGACCCAACTACGTATTGTTGTGATACTCATGAAAAATTTCACGGGTTGTGGTATCTTAATTGTTATTAGAAATTACAGATAAGAGATTTATGAACTAACTACGTATTGTTGTGATACCTGTGAAAAATTTCATGGGTTGTGGTTTCTTAATTGTTATTATTGTTATTTCCTAAAGAATGAAGTCAGGGTTGGTCCTCAATTATGCGAAAAAAGTGTGATCATCCATACGCGTGTTAATAGGTGTGCGAAAGACTGAACAACGTGTTAATAATTTGTACTTCGTATTATAAGTCCATGGACAACATTATATAGGACATAAAGAATCGTGGAAGAATATGTTGTTTGAATCCGGTTTGTAAATCCCAATTTTCATTGTCGATCCACCTACTCCAATTTAACATTAAAAAAATATTATGCATTCAGGATTGTTATATGTGTTGTATTTTATTATTAGGCACGGAATATAATATAATAATGTCATCAATATTATTGTTGGAAAAATAAACCAATTTGATGAATTTCTTACAAAAATAATTTATCGTGTGTAGAAGTAAACATTGATCGGAAATATGACATTTATGTTATATTGAAAAAACGATACGTATCACATTTCAAAACTACCATCCACATTTCGATACTATTATTTTTTAAGAACCGAATTTGAGCTTGATTATTGTTTAAGTGAACGACATTTGAATTTGATTTAGAAAGAAAACATTTTCTTTGTCGGCCCACGAACCACCCACAACCTTTACAAATGTAAAGGTTTTACGCAATATTAGCAGTGGATGTTTTGGTTCAAAAATGACATTTTCTCAACTTCGTAATTATAACTTTGTTCACGGTATTATTATTACATGATGCTAATCCTATTACGGTATTAGTATTAAACAACGTTGTACATATTACGGTGGAAGCTGCATCCAATTATATCGTTTCAATTGAGTACTTTATTGAAAACTGTATTGATGTTAAAATATTATGGAGTAATACTATGTGATAATAATATACTCACTTCGTTTTTGACCCATTTGATGATTATATGCAAAGAGTATTATATTGGAATGGGGCAAAAATTAAAAAAACGGAGGGAGTATAATTTATGATCCGTTTTAAATTATGAAATACACGTAATAACTTGGTACTACTTCATTTAAATTATCCGTGATACATCACGAGATTGAGCAATATTTTTGTATAACTCTCAAGTTGGACCTCCTTCATTGATGTAACACCCTGTGTTTTTGACCATTTTAGTTATTTTTAATAACGATTAATATTAATAAATCGAGTCTCGACAAACTATTTTATATAGTAATATTAAATTCTTGTGCCTTTGAAACCTTTCTATTTCAATTCATTGTTTGCAAAACTGAAATTTCTATCGTTATCGCAATTCTGCGCGATTTCGTAAAACGATGCCTATTTTCTCATTCGGACTCCGATTGAGGTGTTTCAAAAGCCTAAATTTATTAATTTTCCAAGATCTACACAATGGTGAAATTCAAAATTACAATTAAAAAGTGCATCATAAAAATATTGTACTGGACAGCTCCTTTACTACGAAAATCGTCACCCGACGAATCGTTTCTCGACATTCGATTTCCGTACTTCTTACCTAACCATTGTGTGACCAAATAAACTCAAAAATATCATCCTAAGGCATGTTATACCGTCACTTTGAAGTCCAAGCCTCAAAATATGCCTAACTAATCAAAAACACCAAATAGGATAATGTACCTCTTAGAGCATGAACAATGGAGGGGAAAGACCCACCTCTTAACCTCTTAAAATTTCTAAAGGAAAGGGGCAATCCCCTACTTGGGGTTTTTGTTGCATTAGCCCAAGTGTCATTCTCTCTCCTTTTTTTCTTTGTTTTTTTTTTCTTTTCAATTGTTTTGTGTCAATTAATTAACTAGGTAAATTGTCTTTTGGTTAGTTTACGATTAATAATCGAAATGTAAAACTTTTTTAAAAAAAAATAATTTCACAAAAAATCTTCATTTTATCCCCTATATAAATAGAGTCCAATATCAACATATTTTTTCAAATTAAATAAGAGAGATACTTATCAAAATTATCAAGACCTGACCGAATTTATTCAAGATCAAACTGAAAATATAGCTGAAACATCTGCAGGGACTTCTAAAATGTCATTTAATGTTCATCCGAGAAGACTTAGAAATTTGAATTTAGACAATTATATGCAAGTTGAGAATGAGATTCGAGATAGAGCAACACATATTACATTAAAAAAGGATTTCATTGAATATGTATGGAATAATTTCCATATAAGTACCTCAAGTTAAGAATGTTCGTTCAATTATTTTAAAATTTAAATGCACGTTTTATTATTTTTAAGTTTATATGTAAGCAAACACGTTATTAACAATAAATATACGTTTAATTAGTTTATATGAAATAATTTTGTTTTATGACGTTTATTAAAAATTATGGATGTTTTAATATGGTGGGGTCAAATTAAAGAAAGGGGTTTACCCCTCCATTGTAGACAAATTTGGGTAAAAGTTAAGAGGTAATGGAAAAATGAGTTGGATGAAAGAGAAGATGAGGTGTAAGAAATATAGGAGGAGAGAAGAAAATTGGAGGGGAAGAGGTCACCCCTCCATTGAACATGCTCTTAAAGTATGATTAGCTACTTTGAGTAATTGTCAAATTCTTGTCCACCCTTTGCTCCCCCATCATTTGGAAGACCAAGACCCCATATAAACAACCTCATATGTCCATTAAACTCGCTTATTCATCCACCTAAAATCCTCCGTCAACTCCTCTCTAAAAACCAAAGAAAACCATTCAAGTTTTCATAAGTTCTTAAGGTGTTTCAACCACCATTTTTGATCTAATCCCTTTTTCTCTTATCTTATACTACTTATATTCAATTTTATTTAATAGTATAAATACTAACTTAGTTTGTTTTTGTGTCATTCTAACTAATTTATGAAGAGGAGCAAGAGAAAAGGAGCATCGATCTTCATTTTCTTATATGTTGTAGAATCGATTATTTATGCTTAAGGTAACCTAACTTTTTTCGCCCTCAAATCTCGTAGTATAGTGTTTAGACTCTAACTAACATATAACATCATGTTTAGGACTAAATCATTAGATCACCAAGTTTAAAGTTATCTATTTGTTGATTATCACTTAACAATACATACTGTAAAATGGATTCTGTGATGTATGATGTATGTTCATGATTTTTATGTGTAAAATATTTTTCGAATTAGCCTTATGTTCCTTCATGAAAGTTGTAGATCAGAATGTCTAGAATATGATAAAAATATGGAAAGCAAGGTTTTATGAAAATATATATTTAATAATGATTTATTTCGTAAACTGGTACTATATGATTTTATGTACTGTCTGAGAAAATAATATGTTTCCTGATGTCAAACGTTTTCTTTGGACTTGGAAAATTTATATTATGTTCCAGATGATGTCTATTATGTGTAAGTCAAATTTCATATAAATCCATCATATATATATTTTCATTTACAAAATTTGTACTAAACTGGGTCAGATCTGGAAATATGATTTTATTTAAGAATATTTATAAAGTATTTTAATCTAAATTTTTGGGGATAAGTTATGTACAAGTATAGGTATCCATAATAAAAGTTTGGTTCACTTTTCTGATGTTTAAGTATTTTAAACGATTTAAAAGAAAGTATTGAAAAGCGTACTGTTTTCGTTTTTAATTTGTTAAAAATAATAAACCTTATTTTTTCGAAAAATGACTTTATATCTGGAAATCTATCTCATAAAAGTATGTTGGGTACAAAAATCGAAAGTTAAAAATAACATTTGAATGACTCATTTAGTATCCTTAATAATAATATCGATTTCGTTATTACTTAAAATTATTTGTGTAAAACTGTAAGTTTTGAGAAATATGATACATAATAAGGTTAAAAAGGATTTTTATAATTATTATAGATTTATTTGATGTTTGAAATATTTTACTAAGTATAAATAGGCTTTAAGAGATAAGTATACTTATACAAATATGAAACCGTATAAAAATACTGAATACGTACACTTGAACATATATGTACTAAATACTTGTGGCCAAAAAGTATAGAGTACTAAAAGACGAATAACCCAAAAGTACAAAGTTAAACAATGCTTAAATATGCAAGACAACACTTAAACTTTATAATACACAGTTAAGGACTAATTAGTGACTAAGTCAAAACTAAGGGTTGACTAGTCCATCTTGGTCAAACTTTGGCTTTTTAAGTCAACATAGACCAAGTCAAGATAAAGGAACCCATCTTAAATAATGTACTTAGAAATAATTGAATTTTAATCAAATCTAAAATAATGAATGTTCAAATAGTATATATCAAATAAAATGTTCCAAATCTCTAACATCAAATATACTTAAGATGATCAGTCAAGTAAGATACACTTAACATAATTATGATGATCGTTTAGTAAATCGTTCCTAAATTAGCTTAAGGAACTGTTGTACCTTTGAGTCAGTCATTGTCCTACATGAATCAGTAGTGGACCTTCCCAGTGTTCCATTTCTTGGGGCTTCTGTACCTACGGGACAGTATGCATCCTTCCAGTTATCTGAACTAAGGTCCTACGGGAGTCTGACAGTTCGATACCAAGTGACCCATATGTAGCAACTATACCTTCGGGACGGTATGCGATCATTCTGGTTGTCTGAACCAATGATCCTACGAGAGTCTAAGTGTTCAGCATCCTTATATGTCTCCTATACACAATCTATCGTAGTATCGTTATGTGTTGGGCAATATTATGCCGAGGTTTAGAGATCGACGTGATGGGAGATTGCTTAGAGAGCTTTTGCTATAAGAGTACGGACAGCACATCCGGAAGCTGCGTGTGGATGGATTGTCGTTAGAGTAGTAGTCACCGGCTATCACTGAGGACCTGCGGGAGTCCGAGAGTTGTGTTAGGGGGTACGTGCGCATGTATTTGACAAGGGCCTGATCAGCTCTACACTCTTTCTGACATCTTGGCACTTTTACTCACGGTTGTGTACGTGATTCTTTTCCCTGCTTCTGCGTGTTGTCAGTGGGCCTCGAGGTGGTGTGGGTAGGCTTCTGCGAGTTGTCGTCTACATCATCAGGAGTCTGTTCTCCCCCGCGATTAGAGTTCTAAATCAAATCATAGCTGTTGTTCGATCATATTGAGCACTAGGGGTGAGATGTAAACCTCCTAGTATCGATATGATTGGCGGGATTGATGTTCCCATCCGCACTTATGGTGAGATGCAAGCCTTAATTGTGCATGAGACATTAGTGGTCACGTCCCGTGCATTATGTTAAAGAAAGCCATTGTTTTTAAAAGTAAATGACTACAGTTTTCTAAATCACGTTTGTTAGTATGCTTCGTGACTGTTCTATACTCTTATGACTAATGATGTGATTGAAATGCTTGATAATGGGAAGTGATGTTTTGTTATATGTCTTGCCTGAATATTGATTATGATTGATATTGTGTTTCATATGATTTGTATTATGGATGTCTTACTCTATTTTCACATGACACTTCTATGAATCCATGATCCATGCTTTACTGTATTCTATTCACATGATACTCATATGACATATGTATTACTTTATTTTATATAACCTACATGTCTTATATATTTAAATTGATTCGCATGTTAACTGAAATCACTTCATGTGTATCTCACATTGTATACATGTTGATTTGTAATGTGACATGTCTGCTTATCTGTTAATTAGATAACCTAAACGTTATACTACATTGATTATTCGGGGCCGTGTTAGAAGGATGGTTAGGTTACTCCCACTAAGTGGGACATGTGTATTTATATATGCATTCAGGTTAACGAACCCTCAAGAATGGACATGGGGGCATGCATGAGTGCAGGAGATATAGTGTGACAGATGAGAGTGTCAAACTATAAATCTTGTAACACAAATTTTGTCAGACTATTGTATTTAGAAATTTGTAATTTGGTTTTCAGTTGTTGTATTTTAACAAACGGTTCATTTATTGGTAAAAGATTCACTTGAGTCGACGGTTTTTAATTTTTACTCCTTTTTACGACTTAATTATTTTCCGTCTTGTTAATTAATGTCATTGGAAGAACCGGGTTGTTACAGTTGGTATCAGAGCGACCTTGAGACCGTGTGTAATTATGTGCGATGCATATTTACATCACCTATCGAGGGAACGCGCCTGAAGCTCATGACACATGTCTAGAGTGTCTGATGTGTCTAAAACTTGTAGAACATTTAAGATCACTAAATGAGAGATTCACTAGCATAACCCTAGGATCAAATAATATACTTGCGTAGAATGGCTAGATGGGTAGAACTACTAAGGATTACCCGTACCGCCCAATTTATGTTTTGGCCCCTCCCTTGTTTTCTTATGCTATCTAAATAGTTGTATGTACAGTGATTATCTAACCTTAGCCAATTGGCTAGTTTTAATTACTTGTGATCAACGTGATGACCAAGATAAAGCACTTGCAACCATCGAGAGCTCAAGACTGGTAGAACACCATTGCAAGCACAAATGGACGCATCTTCCAAATCAACTATAGTTGCAAAATCAAGTTGGATCATGTTGAAGAATCCAGTGAAGTTATGCAGACGAGATGTAACATACGAGAAAATAAAGTGCAGACGTAAGATAGTAGATCTTGAGTCCTATTTAGGTGTCGACTTAGACTTGACCAAGACTCTACTTACCTATATAACTCGTACATCGAAGATCATTTGTTAGCCTAAATTGTAATCATGGAAATGAACCCTTCTTGCCCATATTCATTTCACAGTTACACCTTACACCACACCTAATTCATTTTTCTAGCTTATCCTTATTTTCTACCTTTGCCCAACTTTCTTCATTTAACCAAGCAACGATTTGAGTTCAATTCCGAACTATCTTTAATGCTTCCGTCGAAATTCTTAAACATCACATACAAGCTTTCTTTCGTGTCTAACATCCAACTTTCATAAATCGATGAAAACCTTTTACCCTGTCATTATTTCTGGTTAAACTGTGTATCAACCAAATTTTACATTTGAACCCAGACCATATCATTACGCATACAAAAAAGTCATTCGAAGCTTAACCATTGAACCATCATTGAACAGCTTCTAATCTTTTCAAAAGAATTTGAAACTCAAATAATTCATTCTCTTTTGTTTCTAAACTCATTTTGAACCCTTCTTGAACCAATTCTATGGTCTAACTCCTCATCTTGAGTCGGAAAAGAAGCCTTCCGTTTATTTCACCTTTGTATATTCTGGTCAGCTAACCTTAGTTTGATGTCTTCCTATTTGATGGAACCTTTGATATTTACCGTTCTAATTTATTTCCTTTTTATTTATTCATCTTGCTTTCTCTTCTTTGAAACCACCATCAAACAGCATGTATCCTAACCTCATACATACCCATCGTCTTTTATCCTTACTTTTGTACTATCCCCTCTTTTCAAGCTTGTCATAACCTTCGACTATGGAGATAAACTTCAATACTCATATTTATTAATCTTATCAAACTACTAGTTTTCCACTCTTGAATATTTATTCTTTCAATTAATTTCTTAAATACATTCCTACATCTTCAATGAACCATGGTTACTACTTATTAGAGTGCGCAGTAGAAGCACAATGAACCCTTAGCCCACTCACAAAGACATAGTTATGCCCATGATTCTCAGTAATGTAATGTACTTAAAGTATTCGATTTTCTTTCAAAACAACCACAATTGGATCACCCAATATTTACCTTTAAGTCAGCCTGTAATTATTGTACTTAGCAACCTATTGATTTTTGGAATGACGAGAGGTTGCAAAAGATGAGAACTAACAAATGTTGTTGAGTGTTGAATTTAGGTTGAACGATTTTAAGGATAGTAAAGAATAACGGAGGATTGGAAGATTTAAAATTGTAAGCTAAGGAAAGATAAAAAAGAATGACATTTATGGAAATCTAATTCACATACATAGTGACTACTTGATGAGAAATTAGGTCATACATATTTTTGTGGAATTTAGAACCCTTATATTTTCAATGTTTTTGCGGATTATGTTAGCCAACAGACGAGTTTTGCAGATGAGTAACTATTACTAATAACAACAGAGTTTTGACCATTATGAAAAGATATATGGGAAAAGTAGCAGTGAAGAGCACTAAGGCCAGGGATAGAATTTAACAATGCATGTAGTAGTTATTTTGAGGACTAAGAGAATTTTATGAAAATTTTGAAGAATGAAACTTGTATTCTAATAATAAGATACATAGTTCTGAATGAATAAATTTGTGGAGCTCTTAGCTAAATCATGAATAGCTTTAGAATTGATAAATCGAGGTCAATAGCCAATGATTAAAATGAGAACCATGATTATCTGAGGACTTGTAACTTGAGTTGCGTAGACTTCCAATGAATTTGTTAATTATAATTTTTAAATTCGAGGATATAGATGAAACCTCATAAAACTTATTGGGATTATTTAAATCCAAATTAAATGTAAGGTTGTGTAACCTTTAGAGAAAAATCCTTGATGAATGGAAACGCCGATGGATCCTACCTTACCGGTTATCAGGGAGTTGACTGGAAGAATTAAGTTAATCAGTATAATTGAGCAAATAAAAGACATTCTTATCCTATTGGAGATGTATACCTACGCAAGATATACTCATATGAAATACTTGAGGAATAATATGCCGAGAGTTTAAGGAACCAAACCTCTAAATATAAAGCTTGGAGAAACAACTGGAGAAATAAAAAAAACATTTTGAGGATTAACTAGAAAGGAATGTAGAATGACGAAGTTACTAAGAATAGAGACATGAGTGACCCAATCTAACATGGTTCTTGATTGATGATGTGTTGTTTCCATTATCAGTTAAATCACTCCATATCAATTTTTGTATGGAATACTTTCCAGTTGCTCCTTAAACGAAGCCTTTCGTGGATCAGTGATGTTCCCATTATGATCCTATATGTTCCTATTCTAATTATTATCTAGAGTCGTGGTAACACTTCTTAGCCCGACTTCGTACCACAACAGAACCTATGCAAATCTTCAACCCTGACCTTTTGGTCTTGAATTTTGCTTTGCCTATTATCTGAAACCTCATATGTTATTTGAAAACTCACTAATACTTCTATTCTTCTCATTGAGGAGTACATCAATAACGTATCTATCTCGATCCTTACCTTGCTTATTCCTTTGAATAAAAACTTTGCTAGAAGTTGTCTTACATAAACTCAAATTATCTTCTCGTTCTTTCTATTGGGCGAGAAACTCTTTGGTCGGTTAGAACAATGTTCTATTGGGTGTCACTTCCCTTACCTCTTTTATGTGACAAACAAATGACAATTTTTGGTTTCATTTACCACTTCTATTCATGTACGTTCTTTTGTGAAACCTAATCCCACTTCTTTGATCAACTGTACCTACATATTTTCATTGAAATTTTCTATGCATCTCCGATCCAGTTAACCCAACCAACTAGAATATTGTTATTAACCTTTGACCTGACGATTTAGTACTTATACGAGTAGATGTGACGTTGGAACTGCTGGGAGCAAGAGAACAACTTCACCAGGATCGTATGGAAGAAAGACTCTTAATATGATGAACCTATTCAATGTTGATCCAAAAGAAAATCACCAAGAAGCATAGACTTTAGAAATCTGATCAGGGACCATATCATCAAAGAAGACCTATGAGATCAATGTGCGAACCTTGGACTAAAGCGTTTCTAACCTAGTTTTTTTTTTGTTTTTGTTTTGCCTGACCATTTGCCGACCTTAAAATACTTTTAGGACTTGGAACCTTATTAAGTCAAGTTATCAGTGTGTGTCTTACGCATAATCTATTTTGAGCGGTAACCTATCGTGAGACATTGCCTATAGTTTTCCAGTCAAAATCTTAATCACCCTGGTATGACAAAAAGAGAATACCTTTAAGGTCGGGAGATGTTCGAGATGTCATTACCTTGTATTTGTGGAATTATGTGCTCGAAATAAGTATACAAACGATCATCGATCGAATTTCCTTTGAGGATATCCTTTGTAGAGATTAAAAGCTGTTTTGAGGTATAATATGTGAACATGGCTTATCACGTATCTAGAAATCCAGTGATTGATTGATTTATAACCATGATTTTTGGGAACCTTCAGGAAAACTGTATCTATTTTGGAGAATTACTTGTATTTTTGGATGATGGATGATAATATTGAAACCCCGATTGTTGTAATGATGACAGGCACTTCAAAACCCACAGACTGTCAATTTGAAGTTTTGGAATAACCTTCTAATCGAGGAATCAAGAAACAAGGAAACAATCGAAAATTTTAGAAACTTTAGAGAAATCTATACTAGAGTTTAAGATTAACCCTAAAAGCTTATCACTAAAAGAACCACACAACCTTAGGAGATCAAACTTTTCGAATCTAAATGTTTAAGGTGCCATAAGAACCATGAATTTCGATACGATTGATAATGGAGGATTTACGAGTGAAAGTCCAGATAAACCTAAAGAGATCAAAACTACTAAACGTTTTGAAATTTTATGGAAATTAGGACAACCTTTATTTGAATGGATTTATACCTTAAGCCAAACCAAAATTTCTCCAAGAAAAAAAAACATGTTATATCGTTTTTAAGGAATTTAGGTATTATCTGGTTTTGGAGTTAAAGCCGATAGTGAACCAAATCTCGAAATGATCCGAGATTAGTCTACTTTTGAGAACTTGAGAATATCCTATGGATATATAAGAACCACCAAAAAAAAATAAAGGAAAACCTTAGCCTAACCTTAGGAAATATATACCGTACCAACCTAGTAGTTGTGAATTTCGAGGACGAAATTTTCTTAAGGGGTTAGTCTGTATGTGGACATGACATAGGTCCACCCCGACGCGGCCACGCGCGGGTTTGGGTAGGCGAATGAATCTCCATATGAGAATGGATCGAATTGAAATTTAGGTCTATGTGGAGTCGCCACCGAATTTTGTGGTTATTCGGAACCATTCGAGCCCACTCTATGTCGTAGTGGGCCATATACATAATACGGCCCATTTCCGATGTCAGAGTTTATTGGGCTCGTCTCTTTGCATTTGATACCGATACCGACATTATCGGATATCGTGTATTGAATGACTCTCGTGCGCCAACGGTTTCGGACATCCGGAAACCGAGGTTCTGAGTAAGGGGTGAGGGTACGTGTTGGGAAGCCCACAAAGGACACCCAACCCCGCCCGCACATTAGCGGCCTCTACTAAGAATTCGAATGACTTTCCAATACGCGCACTAGTTAAACGGGAAAAAGATATGCAAAAATTATTTTCCCTAAACATGTGAATGGAATTGAAACGAGTTTCTATGTCAATTTAATGCAATTAATTCTACATCAAAGTGGAATTTTAGCATGTGGGTTCATTTAGTACAATAAAACGAACAAGAATTAAATTGACAAAAGAAATAACAAACACGTTAGTAATGATGTAACGATATAACAAATAATAATGGTTTGTGCAAATGAGATGAGATGATGCAAATATGATGCATGGTTTGAAAAGGTAGCAAATACATATGATTGATTAAGCACATGTTGACCTAAGTCGTAAAATACTACCGAATTTTGAAAGAAGAGTGTACGACTCGTTGTATTTAGTCGTTATGAGGTCACTCGATCGAGTGGTCGATGGACTCGATCGAGTGGACCCGTAAAAGATGATTCTGTTTTGCGTTTCAGACCTTACTCGGCCGAGTTATTGACCAAATCGGTCGAGTATGTTGCTACTCGATCGAGTCACTATGAGACTCGACCGAGTAGAGGTCGAAAGAGACATTCTGACTCGATTTTGTGATGTCACTCGATCGAGTGACTAAGGCACTCGATCGAGTTGCACCTGTACGAAACGAGTTCGCTTGCAACTTTATTATTGATTTTGAAATTGCTTTTGATTTTTGATAATTCGACGGTTTTACCGAATCGGACATAAATATTGCACAATTTATGTTCGACTTGGTTTTTTATAAATCGCGAATTTTGTTGAACCGAATATAAATATTGTTGAATTTATACCCGATTCTAATTTTGAATACTCGTTATATCCCATATTCGATTATTGAATCGATATGGAATATTAGAGTGCAAAATAATAAAAAAAAGATTAATTTTAGTTGTCTTAAATTAATTATTGTGATATGAACAAATCACGTTAATTAATTCATGTGACTTGATCGTTAGATTCGATATCCAATTATGAAATTGGTATCGAATCTAAAATCGACGCTTTACTTGAATAAAAAGGAAGATTTGATTCCCTCGACTTTTCCGACATCGAAATAAATCCCTAGGGATTGTGATGTCGGATCCGTGTCAACGGGTTTCGACCCTTACTAAAATTGATTTTAAAAAATTGATGAATGCAAGATCGATGATGATGACTACAAAAATAAAAAAAACGAATTATTGTTTAAGTTAACTTATTTCAATAATCAAACGATCGGGGTGATGGGATAAGCGACCGACGACGCGTGTGCAGTACACTTGTATATGCGGTTTTCCTTATCCCACCATCACTCACATTCGACACAAATCAATAAGTATTTTAATGTTTTTCTATTAATAATATTATCGATATTAGGATGCAATGGACAAAATAATAAAAAAAGCGAAAAAAAGAGGACGAGAAGAAGATGAAGACGACGTGAGGAAGAGAAGGAGAAAAGAGAGGGTTTTGACACCCTCAACCTACATGTTCTTGTCTCGGAACGGACTCGTAACCGTGGCTTTAACACAAGAGTCTTCGAGATGGATGAAGGTTAAGTTATGGTGGCTCGGGATTGATTCCTAAAACTAGGTTAAGGGTTTTTGCTAGTGTAGAATTGCTAGAGTTTGCTTATGGTTTGCTTAGGGTTGTCGAGTTGTTGTGTGTGTGTGGGTGCTTAGGGTTCTTGAGATTGCAAAAAGAGTGGTTGCATGTGTGTTGCATGGGGGGTATATATATAGGAAAGCTAGGGCACCCGGTTTAGGGTTACTCGACCGAGTAGGAGGTCAACTCGGTCGAGTGGCCCGTTCAACCTGCAGCCGGGCTCGAAACAGGCCCACTCGATCGAGTGGGTGGGTCACTCGATCGAGTGGCCCAACTGGGTCGCGTGAGTCTGTTGACTTTGGACCGTGATTTGTGTTTGATGATGGGTTTGTGTTTGACTTGGACTTTTGATGATGTGAGGGGTTGTTTTGTGTGTCTCGGAAACGATTTTGACCGGGGTTGACCCAATCGCAAAAAGTCGGTTTTAATTCCGGTGTCGGTTTTGGCCCAAATTAGTCTTATTTGACTCGGAATGATCCACTGGGCCTGGATTCGAGGTTGATTTTGTGAGATTTGTACTCCGTAAGTGTGTTAGCCAGCGATTAATGGATTTGAGCCCGTATCTGAGCGCGTAGAAACACGTTAGCGTCCGATCATCATCAGGTGTTTTTTGGAAACTGCCATAGACACCTGGCAGTAAAAATGCGGGTGTCTACACTGTAACACCCCGTGTTTTTGACCATTTTAGTTATTTATAATAACGATTAAAATTAATAAATCGAGTCTCGACAAACTATTTTATATACTAATATTCAATTCTTGTGCCTTTGGAACCTTTCTATTTCAGTTCATTGTTTGCAAAACTGAAATTTCTATCGTTATCGCAATTCTGCGCGATTTCGTAAAACGGTGCCTATTTTCTCATTCGGACTCCGATTGAGGCGTTTCAAAAGCCTAAATTTATTAATTTTCCAAGATCTACACAATGGTGAAATTCAAAATTACAATTTAAAAGTGCATCATAAAAATATTGTACTGGATAGCTCCTTTACTACGAAAATCGTCACCGGTCGAATCGTTTCTCGACATTCGATTTCCGTACTTCTTTCCTAACCATTGTGTGACCAAATAAACTCAAAAATAAAATCCTAAGGCATGCCATATAGTCACTTTGAAGTCTAAGCCTCAAAATTTGTCTAGCTAATCAAAAACACCAAATAGGGTAATGTACCTCTTAAAGTATGATTAGCTACTTTGAGTAATTGTCAAATTCTTGTTCACCCTTTGCTCCCCCATCATTTGGACGACCAAGACCCCATATAAACAGCCTCATATGTCCATTAAACTCACTTATTCATCCACCTAAGATCCTCCGTCAACTCCTCTCTAAAAACGAAAGAAAACTGTTCAAGTTTTCATAAGTTCTTAAGGTGTTTCAACCACCATTTTTGAAGAGGTCTAATCCCTTTTTCTCTTATCTTATACTACTTATATTCAATTTTATTTAATAGTATAAATACTAACTTAGTTTGTTTTTGTGTCATTCTAGCTAATTTATGAAGAGGAGCAAGAGAAAAGGAGCATCGATCTTCATTTTCTTATATGTTGTAGAATCGATTATTTATGCTTAAGGTAACCTAACTTTTCTTCGCCCTCAAATCTCGTAGTATAGTGTTTAGACTCTAACTAACATATATGTAGACACCCACATTTTGACTGCGAGGTGTCTATAGCAGTTTCCAAAAAACACCCGATGATGATCGGACGCAAACGTGTTTCTACGCGCTCGGATAAGAGCTCAAAACAATTAGTTGTTGGCTTAAGCGAGCACTTACGGAGTACAAATCTCACAAAACCAACCTCAAATTCAGGCCCAGCGGGTCGTTTCTAGTCAAACAAGACTAATTTGGGTCAAAACGGACACCGAAAATAAAACCGACTTTTGGCGATTGGGTCAACCCCAGTCAAAGCCGTTTCCGAGACAACAACCACATCAAAAATCTGGCCCAAATAAAACTCGAGGTCCAACTCGATCGAGTACCCAACTCGAGGTCCAAGAAGCCCGGACCTCTCGCTCCAGCTGACCCACTCGATCGAGTGCCAGCTCCACTCGATCGAGTGGGCCTTGTAACGAGCCCGACTGCGGTTGATTGGGCCACTCGACCGAGTCAGGGGGGCTACTCGGTCGAGTAACCCTAGACGGGGTGCATGGCCAATGCCTATATAAGCACCCCCATACACACACATCTTCCATCTTTTTTGGGAGCAACCCTAATTCATCCTTAGTCTACACTAATCCTATCTCAAAACCTAACCCTTGCATCTAGGATCCAAACCCTAATCACCATAACTCCACTTACATCTCGATACTCACGTGCAAGCCGCAATTAACGAGTCCCGTCCGAGACAAGAACATGTAGGTTGAGGGTGCAAAAAACCCCTTTCTTTCCCTTCTCTTTTCCGCGCGTTGTACCATTTTTTTTTTACTTTTTTTATCGTCATTATCGTATTATAATATCGTTAATAGTTACTAGTATAAAATACTAAAATACTCGTCAATTCCTGTCGAGCGAGAGTGATGACGGGATAAGAAAAACCGAATATACAAGGGTAATGCACCCAGCGTTGCCGGTCGCTTATCCCGACACCCCGATCGCTTGATTTTTGAGACGAGTTAACATCAATCGTAATTTTCCTATTTTTCACACCATCATTCATCGCATATCTCATCCGTTTTTAATACTATTTTCGAATCAAACTCCTTTCTTATTTTACTAGAGTCGAAACCCGTTGATGCGGATCCGACATCACACAACCCGTTAGGATTTTTCGTGATGTCGGGATGTGGAGGGAATCAAGATTTTTATTAAAATAAATACAAAGCGTCAATCTATTAGATTCGATACTAACTCAATAGTTGGATTTCGAATTTAAATAGCTTGGTCAAAAAAATTAACTAATGCGATTTTCGTTGATACTAAAATAGTTGTCATTTAATTCATTAGAATTAATTACGACACTATAAACGCGGAGAAAATCCATATCGTTTTAGTTAATTCAAATGACTTATATTATTTTCTACAAGTTACCGCTCAAACATCACATATCGATTGAATAATCGAATATGGGATATAATGAGTAGCATGAAACGGAGACCGAAGTCAGGCCGCCACACGACTCGCACGGGCCATGTGCGAGTCGCGTGGTGGCGCGAGTCGCGCTCTTCTCGCGCAGGTCGCACGGATCATTGAAAATCATGATATAAATTATTCCGTCTTAATTTAATTTAACAATTTTTCAAACAACTTTTTAGACACACTCTAGTATTCGACATCGGTTAAATAATCGAACGTTGGATACAACGGGTATTATAGAAACGAATCGAGCATAAATTACATAATAATTATGCCCGACTCGGCAGCATTAACGATTCATTCAAGAATCGAAAAGCAATCTCGCAATCGTTAATAAATTGCGAGACGAACCAGGGTTCGCATAGGGGGCACTCGATCGAGTGCCTAGCCTACTCGGTCGAGTGGCATCCCAAAAAATGAGACAGAATACTATCGTAACGACCACTCGGTCGAGTCTCGCAATGACTCGGGCGAGTGGCTGCGCACTCGGTCGAGTTCCCTCCTAACTCGGTCGAGTGACGTCACGAAAATCCGGACAGAAGCTCTTTCAGAGGCCCACTCGGTCGAGTCCCTCAATGACTCGGTCGAGTGGCCCCTTTATCACGTCAAAACGTGAAGTCCCACAACATTGTTTTTGTCTCGTTGATGCCTTTTTATGACCTAGGTCAACGCGTGCCTAATCTATCATGCGGAACATTGCTTTTCAAAACCATGCATAGTCCTATTTACGTCGTTTCATTCTATTCTATATTATTCGCAAACCGTTATTATCGTTATACCGTTACTAACATGTTTGTTTTCACCCTTGTTGATTTATTGTTTATTTTATCGTACTAAAATGAACCCGCATGCTAAATTTAACTTCGACGTTAGTTTTAGTTGCATTAAATCGACTTAGAAACCCGATCAATTTCCCACATGCTTAGCGAAAACGATGTTTGCATATCATTTAACCGAACTACTAACGCGCGTATTAGAAAATCATTCGATATCTTAGTAGAGGCCGCTAATGTGCGAGCGATGTTGGGTGTCCTTTGTGGGCTTCCCAACACGTACCCTCACCCCTTACTCAGAACCTCGGTTTCCGGATGCCCGAAACCGTTGGTGCACGAGAGTCATTCAATACACGATATCCGATAATGTCGGTATCGGTATCAAATGCAAAGGGACGAGCCCAATAAACTCCGACATCGGAAATGGGCCATACTTTATGCATGGCCCACTACGACATAGAGTGGGTTCGAACGGGCCCGAACTCCCACAAAGTTCGGTGGCGACTCCACTTCGATTTAAATTTCAATTCGATCCATTCTCATATGAAGATTCATTCGCCTCCCCAAACCCGCGCGTGGCCACGTCGGGGTGGACCTATGTCATGTCCACAATTTGGCGACTCCACTGGGGACTAACTGATGCGTGACTTACCATCGGCATCCTCAGGGTGAGACTCGAATAGAAATCGTTTGACTAGTACAATACGCGTTTTAGTTTTACGGTTCATGCATAACCCCATATTTTCCCGGGCCGGTACTCGCGACCGACGTCCCAGTATACCGTGATGTACTCCAATATGGATATGTCAAAGGTGTCCATAGTCGATTCGAGTGGGTTTCGCGGCATGTTCTAAGCTCAACTCGACTTAGAAAGTCCGTCCCGATCAACGTCTAGACTATGTGCACTGGTATAGACCCTTTATAGACCGACCGAGACTTAGTGTAAAGCATACATGGCGTCGTTATAATGCTTGCGTGACTATATGCTACTTGGTTTCCGTGTCGTTTTCAAAAATCGTCATTTTCAAAAATTGCAACTTTTCAAACTATCCAATTTCAAAACCCGGGACGTATACCGAATTTAGGATTTATGATTTTACTCAAAATTGCCTATTTCTAGCCGGTATTCTGCCCATTTCAAAACTCGAAAATATTTTCGAACTTTCAAAATCGAGGCCCGGTACATTTTTCCGATTTTCTAAAAATCGGGCCCCCTCCACCGTTTTTTTCGGGTTTTTTCTAAAAATCCTTTTCAAAACCTTTCTCTTCTTAGGACTTCCCGTATTTAGCAGTGTCGGGTCGTGTCTTAAGTCATCAAAGTCTCTAGCGTCAAAACTCTGTCGATCTTACATCACGAGTTTCTTCCCTATCCCTGTTCGCCTTATTAGACTAAGGCAAGGTCCACCTACGTAGGACGTACTCCTACAAAGGAGGGCCCATTTACACAATCGAGTCCAAAGTCTGGGGATGTCTCACGTGGACCTTTCTTCGAACAAGACTCGGCCCACCCGCCGAATCCTAAGGAAGGCCCACCTTTCACAAGTCACCCGTCTTGGTGTCTTTTCCGAGTCATTTCCCTTTTCAGTCTTGTTCGGGATGTACTTTCTATTCCGGGATTTGGGCTAGTTTCTGATTACGCGGTGTTCTTACAGACAGGCCACCCATAACTCGCAAAATGCAAGATTCTCTGGATCAACTGACCGCCGCACTGGCCAAGATGGAAACGCAACTGACGGCCATTCGGACCAACCAAACCACTCTGGCCACCCGTCTGACTGCCGTGGAGAAAGGTACTCCCACTGGATCTGAGCCCACTGGGCCCATAGCTGAGTTAATCAGCGCTGTTCGCAAGCTTGAAGAACAGGTTCACCTGTCGACAAACAACTCGATCCACACTGAAAATGCTCGTTCCTATTCGCCTTTGAATGACGAGCTACCTGCCAACCTCAACCTCACGGGAATTCCGATGTTTGAGGGTACTGAAGACCCGGTCCACCGCATCCGGGCTTTCAAAGAATTCATGGCGGTCAAAGGGGTGAAATCCACCATGTCTAAGCACTTATTTGCTTCTTCTCTCGAGAAGCACCCCAAGGCTTGGTACTACAGGCTCGATTCCAAAAAGTACAAGACTTGGGACGATGTGGCTACTGAATTTGCTCGAAATTACGCTGATAATACCGAGATCCAGACTACAATGCGTACTCTGGAAGTGATGGCCCAAGAGCCCAAAGAAGGGTTCACCAAATATCTCCAAAGATGGCGGGCCGAAAGTGTGAAGCTGGTTGATAAGCCTAGCGAGAAGGTGCTAGTGGAGGCCTTTGTCAAGAATCTCCTCCCATCCTACCGGGTCCATCTCCGGTAAGCCATCATTCCTAGTTTTTCCGCCCTAACTGAAATAGGTACAAGAATTGAGGACGATTTACGGTTAGAGAGCCTGACTAAGGCCTCTACCAAGGGATATCAAGGGTCTAGTTCATCTGTGAGCAAGCCCACACCTGCAGCTGCAACCCGCAGCATTTTCGATGAAGTCAATCTGCTGGATACCTCATCCAAAAAGAATACTCCAAATCGGGTATTCACGGATATAAGGACTACCTATACCTACGCTTTACAAAGGCTATCGTCAAAGGGCCTAATCCAATAGGCCCAACTCCAGAAGTTCCCGTGGAGAAAATGCCCAAAAGTTATAATGCCCAAGCCTACTGTCAGTATCATCGAGGTAACGGGCATGACACTGAAAAATGCTGGAAACTGAAGCATCTGATCCAAGATCTGATTGAGAGAGGGAAAATCCGATTGCCCGGAGACAAGCCGAGCAACAAAGAAAACCCGTTCAGTGCCCATGCTATATTCACTGGAGAGGTAATCGATTGTTCACACCTTATTTCCCCGTATATCCCACAAATTAACGGGATATGGTTCGATGATGAGGAGGATGTGTACTTAGCAAAAGGGGAAGCTGTCCCCATCACTAGTGAAGAGGTTCGAAAAGCTAAGTCCAAGGCCTTAGCCACCAACCACCTCGCCACCACCGGGCGCTCTACCCCAACAACCGTCACTGAACCTTCCAGGACGGAATCTACCCTTGAAGAACCAAGCAACGACACGGCCTTGGTCCAACAATTGAAGAGAGTTCGAGCTGATTTAACTATATGGCAGTTACTAGTTAGATCCCAAGAACATCGAGAGGCACTGACTAAGGCTCTCGATCAAATCAAGGTCGACTCCTAGGTTACCCCCACTGAAATGGTAGCCACTATCATGCCCTATCTCAAGGGCAAATCCAAAGAAGAAGGCCCACTCATAACCTTCTCTGAGTCCGATCTACCACCATTTGAGGCCGCCCATAACCTGGCCCTATACATCCCGGTCATTTGCCGAGGGAAATACCTCACGATGACCCTAATTGATGACGGATCTGACGTAAATGTCCTTCCCCTAAGGACTGCTAAGGCCCTCGGCATCACAGAGGCCGACTATATCCCGACGGCGCAAACTATCCAGGCTTTCGACGGAAGCCCAAAATCAGTCGCCGGGGCCGTTAAGCTGACAATAATAACGGGCCCGATCGGGAAAGAATTGGAGTTTCAGGCGATCGATGTCACCTCGTCCTTCAACCTATTGCTCGGGAGGCCTTGGGTCCATGCGGTAAGGGCCGTGACCTCTACCCTTCATTGAAAGGTCAAAATGCCTCTTCAAGACGGTGTCATCACACTAGAGGCAACCCCCATAACCGTGGCCAGATGCAACGCCACGGGCCGGGCCGACCCACGAGGATTTGATTTCGTGGGTATGATCGAAGAGGAATATCTCTTCAGGCCCTACTTCACTACTAGCATCGACACGATGCTACAAAATTTGGGCTACTTATCGGGGGCTACCTCGAGACCCTATCTTCCAGCTGAGAAGATCATTGAGGTTCTGAACGATGGCGAATCACAATTCGGCTTGGGATATGCTATAACTCCGGGAAACGTGGTTGGGCCGGTATTCAGAAGGCCACCAACCTCATCAAGGGTACTTACTTAGGCCCTTATAGCCCGAAGTTAACTGACTACTTCGTCACTCTTGTATTCGAAGCTATTCAAGTGGGTCTTTACCAACCCACTATCACATATCCCAAGGCCAAAACGGCTCGGGAATGCAATTTCATCCCCGATGATATATTCACCCTTGTTCAAAACGAGTCCAGGGAAGGTGAGAACAACTCCGAGCCCATGCTAGGGCTCCTATTCGGGGAAGACAAGGCCGTCCCCGCCCCAAAGGATGATCTGGTCAACCTAATCCTCCGCAGCAACCGGTTCGATCCAACAAAGCTGATCTCCGAAGTTGGGACAGATAGCGAGAGGAGGGCCTGGAGGAAGACCATCAAATGGACCGACAGCCTGGGTCGGGTCTATAAGCTAACAACTGGCGAGGGAGACATGCAGGATACCGAGTCTGAGTCTGAGTCTGAGTCTGAGTCGGAGTCTGAGTCTAAGTCTAGAGAGTCTGGTGCTAGAGTCCAATCTGTAACCCCTCTTCCCTTAGCCACTGGAGTCTCGGGGTCTATTCCGAGAGCACTCCCTATCCCGCCACTGACCAACGATCAGATGGCCGCTCTATTCAAGCTATTCTCAAAATTTACTATTAATAATAATAACGAAAACCGTTCTGCTTACGACTTGTCTTATTTCCAAAATTCTTTCAATTTCAAAAACTTTATATGCAATGACATTGAGAAACCCGACGAACAGGTACCTCTGCCTCCGCATCTGATCGAGCAGCTCGAACAAAGGGAATCATGAGATCTGGTGATTGAAGAAACCGAGTCCATCAACGCAGGAACCACTTTAGAGCCCCAGATGCTTAAGTTGGGCCTATCTTTAGATCCCGAGGAGAGAAAACAATTCACAGACCTCCTCCAAGAGTTCAAAGACGTCTTCGCATGGTCCTACAAGGACATGCCGGGAATAGACCGGGAAATAGCTGAGCACCGTATACCCATCAAAGATGGGTGTAAGCCGGTAAAACAGAAGCTCTGAAGAATGAAACCCGAATGGTCTCTCAAAGTCAAAGAGGAAGTAGACAAACAATTCAAAGCGGGCTTTATACAAGTGTCTGAATATCCAGACTGGGTCGGGAACATCGTGCCGGTACCCAAGAAGGACGGCAAGGTGCGGGTATGTGTGGACTTCCGGGACCTTAATAAGGCCAGCCCAAAAGACGATTTTCCGTTACCACACATCGATATACTAGTGGATAACACGGCCGATCATGCTCTTCTATCATTCATGGACGGGTATGTCGGATACAATCAGATCAAAATGGCAGAAGAGGATATGAGTAAGACCACCTTCATTACACCTTGGGGTAGTTACTGTTACACCGTTATGCCATTTGGGCTTATCAACGCCGGGGCCACTTATCAATGGACCGCCACCACCTTATTACATGATATGATGCATAAGGAAGTGGAGGTTTATGTGGACGACATGATCGTCAAGTCCAAGGACCGAAGCGGGCACATCTCGGCCCTAAGAAAGTTCTTCACCAGGCTACGTAAATACAATATTAGACTGAACCCTCAAAAGTACAGTTTCGGGGTAACATCATGCAAATTACTGGGCCATATCGTTAGCCAACGCGACATCGAACTCGACCCAGCTAAAATCAAGGCCATCACCGAGATGCAGCCACCCAAAAACGAAAAAGAAATAAGGGGGTTCCTCGGGAAAGTCCAATACATCAGCCGGTTCATCTCAAAGCTAAGCATGGTATGCGAGCCCATTTTCAAAAAATTGAAGATAGGTGAACGGGTACTGTGGGACGACAAATGTCAAATAGCTTTTGATAAAATCAAGGAGATTCTGTCTGCTCCGCCAGTATTAATGCGACCTCAACCCGGCCTACCTTTGTCGTTATACCTAACAACGACTGAGACAACCATGGGGGCTATGCTGGCCCAGACAGTCGATTCAGAAGAACGGGCTATTTACTACATCAGTAAGAAGTTCCTAGAATACGAGTGCAAGTACACAATGCTCGAAAAGACGTGCCTAACTCTGGTTTGGGCCATTAAAAAGCTCCGACACTACATGCTTAGCCACGAAGTACATGTTTTATTCGAAATGGATCCTATCAAGTACTTGTTCGAGAAGTCATCCTTAACGGTCGAATGTCCAGATGGACTTTGATGCTCGCAGAGTTTGACCTCAAATTTGTACCATTAAAAGCCATCAAGGGCCGGGTAGTGGCAGAATTCCTCGCCGATAGTCCGATATCTGAGGAGGGACATACCGATACTTGGGCCTTTCCTGATGAAGACATATTCCATACCGACACCGAAACATGAGATTTGTATTTTGATGGGGCGTCCAATTTCCGAGGATTCGGAGTCAGGATTCTATTAATCTCGCCACAAGGGGAGTACACCCCGTTATCCATTAAACTGGACTTTGACGTGACCAATAACGCAGCCGAATATGAAGCATGCATTCACGGGTTGCAAGCCGCCGCTGATTTAGGAGTAACGAATCTCCGGGTCCACGGTGACTCATCACTGGTCATCAATCAAGCACTCCAAAAATGGAAAACTTGGAACGCCAACCTCGTGGCTTACCAAGCACGAGTACGGATTCTAGAGAAACAATTCAAGAAGGTGGAATATATCTATCTACCTCGGGAAGAAAATCAGTTCGCAGATGCACTTTCCAAATTAGCATCCCTGCTAAATATCCCAGAGCATCTAACTAGCATGCCAATCTGAGTTGAAAGACGGTCCGAGCCGGCCTATATCCACGCCGTCCAGGATATCGAGATAACCGACCCAGAACCTTGGTATCAGGCCGTTCTAACCTACTTGACAACGGGAGAGTATCCCCCGGGAACTGAGAATCGGGCCAAGAAGGCCTTGCGAAGATTGGCGACCCAATTTGTTCGTACAGACGACGGGCAGTTGTACAAAAAGACGGCACAAAGGGCTCTTCTCCTATGTATCGATAAAATACAGGCTGAAAAGGTTATGGCCGAGGTACACGATGGTGAAAATGGTCCGCATATGAACGCCCATATGCTAGCCCGAAAAATCATGAGGCTCGGATATTATTGGAACACCATGGAAACGCACTGTCAGTTATACGTCAAGCACTGTCATAACTGTCAGATATTTGCCAATGTGCAACATATTCCATCTTCCCTATTATATACCATGACATCACCATGGCCATTTTCGACATGGGGTATTGATATAATTGGCAAGATGCACCCTTCCGGAACGAGAGGTCACTGTTTCATTTTGGTAGCTATCGACTATTTCACCAAATGGGCCGAAGCCGAATCATATCGTGTCTTGAACGTCAAGCACGTGGCCAAATTTATCCACAATAAGATCATATGCCGATACGGGATCCCACACGAGTTTATTAGTGATACGAATTGACAGCGGAAATGATACTTGTCGAGTTAGACCTATAACTCCACAAAGACGATCGAACCCAAGACCTATTGAGGACGACCAAGTTAATATCCAAATACGCGTTTGAATAAAAACGGAAAGTATAACTTTTGAATTGTAAATAACGTTTGAATTGTAAATTAATCTCCGGCTGCTTTACTCCTCTTCCAACAAGGCTTTATATAGCCTACAACAAAGAAGGATAATTAACGTAGGAAATAACTTCTAATTGTAACAGCTAAATCGACTTAATTAGCCAATTATAGCCCTAATTAAACTATTTTATTCCATATTCCTCTAAGGATTAATTAAGCAAATAAATCAACTTGTAACAGCTGATCACCCCTCGCCTTCAATGCTCGAGCTAACATTATTCGAACAAACACGTAACCAAACATACACTTTGATGCACGAGTTCTCCAAGCCAATTGACCTGTTTTGCCAGCAATTGAGCACGATTAACATCTTGGTTCGGGGCCTTCACAGCCCAGTTGCCCACTAACTCCTCGACGTTATTGATACTCGTATCATCCCCTCTCCCTTGAAACGGAATTGACCTCAATTCAGAAATGCCATCATCATCGATATATATAGCAAGGTCACCAACGTTAAACGTAGCGTGAACGCCATAGTCCCCCGGGAGTTCGAGTTTATAAGCATTATCATTGATTCTCGCAACCACCTTGTAAGGGCCCTCCGCACGAGGCATTAACTTATTCTTGCGCTTGCTTGGAAATCTCTCCTTCCTCAAGTGCACCCAAACCAAATCACCTTCGTTAAAAACTCTAGGCTTACGATTCTTGTTCGACTTACGCTTGTAAGCTTCATTGATGGACTCGATCTTGGCTCGAACTTGTTCGTGCAATTTCATCATTGACTTAAGTTTAGAATCAGCATCTTTGTGAACTAGTTCATCCCTTGGTAATGGAATCAAGTCCAAGGGTAAGAACGGGTTCAACCCATAAACGACCTCAAAAGGTGAATGGTCAGTAGCATGTGTAGGGGACCTATTGTAAGCGAATTCAGCATGAGCCAGCTTTAAGTCCCAATCCCTTTGAGTCTTACTGACGAGTCCACGCAATAACGTGCCCAAGGTTCGGTTCGTTACCTCCGTTTGCCCATCAGTTTGAGGGTGGTGAGACGTACTAAATAGTAGCTTGGTACCCACCTTCCTCCATAACGTGTTCCAAAAATAGCTTAGGAACTTGGAATCCCGGTCGGACACAATAGTCTTCGGAATTCCATGCAAACGAACCACCTCTCGATAATATAAGTCGGCTACGTTACTTGCATCGTCGGTTTTGTGACATGCTATAAAAGTGAGACATTTTAGAAAAACGATCCACCACAACCATTATCGCATCCTTACCCCTTTGAGTACGAGGCAAAGCTACGATGAAATCCATCGATACATCCTCCCATAGCCTGTTTGGAATTGGCCGAGGCGTATATTCCCCGGGTTTGAACGAACTTTTGGACAAATGACAAGTGACACATTTCCGAATCACGTTTTGCACATCTGCTTGCATCCGAGGCCAATGAAAATGCTCTTTTAGAACTTCAACGGTCTTAGCAACGCCAAAGTGACCAGCGAGTCCGCCCCCATGAGCCTCATGAACCAGTAGCTCACGAATGGGATGCTTAGGAACACACAAACGATTCCCTTTGAATAAGAAACCGTCTTGTAATACGAATTCACCTTTAGCTCCTGTTTGACATTCAATGAACAACTCACCAAACTCCAAGTCATTTTCATAATAATCTTTAAGAGTTTCAAAACCCAGTAAACGAACATCAAGTATTGACAGCAACGAATAACGTCGGGACAGGGCATCTGCTACAATATTGCTCTTCCCATCTTTGTATTTAGAAGAAAAATAAAAAGATTGAAGGAACTCTACCCATTTAGCATGCCTTGGGTTGAGTTTGGACTGACCGTGGATATGCTTTAAGGATTCGTGATCCGAGTGCAAAATAAAATGACTCGGACGAAGATAATGACTCCAATGATCAAGAGCTCGTACAATAGCATAGAATTCCTTGTCGTAAGTAGAATAATTAAGCCTAGCACCGCCCAATTTCTCCGAAAAATAGGCAATAGGCCGTTTCCCTTGTACAAGTACAGCACCTATCCCTATCCCGCTCGCGTCGCACTCTACCTCAAAGGGTTGTGTGAAATCTGGGAGTGCCAACACGGGTGCCTCACATAACTTACTAACAATCAGGGCAAATGCTATTTGTGCAGCCTCGGTCCACTTAAATGAACCCTTCTTCAAACACTCGGTAATAGGACTCGTAATTGTGCTAAAATCTTGAATGAACCTTCGATAAAAAGAAGCAAGTCCATGAAATGATCGTACCTCCGTGGCTGTCTTGGGAATAGGCCACGACTTAATCGCTTCGATCTTAGCCTGATCAACCGAAACCCCTTCTTTAGACACCACATAGACAAGGAAAACAACACTCTCCACTAAGAATGAACACTTCTCCCTTTTGCCATAAAGTTTCTGCTCACGGAGTGTAGTGAACACTTTTCGAAGATGCTCAAAATGTTCCTCGAAACTGCGACTATATATCAAAATATCATCGAGATAAACAACCACAAATCGACCTAGAAAGGGTTTGAGTACCTCGTTCATAAGCCGCATAAAAGTGCTCGGGGCATTGGTGAGACCAAACGGCATAACCATCCATTCGTATAATCCATGCTTTGTCTTGAAGGCGGTCTTCCATTCATCCCCTTCCCTCATACGAATTTGGTGATAGCCACTCCTTAAATCAATTTTTGAAAACACCACCGAACCATGTAACTCATCCAACATGTCGTCCAACCTCGGAATAGGAAATCGGTATTTGACGGTGATATTATTGAATGCCCTACTATCGATGCACATCCTCCAAGTACCGTCTTTTTTTGGAACTAATAAAGTTGGAACTGCACAAGGGCTCATACTCTCACGAACATAACCGCGATCCATCAACTCCTCAATCTGGCGTTGCAATTCTTTTGTTTCTATTGGGTTACAACGATACGCGGCTTTGTTGGGTAGGGAAGCTCCGGGCATGAGATCGATTTGGTGTTCAATTCCACGAATAGGTGGCGAGCCAGGGGGTAAGTCATCGGGGAAGACATCCTGGTATTCCTTCAATAGTCCTGCCACCTGCTCATTAAAAATATCACCACTACGTACCTCTTTAGCCACCATTACATACACATGATTACCATCAATAATAGCATTTTCTACCTCCTTCTCACTGGCAAACATGGACAACTTTGACGTCTTACCACGATTGACGTTCATGGACCGAATGGCAGTAGGCGACATAGGTTTCAGAATGAGCTTCTTACCTTTGTCCAACAACTCATATTCGTTGCTTCGACCGTGGTGTATCACACTACGGTCAAATTGCCACGGTCGTCCTAAAAGGACATGACACGCATCCATCGGGACGACATCACACAAAACCTCGTCACCATATGAACTTAAAGCTACTCGCACCTGCTTTGTCACTTTCAACTTATTTCCGTCATCCAACCAGTGTAAAGCATAAGGTTGAGGATGAGGTGTCGTGACCAGACCCAATTTTTTAACCATTTCACTTGACGCTGCATTAGTACAACTACCTCCGTCAATGATTAGACTACACCATTTATCTTTCACTTGGCATTTGGTGTGAAAAATCTGGTCTCTCTGTTCGGAATCGACAGGTGTGGTCCGAACTTGGAGCGTCCGAAGAACTAACGCACAATCATAACTAGGAGCTGTATAAGACTCAACATCAGGACCGCTCTCTTCCTCCACATATTCCCTTAAGTCAAATATATCTCCTATTCGTTCCTCTTCGTCTAATAACTCATCACGATATTCTACGGCCTCCCTTAAAGTAACCACTCGTTTATTGGGGCAGGCGTTTTGATAGTGCCCAAAACCTTGACATTTGAAGCATCTCACTTTGGAAAGACTCGTTTCTTTGGTCGTACTAGGCGATTTCATGGTAGTAGAGGTGGAAATAGGGTTAGAGCTGGTGCTAGGTGATGTAATTTTTGACGGGGTTAGGGGTTTAGACCAAGTCTTTGTTTTAGAATCTGTACTGGTCCCACCCCCATATTTCGACTTGCTCTGGGTTTCGAGTTTTAAACAAAGCCCACAAAGGGTATCAAAATCTGAATAGGGGTACAGTTCTACTACATTAGCAATATTAGAATTTAACCCACGTAAAAACCTCGACATCTTCTGCTCCTCTATTTTCTCTAATTCACCCATCAAAGACAAACCCTCGAATTCATCGATGTACTCCCCAACACTCAGTTTCCCTTGTCTAAACTCAGCAATTTTGCGATAGATAGCAATTTTATGGGTTGTTGGTACATACCTTTTACGGAGTTTGCGTTTTAGGGATTCCCAAGAAGCTATTTTGTCTTTCCCAGCCCGGGTACGTCGGTTTTTCAATCCTTTGAACCATAGTGACGCTTCTTTGCCCAACCTCAAGACTGCGTATTTGCACCTCTTCTCGTCGCTCAGATCCTTGAAATCGAACATACGTTCGATTTTTCTTTCCCACTCCAGATATTCTTCCTGATCAGTACCTCCGGTGAACTCGGGAAGTTCCGTCACCTTAAACTCATCAGGCTTGGAACGCGGACCAGTTCGCACGCCTGTGCGCAACAAGTCTCGTAAATGAGAAAGTAACATATCGTCATCAAAATCGACCATATTTTGGGATGTGTAATTTTTTTTTTGGTATATGAAAAACAGAGGAAAAACAGGGACCGTCTCGATTTATTGAAAATGAGAACCGGAGCTCTGATACCACTAATGATACGAATTGACAGCGGAAATGATACTTGTCGAATTAGACCTATAACTCCACAAAGACGATCGAACCCAAGACCTATTGCGGACGACCAAGTTAATATCCAAATACGCGTTTGAATAAAAACGGAAAGTATATTGCTAATCAAGCAAATAACGTTTGAATTGTAAATTAATCTCCGGCTGCTTTACTCCTCTTCCAACAAGGCTTTATATAGCCTACAACAAAGAAGGATAATTAACGTAGGAAATAACTTCTAATTGTAACAGCTAAATCGACTTAATTAGCCAATTATAGCCCTAATTAAACTATTTTATTCCATATTCCTCTAAGGATTAATTAAGCAAATAAATCATCTTGTAACAGCTGATCACCTCTCGCCTTCAATGCTCGAGCTAACATTATTCGAACAAACACGTAACCAAACATACACTTTGATGCACGAGTTCTCCAAGCCAATGGACCTGTTTTGCCAGCAATTGAGCACGATTAACATCTTGGTTCGGGGCCTTCATAGCCCAGTTGCCCACTAACTCCTCGACGTTATCGATACTCGTATCAATTAGTGATCACGGGACCCACTTTCAAGCTGAAACCGCTGCATTGCTAGCAAAATACAAAATTTAGAGGCATACATCTTCACCTTACCGACCCCAAACAAATGGAGTGGTAGAAGCGGCTAATAAAACAATTGTCACCATACTTAAAAAGATGGCTGAGAATTACCGGGATTGGCCCGATAAAATACCTTTCGCTCTATGGGGATATCAGACGTCAATGCGCACCGCGACCGGAGAAACTCCATATTATTTGACATATGGAATGGAGGCGGTCCAACCAGTCGAGTTAGAAGTGCCATCCCTCAGGATTTTACTCGAGAGCCAAGTGCCGGAAGCAGATTGGGTCCAAGTCCGATACGATTCGCTAGTCCTTCTAGACGAACGGTGATCCCGCCCCCTCAACAATATCCAAGTATATCAAAAGAGGATCCAACGGGCTTTCAATAAAAGAGTTAGGCCCAGAAACATCAAAGAAGGGGATTTAGTCCTAAAATCGGTTCGTGCCTTACTACCGGTTGACCCAAGAGGAAAATTCAAACCCAATTGGGCTGGGCCGTACCTAGTAAAGAAAGTCCTATCAGAAGGAGCGGTGATTCTGACAGACCTGGACGGGAACGAGTTCGTCAACCCGACCAACTTGGACCAGTTGAAGCGCTACTACCCTTAAACCCTATCTCAATGTCATTTGCAAAAGTTTATAAAAATTGGTCTTTTTATAAATTTTCAAAATTGAGTTATTTAGCGATAATAATACCAACTATAAGGCGTCTTCCCAAAATAATACCAATTTCAATAAATTTGAGAATAATATGTATTATTGGAGTAGTTAAACAAGAGTAGTATAAGTGGCTTTATGACCTGTTACACCACCTAATTAATATTTAACATGCTATTTATCCTTCATCCTCCTTAGACATGGATGACGGGTAAACCGTGTTGGGTCAGCTTCGCGTCGGGCCACTTTCGAGTTACAATAATCGGGTTGACTTCGGGTCGGGTCGGGTTGGATAATTTCTCGGGTTTGCTGTTTTCAACCTTTTTAGGGATATCGACTTGTTTTCTATAATGATAGTCGGGTCAGTTTTGGGTTAGCTCCGGTCAATTGGGGTTATGGGTCAAAATCAGGTCTTCAATTCGGATGTCGGGTAGGGTTCGTTTTGGCTTATACGGGTCGGGTCAATTTTAACCGGTCTACTCCTCCTTACTTCTCTCCTTCATCCTCTCTCATCATTACCCTTAATCTTTCTTCAGTTTTTTTTCTATACATTTCGTTTAGATTAACGTGTTGATTTTGGTGTAGGATTGTGTTTTTTTTCCATCATTCAAAATGTGTATAGGATTGTGTTGTTAGCTATGTTTTGTAAGGTTGAAGACTTAGCTTGAAGGAAGAGAAATACGGAGGACATTAATGACGTTTAATGTCTCGTACACTGAGTAAGTGAAAATGAGTGAAGTAATATGAAATAAATTAAAGGCTAAAAAGGAAGGTGAACGGGTTCTACCGCTGTCTAGTCATCAATACTACTATGGTTTAACTACTACAAAAATATGTTGTAATTATTAAAGTTGTAGTTGTAATTATTTTCGGAAGACACTCTATAGTTGGTATTATTGTCGTTAAATATAATTAAAGGTGAAAATGAAAGGCGGAAGGGTTCTACAGGTAACCGGTCACCTATACTATTGTTTAACTACTCCAATAATACGTATTATTCTCATATTTATTAAAATTGATATTATTTTGGGAAGACACCCTATACTTGGTATTATTGTTGTTAAATAACCCTTCAAAATTATAGGCAAGTCAATAAGTTAGAATTAATTATTCTACTGTCGCACATCTCGAACTGATAGTCTTGATGTATTTCAAAAAATTGCAAAATTCAATTTGGAACTACGTTTGGTTTGATTCCGCTAAGTGTGGATACGTAGGCAACCCCTCAAAAGGGTACAACCATTGCAATAACGAAAAGACGGGAACGACATTCAATAATATGTCTTTTATTAAAATCTCGATAAACTCAGGAATTAAAAAAAAAAACGGCACACACAAAATATCACACTGCAAAAATAGTAATATTATTTAAATAATAAAACAAAGGAGACTAATATTCGTGCATCTTGCCCTTCCCTTTGTCCTTTGGGTCGCGTGGAGCCCGAGGTCACCGGGGCGGGGGCGAGCGTTCCCGAATCACGAGGGGAACCTCCTTAGCTCGAACCCGTTTCTTCGACAACGGGTCTTCTGCTATTGTCACCGGCCCAAGTCGAGCCCGCACGTGCTCAGGTAGTCTATCTCGTGGGCCAAGTCGGTCCTGAACTGCCAATCTTGGGCCAAGTCTCCTTTCCAAGTCAGTCTGGAGGCTCACTTTCCCCCGAGCACCTCTAGCATTAGACCCTTCACTTTGAGTCCTGGGACTTGACATAAGACGAACTAGAGTAGCCGGTGTGTCGCCTTCGTCAAAAAAGCCCCTATTGTCTTTAGCTTGCTCCCTTCGCAGCAGGTCGAAAGCTTCGTCAACCTTCAAGGCAGCTCGGGCCTTCGCAGAATCAGCTTTGGTCCACTTCACATAAGAATCTGAAACCCAGATTAAATAAAGAGATTTGGGAATGGGCCAAGTATGCCGGGTGTACCATCTTTGCATCCAAGTGTCACACATTACATCCGTCAGTTGGGTAGATTCACTCACGACTGCTTCAGCTTCTGGGATTCTTTGGGTCCAACCATACTGCCTTAGTATGCGGTCCGGGTAGAGATGAACTGTCTGCCTGAAAGACAATACTACCTGATAGCGAGCCCTGTCCCTCGGGTCCAAGCCTGTCCAAACATAAATTGGCCACCATGGCACTACCCATCGAATTAACGGGCCGCTGTGAAAAGACAACACCTCGTTCCAATACTTCTGAGTAATCTGGCGAGAAAAATCGATAGCCCGCCTCCTTGTCATCACCTGATTATGACGATAGTTGCTCGCGTCAAGGGGAGAATCTATCACTGATAACCTCTCGTATAACCAAATCTGAAAAAAGGAAGCAAAATGTAAGTTCCCGAAAAGAAGCGACGTCCGCCTAAGGGCACTCGATCGAGTGCCTAGGGGTCACTCGAGGGAGTGGTACCTCTAAACACAAATAGAGGGCTTTCTACGAGGGCACTCGATCGAGTGCCAGAGTGACTCGATCGAGTGCCCACTGCAGTAAAGAAAATTTTTCGCGAAAAATCATAAAGTCGAGAAATCAAGACAAATCAGGAAAATTCGAGGTAATATAGCTGCAATAAACGCGTGCTTCCGGTTAGAAGGACCGACGAATCCCTCTTACGGTTGTCTAGGCCTTGGATAATTTCACCCGTAATAAGCCAAGTCGGACTGTGCTCCGTCTCCATCAGATGAACCACGGTCGAGAGGCGGGAGTTACCCATGCATGACAATAAGTCCATATGACCTTCAAAAGCATAAACGTGAAGCATACAAAAAGAAAAAGCCCTACGGCTGTGAATTGGTCTCACCCGGACATCATGCGGGTTCATAAATTTCTCGGCCAAGTCGATCAAGGAAATATCGCCATCCTCCATCATGCGGGACACTTCGTTGTCCTTAAAAATTCTCGAAGCTTCCTCCTCGGGTCATAAATCGAATACAGGACGGCAGGACGAAGTATCGGATTCCATCCTCCCGCAGCAGCAATCTCCTCGGGTAAGGGACAAACTTCTCCCCGGGGAAAGGCGAAGACATGATATGTATCGTCCCAATAAGACAAACAGGCATCAAGGAAGTAGCGATCAACTTGCATCTGACGGAATGGATACAACTGAGTAATACCCGTCTGATTGAGAGCCACCCTATCCGTGTCCCTAAAGCGTCGGGACCATTCTTGCAGCATCACGGTCAATCGATCGATTCCCATGGTTAAAATTCTCGAAAGGAATAAAAGTAGCTTTCTTTTTGAGGAGGGATGAATTATGAGGAAGTTGTGAATAAAATCAAAGACAAGGCAGGGGTATATATAGCATCAAGGCCTACAACCCTCTTTCCATGTCTTCTTCCCACAAAAATTTCCTAAATCGAACAAGGCTTAAACATACAAGCCTAGTCTCAATACTAGCACGAAGATAGTCATCCCGAACTTTCCTAAATTTCTTTAGAGTCGAAAATTTCAAAAAAAATTCAAAATTCAAAATTTCAAAAAGTTTCAAAATTTCAAAGATTCAAAAATCATTTTCCCCAGTGCGAGTAATATTTGTTTCACCTACATGTTGCATGCAAAATTTTATGTAACTTATACAGGTACAATTCAAGACCGCGCAATTCACATATCTCCCCAGCAGAAAGCCCAAGGCGGCATTTTTTTTACGGGATGGGCCCACATACAGGCGCACCCCAAGACTTACACGACAAGTCCTAATTCCTCACGGAGTTATTATCAGCTCAGGTATGACTTCTATCTTATGGCTGGTGAGCCCTTCACGCAAGTCTAATGGACTATAAACGGCCCGACCGGAAGTCTACCCGGTCTTAATCGGCTTGGTAGCTACTCTGACTTTCGCCCTGTCCAAGCCTCAATCAGAGTGGGGGCTCTGTAGACACCCACATTTTGACTGCCAGGTGTCTATAGCAGTTTCCAAAAAACACCCGATGATGATCGGACGCAAACGTGTTTCTACGCGCTCGGATATGGGCTCAAAACCATTAGTTGTTGGCTTAAGCACTTACGGAGTACAAATCTCACAAAACCAACCTCAAGATCAGGCCCAGCGGGTCGTTTCCAGTCAAACAAGATTAATTTGGGTCAAAACCGACACCGGAAATAAAATTGACTTTTTGCGATTGGGTCAACCCCAGTCAAAACCGTTTCCAAGACAACAACCACATCAAAAATCTGGCCCAAATACAAAACCCATCAAGTACCCAACTCGAGGTCCAAGAAGCCCGGACCTCTCGCTCCAGCTGACCTACTCGATCGAGTGCCAGCTCCACTCGATCGAGTGGGCCTTGTAACGAGCCCGACTGCGGTTGATTGGGCCACTCGACCGAGTCAGGGGGGCTACTAGGTCGAGTAACCCTAGACGGAGTGCATGGCCAATGCCTATATAAGCACCCCCATGCACACACATCTTACATCTTTTTTGGGAGCAACCCTAATTCATCCTTAGTCTACACTAATCCTATCTCAAACCCTAACCCTAGCATCTAGGATCCAAACCCTAATCACCATAACTCTACTTACATCTCGATACTCACGTGCAAGCCGCAATTAACGAGTCCCGTCAGAGACAAGAACATGTAGGTTGAGGGTGCAAAAAAACCCTTTCTTTCCCTTCTCTTCTTCTTCGCGCGTCGTCCGTGTCGTTGTCCCTTTTTTTTTGTTTTTTTTATCGTCATTATCGCATTCTAATATCGTTAATAGTTACTAGTATAAAATACTAAAATACTTGCCAATTCGTGTCAAGCATGAGTGATGACGGAATAAGAAAAACCGAATATACAAGGGTATTGCACCCAGCGTTGCCGGTCGCTTATCTCGACACCCCGATCGCTTGATTGTTGAGACGAGTTAACATCAACCGTAATTTTCCTATTTTTCGCACCATCATTAATCGCATATCTCATCCGTTTCAAATACTATTTTCGAATTAAACTCCTTTCTTATTTTACTAGAGTTGAAACCCGTTGATGCGGATCCGACATCACACAACCCGTTAGGATTTTTCGTGATGTCGGGATGTGGAGGGAATCAAGATTTTTATTAAAATAAATACAAAGCGTCAATCTATTAGATTCGATACTAACTCAATAGTTGGATGTAGAATTTAAATAGCTTGGTCAAATAAATTAACTAATGCGATTTTCGTTGATGCTAAAATAGTTGTCATTTAATTCATTAGAATTAATTACGACACTATAAACGCGGAGAAAATCCATATCGTTTTAGTTAATTCAAACGACTTATATTATTTTCTACAAGTTACCGCTCTAACATCACATATCGATTCCATAATCAAATATGGGATATAATGAGTAGCATGAAACCGAGACCGAAGTCAGGCCGCCACGCGACTCGCACGGGCCATGTGCGAGTCGCGTGGTGGCGCGAGTCGCGCTCTTCTCACAGGTCGCACGGATCCCTGAAAATCGTGATATAAATTATTCCGTCTTAATTTAATTTAACAATTTTTCAAACATCTTTTTAGACGCTCTCTAGTATTCGACATCGGTTCAATAATCGAACGTTGGATACAACGGGTATTATAGATGCGAATCGAGCATAAATTATATAATAATTATGCCCGACTCGGCAGCATTAACGATTCATTCAAGAATCGAAAAGCAATCTCGCAATCGATAATAAATTGCGAGACGAACCAGGGTTCGCACAGGGGGCACTCGATTGAGTGCCTAGCCCACTCGGTCGAGTTGCATCCCAAAAAACGAGACAGAATACTATCGTAACGACCACTCGGTCGAGTCTCGCAATGACTCGGGCGAGTGGCCGCGCAGTCGGTCGAGTTCCCTCATAACTCGGTCGAGTGACGTCACGAAAATCCGGACAGAAGCTTCTTCAGAGGCCCACTCGGTCGACTCCCTCAATGACTCGGTCGAGTGGCCCCTTTATCACGTCAAAACGTGAAGTCCCACAACATTGTTTTTGTCTCGTTGATGCCTTTTTATGACCTAGGTCAACGCAGCCTAATCTATCACGCGGAACATTGTTTTTCAAAACCATGCATAGTCCTATTTACGTCGTTTCATTCTATTCTATATTATTCGCAAACCGTTATTATCGTTATACCGTTACTAACATGTTTGTTTTCACCCTTGTTGATTTATTGTTTATTTTATCGTACTAAAATGAACCCGCATGCTAAATTTAACTTCGACGTTAGTTTTAGTTGCATTAAATCGACTTAGAAACCCGTTCAATTTCCCGCATGCTTAGGGAAAACGATGTTTGCATATCATTTAACCGAACTGCTAACGCGCGTATTAGAAAATCATTCGATATCTTAATAGAGGCCGCTAATGTGCGGGCGGGGTTGGGTGTCCTTTGTGGGGTTCCCAACACGTACCCTCACCCCTTACTCAGAACCTCGTTTTCCGGATGCCCGAAACCGTTGGCGCACGAGAGTCATTCAATACACGATATCCGATAATGTCGGTATCGGTATCAAATGCAAAGGGACGAGCCCAATAAACTCCGACATCGGAAATGGGCCATACTTTGTGTATGGCCCACTACGACATAGAGTAGGTTCGAACGGGCCCGAACTCCCACAAAGCTCGGTGGCGACTCCACTTCGATTTAAATTTCAATTCGATCCATTCTCATATGGAGATTCATTCGCCTCCCCAACCCCCGCGCGTGGCCGCGTCGGGGTGGATCTATGTCATGTCCACAATATAACATCATGTTTAGGACTAAATTATTAGATCACCAAGTTTAAAGTTAACTATTTGTTGATTATCACTTAACAATACATGTTGTAAAATGAATTTTGTGATGTATGATGTATGTTCATGATTTTTATGTGTAAAATATTTTTCGAATTAGTCTTATGTTCCTTCATGAAAGTTGTGTATCTGGATGTCTAGAATATGATAAAAATATGGAAAGTAAGGTTTTATGAAAATATATACTCCCTCTGTTTCATTGATATCTTCCGCATTTCTTTTTTCAGTCATTTCTTTGATTTTTTCCACTTTCCTTTTATCTATCACACTTCTCTCTTACCTAGGTGGCCCACTTACTTTACTCTCTCTCTACTTTTACTTATTTTATTGTTTTTCTTAAGAAATGTGCCACTTTTAAGGTGAAAAAATCATAGAAACGGAGGGAGTATTTAATAATGATTTATTTCGTAAACTGGTACTATATGATTTTATGTAATGTCTGAGAAAATAATATGTTTCCTGATGTCAAACGTTTTCTTTGGACTTGGAAAATTTATATTATATTCCAGATGATGTCTATTATGTGTAAGTCAAATTTCATATAAATCCATCATATATATTTTCATTTATAAAATTTGTACTAAACTGGGTTAGATCTGGAAAGAAGATTTTATTTAAGAACATTTATAAAGTATTTTAATCTAAATTTTTGGGGATAAGTTATGTACAACTATAGTGATAAGTCGATATTTATGCGTATTTTTACCCCCTTAATATTATTATTTTCTATGTCGTCTTTGTATTATTTGAGCTAAAAATTATAACTTTAGTAACTTTTGATATATTATCGGTCTTATATTATTCTTGGTGCTAAATTGGATATTTAATATATATTTTAATTGTTTAAAATATATACATGAAAAAGACTACTAAAATCGTATGTATATTTGCAGGTCTGTCTTAAGACGACGATATCTCACTCATACGATGTCAGAAAAATGCGATTCAAGATGCGATGGAAAGCTAAGTTCAAGATGAACAACTTTGTTGAAGATAGCACAATCAAATGCCATCTTCTAATGGGTCGAAATCAAGTTTGAAACCATCAGTCCATTATGGAAAAATAAGGAAAGAAAATCCGGTGTAAAAAGAGGAAAGAAGTAGATCAATTAATTAAGGAAAGAATAAATTCACCGAGAGAAAATTAACACTATAAAAGAAGACATTAGGGCTTTAATGAGGGAAGAGAAGAAGAGAACAAGGAGCAAAAGAAACACATACATAGGAATAGGAATAGGGCGAAGGCCTTGGCCTTCATGGCCAAGGTCGGTACAGAATCAACCGGATTGTAATGCGGGGCGCGATCAATTCAACTCCTAATTTATCTTACGGTTGTATCTTTCTATCTTATTTAGTTTATTTATCTTTTAATTAGTTATTTAGTTTAATCTTTCAATTATTCGAACATGTAATGTATCATTATTGTCAATGAGTTATGAGATTACGTTATTGTTTTAACGTTTAATTAGTATTTTGATATTCTTATGAAATTCGCGATTTGACTGTTGTTTTCATGTTTATTAATTTAGCCTGATCACCTAGATTATTTACCTGAGTCGATTGTTAAATCAATAGTGTTTTAAATTAGGTTGCAGCTTACTGGTCTAATTTAATTACTAGAATTTTATATGATAATTGAGTTATATTTAATTGCAGCTTTCTGGTTCTATATAATTCAATTAATTGGTGTTCTTAACGCGATTAAATTTATTGACTTGATTCGTGCTTACATGGTTGAGTCAATCTAATTTAGTTAAGATTAAACTTGCGTGGTTAACGGAGTTTTACGAGTAAGAAAGATAAAACTGTTAATTTACTTGCTTACAAGGGATTAAATAGTTACTGATCTATTTGAGTCTAATTAATTGAATCGATGATTAACCCGACTATATCATATGTTGCATGTCTCGAATATTGTTATGATTAATTTTTTTATTTATGTTATGTTTATTTATTTTATTATTATTATTATTATTTTCACACCTAACAAAACCCCCCTATATATATTTATTTATATTATTAAATAATAAATCGTCTTAGATAATAACGTCAGTCTCTGTGGGATCGACCTCTACTTGCCCTATCTACCGTAGAGTTAGTAGTTTTTATAAATTTAATTTTGACTGCGGAAACGACACGCATCAAATTTTCGCGCCGTTGCCGGGGATCGAACCCGGGTCACCCGCGTGACAGGCGGGAATACTTACCACTATACTACAACGACAAGGGATTAAACTTGCGTGGTTAGCGGAGTTTTACGAGTAAGAAAGATAAATCTGTTAATTTACTTGCTTACAAGGGATTAAATAGTTACCGATCTATTTGAGTCTAATTAATTGAATCGATGATTAACCCGACTATATCATATGTTGCATGTCTCGAATATTGTTATGATTAATTTTTTATTTATGTTATGTTTATTTATTTTATTATTATTATTATTATTATTATTATTATTATTATTATTATTATTATTATTATTATTATTTTCACACCTAACAAAACCCCCTATATATATTTATTTATATTATTAAATAATAAATCGTCTTAGATAATAACGTCAGTCTCTGTGGGACCGACCTCTACTTGCCCTATCTACCGTAGAGTTAGTAGTGTTTATAAATTTAATTTTGACTGCGGAAACGACACGCATCAAATTTTGGCGCCGTTGTCGGGGATCGAACCCGGGTCACCCGCGTGACAGGCGGGAATACTTACCACTGTACTACAACGACCAGGGATTAAACTTGCGTGGTTAGCGGAGTTTTACGAGTAAGAAAGATAAAACTGTTAATTTACTTGCTTACAGGGGATTAAATAGTTACCGATCTATTTGAGTCTAATTAATTGAATCGATGATTAACCCGACTATATCATATGTTGCATGTCTCGAATATTGTTATGATTAATTTTTTATTTATGTTATGTTTATTTATTTTATTATTAGTATTATTATTATTTTCACACCTAACAAAACCCCCCTATATATATATATATTTATATTATTAAATAATAAATCGTCTTAGATAATAACGTCAGTCTCTGTGGGATCGACATCTACTTGCCCTATCTACCGTAGAGTTAGTAGTGTTTATAAATTTAATTTTGACTGCGGAAACGACACGCATCATATAGGCATCCAAAATAAAAGTTTGGTTCACTTTTCTGATGTTTAACTATTTTAAACGATTTAAAAGGAAGTATTGAAAACCGTACTATTTTCGTTTTTAATTTGTTAAAAAAAAAATAAACCTTATTTTTTCGAAAAATGACTTTATATCTAGAAATCTATCTCATAAAAGTATATTGTGTACAAAAATCGAAAGTTAAAAATAACATTTGAAAAATGACTTATTTAGTATCCTTAATAATACTATTGATTTCGTTATTACTTAAAGTTATTTGGGTAAAACTCTAAATTTTGAGAAATATGATACATAATCAGGTTAAAAATGATTTTATAATTATTATAGATTTATTTGATGTTTGAAATATTTTACTAAGTTTTGGAGTGTTACAAGCCCGGTTTGCAATAATACGACAACCCGCATTAGCATGGAGTGAAGCTATATTATGGAAAACGATCATGGCGTGTATTATAATTCATAACATGATTGTAGAAGATGAGAGAGATACTTATCAAAATTATCAAGACCCGACCGAATTTAGGCTCTGTTTGGTAAACAACGGATTGATATTGGCATAAGCAGATTTAAAAAGTAGATTTGACTAGCAGAATCAATTGATAGTTTTGACCAGCAGATTTAGTTAGCAGAATTGTTTTAATAGTGTTTGGTAATTAGCTGTTATAGATTAGCGGATTGATTAATTGATTTGTAAAATGACAAAAAAGGACATAGTTTGATTAATTGATTGGTAGGATTTGATTGGTGAAGAGGGTAAGAAGGTAAAAAAAAGAAAATACAATCTGCTAAGTGAATATGCTGCTACTAGCAGCATATTGCAAATTGGCGGATTGGATTTGAATATGCCATTTCAAACTACCGTTTACCAAACACCTATATTGGCGGATTTTGTGGTCAAACATGCTAATCCATCCAAATTGCTCTTTTTTGGCGGATCCGCCGATAACCAAACAACCCCTTATTCAAGATCAAGCTGAAAATATAGCTGAAACATCTGGAGGGACTTCTAACCTGTCGTTTAATGTTCGTCCGGGAAGACTTGGAAATTTGAATTTAGGCAATTATATGCAAGTTAAGAATGAGATTCGAGATAGGGCAACACATATTGCATTAAAAAAGGATTTGGTTGAGCATGTATGGAATAATTTCCATACAAGTACGTCAGGTTAAGAATCTCCGTTCAGTTATTTTAAAATTTAAATGCACGTTTTAATATTTTTAAGTTTATATTTAAGTAGGCACGTTATTAACAATAATGTACGTTTAATTAGTTTATATGAAATAATTATATTTTATGATGTTTATTAAAAATGATGGATGTTTTAATATGGTGGGGTCAAATTAAAGGAAGAGGTTTACCCCTCCATTGTAGAGAAATTTGGGTAAAAGTTAAGAAGTAATGGAAAAATGAATAGGATGAAAGAGAAGATGAGGTGTAAGAAATATAGGAGGAGAGAAGAAAATTAGGGGGAAAGAGGTTACCCTTCCATTGAACATGCTCTAAGGCTGATAGTATCCTCACTCCTACGCATTACTCTACTCATTAATTACTCATATAGTAATACTCCAACTATTTATACATATCAAAAGTGAAAATGTAATCCCCTATAAATTCTAACGCAATACAGTGGCGGAAACACTATAGATTTGGGATTAAAACACACTAATGTTCTATATTTTACAGAAAGAACGGTCAGTCAATACAAATGCCACTTTTACAAAAGGGCTAAAAATTTAAAAATCCTTCAAATGGGTTTAACAATCCATAAATAAACATGATTAGAGCAGAGTAGGATCCATGCCACTCGCTAGCGCACACCAAACCCCGAAACAAAGAATACCTGTCATGTTATAAACATAACAGCCACAATTCAGTGGGGAGCAACTCAGGCAGTTCTCCCAGCCATATTACATAATATATAAGCAATAGAAGCATAATATACGAAAATAGATCAAAACTCAAAACATTATATATATCAAAATAAATTCAAAGTCAAAAAACAATTCAGCAGCCTGACGGCGTCAACACGAATAATGGAATATAAAACCGATGATAAGTACATCTTTTACTACTAGATATATGTCAAAACAACACCGAAGTGTAACTTAGTGCCCACGAAACGACCCCTAAGCCTCACTGGTTAAGGAACTCAGTGCCCACGAAGCAACTCCTAAGCCCTCTTACCAGACAACTCAAACTATAATAGGACTGCGTTCAGCGAGGTCCTAGCCTAAGTACATGCGCATGACTCCTGAGCATAAACGATACCCAGTTCGACAATCAATGTATCCCTGACGCAAATACACTGACCATATAGCTGATGACAACAAACAACATATACTAGACTTATATACTGTACATTCTCATTTCCAACATTATTCCATATTCAACCAATAAATATTTTATCCGAAGATATCTTAAATATTCTCAAAATAGTAACCTTTCAAATATAGAAACTTCTTTAAATAGTAACTTTCCAAAATAGGTGTTATTATAATTAGAAATCGTTTAACATATGAGTTATATAAAATATTTAATATTAGGCCTTGAGACTTAAACATTATATATATTAGATAAATGTATAATTAATGATTAAAAGTCAAAGAAATTAAAAATCATAATTATTTCTCAAAAGGTTGGAGTTTAAGTAATTAAAAGTAATAAATTACAAATTTACAGATTTTTCAGATTTGCACTGTCTTACTATAAAATTCATAATTAAATCATTAAAAATCAAAATGACGTAAGATTAGTGAGTTTGGAAACTTTAAAAGCTTAACTACAATTTTTGTTTATGGAGAAAATCAAAATTCCTAACTTAACATGGGTTTTTATTCGTAGTTTTATAAACTGTCAAAATCCGACACCCGATAGTATTTCTTTAATAATATACGTTTAAAATTTTATTTTAAAAAAAGTCCAATTAGAAACATTAACTAGAATATTTAAAGTTAATTTAAATAAATTATCAAAATTAAATTCAAAGTTTATCATAGGTTTTAAATCAGGTTTTACAACAACTGACAGATTGGCGAGGTAATCCGTCACAGTTTGATAAACGATTTGTTGTGACGAAACTACTTGGAATTAATTTACGAAATTTAACAGACGTATAATAGACTTAAAATAAATAGTAGTCCTTTTTGAAATTAAGATCCGAGTTAATAAAATAATCGTCTTCATCTGATCTAGCACGATAGCCTACGAAAAATTAAAACATATGGTATTAGAACCATATAAGTTAATAAAAAGTGGAAACGAGACGAGGATAAGAGTAAATAAATTGTCCTTGAGATTGAACTGAAAAAGAACGGATTTAAGAATCAGATTGATGAACGAAATAAGGTAAGCACGGGCTGATTTGTGTGAGAAACAGCAGCAGCACAGCAGCAACGCATCAATGAAGGAAGACTAATAGAAGAGAGTTTGTGTTTGGATGGTTTACAAGACGTGATTAAAGAGGAATAGAAGTAGGAAAATTAAGAATGCTATTAAATAATAAGAGTAGTGTTTTGGTTGTATAACACGATTGAAATCGAGGAAAACTTGGAGTCTCTTGCAACAAAGATTTTGATAGCCACTAGGAGGATAAGTTTTATGTAAAGTGATAGAACTAATAGAATTGGAGAGGGAGTATAAAAAGAAAGAGTTGGAGAAGTAACGTAAAATAACCAAAATTGGAGTTGTTGAATAGAATTAGGATGAATGAATATATAAATAAATAATACATGTGTTCAATATAAATAAAATATCTTAGTGACTCATCTAGTTAGTGACGAGGTAACAGACTCGATTTGGGTCAGGAAAAAATTTACGGTGTGATCGAAATCATTAGTAAAAGTAAAATACGGGTACAAGAAGAAATCAGATCAAAAAACGCATTAGAAGAGAATTAGGCCCAAACTTCGAGATGAGCTAAAAATATCATTCTGTCGTAACACTAAATATTTGGGCCAGGTTCGAAGTTGATAAAAATAATCAGTTGACTCAAGAAATCAAATGGGTCAATCTCGAGTTTGAATAATTGTTTGCAAAGAAATAAGGTTTCTAGACGAATAAATAGTTTTCAACGAAAATGAATTAAATTGATATCTCGAAAGCAAAAAGATGATTTTTCAACGAAAGTTTAATAAAATGATTTCTCGAAGAAATAACAAAATATTTTAACGAGTCTCGAATTGAAAATAGAAATTCGAGCTAAAGTAAAGATTTTAGATGATTAAGATGAAGTCAAAGTAAATCCGATCAAGTTAAATCGCAAACAAAATAAAAATATGGATACCAATTTAATTTATAAAAATTAGGGGTGTTACAGAAAAGACAAATTTGTATTAGGCAAAGTATCCTCCACTTGTGAAGGGCAAATGTGTCAAAATAAAAGTTACGCAAAAGTTGTTCTCCCTCTTTTTATATAGAGTACTAGTGTGATACCCGTGAAAAATTTCACGGGTTGTGGTTCCTTAATTGTTATTAGAAATTGCAGGAGAGAAGATTTATGACCCAACTACGTATTGTTGTGATACTCATGAAAAATTTCACGGGTTGTGGTATCGTAATTGTTATTAGAAATTACAGATGAGAGATTTATGAACTAACTACGTATTGTTGTGATACCCGTGAAAAATTTCATGGGTTGTGGTTTCTTAATTGTTATTATTGTTATTTCCTAAAGAATGAAGTCAGGGTTGGTCTTCAATTATGCGAAAAAAGTGTGATCATCCATACGCGTGTTAATAGGTGTACGAAAGACTGAACAACGCGTTAATAATTTGTACTTCGTATTATAAGTCCATGGACAACATTATATAGGACATAAAGAATCGTGGAAGAATACGTTGTTTGAATATGGTTTGTAAATCCCCATTTTCATTGTCGATCCACCTACTCCAATTTAACATTAAAAAATATTATGCATTGAGGATTGTTATATGTGTTGTATTTTATTATTAGGCACGGATTATAATATGATAATGTCATCAATATTATTGTTAGAAAAATTACAATTACAACCAACTTGATGAATTTCTTAGAAAAATAATTTATCGTGTGTAGAAGTAAACATTGATTGGAAATATGACATTTATGTTATATTGAAAAAACGATACGTATCACATTTCAAAACTACCATTCACATTTCGATACTATTATTTTTTAAGAACCGAATTTGAACTTGATTATTGTTTAAGTGAACGACATTTGAATTTGATTTAGAAAGAAAACATTTTCTTTGTCGGCCCACAAACCATCCACAACCACTACAAATGTAAAGGTTTTACGCAATATTAGCAGTGGATGTTTTGGTTCAAAAATGACATTTTCTCAACTTCGTAATTATAACTTTGTTCACGGTATTATTATTACATGATGCTAATCCTATTACGGTATTAGTATTAAACAACGTTGTACATATTACAGTGGAAGCTGCATCCAATTATACCGTTTCAATTGAGTACTTTATTGAAAACTGTATTGATGTTAAAATATTATGGAGTAATATTATGTGATAATAATATACTCCGTTTTTAAATTTTGACCCATTCGATGATTATATGCAAAGAGTATTATATTGGAATGGAGCAAAAATTAAAAAACGGAGGGAGTATAATTTATGATCCGTTTTAAATTATGAAATACACGTAATAGCTTAGTACTACTTCATTTAAATTATCCGTGATACATCACGGGGTTGAGCAATATTTTTTTTATAACTCTCAAGATGGACCTCCTTCATTGATGTAACACCCCGTGTTTTTGACCATTTTAATTATTTATAATAACGATTAATATTAATAAATCGAATCTCGACAAACTATTTTATATAGTAATATTCAATTCTTGTGCCTTTGGAATCTTTCTATTTCACTTCATTGTTTGGAAAACTGAAATTTCTATCGTTATCGCAATTCTGCGCGATTTCGTAAAACGGTGCCTATTTTCTCATTCGGACTCCGATTGAGGCGTTTCAAAAGCCTAAATTTATTAATTTTCCAAGATATACACAATGGTGAAATTCAAAATTATAATTTAAAAGTACATCATAAAAATATTGTACTGGATAGCTCCTTTACTACGAAAATCGTCACCCGACGAATCGTTTCTCGACATTCGATTTCCGTACTTCTTTCCTAACCATTGTGTGACCAAATAAACTCAAACATATCATCCTAAGGCATGACATACCGTCACTTTGAAGTCCAAGCCTCAAAATATGCCTAACTAATCAAAAACACTAAATAGGGTAATGTACCTCTTAAAGTACGATTAGCTACTTTGAGTAATTGTCAAATTCTTGTCCACCCTTTGCTCCCCCATCATTTGGACGACCAAGACCCCATATAAACAGCCTCATATGTCCATTAAACTCACTTATTCATCCACCTAAGATCCTCCGTCAACTCCTCTCTAAAAACCAAAGAAAACCATTCAAGTTTTCATAAGTTCTTAAGGTGTTTCAACCACCATTTTGAAAAGCTCTAATCCCTTTTTCTCTTATCTTATACTACTTATATTCAATTTTATTTAATAGTATAAATACTAACTTAGTTTGTTTTTGTATCATTCTAACTAATTTATGAAGAGGAGCAAGAGAAAAGGAGCATCGATCTTCATTTTCTTAGAATCGATTATTTATGCTTAAGGTAACCTAACTTTTCTTCACCCTCAAATCTCGTAGTATAGTGTTTAGACTCTAACTAACATATAACATCATGTTTAGAACTAAATAATTAGATCACCAAGTTCAAAGTTAACTATTTGTTGATTATCACTTAACAATACATGCTATAAAATGGATTCTGTGATGTATGATGTATGTTCATGATTTTTAGGTGTAAAATATTTTTCTAATTAGCCTTATGTTCCTTCATAAAGGTTGTAGATCTGGATGTCTAGAATATGATAATAATATGGAAAGTAAGGTTTTATGAAAACATATATTTATTAATGATTTATTTCGTAAACTGGTACTATATGATTTTATGTAATGTCTGAGAAAATAATATGTTTCCTGATGCCAAACGTTTTCTTTGGACTTGGAAAATTTATATTGTGTTCCAGATGATGTCTATTATCTGTAAGTCAAATTTCATATAAATCCATCATATATATTTTCATTTATAAAATTTGTACTAAACTGGGTCAGATCTGGAAAGAAGATTTTATTTAAGAACATTTATAAAGTATTTTAATCTAAATTTCTGGGGAATAGTTATGTACAAGTATAGGTATCCAAAATAAAAGTTTGGTTCACTTTTCTGATGTTTAAGTATTTTAAACGATTTAAAAGAAAGTATTGAAAACCGTATTATTTTCGTTTTTAAATTGTTAAAAATAATAAACCTTATTTTTATCAAAAAATGACTTTATATCTGGAAATCTATCTCATAAAATTATGTTGGGTACAAAAATCGAAAGTTAAAAATTACATTTGAAAAATGACTCATTTAGTATCCTTAATAATACTATTGATTTCGTTATTACTTAAAGTTATTTGTGTAAAACTCTATGTTTTGAGAAATATGATACATAATAAGGTTAAAAAGGATTTTTATAATTATTATAGATTTATTTGATGTTTGAAATATTTTACTAAGTATAAATAGGCTTTAAGAGATAAATATACTTGTACAAATATGAAACCGTAAACAAATACTAAATACGTACACTTGAACAATATATGTACTAAATACTTGTGCCCAAAAAGTATAGAGTACTAAAAGACGAATAACCGAAAAGTACTAAGTTAAACAATGCTTAAATATGCAAGACAACACTTAAACTTTATAATACGCAGTTAAGGACTAATTAGTGACTAAGTCAAAACTAAGGATTGACTAGTCCATCTTGGTCACAAACTTTGGCTTTTTAAGTCAACATAGACCAAGTCAAGATAAAGGAACCCATCTTAAATAATGTACTTAGAAATAATTGAATTTTAATCAAATCTGAAATAATGAATGTTCAAATAGTATATATCAAATAAAATGTTCCAAATCTCTAACATCAAATATACTTAAGATGATCAGTCAAGTAAGATACACTTTTCTTGTTCTTTGACACCAAACCAGTGGTTGTCAAGGACTGGAATCCTAATCTGAAATTGGAGAAAACTGATATTGCTAATGTGCTTATCTGGATTCGGTTCTACAATTTACCGCTTAAATATTGGGGTAATGCACTGCTGAAAATTGCAGGTCTAGTAGGTAAATAAGTGCGGTCTGATACTGCAACTAAGGAGAAAACATTTCTTGCCTATGCGAGGGTGCTAGTAGAGGTTCCATTTAACAGCCAGCTACCTGATGTTATAGCATACCAGGATGAATTTGATGTCACGCAAACACAGATTGTGCACTATGAATGGAAACCAATTAAGTGTAAACTATGTCAAGGTATAGGACATGATGAAGTAGTGTGCTATAAGAAGAAGGAGGGAGTTAAAGGTGGGAGAAAGATGGTCTGGAAACCAAAACAACCAGGTCAGGTGATTCAGGCTCCTGATCCACAAAATGCACAGGGGATTTTGGAACCAATTAAGGAAAATGAAGTGTTAGTCACGCCTATGCCGGTCCAGTCAAGGGTGACTAGTAGTTTGGCTAGGATAATAACTAAATATGCTCAACAAGATAAAGGGGGAATAAGGATTGAAGGTAAATCGTTTTATGATGTGTTAAGTGCTACATTTCGTATGAATAATTCAGGGGGGATCTTAGGAGGAGGAGGAGAACTAGATTGTAATGACTAGCATTGGTTTCTGGAATATGAGAGGAATAAATAGTCCGAATAAGCAAAAGGATCTCAATTGGTTCTTGCATAAGAATAATATAGGACTATTTGGAATAATGGAGACGCGAGTTAGGAAAGCATCTACTAATAAAGTTTTTGATGGGATAGGAGTTAATTGGAATTTGATAACCAACACTATATGGGAAGAAGGAGGAAGGATATGGATCATTTGGGAACCTCAGGTGTATGATGTGGAGATTGTGAGTATAGAGCAGCAAGTTATTCACACACACATTCATATGCTATTAAATGACTTGAAATGGAATATGTCCTTTGTTTATGGTTATAATAGGGTACGAGATAGACGTCCTCTTTGGGAGTCACTTAGACGATTTAGTTCACGATGGCCAGGTTCGTGGTTAGTAGTAGGTGACTATAACATTGTACTTCATTATGATGAGAGGATAGGAAACCCAGTTACACAAGCAGAGGTTGTAGATTTTCAGAAATGTGTAGCAGACTGTGGGTTAGAGGATATTCCAGCTACAGGGGCATTCTATACGTGGAATAATAAGCATGAGGACGAAGTCAGACGGTTTAGTAGGATTGACAGAGTGATGGGAAATGATCAGTGGGGTGTTAGTATGCCTGAGTGCAAGATTCAGTTTCTTCCCGAAGGTATGTTCGACCATAGCCCTTGTGTGATCAGCATTATGAGGAGTGATGATCGTCGGAAGGGAAGTTTCAAATATTTTAATGTGTGGGGAAAGGATAAAGACTTTGAGAAGATAGTTAAGGAGGTGTGGGATAGACCTATTAATGGGTCACGAATGTATCAAGTGACTAGGAGATTAAAGGAGCTAAAGAAACCTCTTCGCATGTTAAATAAGGCGGGGTTTAGTAATATAGAGATGAGTGCTCAGATTGCGTTGGATGCATTATTAGAAGTGCAAATGAAAATGCATATTGATCCTAGAAATGTGCAGCTGCAAATCTTTGAAAGAGAATTATCAAAGAGCTATAAGGAACTTGAAGAGGCTAGGTGCAGCTTTCTAGCACAACGGGCAAAATGTAATTGGGTACTAGAAGGGGATGATAATACCAAATTTTTCCACTCGACCATTAAAGCTAGAAGACAGAGGAATAAAGTGTATGCTATTGAGGATAGATATGGGCAGTTGTGCACTACTCCTGATACAATTGAACAGGCCTTCCTTGATTATTATACCCAACTTCTTGGAACTGATCGTACCAGTACGCAGATCAGCCTGAAAGCAGTCCAAAGAGGTAAGACGATACAAGTGGAACATGGGTTGGAAATGATAAGACCAGTCCAAGATGAGGAGATAAAGCGAGTGTTGTGGGATATTCCTGAGGTTAAGGCGGCTGGACCGGATGGCTATTCGAGTAGATTTTATAAGGATGGTTTTAGCATAGTAGGAAGGGATGTGTTTGAGGCCGTTAAGGAGTTCTTCTCTTCTGGAAGACTCCTTAAACAGATTAATGCGACTATCATTACACTTATCCCAAAGAAGGAGAGGCCTACATCTGTAATGGACTTCCGGCCGATTGCTTGTTGCAATGTGCTCTATAAATGCATTACCAAAATTATCTGTTCAAGGCTCATGGAGGTTTTTCCTTATGTAATAACTCAAAATCAGAGTGCCTTCATCAAAGGCCGGGATATTGTGGATAATATCCTTATTTGTCAAGACCTAGTTCGACTGTACAATAGGAAGGGATGTACTCCCCGATGTCTGATGAAAGTTGACCTAAAGAAAGCTTATGATTCTATTGAATGGGATTTTATTAGGCAAATGCTTCAGGCTCTAAAGTTCCCTGAGAAGATGGTGGGATGGATTATGGAGTGTGTGAGTACACCTACTTATACGTTATCTTTAAATGGATCATTATTTGGCTTCTTCAAGGGAAAAAGAGGAATTAGGCAGGGGGATCCCATGTCTCCCCTCCTATTTACTTTGTGTATGGAGTACTTCACGAGACTTTTGGATGTGATGACATTAGAAAGGGGCTTTAAGTTCCATTCTTTGTGTAACAGAATTAGACTGTCACATCTGTGTTTTGCGGATGATTTATTGGTGTTCTGCTATGCAAATGAGGATTCGGTGAGCTGCATTAAAAAGGCCTTTGATTGGTTTTCGGCTGCTTCAGGGTTGGAAGTGAATTTGCAGAAAACTGAAATGGTTGTCAGTGGTGTGAATGAGCAGGCTAAACGGGTGCTACTGCAACTCTCAGGATTCACATGTGGGGCGTTACCATTCAGGTATCTCGGGGTACCCATATCATATAAAAAAACTTACCTCTGCAGATTGTGCTATTCTAACTGAGACTGACTAAAAGAATACGTGGATGGGGAACGAGGAAGCTTAGTTATGCAGGCCGACTCACGCTAATCAAGGCTGTACTAACTCACCTTCATTCCAATTGGAGTCGAATTTTCCTGCTCCCAAATGGGGTGATTAAACGTATTGAAAGCATATGTAGGAATTACTTATGGTCTGGGGAAGGAGATTACCATAAGGTTCCACTCATGGCTTGGGAGAAGTGCTGTCAAGGGCACAAGAATGGTGGTTTAGGTATCTTAAATGCTTCAATGTGGAATAAGGCAAATATATGCAAGTTTAATTGGTGGATACATGAAAAGAAAGATCATCTTTGGATCAAATGGGTCAATGCGGTCTACCTGAAGGGTGCGAATTGGATGGAGTATGAGCCGTCACAAGCCACAAGCTGGAGTTGGAGACGGATTTGTTCCATCAGAAACATTTATAGGGTTCCATTCAGTACAGGGAAGTGGCACACCAATGTTGATTATACAATTAAGGAGGGATATGCATGGCTTGTTGGTCAGACAACGAAGGTGAACTGGCAGCCTGTTGTATGGTGTAAAATGGCAATTCCTACGCACTCGTTCATTGCTTGGTTGGTTATGCACAATAGACTTATGACGAAGGAAAGGTTATGCAGGTTCGGGTTTATTCAGGAAGACTTATGTCTTCTCTGTCATTCGCAACCGGAGACGACTAAACACATTTTCTTTGAATGTGATTATAGCAGGCGATGTTTCAGACTGTTGCAGCAATGGCTTGACATTCCGATTCCAGATATAAATGCTGTGGATTGGTGTGTCAAATGGAGGACAAAATCGATAATGCAGAAACAGATAGTGAGTTCAGCGTTGTTGGGACTGATATACTACCTGTGGTATGAACGTAATACATGTAGGATCAATTTCTGCATACGACCTCCCGAGAAGTTAATGCAGGAGGTTAAGAGGGAAGTTTGTAGGCATGTGGATGCTAAGATACAATTGATTAATTCATGTATAGATAAGAATTGGGTTAGACTATTAGGAGTCAAATACTAGTAGCTGAGAGATTGTTGGTCATGGCTATGTAATTAAAGGAGATCCAAAGTTTATTAATACATTTACATTTTACCAAAAAAAAGTAAGATACACTTAACATAATTATGATGATCGTTTAGTAAATCGTTCCTAAATTAGCTTAAGGAACTGTTGTACCTTCGGGTCAGTCAGTGTCCTACATGAATCAGTAGTGGACCTTCCCAGTGTTCCATTTCTTGGGGCTTCTGTACCTACGGGACAGTATGCATCCTTCCGGTTATCTGAACTAAGGTCCTACGGGAGTCTGACAGTTCGATACCAAGTGACTCATATGTAGCAATTGTACCTTCGGGACGGTATGCGATCATTCTGGTTGTCTGAACCAATGATCCTACGGGAGTCTAAGTGTTCAGCATCCTTATATGTCTCCTATACACAATCTATCGTAGTATCGTTACGTGTTGGGCAATATTATGCCGAGGTTTAAAGATTGACGTGATGGGAGATTGCTCAGAGAGCTTTTGCTATGAGAGTACGGACAACACATCCTGAAGCTGCGTGTGGATGGATTGTCGTTAGAGTAGTATTCACCGGCTATCACTGAGGATCTGCGGGAGTCCGAGAGTTGTGTTAGGGGGTACGTGCGCATGTATTTGACAAGGGCCTGATCAGCTCTACTCTCTTTCTGATATCTTGGCACTTTTATTCACGGTTGTATACGTTATTCTTTTCCCTGCTTCTGCGTGTTGTCAGTGGGCCTCGAGGTGGTGTGGGTAGGCTTCTGCGAGTTGTCGTCTATATCATTAGATGTATGTTCTCCCCCGCGATTAGAGTTCCAAATCAAATCAAAACTGTTGTTCGATCCTATTGAGCACTAGGGGTGTGATGTAAACCTCCTAGTATCGATGTGATTGGCGGGATTGATGTTCCCATCCGCACTTATGGTGAGATGCAAACCTTAAGTGTGCATGAGACATTAGTGGTCACGTCCCGTGCATTATGTGAAAGAAAACCATTGTTTTTAAAAGTAAATGACTACAGTTTTCTAAATCACGTGTGTTAGTATGCTTCGTTACTGTTATATACTCTTATGACTAATGATGTGATTGAAATGCTTGATAATGGGAAGTGATGTTTTGTTATATGTCTTGCCTGAATATTGATTATGATTGATATTATGTTTCATATGATTTGTATTATGTATGTCTTACTCTATTTTCACATGATGACACTTCTATGAATCCATGATCCATGCTTTACTGTATTCTATTCACATGATACTCATATGACGTATGTATTACTTTATTTATATAACCTACATGTCTTATATATTTAAATTGATTTGCATGTTAACTGAAATCACTTCATGTGTATCTCACATTGTATACATGTCGATTTGTAATGTGACATGTCTGTTTATCTGTTAATTAGATAACCTAAACGTTATACTACATTGATTATTCGGTGCCGTGTTAGAAGGACGGTTAGGTTACTCCCACTAAGTGGGACATGTATATTTATATATGCATTCAGGTAAACGAACCCTCAAGAATGGACATGGGGGCATGCATGAGTGCAAGAGATACAGTGTGGCAGATGAGAGTGTCAAACTATAAATCTTGTATCACAAATTTTGTCAGACTATTGTATTTAGAAATTTGTAATTTGGTTTTCAGTTGTTGTATTTTAACAAACGGTTCATTTATTGGTAAAAGACTCACTTGAGTCGACGGTTTTTAATTTTTACTCCTTTTTACGACTTAAATATTTTTCGTCTTGTTAATTAATGTCATTTGAAGAATCGAGTTGTTACAATTGATGTATAACCCTGATATTGATCTGACCACCCTAACATCTTGCTTCATTTAAATCACCTGTGATACATCAATACATAAACAAATTGTAGATGTAGTAGGCTCTTTAATCAACTTTTAAAAAAACAAATTGGATTGTTGATCCTTAATTAAGGAGCGGTTGACCCGATCCAAGAACAACAAAGCGGATTGTTTTACATTTCTATCCCGTGAAACTTCACGGGATTATATTGTTTTATTGTCATACGGGGCTCTATGTTAACGGTAAAATTGTACGAAGTAATAAACGGTTGCACATTATCCAAATATATGACGGGATATTCATTCAAGACATCAAGAGAAACTGAAAAATAAACAAATACTTAAACCTGGAAAAGGAAAAGGAGAACTCTAATTCCCAAATTTGGGTTAATCAATATCAAACTGATCATGAAACGAACACAGACCAAATCAAGTTTATGGGTAAATAATTGCCAAGTAATCGACTCGATTTAATGTTCTTGAAGAACATGGGAAAAGGAGCGGAGTAGATAAAAAATGGGTAAAGGTAATAAAGATCTACACAACTTTGTATTCATGTTGATTTTAGTATCATATTTTTATTAAATAATGAATTGAAGTTGTCAGTGACAGTTGATAAATGAATTTTGACTATACATTAGTGTCTACTGACCAATCTGCCAAAATTTTGTTTGTAATGAAATACAAACATAAAATTTTAAATCATAAACTTAAGAAATAATGGTTGTTGAGATGAAGGTTCATCAAGTTGTTCTTGGACATCAATATTTTGGACACATGCTATGATTGTATGGATTGTTCCAACACCTTCAAAACATGAGAATCCCTCAGCCGAACAATGTCAAGAATATAAGTTTGAGGTAGCTGTAACATAATTGTAAAGATCTCAGTTTATGGATATTGTATACATTCGTACCATCTTGCGTAATTGCATTTTCAGTATTACATGGTGTTTCAGGAACACTATTTTGGCAGATGAGAGAGTATAAATGAGGATGAAGACAATTGCATGATGAATTGAAGTATATATATAAAGATTCAAATAAGATGAGAGCATTAAAAACATAGATAAACCAATGGATTGATATAAGTATTTTCAATGTCTTTGTAAATTGCATAATAAAATTAATGTGCATATGAGGGTTAATGAGTTCTTATCTTTAGTGAGATGATGAAGGGGGAATGAGTTTCGAGGGTGAGTGTGTTATTACTGATTACCCAACTTTCATTTAGTGCACTTCATGTTAATGTTCATCTGAATTATACACTACTAAATACTCATTTACCTGTGGAGATTGATTGATTTTAATGCTGATCTGTTCCTCGGTCTGTTGCGTGAACATTATTAATTACAGTAATTCAATTGAATTACACAGTACACTCCTAATACCATACTTAAACTAATTGAAAATAAAACATGAAAAAGGGACTTATTCTCAAATGGGGGATAAAGAAGGGTGCCACATAATGGTTTTTGGTGCAATAAGTGTGCCACATAAGGGTTTTTTGGTGCAATAAAAATGAAATAAGTGTTATTAAAATTATCATGATATTAATATTTACATGAGTATATATGTTAAAATAAAGGTTAGTATTAATTGAATCGTTCACTTGTAACAATACAACCGGGTATATATAGTATACCAACATGCAACAACCTAAAATGCAGATCTCATAATAATTATCTTAATCCTAAATTTATTCTCGTAAATATATTATTCTGATAAGGAATATTCTAATATACTGTATATCATTATATCATATATTCTAATATACCATATATTACGTGATCTCACGGTACTCTATCGTGATACTGTAATACCACGATATCCTCTACCAGTATATAATATTTAAAATAGTTATTAAATTTAATATTATAAATCACAAAAAAAAAAAATTATAAATTGTATAGCATTTTTTATTTAAAATATTTAAAAATTATAATATTTAAAATAGTTATTCACAATTTTTTACTTAAAATGCATCATAATGTAATCTCATTATGCATCGTAATGTAATCCCATTTTTTATTTTAAAATTATTCATTCTTAAATGTTGTGGTCTCATTATATTTGATATAGATTGGTTTTTACATTTCCCGTGAATTATTTGCCGTGAATTATTTGCTATATTCTTGCTAATAAGATTTTTGATTGATTATACCAGAAGCCCAATTTTCTAAATGATAGATGATTTTAAGCTCAATTTTCTAAATAAATAGATTATTTTTAAATCAATTTTCTCAGTTATCTACTTTTACAGTAATTAAGTCAATGTACGCGTAAAGAAATCAACTTATATAAACTATAGTAACAAACATTGATACTCATTTTAGAGTTATCATAGCCCGAATGAAAGATTAAGGAGGAGAAGGTTAACAATAAAATTGTACGAAGTAATAAACGGTGCTCGAAATCCAAATATATAACGGATTCAGAACATTAAGACTCAAGTCAAACTGAAAAATAAACAAATAGTACTCCGTGAAACATTGCATAATTTAAAATAACAAACGAAAATGAGGCAGAGGGAAGGGAAACCCAAATCCCCAAATCTGGGTAAATCAATGTCATCAATACACGTTGATCATGAAACAAATCATTCAATCGACTCTACCATGACTTCGAAATCAAGTTTATCGATAAATAACTCTCAAGTAATTGCATCAGTTCAGCGTTCTTGCAGAATATGGAATCAGAAGAATCCAAATCAAATTGATTTGGGGGAAAAGGCGTCGAGTAGGTCAAAAATGGGTAAAGGTAATAAAGATCTACTATTATTAAGTACATACCTGTTGATTTCAGCTAAAGATTTCAAGCTTTAATTGTTTTTTGTGGTTCATACTTTGATTTATGATGAATTGATTATTGTTTTGATCAAAATAATTTACAATGTGATACAGTTTTTCATATCCAATAATCATGTAAATTTTGGCAGTTGTGTTTAAATTATGATCTTTCATGAAAGTTTTCATATTTAACGTACAAATATATAGTTCCTCTTTGACCTTATTATTGTTGCTAATTATAATCTATTTGCAGTGGTTATGTTCATACTCAGTTTTTATATAGTTATAATCATATGATGTTCAGTTTGATCGATTTATGATGAAGTGGTTATGATGTTCATACTTTGTGATACAGTTTTTCATACCCAAGAAATTAAAGCAGATATGATGTTCATACTTTGATTTATGATGAATTGGTTATTGTTTTGATCGAAATATTTTACATTGTGATCCATACAATTTTTCATATCTAAGTATCATGTAGATTTTGATACTTCAATGATTCTAAGAACAGTCTAAGAACATTTTGATACTTCAATGTCAGTATTTTTGTAAGGTTGAAATTCTAGTACTTTGTATACTGTTTATGAAATAAAAATCATTGTTTTTTTAATTGTGATTAATATAATTGCGGCTATAAAATGATTTAATTAATAGATAAGGCATGTACTATTTGTTGGAAAGGAGAACTATTTTCTAGTGCTGTAATGAAACAACATTGTTCTTTGTTGGAAAAGAGAACTATTATACAACGATTTAGTTAATATATTGATTCTTTGGTGCCTGCTTGCGTAGAACAAAGCTACTGATTTTGCATATGAATTGTGACTTGGTAGGAAAATAATTTAAAATGTTTATGTTGATTACCTAGGTATTCTTGATGTATACCCAAAGTTGTAAGCCGGAGCACACTCATTTTTCATCAATAATTGCATAATAATGGTTGAATCCTCAGTCAATGTGTCCAGTTCTGCAATGGCTTCATCGAATGCCCTGTGTTAAGTTGATACCAATACAATGATTAACTTGCTATGTGAGAACACAACTGAAAGTCTAATATACATGAAGAAGATGAATTCTCATGCTCATGTGTTTATACCTTCCCGGAGAATCTCGTAAACTGAGAGCAAGACCAAGTGAGATGGGGTGGGTAGAAGGCAAGTCCGTATTAGTTGTTGCAGAAGCCGCCTAAAATGAAGATCGAAACATCAAAATAAAAGATCAGAATATATTGAAGCATAAGATCAATGCTATTCAAGGGAAGGGGTGATGCATAAAATTGTAGAAACAATTTGATAGCGATGTGAAACAACTCAGTTGAGAAGTTGAAGGAAAAGAGGATCGATGCAACATTTATACGAAGAAGCATGGGAATGAGGTTAATGTGCAGAATTTCCCGAGAAGTCCAAGCTTGCTTGGATAATCAATTGAGCCAAAGACCAAGATGCTTCAGATTTCTACATGAACTGCACCAAAAAAATTTGTTGCATTGTTAATTGCCCTTGCTCAGTTGTCATATTAAATGTTTTCATTTATTTATGAGCTATGAAGTAATGCAGAGGGTATGTTTCGAGGTAAAGTATCCTCGGCAATTGTTGCGGGCTTCATTGCAGTAAACGTCCAAGAAATCAATTTAATGCTCGAATTAATTGTTGAGACCAACCTAATACATACACTACATACAATCTATATATTATATTAAAAGGAAAACAAAGCATTCTCCATCCTCCATTTCCCCAAATCTCAAAGCTAAAGCAAGTAAGCCACGTGTCGCGATACTATTGAATGGAAGATGAAAATGTATGAAGCTAAAGCAAGCCACATGTCGCGATACTATTGGATGGAAGATGAAAAGGTATGAAGTGGAAGATGAAAATGAGGAAGGAGTTATGGAGGAAGTTATGAAGTGGAAAATGAAAAGGTAGGAGTTATTAAGTGGAAGATGAAAAGGTATGAAGTGTAAGATGAAAAGGAGAAATAAGTTATGGAGGGAGTTATGGTTGAAAGCTTAACACTTATAATTCACCACCTATATCAATGGATGTTTCCCTTCCCATTACACCATCCAAGTGTTTCATGCAACGAGCATGATCAATTCCCACCCTATTACCGTTGAGAAATTAAATCGCATGATGCGAAGATGTGTAGTCGTCGAGACAAGAATCCAAAACAACCTCCACCCACCTACGTTCTATTTGATACGTCTTCCACATTAACGATACTCGGGTGTAGTAGTGAACGTGACTTTATGGGGTGATGCGTCCGACTACATTACAGAGGAAATTAGCCGACAAAATGGACATAACATGGTCGTAGTCATCACATCTGTAAGGGTCATAAATTATGAAGGTAATAAACTTTTCTTTATCAAATTTTATCGTTCATCTCTTTGAATATATGTAAACTTACATGCTCAAGTTTGTCACATATGATTTCTCCGCATTCCGTCTTAACACTAAATAGTACTTCTTCATTCGTCTCGATGGTTTACAACCCCGTGGTTTAGTACAACTATACAAAGTCGAAGGGACATAGGTAGGCTCCTCCTGTTAAGTTACAAACCTTTGCACGTGGAATTTTTCTCAAGTGGGACTACCAAATACTTACTCCCTAACAAAAAAAATTAGAGTAATTGAAGGAACCGTACCATTATTACATTGGCTCAATTAAGATTATTCTTCCTGATACACAAGGTTAGACAATTAGTTAGACCTGACTGTCTTGCTAATTATTAACAAATCTTTAGTTGGGTTGAGTTATATTCATTCAATTTCAATTACTCGCTTAAAGTTGGAATTTGTTACTTCAGTAGTATCTACTGTTTCTCACTTCTCACCTCACCAGTATGGCGGTATGAATGATGAATCTCTTGATTTTGACTAAAGATAGTTAAGCATTTGTAACTGCAAGTTTGGAGCTTAATTGAAACATCAGATGGCTATATACGCTAACGACTTTTGTAACATGTTTCTAATGGACTCACGTTAATATACTAATCTATATCTATATATTATATTAAATAGAAAACAAAGCATTCTCCATGCTTTATACAACCAATAATCAATTCTAAGGTAACACACTTGTCATGATGTAAATTGGGTAGAAATTGAAAAGGAGAGAGTTGAATACATAATCAATGCCAAAGTCAGTTATTATTAGTTAGCACCCTTCAACTTCTTCCTCATTGATTATGTAGAATCCAAAGTGAAGAACCCATCAACTTCTTCCTCATTGATTAGGTAGAATCCAAAGTGAAGAACCCATCAACTTCTTCCTCATTGATTATGTAGAATCCAAAGTAAACCAATAAATTTCAACCACCTCCCGTCCTCTTCATCTTCCTCCCTTATAATCCACCACCTATAACAATGGGTGCTTGCCTTTCCCATTACACCATCCAAGTGTACAACGAAATCGAGCTGATTCCCGCCGCCAAACATCGTCTTACTATTGTCGTTGGATGTAGACGACCCCGATTTTTTCCACCGCCCAGACTAACTCGGTATGTGCGTGGCTATCAATTCGTTCCTGCTTCATTGGGTTCATGCTTGCATTAGACTCATCTTAATGCTACTCATTATTAGTAGGAGTCAATCGATACAAACCCAATCTCACATAATTGACATAGTATTGTTATTGAAATAATAAGTTGATCGATGAGTTGATGTAGTATCATATCAACACGTCGATCATAGATTTAGAGACATCTCTACATCAATCATAATCTAATACACAACTAATAATGGAAAATAATAAAAGAACACTAACACAGACAACAACAAATGTGAAACATCAAAATTAGAAACAAGCACAACAAAGGGTAAGAGCAATAATAGATTGTTATGTGTGTTGGACTTTGTTTCCAGCTTGCTATATAGTGGAACTATGTATTAAAGCGCTAAAATTGTTATCACATGTATATGTCACCTTTTGTCTATGATATAATAATACCTCACATTTTACCAAAAAAAATGGCAAGAGCAACAAACTCAACAATGTAGACGAGAGAAAACAAAGGAGAAACTAGCACAAGATCGAACAATAAAATACGATATCACACTATTTGTATAATTTCATGTACAAAAAAAAATCACGTACAAAAGTTGAGAAAGAAAAAAATATAAAATAGGAGAAAAGAAAAATGTAGAGAGAGAGAGGTGGGATGTTAGAGCACTATCTTATCTATTTATTAATTTATTAAAATTCAAACAAACCATCATCATCCATCATTTATCTAAGGGCAATAGCAGCAATAGTTGTAGTTCCATACACCATATTTTCATTGTCATGAAGGTACATCTAACCATGTTTGAAACTTTCTATTTCACCGATCAATGATAAAAGTTTCATACATTTATTGTGGATCCCCTTTTTTCTCTCAATTTACATGTATGAAATCGATTCCTTACTTTAGAAACCGATTTCATATAAGGAACTTTATTCTCTAACTCAATGACAAGAAACTCCTTATATGTTATCATTGATATTGCCCTAATACTATCTTATACTCCCTCTGTTCATAATCTTTTGCCTCATTTCATCATTATTTGTAAGAGTATTTTAATGAAACGGGGCAAAAGATAGTGAAAGGAGGGAGTAATAAAGTCATGTGTTCTGCTCTGTTTAGGCCAAGCAACTAAACCAACCGACAAATAAAATTAAGAAACGAGGGAGTCTGTTAAAAAAACAAAGACAATCAATTAACAAAATTTTTAATTAAAAAAAAACTCAATCAATTAAGAAAGAAGAGAGAAAAGAGGAAAAACTTATCAACTCCACCTTGCTTCACCATCCTCTTCCATTCATCTTCCCCTTCCATAGTTCATAATTGTATTATCACCTACAACAATGGATACAAAAGTTATTACAGAGCATGAACCTCAATATGTCACCCAAGTGTACAACCAAAGCGACCCGATTAGACCTACAACCAAATCTCAATATGAACCTCAGTGTACCACCCATATAGAATTAGAGTTTCGCAGTAAACACACCAATTAAAAAGGAGAAGAGAATGCTAGACAAGAGGTAAGCGAACAATTATTATGTACATCAACTACGAGCACTTCATAATACATTGCTTATATTTTAAGAACAAAACTAACACACCCAATGTGTTATAAGTCTGAAGTGGTAGTAAAAGAAGCATCCGTAACAATAGAAACCATAGAAAAAAAGAGGCCAATATTAGATTTGAAAATCTCAACTAAAGACGCGAGGAAAAACTAAGAAAGATCAAAGTCATAATTCAAGAGGATTACGTTCTCCAATAAAAGTTAAAAAATGAATTATTAGTTATGCATTACATTTTATAGCGTTATATCTCATTTTCGCCAATAATCACTTGCTTAAGTTTTTACAAACACACTTTCAGTCTAATTCACCTTGCTACACTTGTGGTGACATGTTTGATGTATATTTCGACACTTTTACTCCCCCTTTTTTTTCCCACCATTCATTTAACATACATGTCATATATATTTCTGTAACTTGAATCATTCAATCTTTCTAACCTCCGTCTTATTCAGAATTTAGGAATGTCTGTGGAAGTAACTAAAATTACAAAGACATGAAATCAAAACAAAAAATGCATAAATTAATAATAAAATAAATATTGGACAATGAAACAAAAAGACAAAATTGCGATTTACAAAGGCCATAAAACAGTATATTCCCGTGCGGTGCACGGGTATGGCGACTAGTTATAGTTAAAATCTAATTGAAATCAAAACATAAAAAATTTGGGTCTATTTTCAAATGGTGAAATTTGAGGGATGCCACATACTTGTTTTTGGTCCTTGCTTTTATATAAAGAAGATAAGTATATATATGATATGATAAAAAAGATTAAATTAAGCAAGGATGCAATTACAACAAACCTATGACAAAGTTTTAGGTTTGTTGTAATTGCATCTGGTATCACACAAAGGACCATGAAATCTCTCACAAGCCGTTGGGAAACAATTAATAGAGATGTTTCTCGTTGGGTTGGGGTGTATGCTCAGGCTAAAAGAGACCAAGCAAGTTTTTGGGGTGTATGTTCAGTGTTTGGGCCCAGCGATGCTGGGCCTATAGCGTCCAAGTTTTCCAAAATGGTTTTTTTCACGATGAGCATCTTCTAACAATGTTGGGATACGTAGTGAAACTCGATTAAACATGTAGTTATTATTTTCCTGAATGCATACATTATTTGTTATACAGATAGATAAAACGATTTATGATAACTGATTAAAGTACAAAAATTTTCAATTATCCAATTATGAAAGAATTAGCATATTACTCTATACTTTATTATCAATGAAAACAAAGCAAAATTAATGTTCATAATTATGTAACTTCTATTGAAAAATGAGTATATATATATCTGTATTGCAGAAATAAACCTTGAAAAAGGTTTATCACGTAGTTACATTTTTTTTTCGAATTCGATCTTATGTCAAAAGTATATTAAAAAAAATTAAAAGTGTAGAAAATAAAATCCAAAAGATATTGAGTTCATATTTCATAAGTTTAAAAATTCAATTTTTTTTAAGATTAATTAATTTTTTTTGTGAAAATTTGAATTCAGTGTTATAAATATATATTTTTTAACTTTTATTTATTTATTTATTTATTTATGTTTAGTTTAAACTTAAGGGGTTTAATTTCACAACTGAATATAGTCTAGCCGTCTCGGGGCTTAATTAATACTTTCGCACTTTGTAATTGTTACACCGAATTTGTTATTATATAGTATTGTTATAGTGCCTTTTGTTAAACATTTTTTACTGAATCATGATTCAAAACAATGAAACGGTAATTTTTAAATTCACCAATTCTAGGATAAGATGGTCTCACAATAAGTTTATTGTGACACCACTCACATAGTATGTGCCAGTGTCACGATAAGTTATCGAGACGGTATCACCAGGGAATTGCTCGTTTAAATTGATCTGCTTTATTTACAATGTACTTCATCCGTATCAATCATTTGTTTACCTTTGATTAAAATACCCCTCACAACAAAATATTAAAAGTAAACAAATGATTAAGACGGAAAAAGTATATATATAATCTCTTCGATTCAATAACGGGTCTAACGCTAACAATTAAACGTAATACTCCATATCTACTTATGTTTTGGAAAGAGTATTACATATCATATCTATTTATATTGTGAAATAAAAAAGTACTCCGGTAAGAATATTGCTCAGCATAACATGCTCTAACTTACAAAGTAGGAGTACAAATTACTAATTAGCCTATATGAAACATACATACTCTATAATAATGGCAATTTGGTAATTTTTTTTTAAAAATGAAGGATAATTTTGTCTAACACATAAATTACGCAATTCATAGACATCATCTTCTCTCTTTTTATATAGGTAGTGGATTATTTTGATACGATCGAAAATAAAATAAAACGAGATAGATAGAAAATACAGCTGTTCAATCAAAATGATTGATAAGCTACCCAGTTAACAGAATTGTGGTGAGTAATCACTTAGATTCTATTACACACAAATGACATAAAATGTCACAATGCAAGTTAATTCATAAATTTTTTGATGGCTCCCTAATGACTTACTAAGTCTCTTATATATTCTAAATGCCTTGGAGAATAAGAAATAAAGACAAAATTATGAAATTATCCTTCACAAATATTTTGGTTTGTATCAATACCCGCCTCTTGAAACGATCATTATCCTCAAGGATCAAGAACAAGTAAATCGAACCAAGACATGACACAACAAATTCCATATTCGGGTTTGTCATAGTAGCATTCATTATCGTCTTATCAATAGTCTTCCTGGAACAAACACATATATCTGATTGTCTTCATAGTTGCAGCAGGACTGATATATATGCTTCATGTCCGTTCATCATCTTCAGTCAATTTCTAAAACTGCCCGGGTCAAAAATCAAGATAGTGACATGATATTTAGAAACACCGAGGTCAAATATAAAGAGACCATCATCAGTATTGACAAAGTTACTCTGAGCACTAAAGAGAAATGTAAGAGTGTGCCCACTAATAATTGAGACAACTATAACCCATGAATAATACTCAATAAAGAACCTCTTTATCATCATTGGTTTAAAATTTTGCCGTTGAAATTGTTGAAGGCAATGCATCCAGACCTTCTCTAACTCACTCTTGTTCTTGAGTGTAAAAATCAGAGAAATTGTGACCAGATGATACATGGTGCGAGACTTGCAAGGTGGTAACATAATGAGCCAAATATCTAGCACTCCAATACCCACATAAAATGCATAGAGCCTCGTGGGTTAAAAATGTAGACAAGGAGCCTATCACTCTTGTTAGTATTTTCACCACCCTTAGAATCAAAATTTTTAAGGAGCCTACTAAATAGAACTTTAGAAATTGATACTTCGACCAATTTTATTGTCGCTTGCTGATGTCGAAACTGATATAATTGGGTGGCAATAGGACCATTCTCCGATATCTCATACTCACCTTTGTTTTCACTTTTGGAATTCATTTGCGCCTCATTCTCAACCATGTCACTCACATCAAGCTCACTCACATTTTCAATTGCCAAGTGATTAACAAATAAGTTGATGCTAGTGGCAAGACATTTTTCTATTCTTGTTTCATCCCGTATTAGTCTCCATAAGTCGTGAGTTACCAATAATGCAGCAAGTTTATCACTATCACTAGCAAGTCTATCATTATCACTTCTCACCCCCTCTTGTCCTCAGCAGTGTTGGCGAAAAAGAAGATTGACGTTTTACTGAACGTGATTCCGAGATCATATGTCATCAAACTCCTACTAATACCATGGTTAACACCATGTAGAAAAACTCTATAATATGAAGGTTTCTCAGCTCGGTTTAGTTGTGAAAATAAGACTCCGGGATCAAAAACAAACCTATAGCAACATTTCATACCAAACATCATATTCCACATTAAGTCTTCATATCCAAAAGTTTTCTTACTCCAACTAAGACTTCACCAATATCAACCATAATAAAAGGAGAACCAACCTTAATAAAAGGAAGATTTCTCACATGAGAGTAAGGATAGTCCGGGTAATAATTTCTATCATAGAATTCAGTGTAATCATTAGGTGCTTGATCTCTAGGTGAACAATCACTTAAGATCAAACATTTAAGTGTGGAGAAATGCTCTCAGCCAGCTCTTAGTTTAGAAAAAAAATTGTCCATTGGAATACATCCTGACTTCATGTTCTATCTGGACTTGATGGGTCAAATTAACATCCTCTTCACAAGCCTTCGTCTCATCAACCAATTGTGTATTATGATTCTGGTTCGAGCGTAAAATTGATTCCGACATTTCATGTAACACCTTGTAAGTACAAGGTAAAGCAAACTTCTTTTGTGAAATAATAGTGTCTGGTTGACTCATTTCATCAAACATATGGGGTGCCACACTAAAATTCCTCAAATTTTCAACAGAATTTTCATAGGCTGCCTCAATTTCGGGAATTTTTGTATACTCGGTAGCAACACATGGTAGTGATTGCTCTAAAATACCATCCACGACAGTTTTGTCAACAAGCCCAAAAGTTTTCTCAACAATTGTAACTACCTGATTTCGGGACGGAGTCAACTGGTGTTCAGATATTTCGTCGAATACCTTGTGTCCACCAGAAGAAAGTTCTAAACTTGATGAAATTTGTGAGTTAGGCTCACACACTTCATCAAGCAAATGCTCACATTGTCCCTTGTCAAGAAATTTTATCCCCTCTTTTGAAACTTTGACAAATGCAAAATTCTCGAAATCTATACCGCAAGTGAACATGCAATTATTATCAAGAACATAAGAACAACTATGGAGATGGTCAACATACCAGATTTCCTCACACCACAAGCACATATTAGCATTTCTTCTTGCGTTCATAGCATTTAGGGTAGTGAGTGTGTATGATTCGATGATGCCTCCAGCTACTGCTTCTTCCATTTTCTCTTCAATGGAATTACTATGTTCTATATTTCTACATGTTCAATTCTTCTCATCTTTATTTTTTTTGAATATATAAAGTAGGTCGAGAGGAAAGATAGCTCTGATACCAATTGATACGATCAAAAATAAAATGAAATGAGATAGATAGAAAATGTAGCTGTTCAATTAAGGCTACCAATTAACAGAATTATGGTAAGTAATCACGTAGATTTTATTACACATAAATGACATAAATGTCACAAGTTCATTCACAAATTTCTTGATGACTCTCTAATGACTTACTAATGCTCTTATATAGGCTAAATGCCTTGGAGAATAAGAAATGAAGACAAAATTACGAAACTACCCTTCACAAATATTTTGGTTTGTATCATATTTGCTACCAACTTTCTTTTGATTTGATTTCTTTTACTTATTTCAAGGTCCACCACATTCTTATTTTATGAGCTAAAGAGAGCGGAGCGATAAAATGACTGGGAGTATGTAATTACTCCTTAGTTTGAGTATTACTCCCAACTCTCTTTTTTGGCTTTAGTTAGGATTTCTTTCCACTTTCCTTTTTGAATATACTTTTAGTCATTTTTTTTATTTATTCTTCAATTCTTAATTCTTTCTTTTACATACATACTCAACACTTTTCACACTTTACACCAATATTGTTAATCTATAATTAGTTAAATGTATAATTAATTAAGTTCAATTTGAAGATATATTTATTATATTTATTCCGCCTATTTCAATAAAAGTTTTAAACTAAAAACGCTACTCCCTCGGTCCCTTCCCCCATTGATCTTCCCACTTATAAATGACACATGGATTAAGAAATGAGTAATGAAGGTGGTAAATTGTTGAGTGGGGTTCAAGATGTCAAATCACAAAAAGTAACAAATGGAAAAAGAAGTGAGAAAATCTTAGTAGACTTTCCATTTAAGGAGAGTGAGAAAATAAAAAATAGGGAAAGAGTAACCTAGATGGGTCACTTAGATAAGTGAGAAATGTGATATCAAAAAAGAAAGGAGAAGTTATCAAAGAAATTTACGAAAAAGGAAAAGTAGAAGATTTCATTGAAATGATGAGAGTAGTTATTTATGGGTTATAAAGTAGACACGTTTTAGTGGTTATCATTAGAGTTCCAAAAGTTGACCCGACGTGACAATCCGATTGACTCATTGAAAATTTAGCCACCCAAAGTCGACCGAACTTGAGTCGAATGTTATCTGATACCGGATCAGATAAAATGACGATTTTTCCTTTGCAATTAAAACTTGAAATAATATCACATTTACATTTTATAGAATATTGGTTTATTAGAACTCAATAATCTTATTTACTTTATTTACGTAATTGAATAATTAACTAGTTTACAATTTTCGGTTATTGGTTAATCTTTATTATGCATCAATTTAGATTGTTTTATGTTTTTCCATACTCGAAAAAAACAACTTTTTTTGTTGGGTTTAGTTGATATCATGGATGTCAAAGAAATAAAATTTTTATTCACTTTCCTTTGATAAAATTTTATTTCAGCTTGTATTAAAAAATTGTTACTTATATATATACGACCTCTAATTTTATGAAAGTTGTTGTTTTATATATATACTAGGTTAAAACCCGTGCAAATTGCACGGTGACATAAAAAAATACGTGACGAAGTTAATGACAAAATAATGAATAATCTACATCACTCCAATCCGCAATCACTGAGATCAAAATAAGTAATTCAAAAAGTCGACGAATTTTCTAAATTGAGAATGACATGTACTTGAAAATGTAAAATTATAGTAAGAAATGACCAAAAAAATATTTAAGCGAATATAAAAACTTGAAATTACAAATATTGGAACACTTCTTGATATACGACATTAAGATCATGTCGGAAATACGTTTATTGCTATCATAAATAAGGAATTTCAATTCACTCTTGTTGGTGACCCTTATAAAGCAAAGTATTGTTGACCATGGTGGACATGGGTTTGGGGAGATAAAGACCAATGTGAGGCAACGATTAACCTTGACTTTTGTTAATCGTCATGTGGGGAACTGTCGCCGAGTAAACCGAACCGAGAATTTGCTTGAGTTAGATGGCAAAAGGTTATTAACGCACTTTGAAAACGTTAATTAATCTCTTTACTTTTTTATCGTAAATAAAAATTTATTCTTAATTTTCCTAATTATATTGTATATAATACGGAGTATATGATAGAAATACAATTTTCCTAATTATATTGTATATAATACGGAGTATATGATTGATATCAGTAAGTATAAACATATATTTTATTTAATACGGAATATATATTTTAATATATTAGATATTGTATTTTTATAGGAATAATGATATATGTAGTATTATTACTTGAAATTTATTTCACATATATAACAATCGACTCGATTTATTGAATTTTATATCAATATAATCGTCATATGAAAAAAAATGATCTAAAACATTATTTCTTAAAATTTTGTAAATAATTAAATCTTTCTTATAGTACAATTTTTGAAAAATTTTAGTCTATAATATTAATATTTTTTAATTTTCGTGTCAGGTAACGGGTCAGAAAGGTTTTGACCCAAAATATTCGGGTCATTTTCAGGTGCAGGTCATTTCCGGGCGGATTTCCAATGTCTTTTTCTTCTTCTATTAGAATGCCTATGAATTTCGTCTTACAGGAGAGCTCCTCCGCCTCTCGAAATCATCCAAGGCAACTTAAAAATAGATGCTTATGTGTTTCAACTTTCAATGTCTTTTTTCATCATGAAGTAATGCACAATAACAAAAAACCAATCAAACAAACGCCATAATTGATGAAAGCCATTCAATCTCTGATACACTTATGATAATCTTCCCTCGGTTTGAACACCTTTGTAAAATATATATTGTCCTATTCTTCGTTCATGCCATTTCCAAGATCTCATGTAACTTTACGAATTCCTCTTCGACTTTCAGAATGTCATCCAACTTCTTTTACTCCAAGAAAAATTATAGACCAAATATCACATACGGAGTAATGTTCTTGATAGCATTGGCAAGGCTGGATTCCGTGATTCTAAATAGCTCCCATGCAATCTAACCTGAAATTAAGAGAACTTTGAATTGGCACATAATACAACACATTTGAAAAGAACTTTATTAGTACATGATATTGTGGACTTCAGTTGAGTAAAATTTCCAGGAAGCCGGCTAAGAAGCGAGCATTTATGATTTTAAAACACATTTGAAAAGAAACGAACAATTGTCATTTACTTAGATTAGCAATTTCAAGTAACTAACCGAGTTCAGTGCTTTGGGGCAAGATAAAAGAAGCATTAGCATTAGCATTTATGATTCAGGATGCAATGATGCAATATTACGTTATCTCCTTCTCTTTCAGTTCACGTACAAATAAGAAAAAAAAGAGAAGTCAATAAAGAATTAATAAAGTCTTCAAATTTCGTCGCTCCCTTAGAAAATGTTATACTTTCAAAGGAGCATATTACCTTTATGTTGAGTCATTTCTCAATACATGTTGCATGAAAGAGATGGTTGTGTGGTAAATCATGGAGCTCTGCTCCGTCAACCGTCTTCATATGAACTAAAACATATACAACATCCTTGAATTAGAGGTAAAAATAAAAAGTGAGTAGAATTCGATTGGCAACCATAACGGACGCTAAAACAATAAATTGAATATAATAAACATTTTAACTGCAGGAAATATATGAGTTCATCCCAGAGCATGCATATTTTTTAACATAACAAGCGACATAAACTGAGATTTTCGACACTAACGATAATGACAACGGAACCCAAAAATGCAATGATATTTCTCGTAATTTGATACCTTTTGTAGAGTAGCCAAAACAATTAAGCTTTCCCATTATAGGCGAGATGAACATCATAACCAATTTGAGTGTCATCCCAATATCTACTTGGTCTCGGATACAGTCTCCATTCCGATACCAACATTAAGTTTGATACCGAGAGAGAATATGTAGATAAATAATGTGAAAGACTTATCTAACAAAGTTCCAACATTTTGAATTGATAGAAATACACTCTTCGCAACTGTACAAAATCCCAAATATAACGATTTTCTCAACAAATACGGAGTATTAATAATAAGAAGAATCGAATTCAAAAAGGAATAAAAGAAATGACATATTAATATCATGCATTAAGGGGGAAAACAAAGCACAAAGCCACATATTAATAAAAGTAAAAAAATATTAAAATCCTAACTTTGCCATCAATTGTAGTTGTAAGCGAAATTTATAGCTCTAGTTCTCAATTCCAGCAAATTCCGATCAATTACTTTCTCATGCTTCGAAAGATATGGTTTAAATGACTCGTACATAAATCTCATTCTCTGAAACAATGAATAAAAAATCGTAAATTTAATGAATATGACTATGATAATTACCTTTGTACTCCCTCCATCTCACCAACACTGTCCTGTTTCATTAAAATAATCCTCGCATACAATGAGAAAATGAGACAATCTTTTTGGCACAAAGGAAGTATTTGGGTACGACGAATAAATAATGGATTAACAGTTTTGCCTCGCGGTGTATGAAACCCTATAAAAGTTGCAAGTTTTACAGCAACATTCAGAAATTATACTCATCACAGAATGATACAACATTACAGAAGTTGTCGGTATTCAACTCAAATACCATGAAATGACGATATTAATAACCCTTTCAAAAATGGTCAATATTACAGCTAAAATCTCATAAAATCGCAATAATTAATCAAATACAGCACAATACTAAGTATTACTCAGAGTTTAATCATGTAACATTACATTAGTTTTCAAAAATGAATAATGGTGCTAAATCAAAGAGCCTTAGAGAGTGTAGTATTTACCAATATCGGCGCCAAAATAGGAGTTGCTCAATCTGCTGACTGCTGACAATCACGGATGACATCAACAAATGTCTAATCTACTGCATGAATTGAAATCAATTTCATATAAGCTTATAATTAAGGAATCAAGCATGGTTTATCAATTTGTGCATATTGACCATTGAAATCAATCAATATATAACATCATTCCGTCAAATAAAGTAATTGTAGTACGGAGTAATATTCATCAACATCATTATCGTTCTCCATACATTCTTGATACATGAATATATGAAATCAAGCAATGCAACATTGTATGATGAAGTAGACAAATCATAGATAAAATCACTCATCAAATTCACCATTCCTACCAACAAAAGAAAAATCAAAATCAAAGCTTAATTAATCAATCAATAATCAGCTTGGATTACAGAGTAAACATCCATAAAGCTTAAAAATGATGACAAATTTGATGATTGTCGATTCATGAATACACCGAAAAGTGAAAATTGTCATTAACTTTCACAATCCAAATTGTTATATGCCTTGAATTGCATGACAAAAGAGGGAAGAAACAGGCAGAAATGCATATTTTTCAAACCATATAAACAAAATGTAATTTAAGGGGCTGATAGATGAAAAAGAAACAACTAAAGAAGGTGTTATAAGATTGACATTTGCATTTGAGGCCTCGTCTTGTGTCATATAAGATTGACCTCTCAATCTATCGTGGCTAGCACCAAAATAAGGTGTTTTTTTCTTGATATCACTCTTTAATTTTGGTGTGATTATCTTCCCGATATTGCCAATTGATGAATACACTCAAAAGTGAAAATTGAAAGATGCTTAAAGTAAATCTATATATTTGTATAGTTGATTGATCAATCAAATAATTAAAACGACTCTAAATTATGTCGATGAGGCGTTGGAAAGGTTGAGTATTTCCTTGGCAACTGTTATTTTGCTTTTTGCTTGATTCCGTTTCATCCAGAGTTAAGATTTTTGTAAATTTGCTTCTGTAAATTCTGTTATTTCATTGTAAACTATTAAACTCAAGCTATGAAAGAAAATATCAGGATCAAGAAACGAAAAATCAATCAATAATTAAGCGAGAGATATTGAGAAAAAAACCGCACCTTGTCAATTAGATATGACGCTTCTGATTTAAGTCCGTCTTCGTTTTTCTTCGTCGGGAAGCTGCTGTTACGATTGTTTTTACCACTGTTTTAATACCTTCGCCTTGTTATGCAACACCCTGTACTTGGTCCAGATATCAATTCAATTCACACTTCTATTTAATTTATAAAATTATAGTATAAAATTCATAGATTAACATATAAAATCAATTTTATTAATCTGAAATACTAATAATAAGAAAAGGGCACATATTGAAAGGAGTGATATTGGTGGGGAGATATTACTTGCCTAGTTGCCTAGCTTATTGAATTGGAGGATTTGATGGGGACATCGTCTCGGAGTTTCACGCTCTTCAGATTCGCCTCCGTCTCGGACCCTCCATCATAGGACTTGGCCTTCATGTTCATCACCACCTCAGCGCCCGCAATGAAAACGATGCTTTCTTCTAGCTATATAAGAAGTGGATTTGAAAATCGTAACTAAATGAAATCTCGAACTTTGCATTCTCATCCACCACAGCACAACATAAAATGATCAACACCCAAAGCAACTGAAAACTAAAGTAAATAAATCAATGAAAAGGAGAGTATATGATGGATGACCAAATTGAAGGGGATGAAAAGAAAGAGGAACCTGCAGGTGGGGGTGAAAGCACCGGGAACACCAAAGATGACCACCTTTTTACCGGCGGCGAAGGTATGAATTGAAATGTCGAGTTTCATATCGTTTTCGTCGAAATAGGATAGCTTTCCATCGGGTAAGGGGTCATCTACGGCGATGGTACGTGGTCGGCATTATTATGACGCGCAATTGATTCGACTCTCAGATTGGTGTGGAGGAGACTAAAGAGGAACTACTCTGGGTAGTTTCATAGGAGATTAGAACTACTCTGGGTAGTTTTTTTTAATGTCTATGGGTAGTTAGTATAAAGGGGATACGTGGTATTGAAGATAACAGATAAGGAGTTTTTAGGCGGTTTCTAGTAACGTGATGGTTACATACTCACATCCATGTCATCGTTAAATTAGATCCACCTCATTGTCAGGTCAGCGCCTAATTGGATGCCTACGTGGGTGAACGGTGGAAGCAGGAAATGTTTCTGCTTTAAAAGATAAAGATTGATATTGATTATTTTGTCTCTGATACCATACATTAATACATGCCATTTTAAAGTCATTTCACCAACATAAGTAATTATCTATAAAATTGAAAGCTAATATATGCAAAATCATAACATGAAAAGATTATATTTTACATATTCATTTATAGAACAAACTTCAAATACATTATAGTTAATAGATCAACTTCCTGGTACACACAAGAAGATCATTAAGTAGTCACCAAGACACATCCCATACAACTTACACACTGATTAAACCATTAGTACCACAATGTTGAACACATACATAAGACACGTACTTATATTACAGACACAACAACAACCTTTATTATTATACGAAGCATATGCATAATGTAGACCCCTACAGAAAATTCATATACTTCATCCGCCCTCACATATTATCCTAATTTAGTTCACCAAGAGATCAACGTTCTCTCACCACAGCTTACCTATGGTAGAAATTTGGGTATATTTCATCAAGGACATTTCAATTATTTATTTATTGTTTTTTATATTTTTGTTATGTACTAGTGGACATTTCAACCAATATTTATAGCAAAAATATAGCACCAGAACCAGCTAATAAACCGTGTATCAGATTCAATATCAAACACCAGTGTGTCATGTGTTGGTCATGCTACCTTTTAACCTGTTTTAAGTTTACTTTTACTCCTTCCCAGTAAATGAGAATCAAGTAACCCAAAATTCTTCCCCAAATCACTGTGAATTGTCTAATCAATTAAGGAATCTATCAAATTACAATAGCTACTACAGTATTGCATAGATTAGATGAAATTAAAAACTCAATGTTTATGTGAACACACAATCCGTGAAAGAAACACACTTTTTTGAAATTAGGGTTGCTTAAAACATCACAGCATAGTAGAAATTGGTAGATCAATACCTCTTTGTTCAGATTTGATTTCGTCCGAACCATCCACCGATCAATGTTAATAAACACTCCCTAATTGTATCTCCAACCTTCTGTCGATTCCAAAAATGGATTCTTTAGGCATACAAATTCTTCAAACATATTAAATCAATACTGCATACCGCGTCCTCAGATCCATTCAATCGGTGTTGATTGTAGAAATCGTAGGTGATGATGGATCGTGAAGATTTTTTTTTAGAAATTTATTGAATCAGGTTTGATATTAAGTGAAGTTGCCTCAATCTATTAGTTTTTGTTGTCATAACATGTGAAAGGATTAATTGGGGAATATGTTTCATTTTATTTGGAGTACGATGTAATACATTTTACGAAGTATCTAATTATATTGTCAAGTATTCGGTAATCTTAGACGAAATAAATGATGTTTGGTTAATTAAATTTTGTTAATTAAAACAAACGATAAGTCGTTAGGCTTAATATTATGTTACACTATGTATGTCACTAACTTTTTCAAAATAGCTAATAGAATGTATACTCATATCAGAGAACGTATTCTATCGTCTCTTATTTTTAATCTGTTAGAACTATTGAAACAACTATCGTGTAAATTTCTGGTACCTACTAAAAGTCAATCATAACCACACGCATTATTCGTTGGTAGTGAAATAGTCTTCTTATTTCATAATTAATTCTAATATGAAGTTAATTGATGCAACTGATCTTATGATAGTAAAATATATTTATCGTCGATATTAATATCTGTTGTAGGTAACGATCTTTTCGTAATTTATTTATGTGAAAAGAAACGGCACAGCCCCGTGAATTTTCACGGGCCATCAAACTAGTACATTAATACATGCATACATACAACGAATAATCAAACCCTTAATCATACTAGCTACAATATACATACAATACTAAAATTTGGGATTTCTACAAATTTAATACTACTTCATATATCATTTCATCTCCGATATCGTACATAAAATGAATGATTATAGAAGATGATGAGAAGTGAGGCAAACTAGAATATCGTGAGAAACGATGGAGACGATACCAGACGAAGCTTTGACAATGGCAATTTTGTGGAATTGCTGATCATATTCCGGCAACTCTTTGCGTTCGTTCCAGTTCCAGAACCGGTTCCAATCCATCGTCGATTAATTAAGCTTACTTCATAGATTAAGGATTGCAATTGTGTAAACAAATCACAATCGATTGTAAAATTTGACGGGATATTTTGGGTTTTGTTAGAGGGTTTGGGAATTGGGGACAACATTCAAGGTGGAAATTGGGTTGGTCCAGTCGGGTTCAAGTTGTCTTAGTTCGGGTTATTGTGGACAAGACATAGGTCTACCCCGACGCGGCCACACGCGGGTATGGGTAGGCGAATGAATCTCGTGGTAAGATTGTTTTCGGATCAAAATTTAAATCGAAATAGGAGTCGCCACCGAACTTTGTGGGAGTTCAGCCCCGTTCGAACACACTCTACACTTAGGCATATCGCGCACAAAACACGGTCCGCTTTAGTGCTAGAGCTTGTGGGTTCGTCCCTTGCACTACGATACCGACGCCGAGTTATCGAGTATCGTGCAACGAATGACTCTAGTATGCCAACGGTTTCGGACATCCGGAAACCATGGTCTTGAGTAAGGGGTGAGGGTACGTATTGGGAAGCCCACGAAGGATACCCAACCTCGTCCGCTCTTAGCGGCCTCTACTAAGATATCGTCCGGTTTTCGTGTACGCACGTTAGTAAGCCGACTAAATGTTATGCAAACAACGTTTTAGCTAAACATGTGAATTATGTGTTAAGCTACGTCATTTAACGCATCTAAAATTATTGTCGAAGTCGGATTTAGCACGCGATGATCATTTATATAAAACAATAAATGGTAAACATCGAAAGTAAATAAAATCGCAAAATAAATTACAAGTTACGCGGGCGGAAATACAACCCGGAAAAGCAATACATAAATATAACGATAGTATAAATGGGTTAGATGGTTAGAATGATTATATGATGCATGATTTGGAAAGGGGAGGCACGTGATTGGATTAACACGTGACGAATAAATGTCGTAAAAAAATGATTTTTCGGGACTCTACGTCCCTTGAAGGCTCACATTTTAAGCCTATGAGGGTTACTCGATCAAGTCATAGAGGGGACTCGATCGAGTGCCCGTTGCGTAGCTCTTCTGCCCATTTTTTTTGGGGGGGGGGGGGGGGGGTCACTCGATTGAGTGCCCCCTGTTCGAGCGACAGCTTATTTTGAAAAGAAGGCCATTTCGTAAATTGTTGATTTAAATCCAGACTAATCAAGATAGTCATAAATACTTAAACAATTTATTCTTGCTCGACTCTTGATAACTCGTTATGCACTACATTCGGTTACAAAACCGGTATCGAGCATTTAGAGTAGAATTTGCAAATTGAATTTGATCGAGCTAGAACGAATATTGATTCCCTCTGTGTCACGATGTCGTAATCAATCTTTTCGGACCGTGTGACGATCGATTTGGCGTCAACGGGTCTCGTTCTAGTCTAATTTATCGATTGATTCTTTTAGATATAATATTCGAGTACGGAGTCGATATCACGCCTTTAGAATAATATTTTGAAAAATGGCATCGGACATGTTTAACGACGAATCACCGCAATCATGTTACGCCCTTAAGTGTCTAGGGTGGCGCGCCTCGGAGGGTGCCACCTCCAGTACGACTTGTCAAGGGATTATAACGGACTTTGGACGGAATTCGTCATTAAACATATTCGATTTTGAAAATTCGATCGTCGTCACAAACTTAGATCATCGGCATTTTAATATCGTAATTTGGCCTTTAAAGCTTATGATCATCAACTTAGCCTCATTGGATGTTGCTCATATCGATTTGAAAATTATTTTTTTATAAATATACGCGGTATTATTGTTAGTGACGGAATATAAAGAAATGATAATAAAATGTTAGATTGTTAGCAGTGTTAGATTGCAAAAAATAAAAGTTAGTAACTGATATGATTAATTTATACCGTCTTTCCTTCTTGCTTTACTTGTTTTTCCTTAGTTTAATCGCTTTTAGAAGCGGTTTTTGTGCTACTAATGTCTTCTCTAGAGGTATTATGTATTTCTATGTTCGTATGGAAAGAACGCGGCTTTTGGTGCCCATTTCTACGTCGTAAGGACCTATTCCGAGTCACGAGATATCCATAAGGCTAAGGAAAAGCAAGAAGGAGTGGAGCGAGAGCCCGGATTATGCCTAGATTGTAATACACCGAGTTTATAGAGTATATATTGGATATGGTGCTCGAAGGAGCGTGTATTGGATATGGTTTAAGAGGCTCAGATGAGTGCTTAAAGTGATTGATAGTACTGCTCATGTCAACAAAGTGCACTTTGTTTTCTGGTCATCCATGCAAAAGAACTCCGCAGTTAAGCGTGCTTGGCGGAGAGTAGTCTAAGGATGGGTGACCTCATGGGAAGGTTTCGGGATGAGCATGAGTGAGGCCAAAATACACTGGAGAAGACCCGTGTTGATCTATGGGGACAGTACATGACCTGTTGAGCGCCATAAGTGATACCACAGTCCAAAAGTGGTGGCTGGGGAGTTACATAGATAGCTTGACTACCCCTCCATTCTCGCTTTCTCTTGATTATCTCGACACCCTTGAACTTGACCTAATCCTAGTTCTTATCTTATTAAATTCTCCATCCTTTTAGTCATTGTTTCTCTTGTTAGTTGTCTTAATTTAGTATTAGTTGAATCGTTTTAGTTTATGCAATTCTTAGTTCTTAGTCTTTGTCCAACCCAAATCAATTCTTTTCCTTGTGTCTTCTTCGTTTAGTTGACCTTAGTCAAGTTTGCACTCTATCTCGATAATTTTCCTTCATTGTTCGCCTAGAATTTAGTCTAATCCGTGGCATACTTAGGTTGGAACTCCCGTCCCTGAGGATTGACTCGACTTACTCTAGCTACCTAGCTTAGGTTCGTTGATTATTATTTTGATCGGTAGGATAGACGACAAACTCCTGCCATCACTAACAATAATATAAATGTTAGTAAACGAGAAATTAAATGTTCATGATTAGTGGTTAGTAATGTTAGTATACAAAAATCGAAAAGATTAGAGATTAGAGAGAAAGAAATGGGGTTTGATTACACCCTAAACCTACATGTTAATATCTCGTGTCGTCGTAGGCACGTGAACGGTTCGAGTATGTAGGGTGAGTTAGGATGTGTGATTAGGGAGAGGATGCTCTCAATCTTTTACGAGTTTTGATCTCGGGATTGGACGTATGTGTAGTCTTCTCAAAATGTGAGAATTGAGGGCTGATGATATAGGTTGTGTATGTTGATGTGAAAAAATGATGGTGGAAGGTGGTCATCTGAATGAAGAAAAGTGAGGTGTATTTTAAGGCTTTACCCCGTCCAGGGGTCACTCGATCGAGTGGCCCTAAGTGCACTCGATCGAGTGGCTCAAAAAATGGGTCGTGAGTGTTTTTTGTAGGTGCACTCAATCGAGTGACCTTATGACACTCGATCAATATGGTTCAACCGAGTGAGAGGTATAAAGGAAAGTCAAGATTTGATTCTTTGAGTTTGATTTTGTTGACTTAGTTGTTTTGAATTTGTATTGACTTTGTATCTAGTCATAGCGTAAGGCTTATTTCGTCTCGGGTTTCGACTTTGACCGGGTTTTGACTCGGTCGCAAAAGACGGTTTTATTTCCGGTGACGGTTTTTACTCAAATTAGTCTTATTTTATTAGAAACGATCCACTGAGTCTGAATTATGGTCGGTTTTTAGAGATTTGTACTCCGCTAAGTGTCCACGTCAGATACTATTGATTCCGAGTGCGTATTCGAGCGTATTAAAGCATGTTTGTGTCCGATCATCTTCGGGTGTTTTGTTTGAGACTTCTGTAGACACTAGTGTTGTGTGTCAAATTTGGACCGTTTTTCCTCTCATTTAAGCCCGTTTTTCCTCCGTTTTGCGAGAATAAAGTGCGATTTCGCCGTATTTTGAGTAATTCTCGCATTAGCGTCTCTGTTCTGCATTTTACGTGTTTTTTGTAGTTTTCTATCTATTTTGATAGGATTTTCGACCAAAAATGTGTCTGAGCTCCTATGAGCATGAGAGAGAGAGGGAAATCGTCCGAAAAGCAAAGCACACAACTTAAAATCCAAAGTCCAAACCCAAGAGGTGAAACCTTGAGCAAAAAGGAAAAAGTTTAGTCTGTTGGGCATCTTCACCGGAGAGGTCGATTTTCAAATGAACATATCTAGAGTTCTAGACCTCGGATCGAAGCGATTCTAGTTGGAGGTGAAAGCTTATGTTCTTAGCTTTCCAACGGCATATCACCCGCCCCAATCAGAGTTCAAACGAAAGAGTTATGGCCCTCTGAAGTCACAAGGCAAAATTTCACCCGATGAGAATTTGACCGGAGGAAATGGGTGAAATTTGGACCCTATGAATTTCACAGGAACACCCCAAAAATGGCGATTCGAGAAGAAAATCTCACCGGGTGAAATTTCACCCGGTGGTGCTAATGTCGTCGACCGCAAGGTGAAATTTTGCCCCATGAAGATGCAAAGGGTGAAGGTCTAGACTAAAAGAAGAAGGATTGAATTATGGGCTTGATGATTGTGTGACCCATTAAGGATTAGTATATATAGATAACCTAGGGTTACATTTCAACGTGTGCCTTAAGTGAGCCTCTTAGGAGTAGGAGTAGGGTAGAAGATCTCTAGTAGTAGTAGTAGTTGTAGTAAGCTTTCGTAGTAAAAATCTCCAAAAACTCAGTAGATATTATTAGTATTAGATTAAATTACTCTAAAATTAGTAATCAAGCTTCCATCTTTGTTGAAGATTTGGGTTTATGTTGAAGATTGAAGAGTTATGCAAGAATTGGTGACAAGTTCTTGTATTTCCTTCTCCAAGATTCAATCTTTATGTTAATCTTCATCATCCTCCTTTAGTTTCTCCATTGTTGGTAGTTTCTTTCTTCTCTCTTTCTCCATCAATTAGTTTTATTTTTAGTATGTTTAGTCTTTCTCCTAGTCTCCTTAGTGTTAGTTTTATTATGGGTAGTGAGTAGATTTTTAGTTAGGGGGCTAGGGGAGGAGGAATTCAAGATAAAGGTTTTATCTTGTGAGAATATTGCATTTCAGAGTGATTTGTCTTGATTGGAATTCTTGTGTCTTTATTGACTTAGCTTGATCACTTAGGTTGACTTGACTCACCCGGATCAATATGGAGAAACTCGGGGTTTGGGTAGTTTCGTCTTGAGACCTTAGTTTATTCGTCGCGAAAGCGGGTTTAGGCTTGGTTGGTAAGGAAACCGAAAGGTGGCACCTCCCTTATACATCTTGTGATAATTCTTGCAATCCGTATCTTTACCTTAATCTCCGACTCCCCGACTCCCCCTAACGCCTTTCCCATTAATAGTTTCTCGCCTTAGTTCCATAGCTCGTTTAGTTAGTCTAGTTCAACTCGTCCAAAACCCCCCCTTCTCGACCCAATCACTACTAGACTTTGACTTGACCGACTACCCCTCGACCGTCCCTGTGGATCGATCCCGACTTATCGCTACTACGTAGTAGTATTTCGGAGTTTATAAATATTGTTTGACCGCATTGGATAGGCGACAATCTGACGCGCATCAACTAGCAGGGAAAATGCGGGTGTCTACAGAGCTCCCACTCTGACTGAGGCTTGGACAAGGCAAAATTCAGAGTAGCTACCAGGTCAATCGAGGATTACGACTTGGCAGCCTTCCGGTCGGGTCTTTTATAGTCCATTAGACTTGCGTGAAAAGGCTCGTCAGCCATAAGTAAAGGGCCATACTTGTCTTTGATGATGATAGCTCCGTGGGGACTTACTTTTGAAGTCTTGGATGTACCTGTATGCAGACACATCATACGTTGGATGTAGCATTACAGGAGAAACACCACTTCAGGTTATCGGCTGGGGAGTAAAGGAGCTGCGTGGGGACTTGCTTCTGAAGTCTTGGGTGTACTTGTATGCCGATACATCACATCTTGGATATAGCGTTCCAGGAGAAACACTGTATTGCGTTCTCCACTGGGAGTGAAGGAACTGCGCGGGGACTTGCTTCTGAAGTCTTGGGTGTACCTGTATGCCGACATATCACATCTTGGATGTAGCATTCCAGGAGAAACACCGTCTTTGATGTTCCGTTGGGAAGCACAAGCTAGTACCTGAAATGTTAGATACACAGGCAGAAGTAACAGATATAGCAAATAGCAAGACAACACATAGGAAATGCAGTTAACATCTATAGACTGTCTTGCGCTGGGGAAAATGATTTTTGCTTCATTTTGAAATCGAAGTCCTAACAGCAACTCACGTGCTAGGAGATAGGTTTTCAAAATTGAAAGGGTTAGAAAAAATATTTGCAGTTTAAATAAACCAAAATTTGACATTGTCGTAAAGGATTTTCCCAAATGGCTAAGTTTTGCAAATTTCAAAGTAAGAATTTGAAGAGAGAGGCAAACCGACAGACTCGACTCTTGACGCGACAAGACAAGTTAACAGACACGACTTGGACTCTTGAAGGGGTTGGACCGCGACTCTGTAAGGGATGATCCACCTAAGATGACAAGACTCTTAAATTGTGTTATCTCATAGCCTAGGCGAGTGGCAACATGGTTGAACATCGAAATGGGAAAGATCTGTTATAGGAGAATTGCAGTAGTCTGTAATGAGACTGCTACTGCACGACATGACTTAGCGGTAGCGACGTTGTAGTCTAGTTCTTTTGAATTTTTGGTTTTGGGGAACGTTCCCCAAGTAGGCGTTGCTTCGAGTCCCTGACAGATTCTCGTCTTCGACTGAGCCGAGTACTAGGACACACTATAGAAAGGCGGCTAGATTTTGAAAGTCTTTTGGATTATGTGGATGGATGGAGATCTTATGTCTACGAGAAGCCCCCAGGACGATAAAGCTAACTGTTGAGAACATGACAGTGTCGTGATAGGAATGATGGTGCTTTTTGAATTTGTGTCAATGTGGGTGGTTGTACCCTTGTTGAAAGGCTGCCTATATATTCATGTGTAGTGAAATTAAACCAAGCCATAGTTCAGGGCGTTGAAAGATATATTATGATGCCTAGTTTACTAGGGCTTTGTGTGTAACTAGCCATAGCGATGGTGTAGGTTAGGTGCATTCCCAATGATGTCTTGATCAAAGGGTTGGAACAGTTAGGATGTTGACCCTGTGACTGTGAGAGTTCTTTGGGGTAGCCCCCAGAGGTGGTGTGAACTATTTGGGCATGTTCTATGCCGACCGCAGGTTGAGTTCCCGTGTTTAAGGCTGGTAACTAGTTTGGATGTTTTTGGGAATGTGGAGCTAGGTCATAAGTGGCTTTGATGATCTGAAATCTGGAACTCGACTTTGTGGAGCTAAAGCTTCGAGGGTAAGGTATTATAGTGCTGTAGAAAAGGGGGAAGTCGAGTAAATATGACTTGAACTTCGATAGGGGTAGGATTGTTAATGCGGGATCTGATTTCCATGTTTGGCCCTAATGGTTAGGGGTATCCAATGGAGGTTGAATCCTCAAAATTTCGGACTGTCTCTTAGCCTAGGTCTCGAGAAGGTCTTTAGGGTTGTAATGTGGGAAGGCTAGATATGGCATTAGCTGACCAGCTTGGTTGCCATTCTTTTATTTGATGGTAATTTTTTATTTGACCGTAGCCCGGTCAGGGATTCTTCACTTGATTTGACTGTACCCCAGTCAAGGGATTGACCATACCCTGGTCAGGGATTGACCATACCCTGGTCAGGGATTGACCATACCCTGGTCAAGGGGTTTTTCACTTGATTTGACCGTACCCCGGTCAAGGGATTGACCATACCCTGGTCAAAGGGTTTTTTTTAGTAGACCGTTAGCCACGATCAGGGTCTTTTAACTGTTAGCCACAGTCATGGGCTGTTGACCGTTAGCCACAATCAGGGGCTTCTTTTTTTTGTTGACCTCTTAGCTCCGGTCTTGAGAATTCTTTTTGATCGTGGATAGCTCTTTTTATTTTGGCCTTTTGCTTTTTTCTTGGACTTTTGATTTTTTTTTTGTCCAAATTTTTTTCCCTCCAATGGTGTTGGCAGTAAGCACGAGTATTCTCTGATTTGTGGCGTCCATTTGTGGGCGGATCTAGGGCTGGGCCTATCGGTTGGATTAGGCCTTTGGTGCTAAACCTTTGTAAGGTGTAAGCACAGTTGGCGTTTATGTGAGTGCACCTCGCGGTGGATTACTCTACGGTAAGCATGGTGATTTGATCTCGGGATTGTCAGCATAATCCGAGCAAGCTTGGTGGAAACATTGTCCCGAGTTGGGTAATTCTTAACGTTGAGCATATAGAACAACGATGCTTCCTTTTCTGGCCATACTAACGCCGAAGGTAGGGATCGGTCAGTCTTATAGGAAGGGTGTTTATTGTGGGAAATGGGCTTGCCTCCCGTCTTGAACCCAAACTAGGAGACTACCTTGATTTGTCATAGGATTCGATACCGCTCCTGCTAGAGATAGTTATGTGGGTTTCTATGCCAGACATGGAACAAGTAAAGGAAAACACGGGTCTCGGTTTCCTACAGTCATTATAGATGTGCCTATAACAGGCACGTGCATGTGCTTAGAGTGTATGATGGTGTTCATCATGTTCTCGGAAACACATAAGGAAAGCATATAATAAAAATGATGATTTTATTGGATTGTGAAAAGAGGACGGAATACAGCTGACTCTGACTCTAACTTCGAAATTGAAAGAAATAGTACATCATAGACTCGGACTCAGACTCGAACTTAAATCAAATCTGGACTCTCGGATGATATTGTCAGTAGTCTTCGGTTTCTAAGGACTCAAGTGGATGTCCAGTATAGCCTTCAGTATGTAGAAGCTTCAATCAGATCTTCATTATGTCGAAGATCGTCTTCAATCCTAGTTCCCATTTCGGTAAGCGCCGCAAAGTTTGAAATGCCGGCATACCTAAGATGGACGCGGTAGGAGGGTAGGAGGTTGTTGATGAACGCCTCCACTAGTGTCTTCTCGCTGGGCTTCTCTACCAACTTAACACTCTCCGCCCGCCAACGCTGAAGGTATTTGATGAAACCCTCTGTTGGATCTTGGGCCATGACTTCTAAAGTCCGCATGGTAGTCTGAAGTTTAGTATTATCAGAATAGTTTTGAGCGAACTCGGTAGCCACATCTTCCCAAGTTAGGAATCTTTTTGTATTAAGCCTATAGAACCAGGCTTTTGGGTATTTCCAGAGGGATGTGCCGAATAGATTGATGAACATGTTGGCTTTGACCCCCTTGATTGCCATAAACGCCTTGAAGGCTCGGAGGTGTAGTAATGGATCCTCTGTCCCTTCGAATATGGGTAACCCCTCTAAGTTGAGATCCCTTGGTAGTTTCTCACTGATGGGTGTATTGCCTCGGGAGTTTTCAACGCGGATGTTGTTCCCTTGGAGGACATGGAACTGTTCCTCGAGCATACGCACCGTGCTGATCATTTTAGCAAATGACCTGGTATTCACCAATCCAGAATTGGAGTCTTGCCATTCAATGACAGTTAAACGAGCATTCATGGCCTCTTGGTCGGCTCTTATGAACCCTATTTGGGTTTCAACCATGGCCTGCCTGCTAACCATTGTCTCCAGCAAAGCCTTCATTTCATTAATGGTGTTTTCCATGTCTCTATTTCCGGTTGTGGGTGCCATCCATACTTTGCGAGAATACACACGTAATCAGAAATGTTGCTTTGGAACTCGAACACGCCGAGGCATAGGAAATAGCACAGGAGGAAAGACGACTCTGGTTTGACTTTCCTAAAGCGAGTGCGTAGGGTACTAATCTCGGAGCGTTTGTGATTAATCCCTCCATCGGAGAATAGCCCCCATGTGAGACTAAGGACTCTGATAGGACTCAGATGGTGTGGCATCTAAGTGACTCAAAGGTGGGGTACGTGAGACAACATGTGTAAGACATGACCCTTAGAGCAATCGTGATTGATCGCTCTCCTGAAGGGTAGCCCCCGAGTGAGATCGAATGTTTTGTTAAGACTCGAGTGTTGGACGAGTGACCCTTAGACGTAAGGATCACGAACCTTTTGTTATAGGGCTATGCCTGGTAAAAGGTTGACTCGGCCTCGAGGGAAGGAAGACGGGACGAGGGAAGAAACTTGTGATGTGAGATCGGTAGAGCTTCGACGCTAGAGACCCTCGACTTGACTCAAATAAGGATGACCCTATGATTAGGGTAGACCCTTAAGTTAAAGGATTCTTGAATTGGAATGACTCGACTAACAGATTGAAAGGTGGGCGAAATTCCCTCTGGAAAGGTCGTGGGGACCGTCCTGTCGGAGGGAAAAAATCGCGTGGGACTTTCTAGTTAGAACTCGAGTGTCTAGACGAACCTTCCATTTACGAGTATATGGCTCGTGTTGGTTGGTTATGCCTTTAGGATAAGGCAGACTAGGATAGGGAAGAAACCCGTGACGTAGGATCAACGGAGTTTCGACGCTACATACCTTCGTCAAATTATGAAAAGACCTGACACACGGGTTACGGTAGGTCCTATAATAAGGAAGGTTTTTGAAAATGGTTGAATTTCGAAAAATTCGGAGGACGGTCTTGTCTTTAAATTGGCAGCATGCCGACGGGACCAATTTTTTTTGAAAAGTTGAATATTTGGAATTTTGAAAATTTGAATATCGAAAATGAATTTTCGAAAATTTGAAAATCGAAAATAGAATACCGAAGATTTGAAAATCGAAAATGACATCTTGAAGATTTGGAACTCGAAATGGAATTTTGAAAATTCGAAAATCGGAAGGGGATCGAAAATTCGAATATTGAAGTGCACAACATGTAGGCTAGAAAATAGGCTTGTTTTGAGTCAAATCTTAAGTCTAAATTTCGGCAGCATTCCGAGTTTTTGAAAATTGGATATTTTTGGAAAGATGCATTTTTGAAATGAAGGTTTTTGAAAAATGACATGGAAAGTAGCACATAGTAAAGCAAGCATTATGGTGGCACATGTATGCTTTACGCTAAGTCTCGGTCGGTTAAAATTGGGTCTATACCAACACCGATGGCTCTCTCGTAAATCATGACAGACTTCCTAAGCCGAGTTGGTCTTAGAACATGCCGCAAAACACATACGAGTTCGGCCATAAATGTCTTTAGTGCACCCATTTAGGAATGCACCGCGGTATAGTGGGACGTTGGTCACAATTAACCGGCCCGGACAAAAATGGGTTATTCATGAACCATCAAACTAAAACGCGTACATTAATAACCGAATGATTTCTCTTCGAGTCTCACCCTGAGAATCCTGATGATAAGTAGTACATCAGGTATCCCCAGTGGAGTCGCCAAATTGTGGACATGACATAGGTCCACCCCGACGATGCCACGCGCGGGTTTGGATAGGCGAATGAATCTCGTGGTAAGATTGTTCTCGGGTCGAAAATTAAATCGAAATAAGAGTTGCCACCGAACTTTGTGGGAGTTCGGACCCGTTCGAACCCACTCTACACTTAGGCGTATCGTGCACAAAACACGGTCCGCTTTAGTGCTAGAGCTTGTGGGTTCGTCTCTTTGCATTACGATACCGAAGCCGAGTTATCGGGTATCGTGCATCGAATGACTCTCGTATGCCAACGCTTTCGGACATACGAAAACTATGGTCCTGAGTAAGGGGTGAGGGTACATATTGGGAACCCAATGAAGGACACCAAACCCTGCCCGCTCTTAGCGGCCTCTACTAAGATATCGTTCGGTTTTCGTGTACGCGCATTAGTAAGACGACTAAATGTTACGCAAACAACATTTTAGCTAAACATGTGAATTATGTGTTAAGCTACATCATTTAATGCATCTAAAATTATTGTCGTATTAGGATTTAGCACGCGATGTTCATTTATAAAACGATAAATGGCAAACATTGAAAGTAAATAAAATCGAAAAATAAATTACAAGTTAAGCGGATGAAAATACAACCCTGAAAAACAATACTTAAATATAACGATAGTATAAATGGGTTAGATGGTTACAATGATAATATGATGCATGATTTTGAAAGGGGAGGCACGTGATTGGATTAACATGTGACGACTAAATGTCGTAAAAAAATGATTTGTCGGGACTCTACGTCGCTTGAAGGCTCACATTTTAAGCCTATGAGGGTCACTCGATCGAGTCATAGAGGGGACTCGATCGAGTGCTCTTTGCGTAGCCCTCCTGCCCATTTTTTTTTGGGGGGGGGGGGGTCACTCGATCGAGTGGCCCTTAGGCACTCGATCGAGTGCCCCTTGTACGAGCGACTGCTCATTTCGAAAAGAAGGTCATTTCATAAATTGTTGATTTAAATCAAGGCTAATCGAGCTAGTCATAAATACTTAAGCAATTTATACTTGCTCGACTCTTGATAACTCGTTATGCACTACACTCGGTTACGAAATCGGTATCGAGCATTTAGAATAGAATTTGCAAGTCGAATTTAAGAACGAATATTGATTCCCTCCGCGTCAAGATCGTAATCAATCTTTTCAGACCGTGTGACGATCGATTCAGCGTCAACGGGTCTCGTTCTAGTCTAACTTATCGATTGATTCTTTTAGACATGATATTCGACTACGGTGTCGATACGACGCCTTTAGAATAATATTTTGAAAAATGGCGTCGGACATGTTTAACGACGAATCGCCGCGGATCACGTTACGTCCTTAAGTGTCTAAGGCGGCGCGCCTCGGAGGGCGCCACCTCAAGTACGACTTGTCAAGGGATTATAATGGACTTTGGACGGAATTCGTCATTAAACATATTCAATTTTGAAAATTTGATCGTCGTCACAAACATAGATCCTCGGCAATTTAATATCGTAATTTGGCCTTTAAAGCCTACGATTATCAACTTAGCCTCATTGGATGTTGCTCAGATCGATTTGAAAAATGTTTTTTGATAAATATACGCGGTATTATTACTAATGACGGAATATAAAGAAACGATAATAAAATTTTAGATTGTTATCGGTGTTAGATTGCGAGAAATAAAAGTTAGTAACTGATATGCTTAATTTATACCGTCTTTCTTTCTTGCTTTACTTGTTTTTCCATAGTTTAATCGGTTTTAGAAGCGGTTTTTGTGCTACTAATGTCTTCTCTAGAGGTATTTTGTGTTTCTAGGTTCGCATGATAAGAACGCGGCTTTTGGAGCCCATTTCTACATCGTAAGGACCTTTTCCGAGTCACGAGATATCGATAAGGCTAAGGAAAATCAAGAAGGAGTGGAGCGCGAGCCCGGATTATGCCTAGATAGCTTGACTACCCCTTCATTTTCCCTTTCTCTTGATTGTCTCGACACCCTTGAACCCGACCTAATCCTAGTTCTTATCTTATTGAATTCTCCATCCTTTTAGTCATTGTTTCTCTTGTTAATTGTCTTAATTTAGTATTAATTGAATCATTTTAGTTTATGCAATTCTTAGCCCTTAGTCTTTCTCCAACCCATATCGATTCTTTTCCTTGTGTCTTCTTCGTTTAGTAGACCTTAGTCTAGTTTGCACTCTATCTCGATAATTTTCCTTCATTGATCGCCTAGAATTTAGTCTAATTTGTGGCATACTTGGGTTGGAACTCTCGTCCCTGAGGATCGACTCAACTTACCCTAGCTACCTGGCTTAGGTTCGTTGATTATTATTTTGATCGGTAGGATAGACGACAAACTTCTGCCATCAGTAACAATAATATACGAGTAAATGTTAGTAAACGAGAAGTTAAATGTTAATGATTAGTGGTTAGTAATGTTAGTATACAAAAATCGAAAAGATTAGAGATTAGAGATTAGAGAGAAAGAAATGGGGTTTGATTACACCCTCAACCTACATGTTAATATCTCGGAAAACGGACTCGTAAGGTGTCGTCGTAGGCACGTGAGCGGTTCGAGTATGTAGGGTGAGTTAGGGTGTGTGATTACGGAAAGGATGCTCTCGGTCCTTGATGAGTTTTGATCTCGGGATTGGAAGTATGTGTAGTGTTCTCAAAATGTGAGAATTGAGGATTAATGATATAGGTTGGGTATGTTGAGGTGAAAAAATGATGGTGAAAGGTGGTCATCTGAATGAAAAGAAGAGGGGTGTATTTATAGGCTTTACCCCGTCCAGGGGTCACTCGATCAAGTGACTCTAAGTGCACTAGATTGAGTGGCTCAAAAAATGGGTCGTGGATGTTTTTTGTAGGTGCACTCGATCGAGTGACCTTATGGCACTCGATCGAGTAGGTTCAATCGAGTGAAAGGTTTAAAGGAAAGTCAAGATTTGATTCTTTGACTTTGATTTTGTTGACTTAGTTGTTTTGAATTTGTATTTACTTTGTATCTAGTCATAGCGTATGGCTTATTTCGTCTCGGGTTTCGACTTTGACCGGGTTTTGACTCGGTCGCAAAAGACGCTTTTATTTCCGGTGACGATTTTGACTCAAATTTGTCTTACTTTATTGGAAATCACCCACTGAGTCTGAATTTAAGGTCGATTTTTAGAGATTTGTACTCCGCTAAGTGTCCACGTCAGATACTATTGATTCTGGGTCCGTATTCGAGCGTATTGAAGCATGTTTGCGTCCGATCATCATCGGGTATTTTGTTGGAGACTGCTATAGATACTAGCAGGCAAAATGTGGGTGTCTACCGTTATTAAATCATCGAAGTTATTCGGATGAATTTGTGGGTCGAATCGGGCTTGATTATCAGGTTAGATTGTTAGAAGTTAACGACTAAATCTTGATCGGGTTACTATTATTATTCGAATGAATGTGTATAAGGCGCGCGATATTGAAACTATATTATACTTTAGCTAGATTGTCTAGGCAGTATTTTAAACATGCATAGATTGCTCGGTTCTAAAATAACCAACTAGTTTATTGGCTATGGAGCAATAACATCAAGAAGGCGTAAGAACAAGCTAAGAGCAGTATACATGATCAAGGCTTTCATATAGATCTTCAAGGGAATCTTTTCTTCTAAGCATTAAAGGATCTCCCTAAACCCCAATTCTCCTTAGGGTTATGATTCTGATGGTAATAAAACTAAGATGAACTAGAATTGGAGAAGAATGATGTTTGATTGTGACATTTTATGATGTAAAAGAGATAAAAGGGATGAACAATTACCCCCATTAGGGAGTAATACATTACTTGGGGGAGAGGGGAGTAATCTTTCCCCCTCCAAATATGTTAGATCATCCTCATTTTCGCCTTTCCGCTTAGCATTATCACTACTCTCCGCCATTTTCTACTTCATTTTGCTCTATTACCCTCGAAATTATTACCCTCATTCCAAGCAAGCCCTTAATAACATCATTTCCTTCACCCGACCATATCTACTCATTAACCAATCAAATCTGGCCGGACAGAAAGTAGGACTAAATCATCAAGTGATTTAACATTCTAAGGGAATAGAATACCGTCACGGCGTGTTTAATCCGTGTGTGTAAAGTGAGCCACAAGGGCAAATATGTTTTTGACGGGTCTAGAATTCATGTCATAACTCATAAGCCCTTCGAAATTTTTACCAACTAAACTAGCTTATATCTGCCCCCAAATACTTGAAAAATATTAGAATATTAATTTTAGTGAATTTTATTTTTCTAAATTTGGGGTTTGTAAGCATTTTTAAAATTTATTACTGGCATATTATATTAATGCTTTTAACTCAAGTTTGCATTTGAAATTGTATTTCTATTATTATTGTTGGCAAATATGTCATTTATCAAACGAGACATATATCTGCCGCGAACACTTTGAAAAATAAAGGAATATTAGTTTTAGTGAATCTTGATTTTGTTCAGCAAATACTATGTGAGGTTAACGGTGATCTCCATAATCTTTTTAGTGAAAGTAGTAATCCAATCCATCCTCTTGTTTAACCAAAGGGTGTCCTAGCTAGAAAAAAGATGTTAACTATTGATATGGTTGGATGATGAAGCATATAATAAGCTTTACAAAGTGGAATGTAGACTCAGCAAGGACCATAGTTTAGGTCATGTTACTCAATACATTAGGTCATATTTGGATTTTTTTTGCCATCAGAAACAAACTCACCTTAATACTTGCGTAACTGCATATATAGCTGCAAGATTGTTAGCGCAAGTATTAACATTTCGTGATACATATTTAATAGATAAGCAATGGAAATAAGCTGATGCAGCGTGAAATTTTGGCCCAATGTCTTTGATGCAATGGTGATAGTCCTCGACCTCGGCCAGTTGATAAACCAGATGTAAGCAGTTCATCAAAATGGTTGTTTGACGTAGCCTATTACTATGTAGGCTACCGTTTCATCATATGTAGGTTAACCGCTTACGGTTATTTTTTTGGCTAACATGTCGCGCGAGTAATGATTTTAGTTAAGCTCGGAATAACAACATGCCAAGCAGACACAAGAAAATTATATACATGGAAAAGATAAACGTAGATGTGGGACAAGAAAATTTTGTCTCAACTATACACACGTAAATATAATATGGAGTACTACTAATTTTCGTTATAAGTTTATGATAGAGATTATGAAATACGAATTTGCGATAAGAAATACGGTGTATACTTGGCTACCACTAGAAACTTAGGAAGTTTATGAGAGTATTTATTTATGATGTACATAGGATGAAATATACGACTTTATTGATAAGCAAGAATAATGAAAAATTCAATGATCAACCAACTTCTCTTTAATGTAAACATCATTTCATAATTTCATTGTCCATAAATTTGGACATGAGTTACGTAAATTGTAATATCATCTTGACGAGATCTTTGAAAAAATCACCGCTTTTTAAAGTATTGTCATAAACTTAAAAACATGAGACAAATTTAACCTCATATATATAACTTCATCGGCATATTATTACAACTTACAACATACTCCGTATCAATTCATTTTTATTTTCATATATTTTTTTACAAGGGTGATTGTTTTGACTCAACCTAACCGGCTGACCCTAACTCGACAAGCTAATAAACTTACTGAACACCTGAACGGGTCTATCATTACCCATTTATCAATTCATCATAATCAGGTATACTCGTATTTATTAGCAAAGTGGTAACTATGTACACTAATACTCTCTCCGTTCCAATGAATTGTTTGTCTTTGCTTTTGGCATTAAGGGTAAGAGATCCAATGAGAAAGTGACATGTGAGTCCAACTAATGAGAATTGTCAAATTACATAAAAAAAACAATTCCTAAAATAGAAAGACAAACAATTCATTGAGACGCCCCAATATGAAATAGGCAAACGATTCATTGGAACGGAGGGAGTATATAACAACAGTCATTAGACCGTCTCTTTGATCAAGAAGCAATTAGACGAGAATCAAGATGTTTGGCACAATCAAGGAGAAAATCAATGTAAAGATTGGCATCAGGAGCATCATCTTTGTTCTTCTCATACACAAAACTCCACTTGACAATACAACCCTCTTTCTCCTTTGGTGTCACTTGGAATTTGGACTTGAGGCTTTTGTAGCTACTTCTTAAAAGCCCTTCACCTTCAAAATAACTGTATACCACAAACTTCTCCTTCTCATCTATTTCACCCACTTTTGTTTTCACAAAGTCTTGATGACCAACTACATACACATACATCACGCAACAACAACAACAACAACATTAACCCCATCGCCTCAATGACTCCCGTACGTAAATTGCAGGGTAGGGGGGTGTTATCAACACGTACAAAGATGCTGTTTTCGAATGACCCAAGATGAAAATTACGCCAAGAACATTATTTAATGAGCGCTACTTCACAAGAGAAAGAAGCACCGTCACTTTAGTGAGCCATTTTGATTTATTCCATCATAATCCAAAACCAAAGAATAATGAGTCTTCGGCTCCATTGAAAATATGGGAAATACATACACATCACACATGTACAAATAATGGTAATCAAAACAAAGGAAAAAATAGAAATTAAAAAGAGTGATATATTGATATTACGATTTGATAATACTGTGTGAATAAGATATAGGAGTATGTTGTATTGTTGTTACAAGTTTACGACATGATGCTATATTAGCAACATACTTCATAATAGAAAATGATAGATTTCGATCTATATGTTATCGAAATATGTCGTTTAACAAACACGTGAAGCTACTAGATTGATAGTCAATTACTTATCTTATTATGTTTTTTTTTTACCAAACAGGGTTTTCATATCTCTACGATACTATGATATGCGATTATTATACAAGATATAATTACGATAACAATAAATAATACAACTTCTTGTATAACCGTACATATTATTAATCATATGACTGAGACGGAAAGAGTACTTACGTGCGATAAAATGCCAAGTAGTGACGGGACCAAGAGAATGCCAAGAATCACCCTCGTGCAACTCAATTTTGGGATACTTATTAGGGCACCATTCTGAAATGAGGTTTGAATTCTTTGTCCATAGATCAAAGAACTTCTGTGCTTCAGATTTCAACTCTATTTCCCCTTCTACACTTTTAGCATGAGCCATTTTCCCTAATTAATTAATCAATTAATTAATTTAATTCCTTGTTAATTAGATAACATAATTAATTAGCCCCTATATATAGAAGTTTGAAATCCATGTGTGACGATATTCAACTTAGTAGCTACACATTGTTGAAAATCTTAGCTTTAGAGATTTCCCATTTACAATCTAGCTAGAGAATACAATTTATACAAGTATTATCTTAATGTGGTTATCGTCCTTTATTCTACTTATCACGTAATCTACAAATAGCATACCAGTTTTTCTAACATAGGACTACTAGACATACATTAATGTGCTAATTAAAGCAAGAGTGATAATGAAATTATCACGAGAAACCAAAATACTACCTCTTATTTACGGTACTTAGATAATATGATTGTGATTTTTGCTTTAATTACAATATTAACATGACACACTTCATAACAACCGATAATATTTTCAATAGATAGTCTCTATTCTAAAATTAGAACTTATAGTCAAGCCGCCTGGCGCCTTCTCCTATTCATATATATCTCCTCTTTCTTAATTAGAAATTAGGGAGTAATAATATATAGATTAGTGGATGAGTACGCATGTCTCTCTGAAGTTTGTGTACGTATTTTCAAAAATTAGATTCATCACAACTCGGAAGTCCGAAACTATATATACACATAGAAATTAGATTCATATTGGAATTAGACGGAGTAATATGCATGCATGCTGCTATAATTAGCGTGATTATGGGTTAAATCGTTTGTTTTATGTATGGTATCGGAGATGGATTAATATACGGAGTAGTAAATTAGAAGAAGAAACCCGAAATTGAAGTACTGTATGTGAATTGCAGCTAGTAATGACGTGATTAAGGGTTCAATTATTTTAATGTACGCTAGGAAGTAGTAATCCCTCTGTTCAAGTCCAAGCTTCCCTTTTTCTTTTTCACGTTTGCCAACGCGCATTTTGTATCGTTAATATCTTTCGTAACATATTAGTAAAAATTATGAAAATTGGATATTAATAATGTACTTTTAAAGACGAATCAAACAAGATCCCACATGAATATATTTTCTCTAATAGATTGTCATGAATATCGAAAGTTCTCCTTGATTGTGAATAGTGTCGAAAAGAGAAAAGGGAAGCTTGGACTTGAACGGAGGGAGTAGTAAATTAGAAGAAATTGGAATTCTTAGTAACAATGTATATATGTTGCAGCTCGTGCGATCGTTCTATGTATGAGTGTATGTATGATTAGCGGAGATGAAAGGGAAGCTCCCAAGATTTGTTGAGGGCCAAAAGAAATAAATCTTCTTTGTTGGATGCGGATTGATCGTTGAATGTACAGCTTGTGTGAAACGTAGTGGACGATATATATATGTAAAGTTACTCTTGCTTCACTATTTAAGCGCCCCGATTAACAAGATTAAGGTGGCCTTCCCTTCGTACCCTTGCATTGGTACCTCCGTGGCTCCGTCTCATACATTGATGACACTGTCTATGATTAATGTGTTTCTGCATATTGATATTGCCGGGTCTGCTGGCCTGGTGCTGGTGTGTTATACAAGGGTAGATTGGTGGACTGTGATTTCCACTAAAATAATCTTGCCGTTCGTTCGTTGTTAGGTTCACTTCAAACTGTAACTCTTAAGGGGATAAATGATGTCATATCTATTGATCCAGTTGATCAGATTCAGTCGAGCAAGCACACGACTTTTCAGCTTCACCCTCGCTCATTCCAATTTATTTAAGATTGTTTCCTGGAACCGAAATTTTCTCTGTTTGGTGTACATATTTACATTCCTACTCCAATACTCCTAGTTCCAGTTTTTTTAGGTATGCATATGCCAATGTTCTTTTTCGGTCTAGGATCACTAGGTCGCTGTTATTTTTAGTTCTTATAGTTTCTGTCTTCTTTCTTCTCAGCTCAAAGTGCCCTAAGGGATTTAGTTGCCACGAGCTCTACAAGATAAAGGAAAACGTCTATAATCATGTAAGAAATGTAAAGTATTTGTGAAAACTTGATTAATTTCATTGAATAAACATGTGTATTTATACAAGATAGATGCTTGGGAGGCAAGCAAATAATCTAGAGATCTAATCTTACCTAAATACGAAAAGACACGTTGTTGTGTCGTGGTATGAAGGCCACTGAATGAGAAACGAAATCGCCCCGACTACGGTACAAATCGGAATGGGCGTCGTTCCCCAAGGTCACACAACACTCCTAAAAGATTGTGTACTCAACCATTAGGAGTTGGAACTCGATGGTATACTCACAATTTATCAAGAGATTTGGATGATGAAGTATTTGATGTATATTCTCATGTGTCTCATCATTCTCATAACTCTCACTTTATATAATAAGTGTTATATGAGCCTAACCTCAAAAAGGTATCCAAAGTCAATTTATGATGGAAAATGAATTATCATTATTCTAAATATAATGACAATCATAACCATGCTAATAAATTAGGTTTAATATGCTACTAATGGGAGATGCTCTTACTATGCAAGAATGATCAACAATTTCACTTTGCATTATTTCTAACAGGTGTGTTATACAAGGGTAGATTGGTGGACTGTGATTTCCACTAAAATAATCATGCCGTTCGTTGTTAGGTTCACTTCAAACTGTAACTCTTAAGGGGATAAATGATGTCCTATCTATTGATCCAGTTGATCAGATTCAGTCGAGCGAGCACACGACTTTTTAGCTTCACCCTCGCTCATTCCAATTTATTTAAGATTGTTTCCTGGAACCGAAATTTTCTCTGTTTGGTGTACATATTTACATTCCTACTCCAATACACCTAGTTCCAGTTTTTTTAGGTATGCATATGCCAATGTTCTTTTTTGGTCTAGGATCACTAGGTCGCTGGTATTTTTAGTTCTTATAGTTTCCGTCTTCTTTCTTCTCAGCTCAAAGTGCCCTAAGGGATTTGGTTTCCACGAGCTCTACAAGATAAAGGAAAACGTCTATAATCATGTAAGAAATGTAAAGTATTTGTGAAAACTTGATTAATTTCATTGAATAAACATGTGTATTTATACAAGATAGATGCTTGGGAGGCAAGCAAGTAATCTAGAGATCTAATCTTACCTAAATACAAAAAGAGAATCCTAATAGTATAAACAGTTGAGGAAACTACTAAGACTAGGAAAGAAAGATTACGGAATAGAAAATAATACATAGAGATTAAAATTAACTAAACAAGTGTGAACAATATATATTAAATATCTTTAACACGCTCCCGCAAGATGGACGATCCTACAGATAGATCAATCTTAGACAAAATCGGATACAACCGCGACCGCGGAAGAGGTTTGGTCAGCGCGTCAGCCAACTGGTCATCTGCCGAGATATGTTGAACACGAACGTGGCCCGAGGTGACCTGTTCCCGAACAAAATGAAAAGAAATAGCAACATGTTTCATCCTAGAATGAAACACCGGATTAGCCGCGTAATTACAAGCACTAAGATTATCACAATATATAACGGGCGGGACGGAAAGAGGCACGTGAAGTTCGGCCAAGAGAGACCGGATCCACATCACTTCGTTCGTGGTGTCCGCCACAGCCTGAAATTCAGCTTCAGTAGAAGAACGAGATAAAGCGCGCTGTTTCCGAGAGACCCAAGAGATGGGATTCCTGCCCAAATTAACAATATAGCCCGATGTGGAAAAATAGTCCGCCTTATCACCTGCATGATCATCATCCCTAAAAGCATGGAGAGTTAGAGGAGATTGGCGGGTTAAGTGAATACCAACATCAAGAGTACGTGATAGATAACGAAGTAGTCGTTTAAGCGCAGTCCAATGACAATTCTGCGGTATCTGCATAAATTTGGCTAATTTGTTGACACCGAAAGCTATATAGGGACGGGTGAGGGAGAGATATTGTAGGGAACCGACTATATCACGGTAGTCGGGGGGTTTAGGAATCTCCCGTCCTGAGACGGGAGAAGGGGCGGGTGTGCGACAAGGGGGGTCGCGGCCGGCTTGTAATGAAACATGCCATATTTGGTTAGAAGGTCGGATATATATTTAGTTTGAGTGAGTTTAAGGCCTGAGTTAGTAGGGGTAAGCTCAACTCCTTGGAAATACGATGCAAACTCTAGATCTTTCAACGAGAAACGGTTAGAAAAGGAGAAGAGAAATTTATTGAGAGGCTGAGATGGAGCTGCGGTAACAATTATGTCGTCCACATACACCAAGAGGTAAATAATTGTATCTTGTGATTTGTATATAAAAAGGGAGGGATCGGATAAGGAGTGACCGAACCCATAGGATAATAAATAATTTTTAAGCTCAGTATACCAATCTCGAGGAGCTTGTTTGAGACCATAAATAGCTTTAGATACTTTGCAGACATGAGTGGAAAAGGAGAAATTAACAAAACCAGGGGGTTGAGGCATATAAACTGTCTCAGAAAGGGTACCTTGAAGAAATGCATTGTTGATGTCGAGATGCTTAAAGGACCAACCGCGGACAAGATAAAGCGTCAAAATGAGGCGAACCGTGGCGGGTTTGACGACGGGGCTAAAGGTTTCAGAGTAGTCAACGTCTGGGCGTTGGTTGAATCCTTTGGCTACAAGGCAGGCCTTATATTTGTCTATGGTATTTTCGGGATTATACTTGACTCGATAAACCCTTTTACAACCTATTATATGGTAGGAGAGATGAGAAGGGACAAGGGACCAAGTCTTGTTGGAGAGGAGGGCTTGGTTCTCAGCTATCATGGCATCGTGCCAGTGTGGTTATACAAGGGCGGATTTGGTTGTAAGGGGGAGGATAGTGGGATTGGTCACGGTGGTGGAGTGTAGGTATTTGGGGTTGGGTTTGTGAATACCCGACGTGGAGCGAGTGTGAATACGAGGAGGTGGGGCGAAAGTCGTGGGTGGTGGTAGAGGTGGGTCGGTGTTGGGGGGGTAGGGGCGCCGGGTTGACCCGGCGGCAAGGGAGGGAGGGGTTCGGTTGGGGGGAAGGGGGAACCGGAGGAGAAGGGAGGTCCGTGGTAGGGGGGGTAAGACCGAGGGAGGGGAGATGATGGGAAGGGAAAATTGACACCAATTTGTAGGGGAATAGGTGGTGTCGGGGGTGGGGGAGGAGAGGGGAGGGGAGCGGAAAACCGAGTATAGGGGAAGTCGGTTTTTACAAATTTGACCTGACGGGAAGTAAAATTTTTATTCTTTGACACATCATAATAGTGATAGGCACTTTGGGTAGCGGAGTAACCAATAAAGATGCAAGGTGAGGATTTAGGGTCAAGTTTGTGGGATGAGTAAGGACGTAACCAAGGGTAACAAAGACAACCAAAGCTACGTAATTTAAAATAATTTGATTCCTTTTTAAAAAGTTTAAAATATGGAGAAAGATTACCTAAAGTAGGAGTAGACATACGATTAATAAGGTAAACCACGGTGACAAAAGCAAAAGACCAAAAAGAAGTGGGAAGAGACGCGTGAAAGAGGAGGGCCATGCCGGTTTCGACAATGTGACGATGACGACGCTCGGCATACCTGATGCGCGTATTTTATATACGCTTGTTATGCTCTTATTACGCGCATTCCCGTGTTTATCGAGTAGTGTAAGCTACCATTTTGCCCCGAATTGGCTACTTTGTGGTATATTTTGTCTTTTTGCAGGAACGGAAGCCACATGAGCTAAAACGAACCAAAACCGAGGCAAAACGAAGCTGGAAAGAGCTGATCACTATAAAGTGTCAAGAATAGCAGACAGACTATCAGAATAGCAGACAAAATATCAATACCCATTGTGTTCGGGGGTAGGGGAGAGGTAAAGTGAGAGATACCATCCGAGATGATGGATGGATTTAATTTAAGATATTCTCTTCCATTATCGGAGAAAAGTGTTGTTTAATTTCCGTATTAAAAAAAATTTCGACCAAAGCTTTAAAACGAGCGAACACATGAGATGTGTCGGATTTTTGCTTAAGAGGATAAATCCAAGTATACTTAGTAAAGTGATCAACAAAAATAACATAATATTTGTAATTATCAATAGAAAATATCGGTGAGGTCCATACATTGGAAAATAAAAGCTCCAAAGGAGTACTAGTAGTAAAGCTAGAAATAGAAAAAGGAAGCTTATGACTCTTGGTGACATCACAAGCATTACAATTGCTAAACGGTTTTATTGGAGGGAGTTTAAGACTCGTAATAATTAAATTTAATATAGTAGTAGATGGGTGACCTAACTTATGATGGAGGAAGATGGATGAGGGGACATGAAGGTGGAGGGCCGTGGGAATGGAGGTTGTGGGGTGCCATACGTTTAGATTTGCACAAAATGGGATGGGAGATCCGCACTGGATGCTTGGTTGGCAAACGAGTAATCTAGAGATCTAATCTTACCTAAATACAAAAAGAGAATCCTAATAGTATAAACAGTTGAGGAAACTACTAAGACTAGGAAAGATTAAGGAATAGAAAATAATACATAGAGATTACAATTAACTAAACAAGTGTGAACAAGATATATTAAATATCTTTAACAAGAAATTGTCTCTCTTTATAATGTAGGGAGTTTCGGCGCCCTTTTGTTGGCATGGAAGTTCTCAATCTAGCTGATACTAATTTAGAATTTCTAGCTCAATTTATAACTAGATTTCCCAACATATCTACAGCCGTAATGTAACCAAGGTTAGTCAATTTTTTTTAGTTGCTTCAAGTTTGGACTTTGGAGAGGCAATGTGAATTGGAATAAAAGAACCATGTAGCAAAATTACATTTCCACCAACACATGTTAATAAAAAATCAGTTTGCTACATCGTGTTCTCGTGAAAATGTGCTCCGACAACTTCTTGCCATTCTAAGGTTGGTTATGTACTTATGTATGCTACAGGTTCATGAAGACTCTCCTGCTGCTTGCTCAGGAATATGCTCAGGTGGCCACTTTCAGCGTGGAGAAACATACGGGCCACAGCCCTACGGGGTTAAGTTATTGGTGAGCGGCATCTCCGTTATTGGTGAGCGGCACCTTCTTTGCCAGGCAAACAAGTTTATTGTCCAAACATTTCGGGCGGCTTATTAATTAGCACTTTTTATGTATAGTACTCTAATTTAACGATTTGTTGTCGAAATCTCTTTGATATGCTTGGTTTTCCTGTGTACATAAGCGTCGTTGCGCCTAGTGGGCCTCAGGTGCGCGTCCCAAGGTTCACTTAGCGCGGTGCTGACTCCGTTCATGTTTCGGGACCGACTCGGGGTCCCGGTGTCAGAATTGACTCTAATTAGTGTCTATGCGATCGTAATGACACGACTAGGGCTACCATGATGTTAATTTAATTTTTCTGAGTAATTATTTGATCCGTTCTATAGAAAAACTATATAAAATATCGCGAACTCGCGTCGCGTTTGAGTCTGATCGTCATCGGGTGTTCGTTGGGCACTCCTGCAGGCACCAGGTCCAAATCTGGGTGTCTACATCTAGTCAATTTTTTTTATTTTGGTTTTACCCCCAAGAGGGCTACCTACGTATCCGTGGTTAGACGCACAGAAACAAAAATTATTAAAAAAGTTCCAAATTGTGTTCGTAGTTCGTCAAGTGCGAGTGATTTTTTTTCTTTAGACTCGTTATGCCAATTATCGATGCAGGATGTCTGGAGTGTGTTTGCATGGGTTTTCACCCTAGTTGAAGACTAAAGTCAATGCAACTGGTTTAGATGGTTTTGGAATGTGGAGCTAGGTAGTAAGTGGTTCCGATGGATCAAAATCTAAAATTGATTTTTGTGGAGTTAAGGCTATGAGGTTGGGGTTTCGTAATGTGGTAGGAAAGGGGCAGTTGAGTGAAAATGACTAAAACTTTAATCGGGCAGGTTATAAATTATGTGGGATCTGATTTCTATGTCTGGCCCTAACGGTTGAGATTATCCTATCGGGCTTGAATCCTCGAAAATCTAGATTGTCTCCTAACAAGTGGCTCGGGAAGGTCTTAAGGGTTGTAATGTAGGAATGGCTAAAGTGTGTGGTGCTAGCTGACAGATCTGTTCGTTTTTATTTATTTTTTTGTTTGCACTTGTATTTGAAATTGAATTGGATGGTTGGAACTTGATTTTGACCATTAAACTTGAATTGGTCTCGATCGTTTTGCATCATTGAATAGGGCCGATTTGGTTTGACCTTGGTTTCTTTCTTTTCTTTGGCTTCTTTTGGCCATTTCAGATTTTTGGTCAGACTAGAATCTATGGTAGGAATTGGTCGTTCTTTATTTGAGGGATGTTTATTGTGGGAAATGGATTTGCCTTCCGTCTTGATCACAAGCTAAGAGACTATCTAGATTCGAATGCTCGTTCTAGGGGATAGTTATGTGGCTTTCTATACCAAACATGGAATAAGTAAAAGAGAACGCGGGATCTCAGTTCTTGTAATTCCTCGTTGTTTTGAGGAGTCGACAATTGCATGGTATGTTGTTCAACGTGACGAGTCGTAAACATAATTTGTTATTTAAATCAAGCGTGTCGAGGCCGTAAGAAGATAAGATAGATAGACGGGCGCTCTCATTGATAACTAGACATGATGTGTTAATAGGCCTTACGAGGTCGGGACAAGCCCCTTGTACCTCAGATTCGAAACATAATAATAACGCTAGAAAGGAAATAACAATACTATGACTTGACCCTACTATGACGTTGACCTGGCTCGGGACCGTGACTATCTTTTTAGTCTTAAATTCTTATGTAACCCTTCGGGCATGCGACCCGTTGGTAGTGCTGTGGACTTGTTTCTGTTGATGGACTGTCAAAGGGTTTGAAATAACTCGTGACAACCACTAATATCATTATCTCTCCATCGGTGTTTATTGAAGGTGAAGTTTGCTTTTTGGCGTTTGGAGGGAGAAAATGTTCCTTCCTTGATCATGCCTTGGATCACGTGGTTTAGTGTAGAGCACGTCTCGGTATCGTCTCCGTTACCTTGGTGAAATAGGCAATAGGCATTAGGACTCCATGTTTTGGTTCGTTTGTTGATTGGTGGATACGGAGTTGGACCAAAGATGAGAACGGACCCACCGGACGACGTAAAAGTGACTCGAGGAATGCTTGTAGGTGAGCGACACAGAAATGAGACCCTTGATTCACGCCCGTTTGCGGTCATCGAGTTTAGGGACTCATGTGCTTTTAGACACTTGATGTATTCGTCAAGACGCATAACAGACTCAGATCTCTAAAGAGAAATGATTTTACACAAATCTCGGGGTGAGATTTAATGAGGACTCTCGAGATGAGATCACCCAAAATGTAAAACCTCGAACAGAGGTGATTTTAGCAATTAGCATAGGCAGTTAATCACACGGTTGTACGACATAAGGAGTTGATCTTTATCCCGACTCGGAATCAAAGGATTTCAAATGTTCTTGAAAATGGATAGATTTGAAAAGCGAGTTTTCGAAAATGGGAGTTTTTGTAATCGACATTACGACGGTTAGGTGTCATCGTCTTTGATATGTCGGAATGTATTGCCATGTGGGTGTCAAAAGTTCATGAGTTGAAAAATTGATGATAGTAATGGCATGAAATTGTGTTTTTGCAAAATGACGGTTATAGAAGAACCGGTTTGAAGAGATGTGTAAGTCATGGGGTTGCATTGCTATCGAGATTTCTGTTGGTTAGGAGTTCGATGTTCGCGATGTGGAGGGTGTTTTTTGAGAAAACACAGTGTCCATGGCGGTTCTTTAAAATAGAAGTTTGTGTAGCTAAATTCTCGTTACATGAATTTAGGTGATGGTAGCGGTGTGCGTAAGAAAATGTTTTGTGGATGTAATCGTGTTAGATACCTTGATTTCATTGATTGAAATTTTGGCGATAGTAACGGTATGTGTAAAAGTGTTTTGAAAAGGGAAAAAAATGTAACCGTGTTAGGGCCTTGACCCTATTGTTTGGAATTTTTGCGATAGTAACAGTATGTTAACGATTTTGTGAATGGGAGTTTTGATTTGGCTGGTGTAACGGTGCTAAGACGGTTTTCAAAATAGTGAGTGTGAACTTGACCAGAGTAACGACGCTAAAATGGTTTTGAAAATAGTGAGTGTGAATTTGGCCAGAGTAACAGCGCTAAAATGGTTTTCTGAAAAATGTCATTTCGAAAACGGAGTTTGGGTGTAGTTGAATATGTTGTCGTGGTTTAATCCAAAATTTAATGATTTATTCGGGTTGTCACAACACGCTACACGTAACTAAACAAGCATACACTCATGCAGGATGCAGATGTGGGTAGGCTAGAGTAGGCTACCGTCCACGAAAAGTCCTCGTTTCGGCCGCGACGTGTCACCCTGAATAAGGATGAGCATTGCCCTGTTCCACTCGGAGGTTATTGCTTCGCATATTCACGGAATGCGTGACTACCTTGGATGGCCAGAACGTCAATCGGGGGTGTCCTCACGGGTCCGATCCGAAAACCTTAGCGTAAGAAGGTCCATTGGTCCTAAATCGGTTAGGGAGGGCTTTTTAGGGCCAAAAACCTGTAGTGACCACAAAAGGAACTAGGAAATGGGCTTCACCGACCTCGTTCGAGTTACACCAACGCTGGAAATCTGTTTCCATATACCCACTCGTCGGGCGCACCCGCGTGGACCGTCACGGCGGCCACCCACACGGCCCTACCAGGGCACCCATTTGGCGCCCGAGGGCCGGTCTGATCTCTCGTTCGGGGCGAAGTGTCAGACCTCGATTTGGTTAACGATTTGAATTTTAATAGATAGATGTATAAGGGACATCTATGTTTCCATCGAATCAATCGAGATGTGGTTGTAAATGTTTAAAGGCCGATTAGTTTGGTCTGACGACCTTTTTAATGAACCGAATTCGTTGCTGATTTGTGGAGTCGCCACCGAGTAATTTTGGGACACTCGTAAACCGTTCAAGTCAACTTTAATCCTTATCTTGCTCAAAGCTGAGTGACGTGGGGACCTAAAGATAGAGACTTAATTATACCCATAAGCATTCCATGTCTAGGATGATTCTCATTGCCAATGGTTTCGGACTTCCGGAAACCGTAGATTTTGAGTAAAGTGTGAGGGTACATATTGGGAAGCCAATGTCCGATAGACATCAACACCCAATCTCGCCCGCACGTAGCGTTCTCTACTAATCAATCGATGGGCTGATATCTTTGTTCCCATTATAGCGTAAATGCGATAGCATCCATTGTTTAATTTTAACCCTATGCCTTTCCTACGTCAGTTGTTTTAGGGGCACGTAAGTTTGTCGTCGAAGTAAGTGTTTTTACATTATTTGCATGTGATTTCACGTGACAAGCAGGCCTTGAAAAGATGCACGTAGGAGAGTAAATAGTACTAGATAGTATTCATATTACCAAATCAATTTTAACGTGATAATACGGATATAAGTCGTTTCTCGTGGTATACCTTACTGCTTAAAGTGCGTATGTGCGGTATTAATAAAGATGCGGCGAACTACATGTGAGGTGTGAGCATCGAGATTAATACGGGACGAGAGCACTGCTTGTTCTGTTTAGGATTAGCTTGTTTACGTTTTGAATTTCGTGTTAGGTGATTTAGCATGCGATTATGGTCATAAAATCGATAAATCATATGAAAGCGGTAAAATACAAAATGTAAGTAAAACACATTGTATGAGGGGTTGCATCCTTAAAATCTACACTTAGCGAAATACGATGTGTATACGATCAAGAATGGATCTTATAACAACTACTCGGATTCGATTTAGGTGTTTTAGTACTTGAGGTTGAAGTTGTGGACGTTACGTATGTTATACGAGTTGGGCTTGACTGGGCCGAACAAGAGTATGGCATGTACACCACTTGGAATGCAAGTGGTGGACGCGTCATGGAATCGGTATCCACATAGGTCGGACTCGACGTTATTGAAATGCATAACTTAAATTGTGATATGTAAACTTGGTTTAGTTAACAACCTAGTGACGATATCGACTTCGACGGGATCGTCCTAGCGTCCTGCGACGATTCCGGCAGAGCTTCGCTACGGTGAGGCAAGTCGACGAGCCAACATAGGTGCCCTTTTTCGCTCTTGTCGAGTCAGGAACTCGAGGAACTACGAAGAGTAGTGTTGATTCGTGGAATGCGAATCGAGGAGATAACGATCGAGTGGATCGTGCCTAATGTCGTGGACCGTGACGCTAGAGAAAAGTTTCAAGTTGTGTGGAGCTCGTAGAGAGGAGAAATAATTTCGGTGTGTCGAGTATGAGCGGAGGAGTGGGTATTTATAGTTTTTCTCGTAGCTCAATCCGAGATTTCAAGCACCGCACATCGTGCTATGCAGAATACGACGATGGAAAACTCAGGCGCCAACAGTGAGGCGGTTGAGATTTTGAAGATCCGATTTGAAAACTTTCCAAAGCGGAGATCACGTGATCTTTGCATTGCTTGGACGTTAAGAAATCGCCTCTTGCGCTAGCGCGCGCGTCGTTGTGCCTTGGACGCTCGTCCCGAGGCTCGACTCGGCCTGACGCGTGGACTCGGGTTTGACTGTGCGTATTTCGGGACCGATTCGGAGCCCCGGAGCCGAAATTGAATCTAATTATTTTCAACGCTACCGTAATGACACGACTAACACCGTGTTGATTTTGAATTAATTTTTCGGAGTATTTATTTAATTAGTTCTATAGAAAAAATATCTAAAACATCATAAAATCGTGTCGCGTTGCAATACGATTATCATCGGGTGTTTGTCGGGCACTCCTACAGCCACCAGGTCCAAATCTGGGTGTCTACAGTACTTTGCACTCATCTAAAAGGACTAGCTCGTCGTAACATTTTTGTTTCCATTCCTCTTCGAGAATGCCGCTTTCGGCTAGTATCCTCAGAGAAGGGATTTCTAATTCTATCGGTTGTACTACTTCTGAACCATAGGTTAGATAGTATGGTGTGGCTCCGGTGGAAGTTCAGTAGGAGGTTCGGTATCTCCATAGGGCGAATGATATTTTGTTGGGCCAATCTCGGTAGTTATCTATCATCTTCTTAAGGATGGTGATGATGGTTTTATTGGCTGCCCTTACAGCTCTATTTGTTTAAGGCCTGTAAGGTGATGACCTCTGTCGTTGGATTTTGTATTTGTCTAGGAGTACTTCGGTATTGACTCTAAAGTTCGCTCCCTATCACTAATGATCTCGTGTGGTATGTCGTAGTGGCAGATGATGTTGTTTTGTAGTAATTTGACTACTTATTTAAAGGTTAGTACCATGTAGGATGCTGCTTCGACCCATTTGGTAAACTAATTGACGACCACTTGTATGAAACAGTGTCCGCCCGTTCCGGATGGGTGTACTTTTCCTATGATGTTGATTCCCCATGTTGAGAATGGTCGGGGTGTTATTGTATTGTGGAGTGGGTATGGCGGTATATGCTGAATGTTGGCGAATATTTGGCGATTGTGACAGTGGCGGACATGGTGCCGGCAATTTGCTTCTTGGGTCACCCAATACTAAACCAACCTCATTATTTTACGGTTTAGTGTATGTGCATTCATGTGGGGTCCGCATTCCCCATAATGTACTTCTCCCATGACTTTTTTAGATTGGGTTTTGTCTACGCACCTAAGGAGTGCTCCTTACGGGCTTCGTTTATAATAGTCCTTAACTTAGGACGTAGTGGGTGGCGAGCATTCTTAAGGCTTGCTTGTTTTTGTGTTTGTATTGGGAGGGTATGATCCATCAATTTTGAAATCTAGGATCGTTTTGTACCAAGGCTCTTCGGGGGTGTCATTGGCTTCGATGTTGTGGATGTAAAACCGGTTGTTCGCTCCTCTCCACGTAGATGGACATGGAGAAGAGGTTGTCGGGCATGTTTATTAGCAAGGCTAGTTTGGACAGTGCGTTCGCAAATTGGTTTCTCTCATGCGGGATGTGTATAAAGTCAATTTCTATGAACTCTCGATTGTTTCGATTTCGTTTGGTACGGAGCTAAGCCTTCGTTGTAAACCTTCCAAATGCCAGTGGCTTGGTTGACTACCAGGGATGAATCCTCGTAGACTCTAAGGCTCCTAATCCCTAGTGTTATCGCGGCTCGTAATCCTATCGGATAAGCCTCATATTCGGTCGCGTTGTTGGTTACCGGGAAATTTAGTTTTACGGATATGGGAGTATGGTCACCTTGTGAGGATATTAAGAGGATTCATACACCGTAGCCCCTCATGCTCGAGGTGCCGTCAAAGTATAGGTCCCACAACTCATCATCGGCAAATAGGATGTCCCCATCAGGGAAGGACCATGTGTCAGTTGAATGTGTTTCTTCTATTTGGTTTTCTCCTAAGAAGTCAACTACGACTTTTCCCTTGATGAACTTAAGGTGTATAGGTTATATCAAATTCTGTCAGCATTAGGCTCCATCTAGATAATCGTCCGTTAAGAACGGATTTTTTGATGATGTACTTGCTAGGGTCCATTTTTGAGAGTATACATGTATAGTGTGGCTAAGCATGTAGTGTAGTAACTTCCTGGTTGACCACACTAAAGCGAGGCATGTTCTCTCAAGAGGAGTGTATTTTGTTTCGTATTCGAGGAACCTTTTACTGATGTAAAAAATTGCTTTCTCTTCTTTGTCTATGGTTTGTACTAGCATGACTTCCATTGCGGTTTCAGTTACTGTAAGGTAGAGGGAAAGTGGTATTCCCATCTTAGGAGGCATTAGCACTAGTGGTTGGGTTAGTATTTCTTTCACTTTGTCAAAGGCTTTATGGCATTTGTCATCCCAGACTGTCGGTTCGGTGATTTTGAATTTTTTGAAGATGGGTTCGCAGATCATGGTTAGTTTGGCGATAAAGCAGCTGATATATTGTATCTTACCAAGGAATCCTTGGATCTCCTTTTCGTTGTTGGGTGTAGGCATGTCTAGTAGGGCTTTAATTTTTTATGGGTCTATTTCGATCGCTCAATGGCTTACGACATGACCTAAGAGTTTCCCGGACGTGACTCCAAAGGCGCACCTTTGGGGGTTGAGTCTCATGTTGTATTGGCGTAGGCGTTTGAAGAAATTTTCGAGAGCGGGAATGTGTCCTTCTCGGTTATGAGATTTGACTATCATGTCGTCGACGTACACTTCGACTTCTTTGTGCATCATGTCATGTAAAAGTGTGGTGGCAGTTTGTTGGTAGGTTACTTCGGCGTTTTTAAGTCAAAAGGGCATGACTGAGTAACAATATGCTCCTCATGGTGTTGTGAAGACCGTTTTTGACATGTCGTTTTTGGTCATTTTTATTTGGTTGTAGCCGGCGTAGCCGGCCATTAAAGAGAGTAGGGCGTGGTCGGCGGTGTTATCCACTAGGATATCTATGTGTGGTAAGAGAAAGTCGTCTTTTGGATTGGCTTTGTTGAGGTCTCGAAAGTCAACACAAACCCGGATTCTCCCATCCTTTTTGGGAACGGGGACTATGTTAGCCACCCATTCAAAATACTCGGAAAAGTGGATGAACCCAACTTTGAATTATTTGTATGCCTCCTCTTTGACCTTAAGGAGCCACTCAGGTCGCATACAGCGTAGTTTTTGCTTCACTGGTTTAAACCAAGGTTTGATTGGGATTTCGGTGTTCGGCTATGTCTCGCTATATGTCTGGCATGTCCTTGTAAGACCAGGAAAAGATGTCCTTGTACTGTGTGATAAGATCTTTGAATTGTTCTCTCTCGGCGGGATCTAGGGTAGTTCCTATTTTGGGGCTTTGGATTTCGAGGGGTGTTCCCACGCTTATGGATTCGGTGTCTTCAATTACCGGTGCCCTCAACTCTTGCTTTACTAGTTCTCTCAAGGTTTCGGGTGAGAGGAAATAGTTTTAAGTGTCATCCTGATCGTTTATGTTTTGATATCTATCAACAATGGTATTGCATGTTAAGTGCGACGAGTCATAAGCAAAAGTATTTTTATTATTAGTTAAATCAAGCATGTCGAGGACTTTTGAAGGGAGACCCTTTGTTCGTTTGAGAAAGACAACAATAGGGGAGCTTCCGGGACAAGCTCCGGCTTACTCCTGACAGACGCAAAAGTAGATGGAGGACAAACAATACTAGACTCTTGAACTGTCTCAGACTCAGATTCGGATTTGGGCTCGGATTCCTCGAATACCTTTCCTTCTCCTGTGGTTAGCTTGAATTTTCTACCATGTTCATTGACCCAAGTGATGAGCTTTTCCACCCTTTACTTTCTTTGTTTTCATCGGTGTTGACGATAAGAGTGATGGGGTCGAAATGTTTGTCAGTCATGATTACCTTGATCAGTTCATCTGGACTAGCAAGGACGAAGCGGTCTTCCCCGAACTTACAAACCATTAGCTAGGCCATCTAAGCAGGGCGTTTGTTTGGATTTTGGTGCCAATGGTGCTGTTTCTGGGATGAAGTAACGATCCTGGAATATTATATTCCTAAGTGGCGTGTACCTTTGATGTACACAAGGTCGGAAAATTCTATGTAAGGCTCGAGTTCTTCTTCTCTTGTGAAGTAGCCATTCAAAGTTGGATCGTATGGAGGAATTAGGATACCCTAAGTTTTACGGGATCGCATGATAATCATGCGTTCACGAATCTCATCTTTGGTGGCGGGATACCCATAACCTATTGTATGTGTTTGACCCACGAAGTCTTGAAGTTTGGTTGCGGTGCTCGGATTCTTTCCTAATGATAGTCCCGGGAAATGCTCCTGTTGTTTCATCATGAAGTTGATGATGAGGTTCGAGTATTGATCGAAGTTGAAGGGTGTCAGCTCTTGTTCTAGTAGGTTTACTAGGTGGAATCCCCTTAGTTTGGTGTCGGCATCTTCTGTAACTTGCGAGGTGGTGGCTTTTCCTACAAAGGCTTTCACTGGTGAGGCATGAATAGTGATTATTTCCCCGTTGAGAGAGACCTTCACCTTTTGATGCAAGGTGAATGATATGGCTTTAATGGCATGGATCCATGGTCGTCCCAAAATCATGTTGTATGATCTTGTTTCGACGTCTAAGACTTGAAAGTCCATTTTTCTTTCTATTGGGCCTACGATCGTATTAAGAGTTGTGATCCCTACAACCGGGCGTCGAGTGCAATCATAAGCGTGCACACCGGACTCGGTAGGAATAAAGTCTGTATCTGCCATGCCTAATGCATGGTCAATTTTGAGAGGGATTACGTTTACTACGAAGCCGGCATCCACGAGGGTCATAGACACCTTTTTGCCTAAACATGTTACAGTGACGTAGAGAGCTGTATTGTGCTTCGGCCCAGAGGGCGAAAGATCCTCGTCAGAGAATGTTATTGGATCCTTTAGTTACGTTGTATCTTGGAGAACATATCCTACCATGTCTTCGGGTATGACCGTCGGGGATAAGTTCACTCTTTCTAAGGCTTGGACTAAGGTCATGCGATGGCCGTATGAACTAGCTATGAGTTGCCATATAGAATGGTCAGTTTTGGCTTTTTGGAGTTGCTTGACTATTTGGACTTCAGGGGTGGTAATAGGGACATCATCAGTGGCAGTAGCATTTTCAGGGGTATCGTTGGTGATTGGTATGTCGGAAGTGACATTTTGGTAAGGTCGTCCTGACACAGTAACGTGGCTTACATTCTTGGCTTTTGGGGAGGTTTGAGGGATTATGACTACTGGCTTGGACTCACGGATGTAACATCTTCGCCATCATCTGCCCAGACTCCATGGATGGTATAATCGTGTTGGTATTGTTTAAAGTTAATTGTGCCAAATTGGATGTACTTTGGCCTTATAGGTGGAGAGAAGGTTCATTCCACAATTAGGTTTTGGATAGCATGTTTCAGCTTAGTACAAGATTGAGTTTCGTGACCATGACCTTGGTGAAAGGAGCAAAAGGTTTTGGAGTCCCATGATTTGCTCTTTTGTCCTAAAGGAGGTTCTTGGGTTGGTTCTAAAGGGGATAGTAGATCGTGCTCGACCGAGAGCTTCAGGGCTTTGTCATATGGGATCTCTAGCTTGGCGAACTTTCTGGGGGCTCGCTTCTTTCGGGTAACCTCGCCTTTACCCTCTTGGCTTGGCTAAGAGGTTTTTAGATTGGTCCTAAGGGAGTTAACTTGTTCATCGAGATGACGATTAGATGTTTCCATTGAGGCTACGGATGTGGCAATATTGTAGACTATGTTGGTTAAATCTTTGATGAAGCTCGGGGTGGTAGCCATATCTGAGTGTGGTTTTGCAGAACAAGACCAGAGATCGGAATGGATTCACCGGACGACGTATAAGGGACTCGAGAATAACTCGAGGAGTGCTCGTAGGTGAGCAACACAGAAGTAAGACCCTTGATTCACACGTGCTTGTGATCATCGAGTTTTGGGACTCATGTGCTTTTAGACATTCGGTGAACTCGGCGAGATGCCTACCGGACTTGGATCTCTAAAGCAAGATGATTTGACACAAACCTCGAGGTGAGATTTAAAGAGGACTATCGAGATGAGATGACCCAAAATGTAAAACCTTGGACGGAGGTGCTCTTAGCAATTAGCAAAGACAGTTAAGTACACGGTTGTACGACGTAAGGAGATAATCTCGATCCCGGCTTGGAATCAAAGAATTTTGATGTTTTCGAAGATGGATGGGGAATTTGAAAAATGAGTTTTCGAAACTGAGAGTTTTGAAATCGACATTACGACGGTTAGGTAGCACCGTTTTGATATGACAGGAAGTGTTGCCATGTGGGTGTCAAGAGTTCATGAGTTGAAAAATTGACGATAGTAACGACGTGAAATCAAAATTTTGTAAAATGACAAGGGAGGAAAACCGGTTTGAAGAGATGTGAAAATATTTGGGTTGCGTGGTTATCAAGACTTCTATTAGTTAGAAGTTCAATGTTCAGAATGTAGAAGGTGTTTTTAAGAAAACGTGATGGTCATAACGACGCTTAAAATGGAAGTTCAACCGCGTGGTGTAACTAGATTTTTGTTAAGAATTTAGGTGATAGAAGCAGTGTTTGAAAAGGTTTTGAAAAGGGGAAGTGTGACCGTGTTACATCCATTGATTCCATTGATTGGAATTTTGGCGATAGTAACGGTATTATGTAAAAAAAATGCTTTGAGATGGAGGATGTAACCGTGTTAAACGCCTTCACTCCATTGGTTGGAATTTTGGCGATAGTAATGGTATTGTGCAAAAATGTTTTGAAAATGGAAAATGTAACCGTATTCATATACCTTGATTCCATCGATTGGAATTTCGGCGATACTAACGGTGTTATGTAAAAATGTTTTGAAAAATGAAAATGTAACCATATTTATATACCTTGATTTCATCGACTGGAATTTCGGCGATAGTAATGGTCTTATGTAAAAATGTTTTTGAAAATGGAAAATGTAACCGTATTTATATACCGTGATTCCATCGATTGAAATTTCAACGATGGTAACGTTGTTAGGATGTTTTGAAATGGATAGTTTTGATTTGGCTAGCATAACAGTGCGAAGATGGATTTAGAAAAGAAAACGGTGAGTATGAATTTGGCCAGAGTAACGGCGCTAAAAATGGATTTTTAAAATCTCAAAAGTTATTTTGACCAAGGTAATGGTATCAAAATTGGTTTGAAAATTTTTGATTTGGAAATGATGTGTCGGAGTGATGGCGCTAAAATGTTTTTGAAACAGACTTTTTTTGAAAACGGGGTTGGGTGTAGTTGAATATGTTGTTGTGGTTTAATCCGGGATTTAGTGTGTTATTCGGTTTGTCACAACACGCTACACATAACTAACCAAGCATACACACATGCAGGATGCAGACGCGGGTAGGCTAGGGTAGGCTACCGTCCATGAAAAGTCCTCGCTTTGGCCGGGACCTGTCACCTTGAGTGAGGATGTGCGTTGTCCATGTTCCACTCGGAGCTTATCACTTGGCATATTCATGGAGTGCGTGACTACCTTGGACGGCCGAAATGTTAATCGATGGGTTTTTTCGGAAAACTCTATTTATTCTGGTGTGGGTCTTCTCACGGGTCCGGTCCGAGAACCTTACCGTAAGAAGGTCGGTTGGTCCTAAATCGGTTAGGGTGGGCTTTTTAGGGCCGAAAACCTGTAGTGACCACAAAAGAACTTGGAAATGCGCTTCACCAACCTCGTTTGAGTTACACCACCGCAGGAAATTTGTTTCCATCTCCCCAGCAGAGTCGCCAAACTGTGGACGCTGCCACCCGCTAGCCGCGCGCACCCACGCAGACCACCACGGCAGCCACCCACACGGCCTGTCTCTCTCGGTCTGGGTCGGTCCGATCCCGCGTTCGGGGAGATGTGTCGGATCTCGATTTGGTTGACGATTTGAATTGTACTAGATAAATGTATTGGCGCATCTATGTTTCCGTTGAATCAATCCAGATGTGATTGTAAATGTTTAAAGGCCGGATCATTTGGTCTGGCAACCGTTTTAGTGAACCAAATTTGTTGCCGATTTGTGGAGTTGCCACCGAGCAATTATGGGATCCTCGGAATCCGTTCAAGTCAACTTTAATCCTTAGTCAGCTCAAAGCTGAGTGACATGGGGACCTAAAGACAGAGACTTGTACCCTTAAGCATTCCATGTCTAGAATGACTCTCATTGCCAATGGTTTCGGAGATCCGGAAACCCTAAATTCTGAGTAAGGGGTGAGGATACGTATTGGAAAGCCAACATCAGATAAACATCAACACCAAATCTCGCCCGCACATAGCGGCCTCTACTAATCAATCGGTGGGTGGACAACTTCGTTCTAATGGGGTGTAAATGCGATAACAACCATTGTTTTAACCATATACCTTTGATATGTCGGTCGTTTTAGGAGGAAGTAGATTGTCGTCGAAGTAAGTGTTTTTTACATTCTTTGTATACAATTTCACGTGACAAGCAGGCCATGTAAAGATGGACGTGGGATAGTAGAGAGTACTAGATTGTATTCGTATTAGAAAATCAGTTTATTACCTGGTATTAGTCGTTCTCGTGATATACCTTACCTGGTATTCAGCTTAAAGTGCGTTTGTACGACATTAATAGAGATGCCTCGAACCACGCATAAGGTTTGAGCATCTAGATTAATACGGGACTAGACAACGACTCATTTTTTATTAGCATTGGTTGTTTACATTTTGATTTCGTTGTAGGTGATTTAACATGCAATTATGGTCATAAAAGCGGTAAATCATGCGAAAGCAGTAAAGTGCGAACCATAAGTGTGGGCATGACATAGGTCCACCCCGACGCGGCCACGCGCGGGTTTTGGGAGGCGAATGAATCTCCATATGAGAATGGATCGAATTGAAATTTAAATCAAAGTTGGAGTCGCCACCGAACTTTGTGGGAGTTCGGGCCCGTTCGAACCCACTCTATGTCGTAGTGGGCTATGCACAAAGTATGGCCCATTCGGATGTCAGAGTTTATTGGGCTCGTCCCTTTGCATTTGATACCGATACCGACGTTATCGGATACCGTGTATTGAATGACTCTCGTGCGCCAACGGTTTCGGACATCCGGAAACCATGGTTCTGAGTAAGGGGGTGAGGGTACGTGTTGGGAAGTTCACAAAGAACACCCAACCCCGCCCGCACATTAGCGGCCTCTACTAAGATATCGTTTGAATCTAGAATACGCGTGTTAGTAATACGATGAATGATATGCAAACATTGTTCTGCCTAAACATGCGAATAATTGAATGGGTTGCTAAGTCGGTTTAATGCATCTAAAATTAACGTCAAAGTTGTTTTAGCATGCGAGGTTCGTTTTAGTACAATAAAACAAACAATGAAAACAAATCGCTAAAAACATGAACAAACGGGTTAGTAACGGTTTGTAAATCGAATAAAAGATATAGATACGATGACATGAATGATTTTGCAAAGATAATTCGCGTGATGGATTTAAGCACCAGTTGACCGAGGTCATGAAATTATTTATCAAGACCTGAAATATGCTGAAAAAACCCGCTATTTTGTTAAAGAAAAGATGTTCGAAGAATTAAGACGAAATAGTTTTTTCATGTTACGGATTTCAAGGACCCACGCGACCCGCACGAGGAGGGCGCGACTCGCACGAGGCACGTGCGACTCGCGTGGCGGACTGTTCTCAAGATCGTTTTTAGAAAATCGACAGTTTTATTAAATCGCGTACAAATATAGCATAATTTATACTCGACTTAAATATTGATACTCGTAATATTCGATGCTTGATTATAGAATCAATATCGGATATTTAGAGTGGAGTAAAAAATGTTGTTTAGAAAATCGTTTTGAATGTTGTTAAGACGAGATAATTCCTCCACGTTGTAATATCGTAATTACTCGGCTTCAACGGTATTATGCTTAACATGATTTGATGATTGATTCCTTTAGATCCAATATTCGACTATAGAGTCGATATCGAATCCTTAGGGACGATTCTTTATTGAAAATAGTACGATAATATCGATATTAAGAACGAGAAAATAAAAAACAAAAGACGTGACGACGACCCGTATAAAAAGACGGACGAATGAGAGAAAGAGAAGAAAAGAGAGAAGTCGGGATTTGTAACACCCTCAACCTACATGCTTTATTATCTCGAAAACGGACTCGTAGTACCGGCCTAGGCGCGGGAGCATTAAGATGTATATAGGTGAGTTATGGTGTGTATGGTTAGGGATTTGGCTAGTTTTGCTCTCGGGTTTGTATATGGTTTGCCTAAAATTGCCTAGGATTTCGGGTTGTGAATGGTCGGGAATCCTATAGGATTTCTAGAGGGAAGATCGGAATATAATATGCCTAGTATTGCTGGAATTCCGGGTTGTAATTTTGATGATGTGTGTTGATGTTGTAATTAATGTCGGGAATTATGTGTATGAATTGTGTGTGCAAGGGTGGGGTATTTATAGGATGAAATACCGACTTGGGATAGGAGATTGATATCTTGCAAAGGAAGAAAACAATCGGTTGAGATGAAGTGGGATTCCGTCTTTGGATAGGAAACGGTTACTTGCATGGGAAGAAACACCCGGTTTAGATGGAGTAGGCTTCCGACTTTGGATAGGAAAGGATTCCTACTTTGTAGCTGATATTTGTGTAGTATTTGACTTCGAGTCAGATTTTTGAAGTGGCGTGACAGATTTTAATGTCTCGAAAACATCTTTGACCGGGGTTTGACCCGGTTGCTAAAAGACGGTTTTGCCCTTGGTGTCGGTTTTGACCCAAATTAGTCTCATTTGACTGGAAACGACCCAATGGGCCTGGATTTAAGGTCTGTTTTGTGAGATTCTTACTCCGCTAAAAGCTCGTGCCGACTACTATTGATTCCGAGTTCGAAAATCGAGTGTATTAAGTCATGTTTGCGTCCGATCATCATCGGGTGTTTTTTGGAAACTGCTATAGACGCCTAGCGGTCAAAATGTGGGTGTCTACAGAGCCCCCACTCTGACTGAGGCTTGGACAAGGCGAAAGTCAGAGTAGCTACCAGGCCAATCGATGATTAAAACCTGGCAGACTTCCGATCGGGTCGTTTATAGTCCATTGGACTTGCGTAAAAGGGCTCGCCAGCCATAAGATAGAAATCATACCTGAGTTCTGTTGTCGGGAGTAGCTCCGTGGGGACTTGCTTCTGAAGCGGTGGGTGTATCTATATGTGGATACATCCCATCTTGGAGCTGCGCAGGAGCTTGCCTAAGAAGCTCTGGGTGTGTCCGTTTGCAGTCACATCCCGATCCGAAATTACGCGGGAGTCTGCCTAAGAAGCCCTGGGTGTGTCCGTTCGCTGACACGTCCTAACTCAGAATTATGCGGGGAATCAGACGTATTGTATAAGTCCTGGGTGCGCCTATATATGGGCCCATCCTGTGCTATTTCGGGAAAATGCCGCCTTGGGCTTTCCGCTAGGGAGATATGTGAGTTGCGCAGGCGCTGGGGAATAAAAACTTGATGTTCCTTTGGGAAGCCAAGCTGGTACCTGAAATGTTAGGTATACAGGCAGAAACAGCAAATATAGCAGATAGCAAGATAGCATACAGGAAATGCAGTTAGCATCTATAGACTGACTTGCGCTGGGGAAACTGATTTTTGCTTCATTTTCAAATCGAAGTCCTGAAAGCAACTCACGTGCTAGGAGATAGGTTTTCAAAATTGAAAGGGGTAGAAAAGAAATTTGCAGTTTAAATAGACTGAAATTTGACCTTGTTGAAAAGGATTTTCTCAAATGGCAAAGTTTTGCAAATTTTAAAGCGAAATTTGAAGAGAGAGGCATACCGACAGACTCGACTCTAGACTTGACAGGACGAGTTGACAGACACGAACCGAACTCTCGAGGGCTTGGACCGTGACTCGGTAGGGGGTGGGCCACCTAAGATGACAAGACTCTTAAGTTGCGCTATTTCGAAGCCTAGGCGAGTGGCAACACGGTCGTACATCGAAATGGGAAGGATGTGCTATAGAGGGATTGCAGTAATCTGTAATGAGACTGTTTTGCACGGCAGGACTTAGCAATAGCAATGTCGTAGTCTAGTATTCTTGATTTTTTTTGTTTTGGGGTACATTCCCAAAGTAGGTATTGCTTTGAGTCCTGACAGATTCTCGTCTTCGACTGAGCCGAGTACTAGGACACACTAATAGAAAGGAGGCTAGACTTGAAAGTCATTTGGATTAGGTGAGTGGATGGAGAACTTCTGCCTAGGAGAAGCCCCCAGGACGACAAAGCTAGTTGTTGAGAACATGACAGTGTCGAGGCCGGAATAATGGTGCTTTTTGAATGTGTGTCAATGTGGGTGGTTGTGCCTCTGTTGAAAGGCAGCCTACATATTCACGTGTAGTGAAATCAAACCAAGCCGTAGTTCAGTGATTGAAAGATATATTATGGTGCCTAGTTTACTAGGGCTTTGTGTGTAACTAGCCTTATCGATAGTGTAGGCTAGGTGCATTCCCAATGACGCCTTGATCAAAGGGCTAGAATGGTTAGGATGTTGATCCTGTGACTGTGAACGTTCTCCGGGATAGCCCCCAGAGGTGGTGTGAACTATTTGGGCATGTTCTATGCCGACTGCAAGTTGAGTTCCCGTGTTTGGGGTTGATAACTGGTTTGGATGTTTTTGGAAATTTGAAGCTAGGTGTAAGTGGCTTCGATGTTTTCAAAATCTGGAGCTCGATTTTGTGGAGCTAAGGCTTCAAGGGTAAGGTGTTGCAATGCGGTAGGAAAGGGAAAAGTCGAGTAAAAATGACTCAGACTTTGATTGGGCAGGTTTGATAATGCGGGATCTGGTTTCCATGTCTGGCCCTAAAGGTTAGGGTGTATCCTATGGAGCTTGAATCCTCAAAATTCTGGGCTGCCTCTTAGCCTAGGTCTCGAGAAGGTCTTGAGTGTTGTAATGTGGGAAGGCTAGATGTGGTGTTAGCTGACCAGCTTGATTATCTCTCCCCTATCGGATAGTATTGATAATTTTTGAATTGACCGTACCCTGGTCAAAGGACTTTTAATTGAGTTGACCGTTGACCACAGTCATGGGTTTTTGAATTCTTTTAGTTGACCTTTTTTGTTTATGATGGCCTGCTTTTTTGTTTTGGCCTTTTGCTTTTTCTTGGACTTTTGATTTTTTTTTGTCTAGTTTTTTTCTCTTCTTTCGGTCAGACTAACACCTAAGGTAGGGATTGGTTGATCTTATTGGAGGGGTGTTTTACTGTGAGAAATGGGCTTGCCTCCCGTCTTGAACCCAAACTAGGAGACTACCTAGATTTGTCATAGGATTCGATGCCGCTCCCTAAGGGTATTTATGTGGCTTTCTATGTCAGACATGGAACAGGTAAAGGAAAACACGGGTCTCGATTTCCTGCAGTCATTATAGATGTGCCTATGATAGTCACGTGCAAGTGCTCACAGCGTATGACGATGTTCATCATGTTCTCGGAAACACATAAGGAAAGTATATATATGAGAAATAAAACATTGAAAGCTGATTTTGTTGAATTTTGAAAAGAGGACAAAATACAAATGACGTTGACTCTGATTTGGAAATTCGGATGTAGGGTATCCTAGACTCGGACTCAGACTTAGACTCGAGTCAAATCCGGACTTTCGGATGCTCGGTTGGTTGTTTCTTTTTTTGGTAAGGTCTTTTATGAGAGAGCGACAGGTGTCACGACTCGCCTAAACTCGGCTTTGCGCAAATGCAAGAGAGGGAGTCAAACTAGACATGGCCCAGGGTGACGGGATGACAAAGACTCTTGGACCGGGATACTCGAACATTGACCTAGACAAAGTAACGACCGCGAATTAGACTCGATCCGTAGAAGGGTGAGTCCGAAAATGGGGTGACCGTGTTTGACTTCTCGGGTAGAGGACAGCCCCCGAGTGGGATTGAAAATTTTGTTAAGACTCAAGTGTTGGACGAGTAACCCTTAGACGTAAGGATCGCGAACCTTTTTTATAGGGTTATGCCTTGTAAAAGGTTGACCCGGCCTCGAGGAAAGGCTGACGGGGTAAGGGAAGAAACTTGCGATGTAAGATCGGCAGAGTTTCGACGCTAGAGACCCTTGACTCGACTCGAATAAGGATAGACCTTGTGATTAGGGTAGACCCTTAAGTTAAAGGACTTTTAAATTGGGATGACTCGACTAACGGATGCGAAAGATGGGCGAGATTCCTTTAGGAAAGGTCATGGGGACCGTCTTGCTGGAGGGAAAGGTCGCGTGAGACTTTCTAGTTTGGACTCGAGTGTGTAAACGGGCTTTCCTTATTAGGGGGTATGCCCTACGTTGGTGGGTCTTGCCTTAGTTAAATAAGGCGAACTGGGATAGGGAGGAAACCCGCGATATAAGATCGACGGAGTTTCGACGCTAAATATTCGATGACTTACGACACGACCCGACACTGCTAAATACGTGAAGTCCTAAGAAGAGGAAGTTTTTGAAATAGGATTTTTTTTTTTGAAGGCTCGAAAAATTAGGAGGAGGACCCGATTTTTCGAAAAAAATGGAGAAGCGTATCGGGCCGTGGGTTTGAAAGTTCGAAAATGTTTTCGAGTTTTGAAATGGACAGAATACCGGCCAGAAATAGGCTATTTTGAGTAAAATCGTAAATCCTAAATTCGGTATATGTCCGGGGTTTTGAAATTGGATATTTTGAAAAGGATGCAATTTTTGAAAATGATGGTTTTTGAAAAACGACCTTAGAAATCAAGTAGCATATAGTCACGCAAGCATTATAACGAGGCTATGTATGCTTTACACTAAGTCTCGGTCGGTCTAGATGGGGTCTATACCAGTGTACATAGCCTATCCGATAATCGGGGCGGACTTCCTAAGTCGAGTTGAGCTTAGAACATGCCGTAAAACTCATACGAATCTGCTATGAACACTTTTTGACATATCCAATTTCGACTACATCAATGGTATAGTGGGACGTCGGTCACCAGTACCGGCCTGGGAAAAGATGGGGTTATGCATGAAACGTAAAACTAAAACGCGTATTGTACTATTCAAATGATTTCTATTCGAGCCTCACCCTGAGGATGCCGATGGTAAGTCACGCATCAGTTAATCCCCAGCGGAGTCGCCAAATTGTGGACATGACATAGGTCCACCCCGACGCGGCCACGTGCGAGTTTCGGGAGGCAAATGAATCTCCATATAAGAATGAATCGAATTGAAATTTAAATCGAAGTTGGAGTCGCCACCGAACTTTGTGGGGGTTCGGGCCCGTTCGAACCCACTCTATGTCGTAGTGGGCCATGCACAAAGTATGGCCCATTCGGATGTCAGAGTTTATTGGGCTCGTCCCTTTGCATTTGATACCGATACCGACGTTATCGGATACCGTGTATTGAATGACTCTCGTGCGCCAACGGTTTCGGACATCCGGAAACCATGGTTTTGAGTAAGAGGTGAGGGTACGTGTTGGGAAGTTCACAAAGAACACCCAACCCCGCCCGCACATTAGCGGCCTCTACTAAGATATCGTTTGACTCTCGAATACGCGTGTTAGTAATACGATGAATGATATGCAAACATTGTTTTGCCTAAACATGCGAATAATTGAATAGGTTGCTAAGTCGGTTTAATGCATCTAAAATTAACGTCAAATTTGTTTTAGCATGCGAGGTTCGTTTTAGTACAATAAAACAAACGATGAAAATAAATCGCTAAAAACATAAACAAACGGGTTAGTAACGGTCTTTAAATCGAATAAAAGATATAGATACGATGACATGAATGATTTTGCAAAGATAATTTGCGTGATGGATTTAAGCATGCGTTGACTGAGGTCATGAAAATATTTATCGAGACCTGAAATATGCTGAAAAAACCCGCTATTTTGTTAAAGAAAAGATGTTCGAAGAATTAAGACGAAATAGTTTTTTCATGTTACGGATTTCAGTGACCCACGTGACCCGCGCGAGGAGGGCGCGACTCGCGCAACCATGCGACTAGCACGAGGCACGTGCGACTCGCATGGCGGACTGTTCTCGAGATCGTTTTTAGAAAATCGACAGTTTTGTTAAATCGCGTACAAATATAGCATAATTTATACTCGACTTAAATATTGAGACTCGTAATATTCGATGCTTGATTATAGAATAAATATCGGATATTTAGAGTGGAGTAAAAAAAGTTGTTTAGAAAATCGTTTTGAATGTTGTTAAGACGAGGTAATTCCTCGGCTTCTAAAAAAACAACAACCAGATTGGAGATTGAGGCATCATGGCCAAGTCTCCGGCCAGTTCTTCGCCGGCGCTAACCAACATCACTAGGAGAAAGAACAAACGCAGGGATGAGGATCCTAAGGGAGATATTTTGAATGATCGTGACAAGCCTTCCATGAACGTCCCTTTGAAGGAAAAATCCATGCACGATATTATGGGCATTCCACCCTACGTAATTGAGGATGAGGACGATGAAGGGGCGGCGTTATTGAATAAAGATGAGGAAGATCTTATCGGTATAGAAACAGTCAGGTTGGAGAATGAAGTAGGACAGGATGAAGGAGAATGGTTTACGAAACAAGGCAAGAAAGTGGTTCCGGTCATCAAGGAACAAACCATTCTCAAACTGGAAGAGGAGGATGTGGTCTCTGAACTTGAATACTGGAAATCTGCTGTCTATGGTTTCATTGTTGGAGCCTACCCGCCTTGGGCAGTTTTAGAAGGCTTTTTCCGACGAATATGGAAACATCACTCAATTGACAAGGTATCTTTCATGCCAAATGGGGTTTTTCTGATTAGGTTTCAAACGGAGGCAATGAAGATTATAGTACTTAACTCCGAGTTCTATATGTTTGATAACAAACCAATGATCATTAAGCCTTGGCAACCGGACATAGAACTTAAAAAGGAAGACGTGCAAGCACTTCCTACTTGGGTCAGATTTCATAATCTACCGTTGAAATGCTGGGGGGATTGCTTGCCGAATATTGCGGGGCTAATTGGTCCTTTCATAAAAAGAGATGATGCCACTGCAGCGCGCTCTAGACTGGGATTTGCGAGAGTTCTCGTGGAGGTCAAGATAGGTCAGAAGTTACCTTCTACTGTTCAGTTTCTAGATGAGAAGGGGACATTGGTTTCTATTCAAGTTGAATATGATTGGAAACCAGTGATTTGCTTGAACTGTAAGAAGATGGGACATGAGAAAGAAGTCTGCAAAGGACTGTCTAAGTCTAAGGAAGTGCCAAAGACTATGATTTGGAGGCCAAAACCTGATTCTAAACCTGCTAATGTTAGCATTAATGCGAGTTCTAACACTGGTAGCAAGCTTGTTTCTGGTGCAAATAATCTGATTTCGTCTAACGGGATCGAACCGCCTGCAAGAATAATTAACTATTCTGATAGCCCGAGGTTGGACAATCAAGATGACTTTCCCGCTTTAAGAAGACAAGGTCCTGACAAAGCAAGTGACCAGAGCAAGACAGATGGGCAATTGAGGGACAAGGAAGGAGATTCCACTGTCATTCCTGGAAGAAGTAGTGTTGCAAAGGAAGGGGAGGTAGTTGTTAACCTTAACTCTCAATGAATTTAGGTTTTTGGAATGTTAGAGGTTTGAATAAAGTGAAGAAGCAATTGGAAGTAAATAAGATACTTCTTAGTTGGAAAGTTGGTTTTTTTGCATTATTAGAGACCAAAATAAAGGCTGTGAATCAACACAGAGTTAGGAGTTCTATATTTAATAATTGGAGTATTGTTACAAATAACCATGTTCATGAGAGAGGCAGAATATGGGTTCTCTGGGATCATCAAAAATGTGAAGTGCAACCTTCATTGTGCTCTGATCAGCTCATTCACTGCAAAGTGAATGATTTAGTCTCAGGAAACGTGTTTTGGGTAACGATGGTATATGGTTTCAATGGAGTTCATGAGCGTGAGTCTCTTTGGGCAGACCTTAGGAGGCTGGCTGCAAACATCAATGAGCCATGGCTGGTGGGGGTGATTTTAATTGCGTCCTGAATTCAGACGAGAGACTGGGTGGGAACTTCTCTTTGGCTGAAGCGGAACCTTTCCAAGAATGTATATCTGATTGTTCGTTGATAGACTGTCCGGCTATAGGGGCATTTTATACCTGGAACAACAAACAAAAATCGGAGGATAGAGTTTATAGTAGGTTGAACCGATGTCTTGTTAATCAGGAATGGTTGGACCTAAAGGAAGGCTATAAGGCACATTTCTTGCCTGAGGGACTTTTCGACCACTGTCCGTGTCTTATCAGGAGGAATGTGGAGCATAGCAGTAACAAAATATCCTTTAAATACTACAACATGTGGAGTAAGGCGGATGGATTTGATAAATTGGTGTCAGATGATTGGCAGAGTAGCATTAGGGGCACTAAACAATTTTGCCTTGTGAAAAAACTGCAAAGACTGAAGAGTCCACTCAAGAACCTCAACAAAGCCCAGTTCTCTGATATTGAGAATAGAGCAAACATTGCCCAGGTGAAACTCGCTCAAATTCAGAAAGAGTTAGCATTCAACCCTTCAGATATTTTGTTGAGGGAACAGGAGAGAGCAGCCCACGAAGAGTTCCAGTTCCTAGATAATGCTCAATCAGAATTCTTGCAGCAAAAGGCTAAATGCCTTTGGATTAAAGAAGGTGATCAAAATACTGCTTATTTTCATGGGACTCTGAAATCTAGGAGAGCGAAAAATGACGTGCATCAGATACAGGATGAGCGAGGGGTGATCCATGATAGTCAAGAGGGGATTCAACGATCATTCCTGGAGTTCTATCAACGATTATTAGGCTCTAATGCTGATACCACTGCTGTTAAGAAGAAAATAATTGAGCAAGGAAAGGTGTGCCATCTGAAACATCATGATATACTAAATCATCTAGTGTCAAAAGATGAAATTAAGCAAGCCATTTTTAGCATTCCTGATGATAAGTCCCCGGGTCCGGATGGTTACTCAAGCAATTCTTCAAGGATACGTGGCATATCATGGGCGAAGATGTCACAGGAGCGATTGAGGACTTTTTCAACTCGGGTTTTTTGCTTAAACAGCTTAACACCACCGCTGTCACACTCATTCCCAAGGTTGAAAGACCTAAGACCGTGATGCAGTTTAGACCGATAGCCTGCTGCAATGTGATCTATAAAGCTATCTCAAAGATCCTTTGCTCGAGATTATCTGAGGTACTTCCCGACATTATTTAACCTGCTCAGGGGGGTTTCATAAAAGGGAGAAGCATCATCGAAAACAACCTGATTTGTCAGGATATAATCAGACTGTATAGCAGGAAAGTGTATCACCTTGTTGTCTATTCAAGATTGATATTCAAAAAGCTTACGATACGGTTGAGTGGAGCTTCCTGAATCAGATGCTGATACAGCTTAATTTTTCTCAACGATTCAGAGAGTTAGTGATGCAATGTGTTTCTTCAGCCACCTACACATTGAACCTGAATGGGAACAGCTTTGGTTTCTTTCCAGGAAAGAGAGGGCTCAGACAAGGTGATCCGCTCTCACCGCTCCTTTTCACCATTTGTATGGATTATTTGACTAGATTGTTGAAATATACAACTAGTACTATGCCGTTCAGTTTTCATCCATTATGCAAGAACTTAAGACTAATCAATCTTATGTTTGCGGATGACTTACTCTTGTTCTCGAAAGGGGATGTTAATTCCATGATGGTTCTACTGCGTACGTTCTCTACCTTTTCTGATTCTTCAGGGTTACGGATGACTAAGGGGAAGTCGAGTGTTTATTTTAATGGAGTAAATGATGCTTTGAAGGCAGATATTATCAAGGTCTCTGGCTGTATTGAAGGTACTCTTCCATTTCGCTATTTGGGAGTCCCCATTAAGACTACCAAGCTGTCTATACTAGATTGTCAACCGATTGTTAACAAGATTGTGGAGAGAATTAGGAGACTTGGGGCAAAAAAGCTATCATATGCGGGTCGATTAACATTGATTAAGAGCGTCCTATCCACTCTACATAACTACTGGGCTATGATTTTCATCCTTCCTTCAGCTGTGATGAAAAAGATAGACAATATCTGTAGGAACTTTCTATGGGACGGGCAGGCTGATTATCATAGGGTCCCTCTTATCTCTTGGGATAAGATTTGTGTTCCTTTTAGAGAAGGGGGGCTGAATCTGAATCAGGGTACAGTTTGGAACAAAGCGGCGATCGGGAAAATGGCTTGGTGGATTGCTAGTAAACAAGATGGATTATGGGTCCAATGGATTCACCAAATTTACTTAAAGGGAAAAGATTGGGAAGATTACAGTCCTAGTCATGATTCTTGTTGGTATTGGAAGAAAGTGTGCCAAATTCGAGACTTGTTGAAGCCGGCTTACAGCAGCAACGCCTTGAATGTACAAGGAGCGAATGTCTTTTCAGTAGCGAAGGCTTACGAATGGCTAAGGAAAAAACACGAGAAAGTTGATTGGTGCGGTTTAGCATGGTCCAGATGGTCGGTCCCTAAACATAGACTAATGGCGTGGCTAATCCAACAGAAGGCATTGAACTTAAAAGACAGACTCCATAAATATGGTGTTACCGACAATGACAGGTGTGTTTGCTGCGATGCCCTTCCTGAAACGATTTAGCATTTGTTTCTGGAATGTGACTACGCTAAGCGGGTTGTAGGTGCTGTTTGTGAGACGGTTTCAGCCATCCACAAGATTGATATGACGAATGAAGGGAGGAAAAGAATGAAAGGGACCAAATTACAGCGAGCTATAAAGAATGGTCTAATTAATTCGATCACATATCATATTTGGATGCAAAGGAATATAGCTAGAGTTGAAGGTGTCCTCCTACATCCTGAGAAGTTGGCTACTCGGATTAGTAAGGATTTATTTGATTATTGCAAAAGCAGATGTAATCAAAGGTTTAGTAACAAGGATAGAAAGTTCATTACGAGCCTGCTAGGGCAGCTGATTTAATGTAAAGATGTAATTATTTTTTCTCATTAATATATACTTACCTATTCCCAGAAAAAAAAATTACTCGGCTTCAACGGTATTATGCTTAACATGATTTGATGATTGATTCCTTTAGATCCGATTTTCGACTATAGAATCGATATCGAATCATTAGGGACGACTCTTTATTGAAAGTAGTACTCTTTGACCGGGGTTTGACCTGGTTGCTAAAAGACGGTTTTGCCCTTGGTGTCAGTTTTGACCCAAATTAGTCTCATTTGACTAGAAACGACCCACTGGGCCTGGATTTGAGGTCTATTTTGTGAGATTTTTACTCCGCTAAAAGGTCGTGCTGACTACTAATGATTCCGAGTCCGAAAATCGAGTGTATTAAGTCATGTTTGCATCCGATCATCATCGGGTGTTTTTCGGAAACTGCTATAGACGCCTAGCGGTCAAAATGTGTGTGTATACAATAAGTAAATCATGTTGTATGAGAAGTTGCACCCTCAGAATGTACACCAAACGAAGTACGATGTGCAGACAATTTAAGAACGGATCTTATAACGACTACTCGAATTTGATTTAGGTGTTTTAGTAATTAGGGTTGAAGTTGTGAACGTTACATATTTTAGACGAGTTGGTCTTCGCTGAGCCAAACAGGAGTAAGGGTTGTACATCATTTGGAGTGCAAGTGGCAAACGTGTCGTGGAATTAGTATCCACATTAGTCAGACTTGACGATATCAAAATACATAATTAAAATACATTTTTTAAAGTTTGATTGAGATGACAACCTAGTGACGATATCGACTTAGACGGATGAACTCCTTAGGGTCTTGTGCCAATTTTGGCAGAGCTTCGCTACTGTGGGAGGCAAGTCGATAAATCAAGACAGGTGCCCTTTTTCGTTCTTGTCGGGTAGGAACCCGAGGAACTACGAAGAGTAGTACTGATTTTTAGAATGTGAATCGCGAGGAGATAACGATCGAGTGGAATGTTCCTAATGTCGTGGAGTGCGACGCTAGAGAAAGAGCTGCGAGTTTTGTGGAGCTCTTGAGAGGGGAAGAAGTGTTGTGTCGATTATGAGCGGAGGAGGGGGTATATATAGTTTTTCTCGTAGTTTAATACGAGATTTTGAGAGCGGCACATCAGGCGACCCAGGATTGAAGCGCCTGGCCTCGGGCGACCCGATTCCCAGGCATGTCTCGTCGTGTGCGTGAGATTTTGAAGATATGATTTGAAAAGGTTTCCAAGGCGGAGATATACATGATCTGCCTATTACTTGCTTCCCAAGGGTTCTAAAACCCTGCCCTAGCACGCGCCGATAGGCCTTGGGTGCGCATCCCGAGGTTCGACTCACTTTGATGCGTTGACTCAGGTTTGACTTTGCATTTCGGGACCGATTCGGTGCCCCGGAGTCGGAATTGACTCTAGTTACTGTTGACGCGACCGTAATGACACAACTAAGACCGTCTTGATGTTGAATTAATTTCTTCGAGTAATTATTTGATCTATTCTTAAAAAAGTCATCTAAAACATCATAAAATCGTGTCATGTTGCTGTCCGATTATCATCGGGTGTTTGTTGGACGCTCCAGTAGCCACCAGGTCCAAATCTAGGTGTCTGCAGGATTTATACGCTATCTTGTCAATAACTTGCTTCCCAAGGGTTCTAGAACCCTGCCCTAGCACGCACGCGCTAATGGGCCTTGGGTGCGCATCCCGAGGTCCGAGTCGGTCTGATGCGTTGACTCGGGTTTGACATTGTGTTTCGGGACCGATTCGAAGCCCCGGAGTCGGAATTGACTATAGTTATTGTTGACGTGACCGTAATAACACGACTAAGACCGTTTGGATGTTGAATTAACTTCTATGAGTAATTATTTGATCTGTTCCATAGAAAAATCATCTAAAACATCATAAAATTGTGTCGTGTTGCAGTCCGATCATCATTGGGTGGTTGTCGGACGCTCCAGTAGCCACCATGTCCAAATCTGGGTGTCTACATGATGTTGACATTGTCATTAAAGATTTCGCATCTCAGAATTCTCATAGATCTAAATTTTTACGAGTTCTTAATATATGTATTGACACTGGCATAAATTTTTGAACTTTGATATTTAGAGGGGCCCCGTTTAAATATTTTGCCTAGGGCCCCTGAAAGTTCAGGACCGGCCCTGAGCAGGTCTGACTATTCATAGGTGAGTAAAATCGTCAATGTAACGTCTAATATATAAGATAAAATATAGTCACGTGGGATCTTGTTTAAATTGTCAAATCAAGTACGTTATAAATATCAAATTTTTATAATTATTATAAATACGTAACTAAAGATATAGACAAGAAAATGTGCATTGGCAAGTGTGAAAAAGTAAATTCAATGAATCAAATGGAACGGAGGGAGTATAAGATAAAAGATAGTCATGTGTGATCTTGTTTAAATCGTCTAATCTAATACATTATGAATATCAAATTTTTATAAATTTTTGTAATACAGAACTACAAATATAGTCATATAGACAAAAGAAAACGAGCATCGATGTATGTGCATAAAGTAAGGGTCCGTTTGGATAGAGAGAGAGGAAACAAGTTTCTTTGTTTGGTTAGGAGAATGGGGGTGAGGGATTTGAAGGGGAGAAAAATTAATCCCTCTATTTCCCTACTCAAAGGCAAATCATTTCTCCACCTAAAGAGACAAGATTTGGAGGGAAAATCCATGTCTTTCATTCCCCTTCCCTCCTTCCCCCTTGCTTCCCTTTCCCTCTTATTTTCTTATCCAAACACACCCTAAATGTATTAAAATGAGTGGAAAGGAGGGATATTGTCTTAATAGACCGTTTTACAAGATATTTACTCTTTGTTCATATCATTGTTGTCAGAATTGCGATTCGATCCTATGATTTTACGATCTAAATTTGCTTGACAGATCCAGGATCTTACAATTCTATCATGGTTGTAGAATCTTACGATCCTATATTAATTTGAAATTTTCTAAAGGTAGTATCTGTTGGAATTATGCTTCAAAAGAAGCTATTTGTTGTCTATTTTTTTGTGATGACATACACAATGAGTAATGGTGATGTATGATACTTGGATACTTGGAGGCCAATTACTTACATCATCTTCATGACATCCTTTTCTTATGTCACACCATAACATCCATGGTGATGTGTTGTGTTTGGTGGCCAAGTACTTTAGTTTATAAATAGACATCAAATCCCATCATTTTCATTCATCCAAAAATCCATCTTCTACTTCTCTTTCTATCACAAAAATATTCTCTCAAAAATATTATCAACAATTTATAGTTTGTGTGGAATATTGGCAATGATTTTGGTAGTAACTCATCTACGGTCTTGCCTACACAAAATATTGTAGCGGTTGTGCAATCTTGGGGGTTGAATGTCAAGGAGTCCATGTGTAGTAGATGGGACATAATCAACTTTAGGACAGTGACCTCAAGTCACGTCACAACCTTTCATCTAAGATAATATTATTCCTCTTTTCCATCTTATTTATTTATTCACCACTCGCCTAACAATCTAAAATCGATTATTGCTCTTTAATTTTTATTATGGCTAGTAGTGAAGCGTATAAGGCTATTCCGTTAACATCTACCATGCTGACTAATCCCATAATTCCTGATATGTCAAAACATGACCCATTTGACGAAAAAAATTATAAAATATGATCCAACAAAATGGACTTTTTTCTAGGTCAAATAGGTGTAGACTATACTCTAGCTAATATTCAAACCCCTGAAAATATTAGGAGGGATTTTGAGAGGGATAATAAAACTTGTCGAGGAATGCTCCTCCATTATATGACTTCCGTCTTATTTTTGATATATAGCAAGTTTAAGTCGGCTAAGGAAATTTGGAATGCTCTGAAATTAAAATATGGGAGCGAAGATTTTGGGTCTAAGAAATATGCTTGTAGCCAATGGCAAGCTTTCAAAATGTCTGGTGATAAACCTATCTTAGACCAGCAGGTTCATGAATATGAAAATTTGTGTTACGAAATCGCTCCCGAGGGAATGAAAATCTGTGAAATATTTCAAGCCAACTATCTGCTTGACAAACTTCCCTCGTCTTGGCAAAATTTTGTCCACAATATGAAACATAAACAAAAAGATTTTTCCCTCCTCGAACTTGTATCTCATATAAAAGTCGAGGAGCAGAATAGGGTTTAGACTAAGGGAAAATGAGTTGAACACTCTTCATCTACTGCTAATTTGGTCGAATCTAAGAAAATAGTCATAAGCGGCAGAAAAATTCTCACAAAGGTACTAACAAATATTATGGGCCTAAACAAACTGAACAGTTCAAGGAAAGTGGAAATAATAAAAGAGAATTTAAGAGAAATTGCTTCACATGTGGGAAAATAGGACATGTGTTAAAATTCTGTCCAGAAGGGTTTAAATATAAACGCCGAAAAAAATAAGCCACAAGCACACCTAGCTGTGTCTGATTCAGAAGAAATCATACCTTCTGTAGTATCTAAAGTCAACTTAGTTAGCAACTTGTCTGAATGGGTATTGGATACGGGTGCTACAATGCACATCTGCTTCGACAAGAACATGTTCAAGGAATATTCTGAGGTTACCGGAAATGAGTGTGTATTTATGGGTAACTCTAGCTCCGTTAAAGTTCATGAAAAGGGCAAAGTCGTGCTCAAACTAACCTCAAGAAAAACTCTTGAAGTTAACAATGTGCTGCATGTACCCGACATTAGAAGGAATCTTATCTCCGGGTCATTACTTAATAAGGTTGGTATCAAAATGACCTTTGAATCCGACAAACTTGTACTCACTAGAAATGGTAATTTCATTGGGAAGGGATTCTGTAATGGTGGTTTATTTGTCCTCAATGTTGAGGCAATTAATAAGAATGTTCCCGCTTTTGTTTATATTGTTGAGTCTGTTTCTCTATGGCAGTCTAGATTAGGACATGTGAATATCGACTCGATTAAATGACTTAAACAGCAGAACCTCATACCTCAATTTAGTAGCACATGTTTTAATAAATGTGAAGTATGTGTTGAGGCTAAACACGCAAAGGCGGTGTTTAATAAATGCATAGAACGATCTAGTAGTCTCCTAGAACTAATTCACTCTTACCTAGGAGATTTTAGAAACTCAATGAGTAGAGGTGGGAAGCACTACTACATAACGTTTGTAGATGATTTCTCAAGATACACCAAGGTCTTTTTATTCAGTACAAAAGATGAGGCTGAGGAAAAGTTCATGATTTAAAAATCAAAGGTAAAAAATCAATTAGATCTACAATTAAGAGAGTTAAATCTGATAGAGGTGGAGAATATGATGGGAATCCACTAAAGAGATTTTGCGAGTCTAGTGAAATTATTCACGAATACACAACACCTTATCCTTCACAAAAAAATAGGATAGCTGAGAGGAAAAATCGGTCACTAAAAAAATATGATGAATGCAATACTAATTAGTTTCGGTATGCCTGTCAACATGTGGGGTGAAGCAATGTTGTATGTGTGTCATATTCTCAACCAAGTTCCACACAAGAAAACTGGTAAAACACCTTATTGGTTATGAAAATGTTATCCACTTAACCTTAATTATCTGAAAGTGTGAGGGTGTTTAGGTAAGATTGGTCTTCCAGAATTTCAAAGGAACAAAATTGGGCCTAAAACCGTAGACGCAATATTCATTGGTAATGACGCCAATAGGGCTGGCATATTGTTTGATTCTCAAGGATTCATCGGGTTTTGGACCCATTAGAGAGTCAAGAGATGTTGAATTCTTTGAGCACATTTTTCAAATGATAATTGGTACGAGAAAGAGTGTGGCAGTTACACCTAGTGGTTCAACTCAATCTTCTGCTGCTACAGAGGAAGTAGTAGAGCCTAGGAAAGGTAAACGTGCCAGGACCCAAAAGATTTTTGGTTCAGATTTCGCCATGTTGATTGAGAATAGGTGCTTGAGTGAACATGAGGTGAGTGTCTTCATACTTCAAGAAGACCCCAGAACATACAAAGAGGCTATGCAATCTTTGGACTTGACTTTTTGGCTTGAGGCCATAAACTATGAAATTGATTCAATAAAGAATAACCACACCTGGGTATTAACCGAGCTTCCCAGGGGTTGCAGAGCTTTGAGTAATAAGTGGGTTTTCAAACGGAAACTCAAAAGAGATGGGCCAATTGATAAATACAAGGCAAGATTAGTGGTTTTTGGAAACCAACAAACAAAGGGGCTGGATTTCTTTGATACATATTCACCCGTGACTAAGGTAACTACAATCAGAGCCTTGATAGCACTTGCATCTGTCCATGATCTGTCATACATCAGACGGATGCTAAGACTGCATTTTTAAATGGCGATTTGCACGTGGAAATTTAAATGAAACAACCTGAGGAATGTATGATCCCCGGTCAAGAACATAAGGTGTGCAAATCGGCCATATCATATCATTATATGGCTTGAAAGAAGCCCCAAAGCAATGGTATGACAAGTTCAACAAAACCATTACATCAAATGGCTTCGTGGTAAATGACTTTGATTCATGTGTGTATGCCAAAGATGATGAAAATGGTTGTGTGATAATATGTCTTTATGTGGATGGCATCCTTATCTTCGGTACAAACATGAGGGTTGTAAATGAGACGAAGAAATTCTTGAGTTCATGCTTTGATATGAAAGATATGGGTGAAGCCGATGTAATTCTTGGTTTAAAGATCACGAGGACTGAATCCGGGTTGTGCTTAAGTCAATCTCGCTACGTTGAGAAAATTCTGAAGAAGTTCAATCAATTTGATAGCAAGCCTTTGCACACTCCTTATGATTCCAGTATATATATCTAACCAAGAATATCAATGACAACGTGTCTCAAGAAGAGTACGCGAAAGTGATCGGGAGTCTCATGTTTTTGATGAACTACACTTGACACGACATAGCTTACACTGTTAGTAGATTTAGCAGATATACACATAACCTGGCAGAGATCATTGGGATGTCTTGATAAGATTACTGATATACTTGAAGGGCACCATAGATTGGGGTTTACATTATCAATGAACACCGTTTGTATTGGAAAAATATTATGATGCCAAATGGGTATCTGGGAATGACGAGATACACTCTACTAGTGGCTATGTGTTTACTCTAGCTAGTGTTGTTGTATCGTGGAAGCCGCCCAAACAAACCTGCCTTGCGAAATCGACAATGGAATCTGAGTTCATTGCTTTAGCCTTGGCAGGAGAAGAAGTTGAATGGCTACGGGGCCTTCTAGCAGATATTCCTTTGTGGGGAAAGCCGACTCCTTTGATTTCCATGCACTGTGATTCTCAAGCTGTAATTGGGGTAGCTAACAATCAAGCGTATCATTGTAAAAAGAGATATATTCACTTAAGGCATGGAATTTTGAGAAATCTGATCAGAGATAATGTGATATCACTTGAGTATGTAAAATCTAAGAGGAACATTGCGGATCCTCTCACTAAAGGCCTCTGCAGAAAGATAGTGTTGGAGTCAGCACTAGGAATGGGATTAAAACCTGTAATAGAGTAACTTCTGATGGATACCCGTCTTAATTAGCTTAAGTTCAACATGTTAAACGAAGTCACAAAGAACTCATGTTGTATAATACTACGACCATTCCTACTAATATATTTGAGATGTAGTATTTGTGTCTTTACTGACATTGTTTCGAGGATGAGATCTCGCTCTTAATGAATTCATAGTCCTTGTAAGGATGGTCTGTGAGAGGCAGACTTGATGGATTCGCCGATTGTTTTTAGGATGAGCTTTCGATCTTAATGAGTTCATAGTCCTTTGTATGGATGGTCTGTGAGAGGTAGACTTGATGAGCTCACTGATGTGAAAAAGGATGAGTTTTTACTCTTTATGAGTTTATGTCCATTGTGTGGATAGTTTGTGAGAGACAGACTTGATAAACTCACCTACGTGAATGTGGGGGGTTCTTGCCCTACTCCCAAGAGATTTTCAGGCTTGAATTTTTAGAGGTATTCATGAAATACCAGGATGTATTGTGTGGGCACTTGGCTAGTCCAAGTAAAAGATATTTATATCGAAAAATTCATGGGATGAGTTCATGGATGTCGTGAGTTTCTACCTTAATTTGAGATTAAATAAGTGTGCAATGGTCTTAAAACCAACTATGTTTGAAGGTTAAAGACTTAGTTCCACCTAGAATGACGGTAGGTTTAAGATCGTTGTATGTCACTGGGTGCTGGTTAAAGTCCACAAGACACCAGCATCTCAACGCTAAATCTTTGTTGCCAAATTGCACTCTTTCTTCGCGTCTTCTTTTGAAACATGTGGGGGATGGTTGGAATTATGCTTCAAAAGAAGCTATTTGTTGTCTACTTTTGTGATAACATACACCAAGAGTAATGGTTATGTATAATACTTGGAGGTCAAGTACTTACATCATCTCTCTGTCATCCTTTACTTATGTCACACCATGACATCCATGGTGATGTGTTGTGTTTGGTGGCCAAGTACTTTAGTCTATAAATAGACATCAAATCCCATCTTTTTCATTCATTCAAAAATTCATCTTCTACTCTCTTTCTATCACAAAAAAATGTTCTCTCAAATATATTATTAACAATTTATAGTTTGAGTGGAATTTTGGCAACGATTTTGGTAGTAACTCATCTATAGTCTTGCCTACACAAAGATCGTAGCGGTTGTGCCATCCTGGGGGTCGAATGCCAAGGAGTCCGTGTGTAGTAGACGGGCATAATCGACTTTAGGACAGTGACCTCAAGTCACATCACAACCTTTCCTCTCAGATAAGATTATTCATCTTTTCTGTCTTATTTATTTATTCACTACTCGCCTAAAAGTATCATAATACGATCATACTGTCATACGATCCAATTTCGTAGTAAAAAAACTATTTCTTCCGTATCTATATGTTCGTCCCCTTTCAATATAGATACGGAGGGAGTAATTTATATTTTCATATAATGACATCATAAAACTCAAATTTTTTCTATGTAGTTAAAACAAGTTCATAGAATGATACTTATTAAAATCATTGATTATGAATAAATATTAATAAATGAGTAATTTGTAAAAGAAGGTAATACTGCTTGACTATTTCATAAATCGATTCTACAATTTATACAATGCTTAAAGACTCTCCTACTTCCTAGAGACATAAGTACAAGGATATACATAAATGCAATTACAAAGAACTGGGCTAGTCTAACAAGGGGGCACTACTACAAAACATCAAATAGACAACTGTTTTTTTTTTTTTGCAATAGACAACTGACTTACAACAGTTGATTAGTTTGTAATTGTATATTACTCTAAGCATAGACATCTGTTTTAGAACAGTTGTCTATTGGTTAATAGACAACAGTTTTAAACAACAGTTGTCTATTACGTATATAGACAACTGTTTTCTAAAACAACAGTTGTCTATTATGTATATAGACAACTGTTTTTCTAAAACAACAGTTGTCTATATACATAATTGACAACTGTTTTCTGAAATACGTATATATAGATATGTGCTTATATACATATTCATATTTTATGTTTTTTTAATAATTCTGAAATACGTACATATTAACAAACCATAAAAAAAGAATACCAGAGCAAATAATTGAACAAAAGAAGTTACATTTTTATAAAATCCAACATCCAAAAGATACATAAAATCATTATCTAACATCCAAAATCCAAAAGGTACACATAAAATCATTAACCAATGTCCAAAAGTACCTAAAACCATAATCCAACTAAGACCTTGTCCACATAAGGTAATCCAATGCATCATATACGACTAATTATTAAGAAAATAATCCGCCCATAATCCACGAACCTCGTCAATATCTTCTTGAGAATATGGCATCATATCGTTGAAATGCTACAAAATCAATAATATAAATGAACTAATTATTTTGTTTCAATTATGTGCATAAAACAAATGATTGAAACAAGTGAAAGTTTGAAAACCCAAGTCTTACCTCATTGACGGTTCTCTTCAAATCAGAACGAGTGATAATTTCAATCATATATCTCATCACGTAATAACCGCACTCTGTTTTCCGAGCATGAGGAGCCGACTACATTGCAACAAGTATAACAAAGTGTAAGAGTCGTACAAATGAAAATGTTCCAAAATCACCTCATTCTTATGTCCCGTCACCAGAACACTCTCATTCATAACAGTCGATATATACGAAAGCATAGCAGTAACAAGGGATTCACAGGATGTGTAGAACTTAACCAAAACAACACCATCCCTGGTCTAGGGATTCACCGTACCCGCACGCAAACCAATTGTCATTGTTTCAGATTCTGGTACCACAAAAACAACAAGATCAAACCCAACTGTTGAAAAAACAGCAGCAGTTAGGACCCAAAATGAGTTCAAACAAAGACAAGCACATCAAAGTAGAAGGAAGGGGTAGAAGGATTAGGACCCATGTTCGGTCCGTTAAAGAAGTGAGCTTGGACACAACATTCTCCAAATTTACAATGAGTGGGCCCATGAGATCGTCCCAAACCTATTTACCTTTCACACTTGATCCAACCATGTCCATGTTTCCGATCCAAACCCACAAATCCGAACATATCCGACCCGAACTGTTCCGTGCTCACAGGTCACAACCCTATACCAATTACTCGAGCAAGTAAACAAAGAACATCACCAAAAACAACAAAAAAAACAAAAACAACAAGAAAGATGTCAGGCAAATGTGGCAAGGGTTTGATGGCTGATCTTCAGGTTCTTTCTCTATCTATCTTTCTTCTGGGTTGCTTTCATCTCATCCCCTTTTGTTAGAAAAATCTACACTTGTTTCTCTGGTTTCCAAGTTTTAATCTTTGGTAGGGTTCTACTCTCGCTCCGTCTCGTTTATTTGTTGTCCTTTAATTAAAATACTTCTCTATGATTGTGTTTACATCAAATTTGGTTGTTTTTCTTCTGGCAAAAGTTCAGTTCTTTCATATATTCCTCATTGATTTAGGGATTTAGGTTTAAGGGTTTAAAATTCTAGGGTTCTAGGGTTTTATACCATGGTTACCGGATTCCCTTAGGAAACCTAGCAAACATCGTATACTCGCTGAGTAATTGCAGGCACGAATAAATTGACAGCAGCAGCATGTTATCATGACAAATAGTATCATGGTACACGCCTAAAATTTAAAAACCACGCCAATCACCAAATATCAGATTTCAAGATTTAGTAATGAACAGAATCTGAGTTCCAAAAAATCAGTCTCATGGTCAATTTGGTTCTTTGGATAAGTAGTCCCACATGTGGGAATTATTTCAAGAAAAGTGGAATTAACCGTCCAATTTAACATAGAGATGAGTAAAAACATACAGGTGCAATATACTCTTCAGTTCCAACAAAAGAGTTGGATTGAGTCACTGGTTCTCCAACAAATATTGGCGTTGGTTGGCTGCTTGATCTCCTTTTCTTCTTCGGTTGAGGAGGCTTTAACACCTACAAACAAACAAACTTCAAAATATATGAATGGAAATAACACAAATCATTGTTTGCAATTATGAATGGAAAAAAAAAAGATTCAACGATTAAATCATGGAAATATAAGCAAGTTCCATTCACATGACGAAATATTTTAGTCATTTGAAACCGATGCTTTATTTCACGTTCTGCATTATGATTAATTTACTAAAAGGCCACCATCGAATTTTGTTCGCCCTACTGGTGATTTCATCACCTATCCAATATGCAATGTTCGAGTTTCTGCTATGCCTGCTCTTTATGTGTTTAACTGTTTATTGCTACTATATTGTTCATAATAATTTTCCTTCAACAGAGTCAGCATTTAAAAGATAGAATCGAGTTTTATTGTCTTTCATATGGCCTGTAGTTCACAATAAGTTGTAAATTACGACATTATACCATGTTCAACTTCGGTTGCATCCAAAGAAAAATTGTTCAACTCACCAGGGGGGCGTATGATAAAGGGACTGCCTAGTGGCTAGAGTTAGCTCTTCTGTATCACCTCAGATCATCTGAGTATCTGACTTTGATATGATCAAAGACTAAGAATCATATCTAAATTACTACACTTTCTTTTGAAACAATACTAATACACATTTTGTTAATGCACTTCATTCTTTTTCAAGTTTTCATAGGTCAGATTGCCAAGAAAAACAATGGGTTTAAATCCAGGACATATAGTGTAAAAGTTCATAAAAATGTTGATCAAAAGTCGAATGAAAAGAATATAAATAAGATAGAGAATAGATTTTACCGTAAGACTGAAATCAAGTGTCGGCTTGTCACGATCAGTAAGATAGGATAGGCAGGTCTTCATTCATAGAAGGATCATATCGAAATTGCAAACAATGATTTGTGTTATTTGTAGGATCATATCGAAAATATTTTAGTTTAGCAGTTAAGACTAACTATCATGGAAAATAGGTGCAAACTCGTAAGTTTGAATTCGTCTTCTCCTATATTGTAATGCGACCAAGAAAAAAACCTATCACAGGATCATTAAAAGTTTAAGCATAAACTTAAAAATACAACTATTCATCGTACAAGTTAAGACCTTGAGATTCAGATTTTGCAAAAAAAAACAGGGGTGAGACTTGAGCGAGTTCCCTTATGATTTGCCGTAAATATTTATTTATACAAATTTTCAAATCTGTTGGTCAGCCATCTGCCCGTGTTAGGTGGTCTTCGCAGTTAGCACAGTTGACGATTCAGGCCGCTGCACTGCATACTACTGTACTATAAATCTGATACTCCATATGCAATCACGCAACTGACACAACTCCCCTCTAAAATATACTCCTAAACGGGATCAACTAACAGTTCTCCTTTACACAGTAAGAGATGCACCATTGTCTGCAGCTGATAGATTGAGTATCAACTAACAGGCTCCAATCCAGGCATTTGTGCTCATGTCATCCAGTTTTCAATCTAATGAACCACTCGAGCTAGAGCAAATGACATAACGCCATATGAACATAAATAATAGCTATATGATTACCAGTTTCCAAACTAACGAAACACTCAGCAAACGAAACAACGACGAAATATGATGAAGTAAGAGTGATTACCAAAGAAGAGGCAAAATAGAGAAGAAGAAGGAACAACAAAACAATGATGAAGAGCGAAGAACAGCGACGAAACTCAGAAGGGATGAAGGACAGCGGGAACAGCGACAAATAGAGAAGAAGAAGGACGAATAGGCTTCGAAATTAGGGTTAGAGCGACGAAGAGCGACATGATTGAGCGACGAAGAGCTTCAAAATTAGGGTTAGAGAAATAATTGGGGATCTGGAATAATTTTGGGTTAGAGGAAAAATTGAGAAGATAGGTTGAGCGGGAGTTAGGTTGAGCAACTCAAAATGAAAACTTTGATGGGGATGGGAAGCTTAGAGTGGAGCCATGTTTGACAGAAATGGCGATTGAATTGGGGGATTTGGGGGAAATAAGGGAAATAAGTACTTGATATGGACCGAAATGGTGTATACGTCGAGTTTGAAGTAGTGGGTGGGCGTATGAGTTTGAAGTAGGTCTGATTGATTTGTCGAAATGGCGTTCGTAGAAGTATTATCAATTCCATGAGTCTCGGTCCGTAGGCCGGATCACAAAATAAACACGGAAATTGCAAATCGTTACATAAGACAATCTCACCATAAGTCGAAATCCCGTTGCTAAAAAAAATCATACTGTAACATCTGAGTGAGTTTGGGGTTACCTCTAACGTCGATGGATGGGGAGCCGTGAGTGGATACGTCGGTCCTCGACGGTTCCGTCTCAAGAAATCGTACCCTAAATTTATTACCTAAAAATCGTCTCAACTCGATCCTTGCTTCGCCCGTACATAAGAATGTCCCATTATGTATGCGGTTCCTGCCTCTCGTGCTTCCATTAGATCCTGAAAAAATTAGGGATCTGAAAAAATTGGGATAATTGAAGTTGAGTTAGATAGGTTGAGAAAGTGATATGGGTCGGGTAAATGAGTTGAGAAAGTGATATGGGTCGGGTAAATGAGTTGAGAAAGTGATATGGGTTGAATTGCACTTATTATTAGATTAATTAAAAAAATATATTTGAGAAAGTGATATGGGTTGGGTAAGAACAACCAATTTTTAGTGGTCCTGAAATTAGAATAGACAACTGAGGTTAATTAAAACAGTTGTATAATATATAGACAACTGTTTTTATAAAACTCAGTTGTCTATTATCAGATAAAGACATCTGTTTCTCAAACAAAACAGTTGTCTATATATTATACATCAGTTGTTAAGAATATCTGATGTCTATTAGGAGTTGTCTATTTGATGTTTTGTAGTAGTGGGGATGTATATACAATGAATCTATCATTAATCTATTATGCCCCCGCAGTCGAAACGGGAGGAGACTGGACGTTAAAACTGGAACGAAAATCATCGAACATAGCTTTAGGAAGGCCTTTGGTGAAGATGTCAGCAAACTGATAGTGGGATGGGACGTGTAGAACGTGTAACTGACCAAGAGCAACTTTTTCTCGAACAAAGTGGATATCGAATTCTATATGCTTGGTGCGTTGATGATTGACAGGATTGTCGGCAAGGTAGATAGCACTTACGTTATCACAGTAGACAATGGTAGCTTTGGATTGAGGGCAGCGGAGTTCAAGGAGGAGATTATGGAGCCAACAAGTTTCAGCAACAGTGTTAGCCATGCCACGATATTCGGCCTCGGTGCTAGAGCGGTACATGGTGGATTGACGTTTAGATGACCATGAGACGATATTGTCGCCTAGATAAACATGATAACCAGAAGTGGAGCGGCGGGTGTCGGAGCATCCTGTCCAATTTGCGTTGGAATAAGCAATGAGGGAGCTGGTGGTGGAGGGTCGGATGGTGATGCCGTGAGATGTGGTACCGCGAATATAATAAAGAATGCGTCTGAGTGCGGCAAGGTAAGGTTCTCGAGGGTCGTGCATGAAGAGGCAGACCTGTTGAACTGCATAGGAGATGTCGGGGCAGGTGAAGGTGAGATATTGTAGAGCGCTGACAAGACTGCAGTATAATGAGGGGTCAGATATAGAGGGACCGGTGGCGGAGCTAATTTTGGCATGAGTATCAACCGGTGTTCGAGAGGCCTTGCAGGAAGACATATTAGCCCGAGTCAAGATTTTTTCGGCATATTTGGTTTGGGAGAAGAAGAGTCCCTGTTTGCGACGTTCAACAGAGACACCGACGAAGTAACTTATGGACCAAGGTCTGTCATGGAAAATTCAGACTCCAATTGAGTGATGATGGACTCACGGAATTGGTCAGAGGAGGAGGCCAGGATGATATCGTCAACATAGAGAAGGATGTAGGTGGTGTGGCTGGCCGTCTGGAGGACGAAAAGAGAGTGGTCAACCTGGCTGTGGACGAACCCGATGAAGCAAACAAAGTTGGCAAATTGTTGAAACCAAGCTCGGGGTGCCTGTTTAAGGCCATATAGGGATTTCTTGAGCAGACAGACATAGTCAGGGTGTTGAGAGTGGCAGAATCATGGTGGCTGGTGCATATATACTGTCTCGGATAAGTGACCATGGACAAATGCATTCTTCACGTCTAGTTGATGAAGTGACCAATTTCAGGAGACATCAATACTGAGAACGGTGCGGATGGTGGCTGGTTTGACCACAGGACTAAAAGTTTCTTCACAATCTATTCCAACCAGTTGGGACCTGCCATTAACAGCCAAACGAGCTTTGTACCGTTCCAGCACACCGTTAGATTTGAATTTATATTTAAAAAGCCACATATACCGTGTAACATTTGCATCATTAGGCCGGGGGGCGAAGACCCAAGTACCATTTTTAATAAGAGCATTAAATTCATCGTTCATGGCACGTTTCCAGTTAGGGTCTTGTAAGGCAGAAATGGGATCTTAGGGAATTGGGAAAGGTCGGTGGTGGCGGTGAGGCTAGGGATAGAACGTGGTTTGTGGATTCCGTGTTTACTACGGATTTGCATGGGATGAGAAAGTGTAGATGAGGGAGGTGTAGTAGTGGAGGGTTGGGCTGGGATGGAGGAGTTGGGTTGGGCGGAAGTGGTTGAGGGGGAGGAGTGTAGGTGGGCTGACTTGGGAGGGTATAGGAAGGTGGGATTATTTTGGGCCGGAGTAGTGGAGGGATGAAGGGAGGGTTTGTTTTGGGCCTGTTTCAGAGTGGAAGAGTTGGAATTGGGCTGAGTTGAGGTTGGGGTGCTAGACTTGGCCCGTCTTGAGTATACAAGAGTGGGGGTTGTGTAGGTTGGGCTAAATGGTGAGCTATGTATAGGGATGGGTCTGAACTAAGAAAGTCATAGGAGGGGGGATTAGAACGAACTTTGTTTGGGAACGGAAAAATAGTTTCGTGGAATGTAACATGTTGGTTAATGAGAACCTTTCGGGAGGACAAGTCGAGACACGAGTTGCCACGATGAGTGGAGGGGTAACCGAGAAACACACACGGGGTAGAACAGGGTTCGAGTTTACTGATGGTGGAAGAGGGGAGATGAGGATAACACAGGCAACCGAAAACACAGAGATGTGTATAGGAAGGTATCTTTAGGTAGAGACGTTGTGTAGGAGAGACGAGTTGGGTGACTTTACTCGGGGTGATATTATGGAGGTAAGTGGTCATAGCGAGAGCGTAGGGCCATAGGTTCGGGGGGACATGGGAGTGAGCAAGGACAGTACGGATGAGGTTATTTATAGTTCTAATTTTTCTCTCAACTTTTCCGTTTTGACTTAATGTGTGAGGGCAAGAGAAACGGCATTGAATTCCGTGTTGATGAAAGAATGAGTGGTACGGTCCATTATCAAATTCGCGACCGTTATTGCATTGAAAAATTTTAATTTTTCGATTAAATTGAGTGAGAATGAGATTATGAAATTGAGTGAAGAGGTTAAAGACTTGGGCCTTATTTTTAAGTGGAAAGGTCCATAAAAAATTAGTATAGTCATCTAGAAATAAGAGATAGTAGCGATGTTGAAGATTACTAAGGACGGAGGAGGTCCATAAGTCGCTATGGACAATATTAAAAGGTGATACGGTAGTATTATGAGATGGAAAGAAAGGGAGACGAGTATGTTTATCGAGTTCACAAGCATGACAAAATTTGGAGCGCGGTAAGTTATTACAAGAAATAGCATGAGAAGAACGTAAATTATTAAAAATATAGGGTCTCGGATGTCCAAGACGTGAATGCCAAAGATCGGGGGACACAGCGGAGAGACCTAGAAAAGACCGAGTTGCTTCATTTTTGTTGGTTTTGAGAGCGGAGAGAGGGTAAAGGTCACCGTTGCTACTGCATCTCATAAGATGGGTCCCCGTCCGAAGGTCCTTCACAGTGAAACCAAACGGGTCAGATTTCACAGAAACATTATTATCAGTAGTAAATTTCCGTACCGACACAATATTTTTAACAATCTCCGGGGCATGAAGAACATTATTAAGTCTTAAAAGGGGAAGGGGACAAGATAAAATAGTGTGGTCGAGACCCTTAATTAGAATACGATTGCCATTACCGACGATTATATTACGATTAGTGCTCAAATTAAAATAGGAAACTAGGGTACCTGAATCGAAGGTCATATAAGCAGATGCACCGGTATCCATATACCATTCATCGTCGGGTTCTTGAAGAGTGACAGACTGAACAGCATTGGCAAGTTCGGTGGGATAATAAAAATGTGAGCCAGGTGATGGTGGTTGGGCGGCCATGATAGGGGCGGCCGGAACAGATCCAGCGAGTGGCTGCTGGTGGGTGGTCAGGAATGCTTAAGGTCGACTACCAAGTATTCTGGCGTCGGAGTTCGTCGGAGGGACCCACCCCTGCGTCGGATAATGGTAAGGTGGAGAGTGCCAAGAGTTCGGCGGATCAGGAATCCAAGCCCATCAGCCGGCGAAGGGAGCGCCGGCGGGAGGTTGTGCGGGCGGATGAAGGGCGGCAGGTTCGGCTCAGGTGGGTGGCCGGTTGTGCTTTCCGCGGCCGTCTGGTCTGTTCTGCCCAGATCTACCCATGTCGCGGTTGGAGGAGCCGCCGGATCGGCCAGAGTTGCGGTGGCTGGTGGTGGTGGAGTCGCCGGCGGCATCGACGGTGAAGGCGGTCGGAGCCGCTGAACTGGTGGCTCGATTTTGTAGCGTCTCTTCAAGGGCAAGCATGGATCAGGCTTTGAGGAAGGTGGAAACGGGTGACTTTGTTGGATGAGGGTGGCGATGTTTCCGTAAGCTTTGGAGACATTGGAGATCATGTGAAGAATGAGACGGTCGTAGGAAATTGGTAAGCCAACATTTTTTTAGTTGGTCTGCCACTCTCTTTAATTTAGTGCCTAACAATAAGAGGAAACATTAGAGAAATTATCCATATGAATGGAGGAGAATTGTTGCTCAAGCAAAACCGCTCGGGAATGCTTGTTATCGTTGAAGATATTGTATATTTGTTCCCACGTTTGTCCTGAGATATTGTTTTGCCGTAGAATCGGTTTTGATGATCGTCTCGAGTAGGTCCTTGGAAATCATGTCGTAGATCCATAGCTTGACAATGGAGTCGAGACGGTCCCATAGGGCCGGGTCTTTGACATCGGCGGCTGGAGGGGAATCGGCCGGAGGGTCGGCAAGATAGTGATGGACGTCGTGGGCTTTGGCGGTATTGAGAAATAATTCGGCCCAAACGTCATAGGAGGACTCATACTCGAGAACGAGGGGAACATGATTTTTGATAGAGGTAACACTTCCGGCGGGGTGGAATGTCGGGGCCATGATTTGGCAGAATTGGTCAGAGAGCAGCAGCTGGTCGAGCACCTGCAAGAAAGAAAGAAGAAAAAGAAACTAGGAAGGAGAAAAAGAAAAGTAAATGGGAAGCAAAGGAGGTAATATGAGTGCTCTGATACCATAAAAGAAGGTAATACTACTTGACTATTTCATAAATCGATTCTACAATTTATACAATGCTTAGAGACTCTCCTACCTCCTAGAGACCTAGGTACAAGGATATACATAAATGCAATTACAAAGAACTAGGCTAGTCTAATAAGGAGAATGTATATACAATGAATCTATCATTAATCTATTAATTTGATCTTCAATCATATGTTGTCCCTAAACAAAAAAAAAAACTATATTTAGTAATAAAAAAATTCTCCCTAGGGTTTCCTGGTGGGAGACGTCTACTCTAGGGTTTCCTTGACGATTTCTCACTTTTATGTGGGATCTTCATTGGTAATAGCATCGAAATTCGAAGGATTATAGTCAGACATTTTTTACACAGCATTTTCGAGTTAGATACAATATACAGACAAATGAGTACCAGTGCAATCTATTCGGGACAAGGGGAAGGGAAAGATTGGGGAGGAGGAGGAACTGGTCTGGGTGGAAGATACGTGCACAACCAATTCGAAAGAGGAACATGTGCTCCTGGGCAAAATATGTACGGCAAAGGCGATCAATACACGCGCTGCTATCGAAACTATGACAAGAATCTGGACTACAAAAGGTAAGATATCCGCTAATATCCTTGATGTGAAAGAACGTGTGTTCATATTCGAGCTTGAATCGGCTGATGACAAATCTCGTATTCTAGAGGGGCAACCTTGGCATTTCGATAAATTTATATGGTGTTTCAATGAACCGACAAAGGATGGGAAACTGATTGATACCCCTCTATACCATGTGCCACTGTGGGCTAGGATTTACGATCTACCATTGAATGGGAGGGCAAATGTTGAGAATTTGCGGAGGATAGGGGAAATATTGGGGACGTACCTAGGTTGGGATGAGAGCGCCAATCAAATTCTTGAGCGCTCTGTTAGAATTCGTGTCCTTCATGATGTTCGCGAACCACTACGTAAAAATCTGGAGTTTCGAATGCAAAAGGGACACTTGGTGAATTTTAATGTCAAATATGAGAAACTACCCATTTTTTGTTACGGATGTGGGGTTCTTGGGCATGGGGAGAAGGATTGTGAGGAGGGTCCTTTTGAGGAAGGCGAGCTCCAATTTGGAGACGAACTGCGTGCTTCACCATGGAGACCGATACGGGTGGAGGATCGGAGCAAAGGGGGGATGGGAAGGAACTTGCAACCTGTATTGGATCAAGAATTTAAAGACAGAGAGGAAGAAGCTATATGTAATCTGATAGCTAAGCTGCAACAAATCGTGGTAGAGAAGAGGGCTCGACAGAGGAGTGTGGATGAGGATCAGAGGGCTATAAGCTTGAATGTTGTAAGGGAGGGTGAGGATGAGAAGGTTGGGCGTGGGGATCTGAACAAGAGGGGAAGCATGCAAGAGGTGGATAGGGAGTTGGGAAAGGTGAGAGAGGATAATGGCCTGGATGGTGGGGAAATAAGGGAGCAGGATGACTGGGTTCTGGGTTATTGAGGTGGATGAGGGGCAAGACTTAATGACAGGTGGGGGGGGCAACTAGTAAGTGCTGAAGAGATTTTAAGTGGGGCCCAAGCAAACACACACAAAGTGGGGAAATGGAAAAGACTGGTACGAGAAGGGAATGACAGTAAGGGAGGAAAGGGTGATAGTAATAACAAGCAAAGCAGGTCAGACGAGGAGGAGGACGAGAATGAGAATGGGAAACAAGTAAAACAATACATGGGTGTCAGTTCACCTGAGGCGGAGGTTGAGGCTACTCAACCCCGCCGGGCATTATGAATCTCTTGAGCCTCAACTGCAGGGGGCTGGGCAACCCCTCTGCAGTTGGCGGGCTTCATCACCTTCTATGGAAGGAGGCCCCTGCTATAGATTTTCTTTGCGAGACGAAGTTTAGCAGTATGGAATTTCAGGACGTCAGGGAGCGCTTCAAAGACTACGACAGTGTAGAAGTGGATAGTGCGGGTAGAGCGGGGGATCTTGCTTTTATGTGGCGGAAAGAAATTATATGTACGTTTAGATCTTCATCTATGCATCACATTGATTTCGAGGTGAACTTGGGGGGCCACGTTTGGAGAGTAACCGGGTTCTACGGTTAGCCAAATGTGGCGGATCGGCATCTTTCGTGGCAACTGCTTAGGTTGCTACAGGAGGAATTTGACGGACCGTGGTTGTGTATGGGAGATTATAACGAAATCCTATATACGACTGAGATGAAGGGTGGATCAAGGGCTCAATGGCAAATGAACCAATTTCGCGAGGCTATTGAGGATTGTGAGCTCCGATATTTGGCATTTGAGGGTTATGAATTTACGTTCGACAACGGCCAAAGTGGAGAGTCAAACCGGCAGAGCAGGATAGATAGAGCGATGGCTAATGAAAATTGGTTCGATCTATTCCCTTATGCGAAGATCACCCACTTAACAAGGGAGTGGTCGGACCATGCCCCAATAAAGATCGGGCTAGAGAAAAAGGAAGAAGGGGTCAGGAGACATAAAATCTTTCGGTTCGAACACACTTGGGTTGGGGAGAAAGGTTGTGAGGACACCATTAAAGAAGCGTGGGAGGGAGATGATTAGGACATTCTGGAGCGATTAAGGGTTTGCGGTGAGGCTCTTATGGCTTGGAAGGGTATTAGTATAGGCAAGCTCCTCAAGGAGATGCAACGTAAAAGAAGACGACTTGCCCGACTTGACAATGATGAAAGAACGACGAAGAATGTGGGGGAGAGAAAGCACTTGGTTAAGGAGATAACTGCTTTGATGAAGAAGGAGGAGCTATTCTGGAGGCAACGATCTCGCGCACTTTGGCTTAAAGAGGGGGACAAAAACACTGGTTATTTCCATAGGAAGGCATCGGCACGGAAAAAATGTAATCGAATCTCTTTCCTTATGGACGAAAAGGGAGTCAGAAGAGAGGGAGAGAACCAATTAGAGGGTGTTTCGAGAGCTTACTTTGAAAACCTTTTCGCGGCAGGCCAACCGAGGGACTTTGAAGCCATCCTAAATGGGATGGAGGGTAGAGTTACTGGGAGAATGAATGCGATACTGGAGGCTGAGTATACGGAGCAGAAGGTCTTGACAGCTCTGGAGCAGATTCATCCGCTCAAGGCCCCGGGACCGAATGGCATGAACGGTCTTTTTTACCAAACCTACTGGCATGTGGTAGGAAAGGTAGTGGTTCGCATGGTTATTGATGTCCTGAAAGGAGCACCGCTTCCTCAAGTAGTAATTTGACCTTTATTGTTTTAATCTCGAAGGTGAAGGACCCGTCTTCTATGAGTGAATTTCGACCCATAAGTTTATGTAATGTTATATATAAGCTTGTCTTGAAAGTTTTGGCCAATAGACTCAAAATGTTTTTAAGTGATATTATTTCGGACAATCAGAGCGCTTTTACCCCAGGTAGAATGATTTCGGACAATATCTTGATTGCCTTTGAAGCTTTTCGTTATATGAAAAATACCCGGAGCGGTAATGGGCACATGGCTATCAAACTTGACATGGCTAAAGCTTAAGATAGAGTGGAATGGAGTTTTCTTGAGCGGGTTCTGGCGAGAATGGGTTTTAATGCAGGCTGGACGAACCGGGTTATGCATTGTGTTAGTTCGGTTTCGTACAAGGTGCTTATGAATAGTAACCCGGGGAGGGAATTTCGACCGAGCAGAGGGATTAGACAAGGGGATCCGCTATCACCCTATCTTTTTATCCTATGTGCGGAAGTGCTATCAAACTCGATGAGGAAGGCTATTGACGCACGGACTTTACATGGCATTCGTATAGCTAGAGAGGCTCCGATCATTTCTCATCTACTATTTGCGGATGATGGCCTTTTTTTTTGCCAAGCTAGTGTTGGTTAAGCGCGTAATTAAGGTAAAAGATGTGCTTCGGGAATACGAGGAAGCTTCGGGTAAAATGGTGAATTTTGAAAAAACAACGGTTTCCTTTAGTAAATCGACCCCAACAAATCTCTGTGAGTCTGTGGCGCGTGAGTTAGGTGTGAGAAGAGTCGCCTACCCGGGAAACTATTTGGGTTTGCCTATGATGCTCGGGAAATCAAAAAATACTCTAACAATCTCCTAAGGGATAATTAAACAAAAAGCTACAAGGTTGGAGAGGTACGTATCTATCCAAGACAGGTAGAGAGATAATGATAAAGGCGGTGGCCCAATCAATCGATCTCTACTTATGCGATGAGCATATTTAAACTGCATGTGACCTTTTGTGAGGAGCTTCAGTCTATTGTTTCCAAGTTTTGGTGGGGCGCGGGCAATGGAAATAGGAAAATATCGTGGGTGGCGTGGCATAAGATGTGCAAACTAAAAGATCTAGGGGGATGGGTTTCCGAGACTTCCATAAATTCAATCTCGCCTTGCTTGGTAAACATGCCTGGAATTTAGTAATAGACCCGGGTTCCTTCTTAGCCAGGCTACTGCGTGCTAGGTACTACAATGGACGTTCTTTTTTGCAATCTAATCTTGGGAATAACCCGAGCTACACTTGGAAAGGTATATGGGAGGCTAAGAAAGTTGTGCAGAAAGGAGTGCGAAAATGCATTGGAAATGGACTAAGAACGAATGTTTGGGATGATCCTTGGGTCTGCGGAGAGCATAATAGCAGGCTACTATCACCTTGCGCGGACGGGAACTGTGGGCTGCAAGTCTGGGAACTCATGAATGTGGGAGGTAGGACGTGCAACGAGGCCAAAGTTCGTCAGCTATTTATCCCAGCCGAACAAGAGGCCATCTTACGGGTTCATCTCAGTGATAGGCCGAAAGAGGATAGGTAGTTTTGGGCTCCGGAAAAGTCAGGGATATACACCGCTAAATCAGCGTACCGGGTGATTAGCGAGAATAGCATTGATGAACAGGGAACCTCGGATAATAAGAAGGGGAAGTGGTTATGGAAAAGCATTTGACAGGCCAATGTATTACCTCGAATCAAATCGTTCTTTTGGCAACTCTGCTGGGATGCTCTGCCCACAAACTTTAATCTTGCTAAACAGATGTCCCATGGTAACTCTAGATGCCCTATTTGTTCTTGTGAGGAGGAGACTAGTCTCCACCTTGTCAAGGGGTGTGGGTGGGGGGGAGGGGTGTGGGATGGGTTGGGGGTGGAGACCAAGAAGGAAGTCGGGCATGAGAGGGTGAGGGAGTGGGTGGAGGATTTATGGAGGGAGATGGAGGTAGAGGAGTGAGGGAAGGTGATGACGGGATGTTGGGCTATGTGGGAAGCGAGGAACAAATGAGTTTTCGATACTATTAGAGTAAATAGCAATAGAGTGGTCAGGAGAGTTGAAGATGTTATGAGGGAGGTCGAGGAGGCGAAGGAGGCGGATGTGGGGGCGGGGGGGAAAACGCGGACAGCAGAGGGCGGACAGGGGAAGAGGCGTGGAGAAAACCGGGTAAGGGGTGGGTTAAAATCAACTGTGGCGCAAGTTTATGAGGGGGAGGTTTCGGGATGGGATACGTATGCAAGGGGAGTTAGGTCAACTGATTTGGGGAGGGAGCATGGGGAGGAGAGGAGGGGATGAAGTTCGTAATGCAGAGGCCGAAGCTTTACTAGTTGGCATGCAGGAAGCTCGAAGAAGGCGTCACCGTAGGATTATTATGGAAACAGATTGCAGGGATATTGTGGACGAAGTGAAGAAAGGGACCCAGGGGAGAAACGACTTCTTTCGGCTGTTGGAGGAAATTAAAGAAATAAGTATGGACTTCGAGGAAGTGCATTGGTCGAATGTCTCGAGAAAATGCAATGTGATTGCTCACGAGATGTCTAGATACCTCTTTGGCCGAGTGGGGTCTGTGTTGTGGGTTGACAACTTACCGGATTTCTTATCGTCTCTCATCGATTCAGAAGCTAGCTTTACTATGTAATACCGTTTATCAAGTTTTCAAAAAAAAAAAAAAAAAAAAAACTATATTTAGTAAGTTTGTAGAATCTTACGATTTTACGATCCGATTCTACCGATTTAATTCTACCCTCCCTATCGATCCAAAGTAGAATCTTGATCCTGACAACGTTGGTTCATAATTTCATATACGAGTTAATGTGTTAACTGGTAAGAGCGACACGCCGACACCCACATTTAATCCGGAGAGTGGAGATATACTCCCTCCGTATCTATATGTTTGTCCACAAAGTTTAATATATGGGTGGAGTATTATATTAAAAGTGGACGAACATATAGATACGGAGCGAGTATTACAGAAAATTAAGAGTAGATTATATTCACAGGAAGTAACAGACAAAGTACTTACAGTAACCTTTAAGGTAAAATTACATTTGTGTTTGATCTTTAACTGTGTTGTTTACTGCAGTGAAAATATATGGAAGCCTGGCAACTAGACTCAACTTAATTTCATCCCGGTGATGATTGATGCATGAACCCGGAAGCAAATTGCATCCAAATATTTGAGTATCTACAAATATGATGTTTGAAGTTTCGAACCCTATATCAATAATGCTTTACATGAATGTAAAAGTTGCCCTGATATTCGACTTTTGCTCAGAAACTGCGTCCGGCACACTATAAACCGTCTGACCCCAAATCCATAACGAATACAACAAGGAGGGCTTACACTACTAAGTGGTGAACGATTCCTTATCGACAATCTTGATTCCCTCGCAACTACATGGGTTATACCTATTCCCTTTGAATTTCGCTCTACTGAAAGAAAACGTGGCGTATTAATAGCTTTGCTGTTACCATCAACATCTCGATCACCAACATTTTCCACGGTATCTCTGTTATTTTTCCTGAAATTCATTACTCTGTTAGCTTCATCGATTAGGCCAATAGAACGCCAAGCGTTTGCAACAAGCCGGATGGTACTGTCCTCGGGAATGACCCCGTTTTCTTCCATGGTGAGGAGCAATTCCTCGGCTTTCCACGGTTGTCTGGATTCACCATAGCCCCAGATCAAGGTTTCATAGGTCTTCAAATTGGGGGATATACCCATCCCACACATGTTGTCGTACACTCTCATAGCGTATTCCATCTTCCCTGCACTACACCAGCCACTGATTATGGTCGTGAATATGACCACATTCGCATAAACGCCTGATTTTCCCATGGCTGCCAAGAGTGACTCCGCCTTCTCAAGTTCACCAGCACGCACATAGCCTTTCGCCATGATGCTGAATGCATGAATGTCAGGCTTTATTCCCGAATTTTGCATTTCATTGAATGTTTCTTCGCACTTGTCCATGAGCCCTGCTGAACTCCATGCATTCATGATTGTGCTGAATGTTACCACATCCGGCTTCACCCCAAATTGCTTCATCAAATTCAATGCCTGTAAAATAGCAATATGCAACTATCTAAGGGTATGAATCCAAGCCATGAATGACTTTATCGACACTTATAAGATGAAAAGACAGATATACACTCAAACTCAATGCAGGACTAACAAATCCAAACTCAGATACTAAGAGCAAACAATAATCGTATTTACCTCATCAACACCATCAGTGTCCATAGTGTCTAGAAATCCTTTGATGAGGGTGTTAAAGACAACAAGATTTGGCAGCACCCCCAAGTCTCTCATCCGATACAGAAACCTTAACGCGTAATTCATATTCCCCTCAGAACAGTAGCCATTGATGATTATACCGCAGGTTCTCTCATTAGGATCGACTTTGTTCTTTTGCATTTCGTGAATCATTGCTTCAGCTCTACTAGTCTCTCCGCATTGTGCATAAGCCCTTACTAGAGTATTGTAGGTCACAACATCAGGCTGTAGACCGGAGGCCACCATTTTATACACTATGTTCCAAGCTTGACTTATGTTCTTTTTTGACCAGGCTTGGACTAATATATTGTAAGTCATATCGTTGGGTTTGACGTTGTCTTCTTCCGACATTACCTCTAGTAACTTTAAGGACTCTTCGGGTTTCCCAACTAGTCCGTAACCTTTGATCAAGGTATTCAAGGTACTTGTGGTTGGTTTACACCCAATTTGTTTCATCTTGGAGAGTATTTTCATTGCTCCTTTCATATCACTGGCTTCACAATACGCATTTATGGCAGCATTGAGGAATATGGAGTCGGGCTTCATACCCGTGTCCTCTACCTTAGAGATGAGAGAAGGAATAGATCGGATCTTCTTTTGGGCAGTGAGAGAAGCCAAGAGTGTGGTGTACGTCACAAGCGTTGGCCTGTGTCCCTCTTCTGACAAGCTTTCAAAGATGGCAAAAACTTCTTGAGGTTTCCTCCTTTTCACTAATTTCGTCATTAGTTTCGTTCTGGAGACAACTGTGTGACAACTCTGGTTTGCAGTGCACACCAGGCACGAGTTTCCAACCGGAACATCATCAGAAGTTAACGCTGGAGTCACTTTATCCTGAAAACAGTACCACACAAGATGAGTAGTATAACATTAGCTCCTATATCATACAGCATTGTGTCCTAAAATCCCAGTTTGATTCAAGTACCAAGGTCGTGGGTGAAGCTCGAACCCATTTCTCCCTTTTGCTTGTCTTTCCTTTTGGCTTTTCTTCCATCCAAGAATACGAGCGAGCCCGTACTGTGTTTCCACAATTCCGTCTGAACTCTTCTTATTCTTCGGAGTATGATCCTAGCGGCTCATTAGACAGCGTATGAGCTGCCACCATGGAGACCCTAGCTAGGCAACAATACTCTGCACTGTTCAGTAAGTCATTCAACCTGAATACCTAGTCATTAATGTCTTCAATTCGAACAAGATATATGAAGGCCGAACTCGACAAGTGCAGTGAATTTAAGAACCAACATCAACTTAGTGACTTAGCTACCTCACATACACCTACACTTTACATGTCAAGAAAGATAAACTCAATTCTGGAAGACTGCAAAAAATTTGAGTGTCAAGCACTAAGGTCTAACAACAATGATAGAGGAGGGACACAAATTTTTGTTTTGTATTTTGTCCAATTTTTAGGTTAGAAAAAATAAACTTGTAAATTTTATATGTATAAATAAATAGCTTCTAAATTTTACTCATGATGCCGTAAAAAAATGTGCGAGGGAGTTGCTTAGGTACCGAGACGTCTCTAAGTTCGAATCCTATGAGTCCCATTTCCTCTGAGTTAATGTGATGAAACCTTGAGGCAATGATTGGAGGCTCAGAAATATTTACATACTCTTATACGCCCCCTCACACGAATGTCCAAATGTTTATATACTTTTACACGCCCCCTCACACGAATGTCCATTGGACTTGAAGGCGCCAAATATTCTCCTTTAGAAACAAGGGGTGGAGCCCGTGACCTTTTGTCATGGACTCATGGCTATGCTACCATGTTATAAACCAATTCAACCAAAACATGGTAGGAGACCCAGAATTGTTTATATACTCTTACAGTTACAGTAGTAGATGAACAAGATCATCATAATTCAAACTAACATTAACCAAGTAATGACCCCTCTCAAGTCTGAGCAGGCAGCAACCAAGAGTAATGCTACTATTAAACCCACATGAACATTTAGCACACATACAGAAACATACAAACAACAACACAGTAATTAAAGGGTAAAAATTGAAAAGAAGGCAGAACTTAAACATCAAACTTCAAAATGATTAAAGAAGATGGTACCTTGGCTTAATTTGGTGAGCTAAAAGAGTGGAAAGGAAAAATAAGTTGAGGTGTGTGCGCATTATTTGTATGGATTCTCTGTTATTAGAGCGGAGTTGAGTTGTGTGTTCCGACATGCAATGGGAAATCTTATCCACATATATAACGTACCCCCTTTATTGGTTTAATATACTGGCTCACAATTTAGATACGGTCCAAACTCTTGTTTGTGATGATCATATTCGTTGTGAATTTTTGACGGATCAAATATTAAAGATAAAGACAAAAAATATGATGTTTGGGGATAAGCACGAGTTGTCTTACCCCACCTATGTCATAATATTTTACCCGTTACAAGGTTGTAACGGATATACCATCACAAGAAAGACGTACTCTAGATACGTAATATAGTGCTCCTCCCTATAAGGTTTTATGGTCTTTTTGTTAATGACTCACTTGAGTATGCTCCAAATTTGGAGGTATCTCATTATTTTTTGAGGGTATATAGTTACACTAGGCGCAAGATTGAATTTCTTTTCCAAGTTTGCCTACATCTTGTAAAATCGATCGTATTCAAATAACTCAAGGTAAATCCAATTTTGATTTCAACCCTACAACCAGAATTTGATCTGAAGGATATTGGTGGTCGGGTCAATGATCAATGTCTCGTTCTTCAATTGGTTCGCGACCTTCCGCACGAGTAACACAATTTCTCTATTATTTTGGCAATGTGTCCATTTTTTTTCATTTTGTAAACTTAAATAGTTATTTTAAGTATAATTAGTGACTAGATATGATACAATAATTTTAAAAAAGATTAAAATATAAGAATAACAGGTAAGTCTATGTAAGTTTAATGTCTAGATCATTGTAATAGTGAAATAATAAGAAATCATCGTGTAAGATAGAGAATATGATATAGTTTTGAACTTATTCGTTCAAATGAATTCCGAAATATGGATATCCGCATTCGATCCGATAATTATTCATATCGAACATTGGATATCCGAAATATTTGGATATCTCAATTTAGAATCTTCTACTTTGGATATCGGATCCGAAATATTTGGATACTCGTGCTCTGCTCTAGGTGCAGTCCAGCCGCTTAAAGTGGCTTCAGATACTTAAAGCGTCTCTTCCACCTTAGTGCTTCTTGGTGTGGCCTGATTCCTCCGCATCTAACGGCTATTCCAGCCGCTTGTAGCAGCTCTCATTTTCTTCTGTGTTTGCTTCCTTGATTGACTCGTGGCTTGACCTACCATGTTTGCGTTTGGCTCTTCCATCAAATCCAACTCCTCGTGCTTCTCTTGGCCCATAATGTCAACCATCAAAATCACAACTTACTTCACTAGTCCAATACAACTTACACATTGAATATAAGATATCACATCAATACCGTTGAAGATAAGATCTGCAATAAAGCTTTCAAATACCGTCTCCAAGCAGCAAAACTAGCCCAACATATATCACAATACACCATACAAAGTGTGTCTCATCAAACTCCCTCATGCTTAGCCCTTTACACGTCCCCGAGAAACCCGAGAACAAACCAAAGAAACCCACACTAAGGTCTACACAACAAAGCATAAGTACATAGTTTGCTTCAGATCAAAACACCACAACCAAATAACGACACTCTAGGCCGATTTGAGGCGATTTGAGGCGATTTGCGGCGTAGTTTTTTGACGATCACTGCGGGCTGTCAACGCCCTGACGACGACTGGGCTGACGCGCGCCCCTTGACTGCGTCCCGATGAAGCAAAAACACAAGGCCGTTTCGAGGGGAACCAAACCCATGAAACCGGTTACACGTAAAGCAAAAGAGGAATTACTAAAAAAGGCTGTGAAAATCTCGAATTGGGACGATGGTGCAACAAACAGGATGAACGCAAGGTTGAATGACATTCCAGGGCTAAATTACGCATCGGAGGCAGAAGATGAGACCCCGGATGTCGTGCCTGAAACTGGTCCGGACATGGAGGTCGATTTGGGTGGTTGGAAACAGAGGGATGGTAAGAAAACCATCGATGTCGCTGACGACGAGGAACCTATCAAATTTTCGGCCGATGATGTCGATGATGAAATTGCATATTGGAGTACCGCTGTTTACTGCTTCATTATGGGTGCTAACCCGCCATGAGAGGTGGTAGAAGGGTTCATCAGGCGAATTTGGAAGGATAACGGTATCGACAAGATATCGTTTCTGCCTAACGGAGTCTTTCTAGTTCGTTTTAAAGAGAAGGATGCTAAGGTAAAAATTCTCGATCATGGTCTATACATGTTTGATAATAAGCCCCTAATTGTGAAAGAATGGACACCGGACGCTAAATTGGATAAATCGGATGTTCCTGAAGATCCTATTTGGATTCAGCTACATGACCTCCCGTTGAAATTTTGGGGCAAATGTTTGCCTAGGATAGCTAATCAGGTGGGTCCGTATGTCAAGTCTGACTTGGCTACGGAAGAGCGTTCGAGACTTGGGTATGCACGGGTCATGATTCTGGCCAAGGTTGGACAGAAATTTAGAAATGAGATACGAATTATGGATGAAAATGACAACGTGGTTGATGTTTTTGTCAAATATGAGTGGAAACCGATTTGGTGCTCCAAATGCAAGGGTTATGGGCATGAGGCTCGGGATTGTCGTAGGGAGGAGTTGAGAAAAGTGAGACAGGTCGAGAAACAGAAAAAGGCTGAACAAGCAGGAATTGTGATCCCTCTGGCGTCAAGGTCCGTCCCTGACCCGAAGCCTGCTATGAAACGTCCCAATGCTGGGGCCAATTCTCGGTCACGCCCTCTTGAATCCGGGGGGGGGGGAACCGTCTAAGGTCAATATATTGCATAGAGAAGTGGAAAAGGGGGTGAGTTTTGTTGATATGGTGCTCGGTTCACCAAGGAAAAGCGTGAGTGAGAGAAATGATGGGGTTGGTTTGGAGCTAGTTATCCATGGAGACGCATAATATAGGGTTTTGGAATGTGCGCGGGATGTGTAATATAAATAAACAGCGTGCTATATGTGAGTTTGTTAGGAAACAGCAGGTCAATGTTTTTGGCTTGCTTGAAACTAAGATTAAGAATAAGGCGTACGCAAAGGTGCACCAAAATATCTTTTCTGAGTGGAGTATTACTACTAATAATCACTGTTGTGATGGTGGGCGTGTTTGGCTCTTATGGAAACACGACAAAGTGAACTTGATGATTCTGGAATATAGTGCTCAAAGTATACATGTCAAGATTACTACCTCCTCGGGTAAGTGTTATTTTCTTACTTTTGTATATGCTTATAACTCTATTGCGGAACGTGGTGATCTCTGGCAGAAGCACGAATCTTATGCCCATGTGGGGCCTTGGATAGTTTTGGGTGATTTTAATTGTGTGATTGATGCTCGGGAGAGACTCGGGGGAAACTCGTCGGATGAGGAAATGATTCAGTTTCGAGATTGCCTTGCTAATTGTGATATTGGTGACCTTAGGGCGAGTGGATCCTGGTTTACTTGGAATAACAAGCATAGGATTGTGGAAACTAGAGTGTTTAGTCGTATTGATCGGTGTTTGGTGAATGATGACATGTCTCGACTTTTCCCGGATGGTTTCGCGAATTTCCTTCCGGAAGGAACTTTTGATCACTGTCCGTGCATTGTCCAATTAGGATGTCCTCCATCTAGAAGGAACCGGGCCTTCAAATATTTGAACATGTGGAGTCGGGCCCCTGAGTTCCTGGGGTGCGTGAAAACGATTTGGGATGAGCATATTGTTGGTACTAAAATGCTCAAGTTGGTGTCGAGATTAAAAAACCTGAAAAAGCCATTGAAATTGCTAAATACTGCTTCGTTCGCTGACATTGAGTCACGCTGTAGCCTGGCAGAGTCGCGTCTTGAGTCACTGCAAGTTCGTCTTCGAACTGAGCGATCTCCCGAGCTACTAACGGAGGAGCTAGAAGCTAATGCGAACGTTCGTCTACTTCAGGCTGCTCGTGCCGACTTCTGGGCACAGAAAGCGAAACAGAGGTGGATTAAGGAGGGTGATGTGAATTCCGCTTTCTTTCATGGATTAGTGCGAGCTCGTCGGGCTCGTAATGCCGTTTCTTCTATTGTCGACGCGGAAGGTCGTGCTTGTTCCACCAAACCTGAGATTGAAGATGCTTTTCTTCGGTACTATCTTTCTTTGCTGGGTGATTCGAAGGCGGTTGAACCCATTCGGTTTGACTTAGTTCGATTGGGGAATACGTGTTCGACCGAGCATAAGGCCTTGCTGGAGGCGTGTGTGACTGAGTCTGAGATCAAGCGGGCTCTGCATGACATTCATCGTGACAAAGCCCCGGGACCGGACGGCTTCACGAGTCAGTTCTTCATTGACTCGTGGGACATTGTGGGAGGTGATGTCATCAGCGCGGTTCAAGACTTCTTCTCTTCTGGTAAGATGCTGAAACAACTGAACTGTGCTATTATTACATTAATTCCTAAAATGAGCAGGCCGTTATCTGTGAAAGATTTTAGGCCGATTGCGTGTTGCAATGTCATTTATAAGTGTATTGCGAAGATTATCTGCTCTAGGTTGGCCAAAGTCTTGCCTCGGATAATATCGCCTATCCAGGGGGGTTTTATTGAGGGACGGAGTATTGTTGAGAATGTGCTTATCTGTCAAGACCTTGTTAAAATGTATAGGAGAGGACGTGTTTCACCTAGATGTTTATTCAAGGTTGACATTCATAAAGCTTATGATAGTGTAGAATGGACCTTTGTCAACCAAATGCTGATTGCTTTAGATTTCCCGGAGCATTTTCGCAGCCTGATCATGGAGTGTGTCACTTCGGTGTCCTATTCTCTCAGCGCTAATGGGGATACTTTCGGGTTCTTTCGCGGGAAGAGAGGTTTGAGGCAAGGGGATCCCATGTCCCCGTTGCTTTTTACTATTTGCATGGAATATTTTTCTCGCCTTCTGACTTTTGGTGAGATTGATAGGAAGTTCAGGTATCACCCGAAGTGTGGCCCGATGAAATTAACCCACCTGATGTTTGCTGACGATCTTCTCCTCTTTTGTAAAGGGGATTCTGCCTCGATGGAATTCCTGTGGAAAGTTTTTGCTTCATTTAGTAGAGCCTCGGGGCTGAATATTAGCATTGGTAAATCCCATGCTTACTTTGCAGGTGTTACTGATGATGTGAAAGCCTCGATTCTGCAATTTTCTGGTTGTGTGGAGGGCGCTCTGCCTTTTCGGTATTTGGGGCTCCCGATCCAATGTACTCGGATTTCCAAATCAGACTGTGAGACTTTGATTGCCCGTATTATCTCGAGAATTTCTAGCATCGGTGCACGTAAGTTATCCTATGCTGGCAGACTAACTTTAGTTCAGTCTGTCCTTTCTCAGCTGCATAACTATTGGGCAATGGTGTTTATTATCCCGAATTATGTGATGTCTAGAATAGTCTCTTTATGCCGCAATTTCTTATGGAACGGCGGGGTGGAAGGGAATAACCGGGCTCTCGTGAGTTGGGAAAAAATTTGCTGTCCTAAAATGGAAGGTGGTTTGGGACTCAGAGACTTGGCTTTATGGAATCAGGCTGCTGTTGCTAAATTGGCCTCCTGGGTTTTTGACCAACCGGATCGCTTATGGGTCCGGTGGGTTAATTCGGTCTATCTAAAGGGGCGTGTTTGGAGTGAGTATCAACCGAACACCGATGTCACGTGGGCTTGGCGAAAGATTTGTCAGGCTAAAGATAAAATTAAACATATGTTTGTGAATGATCTTTGGCATGGCTCTCGTTCATGTTACTCGATCGCTGAGGGCTATGAGGGCATTCGGCAGCACAACCCGAAGGTGCCCTGGGCTCGTCTTGTCTGGAGTGGGTGGAGTATCCCTAAACACAGCTTCATTTCTTGGCTTGTGTTTAGGCGGGCTCTAAACACTAGGATTAATCTGGTTAGGTTTGGTATTGCTGATTCTGACCAGTGTTATTTTTGTGAAAGTCATGAGGAGAGCTTAGAGCATCTTTTCTTTGATTGTGCGTGGAGTTCCAAAATTGTCGATGGCCTGAATGAGTGGACGAAAAAGAAATCCCCCGAATTGGTGCGCTACAATGGGCAAGTAAGATTCGAGGAACGAAATTCCAATGCAACATCCTAAGGGCCGTGATCAATGCCATGATTTATCATGTGTGGAGGAACCGGAACTTATGTCGTCTAGATGGAGCGGTGCAACTTCCAAGTTATGTCATTAAAATGATTAAGATGGATGTACAGTTTAGAATCATGTCTAAGATTGTTCACCCGTTACGGGCTAGAGATTCGACTTGGCTACATAACTTGATGTAGTCATGTTTGTACATTGATCACCATTCTTTAATATATTCTTACCTTTTACCAAAAAAAAAACGACACTCTAAGCAGTTCTAATTCCTAACCACTCTCCTAGCTCTCAAGCTCCCCCCGTATGCTCCCTCTCAGAAGTGTATGATCACCACAATGATATGCACAACATCACATCATAACGACTGTGGATGTCGACACTGCCACCCGCGCACCCGTGCCTTCCGCAGCCTGCAGTTTTAACTGAAGTGCATGTTGCGTTAGAGGCGCGCAGGCTGCGGTGGCTGCCTGGAAACGTTGTAGCTAATTAAATGGTTTCAACTCCTTTTATTCTTTTTCCTTCATGACTCGACTTCTTTATTCTTCGACTTAATAAACGGTCCTCGCTACTCGGATGAGATAAATGTGGGACGATGTCGAGCAGCTAATGTCTAGTTAGACATACGGTCGGTTAATTTCCTCGGTATTCCCCCCTTTAGCTAACTCAAAAGACCATCTTCAAATGTCGCTCGAAACCCAAAACCGAAATAAAGATCTGAAATTTCATACAAAAGCACAACAAACGAAATTTTGGCAAATATTGTATTAATAACAAATCCAAGCCAAACGCACCCCAAATGGTGATAAAATGAGCCTAATAACACGGTATAAGTCTCTCCCATCAGGGCGCTTTCTGATGCCTAAGCCAACCTATTTTGCCCTGATAAAACTTTTCTTGTGAGTAGAAATGCGGCGTTAGTTCTAGAGATAAATAGAGTATTAAAAAGAATATTGATTACCCTTTAATGAAAGTTTAGATGAGGTATTTAATATCAGTTTTGGTATAGAGAGAGAGAGAGAGAGAGAGAGGATCTTACTTTCTCCTCCTTAGGACACGTGACGGTAGTTCGTCCTGGTGGACATGGTAACCTAATCCCTCCATGGGAGAAGAGAGCCAAGGTCTCTCAAGATTGGGCCGGCCTGGGGCCCCTCCTCGTGGTCGAGGTGGCCGGGTGTATGTGGAGGCCGAGCCTGATTTGGAGCGCCCTCATGGGCTGAGGGTCGGTCGACTCAAGGTGAGCTTTGTCAGGACGAGGGGCCGGCTTGATTAGAGCGAGATAGCCGGCCCCATCGATCCGAACCCATCATTGTTGCTGAGCTTTGTCATAAAGTTGTCGAACTCTATTGACAAAATTTTTGAGTTACAGTAAAAAAAGTTATCGAATTTGTATGAATTATTCATAAGCTCAATAACGTTGTATGATAGCTCAACAACTTTATACTGGAGCTCGGGTAGTTGTATATACAAGTGATACAACAGATGGTATGATCTTTTTTCCTCTAGCATATTAAAAGGTGGAACGAAATGTTGAAATTTAATTGTATCATGTTTAATTATGTTGAAGTTTGTTTATTGTCGAGAGAGAACGACGTATCTTATCTTATTGCAAAAAAAAAGTTTGTCTAATAATATGTTACGGTGTACATTTTAATATTTGTCATTTAGTTATTGATGATAGAGTTTTAAATTGATAGTGGATTGTAGGTTACATTTAAGAACAAAAAACTTAGGTCATTATTGAAAATAGTTCTTTACAAAGTTGAATATGTAAGGGGAAAAAAAGTTGAATATGTCTTGAATGATGCCTAGATGTCAACAGTGCGGATCTCCCATCCCATTTTGTGTCTCACTCTGTGTGCCGCACCATACACACATCAACTCACCCTACACACATCAACTAGTTATGATATTTATTGCATATTTTATTTATTCAATAGGCGATGTGGGTAGGGTATGACACACAGAGTGGGACACAAAAATGAACCAGGAGATCTGCTCTGGGATGTCAAAGGAGAAACCCAATTTGGGTTCGCCAAGATCCACCGTGAACAGACGCGACGTCCTGATTAACCCTGTGTTATCGGGTCTAGTTGTACTTGAATACTCCGTAGTTGAATCTAGGGATGGCAATGGGTCCGGGACCCTACCCGGACCCGCCGGGTCTTCCCCTAACGGGTCGGGTACGGGTCCTCTTTTTTTTAGACCCTGCGGGTACGGGTCGGGTATGGGTCCTTCAATAATTTTTCGGGTCCGGGTCCGGGTCTTATAGGTTGGACCCGGACCCGACCCTTGGACCCGTTGAAATTATTTTTTTTAAAAAAAAGAAAAAAAGAACTTAGTGGATGCGGTAATTCAATGTGTATATAGTAAATGAAACTAATACAAACCCCAATGGGAGAGGGAGACTTTACATTTGTGGACATGACGTAGGTCCACCCCGACGCGGCCACGCGCGGGTTTGGGTAGGCGAATGCACCTCCATATGAGAATGGATCGAATTGAAATTTAAGTCGAAATGGAGTCGCCACCGAATTTTGTGGTTATTCGGAACCGTTCGAGCCCACTCTATATCGCTATGGACCATACACAAAGTATGGCCCATTTCGGTTTTAGAGTTTATTGGGCTCGTTCCTTTGCATTGCGATACCGATACCGTCACTACCGGTTATCGTGTATTGAATGACTCACGTGCGCCAACGGTTTCGGACATCCGGAAACCGAGGTTCTGAGTAAGAGGTAAGGGTACGTGTTGGGAAGCCCACTAAGGACACCCAACCCCGCCCGCACATAGCGGCCTCTACTAAGACATCGTTTGACTTTCTAATATGCGCGTTAGTGATTCGGTGAAATGATATGCAAACAGCGTTTTAGCAAAGCATGCGAATTAAATGTGAGCTACGTCATTTTAATGCATCTAATTTATTGTCGAAGTGATTTAGCATGCGAGGGTTCATTTATAAACGATAAAACGTAAATAAATAAAGCAAAGCAATAATAAATCGGTTACAAATTACACGGGCGGAATACAACTCGGAATTCACAATACAACGAGCAATAAAAGTAGAATAATCGAAATATATTTATAGTTGAAATGGCAACCAATAATTATAAACGGACCCGTGTATAAACTAGACCGCGAATTGTGTAGGTGGACGAACTTCAATTAAATATATATCGTTTTATGTATTAATCGAAGGACGGGGATATAGGACCTAGGCATGGTGCTAGCCCGATCCCAAATCCCGATGCCTTTTCCCAACTTATCATATCGATAAATTGGAGCCTAAATTAATTATGCGTCGGATACGACTACGGAGTCGTCAACGCAAGATTAATGGTGAGACCGTCGATCAAAGTTGCTTATGTGTCGTGATATGTGTGAGTTTTGAAGAAAGGAGAGTCACGTGATTGTCTTTACACGTGATGACTAGAGTCATAAAAAGACGAGGCTCGAAATGTGTGTCAAGGCTTTCGGTTTTCTGGTTTACAGGACCCACTCGACCGAGTCGTGGGTTGACTCGGTCGAGTGCGTCATTAAACGTGGTTTCTGCCCAGTTTTTTGGGTGCTACTCGATCGAGTAGCCTATGTACTCGGTCGAGTAGCCCCTGTACGAGTTGCGACTCGTTTATTTTTTGGATTTAAAATCGATGATTGGCTAGATCAAATACAAATATCGCACGATTTGTATTTAACTTGGTTTCCGGTACTATAATCGTGTATGCATACGATTATAATACCGTTTATCGGAATTTTTATAAAAACGTTGTCGTTAGATCAAAAATTTGATTGGTGACGAAATTGTGTCCCTCTACGTCACGACATCAATATTAATCCTTACGGATTGCGTGATGTCGATTTTCGTGTCAACGGGTTCCACACCAATCTTAAAAACGGATGTATGCGCGTTCAACTACGAATGATCATAACCGCATTATTAAACGGATCTTAAAAATGACCATCGTAGTCAAACGTGCTTGGATCCGAGTTTTGAAATTATTATATAGAAATATATATATACATACACGGTACATAATATTATAATAAAATGTACATAAAGATAATTAAATGCAAAAAAGTAAAATGTTAGGGTTAGTAATCATGTCGTTACTATCGACTAGATATAATACTATAAGCATAAATATAAATGTACACAAAAAAGGAACGATAAAAAAAGATGAAGAAGGAGAAGTCGGTGTTGAATCGTCACACCCTCAACCTACATGTTCTTGCTTCTCGGGATACGGTTCATCAAATGGCGGCAATGGCACGGGAACGTCGAGATACGTAGGAGGAGTTGATGGTGTGTGTGTATGGCTCGGTTTGTGTGGGATTTTTACGAGTTTGTGCTCTCGGAAAATAGGTGTAAGTGTGATGATGCCTAAGGGTTGAACTAGGGCTGAAATGTGTATAGTAAAAGTTGTGTAATGCTTGGCCAAAAAAGGTTGTGTAATGCTTAGGATTGACGGGGTATTTATAGGGAACCCACGACATAGGGTCACTCGACCGAGTGGCCCAAGTGCACTCGGTCGAGTGCCCTCGTGAATGAACCTGGACCGGTTTTATGAGGCTCCACTCGATCGAGTGGGTCAATCCACTCGACCGAGTGGATCAATTAGGCCGCAAAATTTTAGGCTTGGTTAGCCTTAATTGCTCTTGATTGATTTTGAATTGATTTTGGATTGATTTTGGATTGATTTGGCTGATTTTGAAGTTGGCGCAAATTTCGAGAATGTATCAGGTCGTTTTTGTGTCGGGTTTGTCTTGACTGGGTTTTGACCCGGTCGCTAAAAGACGGGAATTATTTTGGTGTCGGTTTTGACCCAAATTAGTCTTATTTTGCTCGGAACGACCCACTGGTCCTGAATTTGAGGTTGGTTTTGTGAGGTTTGTATCCCGTTAAAAGCCCATGCCGGATATTATTAATTTTGAGCCCGTATCCGAGCGCGTTAGAGCACGTTAGCGTCGGATCATCATCGGGTGTTTTTTGGAAACTATCATAGACACCTGGCAATCAAAATGCGGGTGTCTACAGAGCCCCCACTCTGACTGAGGCTTGGACAGGGCGAAAGTCAGAGTAGCTACCAAGTCAATTAAGACCCGGTAGAATTCCGATCGGGTCGTTTATAGTCCATTAGACTCGCGTGAAGGGCTCGCCAGCCATAAGATAGAAATCATACCTGAGCTTGATGATGATACCTCCGTGGGGAATCGGACTTGTCGCGTAAGTCCTGGGTGCGCCTATATGTGAGCCCATCCCGTACCATTCCGGGGAAAATGCCGCCTCGGGCTTCCGCTGGGGAGATTTAGAGGGTTGCATGTCTCTGTTTGAGTCGTACCTGTATAAGTCACATAAAATATATGCAACACGTAGGTAGTAAAAATGACTCGCGCTGGGGAATAAAAATTTGGATGACTGAAAATTTTTGAAAATTTTTAGAATGTGTATATATTTTTGACAGACTGCTCGGGATGACAAAATTCCTGTGCCTGTGGGGAAGAGTCATGGATTGGGCCTGTACGTCTAGGCCCGCTTGGGCCAAGGAGGCACAGTTGCAAGGGATGCGCCAGGGTTTTGATGTTATAAATACATCACCCTGGTTTCTTATTTGTCACAACCTTCAAAACTTCTTCTTTTCCTCAGAAATTTATCTCTTCCAAGAAATTTTATCATGGCTATCGATCGTCTGATCGACATGCTGCAAGATTGGGCCCATCGTTTTAGGGATGCGAGCAAGGTAGCTTTAAGGCAGTCAGGCATATTCCAATTGTTCACGTTCCGTCAGATGCACGTGGACCGTCATTTCCTCGATGCCTGTCTGACCTTCTGGGATGACACTTACCACGTTTTTGCCTTCCCTCGGGGCGAGATCTGTCCTCTTCCTGAGGAAATTGCTGCTATAGGAGGGTGGAACCCACTGCTCCGTCCTGCCGTCCCTTTCTCAGTTCGGGATCCCAGAAGGAAATTACGGGAGTTTTTGGGGCTATCCCATGCTGAAGTATCCCGCATGCTTGAGGGGGATACCGTTTCTCTGCTTGCCTTAGCTGAGAAGTTCATGAACCCGTACGACATCCGGGTTACGCCCATTCATAGTCGTAGGGCGTTCGCCTTCTGTATGTTGCACGTGTATGCTTTTGAAGGCTATATGGACCTACTGTCTTGTATGGGTAGCGTTCGTCTTCTCGTCATTGCTGACCTTATGGAGACGGAGTGTAGTCCCGCATGGTTGATCACGGGGGAAATCATTCAGGGTTTGGACAACCGAAAGAGGGATGAGGAAGCCCGTTTCACTGGGAGCACCCGTCTGCTGCAGGTATATCGTTTTTCCCTTGATTTTTTGATTTTTCTTTTTTTCGATTTTTTTTTCGCGATATACTGCTACAGGGGGCACTCGACCGAGTCACCCTGGCACTCGATCGAGTGCCCTCGTTAAGGGGTCTACTGCCTCGTTTTAAGGGTGTCACTCGATCGAGTGACCCTGGCACTCGATCGAGTGCCCTTAGGCGGACTTCTAGATTGTCCGGAATCTTATGAGCGTTGCTTCTTCTTTTCAGCTCTGGCTATTTGAGAGGTTGTCGAAGATTGAGCCTCCTCCCAACCCGAGTCAATATTGGTTCAACCAGGTGATGACAAGGAGACGGCCTACCGACTCGTCCTGCCTCATTACCCAGAAATATTGGGAGGAAGAATTAACGTTCCACCGTGGTCCGCTGATACGATGGGTGGTTCCATGGTGGCCGATTTATGCTTGGACGGGTTTGGCGCCCGAAGACAAGGCGCGCTATCAGGTGATTTTGTCCCTTAGCCAGACGGTTCACCTCTATCCTGACCGCATACTCAGGCAGTATGGGTGGACTCAGCGCATCCCGGAGAACGAGGCAGTTGTAAGTGCACCTACCCAGCTGACTGACATTATGTGCGACACCTAGATTCAGAGGTGGTACACTCGAGTTACTTGGTCCGTTCCCAAGTCGCTTCATTCTACCTGGGTGTCTTATTCCTATGAAAGGTGGACCAAGGCCGAGACTGCCGAAGCTCGCGCGATGAGGCCTTCGACTTGCTTCGACGCGAGAAGGTCAAGGATAACCAGGACTTCTTTGCTGAAGGGGAGACTCTAGCCCCGATAGTCCGTCTAACGCCAGGTCAGAGGAGAGGAGCAAGGACTCGAGCTAGAGGGTCCGATGCTAGAGGTGCTCGGGGGGAAGTGAGCCCCCAGACAAATTTGGAGAGGAGACCGGGGGCCAGGTCTTTAGTCCAGGACCGACTTGGTCCTAAGGACAGGTTGCCGGAGCACATACGGGCTCGACTTGGGCCCGTGACAATAGCTGAAGATCCTCTGTCGAAGAAGAGGACTCGGGCCAAGGAGGTTCCTATGATCATTCGGGAACGCTCTTCCCCACCCCGGCGACCTCGGGCTCCACGAGACCCGATGGATAAGGGCAAGGGCAAGATGCCCGGATACTAGTCTCCATTATTATTATCTAGATATTATTACTATTTTTGTTGTGTTTGTTTTTGTTTCGTGGCTTTTGAATTACCGAGTTTGTCGGTTTTTTTTTTTGGAATAATGAAAGTACTATATTAGTGAAACCGTTTCTGTCTTTTTCGTTATTGCGGTGGTTGTACCCTTTTGAGGGGCTGCCTACGTATCCACAGTTAGTGGAATCAAACCAAACGTAGTTCGGGCGTAGATTTTTTTGCAATTTCGAAATACATCAAGACTATGAGTTCGAGATGTGCGACAGTAGGATAAATAATCCTAACTTATTGACTTGCTTATAAATTTTGAAAAAGATGTTTTTAAATAATTTTCGCAAATGACATTTGAGATAAGGTTTAGGGGTAGTAGCGCTTCAGCTGGTCTAGGTTGGTTGGGTTGACAAATTTGTTCCCGTCCAGGTCCGTCAGCATTACGGCTTCTCCTGATAGAACCTTCTTGACTAGGTATGGCCCAGCCCAATTGGGTTTGAATTTTCCTCTTGGGTCAACCGGTAGTAAGGCACGAACCGATTTTAGGACCAAATCTCCTTCCTTGATATTCCTTGGCATAACTCTTTTATTAAAGGCCCGTTTGATTCTCTTTTGATATATTTGGATGTTATTGAGAGCCCGCGACCGTCGTTCGTCCAAGAGAATTAACGAGTCATATCGAGCTTGAACCCAATCCGCTTCGGGCACTTGGCTTTCCAGTAGAATTCTGAGAGACGGTATTTCCAATTCGACCGGCTGGACTGCCTCCATGCCATACGTTAAATAATATGGAGTTGCCCTGGTTGCAGTTCGGATCGACGTCCGGTACCCCCACAGGGCAAAAAAATATTTTGTTGGGCCAGTCCCGATAATTATCAGCCATCTTTTTAAGTATGGTGACAATTGTCTTATTAGCAGCTTCTACCGCTCCATTTGTTTGGGGACGGTATGGCGAAGATGTATGCCTCTGGATTTTTTATTTTGCCAGCAAAGTAGCGGTTTCAGCTTGGAAGTGGGTCCCGTGATCACTGATAAACTCATGTGGGATCCCATATCGGCATATGATTTTATTCTGGATAAACTTGGCTACGTGCTTGGCGTTCAAGACACGGTATGATTCGGCTTCGACCCATTTGGTAAAATAGTCGATAGCTACCAAAATAAAACAGTGACCTCCCATCCCGGAAGGGTTCACTTTCCCAATTATATCGATCCCCCATGTCGAAAATGGCCATGGCGAGGTCATGGTGTATAGTAAGGACGATGGCATGTGTTGAACATTTCCGAAAATTTGACAATTATGGCAGTGTTTGACATACGATTGACAGTCGGTCTCCATACTGTTCCAGTAGTCCCCGAGCCTCATGAATTTTCGGGCTAGCATATGGGCGTTCATATGCGGACCGTTTTCACCGTCGTGTACTTCGGCCATCACCTTTTCGGCCTGTGTCTTGTCGATACACAGGAGTAAAGCTCCCTGTGCTGTCTTTTTGTATAACTGACCGTCGTCCGTACGAATGAATTGGGTGGCCAGTCTTCGCAGGGCTTTCTTGGCCCGATTTTCAGTTCCCGGGGGATATTCTCCCGTTGTCAAATAAATTAGGACAGCCTGATACCAAGGTTCTGGATCGGTGATCTCAATATCTTGAATGGCGTTGACATACGCCGGCTCGGACCGTCTTTCGACATAGATTGGCATACTGGGCATATGTTTTGGGATGTTTAGTAAGGATGCCAATTTGGAAAGTGCGTCCGTGAACTGATTTTCTTCACGTGGGAGATAGATATATTCTACCTTCTGGAATTGTTTCTCTAGAACCCTTACTCGTGCTTGGTAAGCCACGAGATTGGCGTTCCGAGTTTTCCATTTTTGAAGGGCTTGATTGATGACTAGGGACGAGTCCCCGTGAACCCGGAGATTTGTAATTCCCAAATCAGCAGCCGCTTGCAACCCGTGGATGCATGCTTCATACTCGGCCGCGTTATTAGTCACATCAAAATCCAGTTTGATGGATAACGGGGTGTGTTCCCCTTGTGGTGATATAAGGAGAATTCCGACCCCGAACCCTCGAAAGTTGGATGCTCCATCGAAATACAGATCCCAAGTTTCGGTGTCAGTATGGAATATGTCTTCGTCAGGAAAGGCCCAAGTATCGGTATGGTCTTCTTCAGATATCGGGCTGTCGGCGAGGAACTCGGCTACCACCCAGCCTTTGATGGCTTTTAATGGTACAAACTTGAGGTCAAACTCAGCTAGCATTAAAGTCCATCTGGACATTCTTCCATTAAGAATGGGCTTTTCAAACAAGTATTTGATCGGATCCATTTTGGACAGGACATGTACCTCGTGACTGAGCATGTAGTGTCGTACCTTTTTAGTGGCCCAAACTAGAGCTAGGCATGTTTTCTCGAGCATTGTATATTTGCATTCATATTCTAGGAATTCTTTACTGATGTAGTAAATAGCCCTTTCTTCTGAATTGACTGTCTGGGCCAGCATAGCCTCCATGGCTGTCTCAGTCGTTGTTAGGTATAACGACAGAGGCAAACCGGGTTGAGGTGGCATTAATACCGGCGGAGCAGACAGGATCTCTTTGATTTTGTCAAAAGTCGTCTGACATTTATCATCCCATAGTACCTGTTCCCCTATCTTCAGCTTCTTGAAAATGGGCTCACATACCATGGTTAGCTTTGAAATAAATCGGCTGATGTATTGGACTTTCCCGAGAAACCTCCTTGTTTCTTTTTCGGTCTTGGGTGGTTGCATCTCGGTGATGGCTTTGATTTTAGCTGGGTCGACCTCGATGCCGCATTGGCTAACGATATGGCCCAGTAATTTGCCTGATGTTACCCCGAAGCTGCACTTTTGAGGGTTTAACCTCATGTTGTACTTACGTAATCGGGTGAAAATTTTTCTTAGGGCAGCAACATGCCCATCTCGGCTTTTAACAATCATGTCATCCACATAAACCTCCACTTCCTTATGCATCATGTCATGTAACAAGGTCGTGGCTGTTCGTTGATATGTGGCTCCGGCATTAATGAGCCCAAACGGCATAACGGTATAACAATAAGTCCCCCACGTCGTGGTGAAGGTGGTTTTACCCATATCTTCTTCTGCCATCTTGATTTGGTTATATCCGGCATACCCATCCATAAATGATAGAAGAGCATGATCAGCTGTGTTGTCCACCAGTATGTCGATGTGTGGCAACGGAAAATCGTCTTTTGGGCTGGCCTTGTTAAGGTCCCGGAAATCTACACATACCCGCACCTTGCCGTCCTTCTTGGGTACCGGCACTATGTTTGCAACCCAGTCTGGATATTCAGACACTTGTATAAAGCCTGCTTTGAATTGTTTGTCTACTTCTTCTTTGACTTTGAGAGACCATTCGGGCTTCATTCTTCGAAGCTTCTGTTTTACCGGCTTACAACCATCTTTGATGGGTATGCGGTGTTCATCTATTTCCCGATCTATCCCCGGCATGTCCTTGTAGGACCATGCGAAGACATCTTTGAACTCTTGGAGGAGGTTTGTGAGTTGTTGTCTCTCCTCGGGACCTAAAGATAACCCTATCTTAAGCATCTGGGGCTCTAAGGTTGTTCCCACATTGATAGACTCGGTTTCTTCGATTACCGGGTCTCGGGATTCCCTCTGTTCTAGCTGCTCGATCAGATGCGGAGGTAAGGATACCTGTTCATCGGGTTTCTCAATGTCATTGCAGAAAATATTTTTGAAATTGGGAGTATTTTGAAAATAAGACAAGTCATAAGCGGAACGGTTTTCGTTATTATTGATGGTAAATTTGGAAAACAGCTCAAAGAGAGCGGCCATCTGATCATTGGTCAGAGGCGGGATTGGGAGCGCTTTCGGGACAGACCCCGAGGCTCCAGTGGTAGTGACTATAGGGAGGGGGTTACGGTTTGGACTCTAGCACCAGACCCCTTAGACTCGAATACAGACTCAGACTCAGACTCGGAATCAGTGTCCGGCATGTTTCCTTCCCCGGTGGTCAGCTTGTAGACTCGACCCTGGCTGTCGGTCCACTTGATGGTCTTCCTCCAGGCTCTTTTCCCAGTATCAGCACCGACCTCCGAGATCAGCTTTGAAGGATCGAACCTGTTGCTTCGAAGGATCAGGTTCACCAGATCTTCCTTGGGGTTCAGAATAGCTTTGTCTTCCCCAAATAAGAGCCCCAGCACAGGCTCGGCATTGTCATTACCCTCCTTGGATTCAGATTGGATGAGGGCGAATATGTCATCCGGAATGTAGTTGCATTCCCGAGCTAGTTCAGTCTCGGGATATGTGATAGTTGGTTGATAGAGGCCAACCTGAATAGCCCCGAATACCGGTGTGACGAAATAGTCAGCCAACCTTGGGCTATAAGGGCCCAAGTAGGTACCCTTGATGATGTTGCAAGCTTTCTCAATGCCTGCTCGGACCACATTTCCCGGGGTTATAGTATACCGTAAACCGAAGTGAGATTCCCCGTCATTTAGGACTTCAATAATCTTCCCAGCTGGAAGATATGGCCTCGAGGTAGCCCCCGGTAAATACCCCAAATTTTGCAGCATTGCGTTGATGCTTGTGGTGAAATAGGGCCTGAAAAGGTATTCTTCTTCAATCATCCCTACAAAATCGAATCCCCATAGGTCGGTGCGGCCCGTGGCGTTACAGCTAGCCACAGTCATAGGGGTTGCTTCTAGGGTGATAATGCCGTCTTGCAAGGGCATTTTGATCTTTCGGTGAAGAGTAGAAGACACCGCCTTTACAGCATGAATCCAAGGCCTTCCTAGGATTAGATTGAAAGAGGAGGTGACATCGATCACCTGGAATTCTAGCTCTTTTTCAATTAGACCCGTTGTAATTGCTAATTTAACGGCCCCAGAAACCGCCTTTGGGCTTCCATCGAAAGCTTGGATAGTGTGGGCGGTTGGTATGTAGTCGGCCTCGGTGATGCCGAGGGCTTGGGCAGTCCTTAAAGGGAGGACATTCACAGCAGACCCATCGTCGACTAGGGTCATTGGTAGGTACTTACCCCGGCAAATTACCGTGATATATAGGGCCAGATTGTGAGAGGCCCCAAATGGTGGTAAGTCGGCATCTGAGAAGGTGACTACTGGGCCTTCTTCTTTGGACTTGCCCTTGAGGTAGGGCAGAATGGTGGCTACCATTTCAGTAGGGGTAACCTGGGAGTCGACCTTGATCTGATCGAGAGCCTTAGTAAGTGCCTCTCGGTGTTCTTGTGAGCTAACCAAGAGTTGCCATATAGTGAGGTCAACTCGGGTTCTCTTCAATTGTTTGACGAGAGCCGTATTGGTATTTGGCTCTTCAATGGCCTCTTCCGTCCTGGCAAGTTCAGTGACGGTTGCCAGGACTGTGATGTCCTTGGAGCTGGTGGCTGAATAAAGACGACCGGCGGTGGTGAGGTGGTTACTAGCTAAGGCCTTGGACTTAGCCCTCCGGATTTCTTCGGGGTGATAGGGACAGTTTCCCCTTTGGTGAGGTACACATCTTCCTCATCATCAAACCAGATTCCATTGATTTGTGGGATGAAAGGAGAGATAAGGTGAGAACAGTCGATCATTTCACCGGTGAAGATAGCATGAGAGCTAAAGGGGTTGTCCTTGTTGCTTGGTTTGTCCCCGGGTAACGGTATTTTCCCGCTCTCAATTAAATCCTGAATCAGATGCTTCAGCTTCCAACATTTCTCGGTATCATGCCCATTGCCCCGATGATATTGGCAATAGGCTTGGGCATTGTAGCCTTTGGACCTTTTTTCAACTGGGACTTCAGGAGTTGGGCCTATCGGTTGGACCAGGCCCTTGGAAGATAGCCTTTGTAAGGCATATGTATAGGTAGTCCCTATATCAGTGAATACCCTAGGAGGAGTAGTTCTTTTGGATGAGGCATCCAAGAGATTAACCGTGTCGAAGATGCTTCAGGTTGCGGCCGGAGGCTTGGTAGTGGATGAGGAGGCCCCTTGATATCCCTTGCTAGGGGCCTTAGTCAGGCTCTCTAGTCTTAGATCGTCTTCAATTCTCATGCCCATTTCAGTAAGGGTGGTGAAATTGGGGATGCCAGCATACCGGAGGTGGACCCGGTAAGAAGGGAGAAGGTTCTTGACAAAAGCCTCCACTAAAGTCTTTTCACTGGGCTTATCGACCAGTTTCACACTTTCGGCCCTCCAATGTTGGAGGTATTTGGTAAAGCCCTCCTTAGGTTCTTGGGCCATAACCTCTAGAGACCGCATTGTGGTCTGGATCTCGGTGTTGTCAGCACAGTTCCGAGCAAATTCCGTAGCCACATCATCCCATGTCGAGAACTTCTTGGGATCTAGCCTGTAGTACCATGCCTTTGGGTGTTTCTCCAGAGATGCAGCGTAGAGGTTTTTGAACATGGAAGAGTCTACTCCCTTAATAGCCATGAACTCTTTGAAGGCCCGTACATGTAGTAACGGGTCTTCAGTCCCTTCGAACATGGGTAAGCCCGTGAGATTCAGGTTTGCGGGTAGTTTGTCACTTACCGGAGAGTACTCCCGACTATTTTCCCGGTGAATATTGTTACTTCCAGTTAGGTGGACTTGTTCTTCCAATCGGCGAACCGAGCTAACTAGTTCAGCTAGGGATTCCGTGACCCCGGTATTTGGAGTCCTTTGCTCCACTGCAGCTAAACGAGCAACGATAGCCACTTGACCGACCCTCATTTCTGTCAATTAGGCCTCAATGTCGGCCTGTTTGTTGACCATGGTGTCCACAGAGGTCTTCAGACTGTTCAAAGTAGCTTTCATTCTGCGGGTGTGTCTGGTTGCCGGTGGCCTGTTTGTAAGAACACCGCGTAATCAGAAACTGGACCCAGACCTTGGAACCAAAATAGTACATCCCGAGCAGGGAAAAGACTAAAACGACTTGAAAGAGACTCTTAGACGGGTGACTCGTGGATGACGGGCTTTCCTTAGGATTCGACGGGTGGACCGAATCCTGTTTGAAGGAAGGTCGACGTGAGATGTCCCCAAACTTTGGACTCAAATGTGTAGACGGGCCCTCCTTTGTAGGAGTATGTCCAACGTAGGTGGGCCTTGCCTTAGTCTAATAAGGCGGACTGGGATAGGGAGGAAACTCGTGATGTAAGATCGACAGAGTTTCGACGCTAGAGACCTCGACTACTTACGACATGACCCGACACTGCTAAATATGGGAAGGTCCTAAGGGGGAGGAAAGTTTTGAAAAGGAGAAAGTCCGAGAAAGCTCGGGGAAAGGCCCGATTTTTTTCAAGAAAATCGGAAAGTACATCGGGCCTCGATTTTGAAAGTTCGAAAATATTTTCGAGTTTTGAATTGGGCAGCATACCGGCTAGAAAGTGGGCTATTTTTGAGTAAAATCATAAGTCCTAAATTCGGTATGTGTCCCAGGTTTTGAAATTTGAATATTTTGAAAAGATGCATTTTTGAAAATGACGGTTTCTGAAAAACGACACGGAAACCAAGTAGCACATAGTCACGCAAGCATAATAACGACGCCATGTATGCTTTACACTAAGTCTCGGTCGGTCTATAGAGGGTCTATACCAGTGCTCATAGTCTAGACGAGAAACGGGACGGACTTCCTAAGTCGAGTTGAGCTTAGAACATGCCGCAAAGTCCATACGAATTGACTATGAATACCTTTAACGTATCCAAGGCGGAATACATCGTGGTATAGTGGGACGTCGGTCACCAGTACCGGCCCGGGAAAAATAGGGGTTATGCATGAACCGTAAAACTAAAACGCATATTGTATTTGTCAAACGATTTCTATTCGAGTCTCACCCTGAGGATGCCGATGGTTAGGCACTCATCGGTTAATCCCCAGCGGAGTCGCCAAATTGTGGACATGACGTAGGTCCACCCCGACGCGGCCACGCGCGGGTTTGGGTAGGCGAATGCACCTCCATATGAGAATGGATCGAATTGAAATTTAAGTCGAAATGGAGTCGCCACCAAATTTTGTGGTTATTCGGAACCGTTCGAGCCCACTCTATATCGCTATGGACCATACACAAAGTATGGCCCATTTCGGTTTTAGAGTTTATTGGGCTCGTCCCTTTGCATTGCGATACCGATACCGTCACTACCGGTTATCATGTATTGAATGACTCTCATGCGCCAACGGTTTCGGGCATCCGGAAACCGAGGTTCTGAGTAAGGGGTGAGGGTACGTGTTGGGAAGCCCACTAAGGACACCCAACCCCGCCCGCACATAGTGGCCTCTACTAAGACATCGTTTGACTTTCTAATATGCGCGTTAGTGATTCGGTAAAATGATATGCAAATAGCGTTTTAGCTAAGCATGCGAATTAAATGTGAGCTACGTCATTTTAATGCATCTAATTTATTGTCGAAGTGATTTGGCATGCGAGGGTTCATTTATAAACGGTAAAACGTAAATAAATAAAGCAAAGCAATAATAAATCGGTTACAAATTACACGGGCGGAATACAACCCGGAATTCACAATACAACGAGCAATAAAAGTAGAATAATCGGAAAAAATATATAGTTGAAATGGCAAGCAATAATTATAAACGGACCCGTGTATAAACTAGACCGCGAATTGTGTAGGTGGACGAACTTCAATTAAATATATATCGTTTTATGTACTAATCGAAGGACGGGGATATAGGCCCTAGGCGTGGTGCTAGCCCGATCCCAAATCCCGATGCCTTGTCCCAACTTATCATATCGATAAATTGGAGCCTAAATTAATTATACGTCGGATACGACTACGGAGTCGTCAACGCAAGATTAATGGTGAGACCGTCGATCAAAGTTGCTTATGTATCGTGATATGTGTGAGTTTTGAAGAAAGGAGGGTCACGTGATTGTCTTTACACGTGATGACTATAGTCATAAAAAGACGAGGCTCGAAATGTGTGTCGAGGCTCTCGGTTTTCTGGGTTACAGGACCCACTCGACCAAGTCGTGGGCTGACTCGGTCGAGTGCGTCTTTAAACGTGGTTTCTGCCCAGTTTTTTGGGTGCTACTCGATCGAGTAGCCTATGTACTCGGTCGAGTAGCCCCTATACGAGTTGTGACTCGTTTATTTTTTGGATTTAAAATCGATGATTGGCCAGATCAAATACAAATATCGCACGATTTGTATTTAACTTGGTTTCCGGTACTATAATCGTGTATGCATACGATTATAATACCGTTTATCGGAATTTTTATAAAAACGTTGTCGTTTGATCAAAAATTTGATTGGTGACGAAATTGTGTCCCTCTACGTCACGACATCAATATTAATCCTTACGGATTGCGTGATGTCGATTTTCGTGTCAACGAGTTCCACACCAATCTTAAAAACGGATGTATGCGCGTTCAACTACGAATGATCATAACCGCATTATTAAACGGATCTTAAAAATGACCATCGTAGTCAAACGTGCTTGGATCCGAGTTTTGAAATTATTATATAGAAATATATATATATACATACACGGTACATAATATTATAATAAAATGTACATAAAGATAATTAAATGCAAAAAAGTAAAATGTTAGGGTTAGTAATCATGTCGTTACTATCGACTAGATATAATACTATAAGCATAAATATAAATGTACACAAAAAAGGAACGATAAAAAAAGATGAAGAAGGAGAAGTCGGTGTTGAATTGTCACACCCTCAACCTACATGTTCTTGTTTCTCGGGATACGGTTCGTCAGATGGCGGCAATGGCACGGGAACGTCGAGATACGTAGGAGGAGTTGATGGTGTGTGTGTATGGCTCGGTTTGTGTGGGATTTTTACGAGTTTGTGCTCTCGGAAAATAGGTGTAAGTGTGATGATGCCTAAGGGTTGAACTAGGGCTGAAATGTGTATAGTAAAAGTTGTGTAATGCTGGGCCAAAAAAGGTTGTGTAATGCTTAGGATTGACGGGGTATTTATAGGGAACCCACGACATAGGGTCACTCGACCGAGTGGCCCAAGTGCACTCGGTCGAGTGCCCTCGTGAATGAACCTGGACCGGTTTTATGAGGCTCCACTCGATCGAGTGGGTCAATCCACTCGACCGAGTGGATCAATTAGTGTGGACACCCACATTTTGACCGCCAGGTGTCTATAGCAGTTTCCGACAAACACCCGATGATGATCGGACGCTAACAAGCTTTAAATACTCAGAAACGGGCTCAGAATCATTGGTATTTGGCTTGGGCTCATTATAGAGTACATATCTCACAAAACCAACCTCAAAATCAGGCCCAGTAGGTCGTTTCGAGTCAAATATGACTAGTTTGGGTCGATTCCGGCACCAGGGGTAAAACCGTCTTTTTACGACCGAGTCAAAACCCGTCAAAATTATTTCCGAGGCACGTGAGTCAGCCGTGACACCTCACACGGCTGATTCAAGCTCCAATCCTACGGGAAATCAGCTTCACAAAATATTAAACAAACCCGTTTAAGGATGGAATTCGATCTCAAGTAGGAATCCTATCCGAAAACCGATTCAAACACTCGACCGAGCTAGGATACTCGGCCGAGCAGCCTATCAACCAGCCGAGTTTCTTTCTTCCTTCACAAGAAAACGGAATTCTCATTCCTCTCAAACTCCTACATTTCCTATCCCAAGCGGTAGTTCAAACTCTCCTAGCCAAGGTCGGGGAACTCCCTATAAATAGCCCCTTGCACACATACTATTACATATCAATTATTCTCATACATCAATTAACATTCACAAATATTCAAAAATTATCCATCATCTAACATCAATTATTCCTTACACTTAGCATCGATACACCGAATATTACAAACCCGAAGGAAACCGGCCCGATACCCGACACCCTTCACTCGTCACGCCCGAACCGAACCACCACCAACTCACCGACATCCACTCGACGCTCTTGTGCCCAAGCCACGTCCCGACGAGCCCTGATCCGAGTAAACAGAAGCATGTAGGTTGAGGGTGTACCAAACCCGATATCTCCTTCTTCTCTTCTCCTCCTCGTCCGTCTTATTTTTTATGGGTCGGTCGTCGTTTTTTTTTTATTTTCTAATATCGATACTACAAAAACTATTTTCATATAACAACATTCTTAAAAATATGATATCGATTTTCTATAATCGAATATTGTATAAAAAAGAATTATATTAAGATCTCGACGATATTAAAAATCGTTACATCTTTTTTCGTTCAAACTTCTTTTTACAAAAACTTTTTTATTCATTCCGAATACTCGATATCGATTTCATAATCGAATATCGGGTACGACGAATATCGAAAACATAAATCGAGTATAAATTGATTCGAATTTATACGCGATTCATCAAAATTACCAATTTCGAACAAAAAAATAAAATCGGACAGACCCGCACGCGAGTCGCGCCATGCCCAGGCGACTCGCGCACGGGCCTGAAACCCGAGACGTTTTTTAGCTTTTTCGTTCGTTTTATTTTATTCTTCTACGAAACGATTTCAAAATTTATATCTTCTCTAACATCATTCCGAGTATTTGATATTGATTTCGTAATCAATTATCGAATATAACGAATATCGAAAATATTAGATCGAGTACAAATTATGCGATATTTGTACGTGATTTAATAAAAGCATCGAGTCTTCGAAAATCGTCTTCAAAAACAGACCGACACGCGACTCGCCGGCATCCCGGGCGAGCCGCGCGGCCGGCTGCCACGACGCACCTTCTTTTTCTTTTTTCTTTTTTTCGAACTTCGTTTTTTATACAAAACATCGTTTTTAGCAATATTTTTCAGATTTCGATTAATATTTATTTTCTCGATCTCGTATATTTATTTTATTTGCTATATTATTATTTACAAATCGATACTAACTCGTTTGTTTATCTTGTAGCAAATTCATCTTTTCATCTTTTGTTTTATTATACTAAAACGAATCTCACATGCTAAATTCAACTTTGACGTTAATTTTTCATGCATTAAACCGACTTAGCAACCCATTCAATTCCTCGCATGCTTAGGAAAACAATGTTTGCATATCATTCATCGTATTACTAACGCGCGTATTAAAAAATCATTCGATATCCTAGTAGAGGCCGCTAATGTGCGGGCGGGGTTGGGTGTTCTTAGTGAACTTCCCAACACGTACCCTCACCCCTTACTCAGAACCGTGGTTTCCGGATGTCCGAATCCATTGGCAACGAGAGTCATTCAATATACGATTAACCGCTCAAGTCGGCATCGGTATCGATATGCAAAGGGACGAGCCCAATAAACTCTGACATCGGAACTGGGCCGTATTTTGTATACGGCCCACTACGACATAGAGTGGGCTCGAACGGTTCCGAATAACCATAAAATTCGGTGGCGACTCCAACTTCGATTTAAATTTCCATTTGACCATCTCATGGAGATTCATTCGCCTCCCCAAACCCGCGCGTGGCCGCGTCGAGGTGGACCTATGTCATGTCCACAATTTGGCGACTCCGCTGGGGATTAGCTGATACGTTACTGACCTTCAGCATCCTCAGGGTGAGACTCGAATAGAAATCGTTTGACTAGTACAATACGCGTTTTAGTTTTACGGTTCATGCATAACCCCATATTTTCCCGGGCCGGTACTGGTGACCGACGTCCCACTATACTATCGATGTAGTCCAAATTGGATATGTCGAAGGTGTCCATTAGCCGATTGGTATGGGTTTTACGGCATGTTCTAAGCTCAACTCGACTTAGGAAGTCCGCCCCGATTCTCGATAGGCTGTGTACACTGGTATAGACCCTTTCAGACTGACCGAGACTTAGAATTAGAGCATACATGGCGTCGTTATACTGCTTCCATGACTACGTGCTACCTGATTTACAAGTCTTTTTCAAAAACCGTCTTTTTCAAAATAGCATCCTTTTCAAAATATCCAATTTCAAAACTCGGGACATATACCGAATTTAGGATCCACGATTTTACTCAAAATAGCCTATTTTTAGCCGGTATTATGCCCATTTCAAAACTCGAAAATATTTTCGAACTTTCAAAACCCTCCTCGGTCCGCCTTTCCGTTTTCTTTTTCGAAAAAAAAAAGGGTCGGGCTCCTCTCCCCGATTTTACTCGGGCTTTCAAAAATCAATTTCAAAACCCTCCTCTTTTTAGGACTTCCCTTATTTAGCAGTGTCGGGTCATGTCGTAAGTCGTCGAGTCTCTAGCGTCGAAACTCCGTCGATCTTATATCACGGATTTCCTCCCTATCCCAGTCCGCCTTATTAGACTAAGGCAAGGCCCACCTACGTAGGACATACTCCTACAAGGGTCGGCCCGTTTACACAATCGAGTCTAGAAGTCTGGGGAATGTCTCACGTGAACCTCCTTCCGAGCAGAGCCCAACCCACACAGCTGGATCCTAAAGGAGGCCCACCTTTCACAAGTCACCCGTCTAGGAGTCTTTTCCGAGTCGACCTTTTACAAGGCATAGCCCTATAACAAAAGGTCCGTGACCCTTACATCTAAGGGTCACTCGTCTGACACTCGAGTCTTAACAAATATTCGATCCCACTTGGGGACTACCCTTCATCCGAGCAGTCAATCACGATTGCTCTAAGGGTCATGTCTTACACGCGTCTCACGTACCCCACCTTTGAGTCACTTAGATGCCACACCATCTGCGTCCTGTCTAAACCCTTAGTCTCACTTGGGGGCTATTCTCCGACGGAGCGATTAATCACAGTCACGCCGAGAATCGTACCCCGCACATTTGTCTTAGGAGAGTCTAACCCGAGTCAAACATGGTCGCCCCGTTTTCGGACTCACCCTCATGAATCTTAGTCATTCCCGTCACCTCGGGCCGTGTCTAGTTTGACTCCCTCTCTTGCATTTGCGCAAAATCGAGTTTAGGCGAGTCGTGGCACCTGTCGAAGACCTTACCAAAAAAAACAACCAACCAAGCATCCGAGTCCGGATCTGATTCGAGTCTAAGTCTGAGTCCGAGTCTAGGATACCCTACATCCTCATTTCCAAATCAGAGTCAGAGTCTTTTGCATTCTGTCCTCTTTTTCAAAATTCAACAAAATCAGCTTTCAATGTTCTATTGCTCATATATACTTTCCTTATGTATTTCCGAGAACATGATGAACACCGTCATACACTGTGAGCACATGCACGTGACTATAGGCACATCTATAATGACTGCAGGAAATCGAGACCCGTGTTTTTCTTTACCTGTTCCATGTCTGACATAGGAAGCCACAAAACTACACTTAGCAGGAGTGGTATCGAATCCAATGACGAATCTAGGTAGTCTCCTAGTTTGGGTTCAAGACGGGAGGCAAGCCCATTTCCTACAATAAACACCCCTCCGACAAGATCAACCATACCTACCCACGGTGTTAGTCTGACCAACAGAAAAAAGACAAAAAACTGGACAAAAAAAAAAGAAATCGAAAGTCCATGAAAAAGGAAAAAAAAGCAAAAGGTCAAAACAAAAAAGCAGGCCATCATAAAAAAAGAGCATCCACGACCAGAACGGTCAACACAAATGAAGATCCCATGACCGGGGCTAAGAGGTCAACCAACAAAAAATATCTAAATGCCCATAACCGTGGTCAACGGTCCACTCAAGATCAATACTCATACCATCCAATAAGGGAGAAACAATCAAGCTGGTCAACTAACACCACATTTAGCCTTCCCACATTACAACCCTCAAGACCTTCCCGAGACCCAGGCTAAAGACAGCCCGGAATTTTGAGGATTCAAGCTCCATAGGATACCCCTAACCATTAGGGCCAGACATGGAAACCAGATCCCGCATTATCAAAACCTATCCCAATCAAAGTTCGAGCCATTTTACTTGACTTCCCCATTACATAACAGAATTCACAATCACCATATGCAAACCCGAGATCAAAACTCGTCAAATCCCTGAGAGCAAAACTCGTTAAAATCCCTGAGAGCAGAACTCGTTAAAATCCCCGAGAGCAAAACTCGTTAAAATCTCATCCCAATTCTTCTCATTCAAACCACTTACCAACCCCAAACACGGGAATTTAACTTGCAGTCGGCATAGAACATGTCCAAATAGTGCACACCACCTCTGGGGGCTATCCCGGAGAACGCTCACAGTCACAGGATTAATATCCTAACCATTCAAGCCCTTTGATCAAGACATCACTGGGAATGCACCTAGCCTACACCGTCATTATGGCTAGTTACACACAAAGTCCTATTAGACTAGGCACCATAATATATCTTTCAACACTGAACTACGGCATGGTTTGATTTCACTACACGTGAATACGTAGGCAGCCTTTCAACAGAGGCACAACCACCCACAGTGACACACATTCAAAAAGCATCATCATTCCGGTCACGACACCGTCATGTTCTCAACAGCTAGCTTTGTTGTCCTGGGGGCTTCTCTTAGGCAGAAAACCTCCATCCACTCACAAAATCCATATAAATTCAAAAAATCTAGCCTCCTTTCTGTAGTGTGTCATAGTACTCGGCTCAGTCAAAGACAAGAATCTGTCAGGACTCGAGGCAATACCCACTTTGGAAATGTACCCTAAAATCAAAAATTCAGGAGAGCACTAGACTACAACAGTCTCATTACAGACTACTGCAACCCCGAATAGCATATCTATCCCACTTCGATGTTCGACCATGTTGTCACTCGTCTAGGCTACGGAATAGCGCAACTTAAGAGTCTTGTTAGGTGACCCACCCCCCTACCGAGTCACGGTCCAACCCCTCGAGAGTCCAGTCGTGTCTGTCAACTCGTCCGGTCACGCCCAGCGTCGAGTCTGTCGATAGGTCTCTCTCTTCAAATTCTCATTTTAAAATCTGCAAAACTTAGCCATTTGAGAAAACCCTTTTCGACAAGGTCAAATTTCGGTCTATTTAAATTGCAAATTTCTTTTCTACCCGTTTCAGTTTTGAAAACCTATTTCCTAGCACGTAAGTTGCTTTCAGGACTTCGATTTCAAAACTAAGCAAAAATCATTTTTATTCCCCAGCGCGAGTCATATTTGTTTCACCTACATGTTGCATGCAAAATTTTATGTAACTTATACAGGTACAATTCAAGACCGCGCAATTCACATAACTCCCCAGCGGCATAGACTTATACGACAAGTCCGATTCCCCACGGAGTTATCATCATCAACTCAGGTACATTTCTAGTCTCCGGCCGGCGGGCCCTTTACGCAGGTCTAATGGACCTTAAACGACCCGACCGGAAGTCTGCCAGGTCTTAATCTTTGATGGGCCTGGTAGCTACTCTGACTTTCGCCTTGTCCAAGCCTCAGTCAAAGTGGGGGCTCTGTAGACACCCACATTTTGACCGCCAGGTGTCTATAGCAGTTTCCGACACACACCCGATGATGATCGGACGCTAACATGCTTTAAATACTCAGAAACGGGCTCAGAATCATTGGCATTTGGCTTGGGCTCATTATAGAGTACATATCTCACAAAACCAACCTCAAAATCAGGCCCAGTAGGTCGTTTCGAGTCAAATAAGACTAGTTTGGGTCGATTCCGGCACCAGGGGTAAAACCGTCTTTTTACGACCGAGTCAAAACCCGTCAAAATTATTTCCGAGGCACGTGAGTCAGCCGTGACACCTCACACGGCTGATTCAAGCTCCAATCCTACGGGAAATCAGCTTCACAAAATATTAAACAAACCCGTTTAAGGATGGAATTCGATCTCAAGTAGGAATCCTATCCGAAAACCGATTCAAACACTCGACCGAGCTAGGATACTCGGCCGAGCAGCCTATCAACCAGCCGAGTTTCTTTCTTCCTTCACAAGAAAACGGAATTCTCATTCCTCTCAAACTCCTACATTTCCTATCCCAAACGGTAGTTCAAACTCTCCTAGCTAAGGTCGGGGAACTCCCTATAAATAGCCCCTTGCACACATACTATTACATATCAATTATTCTCATACATCAATTAACATTCACAAATATTCAGAAATTATCCATCATCTAACATCAATTATTCCTTACACTTAGCATCGATACACCGAATATTACAAACCCGAAGGAAACCGGCCCGATACCCGACACCCTTCACTCGTCACGCCCGAACCGAACCACCACCAACTCACCGACATCCACTCGACGCTCTTGTGCCCAAGCCACGTCCCGACGAGCCCCGATCCGAGTAAACAGAAGCATGTAGGTTGAGGGTGTACCAAACCCGATATCTCCTTCTTCTCTTCTCCTCCTCGTCCGTCTTATTTTTTATGGGTCGGTCGTCGTTTTTTTTATTATTTTCTAATATCGATACTACAAAAACTATTTTCATATAACAACATTCTTAAAAATATGATATCGATTTTCTATAATCGAATATTGTATCAAAAAGAATTATATTAAGATCTCGACGATATTAAAAATCGTTACATCTTTTTTCGTTCAAACTTCTTTTTACAAAAACTTTTTTATTCATTCCGAATACTCGATATCGATTTCATAATCGAATATCGGGTACGACGAATATCGAAAACATAAATCGAGTATAAATTGATTCGTATTTATACGCGATTTATCAAAATTACCAATTTCGAACAAAAAAATAAAATCGGACAGACCCGCACGCGAGTCGCGCCATGCCCAGGCGACTCGCGCACGGGCCTGAAACCCGAGACGTTTTTTTAGCTTTTTCGTTCGTTTTATTTTATTCTTCTACGAAACGATTTCAAAATTTATATCTTCTCTAACATCATTCCGAGTATTTGATATTGATTTCGTAATCAATTATCGAATATAACGAATATCGAAAATATTAGATCGAGTACAAATTACGCGATATTTGTACGTGATTTAATAAAAGCATCGAGTCTTCGAAAATCGTCTTCAAAAACAGACCGACACGCGACTCGCCGGCATCCCGGGCGAGCCGCGCGGCCGGCTGCCACGACGCACCTTCTTTTTCTTTTTTCTTTTTTTCGAACTTCGTTTTTTATACAAAACATTGTTTTTAGCAATATTTTTCAGATTTCGATTAATATTTATTTTCTCGATCTCGTATATTTATTTTATTTGCTATATTATTATTTACAAATCGATACTAACTCGTTTGTTTATCTTGTAGCAAATTCATCTTTTCATCTTTTGTTTTATTATACTAAAACGAATCTCACATGCTAAATTCAACTTTGACGTTAATTTTTCATGCATTAAACCGACTTAGCAACCCATTCAATTCCTCGCATGCTTAGGAAAACAATGTTTGCATATCATTCATCGTATTACTAACGCGCGTATTAAAAAATCATTCGATATCCTAGTAGAGGCCGCTAATGTGCGGGCGGGGTTGGGTGTTCTTAGTGAACTTCCCAACACGTACCCTCACCCCTTACTCAGAACCGTGGTTTCCGGATGTCCGAATCCATTGGCAACGAGAGTCATTCAATATACGATTAACCGCTCAAGTCGGCATCGGTATCGATATGCAAAGGGACGAGCCCAATAAACTCTGACATCGGAACTGGGCCGTATTTTGTATACGGCCCACTACGACATAGAGTGGGCTCGAACGGTTCCGAATAACCATAAAATTCGGTGGCGACTCCAACTTCGATTTAAATTTTCATTTGACCATCTCATGGAGATTCATTCGCCTCCCCAAACTCGCGCGTGGCCGCGTCGGGGTGGACCTATGTCATGTCCACAATTAGGCCGCAAAATTTTAGGCTTGATTAGCCTTAATTGCTCTTGATTGATTTTGGATTGATTTGGCTGATTTTGAATTTGGCGCAAATTTCGAGAATGTATCAGGTCGTTTTTGTGTCGGGTTTGTCTTGACCGGGTTTTGATCCGGTCGCTAAAAGACGGGAATTATTTTTGGTGTCGGTTTTGACCCAAATTAGTCTTATTTTGCTCGGAACGACCCACTGGGCCTGAATTTGAGGTTGGTTTTGTGAGGTTTGTATCCCTTTAGAAGCCCATGCCGGATATTATTAATTTCGAGCCCGTATCCGAGCGCGTTAGAGCACGTTAGCGTCCGATCATCATCGGGTGTTTTTTGGAAACTACCATAGACACCTGGCAGTCAAAATGGGGGTGTCTACAACATTAACAATAGAAAATTAGAAATTAACGGCTAGTTATTCTAATACGTGTACTGAAACTCATTAAATATCAAATTTCACCTCCTTTATCAGTACGTCAGGCCTTTTTAGCGTCCGATTTAAAGTCATACAACTTCCGTTTTATTCATTTATTTACCTTTATATTTATTGTGAATAATATTATGACTACAAGCCCCCGATCGATGTTCCTTGGACCTGGAGATCGATTTGTAGAGCAAAAGACAAGTTGAAAGAAGCTTTTACCGGTCCCAACTCATGGAAGATGGCTGCTAATAGATACACCGTTGCTAACGGGTATCGTTGGCTGCGCGGGAGCGAACCGGAAGTTAGCTGGCACCAGTTCGTTTGGGATGACTGGAGCATCCCCAAACATGCTACTATGTCGTGGATTATGGTGAACAATGGCCTAAATAAAAAGCTGAAACTAGCGGATATTGGATGTTGTACGGACAGATTATGCAGTCTCTGTGCGGTAGAGGAAGAATCAATCCAACATTTGATGATGGACTGTGAATACAGCAGAAGGATACGTAATGCCTTGAAGCTATGGATTGGATTCGACCTCCCTCGATATCCGGATTACAAACGCCTGAATGGATGTAGAGGAAGAGTTCAATCGGTAGTGTTAAATGCGTACCATCATTCGATATGGTTAAGGAGAAACACAGCATGGGCGGAGTGTCATGTTCAACACCCTACAAGTGTGATAAAACAGATTCAGGACGATGTTCGAGACAGATGCAGAAGTATAATCCAAAGAGTTTATATTACAAAAGAAGAGTACCAAATGTTGAGTGGACTAATAGGAATCTAGTCTGATTCGTGATTTAACTGTCAGTCCCTGATATTGTACATGTAATTCTTTGATTGTATATTCCTTTTTTGAATGAAATAAAATCTCACATTCACACACCAAAAAAAAATATTTTAATCAAAGGCGAACAAATAAAAGAGACGGAAGAGTATATATTTAAAAAATGTACAATCGGACCCGGACCCGGACCCTACCCGGACCCGGACCCTACCCGGACCCATCGGGTCTTAAAATTTTGGACCCTTACGGATCCGGGTCGGGTCCGGGTCCAATTTGTGAAACACGGATCCGGGTCCGGGTCTTAAAATTTTGGACCCTTACGGATCCGGATCGGATCCGGGTCCAACTTGTAAAACACGGGTCCGGATCCGAATCTTGCCGGACCCGACCCATACCCTACCCGTTGCCATCCCTAGTTGAATCTAACTGTCGAAAACACTTCTCGTCTTCCTCAAACAAACAGTCACCCATTCACATTCACCCCCCTCTCCCTCTCTGCCCTTTCTTCCCCATGGTGGAATTTTCCCGCCTAACAATATCCGCCATTGTTACACCATGATCACACCTCAACAAACCTCCACTTCACTTTCTTTCCTCTTCTCCCTCCTCATCCTCTTCTCCTCCTTCTCCGATTCTCCCCTTATTCTCCTCGATCGTTTTGCCCACCCTCAAACCCTTACCCTAACTCCCCCGAAAAACTACATTGTCAGATTCACCCATTACAAATTCGCCGCCGATCACCTCTCTTACCTCCGGAGAAACGTCGATTCAGGCGATTGGAAATGGATCGATCGTAATAACCCCGCCGCTAGGTTTCCCACGGATTTCGGCGTCCTTTCGATTGCGGAGAATGGCGTGGTGACGGAGATTGAGAAGTTGAGTGGGGTGAAGGATGTGGTTTTGGATTTTAGGTATACCAGAAGCGTTCTTGCTAAGGGAGAGTCCGAGTTGGAGACGGAGGATTGTGGCGTGAAGAAGAAGCCTGGTAAGATGTTTACTAGAATGTCGTTTGAGGGAGGTGAAGAAGCTGATCCTGGGATACACTGGAGTTCGATCAGTAATCAGACGATTAGTTGGCGGCGTAATCTGTTGGGAAAGGTGAGGCTTTACTCATCATTCAATCTGTTTCCGAAGAGTTAGATCAGCGTGAATGTGTTACATCTATTTTGTTTACCAAATTGACAATTTAATGGCCGCCGATGACAGTTTCATGTAGAAACCTGACATTTTGGTGTGGAAATGTATCTAGAATGTGTATTGCTACAATGTCGTTATGTTTCTGTTATTGTGAAATCATGCTACTAAAGAATTGGGTTATAGAATGTGTAATATTGATAAACATTATGTAGGTGATAATTACTTTCATGAAGTTGTTATCTTGATGCTTTAGGCTGCATTTTTGTGATGATATCATTATGTATTTATTATTGGTATTTCTTGTTTACACGGATCATGAAATGATATAAAGTATCTCTTGAATATATGTGTTGAAGTATTTTATTGAAATGGAAGAACACTGAAAGAAGGTGGAAGTACTAAATGTGGGCTGTTCAGATGTGAATTAATATGATTCTATCGATTCATATATTGTCTTTACATAGTTTAAGACTTTGTTCTGATCTCACGCAAAGGTTTATGAAAGTTTTGCTCTTTTGTTCTTGTTTTGTTTCTAAACCGTGATAACCAAATTTGGCACCCTTGACTTTATTTTCTTGGTGCTCTTATTTAATAGCATGGTGATGAGTAAGATGTTTTTGTGATGCCAGCGATCTCAAGTGACGTCTTTATTTGCGGCTGATGTCCTCTGGTCCAAGGGATACACTGGTGCTAAGGTGAAAATGGCAATTTTTGATACTGGAATTCGGGCAAATCATCCACATTTTCGCAACATAAAGGTAGTATATGTACCTAAATAAATGGAGGTTATTAAGCTCAATGCTAAGTCATTGCTGATGTTGTCTTGTAGTTGAGATGATACTATAATGATATTGACTTTCTGCAAGAAATTTGTAGTTTTGTCTGATTGATCGTGAAATCTGTTGCAGGAGCGAACTAATTGGACCAATGAAAATACTCTGAATGACAATCTTGGCCATGGAACATTTGTCGCAGGCGTTATAGCTGGTCAAGATTCTGAGTGTTTGGGTTTTGCTCCAGATACTGAAATTTATGCTTTTCGTGTGTTTACTGATGCACAGGTAAATCATCTTTGTCTCAGAAGATAGAGTTGTGACGAATTGATTGCCTAAATTCAACAGGAACGCACTTGTTGCTCTCATTCCCTCCAGTGTTGTGGTTGGCATACATTTAATGCTAGTATAACGAGCCCTCATTATGATCTCTTTTGAGAAGTATAATTTTGAACTTCATTATGCTTAGTTGCTTATTGAATGCATGCAATTAGTGCAGTTGATGTTTACTGGTAACATAGCGAGTGCACATAGCGTCGATATTGCTCTCAGTTGAATTTGAAAGGAGGAATGACTGACCACCTAACTGATGTGTCCTTTTGGCAAATCTGTTAAAGGTATGGGAGTGGGGATTTTTGGATCTTTTCTGTTTGGTGCTCCATCAATTATTTAATGTACAGAGAGGATATGGTAAACTGGATGTCTTTTTGTGGGACCAACACAAAAATGATCCGTGTACATTGACACATAGCAATTGCTGCATACAGTATGCAAACTTATTGCTGGGCTTATAAATGAAATGATTTATAAGGGGACTCATATCTGTGATTACGGCTGCTTTGCTACAAAAAGACTTGCAAGCTCGATCTCTCTGCCAGTAACACACATCCAATTTCCAGTAGCTGTAAGCAATTTTATAATAATATGTTGTTCAGCTTATTTCAGGTGTCATACACATCATGGTTTCTTGATGCATTCAACTATGCCATTGCAACAAAAATGGATGTGCTAAATTTGAGCATTGGCGGGCCTGATCATTTGGATCATCCATTTGTTGAGAAGGTATGCTGATCTTTTGATGGTTACTTGTGAACTGGTTTCTTTTGTTGCAGAAGAAAAATGGTGTTCAGGCTCATGCTCTTGTGCATTATGGTTGGTAGCACCAATTTGTTTATCACTCTACGTCTTATATCTAGATGAATCTAATGAGCTAAAAAATTGGCTAGCTTCCGTAGCTGTTGTTAAGAATTCAATACACTTAAAAGTTATTAGTTTTGGAGGGAATCTACTTCCTCTGTTTGTTTAGCAAAATAGGTGTAAGAACTTGAATGGGACGAAAGTTGGACTCTTTTTCCCTCCGGCAAGGTTAAATAAAATCCTTCCAAAAAGGAGAAATCTGGGACTTTTAACATTTCCCCAACAATTAAAATCCCTCCGGCCATATATATCTTTGATCATGGGTCTCCACTCCCTTGGACTTACTTTGAACTTCCTCACTTCGATGAAGGAATGAGGCTGTGTCATTATTGGGTCAGGGCTTTCAGTTCGGAGAGAGAATCATGATGAGCTTTCCTTCTTGTTCCTCTCATGCCTTTTAAGGGAAGGATCTCCATACCCTTGCCTCGCTCTTGTAGAGCTTAGGTAGTAAGGGCATATCTATTGGATGTAGAGACTAAAACCACATTAGTGGAATAAAGGTAAATTGTATCTACCAGTATGAATAGTTCTTATAATCTCAATCATTGGTGAGGGAAAAGAGTGGAACAAAGGTCTGAGGTGAAGAAAAGCAAATTACTTCAAATAGTATTAGGTTACCCACAACAGACCCTATCAGTTTTGGCTGAGGTGCTATTAAACAGTGGAATTTATTTTATGGTTTTTGATTTTTTGTTGTATAAGAAGCATACTTTGTTTAGGTTCTTAGTTCTTACAAGACATATTCTTGTATGTTTTGTTGCTGATGCTGTTTGTTTTGGGTTATAAGCATTGGGTTATGCACTTATGCTACCATCTTACGACCCTTTAACTTTATCTCGCTGTTTAGGTTTGGGAACTGACAGCAAACAACATAATTATGGTATCTGCTATTGGTAATGATGGTCCACTTTACGGCACTCTGAACAATCCAGCTGATCAGAGTGATGTCATTGGAGTTGGCGGTATAGACTACAGTGACCATATTGCATCATTTTCTTCTCGTGGCATGAGCACTTGGGAAATTCCACACGGGTAAGTAACTTTCTGATTACTTTGTTTGATACTCAATTTAATGTTAGACATCTTGATAGAAAGTATTTTGTGCAACTTAACATCATGAAACTAACCATCTCATTTTTTATAAAGGAATCACCCCACATGGTGTTTTTCTGTCCTTGGTGATCCTTAAAAATATTATCTTTCATAAAAAAAAGAAAATGCAACTCAACTTTGTTCTGCTTCGCTTGTAACGCTGCCTGTGTAGGTTATATATGATGCTCTGGTTTGGATTTCAAGGCATAGGATTTATATCTTGATATTTGCGTTTGCAGGTATGGCCGTGTGAAGCCCGATGTTGTAGCATATGGGCGTGAAATTATGGGATCAAAGATTAGTACTGGCTGCAAAACTTTGTCAGGTACCAGTGTTGCAAGTCCTGTGGTAGCTGGAGTGGTGTGCTTGCTAGTTAGTGTCATCCCAGAGAAAGACAGAAAATACATATTGAATCCTGCTAGTATGAAGCAAGCACTGGTTGAAGGAGCTGCCAAGCTTTCTGGCCCCAATATGTATGAGCAAGGTGCTGGAAGAGTTGATCTGTGAGTTCTTTTAACTTTTTGAATCCTGGGATTTGTGCTTATGCTTTTGTTTCAACTACCACAAACGTTACTTCTTTTCACTCATTTAGCCCTATTCTACATTTTCGTGGCTTTTCATTTGTTTCCCAGTCTTTTCATGTATTGAAATGACAACTATTGTTATCCATCTGCTAAATGTTGCTTTTAAGTTCTACCATTACTTTGTCAGTTTGTCTCTCTGACTTTCCTCTTCCTCTTCTAAAACATTGTTCCATATTTAGAGAGGGGGGTATATCCTGTTGTGGTATATGCTTTAAGTACTTAGTTTTGTGTCAGGTTAGAATCATATGAAATCTTGAAGAACTATAGGCCACGGGCAACCATCTTTCCCAGTGTGCTCGACTTCACGGATTGCCCTTATTCATGGCCATTTTGTCGTCAGCCACTTTACGCTGGTGCTATGCCTGTCATCTTCAATGCTACAATTCTGAATGGGATGGGTGTGATTGGTTATATCAAGGAAACACCAACTTGGATTCCTGCAAATGAGGAGGGAAATCTGCTCAGTGTTCATTTTACTTATTCAGATGTTATTTGGCCGTGGACTGGCTATTTAGCTCTCCATATGCAAATAAAGGATGAAGGAGCACAGTTCACTGGAGTAATTGAAGGGAATGTGACTGTTCATGTTTTTAGTCCACCTGCTCAAGGTGAGAAGCTAGTTCGCACCAGTAAATGTGTGCTACAGTTGAGATTGAATATTATTCCCACTCCAGCAAGACCAAAAAGGATTTTATGGGATCAGTTTCATAACATCAAATATCCTCCTGGCTACATACCAAGAGATTCTTTAGATGTCCGCAACGATATTTTGGATTGGCATGGGGATCACTTGCATACAAATTTTCACACTACATACAACATGCTGAGAGATGCTGGATACTACATTGAGACCCTTGGTTCTCCACTTACATGTTTTGATGCTCGCCAGTATGGGACCCTCTTACTTGTGGATCTTGAAGATGAATATTTCGAAGAAGAAATTTATAAGCTGAGGGAAGATGTCCTAAAGACTGGACTGGGTTTAGCTGTGTTTGCTGAGTGGTATAATGTGGAAACTATGGTGAAGATGAGATTTTTTGATGATAATACCCGGAGCTGGTGGACGCCAGTAACTGGAGGTGCAAATGTTCCTGCATTGAATGACCTTTTGGCTCCATTCGGGATTGCATTTGGTGATAAAATCCTTAATGGCGAGTTTACAATTGACGGTGAACAAAGCCGGTATGCGTCAGGAACAAACATAATAAGGTTTCCAGCTGGTGGATATATTCACAGCTTTCCTTTCCTGGACAATTCAGACACAGGAACAACTCAGAATGCATTCACCACTAGTTTAACAAAGGTGAACGACTGTACAATCTATCTTAATTTATAGACCTCTCCTATTAGCTCCTAGGTCGTTGGTGTAAACCTGAACGTCACAATAATTTCATACTCCATTCATCTTACTTTTATCTTCTTAGTTGTGTTTTACTGAGCTATGTGGTTGAATAGTAAAAAGAACAGAGAAGTGAGATAAAATTTGCATGGAAATCAATGATTTTTAGGATTAAGTTAAGGAGATTTTATTGGGACAACCAAGTAAGAAGATCCTAGTGGAATGGAGGGATGGAGGGAGTACTATTCTTGCTTTATGGTACCATTGTCTTTCGTTGCTATTCTTTCACTTTGAATTTGATTCCCTTCTTTGTGAAGTAGCATAGTAGCGGTTATTTTATTGTCATTGGACGAGTCAATTTCTCTGTTGTTAAATATGAGTAAGGTTGCATACATCTGACCTCCCTTACCTAACCACTTGCTATGTATTTGGAAGTATTCGGAAATGGGTTTGATGTTTTCTGTCTTATGATTATGCCGATGGTTTTATAAGGGACTAAGGGTTACTTGTTTTTTGGTTAAGCTGATTATTGCTTATAAAATCCACTCTTTCAGGGAGATATACCTATCCTTGGTTTTCTGGAGGCCGGCAATGGCCGTGTTTCCGTTTATGGGGATTCAAATTGTCTGGACAGTAGCCATATGGTTACAAATTGCTTTGGGCTTCTAAAAAAGATACTGGAATTCACCGGTGGGAATTCCAAAGATTTGGCGCTCTTCTCCGATTCTGTTAGACAAAAAGTACCTGTCTTAGATGGCAAACAACTTCCATCTCGTAGGACTGATGTAAATTTTTCAGCTTACTCGGCTGTTATGGGCAAGGAATTGATTTGTAGGGCTGACTCGAGATTTGAGGTGGTTGGAACCAAAGGTTATAATATACAAGTTAGGGGACGAAACCGAATGTTGCCTGGTTATCATGTTACTGATATGGTTCGGAGTTCTGGGTCCAGTTTGAATGTTTCCAGTCCAAGAGTCCAACATACTACTACCAATAAAAAGGGCGATGCCCTAAGTAACAAGTATTTTGGTCTATTTTACACAGATGAGGTAATAAATTATTAATTGTTATGCAATTTTAGTTTAATTCTCTTTTATTAGATCACTTTTCGTTGAGTAATAAGTATCACTTTTATTAGTTCAATTTTTGCATCTCCCCTGGAAGCAATGGCATGATTTTCATGTTATGCTGATTTCTGGTTATTTGTTGCAGCTTGATATGCCAGTTCTGGTTGCTAGTCATTGGCTGGTACCTGCTATTATTGCGTCTTCGGGTTTGTACTCTGCAACATTCATCTTTCATATTTTTCCCATTTCTGATGTTTTCAAGCAGTCGCGCTCATTTCACCAATGTGGTCCACTAGTCAAATGAATTTGAATCAGTAACAGTGAGGGCAAATGGATAGTCATGACTCATGAGACAGTTAAAATGGAATACATAGACAAATGGTGGCTGAAATAGGGAATTGTCGTGATGATATAAACTTTTACTAGCTGATCACCGATATCAACTACGAGTAGTACTTTTCATATATATAACCAACTTCCTTGTGTTTTACAGGTTTCTTACTTTTCTTTAGTTTTTGGAGGATTCGGCAAAAGCGACGGCGGCGAAGGAAAGTGCCGGTTTCTGGTAAATATTCTAATGTGTAATCTTCGTCGGTGAAAGTTTTGTAGCAAGATCACAATAGTTGAGATTGGAAGCCATAGGATTTATGTTGTAGACTTGTAGTTAGTTATTCACACATGAAGCAGCTTGTAACAGCATCTAATTGACAGTAACTAATTGCCATGCAAAATGGAAGGGATTCTTATAGAAACTTTGGAAACTTTTGGCCCTATTTTATTAGTGTGAGTTGTGTTTTAAGATTATTTTCGGAGATGTAAAGTTCACGGAGACTAGTCACCGATTTTGGCCGAGGAAATTTTGATGCGGCAGGGTGATACTAAATTACTAAGTAATGCTGACAACGAGTTGAGTTGAGCGTGAGCCTAGAGGCGCTTGGCTCATGGCTCGACTTGAGCTTGACTTAAGCAAGCTCAATGTTTAAGTGGGATAGAAATGATTTTAGTAGGATCCAGCCCTCGCCATTCTTTTGGAATGAGAGACTAGACCCAATTCTTCTACTCACTTTATCACGTTGGTAATGTAGTCATAAAATGTTACTCCTATTTCTTATTGAATGTGGCCATGTGGGTATTGAGACCGCATTGTAATAAGTATGACTATGCCAGTGTACTCGAGACAAAGTTCTTGTGTAGACTATTTTATATTCAGGAATTATAATATAAAATAAATTAATTATTACCGACATTTCTTATGCTATTATGCATGGGGAGAACAAGCAACGTTATTTTGATAAGGAAAAAAAATGTTAGACCTATTTCTCCAATTTTAAAGAAAAAAACTCATTAATATTTAATTGGGTTTACCGAAGATGTCTTAGCCTAGTGGTTAGGACTAAGTACTCTGAGACAGTAGGTCTCAAGTTCGAATCCCCCTTCTCCTATATTGTAATGCGTCGCTCTTCGTTGAACCAAAAAAAAATATTTAATTGGGTTTCGAACTTCAGCCAATCTCACACGAGCAGAGCTTTGACCAAGCCCGTGTGCCACCAAACAAAACCAGGTTTTGGAACACTAAAGCAGCGATAAATCAAATACGGAGTATATCATTAAAGCTTAATTGGGTTTGTGAAGTAAACTATTCGAAGCAGGTTGGGGATGAGAATGGCCTTAGTAACTTTGAGTAAATTCCAAGACCAACAAGCATATCAACTCAGGACACAGCACACTAGTGTCTTATGGTTGGTAGGCTTGTGCAGTAGATACACATGCAACAGAATGAAGCTTCAGTGCCCATAATGATTTTGGGTCTGCTGATAGCCGAAAACAAAATTACTGTTTTTTTGAGAGTAAAATAAATACTACTCCAGTTCGTACTATCAATGCGTCATCAGCTTAATCATAGTAATCCAACGACGAGTACAAACAAAATACACTGACAGACTGTGACAATTGGTAAATACAGATCTTGTTTTCACACATGGTTGCTGCTTAGTTATTAGCATTCACAAGCCGACGAACTTTGAGACTGTGCTCTGCCAGTCACCTCCACAGTGTCCGGAACATACCTTCAAAGTAACACCATAAACATAACAATAAGAACAACTTCATTAAGTTAAGGTTTCAACGGTCATACTTACTCATGTGCAATATTGTAGCACTCACATGCACAACTTTGCAAGCATGACACAAGCCATTCTATTATCTAAGCTGAATAGTTCAAAGTTCATGCATATGCATAATTGTGTTGGAAGGCCTTTTGGTTAGATCTACTTCATAACTTGGACGGCAACACCAACAATATCCCAGTGCCTTCAAATAACACTCCCGCCCGTGGCTAGTTGGGGTTGGGGTGGAGAGTTGTTATCAGGTTGCCCATTATGAGAATTGTGTTATTACCGACTGCTAATTGAGTTTATGGGAAGAACAGACCATTTAGTTCACAACATCAATTAGCTTATTCAATAGATAGATACTCACATTTCTTCTTCAGGTTCGTTTGTGATAGCATCCTTGGCAATCCGCTGGAAAGCCTCCTCAACATTCGTACCATCTTTGGCAGAGGTCTCAAAGTAAGGAATATTCCCCTTGCTCACACACCAAGCTTTTGCTTTCTTCTCTGAAATCTGATTGCCAGAAAAAGTACACTATCAATGGGAAAATATGTGGGAGTAATTAAACAGAAAGTTGAACCAAGTATGAAGTATACTACATTCATGAACAGCCGTTGATCAGTTGCTCCTAGCCACATTTTTTTTTGCACCAATTTTCATCTTTAATTAAAATACACCATGATATAAAGTTCTGCTTGATTGTAACTTACAGCATGCAAGTTTTTTTTTTTTTTTTTTTTTTGCCAGCCGTAAATAAACAAGAGGACTAACAGTTATTCCGCGCTTATATGGCTATTCCATGAGCGCGTTTATTGAATAATCTAGGAATATGTTTAAAAGCTAGACAGTGAAAATGATTAGAGATTACAGCATGCAAGTTGAAGAGAACTGGACAAATAAAGAAGTTAAAAGCTTAATTTGGCGAGATGCCATATTCAATATGAAGAAGTATTTCGTACCACTCTGCCGGTCCCACCATCAACATCAATCTTGTTACCCAGCAGAACAAAAGGGAAGTTGTCTGGATCCGAAGGGCTTGCCTATAATACAGAAGAGCCTAGGATTAAAATTTTCATTCGACAATAAGTGAACAAAATGCTCTACACTGGCTCTCTGTTTGGATACAAAAAAGAGTAGGAAAGGGAAAAAAAAGAGCAGATTTCTTTTCCTTCCAGATTTTCTATGTTGATTTTTTTTTTAGATTGTCGCAGTAAAGGGATCCATTTTCCCTCGTTTCCATTGCTCTCCAATCAATTATGCTAGAGAAACAAAAGAAATCATTCCCTGCCCCTTGAATCTTTCTTTCTCTTTCCTTTGCTACAAATCCCTCCATTCAAACAAAGGGTTAATGCGTATACCATACCTGCAGTAAAAACTCATCCCTCCAGCGGTTCAAGTTCTCAAATGATTTTGCCACATTTACATCATAAGTGAGAACACAACAATCAGCTCCTCGGTAGAAAGCAACACCGAGACTCTGAAATCTTTCCTGTCCTGCTGTATCCCAAATCTGTAATCCATCCAAGAAACAGAAGTCTTGTTTGAGAGGTGAAACTGAGATGAGCATCTCAGCAAATAGCCAAAAAAATATAAATTAATGCAGAAATTCTTTGTAGTTAACAACCAAAGGACGTTCATCAAGTCATGCATTCAAAAAATCCCAAAACCCACACATACCGACATACCTACAAGAAAGGAAATGCATGCCACGCGAGAAGGAAGAGGTATATTTACTACGGAGTAAAATTGTTAACTGAAACCCAACATGGATTTAAGGTGTCGCTATCGGCCATGGACACTGGTATCCACTAAAAATTTAAAGAAAAATACAGCAGGCATTTCTGTATCCACTAACGATATTTAATGAACCCAATAATATAAATTGGGATGTCAATATTGGGCACAGGAGCAGATATCCCACCAAACCAAATGTCATACTTATATCATATGCAAATCAGGTTGTCAATTACTGGACCATGTGGCTGTGTGGCACAATAATTGAGGTGAGCAGAAGGATCTAGTACTGTAGTTAATCTAGACGAACATATGGTCAAACAAATCGACATCTTAAACTCTTTAGCTCCTTAGTAATCGTCTAACAGACTAGCTGGCAAATGACTGAACAAACAGAATCCCACCACCTTGGTTGTGAAACTGTATCTCAGAATCTTCATAAACTCATCCCAGGGATATCTTCACTCGTCTTTTGGCAACCAAAGGAACTTAGTGGACCTGACATTGATTACCTCTATTCCTTTATCCCGGTAGCCCTCGTAAAAAGTTAGTCTCTCTCACATCCTATAGACACAATAAAACTTACTGTGCTCTCTCATTAAGTCATGTAGTCAGTAGTTGGCTCAGAGTAGAGCCGCAAATGTTATTGTGCTTCTAGTCTTCTACCATGCACATATATAGGTTAATGTCTACAGCCATAAGAATTACCACAAAGGTCTATCGCATTTGCCAAATGCTGATCCTTTTCTTCAATAAGAAAGGTCATAGTATTTAAAAAGACAGGGTGTTCCAGCCAAAGAGGATCACCATCATAAAGAAAAAACATAATCAACCAAAGCTAGAACTTTAAAATTGACGTCATACAAAAGCGCTAATTATATCCCTAAAAATGCAAGAACTGACTTCACTGAGTACATCATACAATCCCAAAGCTAGTCGAGAGCCAAGAGGTGCGGCTTCAACTAGACAAACACAACATTGATCTCATCATTTTCAAATGTTTTATCAAAAAATGCCAAGCTGATGGCTCCATAGGCAATGGAAAGGCCAGAAAAGGGATGGATAAACGGTTTTCAGTCCTATAAATCAAATTAAAATTGTCCCAATTGAGAGGCATGCAGTGAAAAGGGGAAAGAGATGATACCTGCAAAGTGAAATGCCTATCTTCATACTGGAGTTCTTTGGTCAAGAAATCAGCTCCAATGGTTGCTTTATACTGATTACTAAACTTCTTATTAACAAATCTAAATTTCATCAAAGTTAAGGGGCAAAACCCAAACCCAATTTCCAACAAAATGAATGAATGAATGAAATTAAAGAGATTAGAGAGGGAGGATACTGATTCATAAGAGAGGTCTTACCAACCCTGTTGAAATCATAATCATAATCAAAAGTAATTAGTAGCCATTAAACCCAAATCAACAAGAAATAAGGGAGTTGAAAATTACCCACTGTCACCAAGAATGATGATCTTGAGAAGCTTACGCCTGCGTGAAGCCATTGATAGAGAAATCAAAGAAGAAGAGGAGTTATTCCTGAAAAGCTAAGAAACAAAGACTGAAACTTTGATGTGGTTAAAGAAAGAAAGGGGGACATGCAAATGCAAATGCAAATGCAAATGGAATACTAACTATTGATTCTTTTGTCTTCTACGGAATATCTATTGGAATACTAGTAGTACTAATAATTATGGGTTTATTAGTGGCCATGTAGTTTGTTGGAGTTTATCTACCCACCCACCAGTACTTCTCCTCCTAGTTGTTAGTTGTAAGTTTGTGACCCATGAGTACCATGAGTCCATGAGCCTGGGAAGGCTTGTTTAAAAATCAATCCAATCCAAGGTTTCGGTTCCACACCGTCGGTGTTATAATGATGGTAAATTCTTATTTATAATGGAACTATCCATCATAAATGTGTAACGAGTCAAATAACATTCATTTAAGTGGATAAGACAAAGTCATGTGCTATCCACTAGCCTCTTCTCTAAAATAATTTATAGAAAAGGTGAAAAGGTAAGTGGATATTGTTATATGATGCATATTATCGAGAGAGAAAATAGAGATGAAAATATTTCCTTTAAGAGGAAACTAAAAAAATTCATAGAATGAATATAAGGTTTATTCAAGAAGAAGGAAGGCGTATTTCTTAAGATTCTAACCAACTCAAATCTGAATTAAACCGTATGATTAATGATTTACACCATAAAAATAACACTTCTTTCTCATGAATTGGGTGAGGCTAACTTCTTGTAATTTCGATCGAAGATGTCTTAGCCTAGTGGTTAAAATTAGATACCCGACATCCCCCTCCTTGGGGTTAAGGTAACGACTTTGGGCATGGTCAGCTCCCATAGTGTGACGGGCGGTATGTACAAGACCCGGGAACGAATTCACCGTCGTATAGCTGACTGACGATTACTAACGATTCCGGCTTCATGAAGGCAAGTTGCAGCCTGCGATTCGATCTGAGGATGAGTTTTTGGGGTAAGCTCATCCTCGTGGGATCGCGACCCTTTGTCTCGGCCATTGTAATATATGTGTCGTCCAAGGCATAAGGGGTATGATGACTTGACGTCATCCTTACCTTCCTCCGGCTTATCACCGGTAGTCTGTTCAAGGTTCCAAACTCAACGTTGGCAACTAAACACGAGGGTTGCGCTCGTGAACGCAGGACTTAACCCAACACCTTATAGGACGAGTTGACGACAGCCATGCACCACCCGTGTCCGCGTTCCCGAAGGCACCCCTCTCTTTTAAGAGGATTCGCGGCATATCAAGTCCTGGTAAGGTTCTTTTCTTTGTATCGAATTAAAGCACATGCTCCACCATTTGTGCGGCCCCCGTCAATTCCTTTGAGTTTCATTCTTGCAAACGTACTCCCCAGGTGGGATACTTAATGCGTTAGCTACAACACTGCACGAGTCAATCGATACGCACAACGCCTAGCATCCATCGTTTACGGCTAGGATTACTGGGGTATATAATCTCATTCGCTCCCCTAGCTTTCGTCTCCCAGTGTCACTGTCAGCCCAGCAAAGTGCTTTCGCTGTTGGTGTTCTTTCCGTTCTCTACGAATTTCACCGCTCCACCGGAAATTCCCTCTGCCCCTACCGTAATGCAGCTTGGTAGTTTCCACCGTTTGTAGGGTTGAGCCCTGAGATTTGACGGCGGACTTAAAAAGCCAGCTATAGACACTTTACGCCCAATCATTCTGGATAACGCTTGCATCCTCTGTCTTACCGCGATTGCTGGCACAGAGTTAGCCGATGCTTATTCCCCAGATACCATCATTTCTTCTTCTCTGGGAAGAGAAGTTCAGGACCCGTGGGCCTTCGACCTCCACATGACATTGCTCCATCAGGCTTTCACTAATTGCGGAAAATTCCCCACTACTGCCTCCCGTAGGAGTCTGGGTCATGTCTTAGTCCCAGTGTGGCTGATCCTCCTCTCGGACCAACTATTGATCATCGTCTTGGTAAGCTATTGCCTCACCAACTAGCTAATCAGACGCGAGCCCCTCCTTGGGTGGTCCCTTCTCTTGCTTCTTAGCCTACGGGGTATTAGCAGTCGTTTCCAACTATTGTTCCCCTCCCAAGAGCAGGTTCTTATGCGTTACTCACTCCTCTGCCACTGAAAATACCACTTCCCGTCCGACTAGATACAATATGTCCCAGGTTCGAATCGTGGTTATTGTAATTTTGTAAATAGCAACAATTTCTACCGTCGTTATTGTAAACTTGACTAGAAGTATAATATTTCATTTAGTTGTCTATTACGGAGTACTACAAAAAAATACTCCATCCATTTTTTATGTTTCTTCCCGTTTCAATTAAATACTCCTCACAAATTTTAAAAAGCGAGAAAAAACATAAAAAACGGAGGGAGGATGTACATAAATGCGTATGGCTTAAAGCCTTGCAGTACTCATCACCCCTTGTCGAGCCTTGATAGTCTCAAACATGGCCTGAACAACACTCACCAACATTTTAACTTGGGGACTCAACCTAGCAAAATTGCCACAATGCCAATGAGCCGATCCAATAATCTAACTGAATCCAACCCGATACCCAAACTGAAAATCTAAATTTGATATGTAATCCAAATTGACTCGGTCTAACTTGAACTGAATGCTTATTGTAGCAAATAAGTCGATATCCCTAACAAAGTTGAAAATAACAAACCCCAAAATGATCACGCTCGACTTGAAGTTGATTCGATTTATCCTAACCTAGAGATAACCCAACCCGGTTGACCCGTTACCAAGTCTAATCTCACTAGATCCCTCTGGATATATGTAAATTAAGCATAAACTCGATGATGAGGACTGGGTTTTGGCAAGTTGTACATTACTTGCTCCTCAAGGGCCGCGTCAGCATGAGGTTGGGAAAGCATCCGAGAAAGGGGAAGACGAGGATGGCATGACGATGACCAACCATCGGCTTCCCAACTGCCTCCACAACCCTCTTCCCACATGTTCTTCCCAGAGTAAGACTTGAATTTTCCTAAGGAAAGACTTGAAACATTCGGAACATAATCTAATCATGGATAATACGGTCCACATGTTAAAATAAGTGCACCACAATAATATGACGCCCTTACATTTGCTGAATTCCTACCATTAATTATATACTCCTGTATATGAGGAGTATTTTATGCAAATTGTAGGAATTCAGTAATGAGAGAGTAGAGATTCAACTTACTTTAATTATCTCTCTCTCTAGAAAAGGAGTGTAGTGAGAGAAGCTCTTTCTTTCCTTACAGACTAAGGAAAGCTTCCCCCTTCCTCTTTGAAGGCGGATGATTGATTTGTCCTTTAGCTTTCTTACTCGCCTTTTGAAGTGATCTAAGATTGGTGGTGTTAAAGCTGTGGAGTTTGTCAGCAATAAAAAAATTCTGGAAGGTTTTTAGAGTTACTTTTTAGAGTGGTTGTTTTCTGTTAGCTTCGAGGATTTTCATCATTGTGCTTCCTTTTCACTGATTGGGGAGGAATCGGAAGAGTCGTTTCGCGCTGATCTAGGTTCCAGGCGCATGCACTGCAGTTAACGATTTGTTTCCCGAGTCCTTGTTTGGCTGAAGAAGTACTCAAATCATGGGGTATTTATATAGAGATATGAAGTGAGATGGTACTTCATCTCACTACTGTAAGAAAGCGAAGATCTTCAATAAAAACACCAGTAAGAAATATCATTTTACTAAGCCTGGTTTTAAATCAAAAATCAATAGATTAGAAGCTATGAATGGAGAAGAGTATAACCTCGTGAATGGGGAGGTTGAAAGGAGAAGAACTTTGCAAAATGGAAACATCAATGGCGGTAATGGGTTTGTTCCTGAGGATGATATAATTGTTAACATATCCTCGTCTTCAGGGGACAGTAGTGATTCAGTTGAAGGGAGGGGAGTTGGAAGAGAGAGAATGCCTAATGGACATTTGCCAAATGGAAATGTTCCTAATGGTCAAGTAAGACAGAGGAGGGAGGTTAGGGATGAGGAAGATATGGACTTGTTTGAAGAGGACGAATGTGGACATGACATAGGTCCACCCCGACGCGGCCACACGCGGGTTTGGGTAGGCGAATGAATCTCCATATGAGAATGGATCGAATTGAAATTTAGGTCGAAGTGGAGTCGCCACCGAACTTTTTGGGAGTTCGGACCCGTTCGAGCCCACTCCATGTCGTAGTGGGCCGTATACAAAATACGGCCCATTTCCGATGTCAGAGTTTATTGGGCTCGTCCGTTTGCATTGTGATACCGATACCGTCACTACCGGTTATCGTGTATTGAATGACTCTCGTGCGCCAACGGTTTCGGGCATCCGGAAACCGAGGTTCTGAGTAAGGGGTGAGGGTACGTGTTGGGAAGCCCACAAAGGACACCCAATCCCGCCCGCACTAGCGGCCTCTACTAAGATCTCGAATGACTTTCTAATACGCGCGTTAGTTGAACGGGAAAATGATATGCAAAGATTATTTTCCCTAAGCATGTGAATGTAATTGAAAAGGGTTTCTACGTCGATTTAATGCAATTAATTCTAACGTCGAAGTTGAATTTTAGCATGTGGGTTCATTTTAGTACAATAAAATAAACAACCAAAATTGACAAAAGAAACAACAAACGGTTAGTAACGGTATAACGATAATAACGGTTTGCAAATTATTGAATGAGATGAGATAACATAATGCATGGTTTGAAAAGATAGTAATGCACGTGATTGATTAGGCACGTGTTGACCTAAGTCATAAAATACTATCGAATTTTAGAAAGAAGAATGTACGACTCACGGTCTTGGTCGTGATGAGGTCACTCGATGCTCGATGGACTCGATCGAGTGAACCTCTAAAAAGGTTTCTGTTTCGTATTTTTAGACCTTACTCGGTCGAGTTATTGGCCAACTCGATCAAGTACGTAGCCACTCGACCGAGTCACTGTGAGACTCGACCGAGTGGGGGTCGTGCAAACATTCTGATTCGATTTTTGGGGTGCCACTCGACCGAGTGGGCTAGGCACTCAGTCGAGTGCCCCCTTTACGAACATGGGGTTCGCTCGCAATTTTGCATTGATTTCGAAATTGCTTTTGATTTTTGATAAATTGATGAGTTTGTTGAATCGGGCATAAATATCGTGGAATTTATACTCGAAACTTAAGTTCGATACTCGTCATATCCCATATTCGATTATTGAATCGATATGGAATACTGGAGTGAAAATAAAAGAAAAATTGCTTTGAGTCGTTTTAAATTAACTATCGCGATATGAATAGATTTTCTCCGCGTTTAATAGTGTCGTGATTCTAGCGAATCGTATGACAATTATTTTAGCATCAACGAAAAAAATCGCATTAGTTAATTAAATTGACTAGATCGTTAGATTCGACATCCAATTATGGAATTGGTATCGAATCTAACGGATCGACGCTTTGTTTGAATTAGAGGACTTGATTCCCTCGACTTCTCCGACATAGAAATAAATCCCTAGGGTTGTGATGTCGGATCCGCGTCAACGGGTTTCGACCCTTATTAAAATACAATACTTGTTTTGAAAATCGATTGCGAATATGCGATTTGAATAACGATGCAAAAAATAAACAAATTATTGTTTAGGTTGACTCGTTTCAATAATCAAGCAATTGGGGTGTCGGAATAAGCGATCGGCAACGCTGTGTGCAGTACACTTGTATATTCGGGTTTCCTTATTCCGACATCCCTCATACTCGACACAAATCGACAAGTATTTTAATGTTTTAATATTAGCGGTATTATCGATATTATGATGCGATAAAGAAAATAAAAAAACGAAAAAAAAAACGTGGGAAAAGGAGGAAGATGACGAGAGGAAAAGAAGAAGGAAAGAAAGGGGTTTTGGCACCCTCAACCTACATGTTCTTGTCTCGGATAGGACTCGTAGTCGTGGCTTTAACACGGGAGTTTCGAGGTTTATGGAGGTTGAGTTATGGTGGTTAGGGTTTCGATTTCCTAAAGCTAGGTTTAGGGTTTGTAGTATTAGGGTTTGAATGTATGTAGACTAGTGTAGACTAGGGTTGAATTTGATGTGTTGATTAGGGATTTTTGAAGTTGTAAAAGATGTCTAATGTGTGTTGCATGGGGTTGCTTATATAGGCAAAGGCAAGGGCACCTTGGTGTCTAGGGTTTTGTGCCTTGACGGACTTGATTTGATGGCCCGTTTGGAGGTGGACCATGGGTGAGTTACTCGGAAACGGCTTTGACCGGGTTTTAATCCGGTCGCTAAAAGTCGGTTTTATTTCCGGTGTCGGTTTTGACCCAAATTAGTCTTGTTTGACTCGGAATGATCCACTGGGCCTGGATTCGAGGTTGATTTTGTGAGATTTGTACTCCATAAGTGCTTAAGCCAGCAACTAATGGTTTTGAGCCCGTATCCGAGCGCGTAGAAACACGTTAGCGTCCGATCATCATCAGGTGTTTTTTGGAAACTGCCATAGACACCTGGCAGTCAAAATGCGGGTGTCTACAGAGCCCCCACTCTGACTGAGGCTTGGACAAGGCTAAAGTCAGAGTAGCTACCAATCCAATTAAGACCTGGTAGACTTCCGATCGGGTCGTTTATAGTCCATTAGACTTGCGTGAAGGGCTCGCCAGCCATAAGATAGGAGTCATACCTGAGCTGCTGATAATACCTCCATGGGGAATCAGACTTGTCGAATAAGTCCTGGGTGTGCCTATGTGTGGGCCCATCCCGTGCTATTCCGGGGAAAATGCCGCCTCGGGCTTCCGCTGGGGAGATTTAGAGGGTTGCACGTCCCTGTTTGAGTCGTACCTGTATAAGTCACATAAAATGCATGCAACACGTAGGTAGTAGAATGACTCGTGCTGGGGAAATTGACCTTTTGAATTTTTGAAAATTTTTGAATTTTTGAGATTTTTGAAATTTTTTGAAATTGAAATCCTGAAAGCAACTCACGGGCTAGGTTTTCAAAATGGGAAGGGGTAGAAAAGAAATTTGCAGTTTAAATAGACCGAAATTTGACCTTGTCGAAAAGGATTTTCTCAAATGGCTAAGTTTTACAAATTTCAAAGTGGAATTTGAAGAGAGAGGCCTATCGACAGACTCGACTCTGGACGTGACCGGACGAGTTGATAGACACGACTGGACTCTCGAGGGGTTGGACCGTGACTCGGTATGGGGTGGTCCACCTAACAAGGCTCTTGAGTTGCGTTATTCCGTAGCCTAGGCGAGTGGCAACATGGGAACGATCTATCATAGGGGGACTGCAGTAGTCTGTAATGAGACTGTTTTAGTCTGGTGCCCTTCTGGATTTCTGATTTTAGGGTACAGTCCAAAATGGGTATTGCTCCGAGTCCTGACAGATTCTCGTCTTTGACTAAGCCGAGTACTCGGACACACTGTAGAGAGGAGGCTAGATTTTGAAAGTATTTGGATTATGTGAGTGGATGGAGAACTTCTACCTAGGAGAAGCCCCCAGGACGACAAAGCTGGCTGCTGAGAACATGACAGTGTCGTGACCGGAATGATAATGCTTTTTGAATGTGTGTCAATGTGGGTGGTTGTGCCTCTGTTGAAAGGCTGCCTACGTATTCACGTGTAGTGAAATCAAACCAAGCCGTAGTTCAGTGTTGAAAGATATATTATGGTGCCTAGTCTAATAGGACTTTGTGTGTAACTAGCCATATTAACGGTGCAGGCTAGGTGCATTCCCACTGATGTCTTGATCAAAGGGCTAGAATGGTTAGGATGTTGATCCTGTGACTGTGAGCGTTCTCCGAGGTAGCCCCCAGAGGTGGTGTGAACTATTTGGGCATGTTCTATGCCGACCGCAGGTTGAGTTCCCGTGTTTGGGGTTGGTAACTGGTTTGGATAATTTTGGAAATGTGGTGCTAGGAAGTAAGTGGCTTTGATGATTCGAAATCTGGAGCTCGATTTTGTGGAGCTGAGGCTTCGAGGGTAAGGTATTGTAATGTGGTAGGAAAGGGGGAAGTCGAGTAATGATGGCTCGAACTTCGATTGGGCAGGTTTGATAATGCGGGATCTAGTTTCCATGTCTGGCTCTAATGGTTAGGGTGTATCCTATGGAGCTTGAATCCTCAAAATTCCGGGTTGTCGCTAGCCTGGGTCTCGAGAAGGTCTTGTGGGAAGGCTGAGTGTGGTGTTAGCTAACCAGCTTGATTGTTACTCCCCTATTGGATGGTATTGATACTTTTGAATTTGACCGTACCCCGATCAAAGGATTTTCACTTGAGTTGACCGTTGACCACGGTCATGGGTATTTGATTTTTTTTGATTGATCTCTTAGCCCCGGTCATGAGTTTTTTTTTGAATTTTTGCTGGTTAACCTCTTAGCCCCGGTCATGGGTTTTTTGAATGTTGGTTGACCTCTCAGCCCCGGTCATGGGTTTTTTGAATTTTGGTTGACCTCTCAGCCCCGGTCATGGGTTTTTTGAGTTTTGGTTGACCTCTCAGCCCCGGTCATGGGTTTTTTGAATTTTGGTTGACCTCTCAGCCCCGGTCATGGGTTTTTTGAGTTTTGGTTGACCTCTCAGTCCCGGTCATGGGTTTTTTGAATTTTGGTTGACCTCTCAGCCCCGGTCATGGGTTTTTTGATTTTTTTCGTCCAGTTTTTTTTTTGGTCAGACTAACACCAAAGGTAGGGGTCGGTTGATCTTATCGGATGGGTGTTTGTTGTGGGAAATGGGCTTGCCTCCCGTCTTGGACCCAAACTAGGAGACTACCCAGATTTGTCATAGGATTCGATATGCCCCTGCTAAGGGTAGTTATGTGGCTTTTCTATACCAGACATGGAATCGGTAAAAGGAAAACACGGGCTCGATTTCCTGCAGTCATTATAGATGTGCCTATAATAGTCACGTGCATGTGCTCACAGTGTATGACGGTGTTCATCATGTTCTCGGAAACACATAAGGAAAGTATATATGAGAAAGAATATTGAAAGCTGATTTTATTGAAATTTGAAAAGGAGGACAAAATACAATTGACTCTGACTCTGACTTTGACTTTGACTTTGACTTTGACTTTGGAAGAAATAGTACATCCTAGACTCGGACTCAGACTCAGACTCAGACTCAAATCAGATCCGGACTCTCGGATTAGTCGTCGGCTTCTAAGAGCTCGAGTTGATGTCCAGTATAGCCTTCAGTAGAAGCTTCACCCAGATCTTCATTATGTCGAAGATCGTCTTAAATCCTAATGCCCATTTCGGTAAGCAGTGCAAAGTTTGAAATGCCGGCATACCTAAGATGGACGCGGTAAGAAGGTAGGTGGTTGTTGATGAATGCCTCCACTAGTGTCTTCTCGTTGGGCTTGTCTACCAACTTTACACTCTCGGCCCTCCATCTTTGAAGATATTTAATGAACCCTTCTTTGGGCTCTTGGGCCATAACTTCCAGAGTACGCATTGTAGTCTGGATCTCGATATTATCAGCGTAGTTCCGAGCAAATTCAGTAGCCACATCGCCCCAAGTTTTGTATTTCTTGGAATCGAGCCTGTAGTACCAGGCTTTTGGATGCTTTTCGAGGGAAGAAGCGAACAGGTGCTTGAACATGGTGGATTTCACCCCTTGGACCGCCATGAAATCTTTGAAAGCCCGGATGTGATGGACCGGGTCTTCAGTACTCTCAAACATTGGAATTCCTGTAAGGTTGAGGTTAGGAGGTAGCTCGTCATTCAAAGGTGAGTAGGAACGAGCATTTTCAGTGTGGATTGAATTGTTCGTCGACAGATGAACCTGTTTTTCGAGCCTGCGAACAACGCTGATTAGTTCAGCTATGGGCCCAGTGGGCTCAGATCCAGCAACAGGAGTCCTTTTCTCCACGGCACTTAGACGGGTGGCTAAAGTCGCTTGGTTAGTCTGGATGGTAGTCAATTGAGTTTCCATCCTGGCCAGCGCGGCCTTCAGTTCGTCCAAAGTTCCTTGCATCTTTTGATGTCTGTTTTGCGGTGGCCTGTCTGTAAGAATACCGCGTAATCAGTAAAGTTGCTTCGGAACTCAAATTCACCAAGGCATAGGAAATAGCGCGGGAGGAGAGACGACTCCTGTTTGACTCGGGTTAGACTCTCCTAAGACAAATGTGTAGGGTGCGATTCTCGGAGTGACCGTGATTAATCGCTCCGTCGGAGAATAGCTCCCAGGTGAGACCAAGGACTTAGATAGGACTCAGACGGTGTGACAACCAAGTGACTCAAAAGTGGGGTACGCGAGACACGTGTAAGACATGACCCTTAGAGCAACCGTGATTGATCGCTCTGCTAAAGGATAGCCCCCAAGTGGGATCGATAATTTTGTTAAGACTCGAGTGTCGGACGAGTGACCCTTAGACGTAAGGACCACAAACCTTTTGTTATAGGGCTATGCCTTGTAAAAGGTTGACTCGGAAAAGACACCTGGACGGGTGACTTGTGAAAGGTGGGCCTTCCTTTGGATTCGGCTATGTGGGCCGAGTCCTGTTCGAAGGAAGGTCCATGTGAGACATTACCTGACTTTTAGACTCGAGTGTGTAAGCGGGCCTTCCTTTGTAGGAGTATGTCCTACGTAGGTGGGCCTTGCCTTAGTCTAATAAGGCGGACTGGGGTAGGGAAGAAACTCGTGATGTAAGATCGACAGAGTTTCGACGCTAAAGACCTTGACGACTTAAGACACGACCCGAAACTGCTAAATACGGGAAGTCCTAAGAAGAGGAAGGTTTTGAAAATTGATTGTTTTGCAAATTCCGAGATAACTCGGTGGAGAGGCCCGATTTTTCGAGAAAATCGGAAAGTGTACCGGACCTCGGTTTGGAGAGTTCGAAAATATTTTCGAGTTTTGAATTGGGCAGCATACCGGCTAGAAATAGGCTATTTTTAGTAAAATCATAAGTCCTAAATTCGGTATGTGTCCCGGGTTTTGAAATTGGATATCTTGAAAATTGAAAATTTGAATGTCGAAAAAAAGAATTTCTAACAATTTGAAAATTGAAGATGAGATCCCGAAGATTTGAAAATCGAAAACGACATCTCGGAGATTTGAAAATCGAGAATGGCATCTCGAAGATTTGAAAAGTGAAATTGAGATTTTGAAAATTTGAATATCGAAAAAAAGAATTTCCGACAATTTGAAAATTGAAGATGAGATCCCGAAGATTTGAAAATCGAAAACGACATCTCGGAGATTTGAAAATCGAGAATGGCATCTCGAAGATTTGAAGAGTGAAATTGAGATTTTGAAAATTCGAATATCGAAAAAAGAATTTCCGACAATTTGAAAATTGAAGATGAGATCCCGAAGATTTGAAAATCGAAAACGGCATCTCGGAGATTTGAAAATCGAGAATGGCATCTCGAAGATTTGAAGAGTGAAATTGAGATTTTGAAAATTCGAAAATCGAATGGTGGATCGGAAGTTCGAATTTCGAAATGGGCGCCATGCCGGCTAGAAAATAGGCTTGTTTTGAGTCAAATCATAAGTCCTAAATTTCGGCAGCTTTCCGAGTTTTTGAAAGTTGAATATTTTTGAAAAGATGCATTTTTGAAATGACGGTTTTTGAAAACGACACGGAAACCAAGTAGCACGTAGTCAAGCATTATAACGACGCCATGTAAGCTTTACACTAAGTCTCGGTCGGTCTATAGAGGGTCTATACCAGTGTACATAGTCTAGACGTTGATCGGGACGGACTTCCTAAGTCGAGTTGATCTTAGAACATGCCGCGAAACCCACTCGAATCGACTATGGACACCTTTTGACATATCCATATCGGAGTACATCAACGGTATAGTGGGAAGTCGGTCGCGAGTACCGGCCCGGGAAAAAATGGGTTATGCATGAACCGTAGAACTAAAACGCGTATTGTATTTGTCAAACGATTTCTATTCGAGTCTCACCCTGAGGATGCCGATGGTAAGTCACGCATTAGTTAATCCCCAGCGGAGTCGCCAAATTGTGGACATGACATAGGTCCACCCCGACGCGGCCACGCGCGGGTTTGGGTAGGCGAATGAATCTCCATATGAGAATGGATCGAATTGAAATTTAGGTCGAAGTGGAGTCGCCACCGAACTTTGTGGGAGTTCGGACCCGTTCGAGCCCACTCCATGTCGTAGTGGGCCGTATACAAAATACGGCCCATTTCCGATGTCAGAGTTTATTGGGCTCATCCCTTTGCATTGTGATACCGATACCGTCACTACCGGTTATCGTGTATTGAATGACTCTCGTGCGCCAACGGTTTCGGGCATCCGGAAACCGAGGTTCTGAGTAAGGGGTGAGGGTACGTGTTGGGAAGCCCACAAAGGACACCCAACCCCGCCCGCACTAGCGGCCTCTACTAAGATCTCGAATGACTTTCTAATACGCGCGTTAGTTGAACGGGAAAATGATATGCAAAGATTATTTTCCCTAAGCATGTGAATGTAATTGAAAAGGGTTTCTACGTCGATTTAATGCAATTAATTCTAACGTCGAAGTTGAATTTTAGCATGTGGGTTCATTTTAGTACAATAAAATAAACAACCAAAATTGACAAAAGAAACAACAAACGGTTAGTAACGGTATAACGATTATAACGGTTTGCAAATTATTGAATGAGATGAGATAACATAATGCATGGTTTGAAAAGATAGTAATGCACGTGATTTATTAGGCACGTGTTGACCTAAGTCATAAAATACTATCGAATTTTAGAAAGAAGAATGTACGACTCACGGTCTTGGTCGTGATGAGGTCACTCGATCGAGTCCATCGAGTGGTCGATGGACTCGATCGAGTGAACCTCTAAAAAGGTTTATGTTTCGTATTTTTAGGCCTTACTCGGTCGAGTTATTGGCCAACTCGATCGAGTACGTAGCCACTCGACCGAGTCACTGTGAGACTCGACCGAGTGGGGGTCGTGAAAACATTCTGATTCGATTTTTGGGGTGCCACTCGACCGAGTGGGCTAGGCACTCAGTCGAGTGCCCCCTTTACGAACATGGGGTTCGCTCGCAATTTTGCATTGATTTCGAAATTGCTTTTGATTTTTGATAAATTGATGAGTTTGTTGAATCGGGCATAAATATCGTGGAATTTATACTCGAAACTTAAGTTCGATACTCATCATATCCCATATTCGATTATTGAATCGATATGGAATACTGGAGTGAAAATAAAAGAAAAATTGCTTTGAGTCGTTTTAAATTAACTATCGCGATATGAATAGATTTTCTCCGCGTTTAATAGTGTCGTGATTCTAGCGAATCGTATGACAATTATTTTAGCATCAACGAAAAAAATCGCATTAGTTAATTAAATTGACTAGATCGTTAGATTCGACATCCAATTATGGAATTGGTATCGAATCTAACGGATCGACGCTTTGTTTGAATTAGAGGACTTGATTCCCTCGACTTCTCCGACATCGAAATAAATCCCTAGGGTTGTGATGTCGGATCCGCGTCAACGGGTTTCGACCCTTATTAAAATACAATACTTGTTTTGAAAATCGATTGCGAATATGCGATTTGAATAACGATGCAAAAAATAAACAAATTATTGTTTAGGTTGACTCGTTTCAATAATCAAGCAATTGGGGTGTCGGAATAAGCGATCGGCAACGCTGTGTGCAGTACACTTGTATATTCGGGTTTCCTTATTCCGACATCCCTCATACTCGACACAAATCGACAAGTATTTTAATGTTTTAATATTAGCGGTATTATCGATATTATGATGCGATAAAGAAAATAAAAAAACGAAAAAAAAAACGTGGGAAAAGGAGGAAGATGACGAGAGGAAAAGAAGAAGGAAAGAAAGGGGTTTTGGCACCCTCAACCTACATGTTCTTGTCTCGGATAGGACTCGTAGTCATGGCTTTAACACGGGAGTTTCGAGGTTTATGGAGGTTGAGTTATGGTGGTTAGGGTTTCGATTTCCTAAAGCTAGGTTTAGGGTTTGTAGTATTAGGGTTTGAATGTATGTAGACTAGTGTAGACTAGGGTTGAATTTGATGTGTTGATTAGGGTTTTTTGAAGTTGTAAAAGATGTCTAATGTGTGTTGCATGGGGTTGCTTATATAGGCAAAGGCAAGGACACCTTGGTGTCTAGGGTTTTGTGCCTTGACGGACTTGATTTGATCGCCCGTTTGGAGGTGGACCGTGGGTGAGTTACTCGGAAACGGCTTTGACCGGGTTTTAATCCGGTCGCTAAAAGTCGGTTTTATTTCCGGTGTCGGTTTTGACCCAAATTAGTATTGTTTGACTCGGAATGATCCACTGGACCTGGATTCGAGGTTGATTTTGTGAGATTTGTACTCCATAAGTGCTTAAGCCAGCAACTAATGGTTTTGAGCCCGTATCCGAGCGCGTAGAAACACGTTAGCGTCCGATCATCATCGGGTGTTTTTTGGAAACTGCCATAGACACCTGGCAGTCAAAATGCGGGTGTCTACAACGAAGAACTTGGAGGATTTAACATCCCTGGACAGCCTCCTAGGTGGGTGAGGGAGGAAGATTATGGGCAGGAATGACGACTTCCTAGGGCAGGGGGAATTTTAACCCTTAATCCTGAGGTTGTTAGGGGGAATATTGATATGTACAACAAGTGTGTCTTAGGCTTTTTCGTTGATTATAGAGAGTTTGATGCCTTCTCTATTAATCTTGCTATTGAAGCAAAATGGACTACAAGAGATGTGGTAACTGTTCATAAAATGGATGACATATTCATATTCTATTGTGAGGATGAAAGAGATAAACAAGACATTATTTATAAGAGTGTGGCTTCATTTTATGGAGGGCTTATGGTCTTTAGGGAATGGGAAAGGGAGTTGATCCCTAGGACGGTAAGATTTCATATGGCCAATCTTTGGGTCAGAGTTACTGGCTTGCCTTTTGAATTCTTAAACAATGAGGTGGGCAACGTTATTGGAAGAATGTTGGGTAGGTATTATTGGGTTGAGCCTTTGGATGTATTCCCAGTGAATGATTACATTAGGATAAGGGTGACAGTGATGTTGGATGAACTCTTGATGCCGGGGTTTTTTTCTAACGGTTGAGGACAGGATTCTGGTTTGGATCCAATTCAAATATGAAGAGGTGTTCAAGTACCACATTAGGTGTGGTAAGATAGGACACAAGTATACAAGATGTGCGGCAACTCCAAGACAAGTGGCAACCAGGATCAACTCTGTTCTAAGAAGAGCTATTAGTCGAAGATTTGTTATTTTCCAGGCAGAAACAAATCATGCAATGTTTAATTTGGACATGAGGGCTACCCCTGCACAAGCTGAGTTTGCTACAGCAAGAATTCAACTGGGTCATGAGAATCTGGGCGCATTCCAGGAAATTTTATGGGAAGACAGACTATTCAACTTCGATTTGGGTCATACACCTGGAGGAAGTGCTAGAGCAGGTATGAGATATACTCGTAACAACAATCCTTTTGCAGGTGCGGTTTTATACCCAGTGGACGGAAGGAATAGGAGGAGGCAAGGAGAAGGGGAGGATAGGATGGAGGTTGATGATGACTTGGAGCAAGGCGTTGGGCAGGAGCAGAGGCAGATGGGAGATATAGCTAGAAGATTACTTGTTGAGGGACCTCATGGGATGGGAGATGTCATGGGGGACCCTAATCATGTCCCCCAAGGATTCCATTATTTGGATCCTTATGTTCAAGCCATGAATGTGGAGGAAGAAGTGGATCGAACTAACCCTGAATGGATAAGGCGGGAAGCTATTAGAAGAAGGGTTGAAGGGGATATTACCACGGCCTTGAATGAAGATAATGCAGAAGGGCTTGCTCAAACGTTCTTTTCCCCTACTGGCTTCCCAATAATTCACCATGAACCTGTGAGAGAGGAGGTTAATCGGCAAGATGGAGATGGGGATGAGCGTGACCACAATGATAACGATAATCAGGCAAATGAAGAAGGAAATTTGGAGAACAATGAGGACAATTTGGTAGTAAACGAAGGCATGGCAGGGGATGTGATCATCCTCAATGCTTGGATTGATGGTAGGATTAGAGAAGAAGATGGTGTAACATTTACGACCCCGATCCCTCTAAAAGAGATTTTAGAAAATGAAAATATGTCGCACTTCCCGAGTACATCATATGCTATCATTGTGGTAAAACCAGACACTACCACCACGATTGTAAGCTTAAGTATCATGGTCCGAAAAGGAACAATGGTCCGAAAAAGAACAAACAAGTGTGGGTTAGAAAAATCACAGTCAGTCCGACTGTTACTAAGGGACTCAAACAAGTTTGGGTTCCTAAAACTAACCCTTGATTTGCTTGTAGGGCTTGGTGAGAGGCCGCCGCTATTGGTACCTAGACAGTGGATGCTCTCGTCACATGACGGGAGACAAGAGCCAATTCCTCTCACTTGAAGCATATAATGATGGCACGGTAACCTTTGGAGACAACAAGAAAGGTGAAGTAATAGGCCTTGGAAAAGTTGGTAAGTCTTCATCGGTTTGTGTGATCGTGAGTTGGAAAGTAGGCCTTGTGCATCTCTCAATTATGTGATCGTGGTAATGTGGTAGAATTTAGTGCTAATTTTTGTCGTATAATTGATGCTGCTTCTCATGAAGTTGTTCTTGGAGGTAGAAGAGTCAAAGATGTGTACTTAACCGACTTGAACACCTTAAATGGTCAAACTATGTCTTGTATGAGTGTTATGAAAAATGACCCTTGGTTGTGGCATAAAAGATTTGGGCATGTTGATCGCCTCCCAATCGGATCGGTCGTTAACGAAGGACGGGGGATCAAACGATATTTGTAAGACTCGGAATAACACAAAAACTACTAGAGTAATCGTGGTAAGTCGAGGTCGGTCCACAGGGAACGGGGTGTGTTTGTGAAGTTTAAAGTGTCGTGTTTGATGTCTTAGGGGGGGGGGTTTCTGGGGGTCGAGTCTTAAACTGAGGGATAACTACGATGATGGCTTAGAGGTGGTCAATCTAGGGAAAAGACGTTAGGGAGAAGTCGGGATTCGGTACTTGGAGTCTAAGAAGGTCGGAATCGAGTTTTTGTCGCAATGTCGATAAACTCACCTAAATCCCGCGTTCGCGGCGAATGAGGGTAAGTCCCTAGTCATGGTAATTTCTACCCCGAGTTTCCCCATATTGATAGAAATTAGTCAAGGTCGGTCTAGTTGGCCGGACTAAAACAACAATGACACAACACCATAAATAAGATAAACCAACATGCAAGCAACCCACCAACATCCCTATATTCAAATAAACCAAGCCCTCATCCCTAAACTCCCCAACAAGAAATCTACTCACACATCATTATGGAAATCATCACAACATGCATATTAATTAGATCTAAACAAGATGATGATGAGAAAACAACACAAAAACTAAACTAGAGATTAGAGAGTGAAAGGGAATTATACCAACTATGTAGATCTATAAGAAATAAGAAGATATCATAGATAAAGATTGAATCTTTGATGAATAAAATGGAGAACTTGTCACTAATCCTCCAATAAACCCAACAAATCTTCAAATAAAACTTGAATAATCTTCTTACAACCATGAAATCTAAATAATTGTTGTTGGAAACTTGTAGATCTACTATTAATTACTATGTAAACTACTAGAATTTTGAGGATTTTTCTAGATTACTACTACTAATGGATGGTGTAATAGGATGGTGGAATGGTGTAATGTCTTCCCTCCTTAGCACAATGGAGAGGTGGTTTAGGCAATGAATTAGGGTAACATATATATAGTAATCTCTTAATGGGTTTTTAACCTAAAGCCCAAATCCAACTTTATGCTCCATTAGTGAGACAATCTCCCTTTGCATCTCCATGGGGTGAAACTTTGCCCTGCGGACTTGACGATAATTCCCATCGGGTGAAAATTTCGCCCGGTGAGATTTTCTTCTTTTTTTCGCGTTTTTGGCACTTCTTTCCATCGGGCGAAATTTCACCCGGTGGGCGAAATTTCGCCCGGTCAGTTTCGCCCGGTGGGGAGTTCTCGGAAATTCTTCGGGAGCCATTTTTCACCGTCGGGTGAAATTTCGCCCGGTGGTGTCTCACCGGGTGAAATTTCGCCCGGTCATTTTTTTGCCTCGAGTCTTGTCTCATTCTTCGTTTGTTCGATCGGATGGATTTAAACTTTAAGTTGTGTGCTTTGCTCTTTGGACGGTTTTCCCTTCTCTTGTGCTCGTGGAAGCTCAATCGTGATTTTTGTAGCAAAACCTACCAAAATTGATAGAAAAACTACCAAAAACACGTAAAACGCACAAGAGGGACGCTAATGCGAGAAGTACGCAAAATATGGCGATAATCGCACTCAAGACTCGCAAAATGAGGGAAAAACGGGTCTAAATGGAGGGGAAAACGGTCTAAATTTAGCACACAACACATGTTAGCACTAAAACTCTAAATACTCTTAAAAGACTAGATCTAGTAGATGGTTTACCTAACATGAAGTTTGAGTTTGATAAAGTTTGTGAACAATGTGCTAAATGCAAACATGTTAGAAGCTCCTTTAAATCCAAAAAAGTTGTTAGTACGACTCGACCTCTACAATTGTTGCATATTGACTTATGTGGTCCTATGAGAGTGAGGAGTAGAGGTGGTAGTCGATATGTTTGTGTGATTGTTGATGATTACTCTAGATTTGTGTGGACTTTATTCTTAAGTTCCAAAGATGAAGCATTTGATGAATTTCTTGTTTGGTTAAAAAGGATTCAAAACGAACTTGACCTAAAATTAGTGTATTAGAACCTATCATGAAACCGAATTTGAAAACTCATCTTTTGGTGCTTATTGTGATGAAAATGGAGTAGATCATAACTGTTCCGGTTAAGGAATCAATCAACCCGAATTGCGAATTCGGGTCTTTAGTGCTCAGATATCGCTTTGCTTGGTTTCCCTTGATCTCTCCTTCCCCTTTTCCTATAGTCGGACCTTCCCGGCGAAGTGAGTTTGCTCCCTGCACAAGCAACGCACAGGGCCTCGGAGGTTGTCCGAGGGAACCCTCTCCGATGCCTAAGTCAGTCCGTGAATGCCTTGACGAACCTAGCTCGTGAGGAACTAGGTGGCGGTTTTTAGGAGTAAGGATCTAGAGAGAGAAAATCCAACCCCTTCTATGTGGGAAATGGGTGGGTATTTATACCTTCCCACATGAGAGAGAGGGGGGGGGGAAGAGAAGAGAAGGAGAATGCGTGGACGAGAGGACAACACGTGGCTTCCCCTCGTCCACCCACTTTCCATTACCTGAGGCGAAATGACGGATGGGTCCTCGGACTCCCCTGCCCGTGCCGGGGGTTAGGGCGCCCTGGAAGAAAGCGTGAGGAGAACCTGGAGGCCCTGCTCGGCTGGCGGAAGGCCCTGCTCGGAAGGCGCAAGCCCTTAGGGACTCTTCGTAGTCCCTCGCAGGGAGGGCTGACGGATAAGACCGAATTCACCCTGGGGATGACCCGTGGTACTTGGTCGACTCCCATCAATAACTTTTCGGCCCCTAGAACCCCTCAACAAAATGTTGTTGTTGAAAGAATGAATAGAACCCTTGAAAGCATGGCTAGAACAATGCTTTTGTGTAGTAAGTTGCCTAGAAGTTTTTGGGCCGAGGCCGTTAACACCGCTTGCTACATTCATAATTGAGTCATGGTAAGAAGCATAATCAACAAAACATCATATGAATTGCTACGTGGAAGAAAACCTAATATTTCCTACTTTAGGTGCTTTGGGAGCAAATGCTTTGTGCACAATAATGGTAAAAACAATCTAGGAAAATTTGACCCACGTAGTGATGAGACCGTGTTCTTGGGCTATTCTAGTCATAGTAAGGCTTATAAAGATAATAATAAAAGAACTATGACTATGGAAGAAAGTGTGCAAGTCATTTTTAATGAATCTAGTCTTCTTGAGCAGGTACAAAATGACGAGGAAGATGATGATTTTGAAATAGGACTCGTACAAAATGAAGGCACACTTCAAGAAGGTGAAAATGGTGAAGCTGCTGAACCACAGTCTGACAGAGCGTTGCATTCTGATGTGGGCACAAGTTCAGGGGGAACAAACAACCCTCCTGATACTGACCTTGCCTCCACTATTCAAGCAGCCTCTAAAGGGAAAGGACCAGGAGAGTCCTCTACATCTAGCGTGGAGTCATCCTTTAGCCAAGATACCACATTCGACGAGACTGTTGCAGTCGAGGAGGAAATTAAAGCTTTCACTCCAAGGAAATGGAAGCATCAAAGCTCACATCTTCTCTCAAATCTGACCAGTGACATAAGATCCAGAGTTAGGACAAGATCCTCCTTCAACAACTTCTATGCATGCAATGCCTTTGTTTCTCAAATCGAACCTCCAAATGTCAAAGTCGCCTTGACTGATGCGGATTGGTTAATTGCCATGCAAGAAGAGCTCAATCAATTCAAAAGAAATGAGGTATGGCATCTTGTCTCTAGACCATCTAATCGTACCGTCATTGGTACTAGGTGGGTCTTTCGCAATAAGATAGACGATTCCGGTGAAATCGTAAGGAACAAGGCTAGACTAGTGGTGCAAGGTTACAATCAACAAGAAGGTATTGATTTTGACGAAACCTATGCACCGGTAGAGATGGCAATGGACCGGATCTGGACCGGGTCCACTAGGATCCAGACTCGACCCGGGCCCGACCGGGTCCAAAATTTTAAGACCCAGGACCAGACCCACCGGGTCCGGGTCGGGTCCGGGTCTACCCGCGGGTCTCACTATTTTATTTTATTTTGTCCTATATCCTTCTTTCCTCCAAATTTCAGCAGCTTTACAAATTTCACCGGTGTCTTTTAGCACGTACAAAATTGTCTATGGCATACTGATGTTCCTAAATCTCCTAATGGATCTAGGGTTTGAATTTTGAAAGGGTGAGGAGAGAAGTGAGGGAGTAAGATGTTTTAGTTGTTTGGTGGTTCTGCTGATGATGGTAGATTTTAGGGTTTTTTTGTTTTTTTTTTTAAATTAATGTGTCGGGTCCACGGGTCGGGTCCGAGTCCAATATTTCAGACCCGGATCCGGACCCGGTTTTTAAAAACAAGACCCAGACCCGACCCGGACCCGCCGGGTCTGAAAAAATAAGACCCAGACCCGACCCATTTGGGTCCGACCCGCCGGGTCTGGACCGGGTCTTGGACCCATTGCCATCCCTATGCACCGGTAGCTAGACTTGAGGCAATTCGTCTCCTAATAGCTTTTGCGGCCCACAAAGGCATCAAACTTTTTCAAATGGATGTTAAAACCTTTTTTCTAAATGGTTATCTTGAGGAAGATGTCTTTGTGGAGCAACCTCTGGGTTTTATAGATAATGATTATCCCGAACATGTTTACAAACTCGACAAATCACTTTATGGTTTAAAACAAGCTCCAAGGGCTTGTATGACCGCTTGTCGAAGTTCTTGCTCGAAAATGGCTTTAAAAGAGGTTCGGTGGATAAGACATTGTTTAAAAAGTCACAGTCGGATGGACTGTTGGTTGTCCAAGTATACGTCGATGACATCATATTGGAGCAACAAATGAACTCCTTAATCTTTATTTTTCTAATCTAATGAAATCGGAGTTTGAGATGAGCATGATGGGTGAACTTGGATTCTTTCTTGGACTTCAAATCAAGCAATCGAAAGAAGGAATCATGATTCACCAACAAAAGTACATAAAGGAAATGCTAAAGAAATTCGGGATGACCAATGCCAAACCTTTCTCTACACCCATGGTATCTTCATCCAAAATGGATAAAGACGAGAATGGTAAGATTATTAGCGATTCGGTGTATAGAGGTATGATTGGCTCGTTGCTCTACTTAACCGCTAGTAGGCCCGATATACTATTTAGTGTTTGTTTGTGTGCTAGGTTCCAAGCAAATCCGAAAGAATCCCACTTCAAGGTCGTAAAAAGAATTCTTCGGTATTTAGTTGTAACTCAAGTACTCTACTTATGGTACCCCTCACATAGTCCCTTTGATCTTGTAGGTTTTACCGATGCGGATTATGCCGGGTGCACGGTCGATAGGAAAAGTACTTCCGGTGTTGCCACATTCTTGGGTCCGTGTCTCATCTCTTGGGGCTCTAAGAAGCAAAACACGGTTGCCCTATCAACGACAGAAAGTGAGTACGTTAGTGCCGCTCATTGTTGTTCTCAAGTCTTATGGGTACGTCAACAACTTGTGGATTACAGTATGTTTTTCGACTCCATTCCCATTATGTGTGATAACACTAGTGCGATTAACATTTCCAAAAATCCGATTCAACATTCAAAAACTAAACACATAGATATCCGTCATCATTTTCTTAGAGATCACGTAGAAAAGGATCATATTAAGCTTCTTTTTTGCAATACCGAAGACCAAATAGCCGACATATTTACTAAACCGTTAGCAAGAGACCAATTCGAAAAGTTTCGACTTGAACTTGGTTTGATTAATTGTTCGACTTAATTCCGTATGCTTACTTGCTTCCTCGCATGATTTGTTAGAAGAATCGTTTTCCCTTATTCTAGTTGTATCGTACTTTTCTAAGTATGTGATTTATATGTGCATTGCTCAAATGTGTGTTCTTGTGTGATGTTAGTGTTAATTGATTACTACCCACTGATTTCTTCCGTTTTTCCATCTCTTTTACCACTACACCTCTTTATCCATAAATTAAATCCTCTACCCTCAACTTTGTTGTTTCACGTGTCCTTCATCACTTTACCCACAAATTAAAACCTACTCTCACCCTATCCCCTATAAAGCCCACCTCTTATAAAGTCTATCCCCTAGTCTTACCCTCTTTAATCATCCTCCCTTCCCAATATCTGACTTCCCCCCTCCCATCACATCTCCTCTCTCCTCTTTATTTCTTTCCCCTTCCCCAAGTCATACATCATCATCATAATAGTTCTACTCATCCTCTCTTTCTTTTTAATTTGTTGATATTGTGGGCTGGTTTTCGAGTTTTTGAAAAAAAAAACGAAAACGAATAAAAAAAAACGAAAATCAAAAATCAAAAAAAGTTACGTTACTTCTTACTGCTTCTTTACCCTTCTTTCTCATACTTACTCCTTGTCTTCTCTCTTTCTTTCAAAAATACAAAAACCAAAAACTTAAAAAACATGGTGAAAACCTCTCTTAATACTCATCTCCATATACCCTCTCTTGCTACTATAGATCCATCCCTAATGGATGTTGTAGCCTCTATCCATCCCTCACCAAAATCGAAATCAAAAGATCCCCAAGACAATGTTCCTAGCAAGGGTAAGGGCAAAAGGGGTCGAAGTACGGTTCATTCCAAAGAGACAAAATCCAAAGTCCCTGCCTCACCGGAACCGACTCCTATCACTGTCCCTGCTTCCGATAAATCGCCGGAGAAAAAGCGAAGAAAAAGCAACAGGAATATCCCTGCTCCTACGACTACCGTTCCACAAGATCGGTCCGCTTCTCCTTCCGATATTATCAAAACCGTGGTTGATAGTATACTTTATTCAGAAAAAACGGTGTCCAATAAAACCGTTCCTAAGGGTCAGCCAACCGCCTCTAAAAATCCGGGTCGGAAGCTCCGATTGAAAAATCTGGGTCGAAAGCTTCGATTGAAAAATCCGGGTCGAAAGCTCCGATTGATGATGTCGGGTCTGAAAGTATCTCAAAACCCGCCTCCGGTCCGAAAAAAGGGAAAGGAAAATTGGAGATACAATATCTCCTCCCCACTGATCCGGTTGATGCGACGAAGAAATGGGATAAAAAATCCGTAGTCAAGCAACTCTCGGCATTAAATCTACCGTCGGCCACGTTTCAGAAGTGCATGCTCCTCCTTGATAAATATACGATTCGCACTTCACGGATTTTCCCGGCTGAATGGTATGATTCCTCTCCCGCTTTCTCGTTCTTTAAATCGATTTTGGAAACTCAGGGGTGGGTCAATTTGGTTCAGATGAGAGAACCCATGTTTATCTCAGAAATTCTTCAGTTCCTTGCCACCATGAAAGTGTCTGCTGCCCAAAAAGTTACTGCCAAAGTGAACGGAAAAAGACTCACAGTCACTGCTTACGAAATAGCTGATATTTTGGGTGTTCCGAATATCGGGTTTGACTTACTGCCCTCTTACTCTTGGGTTACTTTACCTTATGCTACTCTCGCCCAAATCTCAAAAACCCTTAATCCTAAAGCTAGTGCCCTTGGAACGATTTCTGCTAGTACACTCCGACTCTCCCACAAAATTCTCTTTAACTTAATGGGAAGAACCATGCTACCTAAGATTTCGAAACAAGATGATAGAGGGAAAATATCAACTTCTCAGCAATATTTCCTATTTCATCTTGTCAAAAATATGCCCATAGATTTCCCCAAAATTCTTATCCTGTGTCTCGCCCTAATTGCAACCGACATAAAAAACCGCACCATTATCTCAATTCCCTATTGCATGTGGCTCTCGACTATACTACGGGCTAAGGGGGTTCTTATCTCATCTTCCATTGAAGCGGCTAATATGTTTGATCTCATGTCTTCCGGGAACTTATCGAGAATGTTGCTTGCGATCGAGAAGGATAAGTTGGTACCTTTACATCTTGCCAACAAAACGGAAAAGGTAAATGTTGGGGTTACTCGGGAAGAGGTTGCGGAAATTGTGGAGAAGGGTATCTCCGGGTGTAGTGTGTCAAATTTGGACCATTTTTCCTCCCATTTAAGCCCGTTTTTTCTCTGTTTTGCGAGAATAAAGTGCGATTATTGCCGTATTTTGAGTATTTCTCGCATTAGCGTCTCTGTTTTATATTTTACGTGTTTTTGGTAGTTTTCTGTCTATTTTGATAGGATTTTCGACCAAAAACGTGTATGAGCTTCTATGAGCATGAAAGAGAGGGATACCGTCCGAAAGCAAAGCACACAACTTAAAATCTGATAAGTGTGGTTTGTAGTGCCTATTTTGTTGTGTTTTGGTCCTGTTTTCCTTGTGGAATCGCTCCATGGGAGCGGTTTATGGGTTACTTATGCTTCCTTTAGTTCGTTTTAGGTTCCCGAGGCCGTTCATGAAGAGTTGGAGCGATTCGGACTCGATACATACACTTTTTGGAGCCAACGAAGCGAAGGAACGATCACTCGATGCCTTGGATTCGATCCCGAGACCTTGGGACCCATTCCCGAGCACCTTAGGCTCGATCCCGAGTCCCGAGAATCGATGGGAAGCCCATGAGAAGCAAGGAGGGACCAAAAAGATCATAAGGGAGGCCTACAAGGTCCTTCCCGGGCGGGATAATGCCTTCCCGATCGGGAAGGAGGTTGCAATTGAAGATGCTACTGTGTTGGGTCCTTCCCGACCGGGACCACCACCTTCCCGGCCGGGAAGGCCCAGCTGCAACCCGCAATGCTTCCTTTCTTCTCCTTTGTTCTTGTAACCCTATATATACCCCCCCCCCTCTTGTATTGTTACACTATCTTATCTTATGTTAGACATTACCCATAAACCCTAGCATAGTTTAGCCTAGATTAGTATAAATTAGAGTAGATTAGTCGGTAATTAGTCCTTAATCCTAGTTTAACTCTTGTATTTTGGGAATTCTTGAAGAATCCAACCAAGATTGACAACCTTGGTTGATGTATTTGGGTTTTCTTCCATTTATGCAAGATTTATTCTTTTCATCTTCTCTAGTATGGTATAATCTCTTTTTCCTTCTCTTTATCTTTGTTTTATCATTCAAGTTTTCATCTTTATATCTTGTTTATTGTTTTGTTCATCATCTTTGTTAGTTTTACATATGTATGTTCTTGTTCTTGTTTTGGTTCCTCTTGTTAGTGTTAGTTTTAGTTTAGATATGTTTGAGTAGACTCTTGCTAGGGTTATTAGGGTGATTGGTTGTGATTGTGGATGATTAGGGTGAGATGGGTGGTAGTAGATGTTGTTTTTGTTGTTTCCCATTAACCTTGCACTCCACATGTTCGATGAAATGCTTGTGAGACTAGAGACGATCAATCCTTGTTTTTCTTGCATATTCTCTTGTATGTGTGTGTTTGGTTGGTTGGTTTGGTTCCCTCATTACGTAGCGAGAGCCCGATGAGGACGACCCCTAGGCCGATTACGTAGCGAGAGCCCGATCGGTAGAATCTAGGCTACGAAAGCATGCTAGTAACCCCGTTCTTCCCCTTTTTATCTCCTTTGCATCCATGAACCCGACCTAACCCTAGTCTTCCTTCTTATTGTTATCCTTGCTTCCCTTAGTCTTTAGCTACTTGTTTTGTCACCCTTTTCCTTGTTTTAGACTTAGCCTAGTCCTTAGCCATCACCCTAGATTAGCTCGTCTCGAACCTAGTCCTAGACCGTAGCACCCATTAGTCCAAACGCATTTCCGTCCCTGTGGATTCGACCCGACTTGCCCTAGCTACCCTAGTTAGGTTAGTTGGTTATTATTTGACGGCGGGATCCGCGACAAATCCCGCCCATCAAATTGGCGCCGTTGCCGGGGACGGCGTAGTTTGGACTTTTGTTTGCTTAGTTTTCGACTTTGTTCTTGATTTTTGTGTTTTCTTCTCCTTGTGTATCTCCGTTTTTCTTCTTGTGTGCTATTCTCTCCTCCTAGTGCCTCAAAAGCACTAGGATACTAACGTTTGCTCAAGTGCTTCTAGTTCATCCTAGGTATCGAAGCAACGTTATGGAAATGGCACGTCCTAGCTTCCATCAATCATCACGGGACAACTATGGGGCAAATGGCCAAGTCCCAAAATTTCACCAACCATATCAACCTCATCAACAATCTTACGAACGCCCTCCATATGGTTATCATGAAAGTTGTCAAGGATCATTCCAACATCCTAACAACTACCAAACACCCTCACATAACCCACAACCAAATATCCCCGACTTTGAGACTTGTCAAATGTTGGTCCAAATGCAAAAGAGTCAACAAGAGGCGATAATGCTATTGCAAAAGGGTCAACATGAGATGATGATTTTAATACAAAAGAGTCAACAAGTGATGATGACTCAAATACAAGGGGTCAAAGAGGAGCTCAAGGCCCAAATAGAGGTGCAAGATGCTCGGATCAATGCACTCATGGCTCGTATCACGATGTCGGCCACTCGAGCTCCACGAATTGTTGAGGAAGGTTCATTTAGGCATGAAGGTCGGGTGTCTCCACAAGAAAGTCAACCCGATCGTGAAGCTACAAATGAAGAAGAGGGGGTCAATAAAGAGATCATTGTTGAGTGTTGCTTGGATGGTGAAGATATGGGAAGAATAGAGGAAGTTGAAGCTTCAAGGGTCGACAGTGAGGAGGGATTTGAACATGATTCTCAAGGTAACTCTTGGGGAGCCGATGTATTGGCTATCAAATTGGATTTGTATGATTTTCTTCGTGATGAAACGGATCTAGACAATCCAAAGCCAAGTGAAGACATACCTCCTCTAGGCCATATTGACAAGGTGAGTGAAAAGGAGCGTAATACTTGGGAAAAAGAGGTAGATGCCTTGGAACTCGCCTTGAATGGGAAATTGGAGGATCCTAAAGCCTCCAATGAAGAAAACTTGATGCCTTCTCCTCCTCTATCGCACTCGATTTCTAGTCCCTTGTCTTGTGAGACGGTTGATGAAGAGTATCCTTGTCGGGCAGTGGAAAAAAGTTCTACTCTCGACCCCGTAGAAGAAGCAACACCCCTAGGGTGTGATCTCCCTCATCATAACACCGAGCATGACTCTAGACCACTATACCTACCGGATGGTCATAAGAGTCGTTGCTATCATGGTTCCGAAGACCCGGAAGATCACAAGAACCCCGAGCATAATGAAGATGATTGCTTCTCAACTCCGACTTGGAAACTCTTGAAAGTGGCTAGGCTCGGCCATGTGAGCTTCAATGAAGATGTTGCTAGGGCATTTGACTTACTCCTTCGAGCTCTTGATGGCTATGGAGGTGTAGTTGGTGAGAGTAGCTTAGTGTAAATATCTTTTCCCTTTTCTTTTGTGCTTTTATTTGTGTTTATGTTTGTTTAGATATTTTGGTTTTTAGGATTGTTAGTTTTTGTGAAATCCTTGTACTTTGGTATTTTGATGAGCAATGTGAGGGAGGGATTTTGATGAATGATTTGAGCTTGTTTGCTAGATGTGAAGTGAAGATGAAGTCTCGAGGAGAATGGTTGTGATAGAGCTTGGACTTTGAGTTAGGGAGTCGGTTTTTGAAGCTTTGGATAAGCTTTTGGGGTCATGGGAGTCATGAAGACCCTTCCCGGCCGAGAAGGAGGCTTCCCGACCGGGAAGGATGTGCCATCCCGAGCGGGAAGGAGTCATCCCGATCGGGATGAGGGTGCAAAAATTGGAGCTTTCTGTGGAGGCTTCCCGACCGGGACGAGGGCTTCCCGATCGGGACGGGTGTGTCATCCCGACCAGGACCATCCATCCCGACCGGGATGGTCCCCTTCTCCTATTTTGGCCTCTTCTTCATCATGTGAGCCCACCCTACCATTTTATACCCCCTCCCAACCTCCCTACCTACCCTTGCACCTATCATATGACCTTGCACTTCATATGCATACCCTCACCTCACCTTCTCTTCACTTTACACCGAGTTTCACATCAAACACACCCCCTCACACCATTACTACTTCAACCATGCGGGCTTATCAAGATTGAAGAGGATTAGCGATGACGAAGACTAGCTTTGTGCCGATATTGAACTATGAGACGATGGAGCGAGTGAGTTGCTAACTGATTGGTACGGCAACTATCCTTTCTTTTCCGTCTTTTATCGCTTGTCTTCTTTTGTTTGTCCCCTTCCCCTTCTACACTTTAGTGTCATGGTGGCGTTCGAGGCCTTGGTAGTTATTGCTCCCGACTCTCGATGACATGACTACATCGAGAGTCATTTCAAAATCCAAATTTACAAGTTTTTCACCCTTTTTTTGTAGGATTTAGGCGGAATCCGGGCTAGGTGACTTGATTACACCTAGTCCTCCCCTCCCATTTCCTTTTATTTCCTTCTTTTTATTTCCTCCATTTCCATATCTTTTCTTGTCTCGGCCCACGGTGATTACACCTCGGCCGGACGCATTCTACTCTTTTCTCCGCTTTCTTTTTGATTTTTAGCTCTATTTTCGTAGTTTCTTTTATTTTCTTTTGTGTCTCCACACACTACGATCGAGCGTGAGGACATTGCTCGGTTTAAGTGTGGGGGAGCGATATTCTAGTATAGCTTAGTTTATTTTTGTAGTTTTTCGAAAAATCTTAAAAATCCCTAAAAATTTGAAATTTTTTCACAAAAATCAAAAAGATTTTCTTTTTGTGTGTTTTTCTTTTGTGTCGTTGTGTCGTATTTTTTGTTTTGTTGTGCGTGTTTTGCCTCCCTTTTTCCTTATAGGTTGCTTAATCACCGCTAGCTTTGGAAAGCTTGCAAGACATCCGGTAACGCCTTTCTATCCCTTTTTCCTCTTTATCTCTTGTGGAGTGTGGAGGAGATTTGTGATGTTGTGTGCTCGGGTGGAGCTTTGTGAAGATTTGTGGATGATTGGTTGCTCATTTGAAAATTTGGGGTGGTGTTTGTTTTGTTTATGTGTTTGTTTTATCTTGTTCTGTTTTGTTGCCTTTTGTCTCTTTTTCTTTTGTTTTCGTCATGTCTTTGTTTTGTGTGTGTAGTTGTGTCTTTTGTGTAAAAACATTTTCGAAAACCCGGTTTAGAGGCTAGTGTGCAAGCGTTTACTTTCCCTTTCTAGTAGTGTAAATCGAGTCTTGGACTTTAGTCTAGTAGAATGACCCTAAATCAATAATTTCGTTGGTCCTTACCTTGAGTCCACCTAGATTACTACGAATTTACTACGGGATTTGCATTTTGACCATTATGACCACCCACGGTGTGAAAAGGCCTTGGTTGCCGAGTCCCGTCCCTTAGGTGACCGCGTTAGGGATTGTTTGATTAGTCCAAGTTTTTTCCCTTTTTGTGGGTTTGAAGGGAAGGACGCTCCCCGACTTACCCATTTCCCTACCTTCTACACATATCCACCAAATAAATTTGCAATTTGTTGAAATCTCTCTTTCTTGTTGCAAAGAAATGTCTACAATTCAAATCAAGCCAAAAGGGCAAAGAAAATGAAAGAAAGAAAGAAAAGATTGAAGAAAAAGAAAAGGCACAAAAAGCCAAAAAGAAAATAGAAAAGAAGAAAAAGAAATGGCATAGCAAAACAAAGCAAATATGCAAAAGAAAGAAAAATGCCAAAAGAAAATCGTCTCGCAAAAAGATCTTAACCCCACAAAAATAAGCCTTTTACCGACTAATGCCGTGAAGAGCCTACCAAAGGACCAAGTCCCTAGGAAGGATGATAGCGGTAATAGTCGGTCTTCCCTCACTTTGCAATATTTTCCACCTTTTTACTTGGACTAGTTGGGCGGTTTCGGGCATGGGACGACCGTCTTGGCTCATCGCTAAAGGGGGCGGGGTCTCACTTACCTACAGTGTCGACTAACACCGTGGTTCATCCTTTTTCCATCCCGCCGATCGTCCCGTAGTACGTTCTTAGAAGGTTAGGAGGACCTAGGTAAGTTATCAACGTTTTTATTGCTTTGTTGTCATACTATTAGGGTTTAGTTCATCTCGATTTGTATGATTAGCTTGGGAACGTTGTCACTTGCCTCGAGTCCTAAACCGGTGTTTCTTTCACCGCTTGTTTGAGGGAAGCGGTATTTGTTTTCTTTTGGGTGCAACCGATTATTTGTTTGTTTGTGTGTTTGTTTGTTTATGTGTTTTGTGTCCGGTTGCATCCACTGTTTTGTCGCAAGACCCCACTTGCCATGCGGAGTATGTTTTTCCTCTAAGTGTACTCGCATGAGTTGAAAGGGCGTAGGGTGCGCTAATACCCGCTCGGCTAGTTTATTAGTTAGTATGTGCTTACTCGAGGGCGAGTAAGAGTTAAGTGTGGGGGAGTTGATAAGTGTGGTTTGTAGTGCCTATTTTGTTGTGTTTTGGTCCTGTTTTCCTTGTGGAATCGCTCCATGGGAGCGTTTTATGGGTTACTTATGCTTCCTTTAGTTCGTTTTAGGTTCCCGAGGCCGTTCATGAAGAGTTGAAGCGATTCCGACTCGATACATACACTTTTTGGAGCCAACGAAGCGAAGGAACGATCACTCGATGCCTTGGATTCGATCCCGAGACCTTGGGACCCATTCCCGAGCTCCGATTGAAAAATCCGGGTCGGCCAACCGCCTCTAAAAATCCGGGTCGGAAGCTCCGATTGAAAAATATGGGTCGAAAGCTCCGATTGAAAAATCCGGGTCGAAAGCTCCGATTGATGATGTCGGGTCTGAAAGTATCTCAAAACCCGCCTCCGGTCCGAAAAAAGGGAAAGGAAAATTGGAGATACAGTATCTCCTCCCCACTGATCCGGTTGATGCGACGAAGAAATGGGATAAAAAATCCGTAGTCAAGCAACTCTCGGCATTAAATCTACCGTCGGCCACGTTTCAGAAGTGCATGCTCCTCCTTGATAAATATACGATTCGCACTTCACGGATTTTCCCGGCTGAATGGTATGATTCCTCTCCCGCTTTCTCGTTCTTTAAATCGATTTTGGAAACTCAGGGGTGGGTCAATTTAGTTCAGATGAGAGAACCCATGTTTATCTCAGAAATTCTTCAGTTCCTTGCCACCATGAAAGTGTCTGCTGCCCAAAAAGTTACTGCCAAAGTGAACGGAAAAAGACTCACAGTCACTGCTTACGAAATAGCTGATATTTTGGGTGTTCCGAATATCGGGTTTGACTTACTGCCCTCTTCCTCTTGGGTTACTTTACCTTATGCTACTCTCGCCCAAATCTCAAAAACCCTTAATCCTAAAGCTAGTGCCCTTGGAACGATTTCTGCTAGTACACTCCGACTCTCCCACAAAATTCTCTTTAACTTAATGGGAAGAACCATGCTACCTAAGATTTCGAAACAAGATGATAGAGGGAAAATATCAATTTCTCAGCAATATTTCCTATTTCATCTTGTCAAAAATATGCCCATAGATTTCCCCAAAATTCTTATCCTGTGTCTCGCCCTAATTGCAACCGACATAAAAAACCGCACCATTATCTCAATTCCCTATTGCATGTGGCTCTCGACTATACTACGGGCTAAGGGGGTTCTTATCTCATCTTCCATTGAAGCGGCTAATATGTTTGATCTCATGTCTTCCGGGAACTTATCGAGAATGTTGCTTGCGATCGAGAAGGATAAGTTGGTACCTTTACATCTTGCCAACAAAACGGAAAAGGTAAATGTTGGGGTTACTCGGGAAGAGGTTGCGGAAATTGTGGAGAAGGGTATCTCCGGGTGTTGTGTGTCAAATTTGGACCGTTTTTCCTCCCATTTAAGCCCGTTTTTTCTCTGTTTTGCGAGAATAAAGTGCGATTATTGCCGTATTTTGAGTATTTCTCGCATTAGCGTCTCTGTTTTATATTTTACGTGTTTTTGGTAGTTTTCTGTCTATTTTGATAGGATTTTCGACCAAAAACGTGTATGAGCTTCTATGAGCATGAAAGAGAGGGATACCGTCCGAAAGCAAAGCACACAACTTAAAATCTGATAAGTGTGGTTTGTAGTGCCTATTTTGTTGTGTTTTGGTCCTGTTTTCCTTGTGGAATCGCTCCATGGGAGCGGTTTATGGGTTACTTATGCTTCCTTTAGTTCGTTTTAGGTTCCCGAGGCCGTTCATGAAGAGTTGGAGCGATTCCGACTCGATACATACACTTTTTGGAGCCAACGAAGCGAAGGAACGATCACTCGATGCCTTGGATTCGATCCCGAGACCTTGGGACCCATTCCCGAGCACCTTAGGCTCGATCCCGAGTCCCGAGAATCGATGGGAAGCCCATGAGAAGCAAGGAGGGACCAAAAAGATCATAAGGGAGGCCTACAAGGTCCTTCCCGGGCGGGATAATGCCTTCCCGATCGGGAAGGAGGTTGCAATTGAAGATGCTACTGTGTTGGGTCCTTCCCGACCGGGACCACCACCTTCCCGGCCGGGAAGGCCCAGCTGCAACCCGCAATGCTTCCTTTCTTCTCCTTTGTTCTTGTAACCCTATATATACCCCCCCCCCCCCCCCCCTCTTGTATTGTTACACTATCTTATCTTATGTTAGTTATTACCCATAAACCCTAGCATAGTTTAGCCTAGATTAGCATAAATTAGAGTAGATTAGTCGGTAATTAGTCCTTAATCCTAGTTTAACTCTTGTATTTTGGGAATTCTTGAAGAATCCAACCAAGATTGACAACCTTGGTTGATGTATTTGGGTTTTCTTCCATTTATGCAAGATTTATTCTTTTCATCTTCTCTAGTATGGTATAATCTCTTTTTCCTTCTCTTTATCTTTGTTTTATCATTCAAGTTTTCATCTTTATATCTTGTTTATTGTTTTGTTCATCATCTTTGTTAGTTTTACATATGTATGTTCTTGTTCTTGTTTTGGTTCCTCTTGTTAGTGTTAGTTTTAGTTTAGATATGTTTGAGTAGACTCTTGCTAGGGTTATTAGGGTGATTGGTTGTGATTGTGGATGATTAGGGTGAGATGGGTGGTAGTAGATGTTGTTTTTGTTGTTTCCCATTAACCTTGCACTCCACATGTTCGATGAAATGCTTGTGAGACTAGAGACGATCAATCCTTGTTTTTCTTGCATATTCTCTTGTATGTGTGTGTTTGGTTGGTTGGTTTGGTTCCCTCATTACGTAGCGAGAGCCCGATGAGGACGACCCCTAGGCCGATTACGTAGCGAGAGCCCGATCGGTAGAATCTAGGCTACGAAAGCATGCTAGTAACCCCGTTCTTCCCCTTTTTATCTCCTTTGCAGCCATGAACCCGACCTAACCCTAGTCTTCCTTCTTATTGTTATCCTTGCTTCCCTTAGTCTTTAGCTACTTGTTTTGTCTCCCTTTTCCTTGTTTTAGACTTAGCCTAGTCCTTAGCCATCACCCTAGATTAGCTCGTCTCGAACCTAGTCCTAGACCGTAGCACCCATTAGTCCAAACGCATTTCCGTCCCTGTGGATTCGACCCGACTTGCCCTAGCTACCCTAGTTAGGTTAGTTGGTTATTATTTGATGGCGGGATCCGCAACAAATCTCGCCCATCAAAATCCAAAGTCCAAACCCAAGAGGTGAAACCTTGATCGAAAAGGAAAAACTATAAGCCCATTGGGCATCTTCACCAGAGAGGTCGAAATTCAAATGAATATATCTAGAGTTCTATACCTCGGATCGAAGCGAACCTAGATGGAGGTGAAAGCTTATCTTCCTTGCTTTCTAAAGACATATCACACGCTCCAAACGGAGTTCAAACGAGAGAGTTATGGCCCTCTGAAGTCACAGGGCAAAATTTCACCCGATGAGAATTTGATCGGGCGAAATTTCGCCCGATGGTGTTCCTCCCCAGATTGCCATTTTGGACAAAAAGTTCATAGGGTGAAATTTCACCCTATGAGTTGACCGGGCGAAACGATCGGCGAAATTTCACCCATCGGGTGAAATTTCGCCCATGGAGAAAAGCGCTAAAAACCGCAAAATGAGAAGAAAATTTCACCGGGTGGGATTTATTCGTCAAGCCGCAGGGCGAAGTTTCACCCCATGAAGACTCATTGGGCAAAGTTTCATCTCAAAGGACAAAGTCTCACTAATGGAGCAAAAAGTTGGATTTGGGTTTTAGGTTAAGAAGACCCATCAAGGCATTACTATATATATGTCTACCCTAATTTGTTGCCCAAGGCATCCCATCATTAGTGTATTTACACCATCCTCTTAGTAGAACAATCTAGGAGTATTCTAGTAGTAATTCTCTACAACTCTAGTAGTTTCATAGTAATTTAGTAGTAGATCTACATAGTTTTTATCAACAATTCTCTAGATTTCAAGTTTGTAGAAGATTATTACATCAAGTTTTATTTGAAGAATTGTGGGGATTATTGAAGGATTAGTGACAAGTTCTTCATTCTCTTCATCAAAGATTCAATCTTTATTTATGCAATCTTCTTATTTCTTGTAGATCTTCATAGTTGGTATATTTCTCTTCCACTCTCTAATCTCTAGTTTAGATTTAATGTTATTTTCTCATTATTGTCTTGTTTAGATCATCTTAGTGTTGTTAGTTTCTCTAGATTTTATTTATGTTGTTCTAGATTATTCTCTAGTTTATTTTGTTAGATCTTATCTCTTCCATAGTTTAGTGGGTAATTGTTAGATCATAGTACTTTTATTATTTTGTTGTTAGTTTCTTTATATTTAGTCATTATGCATGTTGTAGTTATTTTCTCCTTAGTTAATGTTTTGTTGTTTTCCACCATGATTAGTGAGTAGATCTTTGTTAGGGGCTAAGGGAGGATGGATTTGGGCAACATAGATTAAGGATTCTTGTGATTGAATGCACTTGGGTTGATTTGTCTATTTTGGAATTGTTGTATGCTTGTTGATTTTACTTGATCAATTTAGTTGACTCGTATTCACCCTCGCCAATATGGGGAAACTCGGGGCTTGGGTAATTCCGACTTAGTGACCTAGCTTCTTCGTCGCGAAAGCGAGTCTTAGTGAGGTCGGGTGTAGAGACCGAAAGGTGACCCATCCCTTATCAATTGTGTATTGTTTGCTTGATTCCTTGTTTTTGTGTCCCGTTTCCGATTCCCCGACTTTCCCTAACACTCTTCCTATATTGATTTTCGTGTTAGCTATTAGACCGACCATCTTCTAATCCTACTCAAACCCCCCTTAGATCCCAAACATTTATCGACTAGACTTGACCGACTTTACGTAGACCGTCCCTTGGATCGATCCCGACCTACCACTACTACATTAGTTAGGTTAGTCGGTGTTAAAAATATTGTTTGATCGTGCGGGTTGCGACGCCCGCACATCACCGGGTTGAAAGATTGGTTAGCTAAGGAAGTTCGGGTTTGGTTAGAGCAAGAACTCAATCCGTTACGGGAAATGGTTACGGAAATGCAAGCGGATATCCATGTCCTAAAATCTCTTCAAGTCAAGACGGGAGAGGCGGATGATGAGGATTGTGTTGATGATGATGATGATTGATTTGTTTAACCCACCCACCCACCCTCCTTTTACTATTAAACCTACTGCTCTCACTATCCCTTCCCCTGTTTGTTTTATGAACTCTTGTGGTTTGTATCTTTAACACTATTTGCAACAGTCCTGGTGACTGTTGCCCCTTGAACATCTTTTGACTTTGCTCTTATATGGCATATGCTTATGTTTCTTTGATATAACTTTGACTATTGTGTGTTTGATTCTTTGATGATGCCAAGAGGGGGAAAAGGTAAAGCATGTGTAGTTAGTCGTTCTTTTAATCTGTCCTTTCTATTTGTGTCTAAGTAAATGTGTTGTTTAATCGGTTTAGGTATTGTTAACCTTTTTATGCTTAATCTCCCTTTCCTATGTGAAACCTAATTAAATAATGATTGTGATCGACTAACTTGTTGAGGGGGAACTTCTAAGCACTTATTTTTTCACTACTACAAAACATACAAAAGATTACGGTTCAAAAGCGTCCTTGAATAAGATTATAAGCGTCATATAGGTCACCGTGATCGTTGATAATCAATCACGGTTTAAAGCGAGTCAAAACGTCCTCTTTGTTGTTATCAAGGATCACCGTTGAACTACAGAACCATCATTGTTGTTATACTTCCAGAGCACGCATTCTTTCTGAAACCGTCATCTTTGTTATTCTTCAGAAAGAGGACAATCCCTTGTCAAAACCGTGATCTTTGTTGTTCCTCTATTAGATTACGGTTATTAAATCCGTGATATTTTTAGTTCAAAACAGTGCTTTTTGTTATTTTCTTAGAGACCAACTATTCAATAAAACCGTAATTTTTGTTCAAATATTTTTGTGCAACGTCAATATCTAAAAAAGAAACTTCTATTGTACACATTAAGAAACTTCACATTAAGAAAACACATTCTGTTGTACAACGTCAATATCTAAAAACAAAATACTTCGTACATCGTAATAGCCAAATACATCATAATAGCAAAATACATCATAATGCCAACTTCTATGCGATTTCATGAATTTTGAAGATCGGTGAATACCAAGCAATTTAATCCACTCCAAATGCCTGATGACCTCGTGCAAAAAATGCGGAAACACTGAAGAATGACAAAAAAAACAATGAATGAAAGCATATTATTAACTAGCTATATAGTTTAAATAACTTTCAATTGAAAGCATTAAATTAAATATACAATTAATAATCCAAGAAAGTCCTCTAACAAAAAAATCCAAGAAAGTCGAGTTTAATCATTAAAACATAAATTGTGATAAAAATGTGTGCAAGCATAAAGTTAGAGAGAATATCATTATAGCTTGAATTGGAGTGTGGAATTAACCCAAATATCACGCACCTCGTCAATCTATTGAGATGAATGTCTTTCGAGCTCTAATCATAAAATGATACTCCTTCCACTGAAAGGTTTTTGCCTCGACCCCGGCAAGTGAATTCATGGAGTTTCATTAAACAAATGCTATGTAATGAAGACATAATTTTAAACAAAAATGATATTCTTCCTGAACTACTAGTGTATTTTAACAAAGTATTAACCTTATGTATAATTATAATAATTACGAAAATCACATATACACTGAGTGGGCTTAACTTACATAGATATAGTCTTCACACAAAAACGGACGAGGCTCTGGATATACAGAAGGATCGCACCAATACACGACACTTTCTGATGGACTGATAGCCGCTAATATCCAATAATGTTCTCTACAAGTCCAAAAATATTTCAATTATAATTGGCTCAATCATTATATTCAAAAAAAGATATACATAATCAATAGTAGCACGAAAAATGATGTATGTTTACCCTTCAAAATATGCGGCAATTATTAGTTTTCAGCCCATACCACAAACCAGCCTTAACTATAGTAAATCGTAAAATAATAATGTTATTAATTGTGCGTTTCTTTTGAAAAACACTTAATCATAAAATTTGAAAACATGATCATTAACAACAACAAGAGAATTAAAACCATCAGCAGCAAGTTCGTGAATGAATTCCAGCTAAAAGTGGCCGCCATCTTCGTAAAACAGCTACAAATGGGGGCATAATAGCCTCTAGTCCTCTAGATATTGTGTGCGAAGAGGAATCTTCTCTTTTCCAACTGCATGCCATACCTGGATCATCCATCGACAAAAGTAATAAAAATGAAACGTCAATGAAAAGTTGTGAAGCCCCTTAAGGATAGTCAAATATCTAAAGTGATAGGAAGTAGCATATATCACACCTAAAATTGCAGAGATCCAAATCTAAGTATGCAGCAACTAATATCTATATATAGCAAGGAAGTTCACTGTAATAACCCTTTGTTTAGATGGAGGAATATGGAGAAACACGGAATGGATAATTCCCTTATTTGGTTAGTAATTCCGACATGAGGGAGATGATGAGATGGATTTTCCGTCCCACAAGGCAAAGTAAAACTTTTAAACAGATGAAAGATTCAAAAAGGATAATGAAATTGATCCATTCCCCATTATCTGCCCTTATCCTTTAATGTATATCCAAACAAAGAGACAAAGGGTAAGAGTATAAAAAAGCAGACAGAAATGTTGTACGCCAAAGCTCAGCAACTAAACTGACAATAGCTTATACTGAAGAAACTAACCTCAGAATAAAGTACACATCCCTCAACAAATACTCTTTGTCTCTTGGATTCGGAGATGGGCATGTTCAAAACAGGTGAAAGCACACTGAACAAACATTAGCAAGAGTTCAGATATCGAGCACACAATAGATGAGTGAAGGGAAAGACCAAGGCATAAACTAGATCATAATCAATAAAGGCAAAAAAAACAGGACCAAACAATTTTATCCACATATGCATACTGTTGAATGAACATCGCACATACATTCATGCCAATCAGAAAATCCGGCCTCCCTCATAAATAAAAATCAGTTCTTTATCCTCATCATGAAATCAAAGAGATAATCCACAAATGAAAAATGATAAACAAGCTGACACATTTATTCAAGCTTTTAATAAAACCCTAAAATTAATCAATCACATCTTAACATAAAAAATTAAATGGTTTTAACTCTAAAATGAAATCATACCCTGACGTCGAATGGCTGGCGACCCTAAGACCAACGATAGATAGGTGATTAATTGCAACTTGCAGTAAGAAAACGACGGTGATGAACTAATTAATCCAACGATTCCCCTCCAATAATAACATAAATTAGAAAGAAGATGATGATGGCGAATGTGCATGTGATTGAAAGAACTAACGAGATACCGACGAACGGACCATGGCGCTGCGTTCAATGGTTGATGGTGATGAAGGTAGGGTGGAGAACTAAGGAGACACGGTTTAGGTTTTTTTTTATTTGGAAAAAAAATAGAAATAAGGAGCACGTATTTAATGGGAAGGTAAGAGGTTGAATAAAATATCAGGATTAACATTTATGTTGCTTTAAGGAGTAAAACGACCTCTTTGTCTATCATAGAGGTCGGTTTTACTTCCCACCCGATTTCTTACATAACAGAGTACGGTTACTTTGACCAACCGACCTCTTTGTTATACATAAGATCTCGTTTTTCTTAACCAACCGTCCTAATTGTTAATTTTTTATCTAGAGCATGGTTCCGTGTGTGACCGTCCTCTAATAAGCGTCATCGTAGGCTAGAATTATAGTAGTGTTTATTGGGCTAGTCATCATCAAAGGGGGAATTTGTTGGGTTTGTTGATGATGACTAGCCTATTTGATTTGTGTTTTCTTAGTTCAACTTTTCAGGTTATGCTTAATTGAAAATTAATTGATGAATGTTGAGATTGATCGTTTGAAGATCAAGATGAGAAGCCCAAAAAATCAAGAACGTCAAAGAGTGTCACGATGTAAAGATAAGAGCCTTTTGATACATTGTAGTTAGTTCTAGTAACTAGCCAACCCAACTGTTTGCAACAGTTCGGTTGACTGTTACTTCTGTTCGACCCTCTTCAAAAGGAAAAGATTTCAAACCTCAAAGCTTTTATCATTTAAATCTTTTCAAACTGACTTTTAAGTGTAGTGGTGAGCAAACAAGTGTTTTTGTTTGATCAAAAACGTTTTCCCAAATAATCCCCAAAATGGTTGTGAAGCTTTTTACTAAACACTAAAAGAGAGTTCTCTCTCTCTCTCAACTAAAGTGGTTGCCTCAAAAGTAGTTTTTGTCCTATTTTGCTTGGCTTCAACCTTGAGCTTCATCCTTCTCTTTTATTTGGAAAACCTTTAACTTGCTTTCTATATTTCACTTCTTCAAGATTGCCCTCTTTATGTCTCCTTATTAAAACCAATCTTTTTGTTTATCCTTAAAAGTGTTGACTTCTAAAAGGGCTTCAATCTTGTTCATTTGCTCCTCTATAAAAGGAGACGCTCACCACACTTATTCTCCAAGACTTTTCAGTTAAAAATCTCTCTTTGCAAATTGTCACTTAAAGTTTCAAAACCAAGAAAACTCTTTGCAAAATATTTTCAAAGTCTTCAAAAAGTCACAGTCGAACGAACTGTTGCATTGTGTCATGAGTGCTCTTGTGTAACTTAGTTAGATTGTAATATTGTAACTTCTTTGTAAGTTAATTAGAGTCGTGACCGGAGTAGGTCATTGGAGAGTTAGGAGACGGAGTAGTCTTCCGAACTCGAGAGTCATAACCGGAGTAAGTTATTGGTTCTTATTGTAAAGGTTTAAGTTTTCGGAGTAGATTACTTAACAATTATTAATAAGAAAAGCATTGGACGTAGGCCTTTAGAGTGTTGACCGAACCAATTCAAAAACGCAATGTGTTCATGTTTTTCTCTTTACTTCTGCCGCATACAAAGTAGAACACATGTCGTTTAGCTTCGCTCTCATTTGTTCGTGGATTAATATTAGTTTTAGTTGTGTTTTTCAAAGTACTTGCAACAGTCGATATACTGTAACATTTCTCTGTAACATTATCTTGGTTAAGAGAAATAGAGGCAGTCAGACAACAGTCTACCATACTGTGACATTTGCTCTGTGGCCTTACCCTTTGCCAAGGCAAATCTGTCACGGTCAGACTGACTGTAGTATTTACTAATCTTCACTTATTTATATATTTAGTAGTCCACTTAGTTTAACTCTCTTTAACTAATAAAGTGTGAGTTAAAATTTTAAAAGGTACCTAATTCACCCCCTCCCCCTCTTAGGTACTTAGGATCCATAAACTCTTCAGATGGGCTGTGTGATCTCAACTTAATTGAGGTTCCAATTGTGAATGAAGACCCTTTAGTGAATAGAGAGCATGTGGAGGTGATTACTGCTGGTGAAAATGCTAAATTTGAGAGGATTGGGGATGTTGTTACAGAAGGAGAAGACTTGGAGGATAGGGAGACTGAAGATTTGCGTAGAGATCTGGATCTGGAGAATCAATTAGTTGATGGGTCTGAAGGTATGGAATCAGTAGAGGAAGGTTATGATGAGGACGTTGTTATGTTGGAGGAGATTCTTCAAGGAGGATCCTTTAGAGGTAGACAAGAAGTTCAGGACTCGTCTTTCTGTGTGACTCCTTCCAATGATCATTTGGAGCTTTGGAAAGGTAGGAACAGTCGTTTCTGCAGGGGTGAATCAAGCAGGAATGGGAAAGTTAATAATTCTGGAAAAGTTAGCACTTTTGAAAATAGGAGGAAGAAAAGAAAGGCGTACTATGAGCCAGGGCAGAAGTACGGAATGTGTTCAACCATAACAGAGGAGGAGCTATACGCATCTGATGGAAGTAGCTCCAAAATCAAGAAGAGGAGGACAGGAGCTGAAGATGAACAATGGTTTTGGCAAATTCAAATGGAGGAGGATGATGATAAGAGGATTGAAAGAGGCTTTGCGGAGGTTGAGCCTGATCAACCTCCTGCTCATGAATGATGGGATTATCTTGGAACTGTAGGGGTCTTTCGGATCCGCTCAACCCTACAGTCCCTAAACTAAGAGCGCTCCTTTCTCGTTTTAGTTATTTTGATTTCTTATTTCTATCGGAAACTAAATGTGATAGTAGTGAAGTAGCTTTCCTCTGTAGGCCTTTTGGATTTAATCATTATGTTGGAGTGGATGCTAGGGGATCCAGTGGCGGATTGTATGTGGGATGGAGGGCTTCTGCGCCGTTTTCGTGCGTCTATGTCTGCCCCAATTTTGTAATTTTGCTATCCAATTTAATTAGTGGATTTCCTAGCTATGTGATTTTGGTGTATGGTGAACCTGAAGTGGCTTTTAGGGATAGGGTTTGGGAGGAGTTAGGTTGTTGGATTAAGTCTCTAGAGCATCATTTCCTCCTCATTGGAGATTTTAATCAAGTTGATAATTTCGATGATAAATTGAGTAAGTCGAGAAGGGCGATTCCAGGAATGGAAACTTATAAGATGGAAGCGTGGAGTCTTAACGTGGAAGGAGGAATTGAGATTGTGAGGAATAGTTGGAAGATACAAACAAAGGGGTCAAAAGGGTTTATTCATATGAGGAAGTTAGCACATGTTAAACGAAATCTTATGTGTTGGTCTTTAGATAAAAAAAAGGAGTGGAATAGAAATTGGGACGATTTTGACTCTGATCTTACGATGGAATTGAAAAAAAAGTTCGAGGGAGGTGATGAGAATCACTACGATAAAATTCATGGGGATCTTAAGGAATTTGCTAAAGCAGCTGCAATTTTTTGGAGGCAACGTGCTAAAGTTAAATGGGCAACGGAGGGGGACGTGTGTACGAAATATTTCTTTTACTATGTAAAGGGACGTAGGAGCCGAAATTATATCCACGGTATTAAACAACAGGATGAGAGTTGGACCCAAAATATAGAAAAAAATAGGAGAGGTCTTTAGGGACTACTATAAGAACCTGTTCAAAGTAGGCTCTCATATTGTGCCATTTGAAGAGTATGATCGTCAGAATAAGAACTTCTTCGATATTCTGAGAGGTAGTATTAATGAAGAAGAGAAGGATCTACTCGGTAAAAAGTTCACCCCTAAAGAGGTTAGAACTGCGGTTTTCCAACTCGGAGATCTTAAGTCCCCAGGGCCGGATGGAGTTCCTGCTTAGTTTTTCAAAAAATGTTGGCTTTCCGTGAAGGACGATGTCATTGAGGGGGTTTGTGCCTGTTTGAACTCAGGATTTGTCTTGAAAGAAATGAACAAAACTTTCATTACACTCATTCCGAAGTCAAATTGTCCGGAAAAGGTAGAGCAGTATAGGCCTATTAGTCTATGCAATGTTATTATAAAAATCATCACTAAATGTATAGCTAATAGAATGAAGACCGTGATGTCTAGAGTAATAGGAGAGTTTCATAATGCTTTTGTGCCGAAGAGGTCGATTCAGGACAATATTCTTATTGCTGATGTGTGTATGCATAAATTGAATAGCCATAAGATTGGGAAGGTGGGGGAGGTTGCTTTCAAAGCTGACATGAGCAAGGCTTATGATAGAATTGATTGGAATTTCTTGAGAAGTGCGCTTATTGGAATGGGATTTTCGGAAAAATTGGTTAAGCTTATTATGAATTGTGTCACGACGGTTTCTTACAGTATTCTGATTAATGGTGTGTCGTTGGAATTCTTTAAGCCTTCGTATGGATTAAGGCAAGGTGATCCTCTTTCCCCTTATCTTTTTGTTATTTGTTCAGAAGTGTTTTCCAGACATCTAGTAAAGGGAGAAGAGACTAAGGAGATCAAAAGGATCAAAGTGGCGAGGAATGCCCCTCGCATCTCACATCTTTTCGCGGACGACTCTCTTTTCTTCCTTAAGGGTAAAATTGAAAATATGAAAGGATTTAAGATACTTCTTGATAAGTATTGTTGTTTATCGGGACAAAGGATTAATAAGGAGAAATCTGCTATGGTGTTTAGTCCTAACAGTAATTTGAAGGTGGTGAAGGATTGTCTGACGAGGTTCCAACTTAAACCTTGTGCGAGCTTGGGGAAATATTTGGGAATTCCCGACATTAGTGATACCGGGGAAAAAAATCTAGCGGGAAGAATTTTTGAACAGATTCTTTCACGCATCGGGTCTTGGAAGGGATCTCTTCTTTCTCCAGCGGGACGGTTAACTTTAATTCATTCCGTGCTTGCCAATCATTCTTGTTTTCTTCTATCGGTTTTCAAGATCCAGTAAGTGTGGCTAATAAAGTTAATGCTTTGTTAGCTCATTTTTGGTGGGCTGGAATTAAAGAGGGCGGAACTGTTCGTTGGAGATCGATTAAGTATCTTTGCATGCCTAAGGCTGAGGAAGGACTTGGTATTCGGAATACCTTATTTAATAATTAGGCGTTATTAGCTAAGAATGCGTGGAGAATAATAAGGAATAAGAACTGCATGTTAAGTAAGGTATTTACCGGTAAATCTGGGAATATTAGAAACTCTCAGGAATACAGGGTGAACAGAATTAAAGGAAACAAGTCAAGGATCTGGAAAGGTATTTTGGCTGGAAGGGAAGGGTTGGAATCAGGATTAGGGTGGAAGATAGGTAGTTCTGAGGAGAACAGAGGTCCGGAGATTAATATCTATCAAGATAAATGGGTTAATGGGGGTATACCGGTTATAAAAACAAGAATATGCATGGAGGATTCTCCTATGAAGGCTGGGGAGTGGAGAATTGGTGATTTAATTACAGTTGATAGAAGATGGGATGTCGAGAAAATTAGAAGTGTCTTCTCTAAGGAATGGAGTGATAAGATCCAGTCTATCCCATTATCGAAAATGACAAGAGATAATAGACGTTATTGGATTAGGACTTGTAATGGAGAATACAGTGTCAAAAGTGGGTATCTTGAACTGATCCAAAAGAATTACGGAGTGGAAACAAGTACAAATTCGAATTTTTCGGCGTTCTGTAAGAATGTTCTTTGGAAGCTCCCAGGCCCAGCTAAATGGAAACTTTTGTATTGGAAGATTATTTCTAACGCTCTGCCGGTTGGGGCTGAACGAGAGAAGCGACGGCTTTTGGGAACTTATCATTATGTCTTATGCACTTCAGGAGAAGGGGATGAGCATGGTTGTTTTGAAACAAAAACTTTGGATCATCTTTTTAAGAATTGTTCTGTTAGTAGACAATTATGGCTGTCGACTCAATTTGCTGATAGTATTCGGGAGGGCGAGGCTAAGAGCTTCAGAGACTGGCTTATGGAGACAACCAAAAGACTCTTTATGAGAAAGATGATGAATGGAAGGACCTGTTTTATTTCATTAGCATCATTTATAATATTTGGATCTTCCGAAATAATGTTATCTTCGAGAAGTGCAGCAACAATGCTAATGGACTGATCAAGAGATATACAGAATCATTGAAGATGATCAATTCTTTATGGGAAGACATGAAGAGTAGAAAGGACAAGGAAATAACTGCGGCTTCAAGAGAAGGAATGACGGAAAAGGAAGAACTTAGAAGTAGGATCAGAAATTCCAAGGAATTTTGGTTAATTGCGCAGGTGCAAGATTTTGATAGATGTGATTCTACAGTTATCAATGTCGATGCTAAATGGAAATCGTCTGGAGAAGCTTCTGCTGGATGGATTATTACAAAACGATGTAGGTAGTAACAGAAGCGGTATGGATTCTTTTTGGGCTGAAGAAGCCTTACAAGCAGAAACGATTGCTATGCTTAAAGCTTTAAGGTGGGCGAGAAGGAATGAACTTCTTCATGTTTCGATCCAGTCCGATTGTCTACCGCTTGTTAATCAGATTCTCGAGGCTGAACGAAGAACCTTATCACAGCATAAAGGACTTAATTGAAGAGATCAAAGATAAAACCGTTTATTTTCATTGTTTTTCCATTAGGTTTATCCCATGAATCCTTAATTCAGCTGTGCATAATCTGGCAACATCGATTATCCGCACGGAATAAGGAGGGACTGATGTACGATGGCAAAAAAAAAAAAGTAACGAGAGAGTATTGTTGAGCAAGTGCATATGGAAGAATAAAGCGACGGGTTTTGTGCCTTTGTTTACCTGTAGACACCAAAATTTTATATTATTTTGGTATCTATTTAGAAATAATATCTTTAGTATTTAGAGATAATTATCAATAAATATTGTGATAATATCTTAGATGCTTTAGAATATTCTTAGCTTGCTCCCTAAGTTATCCAACTATAAATATTAGGTCTCCTATCTAGGGTTTGGAGGAGGTCAGATGGAATAAGTCTCAAAACGACCCCGTCATCCTACTACCAAATTGTAGGTAAATGGAATAAGTCACAAACAAGACTCCATCTTTCCCCTACGGATCCAAGTCGATAGGATCTCCGTAGAACTATCAAAAAACCCTAACTTTCGAGATTGGAATCAAGAGATCTACGAAAGTTGTAACGCGCAATCTTTCAGTTATCAAATAAAAACTCTTGTTTCATATTATTTTGTACTCCCTCCCATCCATTCAATTCTTTACACTTACTATAAATGGACAATTCAATCAATTCTTTACATTCCTCTTTTGGCAAAACACTTTACCATATAACCCTCATATCTTTCCTCTATTTACACATAATACCACAACTTTTTCTTTACTTTAAATTTGGTGGACCCATAAAACCATTTGATTTACCAATAATACCCTTACTTTTACCACTTTTCTTAAAAGTTGTGAAACCCCCATGTAAAGCATTGAATGGATGGGAGGGAGTATCTGTTATTTAATTATCGCAGGTGCGAAATTTTTATGTTTTACAAATTGGTGAACCCGACGTGAAGATTTTCGCTCTTCATCTCCAATCTCGAAGGATCCAGATCTGTAGAAGCCATGGGGGCAAACAAAATCAACCTCAAGTCCTTCTACTAAATTTCGAGACAAAGTTGCAACCGACTTCAAAGTCTCTACAACAAGTCTCGAGGGGGCATTTGTAGACACCAAAATTTTATATTATTTCGGTATCTATTTATGTCAAATATCTTTAGTATTTAGAGATAATTATCAATAAATATTGTGATAATATCTTAGGATACTAGAATATTCTTAGCTTCTTCTCTAAGCTACTAGGCTATAAATACGGTCTGGTATTTAGGGTTTAGAGGAGGTCAGATGGAATAAGTCTCAAAACGACCTCATCATCCTACTACCAAATTGTAGGTAAATGGAATAAGTCACCAAAAAGACTCCATCTTCCCCCTACGGATCTAAGTCGATAAGACCTCCGTAGAACTATCAAAACTCTAACCTTCGAGATGGAATCAAGAGATCTACGGAAATTGTAACCGTCAATCTTTCGATTATCAAATAAAACTCGTATTTCATATTATTTTGTATCTGTTATTTTAATTATCGCAGGTTCGAAATTTTATGTTTTACAAATTGGTGAACCCGACGTGAAGATTTTCGCTCTTCATCTCCAATCTCGAAGGTTTCGGATCTGTAGAAGTCATGGGGGCAAACAAAATCGATCTCAATCTACCAAATTTCGAGACAAAGTTGCAACCGACTTCGAAGTCTCTACAACAAGTCTCGAGGGGGCATTTGTAGACACCAAAATTTTATATATTTCGGTATCTATTATGTCTAATATTTTTAATATTTAGAGATAATTATCAATAAATATTGTGATAATATCTTAGGATACTAGAATATTCTTAGCTTCCTCTCTAAGCTATTAGGCTATAAACAGTGGCGAATCCAGGAATTTCGAGATTGGGGTGATAAAAAATTATAACGTAAAAAATAACACACAAATAATTGAGTTCAGTTTAGTTCTGATTAGTGCAGTTCAGTTCTTCAGTTCAATTCAGTTAGATCAATTCAGTTTCGATCAGTTCATTACTTCAATTCAGTTTATATCTATTCAGTTCAGTTTAATTCAGTTCAAATCATTTAAATAGAGTTCGTCTTAACTAACTAAACTAACTTCACAAAGTAACTAAACGTGAAAAAAAAAATTAAAAACTAAACGTAACAAAAAACTAAAAAACTAACCACAAACTTTATACTATAAAAAAATTAAAGTATTCTCGACTAAAATAAAAGTGTCAATACATACTGATACAATATCAAACTAATTTCTCAATTTCACATAGTCACATAGTATATCATACCAATACATTATTAGAATATTGGTATTGCCCATCATCCCAAATGTTCATATTTTCAATTTTTTACAATTATTAATTTCTCATTTGTCCATTTTTCCTAATTTCCTACACAAGTATACATCTCAAAGGTTTAATAAAATAAAAAACATACTGATTCTCGAGTTAATTCCCTACACAGGTACACATCTCAAATGTTCAATAAAATCAAAAACATCTCTAACTCTCGAGTTTTTTTTATAAATTAATGTTTAAAAAACAAATAATTATCGAAATAGAGTTTGTGTCAAAATAATTATTAAAAATGGGTCCACGTAGGATCGAGTATGAGTAAGTTGTGGTTCGGTTTGGAAACCGCTATTTCACGTAAGTGGAGAAACAAGCAACCCGGGTACCCATTAATCAAAAACATCTCTAACTCTCGAGTTTTTTTTATAAATTAATGTTTAAAAAACAAATAATTATCGAAATAGAGTTTGTGTCAAAATAATTATTAAAAATGGGTCCACGTAGGATCGAGTATGAGTAAGTTGTGGTTCGGTTTGGAAACCGCTATTTCACGTAAGTGGAGAAACAAGCAACCCGGGTACCCATTAATCAAAAACATCTCTAACTCTCGAGTTTTTTTTATAAATTAATGTTTAAAAAACAAATAATTATCGAAATAGAGTTTGTGTCAAAATAATTATTAAAAATGGGTCCACGTAGGATCGAGTATGAGTAAGTTGTGGTTCGGTTTGGAAACCGCTATTTCACGTAAGTGGAGAAACAAGCAACCCGGGTACCCATTAAAAAATTGGGAGGGAAAAAAAGTTCAAAGTTCAATTGGGGATTTGAACCCTTGACCTCAAAGTCCAAAGGAGTTTTATGAATTCAACACTACCACTCCACCCAAATAACTATTCTGATACATTTTTATATCTATTCATATGTATATATATCTCCTTTTTTAACTTGATTTTTTTCTCAAATAATGGGGGTGAGGTGTCACCCCATTACCCCCTTTAAAATCGCCATTGGCTATAAATACGGCCTAATGTTTAGGGTTTAGGAGAGGTTAAATGGAATAAGTCTCAAAACGACCCCATCATCCTACTACCAAATTGTAGGTAAATGGAATTAAGTCATAAAAAGTCCCCATCTTCCCCCTACGGATCTAAGTCGATAAGACCTCCGTAGAACTATCAAAACCCTAAACTTCGAGATTGGAATCAAGAGATCTACGGAAGTTGTAACCGTCAATCTTTCGATTATTAAATAAAACTCTTGTTCTCATATTATTCTTTATCTGTTATTTTAATTATCGCAGGTTCGAAATTTTATGGTTCACAAATTGGCACGCTCGGTGGGACGATTTTCGCTCTTCATCTCCAATCTTAAAGTATCCAGATTTGTAGAAGTGGGGCAAACAAAATCGACCTCATGTCTTTCTACAAAGTTTCGAGACAAAGTTGCAACCGACTTCGAAGTCTCCACAACAAGTCTCGAGGGGGCATTTGTAGACACCAAAATTTTATATTATTTCGGTATCTATTTAAGAATAATATCTTTAGTATTTAGAGATAATTATCAATAAATATTGTGATAATATCTTAGGATACTGTAATATTCTTAGCTTGCTCCCTAAGCTACTAGGTTATAAATACGGTCTTGTGTCTAGGGTTTAGAGGAGGTCAGATGAAATAAGTCTCAAACGACCCTCATCATCCTACTACCAAATTGTAGGTAAATGGAATAAGTCACGAAAAGACCCCATCTTCTCCCTACGGATCTAAGTCGATAAGACTCCGTAGAACTATCAAAAACCCTAAACTTCGAGATTGGAATCAAGAGATCTACGTAAGTTGTAACCGTCAATCTTTCGATTATTAAATAAAACTCTTGTTCTCATATTATTTTGTATCTGTTATTTTAATTATCGCAGGTTCGAAATTTTATGGTTCACATTACCGTAACATACTAATCACAGATTTTTACTCCAAGAAGGTGGCCAAATTTCTCATTAGAATGTTATCACTTACAGAAGAGCCGTTGCAGGTGCCTAAATATATAGTTGCTCAAATCTTCTAAATTACAGGTTGAATGATTATGAATCAGGAAACAAAAATAATAAGTACAAAGGTTAAACATGTTAAAATAATCAAAAAGCCATATGTAAATGTCGTCAGAAGCAAATGATTGTAGGAGAGATCACATCACATGCCTTCAATTTCCAATATACTCCTCAGAGATACAGTCCTCAGTCCTGACTACTAATATACAGTAATATATATATATGTATGGTCATTTAGTTATATTCTTGGCTTTGTATGTTGTGTGTCCAACAACTAGGCACCACCACTGTATCCAGTACGGGTAGCTCTAAATTCGGTGCTAGCGTCACCTTCACTTGTGAATACCATTTTCCTGAACCCAAATGTATCGTCCTGCTTAGCTGTATTACCAATGTCGGTTGAACCATAAAAGGAGCTAAACCCCGGCCTAACCCCGTCATTCAGCTCTGACAGTGCAAGGTTTCCTTCCAGAGCCCGCACCACCTGTTCAGTAGTTGTGTGTACAGTATTGTGAGAACCTTTTATTTAGCAAGGCAAAGAAAAGGAAAAAGAACTACTCATATTATCGGGATTTTTGGTGCATTTGGGAAGGCCACGAGAAAAAATCAATGAAGCATGTTAAAAATCTACTCTCATTTTCTGTGGAAATGTTCCATACTTTCATTTGCTGTTAAGACAAATATATAGGATCCTATGGGATATACAGTTTGTAGGGGTGAGAGGGAAGATGAGAAATATGGGGACCCAAAATAATTGCCAACTTTAGAACTTGAGCAATTCTGTTGAATAAACCAGAAAAGGAATATACAACGGGACTTGAAAGAAATAGGAAGGAGCATTATGCGACACTAGTTTCCGATCCAGTGGATTAAAGTTTTCCCTGCATTACACCTTATTTTTCTTGATACGAAAATACAGATAAGCTGACAGTTGAGTTAAACTCAGTAAAGTTTAGAAAAAGTAGAGGCGTAAATGCAGTATGACAATTCAGATGTCATCAGTAGATATGTAAATTATGTCAAACGGACTCTTATGCCAAACAAGTTCCAGCTTAAACAAGAGCTTTGTATATGAACCCTGATCTCCCATAGAACAAATTTCGATCTGTTTATATTCGGTGGTCTTATTTATGATATTGTAGATAAATTTGGCTTTGCTCAATAAAGTCAGAACAGTAATCAGCCAATCTGAAAAGGTGGCGTGGAATCAAACGTAATGACTGGTCGTGTTCTATGTTACTTGGACACTTTAACTGTGAGTCAAGTGTCGACGCGATGACTGATGTTAGACCATAACATTTTTTGTTTTCAAAAAAATAGTCAAATCCGGCACTTCGCCATGCACATGTATATGTATCTGACGCTTGAAGGCTAGAGGTCAAGTCCGAGTATCATGGATCATGTGTTGGATATTGGCTCAGTCAATTTTCATTAAGGTTAAGAGTTCAGACTTTACCTGACTCATTCGTGGCCTGCGTTTGGCTGAATGACGCACACAAGACGTAGCACAAGTTATCATGCTGCCCATTTCCGCAGGAATATAGCTGTTTTCTAATCGTGGATCAACCAGGGCATCAAAATTCCCATCTTGAACGGCTTTCGCGAGTAGAGGCCTCGCCTGGATTGTAAGTAAAAGTAGCAGCAGTTAACATCCAGTAACAAAGCATGCATTCTACTAGGTTCAAGAAAAGCAATGACAGCTAAGTTTAGTCGAGAAACTCATTTAATAGTGATCTGGTTTGAAACGTGATGAAATCAAAACTGCCCTTGTGGCTCACTTGAAACAAAAGAAATTTTTAAAAAAAATGCAGGCAAAGCAACGGGATTTAAGGCTGACGCGTGCTATTAAAAATTCATTACCCAGTCCACTAAACTATCTTCCATCTTAGCGGGTGAAGTATAGTCAACTGGACGGCGGCCAGTAACTAATTCCAGAAGCAAAACCCCAAACGAGAAAACATCACTCTTTTCAGTGAGCTGTCCACTTGCAGCATATTCAGGAGCAAGGTACCTGCAAGTATCATGGAAAAATTCAGTCCAACACACCAAACAGTTCCGTGGTAAAGACAAATGGTGCAAGGTGAAGCAATATACTCCTAATGCGGACTGTTCCATACTGTAGTGTGATCATGTACAGAGCAAAACGCACCTAATGCGGATTGTACAGTAATGCAAGCTAACAATATATTTTCATTGAGGTAATAGAGGAAGAATGGCTGGTGTCACCAGCCACCCTATTTGGATATCCTTTTTCTGAAAGGTTAGCATATATTGTAACCTAATTCGACAAATCTCATTTATGAGCATCAATATTGCGGTGAAACTACATAAACATGAAACTCTACCCTGGGTGATATATTGAATTATGTAAGCATATAATTTGTTCAAATAGATTCAAACGAATCCTTAGTTTACCTTAGCCCACTAAGAAGCGGAATCCACAAGAGATGGGAAATATCATCAAAATGTGATTCAAACGTCAATGTAAGCATATGGAATATACAACTACAACAAATCATGCATGGTTTGACGATAAATGATATACTTACCCAATAGTTCCCATAACTCGAGTTGATATATGAGTGTTAGCCCCGGAAGAGAACTTTGCTAGTCCAAAATCAGCAACCTGTATTAGTAACAATTGGATATTAGTAGAGATCTTGGAAACTAAGGGATAAGGTCCGAAAAACAAAAACTTGTAATATCAAAGCTTCACTCCATGATGAGAGATTCTGATAAAGAAACATATTATCAGGCGAGAAAATACTCACAACCCTCAATGCAATCTTAACGATATAACCATTTACTTGTAAAAGGTTATAACTTACCATTGCCTCAAATGAGTAGTCCAAAAGTATATTAGCCGCTTTAATATCCCGGTGAATGATTTTGGGATGACCTAGCAAAGAAAAAACATCTTCAGTGTTAATTTCACTGAAAAGGGAGCACCGCAGATGGCAGCCGCTTTAAAGAAGAAAGCTTACAGTCCTCATGCAAGTATGCCAATCCTTTCCCGGCACCAACAGCAATCTTCAGCCTTGTCGGCCAATCCATTACAGGTTGTCCTTTTCCTGAAACATAATGGTCGTCAATCAGCTAAACGTACAATTAATTAGAAAAGAAGAAACCCCAAACTATTGTACGTGCGAATGTCTAAAACACTCATATTCTGTGAAGCATACAGAACAAGACATACGACCCAATAAAACCATATGATATGTATGTAACTGAACTTAAAACGCACTTTTACCACTGCTGATATCAGCTACGTAGTACTACCTCCCATTCACTGGATACCTACCAAAGATTGAATATATGTGAGGTATATTTTAATCAAATGGTAGGATTCCAATAAATGGGAGGGAGTACGTTAGAAGCTCAGGCTATAACATTTGGCTGTTTTTGAGCAGTTGTTTGTTGCTCTTGATTAGCACCATATTGTTGTACAGTATATGTCCTGTAATTCCTATTTTTGATGAATGCAATTACTCACATTTCACCAAAAAAAACTGAACTTAAAACGCAGAATCAAATCTCCATTTACTTGGATTCACTACAAGTAGTATTGGACTGAAGTTTTCAAAATTCAAAAATATGTGCGAGAACAGCAAGGTCCACAATGGCATGTGTTCTGCATGTCATTTCTTACACAAAGTAGACACATAGCGGACTGTTCTGAATGTCCTATAAAGGAGCGGTAGCTAAATTCAAAAGAATAAAGGGAATACAACAAAAGAAACAAACTAACCATGCAAATGGAACTCCATGGTTTTGTTCTGAACAAACTCATAAACAAGCAACTTCTGTGAATCAGCAACGCAGTATCCAACCAATGTCACAAGATGTCTGTGATGCACCCGGCTAATAGTCTCCACTTCAGCCTGAAATTCTCGCTCTCCCTGCCCACTACCAGATTTCAGTGACTTGACAGCTACTATTTTCCCATTTGGAAGCATTCCTTTATGAACATATCCAAAACCTCCTTGCCCTAAAAGATTGGCACTAGAAAAGCCATTTGTTGCAATTTTTAGCTCGTCATAGGTAAAGGCGGTTGTCCCATTTCCGAAGGTAATTCCTTGCATAGATGATGAAAATGAATTCCCTGGCCCTGAACTGTTGGACTTCGACCATAATCCCCCGCTTGTTCCATTTTTAGACAAGGACTGTTGACGTGTTGAGAAGGGGCCAACAGAACTTGACATTGATGGTGCAGCTGCTAGTGGTGAAGGCGAAGTCTTTAACATTGAAAAATGTTCTCCCGAAGGGGGATAACTCTCTTGCCCTGATTGTGGAGAGGATGCATGAAAGCTATCTACCAAAAAAAAAAGCATCACAAAAAATAAGCAGAAGGGTCGTAAGTAACTTTTGATGAAATAAGAGATGTTCAAGGGTTACGGCTAGTAAACCACATGTGCGGTTCTTCAAATAAGTGAAATGACAAGAACAAGAGTTAGCTCAAGCGATAGGTGCTCTCTTACTCCAACCGTGAGGTTGGGGTTCAATTCTTACCGCGTCATAGCTCATTCGAACCAAAAAAATAGTGAAATGATTAGTGACGGTATCAAGGTTTATATAACATAAGTCATATAAAAATATCATCAAATGTCGCCCTTTTATATTGATTATTTTCAGCTGCACCCCAAAATTTTAGCTTTGCTGACTAGATAAAACTATGCCTTTTAATAAACTACTATAGCTATAAGCTATCACCTCCAATTAGGAATCAAATTAAGTCCGCAGCTATTACATGAGTAAGAAATCGCATGTCTTAATTAAAAAATAGGCAGCCCATAACAATTTTGATCAAATTAGAAGCATGAAAACATCGGCCATCAGGAACCGAACACCAAATTAGTTTCAAGTACTTATGCCTAAAATGAAACAGAGGGGTTTCTAGGGAACTCTTTATTTCGGAAAGGAACCAAAATGAAAATGATTGACCTCTCACCCCAAAGGGGAACATTTTTCTTGGGATCCAAGTGCCAACAAAATTGAAACTTTAGATTTAGGGAGAAAAGGGGTATAAGAACTTAACATATCAGATAACATTCACAAGTACAAAAATTTAAATGCAAAAATATAGAACAAAGGAGTGAATACTCCAGAGAGGAAAAAAATGTCATCGAAAAAGAGCTCCAACCTCCAGGCTTGTAGTAACCCTCTAACCCATATGGATCTCGTCTCCTCTTTTTCCTCGCGAACATCAACCATAAAAGACCAAATACAGCTATTAATAATGCCACGCTGCCTAGCGCAGCTGCCAGAACAGGTGGTGATACACGAGACAATGTAGAATTTGGTGGAGGAGGAGCATGTGATGATGAAGGTGGGGGCTTTGCAAGGGATGGAGGACTATGAGATGCATTATGTGAAGGAACTGATGGAGGTACTGGACTTAACAACGGCGGTGATGAATCCAACGGAGGACTTGCATTCGGAGGTGGTGGGGACCCGGGGGGAGGGGGAGGGGACTGTAGTATTGTTGGTGGTGGAGCATTGGATGAAGGTGGTGGAGTTGGAGGAGAAGGAGTTGGTGGTGGAGCATTGGATGAAGGTGGTGGAGTTGGAGGAGAAGGATTTGGTGGTGAAGGTGCGGGAGGTGGAGAATCAGTCGGTGGTGGTGGTGAAGGTGATGGTGCAGGAGGTGGAGAATCAGTTGGCGGTGGTGGGCTTTGTTGGGGTGGTGGTGGGCTTGACGGTGGTGGGGGCGGTGGTGAGATTGGTGGTGGGGGCGGTGGTGATATGGGTGGCGGCGGTGGTGGTGAAATCGGTGGTGGCGGAGGAGGAGAGATCGGTGGTGGTGGGGATGGGGGAGGGGGTGAGCTCGGTGGTGGGGGTGGGGGTGGGGGTGAGCTCGGTGGTGGGGGTGGAGGAACAATGTCAGCAGGCGGTGCTGGGCCAAGTGCTGCCATCCTCAAAACTTTAAAAAAATCTCAAAAATGTTTACTACAAGAGCAATAGGTTTGGTACTTAGGTGAAATTAAGGGGCCTTATTCCTCAAGACATGCAAGATGATACTATGACAGTTGTTTCTTCTAATACCAGTATCAAACTGCAGGCTTCAATTCTTACTTACTGCTTTGTTTGTTAATATATCTGAATAGTTCATACATCCAAGTCAGTGGTCACTAAGTCATACTACCTTGAACTAGTCTATCAGCTCAATAATTGTTCGTCATTCGTCAATTCTCCTCAACCAAAATAAAGTATAGGACAAAGACCTCTAAACCAAAAACCCAGCAGCTTCCATTTCAGGATGGATATCAAAGAAAAACCTGTGATGCTTGCTGTAAGAGGTCATATTGTTTATTTGTAGGTGTCGGCATTTTTGGTTGAGACCCGACCACTAAAGACTAATTCCAACATACTACTAATTACATCGAGAATCGCATCAATCAAAAGTCGTAACTGATATCAAGTTGAAGATGAAACAATCAATGAAGTCATGATTAATAATCAGAAAATGAAGTTGTGGATGTCAAAGTATAAGCCGATAATTTCATGTTCCGTATTCAAATAAAAACTGCAGTCTGTTTTCCCCCCAAATGATCATATTATTGTAATATGATAAAACCTTGATAGTGAAATCTGATAAGAATATTGTTTTGAAATCGTGAGCTCCAATAAACCAAATGTAACTGCCATGAATAGACAGACAGACAGACTACTTCAACATCATCATCATCATCATTTGTGGCCTTATAATAATAATAATAATAATAATAATAATAAATAAAAATCAAAACATGGAAAATGGGTTGCACTACTTGCTACTTAGGTAGGGTCAAAATCAATGAAACACTGAAACAAAAATATAGGGTTGGCAGAAAAGAATGATAAGAGGAAGAGGAAGAGGAAGAAGCGAAGTTGCATTGTAAATATAATCCACTTACAAAGACAAAGCTATGGGGATCCTTGACATGATATTGTCTCCGTATTCATCGCCATTGATACTGAATTTGTAAGTTTTCTTACTCCAACTTCCCCAACTTCCTTTCTTACGGATTTTTTTGCTTCCAAAGAAGGCGCACTGTCACGGTTGGCTTGCTGCCCAACCGATGTCTTCGAATGCGCTTCAAGGATCAAGGAGTCGAGCTCAACGGAGGTTTGGGGAAGTATCCGGAAGTATCTAGAATCTTGGAGAGCTTCTAGAACTTGGCAGAGTTACTTGAATATTCTAGAGGGATTTAGAATATTCTACAATATGGTAGATACTTCTAGAATACCAAAGAGACTTCTGTGTAGAAGAGTCTAGAAGGCTCCCGAGAATTATAGTAGCCTTGGGTTCCAGAGGGTTACAAGGAGCCCTATGAACACGGGTGCACGGTTCATTTGTCAGTTTGCCACCCATTCGCCAACTCACACAAAGCTCACAAACACTCTCAAAGTATTGTAAAACTCTCTTTGTTAAGCTTTCTTAATAAAGCAATCTTTTCCTTATAACTTAGTCTTTTCGTTCTTTACTCAATCTCGATATTGTTAATCCGACTTAAGACGTGGTTTCGGGTTTGCCTGATTTAACTTGTGACGGGAATACGAGTTAGGTGGCACATGAGTCTTTCAAAGGGGTTGAAAAAGTCATCTCGTGATAGCACGCTGCAGTTATTTGCACGGGAATTCGTTAACCACACACCCGACTAAAATATTTTCGGTACATGCCCATGCGTAGTAACTTCAGAATAATACTCCTTGCATTTATGTGAGAAATATCTTGTTAAAATGAAACCAACATAAAAAAAATGGAGGGAGTATGATAAACTCGTCAAGTCGTCATGCTTTGCAATTTTTGGAGGATCTACTTTGAATACGCCCGTTTTAAGAGGGTGTTTAGGGCAACTACAATGGAGGTTGTCACCAAGAATTATCTTGAATTAGAACAACTTCTCCGTTCATTTATTTGCCTTATATATTCAATGTAAGAAATATTTTAATTAAAGACAAACAAATGAACGACACGGAGGGAGTAATAAAATTGTTGACGAGAAAACAAATTTTATGTAGGTCCAATAAAGAAAGTTCTTCCACTAATGTAAAAGTTCAAACACTTAGAAACATAGAGTCATGATAACTTAAATTGTGAATGAATTTTGAATTAGCTCAGTATACATTTTTATTGGGATCCTGTATTTTTCTTCAATTTTTACGTGGTAATCGTAAATTCAACTATTAAGGGGGCGTTTAGTTCGAAGTACTGGAATGGATTGAAATGGAGTGTGATTCCATGAAGGGTTAGAGTTAGGATTTGTATTAAGGTGGGATGGAATAAAAAACTTGAGGTTGGGGTAGGGGATGGGATTCCTATGGGCTGAGATGGAATTGGAATCCATTGAGGTTCTGACTCCAATCCTAAATGCTCCAACCAAACATTGGAATGAATCAAATCCATTCCAATCCATCCCAAAACCTCCAACCAAACACCCCCTAAATTCATTAATCCGTTGGTCTATATCTTAGTAGGTCGTCAAATGACTCTTATACCGTTGTTTAAGTTTATCTTTCTTAATCACCCAACTTCCCTTCTTAAGATGCACCACTGCTTTGTTCTCTACTCCGTACAAAGCAAGAACACACTACAATTGTAGCCTTGTAGGCGATGAACAGCATTGACGAGCACCACTGTACACCATATAGAGACTTTACAAACACGAAACAACAACAACAACAACAACAACAACAACAACAAAAATGCATTATTGCATAAAAAATCTACCCTTTTTTTTGTGTTATTTCTGTATACAGCCAAAAAGAATTGAAAGAATGGGAATGCTAAAAAATTAATCGCGATCTAGCTCATCAACCAGTTGATTGTGCAATTCACAATCAGCAGCCCAAGGGAAGGGGGATCTCTCTACGAGGGTGTAATATCGCCTTTCATCTTTCCCATCTCCATCTCTCGTGTCGTTTGTCGGCTTGCTTCCTCCGTGCTTGAACCAGAAGGGTTCATCCCATACTCGCTGGTGGTCCCCCCATACTCGCTGCTGCCGCCATACTCTTGGCTTGCAAGCGCCATCTGCCTGAATTTCTTCATGTCTTCCTTGTACTGGCCACTGTCATAATCCGAGCTTCCTTGGGAGTTGTACACGGAGCTCTGACCGGGTACTACGCCTTCATTCAGATCGGAGAGGGATACTTCTCCTTCCAAGGCTCTAACCACCTGCTCACGTGCCAATTAATTGTTCATCATTCCAACCATATCCGTGGCTTCACATGCGACCGACTCTATGAGATCAGCCGCCTACTTAATAATATTCCTTGTTTAATTATAGGATCCATAGGTTGGTCTCGTGTCATCGCGCGTGTTTTAAAAAGACACGAGGTCCATATACAGCCTCTTGCCATGAAGCGCAAAGCAAACATGATCACCTTACGCCCCAAGGACGCATTTCTGCATACAAATTTGTGAGCAACAATGCCTTACCTTTTAAAGAGGACTAACATGTATTCCCTCCATCCCAATTTTATTGTCCCCATTGACTAAAGTTTAGATTTAAGAAATACGGTGTAGCAGGTAAGTACCATCAATACCCTTTGATTAATACGAGTCATTTAGACATGAAGTAAAGGGTATAAAGAGAATAGGACGCTTATTTAACTAGGGCTAAATGGGGTGTTTGCTATTTTCATTAATAGAAAATGGGACAAATAATTTAGGATGAACAAATAAGAAAAAAGAGACGATAAAATTAAGGTGGAGGGAGTGGCAGATAAATAAAAGCTAGGAGTGAAAAGACAGAGACAACAAGAGGGAAGAAAAAATATGGAATTGCAGGACTGCCTAGCTAGTTGCATCTGATGCCTCTTGGAATGCAAAAGTGAATATGGACCACATCAACAACCATCCTTACAGCATCTTTGATTCGAACAAAATTAAATCCGACACATATTGAGTTGTTGTTGATTCAATGTTGTATTGACTCCTCTGAAACTCAACCCATCCAACTCATTAACAGGGTTTCCCGGATGAAATTTAAGAATGCAAAGTACTCCGTATTACCTACTGTATTCTTTATTGTAGATATATTGAAAGATGGCATAAGCATAATTTGTGAATTGTAAGAGTACACTCTAATCAGTTTGTATTCCTTTACACTCAAACTTCACCAGCTTTAGTCAGTAGTCAGTACAGCACACCCCCACTACATTAAGATATGCAATCCAAGTCATAATCATAGCAATTTGAGAGAAACCACTAGTTCTTAAAGTCAAGTAAGTAGGATATGTGCACAACAACTGTCTGAACGTTTTTTACAAGATACACTCAACGTTCATTTCCCACTTTGGTAGGGTAAAAAACTGTCTCAGCCAAATTTCCAACCCACTTGAGTAGCCACTTTGACTAATCAAACACTAGTATTCTCAGCTGTTACACAATTCTCTGAGTAGCGTGATTCTACTAATGGGATATCGAGGTCGGCCTTTTCAGTTCAAGAATAGTCTCGATCGGGCTCTCAGTTATGCATACACAATGGCACTTTGGTAACTATCCTCATACTCCCTCATCAATAGTGTTTGCTTAGTTGAGTGAAAAAAAAAAGTAATAACCACAGAAAATGATTCGGGATAGGCTACGCTAACATGAATATCATTTTGAGTTGTGAATTGAGAAGGTAAGATGATGGAAAGAGATAAAAAAAAAACGAAAAACAGCATATATATGGTCAGCATATAAATATAGTTAAGAAAGTCCCTAAGAATCTGAAAAGAAAAATTTCTTAATCAGAGATGTGATAACGATAACATATAAACGTGTGAGGTTTAAAGATTTACCTTACTCATTGGAGGCCGGCGTCGTGCAGAGTGACGCACACAAGATGCAGCTGAAGCAACCATGCGAGCCATTTCGTTCGGATTGTAGTTGTTTTGTAACCGTGGGTCCGCAAGGGAGTCGAAGTTATTTTCATCCAAAGATCTAGCCAACAAAGGCCGTGCCTGCATTCAGCAAAAATAAAGTGAGCAAACAATTCATTGGCATGTGGAAGCCACTTTGGCCAAATGCTTACCCAGTCCACTAAACTGTCATCCATGTAAGTGTATGCAGGGTCAACTGGCCGGCGTCCGGTAATCAATTCAAGGAGCATGACTCCAAATGAGAAAACGTCAGACTTGTCGGTAAGTTTGCCACTTGCAGCATATTCGGGAGCCAGGTATCTAGAAATGACGATAACACAGGGGAATTAAGCACAATATTAAGCAAACGACAGGAGTGGAGCAAAGCAACTACCTGCCAACTTCTTTCCAACTCCATCAACAATTATTTACATACGGCTTTTTACACAAAGGAATACTTGTTCTTTTTGGTGCAAAAGAGCCATAAGAACAGCTTTTACACTGACATGTTTTGAACTCAATGAAGAGACAGTTGGAAAAGAATATCATGGTATCCTCTTCACTGACGCAAGAGAGATGGTGTACACAAGGATACAATAAAAGAGACTTACTTATGTGGAATAGAGGACACAAAAGACGAGACATACCCAAAGGTTCCCATAACACGAGTCGATACATGCGTATGGGCATCAGAAGTAAACTTGGCAAGTCCAAAGTCAGCAACCTGAATTAGCAATCACCAAATTAGGCCACTAATAAACAATAAAGCAGATTCTATTAACAACTTGCTGTGTGATTAGGAGCTTAAGTTACAACTAGAGAGTAGAAGTGAGCTCAAACCGGAAGAAAAGACTGGTAATTGTGCTTCTTGCAAACCAAAAAACAATTTGATCAAATAGCTAGTTTACTCATAAAGCAAACTCACCATAGCCTCGAACTTGTCATTCAGAAGAATATTGGCTGCTTTAATATCCCGATGAATAATCTTAGGATGACCTATAACCAAAAAGCAGTACATAATTGATTATAAACGGCTACAAGTGAATAGACTAATCCTTACAATCCCAAAAGGAAGACTTACAATCCTCATGCAAATATGCTAATCCTTTTGCTGATCCTAGAGCAATTCTGAGTCTTGTTGGCCAATCCATAGTAGGTTGCCCCTTCCCTGAAAGGTGACATATTCAACAACAACAACAACAACCGTCACAAATGCAATACTAAAACCGGCAAGGAAAAAGGGTTGATCACCTGTGGAATTCTCACATACAAAATTTGAGACACACAACTTTTAAACTTCGGATTAAATGTAATAGTGGATACTTAGTGACAATGGAGCAGTATGTAACAGAAGTTTTAGCGTCAGACCCTTGCCTATGAGAATCTGTGAGAAAAACATTTGAATAACCAAACAACTAACCATGCAGATGGAACTCCAAGGTGCGGTTGGGAACAAACTCATAAACCAACAACCTATGTGATCCAACAATGCAATATCCAACCAAAGAGACAAGATGTTTATGATGGACGCGACTGATAATTTCAACCTCGGCCTGGAATTCTCGCTCTCCTTGGCCGCTACCAGCTTTAAGGGACTTAACTGCAACTTCCTTCCCGTTAGGAAGAATACCTTTGTGGACAAAGCCAAACCCACCTTGGCCCAAAATATTTGCCTCGGAGAAATTATTGGTTGCCAATGCCAACTCATCATAGGAAAACGCGTTCTTCGAGAACCCAAGTGCAATCCCGGGGGAAGGAGGCGGAAGCAGGGTTTCAGACCCAATGCTCGACTCAGAACCACCTCCACTACTCATAAAAGGTGGTGGTGGAGGAGGAGGAGGTGGAAGCGGGCTAAACTGGGGAGAAAGGGATGGTGGTGGCCGTGGTGGCATCGCGCCGCCAGGAGGGGGTTTTGGAACTTGGTAGTGCTCAGGTGGTGGGTAGCTCTGCTGCCACTGTTGTGGTTGGACACCATAATGACCATCTGACATCATCAAAAAAAAAAAAATAATGACATCATCAACAATACAAAATAATTTTTTTACAGTCTATGGTAACCAATCAAGAAGAAAAATCACAAAAACAATGATAAAAACAACTTTCAAATTTCACTGAATTCTAAGTTAAAGGGAAAAAAGATTATGAAACAAGAAATGTAGGTCCATTCACTAAAAAAGAAGTCATCTTTATGACTTTATCTATCCTAGGAAGTATTTCGCAGGTCACAAACAAGAACTTGTGATCAAAGAATCGAATCGCAAAGTATAATCAAATTTTCACGTGATTAATCTCGATTATTAAGACTACGGTTAAGATCCATCAGAATCCAAGAATCAAAACTGATAAGAACAAGAGATCTTCTCAACAAAAATGACACTGTTATTTTTGTTGAAGGAGAGGAAACCTTTAGGTGGTCCAGCTGGGTGCGAAGGAGGGGGAGGAGGATAGTAACCATCGCCACCGTAATCATCTCTTCGTCGTCCTCTCTTCTTCCTCTTGGCAAAACACACACATATTAAAGCCGCAATCACTAATACAGCCACTCCAGCAATCACTACCCCAACTACCACCCCCGTCCCACCACTCCCCCCTGCACTTGACTCCGAACTGTCTGATTTCCCTCCGCCGCCGGAAATCGGGGGAGGATGAGGCGGCTTGTGCGGTGGTGACGGTGGAGGAGTAGTGCGAGATGGCGGCGAAGGGGTGGTTGTGGGAGAGGGTGGCTCTGGCGGTGGTGTGCTTGAAGGTGGCGATGGTGACGGGGGCGGTGGAGTGAGAGTGGGAGTGGGAGTGGGCGGAGGAGGGGTTGGGGTTGGGGAAGGAGGCGGAGGCGGAGTGGTGGAGGGTGGTGGCGCAGTGGGAGGGGGCGGAGTGGAAGGCGGAGGCGCGGTGGCTGGAGGGGTGGGGGGAGGAGTGGAAGGCGGAGGAGGCGCGGTGGAGTTCGTTGCCGGCGGAGAGGGCACCGGCGAGAGGGAGGACATTGTTGAATGTGGAGTGAAGATTCGATAGATAGGGAAGGGAGGGAATGTTTTGTTTGTAAAGAGAATAGAATGTTCGGAGCTTATTAGTCTCAAAAGGCCACCTGAATTACTGAATATGGAAAAATATTAAATGGCGGGTCAGGCAGGGGATATGAGTTCGGAGCGAATCGTGTCCGTTTGGATATCCTCATAGACCTCATTGTATCATTGTGTCTATACCTCGTGCAATCGCACAGTATTGGAAATAAATTTAGATTATGGTTCCGTTTGGTAAACAGCGGAATGATATTAGCAGAACCAGATTTAAAAAGTAGATTTGACTAGCAGAATCAATTGGCAGGTTTGACTGACAGATTCAATTAGCAAAATTTTTTAAATAGTGTTTGGTAATTAGCTGTTTAGATTAGCGAATTGTTTAACTAATTTGTAAAATGACAAAAAAGGACATAACTAATTTTTTGATTAAATATAGGTCAATAATCAATATACATCACACCAACAATTTTAATGATTAATATCGTCGTTTTCTTCTATTAACCATTAAAGATGAACAAATATTATCACGGAGAGTTGATATTTCTTGAGTTTCTTAAGTCTCGATCGGAGCATATCGGAGAATATCAAATAATTGCATATCAAATTCATGCATAAAAAAATGGAAGAGAGGAAAATGTACTTAGAATGTGAATTCTATGAAAGAGTTTAGAATAACGAAATTAGAAATAATGAAAGTATGGTTTAAATTGCTAAAGGTTAGGGAGGTAAAAAAAATAAAAATAAAATAAAATGCAATCCGCCAACTCAATATGCTGCTCCTACCAGCATATTGCAAAACGGTATATTCGACCCCAATATGCTATTACAAACCGCCATTTACCAAACATTACAATTGGCATATTTGTTGGTCAAATCCGCTATTTGCTCTCAATATGCCAATTTTTGGCGGATCCGCCATTTACCAAACACCCCCTATACCGAGTAGAATATTTTATTTAAGATTTAAAATAAAAAATTTATTTTTACAATTTATCAAATGTATAGTTTCTATTACAAAGTATAAGAAAATATTTTTGAAATCGCAAAATTAATAAGTCACTTGAAGTAATGTCTGAAATACATTAAACGTATAATTAATGAAAATATTGCCTATACTTGACCATACTGTAAGATCTATTTACCATACTTGACCAATATCCATTTTAATCTTGCTTTATTTAGCTTATTAACGTGTGCTCACGTTAGAAAAAGTGAAAAACCAATGTTCTATACTCTAGGTATGTGTGGACATGACATAGGTCCACCCCGACGCGGCCACGCGCGGGTTTGGGTAGGCGAATGAATCTCCATATGAGAAGGATCGAATTGAAATTTAGGTCTATGGGGAGTCGCCACCGAATTTTATGGTTATTCGGAACCGTTCGAGCCCACTCTATGTCGTAGTGGGCCGTATACAAAATACGGCCCATTTCCGATGTCAGAGTTTATTGGGCTCGTCCCTTTGCATATCGATATAGATGCCGACTTAAGCGGTTAATCGTATATTGAATGACTCTCGTTTGCCAACGGTTTCGGGCATCCGGAAACCGAGGTTCTGAGTAAGGGGTGAGGGTACGTGTTGGGAAGCCCACAAAGGACACCCAACCCCGCCCGCACATTAGCGGCCTCTACTAAGAACTCGAATGACTTTCTAATACGCGTGCTAGTAAAACGGGAAAATGATATGCAAAGATTTATTTTCCCTAAACATGTGAATGTAATTGAAAGGGTTTCTAAGTCAATTTAATGCAACTAAAATTAACGTCAAAGTTGTATTTTAGCATGCGGGTTCATTTAGTATAATAAACGAATAATAATTAAATTGACAAAAGAAACAGAAAACGCGTTAGTAACGATATAACGAACAATAACGGTTTGCAAATATTGAATTGAATTGAAAAGATGCAAATATGAGGATGCATGATTTGAAAAGATAGTATACATGTGATTAATTATGCACGTGTTGACCTAAGTCGAGAAATACTATCGGGTTTTGAAAATAGAACAATGTAAGACTCGTAATTTGAGTCGTTATGAGGTCACTCGATCGAGTGGTCGATGGACTCGATCGAGTGGACCCTAAATGATTCTGTTTTGCGTCAAAGACCGTACTCGGCCGAGTTATTGACCAACTCGGTCGAGTACATAGCCACTCGACCGAGTCACTGTGAGACTCGATCGAGTGGTGATCGTGATTAGCATACTGACTTGATTTTGAGGTGCCACTCGACCGAGTGACTAAGGCACTCGGTCGAGTGGCACCTGTGCGAACTTTGTTCGTTTGCAATTTAATTATTGATTTTGAAATTGCTTTTGATTTTTGATAATTCGACGGTTTTACCGAATCGGACATAAATATTGCATAATTTATGTTCGACTTGGTTTTTTTATAAATCGCGAATTTTGTTGAACCGAATATAAATATTGTTGAATTTATACCCGATTCTAAATTTGGAGTACTCGCTGTATCCCATATTCGATTATTTGAATCGATATGGAATATTAGAGTGAAATAGAACAAATAAATAAATTGATTTTAGTCGTTTTAAATTAATTATCGTGATATGAGTAAATCACGTTAATTAATTCATATGACTTGATTGTTAGATTCGATATCCAATTATGGAATTGGTATCGAATCCAAAATCGATGCTTTACTTGGATAAATAAAAAAAAAAAAAAAACTTGATTCCCTCGACTTCTCCGACATCGAAATAAATCCCTAGGGATTGTGATGTCGGATCCGTGTCAACGGGTTTCGACCCTTGTTAAAATTGATGTTTAAAGAAATTGATGGATGCAATATTAAAGATGATAATGACGAGAAATAAAGACGAATTCTTGTTTAAGTTGACTCATCTCAATAATCAAATAATCGGGGTATCGGAATAAGCGACCGGCAACGTTGTGTGCAGTACACTTGTATATTCGGGTTTCCTTATTCCGATATCCCTCTCATTCGACACAAATTGATAAGTATTTTAATGTTTTGATGCTAACAATATTATCGATATTATGATGCAATAATGATAACGAGGTAAATAATAAAAATCGTAATAGTAATAATAATAATAATAATAATAATATTAATAATAATAATAAACGTAGTAGTAGTAATAATAATAATAATAATAATAATAATAATAATCGTAATAATAATAATAATAATAATAATAATAATAATAATCGTAATAATAATAATAATAATAATCGTAATAATAATAATAATAATAAAACAAAAAAAATAATAAAAAAAGGAGATGGATGATGAGAAGAAAAGGGAAAGGAGAACGAGGTTTGTCACCCTCAACCTACATGTTCTTGTCTCGGTGCGGACTCGTAACCGTGGCTTTAACACAAGAGTCTTCGAGGTGTATGGAGGCTAAGTTGTGGTGGCTCGGGTTTGATTCCTAAAACTAGGTTTAGGGTTTTTGCTAGTGTAGAATTGCTAGAGTTTTGAAGTGTGTATAGATGATTGTCCTAGAGTGTACTAGGGTTTTTGTGTAGATGTGTAAGATGATTGTCCTAGAGTGTACTAGGGTTTTTAGGGTTGTGAGAAGTTGTGTAATTGTGTTGCATGGGGTTGCTTATATAGGCAAAGCTAGGGCACCTTGGTGTCTAGGGTTTTGTGCCTTGACGGACTTGATTTGATGGCCCGTTTGGAGGCGGATCGTGGGTGAGCTACTCGGAAACGGCTTTGACCGGGTTTTAATCCGGTCGCTAAAAGTCGGTTTTATTCCCGGTGTCGGTTTCGACCCAAATTAGTCTTGTTTGATTCGGAATGATCCACTGGGCCTGGATTTGAGGTCTGTTTGGTGAGATTTGTACTCCGTAAGTGTGTTAGCCAACGATTAATGGATTTGAGCCCGTATCCGAGCGCATAAAAACACGTTAGCGTCCGATCATCATCGGATGTTTTTTGGAAACAGCCATAGACACCTGGCGGTCAAAATGCGGGTGTCTACAGTATGTCATCTCCCATTTCGAGATATTCTCTTCTTTGTTCATATACCGTAATACTTACGGAGTATATAAAATGTAAATATAATATTTATTAAAACGGTTTTTCTATAAGTATTTAAAATGTCTTAAAGTTTACAACATATAATACTGTCATAAGGTAGTACGGAGTACTCCCTCCGTTTCATTTATTTGTTTGCCTTTTATACACCTTCGCTTCTCGTCGTCCGTAATTTTACTTAGTGTCGTGCATATTTTAACTGATATTTCCCTTTTACCCCTTTATTCATTCAATTACATCCAACCTTCATAGTACTAAACTTCCATCGTATTTTTCCGTGGCGGATGCAGGATTTTAGTTAAGGGAGGACACAATTTTTCTCTCCATGTATTTCGTATTTTATTTTCTAAATTTATGTCGTCCAATAAAAATAATTGGTTCTCCATTAGGCCTTTGGTGCTACAACAATATTATGTTGGTCTATTTGGTATGGTTAAATAATACTCCCTCCGAGTTTCTAACATTGCCCCGTATTCCTTTTTGGGTTGAGTTTGATCTTTTACCCACTTTTCACTTTGGGCCATAAAGGTGTGGTTCACATTCAACCACCTATTTCTCTCTCTTCCTCCTTCTTTTTTAACCACTCATTTTCTCTTCCTTATTTTCCACCCAAAAAGAAACGGGGCAATCATAGGAACTCGGAGGGAGTATTTAAGTTCCTTTTGTGCATAAAATGGTTATTAGCTAGGAACTCGGAGGGAGTATTTAAGTTCCTTTTGTGCATAAAATGGTTATTAGCCTAATGGTTTGGATTGTGTATGTGGGTTATGAGATCTATGGTTTGATTCTCTATAAAAACATATTTTTAACTAATAAAAATATATTTCTGGAACTTAGGGTAAGCACTTGCCCACCAAGGCCTAACCCCAGATCCAGATAACTTTTTTCGATTTCAGTTTGTAATATGATTTCTTTTCAAATTACATCATTACTTCGTAGTTAGAAATTGCGACCAAACATAAGATTGACGCGTCTCAACCCTGATCGAATCCCAGAACCTTCACGCCCCAACCCAGATGGAGGTGCATAACCATCATGCCCTAACCTAACCCAGGGTGAGGCGCAGATCTACCACGCCTCAACCCAGGGTGAGGCGCAAATCTGCCACGCTCCAAACGCCGCAGTATAGAAACATCGTGTTTCTAATATACGCTATATTCCCACTCGGGTATAGCATATTTTATGGATGGAGCAAGGCCTATGGCAACTGGCAAGGAGTCTTTCGTAAGACTGAAAGACAGTAAGAATGGAACATATTATACATTTTGGAAATATAAGCAACTAGTGTAAGAAACTAAATATGACAGGTAAATGATAGTACAAGTATACGGATAGCATGAATGGCAATCAACTTCTTGCAAAAAAAAATCCTAAAATCAGTTTAACTAAGCCCGACTCAGACAATGTATATATATATATAATACACACATACTTTACAGCATTTAGTTGATGAAATAAGCCTTCATAATCCAGTAGTTGTTTCCAGATTCATCTATTTCTTCAATGATTTACACTAGCTGGGTATTTAGCTAAGCTATCTGCATCGTATCCTCGTATGTATGTGCTTACAATGCTTCTTCAAAAGAATGATCCTCTTCCAAGTTCAAGTCCCATGAAAAGAGCTTCCCGTGGTGCCCGAAAGTATGATGAAGGCACACACAACTGAGAGGGAAAATACCGGAACCCATGCGTTCTCTGTATACATTTCCATCGCATCTGTGAATGAAAAACGTGTTCTATTCTCCGCCCAGTTCCGGATTCTATCTGCTTCAGCTGCATATACTGCCCTTCCCTGGAAGAACATATACACCAGAAAATTTAAATTAAATTTTTAAAAAATGGATTTTTTTCAAAAGAAAATTTGCAGACACCAATGTGCCTCTAATGAACATTCGCATCCATGAATGAAAAACTTGGGTCGACAGTTAATGGATGGAAAGTGAGTTTTTTAACGAGTACGGTCTCACCACTCCTCAACTTAATTAGTGACACCCGCTGAAATTCTAATGAATTCCACATTTAATTGAATGTTTGATCACTCGGCCTCATACTTTCACATGTGAGAGATTCATAAAAGTTTCTGTACAGTATACATGGATGATGCCGAACAATGATCAGTAGTCAGTACCTGATCATCAAACCAGCGAGCACGTCGTACCCATGCTGTAACCAGGGCTATCAAAATTCTTGGTGGGGTCAAGTAATTGATAGCCTTTCTGCTACCCTTGACAACGCGCATACGTGGGACCAAAGACCTTGCAACCGTCTCCGGAAGCTCGCAAATGATGTTAAACATTTTCTTGTTTTGAAGACTCGAGCCACTGCACCAACAACAACAAAAAACAATCTTGAGAAGCCGGTCAAAGTAGGCAAGCAAGTATGCAAACTTGTACAGTAAAAGAAAGGATTCCTCGAGCGACGTACCTCAGTAATAAATCAGTTAGCACCATTCCCGGGGAAGCAGTATGGACACCGATTTTCATCCGCCTAACCTCCTTTAGGAGCGAGCTTTGAAGCTGCCTTAGACCGCATTTTGTGGACCCATAGCTGTTGAAAAATGAGTGACTACTTAGAAAACAAGTACTACTAGAAATGTATTGTTCGTGTTTGATATCCCGGCTGGAGGGTAGCACTTACACAGCCGTCAATGGTGTACTAGAACCCCCAGACCCAGCACCATCCATATTAAAAATGTGGCCGCCTTTTTCTTGGTTTCTCATAATTTGCATTGCTTCTCGGGTGCAGATTATAGATCCTACCAAATTTGTTGAGACAATCTACATGTAATCCAAAAGAGGTATTCAATGAGTTCAAACTTTAGAACAATATCCCAAGTGCCTCATGACTCTTTCAAAAATGACGGTCTAGGGGATCAAGTGTATTCAATCTATCTGTGTGTTAAGACGGCCCACAGGGAAGATTACATCTTCGAATCATGACTATTGCACAATGAAAAGCACTTTCAGTTAAATAAGCCGTTTTGCGTTATTCCATTACAATCTTAGACAAATTGCTTAACCAAAATTCCTAGTCATAAGTACGATAGAATAGAAACAACAGCACACCTGCGTGATATCTTCATCAGTGAACTGCAACAAGGGTCGGAAACCTTTATTCATTCCAGCATTGTTAATCTGCCATTTTTTTTTTACAATATTCAGTCAGTTCTCAACGCTTTCAGAGTGATTATACAAAACAAACCATATAATCAGATGAAGCAAATAAGCCACAGTTACAATATTACTTATACCAAAAGCAGAAATGCACGAGGAGTATCAACACTGAAGGAACGTAGGGGGCTTCATATGTAGGAAGACGAGAGTATCGACCTTTCTTTTTTAGTGGCAATAGAATAATCCCCCTGTTCCAATCATAGTATACGTTTGCTTTTTACACAATATATTTTAGGTGGTGCTGGGAATGGGTATATTATTATTGAAGTTACTATTTTGCCCTTTATATTATTGGGAATTGGGTTGGTGGGGTGAGGAGGAAAAAAGAAGTAGGAGGGGTAATTGGGGGTCATCAACTAAGGAAATTTAATGAACTTATAAGGAAACGTATACAATTGAATGGAACGGACTTACAAGGAATACATGTACTATTGATTGGAACGGAGGGAGTGATAGATTAGATGATATACAGATTAGATATGAAATCATAATATAGCCACGAAGCCCTAAGGTGAAAATTTAAAATTATCCTGCTAAACTGTTGAGAAATAAAACACTGGCAAATGAGGCAGAGCATACTACTCGTTGCACAACCATAATGGGGATAAAACTATGAACTCACCCAAATATCAACTGAGCCTAGTTCATTAATAGCGAAGTTCGCCAAGTTCCTCACTTCATCAGGTTTACAAACATCACATGGCATGCCAACCACTTTTGAATGCCTCAGAGTTCTCCCATCTGCAGATGCCATTTCCCTCAAGTTTTCCTCAAGCTCTTTGACAGTTTCATTTACTGAGTCTGCACTGTATTCAGACATTGCAGCGTGAGAGAATATTAAAAAAGAATGAGAAGAAAAGATTGCCCACTATATGCAGAATAGAACCTTCGGGAGGTGACTACTACACGATCTCCAGAAAGAAGAAATTCCCTTGCAAGTGCTTTACCAAGTCCTCGCGTACTGCACCAAAGAATAAGAGGTTAAGGGTAACATTTGGTATAGTCACAGCTCAACAGCACATACCAAACAGAAAGACGACTAATATAGTCGACAATAACCCCAACTAAATATAAATGTCACATTGTCACCTCAGAAATACAAGGAAAGGAAAACAAAAGGTATAGTACAAAATTAGATAACAAGTACGGAGTAATACAACTGAGATCTGGCAAAACGCTAACTGACAACCTGCAACAAACTTAATGGTCTTGCACATGAGAAGGGCAGACAGATTTCAAATGAACTTAGTTCTATACTCCGTATTAAAGAATCAAAGAGGGAAGAGTATCCGTCTACATGTTAACACACATTAAGCAGGAAAATAAAGTGGGGGAAGATGGAATTTATCAAAGAACCAAAATGCTGAGTTTATGAGTTACGGCATTGTACCTCCCAGTTATGAGGACATTTCTTGGGCCAGCTCGACAATGCTCATCAAGGACCATATTAGCTCCAACCATAGTGCCAATTATAATCCCACCAAGCCAGCTGTACCAAATCAAGTCATTCATCTGACCATCACCTCCTTCAAATTATAAGGATGGATGGGTAGGTCAGCAAACACTAAAAAGTAGGCATATGAGGTACACATAATTCATAAAAATGGTGTTTTTCTACTAACCAGATAATTGAAACCCAGTTAATAAAACAACCCCTGTGCTCATCATGGTCGCAATGTACCTCCCAATATGCTGACCAGCCTGTCCATTTAAAAGACCAACACAAGATATATATATATGTATATGAGTAAAATGTAAGCTATGATCTTCAAGTAGTCAAACCAAAAGGCGAAATACAACTCAATAGAAGTAAAGTATATGATTTTCAGGCCATATCTCAACATTGTCTTATTTTTTTGTAAGCAAAACAATCATATTATCAAGAGAATTAAGTTGAAGAGATCAAAGTGATACTACCCGCATCCTGGTGTCAAACTGTGTCAACTTTAACAACCACATTTACACATAAGACTTTGCAGACCCATCCAGAACTCACGTTTGTAGAATCTTATGGGCATGATACAATCCTATTCTCCGACTCTATAGCGATTATCTTATACAATGGTGTTTAAAACCCAAATTTTGTACTCCCTCCGTCCCAATGAATTGTTTACCTTTCCTTTTGGCACTAAGGAAGAAATCCAATTAGGAGGTGACATGTGGAGCCAAGGGTCAAATTATATAAAAAGCATTCCTAAAATAGAAAGGCAAATAATTCATTGATGACATATTCATATAATGATATATTCACTCTGGCCCATCCAACTGGGTTTGTAGGATTATCATACAATCTGATTTTATTGATTTGATCCTCCCCCAATTCATCAATCCAAGATGGAATCCCGATCTTCTCAACCTCATCTAGGTTCTTATTTTCAGTACCTAAATTAGGTTCTTCTCAACCTCATTCAGCTTAATTACACTAAATGAGATTGAGAAATGAGAAGAACCTAACTGAGGTGATGAAAATAGTTTTTTTTTTTTTAAAAAAAATTAAAAAATTATCAACTCCTCTGTTCATAAGCTTTTTAAATCATCCATAAACTAGATTTGCTTTGGTCAGTCACCACACAGTCAACTCAAAGTCAAACAATAAACAATTGCACAAAGTATCTCTCTACACACTACACTTTATAGGTCACAGGTCACTCTAACAAACACGGAAATCTTATTTCGCCTTTCTAATACGGAGTACTTCATATGTCCGACTTTCTATGTTCTACCCATTGATTGATTGAAATATACTCCGTACCACGTAAATGAATATTCGTATATAATGGATAGATCAGTAAAAGATGGAGGAAGTAGTAGAATTAGGAGAATAGTTAGTTAAGTAAAGTAAACATACGGAGAAGAGAACTTTCTCAAGCTCATCCAAAGCTTCTCTATTCTCATCACCAGCAGGCCATTTGCACAGCCTCACAATTCCTGATTTTACTGAACTAACTATTCCATTCACATTCCTTTCTAATTTCGTTTCTATTTCCCTTTCTTCAACATCATTTCCTTCCTTAAACGCCCTTATAAACACTCTTCTTCTCCCTTTCGATCGACCCATCACCCCAATATTCCCTACATTCGACATTCTCCGATCGAATTCCGGAGTAACCGGCATTTGAATATCTGGGTAGTAATTCATTTTTGTTAAAGTCGCCATTTTCGATCTTCTAAGTTGAGGGAATCGAGAGATTTCTAAGTGAATTGCAGTAAGATGTAAAGATGCAATTAAGGTAGGAGTACAGAGTTTGAGAATTAGAAGGGGAAATATCTAGAAGAGGAAGAATACAAGAATAGAAGATCAAAAATGATAGAAGTAGGGAGAAGAAGAGTGTGATGTCCACACGTTAAAGCAAAGGTTCATCAAACACTACTTGTTCTCATAGGCTGCCACGTTGCCGTTTTATGGTTTTCGGAAGGAAAGCTTGAGTTAAACGTTACTCTATTCTTGAAATTAAGAAACACTTATTTTGTCATTAAGCACAATACATCCAAACAATTTCCATTACGATGGCTTTCAAACAACCCGAATAACAACAATTACGCGGACGGTTATGATGTTAGAGTTACGAATCCGTAAAATTAATTGTTCGTTACTATACGAGTACACGGGGGCAACCCCAAATATGTCCTCCCGCAGGATAGGACTGAAGCAGTTATCAATTTATTATAAGTTTCCTATTATTAAGGCATTTGTTAGTAGGTTAGTTTAAGTCTTTCTATTATTTAGGCGTTCACTTATATTTTGACTAAGTTCTAGATTGTTACTCTTTGTTTCTAACATTCTGGTATCAGAGCTATAAAAATTTGTGAGATACAATAGAGAGAGATGGCAGAAGCAAATAGCAACTTTGCTCAACCTGCTATTCCAAAGTTTGATGGTGATTATGATCATTGGAGCATGGTCATGGAAAACCTTCTCAGGTCCAAAGAGTATTGGTCTGTTGTGGAATCAGGTTATGTCCAACCTGAAAATATGGAGACGTTGACGGAGGCGCAACGAAAAGCCCTGGAGGAATCTAAGTTGAAAGATTTGAAGGCTAAGAATTACTTGTTTCAGGCCCTTGACAAGACCATTCTAAAGACAATTACAAAAAAGGAGACATCAAAGCAACTTTGGGACTCCATGAAGATGAAATGTCAAGGCAATGTTCGTGTACAGAGGGCTCAACTCAATCGGCTTCGCAGAACTTTGAAGTGCTAGCAATGAAGAGAGATGAATCAATCACTGACTACTTTAGTCGAGTGATGATTATTGCAAATGATATGAGGAATTTTGGAGAGGACATGACTGATGTCAAAATAGTTGAAAAGATCTTGAGGACTCTCACCGACAAATGGAATTATATTGTTTGCTCCATAGAAGAATCAAAAGATATTGATAAACTTTCTGTGGATGCCTTACAAAGTTCATTGCTGGTTCATGAACAAAAGTTCAAGAATGATGGGGAAGAGGAACAAGCACTCAGAGCCACCCATGGTGAAGGATACAACTCAAGCGGGCGCGAATGGACATCGTATCGAGGAGGTCGAGGTAGAGGCCGAGGCGGTAGAGGAAGAGGAAGAGGTAGGCAATCCTATGATAAATCCACGGTTAAATGCTACAAATGTCAAGCTCTTGGGCACTTTCAATACGAATGTCCACAATGGGAAAAGACGGCTAACTATGTGGAGTTTGATGAATCTGAAGAAGTATTGCTTATGGCATGTGAGGAAATAAGTGGAGGTAACTACAACAATTTATGGTTTCTTGATTCTGGTTGTAGTAACCATATGTGTGGTGATCGTTCATTATTTTGTGATTTTGATGAAAGTTTCACACAAAGTGTAAGGCTTGGGAATAACAGTAGGATGGATGTGGTTGGTAAAGGAAATGTAAGACTATTGCTGAAAGACACTAGCTATGTTGTCACTGATGTGTTTTATGTGCCTGAGTTAAAAAATCATTTGATTAGCATTGGTCAATTACAAGAGAAAGGGATGAGTGTTTTATTTAAATCAAATAAGTGCCAAATTTTTCATCCATTGAGAGGCATGATTATTCAAGCAGACATGACAGCAAACAGAATGTTCTTACTGGTGCCGGAAACTCCGGATAAGCACGTAAAGTCAGGGGTATGTCTACAAACATCAATTGAAGATATAACTGAACTTTGGCATAAGAGGTATGTTCATCTCGGTTATAACGGCCTCAAAACACTACAACAAAAGGGAATGGTAAGAGGGCTGCCTACAATTAACAAAAGCAAGGGTGTGTGTACTGATTGTTTGAAAGGCAAACAACACCGTGCTTCCTTCCCTAAGAAGAGTAAGTGGAGAGCGTCTCAGAAACTTGAACTCATTCATGCTGATATATGCGGACCGGTCACCCCCATATCAAATAGCCAGAAAAGGTATCTCATCTGTTTTATTGATGATTATACTAGAAAGTCATGGGTATATTTTCTGAAAAATAAGTCAGATGCCTTCTCTTATTTTAAGCTATTTAAGAGTCATGTAGAGAAAGAAACCGGTCTGCCTATTAAGTGTTTAAGGACAGACCGTGGTGGGGAGTTCACTTCCGATGAGTTTAATGATTTTTGCAGAGAAAACAAGATTCAGAGGCAATTAACTGCAACATTTACGCCCCAACAAAATGGTGTTGCCGAAAGGAAAAATCAAACAGTAATGAATATGGTCAGGAGTATGTTATCTGAGAAAGGTATTCCAAAATCCTTTTGGCCTGAGGCTGTCAATTGGAGTATCTATATATTAAATAGATCTCCTACTTTATTCGTCAAAAACATGACACCACAAGAGGCATGGAGTGGGTTAAAACCTTCTGTATCCCATTTCAGAGTGTTCGGAAGTATTGCTCACGCACATATTCCAGATGCACGTAGAACTAAATTGGAAGATAAGAGTCGGAGTTGTGTTCTTTTGGGAGTGAGTGAAGAATCGAAGGCTTACCGTCTTTATGATCCAATTGGAAAAAGAGTAATAGTAAGCCGAGATGTCGTTTTTGAAGAAGACAAGAATTGGAATTGGGATCAAAGCTATGAAAAAGATATTGCTCTTGATTTGGAGTGGGGAGATAATGAAGAGATATGTGAATCTGAGAGCAATCATTCAGAAGAAGGTGTTGATGATGCAGCTGAAGATAATGATGATGCAGTTGATGATGATGATAATGATGATGCAGACATCCAAAATAATGAAGTTACAGGTGTGGAGGATCATGAGGACGTACACACTGTTGGTGTACACTCAAATGGAAGAGCAAGAAGAGCACCAACATGGATGCAAGATTATGCCTCTGGAGAAGGTCTCTCGGATGAAGACGAAGTGGCTAATTTGGCCTTGGCCCTTTCTGTTGAGACATACCCAATGAGCTATGAGGAAGCAGCAACTCATGCTAAATGGAGAAAAGCCATGGATTCAGAGATAAAGGCAATTGAAAAAAACAATACATGGTACCTAACCGAGCTACCCGAAGGTGCAAAGAAAATTGGGGTTAAATGGGTCTACAAGACAAAGATTAACGAGAATGGTGAAATAGAGAAATACAAAGCTCGTTTGGTTGCTAAGGGGTACGCACAAGAGTATGGGGTTGACTATGAAGAGGTATATGTGCCAGTGTCACGTATGGACACCGTTCGCATGTTTCTCGCCTTAGCTGCACAAAGAGGCTGGTATGTGTATCAACTTGACGTTAAATCAGCTTTTCTCCATGGTAACTTGAAAGAAGATATTTATATTGATCAACCAAAGGGCTATGAAGTGAAAAATGAAGCACACAAAGCTTACAAGCTCAATAAAGCTTTGTATGGACTCAAGCAGGCACCAAGAGCATGGTTTAGTCGCATTGAAGCTTACTTTGCAAAAGAAGGTTTTGAGAAATGTGACAGTGAACAAACACTTTTCACTAAGACAAACAAGCAAGGTAAACTTTTGGTTATCAGCCTATACGTAGATGATTTAATCTACGCGGGAGATGATGAGGATATGGTTGCCAAGTTTAAGAAGTCAATGATGAATGAATTCGACATGATCGACCTTGGTAAAATGAGGTATTTTCTTGGGATTGAAGTCTCACAACTTAATGAAGGAATTTTTGTTAGTCAAAGAAAATACGTAGTGGAGATCTTGAAGAAGTTTGGGATGGAGCACTGCAATTCGGTTCAAAATCCAATTGTTCCAGGTTCAATGGTTTGTCGAGATGAAGATGGAAATAAGGTGGATGAAACCTACTACAGGCAACTTGTGGGTAGTATGCTGTATATCACAACTACTAGACCAGATATAATGTATTCAGTGAGCTTGGTCAGTAGATATATGTCAAGACCTACCAAGCTTCATCTAATGGTTGCCAAAAAGAATCCTTCGTTATCTTCAAGGAACTTCGGGTTTTGGAATTTTTTATAAGAAGGAAGGGAACAAGGAGCTTATTGGATTTACTGACAGTAGCTATGCTGGTGATTTGAATGATAGAAAAAGCACATCGGGTTATGCATTTATCTTGAGTTCAGCTGCTGTTGCATGGTCCTCTCGAAAGCAGCCTATTGTTACTTTGAGTTCAACTGAAGCAGAGTATGTGGCCGCTGCTAACTGTTCAACTCAAGTAATATGAATGAGAAGGGTGTTGGAGAAGCTTGGGTATAAAGGAAGCAGGAGCACTCTCATTTTATGTGATAATAGCTCAGCAATTAAGCTATCAAAGAATCCCGTATTCCATAGTAAAAGTAAACATATAGATGTTCGGTTTCACTTTCTACGAAATCTAGTAAGTGATGGAGTCGTAGATTTGAAATTCTGTGGTACGGAGGATCAAGTAGCCGATGTGTTTACTAAGCCATTGAAATTGGAGTCTTTTCAGAGGTTGAGGGAGCAGCTAGGAGTTTGTGCAGCACCTGAAATAAACTAACTGTGACATACAGTTTAGTTTAGGGGAAGATATGAAGCAGTTATCAATTTATTATAAGTTTCCTATTATTAAGGCATTTGTTAGTAGGTTAGTTTAAGTCTTTCTGTTATTTAGGCATTCACTTATATTTTGACTAAGTTCTAGATTGTTACTCTTTGTTTCTAACAAGGACACAGTTCATTGAACGATTGAACTGAATAAGTAGGAACAATACTAGAATTAATGTCACGATTTGCAAAAAAAGGTCGGGAACTCTTTTGGCCTCCAAGCTTGATTGATATCATTTGACTATAAATTTAACGTTGTTGCTTACGAGTTGATCCTCGTTAATAGATTGGCACGCAAAGAATTAGCCATATGAATTATGACCAGTCTCGTTATCCTTAGCGATTTAACCCTTTCCAATCCAACAAGTAGTGCAAGGAGCTCGACTTTCATAGAAAAAACAAATACCCATGAAAAATAGTAAATAGAAATAAAGTTACTCGTTTCATCGTGAAAAATATCACCACCTATAGCTAGGCCTGGATTATTACTTTTAGAAGCGTCATCAATATTTAATTTAACCTACCCATTTGGTGGGGGAAGCCATCGAACAAAAATTTGCACGTTCAAGGGTCTTGGTTGCGGAATGAAGATGTCGAAGCGGTCAAATGCATGCCTATTTTGAGGTTTCAAACTATTGTTGGTATGCTTGTAGTGCCGTTGGATTACACAACGACTACACACGACTTTCACGAAAATCGACCTTTAGGATTACACAACGTTTGCAGCTTCGGTGTAGACAAAACTTCAAATTAAACTCCACCAAGAATGGTGCAAAGTAACTTCAGAAAGTATGAAATAAGACATAATTTCTAGAAACAATTATAGAGGGAAGAGAGTGAATTCTTATGTGTTGAAACTGGCTGAGAGGGGGTAGAAAACAAAGGTCCATTTAATGGAGGCAGAAAAAAAAATGAGGTGGTATATATAGTATTAAGGGCTTAGAAAACAAAGGTCCATTTAATGGAGGCAGCAAAAAAAATGAGATGGTAGATACAAGGTACCAACCACAAAGGTTACTGCACATAAAAGTGGGCTTATGCCTGCACCGCAAGTGCTCTACTAAAGCCCACAGCCCCGAGCTCGAGCCCAGCCTGGCCCGAGCCGAGACGAGGCGAGCGAGCGCGCGCATGTGTGGTTTGAAGCCAAACCCACACACCTCCATAAAAGCCCCACTTTACTACAAGTAATCAATCAAGGAAGGAGGAAGCTTATAAATATAATGTCTCCTCCTATTTTTCCAATGTGAATTTTGTCAATGTGAGATAATCTTAAACTTCTTGTTTTCTTAATGTGGACAAGAGGCAAAAGAGCTTCTTTTGATTCTTTTAAATCATACAAATAATCCATTAATTTGGTGATGTGGGACAATAATCTTAATAGTTGTTAGTCATTTTGATATAAAATTATGCTTTGTTTAAGGTCTGAATGAGTAGAACTTGTTTGATCAAGAACGCTTATGTGTGATGCGTTTGTAAGGTAAGGTTTATCCTTAGTCTATATTTGTAGCGTGTATGTCGTTTGATCGTTGTGTTCACTTCAGTTATCATTGTGGGGGTGGTATGTATCGGAAAGCATTTATATTGCATTAATATGATGGTTTCGATTGATATTGGTTGGGATCAGAGATTATTGGTTTGAGATGATGGTTATGTCGGTGGGCTTGAGTTCTACCAATTTGGTGGTTTGATATTATTTGGTTGAGGCTAGCTTTAAACCTAGTCGGGACCTTTAATCATGGTCCCCTTCTTGATTTCCATTCATATGATGTGTTTAGAGGGTATGCACACTCGAAATGTCGGTTACCTGATGTTTGGAAAGTATTTGCGTATTTGGTGATTGTGATGATGTGTTGATTATGTCGTGGAGTTACGACATGGTATTGGTATTGACGTGAAGGTGATGATGATATTGGTATATCGGTATGCATGGTATATTCGATCAATTCTATTATGCTCATTATATTTATAATCATATTGCATATGTTTTAGAGTCGGTTTGATTTGTCTTTACTCGTTATTTACTGAGCTTGTGCTGTCTTAATTGTCCAACTACCCAATTTTCTTGGTGGGCCTGTGACGATCCAATTAATATTTTCTCTTTTGGGTAGTAGTTCCATTTTGTAGGTTATGTTTGTATGATGAATGTATTTTGGTTGAATGGACGGGAAGGATGTGCATAGACATGTTATTGGCCCATACCTCGTTTACCAATTGTAATTGTATTAGTTTATTATCTCGTTATTGTAGATGTTTATATACACCCTGTAGGCTGTAGTGGTGACAATTTAGTGTTTTATTAAGTTTTACATTGGTTGGTTTCTGTATTGTATTGTAACGGTCTACTTTTTTTGGTCATACCGAGATGCTAATGCCTTTATTTACTCAAGATTGTCTTGATATGGCTCAAGAGTAAATGAGGGTGTTGCAAAGTGGTATCAGAGTAGTTTCATCCTGGAACCTGAATAAATGAATTTTGGAATTAAAGTTGAACCCCAGCGATGGTGCATTTTGAGCCCCTTACAATTTCTAGTCAAGGAGACGTTCTTAACTTGGCTTGTACTCGTTTTGGTTTCCTTGAATCGTGAAGACTTGGAAGCATTATTGTTGACAGGGGTAATTCGTATCCCTAATCAAAGATACCATAGGGTCCACTAACTAATGCAGATAGTGAAGTAGGGGTCGAACCACAAGGAGACGAGACTCATTTACTTGTTCTAAGGTCTAGACTTAACACTAAGGGTCACTGTTTTTCTGTTTGTTTTAGTAGGCTAATAACTAATTACTAAAAGGTAAATCAATAAGAGAAAAGTTTAGGGTCTCGGGTTCACAATGAATATTACTCGGGTTAGGGAGTAAACTAACAGATCAATAATCAAGCTATCTAAGATGTAGGTCCAGTCGGTACTACTACAAACTTTAGAACTAAACTTAACATGTGGTCGCTAGAATTAAGCTAGTCTACCCAAACTATCGTGACCTAATTAGTCCTTAACTCGGTCAGCGAAAAGTCATAATTGTGATACTAATTAATTAATCCTGCCCAGTAATCAATCAATCAGAATTAAAACGATATTCAGGTGATAGTTCATACGATTAGAAACAAATCAACTGACTATAACCCTAATAATATGCATCGATCCCCTTAAACCCTAGGTAGAATTTAGCTACTCATATTTTTTTTTGGTGCTAAGAATTTAGCTACTCATATTAAGAATAATCAAATTAACAAAAGACGAACTGCAATTGAACATAATGAAAATGATACGAATTAATTTACGAAAAGCAATAATAATTCTATGCTAGAAAACGATAAATGATATGAATTACGAAAACAACTGTAACACCCCGTTATTTTCCGAGTCAATTATAAAGCTTGACTTTTCTACATCTATTTAAATCGGGTTTTTAAATTGGAAAAATATTTTTAACGTCGTCATAAATAGTAAAGTATTTTGGGTCGTCTTATAATAAATCGGTTTTGATTTTCTTTGTATCGTATTCGATTTCGAGTCAAACACAATAAAAAAAAAAACTAAACTAAGCTATATTTAAACCCCCACCCGTCACCCCTTATTTTCCCCATCAGCCTTATTTCTTTTTCCCCCTTTGATATCTGCCGCCATACTCCCCACTCTCTATCTCCCTCTTGTCTCTTGCTTTCAACTGATTGATCAGCGTCGTAAAGTTGGTCTTTGACATCTGTTTACACCGACACGTTTTTACGCCCTTTTCATCAAACTGTAAGTACCGATTTTATTCAAGATATTTTATTCGTTTTTTTTTCTTTTAGTTTGTGAGTAAGTCTTATGAGTTATTAAACCTAATTCAAATATATGGGTGTAGTGTAAATATTTTTGGGAGTAATTCTATTGTCTTAATCGTAGTAGATCTCTATGGTGGAAACAAGAGTCGTAATGATATATTTGAATTTCTATGTCGGGTTTATTGTTGTTTTTGATGGCTTTTAGTTGTCTTGGGAATTTTATTAGAATGTATGAATGAATTAAGGCTTGGGTAAGGGGGTCTACTTTGGACTTACTGTCTATAGTATGTGGGATGATGAGCTCACCTCCTCCTGGAGCATATATAAACAAAGAACACGGCAGTTAAGGACGGTGCGGGTGTGTGAATCATGGATATTCGGGCACGTAAGTGAATGTGACTCTTTTACCAGGGAGCTTATAACGATTACTCACTAACTTAGGTTGATATTTAGGATGAAGCTAGCCATTGAGATAAAGATGATCAGAAACTTGGTGACTCGAGAATTAGATTATTGTTCTGGTTAAATTGATTTGAGTAAGAGTATCGATATTTTTTGACCGTTATGAGTATGTTAGTTACGGAGTAATTAGTAGCTAGTGAGGCGATATAATGGGTTAATGTCGTCTTGATATTTATTAGTTGGAGAGTTAGTTATTGAACCAGTTTATATTATTTGTAGCTTGTGGGTTCGAGGAGAAAGATTTTTTGGAATAATAGTAGCTTGGATTGACCGTCTTGAGAGGTAAGAACGTTTTGACCTTTTCACCTTTAAGTAAAGAGCATGTTCGGTTTAAATTATATTTTTGAAATGGTTTTATAATTATTTTGTCAACGATGAATTTTTATGATACTCTTGTAATATTTTGGATATTGGAACTTTGTGACAAGTCATATATTGGAATTATTTTGGTACAATTTTGGTGGTTATAACAGACTCTGGGAGCTCTGTTGGTCTATGAGGTTAAGGTGCGTCTGAGACGTCCCTGGGATTTCGTCCCGAAACTGAACTCCTGGCCCAAGTTGTGTTAAGTGAGATTTCCGGCCCCCACTTACTAGGTAGTTAGACTTCCTCCTTTGGCAGCCTCATCCTACTGGCTGCCCAAATGTGAGTAGTGCGCACTATAGTAAGTCTAGCTAAGCATAGGTGGTACCTCTAGCTAGATCGTGCAAAAGGGTAGGACCTTGGCACATAGGTGGAAACAATATATTTCGGTTTTGGTTTTGACTACTGTTTTCACATTACTTTTGGTTTGGTATTGAGACAATAATATTTAACTCTGATTTCAGTTTACTACAAATTATAATTATTATTTTACGTTTTCAATATAATATATTTTACTCAGCTTTGCTGACGTCCTTTTGTTTTGGGTCGTTCCCCCGCTGGAACCTGTGCCTATTTGTGTTTTGGGTACAGTTGATAGGTACAATTAATATGCTGCATGGGTGCATTTGGTTCGGGATGCTGAGCGAGGAAGGATTTTATTATTTAATGTTTACCTCCAAACTATTTATATTTATGTTAAATTTTGGATTGAAGTTGTTTTAAACCGTTTTGGATTTTGTGGGACTTAAGTCTTCCGCTGCAACGTTTCTATTTAAATTAACTATCGAATTTATATTTCTTTTAATTTTTATACTATTATTTTACCTTGCATTTGGCCTTGTGAACTAAATGCGGAGTAACGGCTTTAAAGTTTTCCTATTTTATTGTTCTATTTTGGTCGCGAAAATTTAGGGCTGTTACAACAACAATCACTACGAATATAAAGAATGAATTAAGACGAGAATTAAAGTTGAAAACTGAAATTGAAATTGAAATTAAGAATATCGATACCGAAGAATTTAAGATCTAAAAAGGAAGAGCAAGGTTCAATGTATCCCGCAAAATCCCAAAAGTAACGTAAAACTTGAAAGTAAAAAGTCTATGATATGAAGTGTAAAAACTAAAAAGTATGATGAGAAGTAAAAGAAAAAAACTCTGTGACATATGGGTCAGAAAACTGATTTAAAGAAAATCAGTTGGACTCCAAACAAGCCCAAATTCTAAGTCGAATTACAAAATAACGTGCGGCCCGGATTTGATGCACTCGATCGAGTGCATCTAGTGGTACTCGATTGAGTGGGTTAGTAAATGCTCGAACTCTGGTTCGTTTTGGGCCCAAAAGGAGGAATCGGCCCAATTCTTCAATGTAGTCCAGTTGGTTGTAAATAAGAGGCACTCGATCGAGTGCATTAGCACTACTCGATCGAGTGGACACGCTGAAACTCGGCAGTGAGTTCTTCTTTTGTATCTCGGCTTTTTGTTTCCTTCCTCGGCTCCGTTATCGTTTCGGCTATCTGGGTTATTACTCCCAAATATGCTCGAAATTGTACCTAACTTGCAAAATAGCACGAGAATCGGTAGTATCGACTTTCTAATAAAAATCGACATTAAACATATAAATTAGGAAGAAGAAAAGCTCAAAAATAGGTATCAGGGGACAATAAAATATGATATAAAATGTATTGATCAATTGTAAAGTTAAGTAAAGCCACCTCTTAAGTTAGCCAACATCGGAGGTCGAGATTGGTTATTTCCGAGGTCCTAGTTGAAACTTTGATGGTCGCCAACCAACCAAAGGCGAAATCGAGAAGCAAGCATCGAAGAACGATGAGAAGGGTTTTCTTGAGCTCGATGGCCTGTCGAAGCTTTTGGACGGGCCGTTGAGATGGATTTGACAGGCCATCGTTTGCCTAGACTAACCGTTGTCTGAAAAAACTTTGAGATTTTGGGCTTAATGAATCTTGGCGAACCGTCGAGCTCCCGTTGTGTCAATTCTCTCTTACTTAGGCAATCCTTTCTTGGTTAAACTTTGTTTTAAAGGGGTGCACTATATTCTATATATACTCTAAGTAAAAATTATTTTTGGTAGCAAGAATTAGAGAGACTTGATCCTTTAGAGATTTGAGGGAAAGAAGCCATCTTTCCTAGAGTTTTTGGTTTTTGCATCTTTGAATTCAAAGAGCTCAATTCCTTTTGGTGTTACAATGGTGAATATTTCTTAATTTTTTAGTTGTAATTTAATTTTTCTCTTATCTAATCATCCATTTCTTCTTCCTTGTGCTTAAAGTTTAAACCTTTATCTTTTCATGTTGAAATTGAGCATTTTGGTATGCTTAGATTTGAATTGTGGATCCTTTCTTGTATAAACTTTGAATTTTGAGTAGTACTTTCATAATTTGGTGACTTGTATTATAGGAACCTTTGTGTAACAATCCTGATTTTTGATGACTTAAATTAATAGATAATGCGAAAAATTATCTAAGTCATTTAATTATACAATATCAGAGTATGATTTAAAAACCCGGATCACTTCGGATCCTTATAAGAAACGACTATTAACAACATAGTCTTGATTTCCTAGTACAAAATATAGATTGTATTTTATACAAACATATTATTAAGTCTCTCGCTCGATTCTCTCCCCATCGCCCTATGCCTGCAAAAATATAAAACAGACGCCGCTGAGCGGAACAACAACCAGACCGTTCTTCTAACATCACCTCATACACATAAGACAATCATGTGAATAACTAACAATATGCTTACAAAAATATTAAAGGATATCACTTAACAAATAGTTTCCTTTAATTCAATTAACCAACATGTGAGGTGATGAAAACGGTAAAGTTTAGATGATGGGACATTGGCAGCCATTTGGTTATAAATCATATTTCACGTAAATAGATAAATACACGAGTCATGGCTCCTAGTATCACCGCTACATCCTATTGGCCTGCATCTCACAAATAGAAGTAACCGTGTTACCGACTCGTAGACCGAACCAATCTTATGAGGTTTACATCTCACCCATAAGGCTCAATTGGGTCAAACTTCAATTAGATTATATGTTTATTCAGCGGGGCTCTGGGCGAAGTGAAAGCTGATGATTACATTCTCTGCATCACCAAGAGGGAACCCGCAGTTTTCAGAATCATGTTCTGCCCCCGCTACCTAGGTGGTAATACTAATAAAGTACTTGTCTATACATGCGCACATACCCTACGTAGACTCTTGGACCGCATTCCTCACTACCATAAGACGACTACCTTAAACACTAGATTGACTAGCGGTCATCCACACGGCTCGCTCGGGGCCTGTCCGATCCCACGTTTGGGGCGAAGTGTCGGATCTCGATTTTTGGTTTGCGATTTGTGGGTTGTACTAGACAAATATATGGGCGCATCTGTGTTTCCGTTGAAATTGATCTCGATGTGGTTGTAAATGTTTAAAGGCCGGACCAATTGGTCTGGTAACCGTATTAGTGAACCAAACTCGTGATGTGGTGTTGGAGTCGCCACCGAACAATTATGGGGTGTTCGGAAACCGTTCAAGTCAACTTTGATCCTTTATTCGGTTCAATGTTGAATGACAAGACACCTAAAGATTAAGACTTATACACTTAAGCATTTCATGTCTAGAATGACTTTCGTTTCAAAGATTAGGCCATCCACTATCCAGAGATTCGAGTAAGGGGTGAGGGTGATCAACGTTGTGAATATCGACACCCAATCCCGCTCGCACATAGCGGCCTCTACTAATCAACCGATGTCGGACATTTCTCGTTCTTAAGTGGTGAAAAGAAATTAACACTCAACATTTTAACCCTAGATATGCATTTGACTATGTCGTTTTGAGCACACAAATTAACGTCAAAGTCAAGATTTAGTGTTCATTGCATGCAATAAATGCAACAATATATAAAAGTTTGAACACGTTAAGTTTCACGTAGAAGGTAGAATATCATTATTATTTATTAATCATAATAGCGAATCGGGAAAACAGGTTTAACACGATTATATGAGTAATAGTTGATTACAGGGTAATAACCCACCTGGTATTCTGCGCAAAGTGCGTCTGTAAGACATTAGTAAGGACGCCTAGTTTCAGGCGATCCAGGGTTGAGGCGTATGGTGCCATGTTATCCAGCTTTATGGCGCCTAACTCCGGGCGCTCGAACTAATACTGAACTGGAACACTACTCGTTTTGATTAAACTGTTCAGACACAGTAACGTTCACAGAGAGGGAAGCAACCCACTAGACCCCCCTAGTCTGACACGCCTTGTAACAACCCTAAATTTCCGTACTTAAAATAATAAACTAAAATAGGAAAATTCAAAGTTGTTACTGCACACTTAGTTCCCAAAGCCAAGTGCAAGCTAAGGCAAATAAAATATATAAATAATCGAAAAAGAAATTTGATAGAAAATAATTGAAACGAAGAAGAATTTCGATACTTAATTAAATGAAAAACGTTGCAGTGGAAGACTTTATTCTTACAAAATCCAAACGATTTAAAACAATCTCAAACCAATAAATTCAATATAAATATAAACAGCTCGGAGCCAAAGTTAAATAATTAAAATCCTTCCTCGCTTAGCAAAACCCGAAACCAGAATGCACCCATGCAGCATATCAAGTGTACCTATCAAATGTACCTAAAATGACGAATAGGTACAGGTTCCAGTGGGGGAACGATCAAAACAAAAGGACGTCAGCAAAGCTGAGTAAAATATATTATAATGACAACGTAACGCAATAATTATAATTTATAGTAAACTAAAACCATAGTTAAAAGTTAGCGTCTCGATACCAAACCACAATACTGTAAAAACAGTAGTCAAAACCAAAAATCAACCAAAATATAGTGTCACCACCTGTGTGTCAAGGTCCTACCCCTTTGCACGGTCTAGAGGTACCACTACCTATCCTTAGCTAGACTTACTATAGTGCGCACTACTCACATTTGGGCAGTTAGTAGGATGAGGCTGCCAGAGGAGAAAGTCTAACTACCTAGCAAGTGGGGGCCGGAAAACCCCACTTAACACAACTCGGGTCAGGTGTTCAGTTTCGGGATGAAATCTTAGGGACGTCTCAGACACACCTTAACCTCATAGACCACAGAGCTCCCAGAGTCTGTTATAACCACCAAAATTGTACCAAGACAATACCAATATGTGACTTGTGTCACAAAGTTCCAATAGTTAAAATATCACAAGAGTATCATAAAAACTTACCATTGACAAAATAATTATAAAATCGTTTCAAAAATATAATTAAACCGAACATACTCTTTACTTAAAGGTGAAAAGTGTAAAACGTCCTTACCTCTCAAGATGATCGATCCAAGCTAATATTAATCCAAATTTTCTTTCTCCTTGAACCCACAAACTACAAATAATATAAATGGTTCAATAACTTAACCCTCCAACTAATTAACATCAAGACGATACGAACTCATTATATAGATTTAATGGCTACTAATTTACTACTCCGTAACTAAGCCAAACCCATCAATACATACTTATGTCCACACTCTTACAGTAATAGTCTAATTACTAATCATCCATGATATTGTGATAACACTCCCAGACAATTACCCCTACGCAAGTTTTTTTTTGGTAAAAGGTAAGTGTGTATATATATATATGTATGATCAATGTACAAATGTTTGACTACATCAATTTATGTAGCCATTTAGCATCTCTAGCAATTATCGGATATTTGATCTTACACAAAATTCTGCTCTTAATCTCCTCTTTAATCAATTTGGCCGCCCTCATTGGCATCATAACAACACCATCAATTCTGCATAAATTCCTCTGTCTCCAAATATGGTAAATCGACGCATTAACCATAGCTCGAAGCACATTACATTGGAGCTTAGATCCCCTCAATTTGCACGCCCAATCAAGCCCACCAATACACGGTATTTGCTTTCCAACCCACTCACGTAAAAAACCAATTACTCGAGAGCTCCACACGCACCTGAAAAAAAGATGCTCAATACTCTCCTCCTCAGCCTCACAAAAATAACACAGGTCAGAATCAGCGACCCCAAACCTCAAAAGCTTCTTCCTCGTGTTTATTGCACCCCGAAACACCAGCCAAGAAATGAAACTGTGTCTCGGGATACTCCAAGCACTCCAAACAAGTCTCGCCCACGACACTTTCGGCCTCTGAAGCCGAATATCATGATAAGCCCTTGTAATCGAATAATGGAAACACGAACCATGCCACATGCCATTCACAAACATATTTTTAATCCTCTCCTTAGCCTGACAAATTTTCCTCCAAGCCCAAGTAACATCCGAGTTTGGCTAATAATCACGCCAATCACCTCCTTTCAAATAAATGCCATTAACCCACCGAACCCATAATCTATCCGGCTGATCAAAGACCCACGAAGCCAATTTCCCAACAGCTGCCTCATTCCATATATATAATTCCCAAACCTCCTTCCTCCTTAGGGCAACAGATTTTCTCCCAACTTACTAGAGCCCGATTATTCCCTTCCATCCCTCCGTCCCAAAAGAAATTGCGACATAAGGAACCAATCCGAGCCATAACAAATTTAGGAATAATGAAAACCATTGCCCAATAATTGTGCAACTGGGACAACACAGATTGGACCGAGGTTAATCTATCTCCCAGCATAAGACAGCTTACGGGCTCCAATACTAGAAATTCTCGACCCGACACGGGCTATAAGAATCTCACAGTCAGCCTTTCCTAATCGAGTACTTTGGATAGGCAATCCAAGATAACGAAAAGGAAACATACCTTCAACACATCCCGAGAACTGAAGTATCTCAGCCATCCTGTCCTCATCCACTCCGGCAAAGTAAGCATGTGATTTGCCTACACTAATACAAAGTCCCGAGGCTCTGCTAAAAGATGCAAAAGCTCGCCACAAAAACTCCATCGAATCCTTCTCCCCTTTACAAAAGAGAAGCAGATCATCCGCAAAAAGCAAATGAGTGAGCTTCAACGCTCCACACTTCAGATGATACTTGAAATTCTTGTCAATCTGCCCATACGAAAGAAGCCGAGAGAAATACTCCATACATATAGTGAATAGCAAAGGCGACATAGGATCACCCTGCCTCAAACCCCACTTTCCCCGAAAAAAACCAAAATTATCTCCATTAACACAAAGAGAATATGAGACCGTCTAAACACATTCCATGACCAATCTGCGAAAATGATTAGGAAAATCCAGAGCTCTCAACATTTGATCCACAAACTTCCATTCCACACTATCATAGGCCTTATGAATATCAACTTTAAACAAGCACCGAGGCGAGACTCGCTTCCTCTTATAAAACCGAACTAAATCCTGACAAATCAACACATTCTCCACAATACTACGCCCCTCAATAAAACCCCCTTGCACTGGCGAAACAATATGAGGCAATACTTTAGCAAGTCTCGCACAAATGATTTTAGCAATACATTTGTACAAAACATTGCAATAAGCAATTGGACGAAACTCCTTCACAGACTGAGGCCTATTCACTTTCGGGATGAGCACAATATTAGCACAATTAAGTTGTTTTAAAAGCTTACCTGAGAAGAAAAAGTCTTGGACAACCTTCACAATATCTTCTCCAATTATGTCCCACGAATCAATAAAGAATTGACTCGAAAAACCATCTGGTCCCGGCGACTTATCACGAGGAATACTGAAAAGAGCCTGTTTGATCTCCTCCAGAGTAACACGGGCATCAAGAATAGCCTTATGTTCCTCCGAGCACACCGGGCCCCTACGGACCAGCTCACCATTAATCGGCTCAATATCATGCGAATCACCCAGAAGCGACAAATAGTATCGACCATGTAATCCCTCCAAAATACTTACTACACTCCTGCCATCCTCCTAGTCTCCTGCATACGTACAATTAACAACTTGTTCCCTTATTTTTTTTACTGAAACGGAACACCTAAAATGACATATATACACTATAACCCAAACTTAGTTCTTACTCCGGATATCGAGTACTACATACTTACCCATGAATTTGCAACTCTGTTTAATAATAATCATACACTGAATTGAACTTTGGTTCTAAAACTGAACAGAAGAGATAAGTCTAGACTCAATCACAACTGCTCCTATTGATTAAATCGTCCTACCCCTGACTCAACTCACATAGGTCATTATAAATCAACCCAAGGGTTAATTACTTATATAATTTTTAATTATGTCGAGAAAATGGCTTTAACCAAAAGAAACAAAAAGGAAAGGGATCGACACTCAAAATATTTGGATATACTTAATATTTGATTGACTAATTATATATAAAAGCAATTAGTTAAGAAAACTTACAATTTAGAAGAAGATGGATGTAAAACGTGTTGTTGTAAGCAAGGTCAAGAACCGATTTAGTGCCGCAGGGTGAAATCAGGAAAATAAGAATGATGGGAAAAGGGGGTTTCATGGGTCTTAAAAATAGATCTAGGTTTTTTTTTTCTTTTGTGTTTGAGACAAAGTCCAAGTCAAAAATAAGTCGGTTTTGAATTAATGTTCTACTTTTTAAAATATTACAAAAGCGATTTACTCTATAAAGGCCCAAAATACTTAAAATTTTATAACGACATTGAAAATATTTTTCTAACTTAAAACCCGATTTAAATAAAATAGAAAAGTAACCCCTTATAAATAACTCAGAAAATAATGGGGTGTTACACACCTGGTGCCGCGCGTCTCTGGTCAGAGGGCTAGGTCCAGGCACGAGTTTCTATGCTCGTTAAAGTTTTTGGTGTTGTTAATTACTTTTTATGTTTTTGATTAGTGCTTGAAAATGTGATTTCGTCGTAAAAGTGATAAACATGTGAGAAAAGTGATAAAACATGTGATAAACTTGAGTAATTCATGTAAGTGAGTTGATACACCCTCAGATTGTACACGAAAACCATAAAATGCGACGCGTAGACGATAAATATTGACGGATCTAAAACGACTATTCGGATTTAGATTTAAGTGTTTTAGTTATGGTTTAAGTTGTGGACGTTACGTAGATTGAATGGTTTGATCAAGGGGTCTGGTCACATATGCACTGCGATTGGGAACCGAAATGAGTATGGTTTGCACACCATGCCTAGATCGAGGGGGACAACATGTGTGCGTGTCGATTGGGTGGATTAAGAATCCGATGGTCTAGAATTATATGCATAAATTGAATTAATTAGGTTATGAACCTTTTTAATTCGATCCTTATTGAAATAAATCGTAATTACTAGATTAAGTATTAACCTAGTGGCGATACAACTTGGTTGGGATGAACTCGATGAACGTTATGAACATATTAAATTAGTTAGGCCAAGAACAGTTTAATTCAACTTCTAATTGTGTTGTGTTGCTTTAATCGGGGTTAGTATCGATTAAAAAATTGATTTTTGTATAGAAAAGTTCTATACGGGTGTTTAATCGAATTGATTCGATTTAGGAGTCTGAATGATCGAGGGATTAGGGTTTTGAGTTAAGAAGTCGCGAGTTGCGAATCGTGGATTCGAGAGGCTAATTGTTAAACTCAAAGAATTATGAATTCTTAAAGGTTTCGAAAGATCGAAATATTATACATTTGATCTCCTTTTGAACTCGGCGAATTAGGAATTCTTGAGATCTCGGAGGATTCAATTCTTGAGCTTGTTCTAAAATGTTTAGAATTCGTTCTCGAATGATTTTGCTGTGTGTTTAGGTCGAGAAAACACCCATATTTATACTAAAAACAGGGCTAAAATGCATAAAAAAAAAACGCAATTTTTGACATGTTCGACGCGTCATATGATGCTCCTTAAAGGTCAGACACCCCATATGGAGCGCCTTAAGGTAGAGATGCCTCGTATGATGTGACTATGTACTTGACTCCGAAATTTTGGAAAGATTTCGCGATAGGATTAAAGCATAATCGAGAATGTAATTGCGTGAGTATACGAGGATATTGTCACCTTGATCACCAAACAACTCACCTCCAAAATATCTTAGGTTTGGGTTTTTGGTGGAATTTTGGGTCGGGCACGGGTTTGACCGTGTTCGATCGGGTTTGACTTTTCGTTTCGGGGTCGATTCAGGGTCCTGGAGTCGGAATTGATTCTACCTCGTGGCGTTGCGACCATAACGACTTAAATAAGACCGTCTAGATATTTATTTATTATTTTTGAGTAGCGTTTTGAACCGAACTATAGAAAAATCATCTAAAATATCATAAACTCCCATAGTGTTGCAGTCTGATCATTATCGTGTGTTGCCCTGCAGCTCGAGGAGACACTAGAGAACCTCAAAACGAAATCAAATCGAGGTGTCTACAACAATCGGAAAAGAAATCTCAAAACGAGAGAACCTCGATTATTTTTTACATTAGATAGGTAGAACTAATATTTTTGAAGAGACTTATTTCTTTAAGGTTTTTTCTTTTATGATAGTTCATTTTACGAGGGGATTAGATTTTTTCTTTAGGGTTTATTTTCAGAGGGGAACCGTTGCCTTTAAACATCATTGAGAAGTTGAGGTGATACTTTTTCCACTTTGTATATTTAAGGATAAATTGTCACTTAATACCCAAAATAAAAAAAACTCTTTACAAATTAGTATCTATGATAAATGAATTTAAAAATTAGTACCTATGCTGAAATTTGTTTTTACCAATTTGTACCTAAAAGAAAATGCATTACCAATATTTGTTATGTTCCAACTTCTCGGCTTTAGTACGGACCATATCAGGCCGAGTAGCCCGATACACATTATAAATCGGGCGTCTGACCGATACTTTACTATTTTAAATTTACTCGATACATCTCGCGATATCTCGTCTCAGTTACCTCTGATACTGATACATCTTGGGAAATACGTTACACAAGAATGGAGTAATGTTGTGGGCAAAATTTATACCATTCAGAAAGGGTATGAATGGATGAGAATACCAGCACCAAAAGTTCCTGGAACAATAATATGATTTGGAACCAATGAACCCTCCCCAAACATGGTATATTTCCATGCATGTATCAACATTTAGGGCATGAATATAAAAGCAAAGTTGTGGCCGCTCAATATTACACATGACGACTTGTCTTACATCTGCGGTCAGAAGACTGAAACCTTGAACCACCACTTCTTTAGGTGTGAATATAGCAAGAGGGTCATCCAACTAATCAGGGAATGGCTTGGGCTCAATATCCATGAAGTATACATAATGGACTGGAGGCCAAAGGGAAGGGGGACTAAGCTCCAAAGAGATATCATGAATGCAGTGATAAATGTTGCACTATACCTTATATAGGGACAAAGAAACAAGTTGTACCTGAGCAGAAAATGTTTGGCCTGAAACTATGGTGCACAACATTAAAGAAGAATTCAGGTTTAAGATACAAGTTGGGAGGAGGACATTGGAACACAAGGATGCTAATTGGATTGACAAGATTATGTAATAATGCTAGTGTAGAAGTCTGACTAGCCAGCATAAAACAATTGACTGTATAAGTTACTGAAGTTTAATATAATTTTTTTACCTTTCTCCAAAAATATAAAAATAAACTTAAGACGGACCAAATATCTCACTTAAAGTATCGGCCGAGACTCTCGATTTATAACGTGTATCGGGCTGCTCGACCCGATACTATTCGTAATAAAGCCGAGAAGTTGGAACATAGAAAATATTGGCGATGCATTTTCTTTTAGGTAGTATTTGATAAAAACAAGTTTCATAGGTATGAAGTTTTAAATTTGTTTATAATAGGCACTAATTTGTAATTTGTAAAAAGTTGGTTACATTGGGTATTAAGTGACAATTTAATGGTCAACTTTGCGAGTCTTGACTGCGATTATCGCCATATTTTGCGTACTTCTCGCATTAGCGTCCCTCTTGTGCGTTTTACGTGTTTTTGGTAGTTTTTTTTTATCATTTTGATAGGATTTTGCACGGAATTCACGATTGAGCTTTCACGAGCACAAGAGAAGGGAATACCGTCCAAAGAGAAAAGCATACAACTTAAAGTTTAAAACCATCCAATCAATCGACGAAGAATGAGACAAGAAAGAGGCCAGAAAAATGACCGGGCGAAATTTCACCCGGTGAGACACCAGCGGGCGAAATTTCACCCGACGGTAAAAATGCCTCTCCGAAGATTTTCCGAGACTCCCCACCGGCCGAAACTGACCGAGAGAAATTTCGCCCACCGAGAAATTTCGTCCGATGGAAAGAAAAGCCGGAAACTGCGAAAAATGAAGAAAATCTCACTGGGCGAAATTTCACCCGGTGGGATTTATCGTCAAGTCCGCAGGGCAAAGTTTCACCCCATAAAGATGCTAAGGGTGATTGTCTCACTAATGGAGCAAAAAGTTGGATTTGGGCTTTAGGTTAAATACCCATTAAGGCTTTACTATATATATGCTACCCTAGTTTGTTGCCCAAGGCATCCATCCATACTCACTATCATCCACAACCATCCACCATTAGTGTAGTTACACCATCATCTTTGTAGTAGTATTCTAGTAGAAATCCTCTATAATTCTAGTAGTTTACATAGTAATTAGTAGTAGATCTACATAGTTTCCATCAATAATTCTCTAGATTACAAGTTTGTAGAAGATTATTTCTAGTTTTATTTGAAGATTTGTTGGGTTTATTGAAGAATTGGTGACAAGTTCTTCACTTTATTCATCAAAGATTCAATTTTTATTCATGCAATCTTATTATTTCTTATAGATCTTCATAGTTGGTACATTTCTTTCCACTCTCTAATCTCTAGTTTAGTTTTTATGTTAGTTTTCTCATTATTGTCTTGTTTAGATCATATTAGTGTTGATTACTTTCTCTAGATTTTATTTATGATGTTTTAGATTATTCTCTAGTTTATTGTGTTAGATCTTATTTCCTCCATAGTTTAGTGGGTAATTGTTAGATCATAGTTTTCTCATAGTTTTGTTGTTAGTTTCCTTAGATCTAGTTAATATGCATGTTGTAGTGATTTTCTCCTTAGTTAATGTTTTATTGTCTTCCATTATGATTAGTGAGTATATTTCTTGTTTTGGGGGGGGGGGGGGGGGGGGGGGGGTTGGGAATGAGGACTTGGATTATTTGAATATAGGGATGTTGGTGGGTTGCTTGCTTGTTGGTTTATCTTGTTTATGGTTGTTATGTCATTGTTGTTTTAGTCCGGCCAACTAGACCGACCTTGACTAATTTCTATCAATATGGGGAAACTCGGGGTAGAAATTACCATAGCTAGAGACTTATGCCCAGGAACACGTCATCGCCCTTGTGGTTCGATCCGGAGCCGGAAAGGACTTTTAGAGCATTGCGTTTTCGAGAAAATAACTCAACCACCATCATTCCACATCCTTCATTATCACCTTCTAACCTTAATCCCATCCTACCATTTACAACTTCTACATCACCTAATCCCATTCCAAATAATCCTTCCATACCTTCCACTTCACAAAATTCACCACCACCACCATCACCGAAAACTCCACCACCAAATCAAAATCCATCCCCTCCAAATTCTCCAAATTCACCAAATTCAAATCCACCATCACCACCAATTCAATAAATGGCAACCTTAGCCTCTCATTCCCAACTCACACATGAAGAAACACCTTCTCCTGTCGATTTCGGAGAGATTCCCGAGAACTATGAATTGAAAGCCTCTTTGACAAATGCGGTCCAACAAGATACTTTTCACGGTTTTTCTCAAGAAGATGCCCAAGAGCACATTGCTTCATTTAAAGAAAAATTAGTAGGAGCCCGTCTCAATAGATTAACTTCATGCCAATTGCATCTTTTATTATTTCCAAAGACCTTGAAAGATGGAGCTCGTATATGGCTTCAAGGCCATCCCGCTAATACATTCACAACATGGGCTCAATTATCTAATGCCTTCTTGGAGAAATATTTTCCGCCGTCAAAGACTAACCAATATTGCATGGAGATACAAACATTCAAGCAAGATAAATTTAAAAGCCTAAGCGAGGCTTGGGAAAGATTTAGAGATTTGTTGCGCAAATGTCCACATCATGGAATACCCGATTGGCTAACCACCCAAACGTTTTATAACACCATTTCATCGAGAACCAAGGAAAACCTCAATTCGGCCGCCGGAGGAGACTTCTCTTCTCTCACCGATGAGGCATCTAAGAATCTTATTGAGAAGATGGCAAGGAGTGATTCTAGAATGGGTCAATCGAGGGATTCAAGAAAGAAAGTTGAAGTGAACTCATCCAAGAGTTCTAATGAATTGAAACTTCAAGAAGAAGTTGAAGATTTGAAAAGGAGAATGGATGCCATGAATTCTAAGCCCACTCCTAGAGGTATATACCAAATTCAAGGGAGTGTTCCACCAAGGCAACCATCTCCTCCAAAGCAATTAACATGGGAAGTTCAATGTGATCATTGTGGCAATTATGGCCATGATTCTAGCTCTTGCATTCCTAATGAAGAAACATATATTGAAGAGCCAAATGAAGTCCAAGCTATACAAGTATATGGGCAAAGACCTCAATTTGATCCTTTTTCTAATACCTACAATGCCGACACAAGATTTCATCCTAATTTCTCTTATGGAAATCAAAATGTTCAAAACTCGATGCCATGTGTCCAAGGGAGTCAAATGAGGCCATTTAATCAAAGTCGAAAAAGGCCTTTTAACCAAGGTCCTCCAAAGATGCCCCCATATATGTCTCCTCATCAAAGGAGCAACTTCAATCAACAAGGTAGCAACTTCCATGTTCCTAACAATTACAACAATTACCAAAATCAACATGGTAATCATTTTAGTCATGGATACAATCAAGGGTTCCAAGGCAATTTTCATGGAAATCAAGGTTAAAATAACCAACCATCTCAATCTTATGGCCAATCGAGCAATTTCCAATTTGGTCAAGGGGGACCTCCATGGGATAACTATAATGATTTGCAAAGAACCGTTGGCCAACTATGGAATGAACATCAAGATACCAAGGCAAGGCTAAATATTTGGGAATCACAAGAAGCAACAAAAGCCTTAGCCGCCCCAATTCATCCACCCCATGGTTTGCCCGGTCAACCCCAAAACCCAAGAGACCCTTCACACCAAGCAAATGCCGTCATTTTGAGAGGTGGCAAAGAACTTGAGGACCCATATAAGAACTTGAACTTGAACACCAAGAGTACCCCATCCAAAGTGAATCAACCAAGTGCACCACAAGAATCATCTCCCACTTCCCCCAAACAAAACCGGGGAATACAAGCGGAGTTTGATATCCTCCAAAATGCGGAGAATGAACAAAGAGAACAAAGAAAGAAGAAAGAGCAAATGGAAGCTGAAGAAGCAAAAAGAAAAGAGGCGGAGCGATTAGCCGAAGAAGAAGAAGAAGAATCTAATGTTCCACCGCCTCCCACTTTTGTCCCTCCATTGCCTTTTTCCCGAGCGAGCTAAGCCACATAAGGAGAATGCTCAATTTAGCCGTTTCGTGGATATGTTAAAGAAAGTAGAGGTAGCTTTACCCTTAGCTTCACCGAGGTAATTTCTCAAATGCCCCTCTATTCTAAGTTTTTGAAAGAAGTCTTGACTAAAAAGAGAACCATAGAGGACAAAGAATGTGTTTCTCTCACGGCACAATGTAATGTCATTCTTATGAATCAAATGCCAAAGAAACTAGAGGATCCCGGTAGCTTTTCCATCCCTTGTCGGGTAGGAAATGTTGTTGTTAATCAAGCTTTATGCGACCTAGGGGCTAGTGTTAGTTTGTTACCCTATTCTATTGCTAAGAGACTTAGTGTGGGGGAGATGAGACCCACTAGTATGTCGATTCAACTTGCGGATAGGTCTGTCAAGTACCCACTTGGGATACTTGAGGATGTACCCGTTCAAGTTGGTAATTTCTTCATCCCCTCCGACTTTGTTGTCATGGATATGCCCGAAGACACTATTACCTCCATTATCTTAGGTCGACTTTTATGGCTACCGGCGGTACTATAGTTGATGATAAGAATGGAAAGTTGTCATTTAACATAGGGAACGAGTCGGTAGAGTTTTCCCTTTCTCAAGCTCTTAAACAACCAATGATTGAAAAAATGCATTTCATTGAAGTTATTGATAGTTTGGTTGAGTATATCTTGATAGATGATGATAAGCAAGAAGATGAGCCACTTGACTCTCCACCTCTTAAAGAAGAATGCTTGCATGATGAAAAGGTAGAACCACTACCGGTGGGTAAGAATATGGTATCTTCTCCTCTTAATCTTGAACTTAAACCACTCCCCTCTTCCCTCAAATATGCTTTTCTTGAAGGAACTAATTATCCCGTTATCGTCAATGCTACCCTTGATAGACCTCATTTGGAAAAACTTTTAATTGTTTTGAGAAAGCACAAAAAGGCCATCGGGTATAGCATTGCCGACCTCCAAGGCATAAGCCCAAATGTTTGTATGCATAGGATCATCCTTGATGATGACCATCGTCCTTCGGTTGAGGGTCAACGTTGGTTGAATCCCACCATGAAAGAGGTTGTCATGAATGAAGTCCTCAAGTTGTATGAGGCTAACATTATATACCCAATAACCGGAAGTAAATGGGTTAGCCCCGTACAAGTTGTGCCGAAAAAGGGAGGAATGACTATTACCGGTTGGCGCATGTGTATAGACTATCGAAAATTGAACACGGCCACCATAAAAGACCATTTCCCCTTCCCTTTATTGATCAAATGCTTGAAAGATTGGCGCATCATTCTTATTTTTGTTTCCTTGATGGTCATTCCGGATTTCTTCAAACTCCTATTCACCCCGATGACCTAGAGAATACCACTTTCACATGTCCCTATGGCACCTATGCTTATAGAAGGATGCCATTTGGATTGTATAATGCGCCGGTAACGTTTCAAAGATGTATGATGGCTATTTTCTCCGATTTTATTGAAAAATACATGGAAGTTTTTATGGATGATTTTAGTGTCCATGGTACATCTTTTGATTCTTGTCTTGAAAATCTTTATCAAGTGTTGGCTCGATGTGAAGAGTATAGACTTGTTTTAAATTGGGAAAAGTGTCATTTTATGGTTGAACAAGGTGTTGTCCTAGGTCATATTGTTTCTAATAGAGGAGTTGAAGTCGATAAGGCGAAAGTTTCCGTGATTGAGAACTTGCCACCACCTACAAATGTCAAAGGGGTGAGGAGTTTTCTAGGTCACGCCGATTTTTATAGATGATTTATTAAAGACTTTTCTAAGATTGTTAAGCCTTTGACTTCTTTGCTTATGAAAGATGCACCTTTTGTTTTTGATGACTCGTGTCTTGAGGCCTTTTGCAAGATAAAGACCGCTCTCACTACCACTCCAATTATCAAAGTTCCCGATTGGAGTCTTCCATTTGAGATCATGTGCGATGCATCCGATTTTGCCATTGGTGCCATTCTAGGACAACATGTAGATAAGAAGCTACATGTGATTTATTATGCAAGCAAGACCTTAGATGAAGCCCAATCGAGGTACACCACAACCGAAAAAGAGATGCTTGCCGTTGTCTATGCCATGGAGAAATTCCGAAATTATGTTACCGGTTCCAAAGTCATTATTCACACCGATCATGCGGCGATTTGTTACATAATGTCCAAAAAGGAGACAAAGTCCCGACTCTTTCGGTGGGTCCTCCTTTTGCAAGAATTTGATATTGAGATTAAAGATAAGGCCGGATCGGAGAACTTGGTAGCGTATCATCTTAGTAGACTAACGGTTAGTAAAGAAAGCAACGAAGATGATGGTATCCCCATCAATGAAGCTATGAGAGATGAGGCCTTGATGGCCGTTGAAACTATTACACCTTGGTATGCCGATATCGTCAATGTCTTAGTGTCTCATTTTATTCCGGACGATTATTCCAAGCAAGAGAGGAAGAAACTACGTTATGAAGCCCGACGCTATTATTGGGACGAGCCTTATTTATTTCGCCGATGTGTAGATGGAATTTACCGACAATGTGTTACGGCCGAAGAAGGATATAATATTGTGAAGCACCTTCTCTCGATATCTTATGGTGGACACTTGGCCAATCAAAAGACAATTGCCAAGGTTCTCCAAAGCGGGTTTTGGTGGCCTTCCATGTTCAAAGACATTCGAGCTTTCATTCTCACATGTGATGCATGCCAAAGAAGTGGCAATATTACAAGAAGAAATTAGATGCCCCTTCAACCTATATTGGAGATTGAATTGTTCGATGTTTGGGGCATTGATTTCATGGGTCCGTTCACATCCTCTTTTGGTAAAAAGTATATCCTAGTCGCGGTTGATTATGTCTCGAAATGGATTGAGGCCGTAGCTTCCCCCACCAATGACTCCAAGGTTGTAATCAAGCTTTTCAAGAATGTAATTTACCCGAGATTCGGTATGCCTAGAGCCATAATTAGTGATGGAGGCTCTCATTTTAGGAAAGATACCTTTGAACACCTTCTTAGGAAATATGGTATCACTCACAAGATGTCCCTAGCGTACCACCCTCAATCAAATGGGCAAGCCGAGATCTCCAACCGTCAAATCAAGGGAATTTTAGAAAAAGTTGTAAATACACATCGAAAGGATTGGTCATTAAAGTTGAATGACGCCCTTTGGGCATTGAGGACGGCTTACAAAGCGCCGATTGGAACCACTCCTTATCGTCTTGTGTATGGTAAAGCTTGTCATTTACCGGTGGAATTAGAACACAAAGCCAAATGGGCAATCAAAGAGCTAAACTTCGATGAGAGTGTTGTAGGAGATAATCACCTTCTCCAACTACAAGAATTGGAAGAACTAAGACTTGAAGCCTACGAAAATTCGAAGATCTACAAAGAACGAACTCACCGATGGCACGATTCTCGAATTCTTCGTAAGGACTTCTTCGTTTGTGATAAGGTATTACTCTTCAACTCTCGCTTTAAGCTCTTCCCCGGTAAGTTGAAATCAAAATGGTCGGGTCCATTCGAACTGACCGAGGTGCAACCATATGGATCGATAGAGATATCTAGCCCGGAAACCGGGAAGTTTATGGTTAATGGGCAACGTTTGAAGATTTATCATCCCGGTCACGTTCGTGAGACCTTTGCTACTATGAAGTTTGATGAGCTCCCATCGGGGAGCATTGGTAACCCCCTCTCAAAATTGATGTAGGTTTGGTGGTATCCTCAAAAACCACCTTGTATATATGAACCATATTTCTTTAAGTTTATTAGTTTTGTTAGCTTGAGAAGAATGATTGAAATTGGATTTCACAATGGAGCAGAAATTTGGATGAAGATCAAGCTTTTGGAGAAGTTATGGAGCTTAATTGAAGACCACAAGCATGTTTGTGGGAGATATTGATTATGTAATATGGGTCGAGTCAATATTTGAATCTCTAGGTGATTATTGAAGAGCCATGAAATGGCAAAGCGGAAAAACGCAGCAAAGAAGACCGCCGGGCGAAACTTCGCCCGGTGAGACTCGACTAGGCGAAACTTCGCCCTACGAAAAAGTTGCCAGAATTGCCGGAATTGAAGAAGATACCACCGGGCGAAGTTTCTCCCGGTGAGATTTTCACGGGTGAAATTTCACCCGGTGGAAAAATGTTGGCAAAAATGATTTTCACGACGAAAAACCGTCGGGTGAAATTTCACCCGATGGTGCCCGACCGGGTGAAATTTCACCCGGCGGCGTGAGCTGGCCGGATCACCTACACTTTTATTTACTCACTACATTTTCATTTCCTTCCTTCATACTTACCCCAACATAACTTTCCCTCCAAACATTTTACACCAAATATTTACCAAACACTTTAAAACTTTTCATTTCCCTCTCAACCACCCTTATTAATATCACCTTTTTCACCTCACTCTTCATTTCACCCTTTCATCCACCATAACATCATTAAAACACCTTCCATACACCCCAACATCCATTCATAACTTCATTTCCAACTTGGTGATTTATTTTGGGTTTTTGAAGAAGAGGAAGAAAGTTTTGGGAATTTTCTTGCAAGCACATTATTATGGAGACAATAGCTCAACGAGCCGCGCGTAAACAAGGTATGGCCTCGACTTCTAATCCTTCTAAACGTTCATCTTCTAGTAAGTCTTCTAGGCCTAAACTTTCACCTTGCCCTAATACACCCCTTGCTCGAACCTTCTCTGAAAAGAACTTTCATAGTACTAGGTGGCCCTGTCCATTCACAATGGAAATCCTAGGTATTGAAGACGATATGAGAGAGTTATCGTCGAGAACAAGAACTTGTGGACTACTAACTTACGTGAATTCCACCTACAAAGACCTTACATGCGAATTTCTAGGTAGTTTCACAATTGACAACCCGACCACACCTAAAGAATTCAAATTTAATTTGTTCGGCAGAACCCATTGCTTGAATATTTTCGAATTCGGCCTAGCTCTAGGTCTACCCACATCGGGTATCGGAATTCGTGAGCCTTTGAGGGGTGTACAAACTAGTACGACTAGGAGAGACTTGTGGAGGTGCATAGAGCCTGAACAACGTGATTTTGAACCTAATTCAAATTTTACCGCTGAAATCCGTAACCCTTCTATTCGTTACTTTGCTGAAATGCTTTCCCATTGCTTGATACCGTATGCCGACAATATCATTAACCTTAATGTGTGTGTCCTACAATTGATTAGTGACTCTTTACTCGGTAACCCTTACCCCCTTGACCTACCACTTGTCGTGACGTTACACTTTCATCAAATTATTATTGACCAACGCCCTACCGTAGACTGTGGTGGTCTTGTGACTTTAATAGCGAAAAATTTGGGTTATGTGACTGACCACCTTAAACCGATTGACGGTCGTGTCTGGCTAAACGAGGCGTACCTCCCTACGTGGATTTTTAATGTACCTGACCATCGCCTCGTTTCTATTTGCCATGACCGTGCTTTGATAGTCCCCAACATATACCGAACCAATATTTATAACTGTCACAATTGGGACCTACCTTTAGGTCCCGGTGAATTCCGACTAAACGAATCGGGTGATGTAGGAGTTTGGGAGTACGTCGGTGAGTTGGAACCCAACGAGGGCACTCCGACGGCTTCTTTTGCGTCAAATGACTACTCGAATTAGACCCCCCTACAAGAGTCGGTAGATAATGTGGTTTGTATGTGTTGTGGGTATATATATGTGGATTGTGTCGGTGAGTCTTAATCATTTACAATTGTATGTCCTTGAACTAACCTTGTTCCTTGTACCTTGTTCCATCATTCTAATCATTGTGATCGCTTTATCTTGAACCAAAATTGCAAGCTGTCCCACCGTCCCATTGAATGATTTTTTTGGCCGTCGCGGCCTTGGTATTGCTCCCGGTCTTTAGGCGATGTGATTACGCTATTGACCTTTTGAAAAATCCAATTTTTTTAATCAATCTTTCTCTATTTTTCTTAATCCGAGCTAGGTGACGTGACTACACCTACGCCCAATTTTTCACCCTTTCTTTTTATTTTCTTTCATTTTCATTTTCTTAGCCACTTGGCTAGGGTCTAGGTGATGTGATTGCACCTAGGCCCGCCACTATTTTACCGCTTTCTTTATTTTATTTTCCTTTTCTTTTCTCTAAAATTTTATAAAATCCAAAAACATTCAAAAAAATTATAAAACCCAAAAACATTTGAAAAATCATAAAAATCCAAAAAGATTTTTCTTATTTTGCTTTTCCGTCTTATTCGTTCTTCCCCTACTTGTCCATTGAGAACAATGTACAGTTTTAGTGTGGGGGAGGAGTTACTATCTTTTATTTTTCAAAAATCTTTTAAAAATCCATAAAAATTTGAAAAATTCGAAAAATCAAAAACATTTTCTTTTCTTTTCTTGTTTCTCGTTATGTTTCGTGTCCCGTGTACGGTCTTGTTCTCTACTCTTACAGGTAACCACCACCTTAAATAGCGCGATTTGAAGAGATTATGGAAGCACCCGCTTGGTAACTTCCTTCTTTCTTCTTTAATTTTGTAGAGGAGTTAGGTTGTTGCTATTTGGAGGCTCTCGAAGTGAGCATTTTGGGTGTTGTGGTTGATTGTTCTTGAATGTTGATGGAGTTCATGACCTTACTTGTATTTTCTTTTATTTGCTTTTTCATTTTCGTGTGTTCCGTTTTGTTTTGCTTTTGTATAGTGTGTCTAGGATTAAAACTTTTCGAAAACCCGATTACAAACTTATTATAAGAGTTTACATTCCATTGTAGATAACCCATTGTAGATTTTGGACCTTAGTCTAGTAGAATGACTCTTAGGCAATGAATTTGTTGATCCTTTAGCTTTGAGTCCACCTTTTCTACTAGAGGTTTACTTCGGGGTTTGCATTTGACCACCTTGACCACCCATGGAGGAGTTAGGCCTTGGTTCCCGCATCCCGTTTTCTAGGTGACCTTGCTCGAATGACCATTGCACCTTTACTCCAAATTCTTTCCGCTTTTTGTGGGTTATCCGGAAATGGCGCGCGTTCTCGATCGCCTATTTTTCCTCCACCTATACATCACCACAATAAGTTTACACAAAAATAACCTCCAAGCTTGGTTACAAACCACATCAAAAGCCAAAAAGGGCAAACCAAAGCAAGAGAAAAAGGGCACAAAAATATGAAAAACAAAGAAAAACAAAGGAGAAGAAAAGGAGCTTCAAATGAAAATCAAATTATCAAAAACGTCTCCTTTAAAAAAAAAAGCCCTTTGATCGATTCGTCGCCATGAAGTGCCAACTAGAGGACCGAGTCCCGAGGTAGGAAGATAGCGGTGATGAGTTGATCCACCCAATAATTGTAAACACTCTACCTTTTTGTTTGGGCTAATTTAGGAGATTCGAGTTTGGAACGACCCTCTTGGCTTAGCCAAAGAGAGCGGGACTACACCTACCTACAGTGTCGAACGAATCCATGGTTCACTTTTCCCACTCCGTTATACGCCCCGTAGTACCCCTTTAGAAGATTAGGCGGACCTAGCTAAGTTATCAACATCTATATTGCTTAATTGTCATAGTTTTAGGCTTTGGTCCTTGTTTACGTGGGTGATTTATTTTGGAAGTTTATTGTTGTCCTAGGTAAGTAATCGGTGTCTTCCCCGCCGTCTCGATGAGGGATTCGGTGTTTTATTTTTGCTTTGGATGCGTCTATTCTTTCGTGTTATGTGTTTTTGTGTGTTTAGTCGCATCCAGCATTTTGAGCAAGCCCCAACTCGCCTTGCATGGGAGTACTTTACCTCATAAGTATTTCGATGTGAGTTGAAGGGACGGAGGGGGCCCGTTAATTGCCCCGTATCGGCTTAGTATAGTCTAGCTAGCAGTAGTAGTTTGTAATTTCTTTTTGGGTCTTTGCTCGAGGACGAGCAACGGTTTAGTGTGGGGGAATTGTTGTGTGCTGAATTTAGACCGTTTTTCCTCCCATTTAGACCCATTTTCCCTCGTTTTGCGAGTCTTGAATGCGATTATCGCCATATTTTGCGTACTTCTCGCATTAGTGTCCCTCTTGTGCGTGTTACGTGTTTTTGGTAGTTTTTCTATCATTTTGATAGGATTTGGCACCGAATTCACGATTGAGCTTTCACGAGCACAAGAGAAGGGAATACCGTCCAAAGAGCAAAGCACACAACTTAAAGTTTAAAGTCATCCAATCAATCGACGAAGAATGAGACAAGAAAGAGGCCAGAAAAATGACCGAGCGAAATTTCACCCGGTGAGACACCACCGGGCGAAATTTCACCCGATGGTGAAAATGCCTCCCATTAGATTTTCCGAGACTCCCCACCGGGCGAAACTGACCGGGCAAAATTTCGCCCACCGGGTGAAATTTCGCCCGATGGAAAGAAGAGCCAGAAACCGCGAAAAATGAAGAAAATCTCATCGGGCGAAATTTCACCCGGTGGGATTTATCGTCAAGTCCGCAGGGCAAAGTTTCACCCCATGAAGATGCTAAGGGTAATGGAGCAAAAAGTTGGATTTGGGCTTTAGGTTAAATACCCATTAAGGCTTTACTATATATATGTTACCCTAGTTTGTTGCCCAAGGCATCCATCCATACTCACTATCATCCACAACCATCCACCATTAGTAGTAGTTACACCATCTTCTTAGTAGTAGTATTCTAGTAGAAATCCTCTATAATTCTAGTAGTTTACATAATAATTAGTAGTAGATCTACATAGTTTCCATCAACAATTTTCTAGATTACAAGTTTGTAGAAGATTATTTCTAGTTTTATTTGAAAATTTGTTGGGTTTATTGAAGAATTGGTGACAAGTTCTTCACTTTATTCATCAAAGATTCAATCTTTATTCATGCAATCTTATTATTTCTTATAGATCTTCATAGTTGGTACATTTCTTTCCACTCTCTAATCTCTAGTTTAGTTTTTATGTTAGTTTTCTCATTATTGTCTTGTTTAGATCATATTAGTGTTATGAACTAGAAATTGAAAACCAAATTACACAAACATTGATGTAATTAATGCATAAAAATATTCTTCCTCCTCCCTAAAAACCCTAGCCTCCAAAAAGAAAAAAACTTTGGGGCTACCACCATTAATTGGTGGTAAGCCCCCCAAGTTTTACTTATTATATCGTTTAGTATTGATATTAGTATTAATATTCTAGTTAGAATAAGTCCTCTCCTTTTGGAGAGTTTCGTCCCCATCAATTGATGGGTTTCGCCCTCTCTTTTAGGAGAGTTGTTGAATCTATGATAGCGGAGTAGAGGACGCGGAAGATCAGTACCACAATCGTTCACCATATGGTTTCTCAATTTATGTCAAACTGGCGGCTACAATCTACCAGGTTAGATGAAATCGATTCTCTTCAAAACCTTGGAAGATCCAAAGACCCTCTTGTGAAAAGCTGTATCATTAAACAACGATATGTTGAAAGAGAATGTGCAGAAGCGGAGATCAAAATCTTAGTGAGAGATCTTTGTTTTTATGAGAATTTATTTTATTCGAATTTTGTAGTATTGTATCCGTTCAATTTCGATATAAGTTGTAGATGTCGTATGACTTTTTATTAATGAAATGATCTTTTCGCTCAAAAAAAAGAGATCATATTAGTGTTGATTACTTTCTCTAGATTTTATTTATGATGTTTTATATTATTCTCTACTTTATTGTGTTAGATCTTATTTCCTCCATAGTTTAGTGGGTAATTGTTAGATCATAGTTTTCTCATAGTTTTGTTGTTAGTTTCCTTAGATCTAGTTAATATGCATGTTGTAGTGATTTTCTCCTTAGTTAATGTTTTATTGTCTTCCATTATGATTAGTGAGTAGATTTCTTGTTGGGGGGTTTAGGGATGAGGACTTGGATTATTTGAATATAGGGATGTTGGTGGGTGGCTTGCTTGTTGGTTTATCTTGTTTATGGTTGTTATGTCATTATTGTTTTAGTCCGGCCAACTAGACCGACCTTGACTAATTTCTATCAATATGGGGAAACTCGGGGTAGAAATTACCATAGCTAGAGACTTACCCTTATTCGCCGCGAAAGCGGGTTTTAAGGTAGGTTAGGTGAAGAAACCGAAAGGTGGCATTCTCCTTTATCAATGTTGCAACAAAAACTCGATTCCGACCTTCTTAGACTCCAAGTACCGAATCCCGACTTCCCCCTAACAACTTTTCCTAGATTTATCATCCCTACCTATTTCTCTAGTTATTTCCCTAGTTTAGACTCGACCCTTAGAAAACCCCCTTCTAGACATCAAACACACCGCTTTAAACTTGATTGTCAACACACCGTTCCCTGTGGAGCGTCCTCGACTTACCACAATTACTTGTTTGTTTTTGTGTTATTCCGAGTCTATAAATATTGTTTGATCCCCCGTCCTTCGCTAAACGACCGATTCGATTGGGGCGCGATCAACTATACTCATGACATCTTTTCTTATTTTTTCTGAAGCCTTTGGCCTCCAAATGAGTAAGGAAAAGTCTTATATTTACATGAATGAAGTCTTGGAAAATAACAGACTAGTGCAACTCACAGGTATCAAGAAAGGTAATATGCCTTTTAAGTACTTGGGGTGCCTATTTCTTTTAAGAAACTCAATAGTTTTGACTGTTTAATTTTAGTTGAGAAAATTTTAGATAGAATCAGAGCCTTGGGATCCAAACACTTATCTTATGGTGGAGGTAAGGGCCGTGCTTCACAACTTACACAACTCGTAGGCAAGAATCTTCATTTTGCCTAAAACCATTTTGAGAAAGGTGGATAGTGTCTGCAGAAATTTCCTTTGGAAATGCCACTTCAACTATATTACTACCCCTTTGATAGCATGGGACCAAGTTTGTACCAAAAAAGAAAATGGTGGATTAGACATCAAAGACTCGCTCAATCACTTAGAATATATCTTTTTTTAGCTAAGTATATATGGTGGATAACTAGTAAGAAGGATCACCTTTGGTGGAATAGATAAACTCGAATTTTTTAAAAGGTCGGGATTGGAAATAAATGGTTGCCAAGACTAATTCCAACTAGTCACGGAGGTCTATTTGTAGGGTTAAGGATAATGTGGTGGGTGGTTACTATGAGAACTGGTGGTTGCAACCTAATAAGAAATATACAGTTAAGGCGAGGTATGATTGGTTAAGACCAGGGGGAATGATGTGCAATGGAGTAATAAGTTAGTTTGGAACAAGATGGTGATCCTTAAACATGGGTTCATTGACTGGATTGCACTACATAACAGGTTACTTACTAATGCTAGGCCTTGTAGACTTGGTACTACTCAGGCTCATGGATGCAATATTTGTGGGGATGGTGTTGAAGATCAAGAACATTTATTTTTCAAGTGTTCATACAGTATGCAGTATGTCTCGTTTCTCTCTGCTTGTACTTAGGTTACCATTCTAGTACAACAGATTCAGTGGTGGAATCAATTTATGTTCAAGACTAAGATTCAGAAAAAGTGGATAGGATGTCTCCTACTGGGTTTAATGTATCAGGTCTGGTGGAATAGAAACTTAAGCAAACATGATCAATTCATTCAACATCCGAAGGTGGTTATCAAGGCTCTTGTGGTGGCAACAAGAATGAGAGCAAGATTTATACTTCCAACAGCTAAAGTGACAACAATAGATGAATGTATTCACATTTTTTAGTCTGTTTCGTTTACTATGTGGTAGTAAGTAGTAAATTGTGTGTTTGGTGATCATGTACTTGAAACTCCATATTTTGATTAATACAACTTACCTTTTCACCCAAAAAAGAGATATTTGTCCTATATTTAATTGTATTTTTAGTAAGTATGAACTTAAATTACAATTACACTCCAACACAATGTAAACATAATATTAAGTCAACAAGATTAAGATAATTTCCATCAACAAGATAATTCGGCGGTCTTCAGTAAAACATAACTACACACTCAATATTGGTAGTTTGAAATTCTTTAATTAATGAACAACTCGGATATCGATAGCATTCTCTTAGTATTAATGACTGATGTCGTGTAGCGATGATATTATCATCATTAATTACATCGTAATCCGTTGAGATTTTTTTTATTTATCAATCAATTTAAGACATCTAAACCTTAACATTAATGATCTTAAATTCACTTACTTATATAGGCTATAAGTAGGTTCAATATCAAGAGCATAAATTGCATTGTAAATCATAATCCATAGTACAATACAATAATAATTAAGATTACTAGTCACAAAAAAATTAGGATTATGGCTCACCGAAAGAAATACAATGCTCTCATTGTTGATGATGATTCCTTAGTCAGGAACACCCACAAAAAGTATTTAAGCAGAAATGGTTTTGCTATTAAGATGGCCGAAAATGGTTATGAAGCAGTGGAGATGATCCGTGCGGGCGACATTTTTGATTTGATAATCATGGACTTAGATATGCCAATAATGAATGGGATCCAGGTAACAAAACACAACAAACTAATTATCAACTTTTCTTGTATTAATGAAATTTTGTATTTTCATGTCACAAATCTTTATACACGTACGACGAGTCATGATCAGTTTATCGTTAAACCATTACAATTATTACTTAATATGTAGTTTTCATTTGTTAGTTGTAATGTAAGTATTAAAATTAATGTCTTTTCGAAATCAACGATATAACTCATAATTTTTTTTATTTTAATTTGTAGGCAACAAGGGAAATTCGTAGCATGGGTACTCGAAGTTTGATCATTGGAATGTGTGCATCAACTTCTGATACAATGATTCAGGAATTCATAAGGGCAGGATTGAATGACTTTTATCCTACTCCCATGAATATGGCAAAGATTGCAGCCATTGTGAGGCATTTTGAATAAATTCTCGTGTCTAATTTGCGAGTTTGAATAATAAAATGAAAGTTTACTATTATTTGCATGAAGCATTAAAATAAACAATTACAAATTGTCATATCGTCTTCTTGATTACTACAAAAAAAAAACAATTTCTCCGTTAATTAAATTAAAGTGTTTCGAATTTAAAAAGTTTCAAACAATATCGAACATATAAGGGCGAGCTTGGGTGAAAATGCTCAAGTCGTTGCATTCATAAGACCATATATCAACTCTTAGATCAATTTAGATCAAAGGTTGATATCAAATCTTCGTTGCTTGCACAGTCCGCTAATCATTTTCTTGTCTTCACGAATCACCATTCTTCTCAACAATTCATTTACATTTATTTCTTCTTCCAATTTGTCTTCTTACAAGCAACAATGACATCCATACTCTTTCGAAATTCTAACTCCCATACACTTGGTTACATTCTACTCGCGGCAAAACAACTTCTAGTGTTCCACTCTTTGTGTCATTCTCTCCTCTTCGCCTACCACTTCCGATCACCACATTTCAACTACTGATACTTCCATCTTGTCCTTCTTGCGATCTATGGCTACTTTTGCTCGCACGTCAGTTTCACCTTTTCATACTAGTAAATTCACTAAAGATATGATGTATTTTATTTAAGATTTTTTTGCTTGTAGGTTTGTGATTTCAGTTTAATATATATATATATATATATATATATATATATATATATATATATATATATCTGAATGACAATATATGACCTGTTATATACAAGAATTATTCATATTCAAATATTATTACGCAGCACAAGTAATATAAAAAAATATATCGATGTATTAATTCATTGAACCGAACAATATTTGTGCGCACTATATGATGGACATTATAATGGGGATCTGATATAAAATTTCATTTTGATTGTTGACATACAATCTATGTTTAAGTATGAGCTCATGGACTGGAAGCTCACATATTGACATGAAGTCAATATCCTTAACCGCAACCATTTTTGTATTGAATTCATTAATCGGCTAACACCTCAGTATCTTTACCCGCAAGGGCCGCAACCATTTTTGTCTGCTTCTTCTTGGATGCCCGCTGAAACATTTCCTCTGTTCCTCCAATATTTTTGTCTATGTTCAGTCAAATTAGGTGAAACACACAAAACTACGATTCTTATATTGAATCAAATTATTCAAAAAACATATGAACACAATAAACAAAGGTTATCCAAACATATTGACTTGGAGGAGGGAAATGGAGGGATCTATTTTCCCTTCCCCTCCAAATCCTTTCACTCTCATTTTGTTATCCAAATAGAGGCTATCATCTCTTTCTCCCCCCCTCCACTTCCCTCTATCCAAACACACTCTTAAGTGTGAATGTTATAATAACTATGCATGAAATTTATATGTTGGAGTAGTTGAATGTCAATGTTATAATAGGTATATATACATATATGAATTTTAGTTGAATTGTACTCTCAGAATACTTGGAAATATGTATTAGAGTACTTGAATGTAAATGTTAGGGTACGTGAATTCTAATTTGTCATGTTTGCAGACACTCAATCAAATGATAACATACACAAGTTAGCAAAAGCAGTGCTCCAATGAAGAAAACACCACCTACTGAAAACTGCACCAATTCTATAAGCTTGACTTACACTCATGGTAGCAGTGACAATTGGATAAGGACATTAGAACATGAGTTCATACCTAAGTTGGAGTAGTTGAATGTCAATGTTATAATAGGTATATATATGAATTTTAGTTGAACTGTACTCTCAGAATACTTGATTATATGTATTAGAGTACTTGAATGTAAATGTTAGGGTACGTGAGTTCTAATTTGTCATGTTTGCAGACACTCAATCAAATGATAACATACACAAGTTAGCAAAATCAATGCTCCAATGATAACACAACCTACTGAAAACTGCACCAATTCTATAAGCTTGACTTACACTCATGGTAGCAGTGACAATTGGATAAGGACAGTAGAACATGAGTTCATACCTAAGCTACAGATACTTCCAAACTCTTGAGGAAGGTGTTAATTTTTATTAGATGTATTCCCTTACATGTAGTTTTGATAATAGATTGCATAAAAAAAGTGGTTCCCCAGTGGCACAAAAACATCTAAGAAGACTATACTTTATAATCGACACAGTTTTAAAGAATATCGAAAGAAGACTACATTTTCTACAAAATCTGCAAACCTATGTGCTTCTGTTGAAGTTGTAAGATAATCAACTACTAGTATAGATAGAAGTTCAATTTTTAATTGATTATTTATATGAAATAAATTTTGATTAGCAATTCATTATTTTCTCATATTTTTCATTTTAATATTTTGTTTTGAGAAAATAAATTGAAAATAAACTAATCATAATAAAGAGTTTAACTAATAGTACCATAAAATGTGTATTCTAACATTAATACTACTCCACTCTTTTTTAATATGTCATTCATGTTTCTCGAGTCCGTCATACTTCTCTCCTCAATATTTATCAAAATGATATGAAATTTTTTAGTAGTTAGCATGTTGTGAAACTCCTTTCAATATGTCATGAAATTTTTTAGTAGTTAGCATGTTGTGAAACTCCCTTCAATATGTCGAAAATAAATGATATTTGTACAAAAAGGAAATTTCTTCCTCTATAATTTGTGAAACTTTTTCATATGGAGTTTAATGATATACTACTTTATATTTTGTAATTTTTTTAAAAAAAAGTGAAGCAAAAAATTCATCTTGAAAATAAAATTGCAATTTATAGAAATCTTTTTTTTGTCACAAAGTTAAAAAAAATCACATCATAAAATTTCTAAATTTATTTCTATAAATTTTAGTCATTATTGACATTGAATATGTTGTGAATTTCCTCTTACTTCTTTATTTAGAAATTGATGCATTTTGGAGGGAAAATTTTAGTAAGTGTTATTCTTTTAGTATATAGAAGAAATTTTAGTGTCATTCTAAATTTTTGTTATTCTTTTACTAATCAACCGATGTCGGACATTTCTCGTTCTTAAGTGGTGAAAAGAAATTAACACTCAACATTTTAACCCTAGATATGCATTTGACTATGTCGTTTTGAGCACACAAACTAACGTCAAAGCCAAGATTTAGTGTTCATTGCATGCAATAAATGCGACAATATATAAAAGTTTGAACACGTTAAGTTTCACGTAGAAGGTAGAATATCATTATTATTTATTAATCATAATAGCGAATCGGGAAAACAGGTTTAACACGGTTATATGAGTAATAGTTGATTACAGGGTAATAACCCACCTGGTATTCTGCGCAAAGTGCGTCTGTAAGACATTAGTAAGGACGCCTAGTTTCAGGCGATCCAGGGTTGAGGCGTATGGTGCCATGTTATCCAGCTTTATGGCGCCTAACTCCGAGCGCTCGAACTAATACTGAACTGGAACACTACTCGTTTTGATTAAACTGTTCAGACACAGTAACGTTCACAGAGAGGGAAGCAACCCCCTAGGCCCCCCTAGTCTGACACGCCTTATAACAACCCTAAATTTCCGTACTTAAAATAATAAACTAAAATAGGAAAATTCAAAGTTGTTACTCCACACTTAGTTCCCAAAGCCAAGTGCAAGCTAAGGCAAATAAAATATATAAATAATCGAAAAAGAAATTTGATAGAAAATAATTGAAACGAAGAAGAATTTCGATACTTAATTAAATGAAAAAGTTGCAGTGGAAGACTTTATTCTTACAAAATCCAAACGATTTAAAACAATCTCAAACCAATAAATTCAATATAAATATAAACAGCTCGGAGCCAAAGTTAAATAATTAAAATCCTTCCTCGCTTAGCAAAACCCGAAACCAGAATGCACCCATGCAGCATATCAAGTGTACCTATCAACTGTACCTAAAATGACGAATATGTACAGGTTCTAGTGGGGGAACGATCACAACAAAAAGACGTCAGCAAAGCTGAGTAAAATATATTATAATGACAACGTAACGCAATAATTATAATTTATAGTAAACTGAAACCATAGTTAAAAGTTACCGTCTCGATACCAAACCACAATACTGTAAAAACATTAGTCAAAACCAAAAATCAACCAAAATATAGTGTCACCACATGTGTGTCAAGGTCCTACCCTTTTGCACGGTCTAGAGGTACCACCTATGCTTAGCTAGACTTACTATAGTGTGCACTACTCACATTTGGGCAGTCAGTAGGATGAGACTGCCAGAGGAGAAAGTCTAACTACCTAGCAAGTGGGGGCCGGAAAACCCCACTTAACACAACTCGGGTCAGGAGTTCAGTTTCGGGATGAAATTCTAGGGACGTCTCAGACGCACCTTAACCTCATAGACCGCAGAGCTCCTAGAGTCTGTTATAACCACCAAAATTGTACCAAGACAATACCAATATGTGACTTGTGTCACAAAGTTCCAATATCCAGAATATCACAAGAGTATCATAAAAACTCACCATTGACAAAATAATTATAAAATCGTTTCAAAAATATAATTAAACCGAACATATATACTCTTTACTTAAAGGTGAAAAGTGTAAAACGTCCTTACCTCTCAAGATGATCTATCCAAGCTAATATTAATCCAAATTTTCTTTCTCCTTGAACCCACAAACTACAAACAATACAAATGGTTCAATAACTTAACCCTCCAACTAATTAACATCAAGACGATACAAACTCATTATATAGATTTAATGGCTACTAATTTACTACTCCGTAACTAAGCCAAACCCATCAATACATACTTATGTCTACACTCTTACGGCAATAGTCTAATTACTAATCATCCATGATATTGTGATAACACTCCCAGACAATTACCCCTACACAAGTTTACAACCATGTAATCCCTCCAAAATACTTACTACACTCCTGCCATCCTCCTAGTCTCCTGCATACATACAATTAACAACGTGTTCCCTTATTTTTTTACAGACACGGAACACCTAAAATGACATATATACACTATAACCCAAACTTAGTTCTTACTCCGGATATCGATTACTACATACTTACCCATGAATTTGCAACTCTGTTTAATAATAATCATAAACTGAATTGAACTTTGGTTCTAAAATTGAACAGAAGAGATACGTCTAGACTCAATCACAACCGCTCCCTTTGATTAAATCGTCCTACCCCTGACTCAACTCACATAGGTCATTATAAATCAACCCAAGAGTTAATTACTTATATAATTGTTAATTATGTTGAGAAAATGGCTTTAACCAAAAGAAACAAAAAGGAAAGGGATCGACACTCAAAATATTTGGACATACTTAATATTTGATTGACTAATTATATATAAAAGCAATTAGTTAAGAAAACTTACAATTTAGAAGAAGATGGATGTAAAACGTGTTGTTGTAAGCAAGGTCAAGAACCAATTTAGTGCCGCAGGGTGAAATCAGGAAAATAAGAGTGATGGGAAAAGGGGTGTCATGGGTCTTAAAAATAGATCTAGGTTTTTTTTTCTTTTGTGTTTGAGACAGAGTCCAAGTCAAAAATAAGTCGGTTTTGAATTAATAAAATATTACAAAAGCGATTTACTCTATAAAGGCCCAAAATACTTAAAATTTTATAACGACATTGAAAATATTTTTCTAACTTAAAACCCGATTTAAATAAAATAGAAAAGTAACCCCTTATAAATAACTCAAAAAATAATGGGGTGTTACACACCTGGTGCCGCGCGTCTCTGGTCAGAGGGCTAGGTCCAGGCACGGGTTTCTATGCTCGTTAAAGTTTTTGGTGTTGTTAATTACTTTTTATGTTTTTGATTAGTGCTTGAAAATGTGATTTCGTCGTAAAAGTGATAAACATGTGAGAAAAGCGATAAAACATGTGATAAACTTGAGTAATTCATGTAAGTGAGTTGATACACCCTCAGATTGTACACGAAAACAATAAATGCGATGCGTAGACGATAAATATTGACGGATCTAAAACGACTATTCGGATTTAGATTTAAGTGTTTTAGTTATGGTTTAAGTTGTGGACGTTACGTAGATTGAATGGTTTGATCAAGGGGTCTGGTCACATATGCACTGCGATTGGGAACCGAAATGAGTATGGTTTGCACACCATGCCTAGATCGAGGGGGACAACATGTGTGCGTGTCGATTGGGTGGATGAAGAATCCGATGGTCTAGAATTATATGCATAAATTGAATTAATTAGGTTATGAACCTTTTTAATTCGATCCTTATTGAAATAAATCGTAATTACTAGGTTAAGTATTAACCTAGTGGTGATACAACTTGGTTGGGATGAACTCGATGAACGTTATGAACATATTAAATTAGTTAGGCCAAGAACAGTTTAATTCAACTTCTAATTGTGTTGTGTTGCTTTAATCGGGGTTAGTATCGATTAAAAAATTGATTTTTGTATAGAAAAGTTCTATACGGGTGTTTAATCGAATTGATTCGATTTAGGAGTCTGAATGATCGAGGGATTAGGGTTTTGAGTTAAGAAGTTGCGAATCGTGGATTCGAGAGGCTAATTGTTGAACTCAAAGAATTATGAATTCTTAAAGGTTTCGAAAGATCGAAATATTATACATTTGATCTCCTTTTGAACTCGGCGAATTAGGAATTCTTGAGATCTCAGAGGATTCAATTCTTGAGCTTGTTCTAAAATGTTTAGAATTCGTTCTCGAATGATTTTGCTGTGTGTTTAGGTCGAGAAAACACCCATATTTATACTAAAAACAAGGCTAAAATGCATAAAAAAAAAACGCAATTTTTGACCTGTTCGACGCGTCATATGATGCTCCTTAAAGGTCAGACACCCCATATGGAGCGCCTTAAGGTAGAGATGCCTCGTATGATGTGACTATGTACTTGACTCCGAAATTTTGGAAAGATTTCGCGATAGGATTAAAGCATAATCGAGAATGTAATTGCGTGAGTATACGAGGATATTGTCACCTTGATCACCAAACAACTCACCTCCAAAATATCTTAGGTTTGGGTTTTTGGTGGAATTTTGGGTCGGGCACGGGTTTGACCGTGTTCGATCGGGTTTGACTTTTCGTTTCGGGGTCGATTCAGGGTCCTGGAGTCGGAATTGATTCTACCTCGTGGCGTTGCGACCATAACGACTTAAATAAGACCGTCTAGATATTTATTTATTATTTTTGAGTAGCGTTTTGAACCGAACTATAGAAAAATCATCTAAAATATCATAAACTCCCATAGTGCTGCAGTCTGAGCATCATCGTGTGTTGCCCTGCAGCTCGAGGAGACACTAGAGAACCTCAAAACGAAATCAAATCGAGGTGTCTACAAGAATTCTCCATTTTCTATGACGTCGACGTGATAAAATTTACAGTCCGTCCCCATTAACCGCTCGGGCATCGAGCCGAAGGTGGCTGGCCCGCGCCACCTAGAACAGTCATGTTTGACTGGGCTTACCAGAGTCGGCAGTCAAAAGAGAAAAAGCCGAACAGTCCCTCATCTTATCCCAAGGTATCCCATGTCTCCTGCTGTCTAGCTATCTGCAAAGATGCAGTCATTGATTCTCCCGAGAGGCTACAATTACCGCGAGCCGAGTGCAATTAAAGAATTTAACCGCGGCTTGGCCTTTTTCTTTGTGAGTTTCGGGAATATCCCCGTTCATAGCTTCAAGCACTCTGCCTATAATCTCATTAAAGGAGGCATCCTAACAGACCGATAGACTTGAACCAGAATAAGGAAGGAAAGTTGCTAGGGAAGTAGGCTTAGCTCTTGTGCACATCTTTTGAACAATCGGAAAAGAAATCTCAAAACGAGAGAACCTCGATTATTTTTTACATTAGATAGGTAGAACTAATATTTTTGAAGAGACTTATTTCTTTAAGGTTTTTTCTTTTATGATAGTTCATTTTACGAGGGGATTAGATTTTTTCTTTAGGGTTTATTTTCAGAGGGGAACCGTTGCCTTTAAACATCATTGAGAGGTTGAGGTGATACTTTTTCCACTTTGTATATTTAAGGATAAATTGTCACTTAATACCCAAAATAAAAAAACTCTTTAAAAATTATTATCTATGATAAATAAATTTAAAAATTAGTACCTATGCTGAAATTTGTTTTTACCAATTTGTACCTAAAAGAAAAGGCATTACCAATATTTGTTATGTTCCAACTTCTCGGCTTTAGTACGGACCATATCAGGCCGAGTAGCCCGATACACATTATAAATCGGGCGTCTGACCGATACTTTACTATTTTAAATTTACTCGATACATCTCGCGATATCTTGTCTCAGTTACCTCTGATACTGATACATCTCGGGCAATACGTTACACAAGAATGGAGTAATGTTGTGGGCAAAATTTATACCATTCAGAAAGGGTATGAATGGATGAGAATACCAGCACCAAAAGTTCCTGGAACAATAATATGATTTGGAACCAATGAACCCTCCCCAAACATGGTATATTTCCATGCATGTATCAACATTTAGGGCGTGAATATAAAAGCAAAGTTGTGGCCGCTCAATATTACACATGACGACTTGTCTTATATCTGCGGTCAGAAGACTGAAACCTTGAACCACCACTTCTTTAGGTGTGAATATAGCAAGAGGGTCATCCAACTAATCAGGGAATGGCTTGGGCTCAATATCCATGAAGTATACATAATGGACTGGAGGCCAAAGGGAAGGGGGACTAAGCTCCAAAGAGATATCATGAATGCAGTGATAAATGTTGAACTATACCTTATATAGGGACAAAGAAACAAAGTTGTACCTGAGCAGAAAATGTTTGGCCTGAAACTATGGTGCACAACATTAAAGAAGAATTCAGGTTTAAGATACAAGTTGGGAGGAGGACATTGGAACACAAGGATGCTAATTGGATTGACAAGATTATGTAATAATGCTAGTGTAGAAGTCTGACTAGCCAGCATAAAACAATGGACTGTATAAGTTACTGAAGTTTAATATAATTTTTTTACCTTTCTCCAAAAATATAAAAATAAACTTAAGACGGACCAAATATCTCACTTAAAGTATCGGCCGAGACTCTCGATTTATAACGTGTATCGGGCTGCTCGACCCGATACTATTCGTAATAAAGCCGAGAAGTTGGAACATAGAAAATATTGGCGATGCATTTTCTTTTAGGTAGTATTTGATAAAAACAAGTTTCATAGGTATGAAGTTTTAAATTTGTTTATAATAGGCACTAATTTGTAATTTGTAAAAAGTTGGTTACATTGGGTATTAAGTGACAATTTGTATAGATTTATGGAGTACTTGTCCAGAATTCTACATTTTGCTCAAGATGTTGATGGATTCAAGTATCATTTCATGTGTAAGAAGATAAAGTTGGCTCACTTAAGCTTTGTCGACGACCTTTTGCTCTTCTCCTATAGGAATGTGGAGTCAATGACTACACTCATGACAACTTTTCTTATTTTTTCTGAAGCCTTTGGCCTCCAAATGAGTAACAAAAAGTCTTATATTTACATGAATGAATTCTTGGAAAATAATAGACTAGTGCAACTCACAGGTATCAAGAAAGGTAATATGCCTTTTAAGTACTTGGGGTGCCTATTTCTTTTAAGAAACTCAATGGTTTTGACTGTTTAATTTTAGTTGAGAAAATTTTAGATAGAATCAGAGCCTTGGGATCCAAACACTTATCTTATGGTGGAGGTAAGGGCTGTGCTTCACAACTTACACAACTCGTAGGCAAGAATCTTCATTTTGCCTAAAACCATTTTGGGAAAGGTGGATAGTGTCTGCAGAAATTTCCTTTGGAAATGCCACTTCAACTATATTACTACCCCTTTGATAGCATGGGACCAAGTTTGTACCAAAAAAGAAAATGGTGGATTAGACATCAAAGACTCAATCACTTGGAATATAGCTTTTTTTAGCTAAGTATATATGGTGGATAACTACTAAGAAGGATCACCTTTGGTGGAATAGATAAACTCGAATTTTTAAAAAGGTCGGGATTGGAAAGAAATGGTTGCCAAGACTAATTCCAACTAGTCACGGAGGTCTATTTGCAAGGTTAAGGATAATGTGGTGGGTGGTTACTATGGGAACTGGTGGTTGCAACCTAATAAGAAATATACAGTTAAGGCGAGGTATGATTGGTTAAGACCAGGGGGAATGATGTGCAATGGAGTAATAAGTTAGTTTGGAACAAGATGGTGATCCTTAAACATGGGTTCATTGACTGGATTGCACTACATAACAGGTTACTTACTAATGCTAGGCCTTGTAGACTTGGTACTACTCAGGCTCATGGATGCAATATTTGTGGGGATGGTGTTGAAGATCAAGAACATTTATTTTTCAAGTGTTCATACAGTATGCAGTATGTCTCGTTTCTCTCTGCTTGTACTTAGGTTACCATTCTAGTACAACAGATTCAGTGGTGGAATCAATTTATGTTCAAGACTAAGATTCAGAAAAAGTGGATAGGATGTCTCCTACTGGGTTTAATGTATCAGGTCTGGTGGAATAGAAACTTAAGCAAACATGATCAATTCATTCAACATCCGAAGGTGGTTATCAAGGCTCTTGTGGTGGCAACAAGAATGAGAGCAAGATTTATACTTCCAACAGCTAAAGTGACAACAATAGATGAATGTATTCACATTTTTTAGTCTGTTTCATTTACTATGTGGTAGTAAGTAGTAAATTGTGTGTTTGGTGATCATGTACTTGAAACTCCATATTTTGATTAATACAACTTACCTTTTCACCCAAAAAAGAGATATTTGTCCTATATTTAATTGTATTTTTAGTAAGTATGAACTTAAATTACAATTACACTCCAACACAATGTAAACATAATATTAAGTCAACAAGATTAAGATAATTTCCATCAACAAGATAATTCGACGGTCTTCAGTAAAACATAACTACACACTCAATATTGGTAGTTTGAAATTTGTTAATTAATGAACAACTCGGATATCGATAGCATTCTCTTAGTATTAATGACTGATGTCGTGTAGCGATGATATTATCATCATTAATTACATCGTAATCCGTTGAGATTTTTTTTATTTATCAATCAAATTAAGACATCTAAACCTTAAGATTAATGATCTTAAATTCACTTACTTATATAGGCTATAAGTAGGTTCAATATCAAGAGCATAAATTGCATTGTAAATCATAATCCATAGTACAATACAATAATAATTAAGATTACTAGTCACAAAAAAATTAGGATTATGGCTCACCGAAAGAAATACAATGTTCTCATTGTTGATGATGATTCCTTAGTCAGGAACACCCACAAAAAGTATTTAAGCAGAAATGGTTTTGCTATTAAGATGGCCGAAAATGGTTATGAAGTAGTGGAGATGATCCGTGCGGGCAACATTTTTGATTTGATAATCATGGACTTAGATATGCCAATAATGAATGGGATCCAGGTAACAAAACACAACAAACTAATAATCAACTTTTCTTGTATTAATGAAATTTTGTATTTTCATGTCACAAATCTTTATACACGCACGATGAGTCATGATCAGTTTATCGTTAAACCATTACAATTATTACTTAATATGTAGTTTTCATTTGTTAGTTGTAATGTAAGTATTAAAATTAATGTCTTTTCGAAATCAACGATATAACTCATAATTTTTTTTTATTTTAATTTGTAGGCAACAAGGGAAATTCGAAGCATGGGTGCTCGAAGTTTGATCATTGGAATGTGTGCATCAACTTCTGATACAATGATTCAGGAATTCATAAGGGCAGGATTGAATGACTTCTATCCTACTCCCATGAATATGGCAAAGATTGCAGCCATTGTGAGGCATTTTGAATAAATTCTTGTGTCTAATTTGCGAGTTTGAATAATAAAATTGAAGTTTACTATTATTTACATGAATCATTAAAATAAACAATTACAAATTGTCATTTTAATCGTCTTCTTGATTACTACAAAAAAAAACAATTTCTCCCTTAATTAAATTAAAGTGTTTCGAATTTAAAAGGTTTCGAACAATATCGAACATATAAGGGCGAGCTTGGGTGAAAATGCTCAAGTAGTTGCATTCATAAGACCATATATCAACTCTTAGATCAATTTAGATCAAAGGTTGATATCAAATCTTCGTTGCTTGCACAGTCCGCTAATCATTTTCTTGTCTTCACGAATCACCATTCTTCTCAACAATTCATTTACATTTATTTCTTCTTCCAATTTGTCTTCTTACAAGCAACAATGGCATCCATACTCTTTCGAAATTCTAACTCCCATACACTTGGTTACATTCTACTCGTGGCAAAACAACGTCTAGTGTTCCACTCTTTGTGTCATTCTCTCTTCTTTGCCTACCACTTCCGACCACCACATTTCAACTACTGATACTTCCATCTTGTCCTTCTTGCGATCTATGGCTACTTTTGCTCGCACGTCAGTTTCACCTTTTCATACTAGTAAATTCACTAAAGATATGATGTATTTTATTTAAGATTTTTTTGCTTGTAGGTTTGTGATTTTAGTTTAATATATATCTGAAAGACAATAGATGACCTATTATATAAAAGAATTATTCATATTCAAATAGTATTACGCAGCACAAGTAATATAAAAAATTATATCGATGTTGTGGACATGACATAAGTCCACCCCGACGCGGTTACGCGCGGGTTTGGGGAGGCGAATGAATCTCCATATGAGATGGGTCGAATTGAAATTTAAATCGAAGTTGGAGTCGCCACCGAACTTTGTGGGAGTTCGGGCCCGTTCGAACCCACTCTATGTCGTAGTGGACCATGCACAAAGTATGGCCCATTCCGATGTCAGAGTTTATCGGGTTCGTCCCTTTGCATTTGATACCGATACCGACATTATCGGATACCGTGTATTGAATGACTCTCGTGCGCCAACGGTTTCGGACATCCGAAAATCGAGGTTCTGAGTAAGGGGTGAGAGTACGTGTTGGGAAGTTCACAAAGAACACCCAACCCCGCCCGCACATTAGCGGCCTCTACTAAGATATCGTTTGATTTTGAAATACGCACGTTAGTAATACGATGAATGATATGCAAACATTGTTTTCCCTAAACATGCGAATAATTGAATGGGTTGCTAAGTCGGTTTAATGCATCTAAATTTAACGTCAAAGTTGTATTTAAGCATGTGAAGTTCGTTTTAGTATAATAAAACAAATGATGAAAAGAAATCGCTAATAACATGAACAAACAACTTAGTAACGGTTTGTAAATTAAATAATAAAAAATAGATACGATGACATGAATGATTTTGCAAATATAATTCGCGTGATGAATTAAACACGCGTTGACCGAGGTCAAGAAAATATTTATCGGGACCTAAAATATGCCGAAAAAAACCCGCTGTTTTGTTAAAGAAACGATGTTTGAAAAATTAGAACGAAATTGCTTTTTTATGTCGCGGTTTTCAGGGGCTCACGCGACCCACGCGAGGAGGGCGCGACTCGCATGGCGGCCTGTTTTTGGGGTCGTTTTTTAAAAAATTGACGGTTTTGTTAAATCGCGTAAAAATATAGGATAATTTATACTCGACTTAAATTTTCGATATTCGTTATATTCGATATTCGATTATGAAATTGATATCAAATATTCGGAATGATTTTTCGTAAAGGATAAAAAAAAGGTTTTGTAAATTGTTTTGAAAAATTGAACTAAAAAAAAGCAATGTTGATTCTCTCCGCGTTAAAAATCGTCGTATTTTTTTTAAAACCATGTGACGATTTTTTAGCATCAATGAGATTAATTTAGTTCTTTTTAGATACGATATTCTACTAGAAAGTCGATATCGTATTTTAAGAACGTTTGTTTTGTATAGAAATTACATTGTAGTATCTTTTTTTTGGTAAAATGTAATTATATTGATATCGATAAAGATTTCTTACACAAAACCGTAACATAGATATCCCCCTAACCACTATTCATCCCTCTCTTTACAAATTGATTCCAATGTGATTCAACCATCTACGATCTATTCTAGATTTAAACAAGTGAATTCTAGCATTTATCCTATACCACACCGCTCTCTTTACATCATTTACCACTTTGTTAGGTTGCACCATTCTTAGCTCAATCCGACATATGTTCCTTTCCTGCCATACCCTATATATTAACCCCATCACCGCTGCGAAGACTATCTGTTTCTTCAACGCAGATTTGTCCCTCCATTTAGCACACCATGCTAGTATATCCTGCCCTGGAATACTGATGTTTAGCCACAATTGCAACAAACAGAAGCATCTCCTACTGAATTCACATGCGAAGAACAGGTGTCCCGCTGTTTCAGGATGTGCATTACAGAAAAGGCATGTTTCTTCAGATAAAAAACCATACCGTTTCAGTCTATCCTTCGTCATAAACCTGTTGTTAGCATAAATCCACCCAATAAACGCGTGTTTCGGGGTCACCATCTTATTCCAAACAGGAGCGTACCAGTGAGTCTTGGCATTCTGCTGTTGCAGCCAAATATAACCCTGCTGCACCGTATATTTAGGTCCCAAACAGCCTCCATCACCCAAAACAGGCAGAAATTTCTCCTTAACAGCACATATCCTCCTCCATGTCCAGCTTGATGCTAAAGTAGGTTGATAAGTATCCCAACTTCCGCCCTTAAGATAAATCGCATTCACCCATTTGATCCACAAATGATCTTTCTTCATGTGTAACCACCAACTATACTTAGCAATACATGCTTGGTTCCATAATTTGGCATTCAGGATCCCCAAACCTCCCGTCTTTTTACTCTGGCAGCACTGATCCCATGCCATTAATGGCACTTTATGAAAGTTTTCCTCTCCCGACCAAAGATAGTTCCTACAAATAGCCTCAATGCGTTTGATGACTCCACTGGGCAAAAGGAAAATACGACACCAGTAAGAGTGTAATTGCGACAGTACAGCTTTCACTAGTGTCAGTCTTCCAGCGTAGCTCAATTTTCTAGCACCCCATCCCTTAATCTTGCTAATCATCTTCTCAATGAGAATTGCACACTCACTAGAACTTAGTCTTTTATATGAGATAGGTACACCTAGGTATTGAAACGGAAGACTCCCTAGACTGAAGCCAGAGATATCCAACAATTTCTTCCTCATCAGCCCATTCACCCCATTTACAACCATGACAGATTTCTGTTTATTGACCTCCAACCCTGAGGCCTGCGCAAACCACTCAAAAACCTTACTAATCACCCCTACAGATTCTTCGTTTGCATAACAAAATATCATAAGATCGTCCGCGAAGCATAGATGCGAAAGCTTAATTCTATTGCATAAGGAATGAAACTTGAATCCCTTCTTCAACGTCATTGTATGCATGAGGCGCGAGAAATATTCCATACAGAGTGTAAATATCAGGGGGGGACATCGGATCCCCTTGTCTAATTCCTCTCTTCCCCGGAAAAAAACCAAACAATGACCCATTGAGAGCTAAAGTATAAGTGGGTGTGGTTACACACTCCATTATCCAACCAATCATTCTACTTGGGAAATTCAAGGATATAAGTACCTGGCGAATAAACGTCCATTCTATGGAATCATAAGCTTTCTTGAGATCAACTTTCATAATGCATCGAGGAGAGCATCCCTTTCTATTATAAAGTCTTACTAGATCCTGACAAATCAATATATTGTCTACAATATCCCTCCCTTAGATAAAAGCACTCTGAGTTGGACTAATAATCTCAGGGAGAACCTTCATGAGTCTTGCACATATAATTTTAGTAATGCACTTATAGAGCACATTGCAACATGCTATCGGCCTGAAATCAGTGACAGACTCCGGCCTATCCTTCTTTGGAATAAGAGTAATGATTGTAGCATTCAACTGCTTGAGAATTCTTCCTGATTTGAAAAACTCCAAAACAGCCGCCACTATGTCCTGTCCAATGATGTTAAAACCATCCTTGAAGAAACCACTGGAGAATCCATCAGGTCCGGGGGCTCATGGATGTCCCAAAGACTCCTCTTAACTTCCAACTCTGAAACCTCCATCTGTAATTCCTCCCACAGATCCATCTTTACTAGTGGCCCTCTCTGCATAACAACAACATTAACCTCTGTTGTACACCTGAAAGAGCCCAACAAAGTAGTATAGTAGTCAAGGAATGCTCTCTCCACTGTATCAGTCGTATTACATTGCCTCCCTGTCATGTCTTTAATAATAAACACTCTATTTCTACTTCGTCTCGATTTAATACACGAATGGAAAAATTTAGTATTATCATCACCATCCAACTGCCACTGACTTTTTGCTTTTTGCGCCAGAAAACTTAGTCTAGCTTCCTCCAATACCCTGTAACTTTTAGCAAGTTCAATTTCATAACTTTGTAACTGGACATCGTGAGGATTTCTATGCAGCTGCTGCTGCACATCATGAAGAGCTCCTAAAGCAATTTGAGAACTACTCTCTATGTTAGCAAATCCCGCTTTATTCAGCATTCTCAGAGGTCTTTTGAGAGCCTTGAGTTTCCTTACCACCTGAAACATCTTAGACCCCTTAACCTCCTGATCCCAAACCTCCTGATCCCAAACCTCCTTGACAATTTTCTCAAAATCATTATCCTTACCCCACATATTATAGTACTTAAAACTCCCCTTTCTATTCCCCTCATCCGGTATAATCTGAATTAGACACGGACAATGGTCAAAGAGACCCTCTGGCATAAACTGAACATTACAGACAGGCATTGTCCTAATCCAAGTATCATTAGCCATCGCTCTATCTATTCTACTAAACCTCCTTATTCCTTCCTCGTGTTTATTATTCCAAGTAAAAAACGCCCCGGTAGCAGGCAGATCATCCACCCCACACTCATCCATACACCTCTGAAAGTCCATTACCTCCGCATGAGTAACACAACTTCCAATTCTTTCATCATAGTGCAAAACATTGTTAAAATCGCCCACCAAAATCCAAGGACCATAGGATGTCTGTTCAAACTTCCTAATAGAGTCCCATAATGGCCGACGCTCACTAATTCTGTTGTACCCATAAACAAAAGACATCTTCCACTGCATATTATTCACTTGTAGGTGTACTATTGTGTGAATAACTTGCTCCTCCTTACTCACTATCTGAACATCATACACCCCAGGATCCCACATAATCCAAATCCTTCCTCCTTCCCCCCCAAAGGTATTAGTGACTAGCTTCCAGTTAACCCCAATTCCACTGAACACTTTAGAAGTAGCAGCCATACGTACTCGAGTTTCCATTATTCCAAAAAGACCTACATTATTCTTATTCAAAAACCAACTAATCTCCTTTTGTTTATTCGGACTATTTATTCCTCTCATATTCCAGAACCCGACACTAGTCATTGCCTCCACTTACCTCCCCACCTCCTAATAAACCCCCTAGGTTGTTCAAATGAAACGTATCACTCAAAGCCTCGTAAAATGATTTGCCCCCAATCCTAGTCCCCTCTCCATCCTGCTGATTATACTTTGTAATGATTCTGGCAGGATTATACTACAATGTATAATCCTGCTGATTATACATTGTAGTATCGATATTAGAAAAAGAGAGAAAAAAATGTGATGACGACCCATATGAAGACCGACGACCAACGACGCAAAGACGAAGAAAAAGATGAGAGAAGGAGAAAGAAAAAAGAAAGAACGGGTTTAATTTTACACCCTCAACCTACATGCTTTGTATACTCGGAACGGGGCTCGTCGGAACGTGGCTTAGACACGGGAGTGTCGAGGTAATGTTGGTGAGTTATGGTGGTTTTGTCGTGTAGGGTGTGTCGGGTAGAGGTGGCCGGTTTTTCGGGTCTAGCCGGCGTGATCTCGGGTTGTAATATCGGTTATTCGATGCTATGTGTGTATTATTGCTATATGAGATGTAGATGTGTTTGAATGATGAGCGTGTCTGAATCCATTATTGTGTTGTATGGGGGAGTCTATTTATAGGAGAAGTCCCCGACTGAAGCTAGGAGAAGTAGCTTAACTTGGGTGATAAGAAATACCGCTTTGGATAGGAAAAGTAAGCAATTTGAGAGGAATGAGAATTCTGTTTCTTGGTTGGGAAAGGCACGAACCCGGCTGGAAAAAGGGGTGCTTGGCCGAGTATGCTTGGTACTCGGTCGAGTGCTCGGGTAGAATTCCTCCTGGAGATCGAATTCTATCTCAACGGAATTGTTTAGAATTTCTTTTTGTAGCTGATTTTTTGTAGTTTTCGACTCCAAGTCGGATTGGTGGGTGACGCGGCAGATTTTTTTATGCCTCGGAAATATCTTTGACCGGGGTTTGACTCGGTCGCTAAAAGACGGTTTTGTCCTCAGTGTCGGATTCGATCCAAATTAGTCTTATTTGACTCGAAATGACCCACTGGCCTGAATTTGAGGTTGGTTCTGTGAGTTTTGTACTCCGTAAAAAGCCCAAGCCAAATGCCAATGATTTCGAGCCCATATTTGAGTATGTTAAAGCATGTTTGCGTCCGATCATCATCGGGTGTTTGTCGGAAACTTCTATAGACACCCGGCAGCCAAATGTGGATGTCTACAGATGTATTAATTCATTGAACTGAACAATTTGTGCGCACTATATGATGGACCTTATAATAGGGATCTGATATAAAAGTTCATTTTGATTGTTGACATACAATCTATGTTTAAGTATGAGCTCATGGACTGGAAGTCCACATATTGACCTGAAGTCAATATCCTTAACCGCAACCATTTTTGTACTGAATTCATTAATCGGCTAACACCTCAGTATCCTTACCCGCAAAGGCCGCAACCATTTTTGTCTGCTTCTTCTTGGATGCCCGCTGAAACATTTCCTCTATTCCTCCAATATTTTTGTCTATGTTCAGTCAAATTAGGTGAAACACACAAAACTACGATTCTTATATTGAATCAAATCACTCAAAAAACATATGAACACAATAAACAAAGGTTATCCAAACATATTCACTTGGAGGAGGGAAATGGAGGGATCTATTTTCCCTCCCCCTCCAAATCCTTTCACCCTCATTTTGTTATCCAAATAGAGGCTATCATCTCTTTCTCCCCCCACCAGTAGTTGAATGTCAATGTTATAATAGGTATATATAAATATATATATATATATATATATATATATATATATATATATAGGTGGGTTCCGGTGAGGCAGGGTAACTTCTTGCACCCATTGAGGCACAATCTAGACCATTAGATTAAGATGGAACATAAATCCAAATAAGTGTTATATTCATTATAAAACTCATTATATACGTTATTAAACTCACTGTATATATACACACTTAAGAACTCAATATATACAGTAAAATAATTGTTATATACACTCAAATAATTATTATGTACACCAATTAATCAACAATGAAACATACATCAAAATAACTGTTATACACACTAAAAAAATTCATTATATACGCTATTAAACTCACTACATATATACACTTAAGAACTCAATACATACAGTAAGATAATTGTTATATACACCCAAATAATTAATATGTACATCAGTTAATCAATAATGGAACATACATTAAAATATTTGTTATATATACTAAAAAAACTCATTATATACGATATTAAACTCACTATATATATACACTTAAGAACTCAATATATACAGTAAACTAGTTATTGTTATATACACTCAAATGGTTACTATGTACACCAATTAATCAACATATATACACTGAAATAATTGTCATATGTACTTAATTATTTGATATAGTAGAATTGTTATCTACCCTAAAACAGGTATTACGTACACTGAAATTGTTTTTATATACACCAATTTCATTTTAATATAAAAAAAATGATTTTTTTTGGTGATTTTTTTTTTCTTTTGGGAAAAAAAATGTCCGGCAAAAAATGTGTTTTTTTTTAATAATTTTTAAATTCCGGTTTTTTTTTTTGAAAAAAAAAATTCGGAATTTTTTTTTTTGGAAAAAAATCCTGAAAAAAAATTTATATTTTTTTCGAAAAATATTGTTTTTTTTTTCCCGGAAAAAAATTGGGAATAAAAGTTTATGTATGAGTTTTTGTTTTAATCTTAGCGAGTTGAGCTGCCTCAAAGGATCCTAGATCTATATATATATAGAGAGAGAGAGACAGAGAGAGAGAGGATCATATAAGTTCCATCTCTTTATATAAGTCCATAAGTTCCATTTTCATCCTTTAGATCAAAGTGGAATGGATGGCTGATTTTCTATACTGATTTCACGTTTACCCACCTACCTTTGTCCCCCACCCTAATCAATTTCATTCTTTCAACCCAGACTTCCCTATCATTACTTCATTCTACTCCCACCATACTCTCTCTCTCTCTCCCTCCATCTCTTCCAAAACTGATCTCAATTGTCATTCATTATCTCCCTCGTTCACTGATGATCGAAAAAAAAATCCAACTGCTCCAAAGTTTTGCTCTTTTCTCAGGTAAATCTTTTGCTCTTTACCGTTAATTTGTTATGATTTTGAAATCTGTTTGACAATAAATTGTATGATATATAATAGATTGTATGATAATCAATCTTTGTTAGGAACTATCAAATTAGAGTTTAATTAGGGGAAACTATTATGTTATCAGTTTATAAATTAGTTCATAAATTTAGGGTTAAAACGAATTATTTCGATTGTGCGTTTTTTGTTAAACTAATATCAACAGATTATATGGTATTTTTTTAATAGTATTTTTGGGGATTATTGGGGCACATCTCAATTTGGCACGATTTTGTCTTTCAAGTTGATTGTTGGACAAATACTCCGGTTCTAAATTTAGGGTTAAAATTTACCTCATCAATTCTCTCATGAAAAAAAATAAAACTAAAAGTTACTTGATGAAAGCTTTTTCCGAAATGCACGTATCCAAAATGTTCAGGACCATCAAAATGTTGTTGCATATGATCCATGGTTTGTTTTTGATGGGTTAGGTTTCCGGAATTTTAATTGTTGAGTCTTAATAATGCGCTTGTGATTGGTTATTATATACTCCGTAGGAACTAACTTCGTATGAGTCTAAGAATTGCGTTTTGTGTTGTTTATAGTGTTATAGTTGAAATTAAGGAGAATATATATGGGACACGTATTATGAAGTTTCAGAAGATGAGAGTTGAAGTTCTACGGTCTTGGAATTGAAGTTTCAAGCATACAGTTGAATATATTAGCAGAAGAAAAATGAACATTTCACCATTTAATTACAAAGTTGTAGACGTCGTGCACTGAAGTTGTAACGAGAAGGACTTAAAGTTTCAAAGTTATGTTCTACAAATCAAAGGGGCATGACGTTGAAGTTTCAGAAATTGAGAGTTGAAGTTGTAAAGTTTTTGAACTGAAGTTGCAAGTGTGTGGTAGATTGTTTTGAATGTACAGCAGTTAATTATGAAGTTGTAAATGTAATGTTCTGAAGTTGCATTGCAGCTGAATTAAAGTTCCAAACAAACTGTTATTTAAATATTGAAAGTCATGCACTGAAGATGCAAGTATACGTGTTTTGAAGTCTCGGAAGCTTAGAGTCGAAGTTTCATAAATTGAGAGTTGGAGTTGTAAAGAATTAGAATTAAAGTTTCAAGCTTGTCGTTGTATGTTTTTACAGAAAAATAATGTTCAACTTTCCAGCAGTTATATACTCCCTCCTATTCACTCTTTTCCTCCCACTTTCCTTTTTGAGCTTAGTTTGGTTTTCTTCCCACTTTCCTTTTTTGGAAATAATTTTAATCATTCTTTATTCTTCCTTCAATTTTTTATTCTTTTCCTCCACACCTAAACTCAACCCCTTTTCACTTTATACCCCACCTTTTACACTTCATACCCCACTTTCTATTCATCTCTCTTACTTTATCTCCACTCTTTATTATTATTATACTCCCTCCTTGGTTTCCCCCCAAAAAAAATTGGGGAGGAAAAGAGTGAATAGGAGGGAGTATAAAGTTGTAATTGTTATGCTTTGAAGTTATAAAGTGAATGAGTTGAAGTTATAAAGTGAGTTTGTTGAAATTATAAATATTGTAGTATTCGACGAGTTCTAAAGTTTCAAAAAGTGAGAGTTGAAGTTGTGTAATAATTGAATTAAAGTTTCAAGTGTACAGATGGATATTTTGTCAGAAAAAACTTCGATCGGAAACCAACGTTGCCTTGATGACGAAAACAGAAAATCCGACTTACCACCCTCCACAAATTGCACTGATGAGAGGAGTTCTAATAAGGTCACACATAAAACTTCAATTAAAAAACAATCTTACTCTGATTTATCGCCATCAAGAAGATCCAAAAAATGAAAACAATTTCCCTTAATGAAGAAAATGATGAACCAATATCTGTCATGAATATGGTACTACCTTTAAATAATTTTTATTCGAAGCAACAATGGAGAAGAGATGGACTATGATGAAGGTTTTCGGTATTGGGATTTGGTTTGGCTTGGTAGGTGGAGAAAAAAATGTAGTCTTTATTTTGGAGAGAGGAGTTGTTAGTGATAGGTTAGGTGTGTTTTTCATTTAATGCCAAATCAACTACCCTCTTAATTACTTAATTGAAAGCAAATCTCACCCCTTGATCTAAGGTTAATCCAATGACTAACAATAGGACTTATGGACTTAAATTTATGTGTGACCTTATTAGAACTCCTCTCTCTCTCTCTCTCTCTCTCTCTCTCTCTCTCTCTCTCTCTCTCTCTCTCTCTCTCTCTCTCTCTCTCTCTCTCTCTCTCTCTCTCTCTCTCTCTCTCTCTCTCTCTCTACTATATATATATATATATATATATATATATATATATATATATATATATATATATATATATATATATATATATATGAATTTTAGTTGAATTGTACTCTCAGAATACTTGGAAATATGTATTAGAGTACTTGAATGTAAATGTTAGGGTACGTGAATTCTAATTTGTCATGTTTGCAGACACTCAATCAAATGATAACATACACAAGTTAGCAAAAGCAGTGCTCCAATGAAGAAAACACCACCTACTGAAAACTGCACCAATTCTATAAGCTTGACTTACACTCATGGTAGCAGTGACAATTGGATAAGGACAATAGAACATGACTTCATACCTAAGCTAGAGATACTTCCAAACTCTTGAGGAAGGTGTTAATTTTTAGGGTTATTTAACAAGAATAATCACTTTGGGTGGTATTCCAAAAATAAAACTAACTTTAATTAATCTGGGAATAAACTCATATATGAGACGCATCAAACACGAATGAAATTGGCTCATTAATGACCTGATGCAGCACGTTTATGTGGGTCCCATAGTTATTAATTAACGCAGCTACTTCTTCGTTTCCACGTCAAGGTCAATTTTTCCCCTAAACCCAAATTTTAAACCCTAATTTTGTGCAACAATTCTAGAAATCCATGGGCAATTCATAAAGATCATGTTCTTCGAATTCATGGGAATCTAACATCTCGAAAAATCTTTTTGCAACCACAAGTTACGAGCAATGATTAGAAGGAACAAATAACTGAGAAGAAGTTTTATGGACCTCCATTATGGTCGGTAATAAGCTAAATAATTACGATTATGGTTGTTATCAGTTAGTTTAGTAACATCAATTTAACCATAATGGAATAGTGTACAGGCGTAGCAGGTAGCAGGTAACCCGAATCCATTCATGTTTGATGTGTCTCATACATGGGTTTATTCCCAGATTAATTAAAGTTGGTTTTATTTATGGAATACCACCCAAAGTTGAGATTATTCCTGTTAAATAACCCTAATTTTTATTAGATGTATTCCCTTACATGTGGTTTTGATCATAGATTGCATAAAAAAAGTGGTTCCACAGTGACACAAAAACATCTAAGAAGACTATAGTTTATAATCGGCACAGTTTTAAAGAATATCGAAAGAGGACTACATTTTCTACAAAATCTGCAAACCTATGTGCTTCTGTTGAAGTTGTAAGATAATCAACTACTAGTACAGACCCCGTGCCCAGCACGGTATATATAAAAGTTCAATTTTTAATTGATTATTTATATGAAATAAATTTTAATTAGCAATTCATTATTTCTCATATTTTTCATTTTAATATTTTGTTTTGAGAAAATAAATTGAAAATAAACTAATCAAAATAAAGAGTTTAACTAATAGTACCATAAAATGTGTATTCTAACATTAATACTACTTCACTCTTTTTTAATATGTCATTCATGTTTCTCGAGTCCGTCATACTTCTCTCCTCAATATTTATCAAAATGATATGAAATTTTTTAGTAGTTAGCATGTTGTGAAACTCCCTTCAATATGTCATGAAAGTTTTTAGTAGTTAGCATGTTGTGAAACTCCCTTCAATATGTCGTAAATAAATGATATTTTTACAAAATGGAAATTTCTTCCTCTATAATTTGTGAAACTTTTTCATAAGAAGGTTAATGATATACTACTTTGTATTTTGTAATTTTAAAAAAAAAGTAAAGCAAAAAATTCATCTTGAAAATAAAATTGCAATTCATAGAAATCCTTTTTTGTCACAAAGTTAAAAAAAATCACATCATAAATTTCTAAATTTATTTCTATAAATTTTTGTCATTATTGACATTGAATATGTTGTGAATTTCCTCTTACTTCTTTATTTAGAAATTGATGCATTTTGGAGGGAAAATTTTAGTAAGTGTTATTCTTTTAGTATATAGAGGATGTATTTTTAAAAGTATACCTCTCATTTTCTATCTTGATCTTCATTTTTTGAGTTTTGGATACGCCATCTACCATCTCAACGGGACTCTTCCCAGTAAGGATACCAATAATATTTGCATACGATATTTATAACATAATTATTGTTAGAAAATACTTTAAATGTACAAAAAAAGAAAAAACCTTTAAGTCAATGTTTGTAAGAAGATATGCCTATAAAAACATTGGGAGATGGACGTTGCTCAAAAATATCTTTGAATGAAGTGAATTCAAATCCAAATTTTGGAATATCGATACCTTCGCATTGTCTTACTGATGTATTTCTATGGAAAACAATTTTCCATTTATTGTGACAGGCTTTGTGATTATCCTTATTTTCTTTTACCACAAAATTAGAAATGTTATAGAGATTTCCCTCACGAATCTGAGGTTGGAACTGTCTTATTAGTCTGTCTCAAAAAGAAGCTTGTATCTTGAGATTCTGTGAGAAGTCAAATCATAAGATAAGTTAATGTGTAGTGAAAGATTGAAAATATACGTGTTGAATACGTGTTATATTTAATTTAATACCTTCTCATCAAGTAGGATCATTTCAATCCGACTAAATTCATTTGGATTATTCCAAGCCGGTACGGAATACATCCTAATGACTCTTACCCTGATTCTCCATGTTTCCTTGGTGTCATTAATGTCACCGACCATATTGAAACGTCGGGATTGAGAGACAGCCATTTTTTGGGTATAATGTAAATAAAATTAAAAGACTATTACGTATACTATAGAAGAGAAGCTAGGATGATGTTTGTATGTGAAATGTATTAGGAATTAAATATCCTTGTATACGGAATTAAATATCCTTGTATGAGTTAGGTCACATTCAATTATATGACATATATAATCTAATCAATCAATTAATTGCACAATTAATCAATCAATTAATTAGTATGATATATAGAATAAAATATATTTTAGCATATATTTAGCCTTATGTATACAGTTAAATATATGATATATATTATATTATATATGCATACGGTTAATCAATCAAATTAACAATATATACTAATTATACTAATCAAATATACTGTAATTAATCTAATCAATCAATTAATTGCACAATTAATTGCACAATTAATTAATCAGTTAATTAATATAATATATAGAATAAGATTGTATATGAAATATGGAATAAGATTGTGCATATCACAATAGTATGACATATGATAAAAATATATAGAAATAATTATAATAATATCTTCTAGTATAGACTCAATTAACGAAAATGTCACTTCTAGTATATTATTACCCTTTAAAAATTACACTGTCAAAGATACTCAGAAATACAATTATTGGTATTACATGAAACTTGATATGGGATTATATATTTACATGAAAATTATAATGTCAAAGATACAAAGATACTCAGAAATGTCACTTATGCATTATATATGGAATTTATGGCATAATAATTATATTATGGAGCACACGGTATTTTTATCGAATTGAGTATTACCATATATTTAGCATATATTTTTAATGATGGACGGTATATATGATATTATGATATGATATATTTAGCATATATATACTATTAAATATTCCTTTTGTTTCATTGATATCTTCCAAATTTTCTTTTTCAACCATTTCTTTGATTTCTCTCACTTTCCTTTTTTCTATCGCACTTCTCTCTTACCTAGGTGGCCCACTTACTTTACTCCATCTCTACTTTTACTTATTTTATTGTTTTTCTTTAAAAAAATGTGTCACTTTTAAGGTGGAAGAAATCATTGAAACGGAGGGAGTATATGATATTATATGTAGAATAAGATTATACTGTCAATTAATCAATCAATTAATTAGTATGATATATAGAAATGTTTCCCTAATACATTCTTTTTGGACTCAAATAACAAAAATATTTCTACTCTGTTAATTATACTATTTTATATTTTATTTTATGGTAGCATCTTTTAAACCTATAGCATATGATTACAATTAATATGCACGGGTAATTAAGATATAAGTCCATCTGTAGACACCCACATTTTGACCGCCAGGTGTCTATAGTAGGTCCCGCCAAACACCCGATGATGATCGGACGCAAACATGCTTTAATGGACTCGGATATGGGCTCGAAATCATGGACATTTGGTTTAGGCTTATTACGGAGTACAAATCTTACAAAACCAACCTCAAATCCAGGCCCAGTGGGTCGTTTCGAGTCAAATGAGACTAATTTGGGTCGATTCCGACACCGGGGGTAAAACCGTCTTTTTACGACCGAGTCAAAACCCGGTCGAAAAATATTCTCGAGACACACGAGTCAGCCGTGACACTTCACACGGCTGATCCGGTCCCAAACACTGCAAAAATCATCTTCAAATAATATTAAACAAATCCGTTTAAGGATGGAATTCGATCTCAAGTAGGAATTCTATCCGGAAACCGAAACAGTTTACAACCCGAGCTCAAATACTCGGCCAAGACAGCCGAGATATCCCTGTTTCAGCCGAGTTGCTCGGCTTCTTCACCAAGAAACGAGAAGTTTATTCCCTTACGAACTCTCGTATTTCCTATCCAAACCGGTATTTCTTGCCACACAAGCAAGACTACCTCGACTCCTATAAATAGGACCTCATATTCAACACAAAATATAGATGAATCATCGATCAATACACCATAATTATTATTCACACACATACTCGATATCTAGCAAAAATATAGTCTCGACATACATCCGAAGGAATACCGAAATACCGTCCCGAAATACCGACGAAACCGACCCATCCAGCCGGCCGAACCCGACGCCTCATCAGTACCACCTTAACTCATCTGCATCATCTCGACGCTCCCGTGCCTAAGCCACCGTCCGACGAGCCTTATACCGAGAAACTAAAGCATGTAGGTTGAGGGTGTAAATCAAACCCGACTCTCTCTGTTTTTTTTTCTCCTCTTCTTCGTCCTTTTCTTTTGTTATTTTATTTTGTTTTCGTCGGTCGTTTCATATTTTAATATGGGTCATTCGTCGCATATTTTTATTTCTAATAATCGATACTAAAAACTATTTTTTTTTATAACGTTCTTAAAATACGATACCGATTCTCTAATCGAATATCGTATCTACAAGAACTAAATTAAATTAATTTTCGTTGATGCTAATAAAATCACTACCTTTTTTTAAACAAAATTCGATGATTTTAAACGCGGAGAGAATTAACATCTTTTTCATTCAAATTCTTTTTTTTTCGTTCAAAACAAACCTTTTTTCAAAACCTTTTTCTAAAATCATTCCGGCTATTTGTTATCGATTTCATAATCAAATATAGAATACGACGAATATCGAAAATATGAATCGAGTATAAATTAATCCATATTTGTACGCGATTTATAAAAATTAACGATTTTCGACAAATAAAAAACCGGCAGCCGACCCGCGCGGCAGCCGGTTCGCCGGTTCTTATTTTTTTATTTTTTTTTATATTTCTTCGCTTTTCGATTTTTAATTCTTTTCGAACCTTATATTAAAAGGCGACTTTCGCGACATATTTCGATAAATACTTTTTTTGACCTCGGTCAACACGTGTTAATCCATCACGTGTCATTAAATCTTTTCTGAAGTCATGCATATTATCTATTTGCATCTTTATTCGATTTATTCACCGTTACTAACTCGTTTTCTCGTGTTTGTAGCTTTTTATTTGTTTTTTATCGTTTTATTAGACTAAAACGAACTCACATGCTAAAATAACTTTGACGTTATTAGTTTAATATGCATTAAACGACTTAGCAACCCATTTATTTATTTTTCTCACATGCTTAGGAAAATAATGTTTGCATATCATTCAACCGTCGAACTAACCCGTGTACACAAAAAAACGAACGATATCTTAGTAAAGGCCGCTAAGTGCGGGCGGGGTTGGGTGTTCTTAGTGAACTTCCCAACACGTACCCTCACCCCTTACTCAGAACCATGGTTTCCGGATGTCCGAATCCATTGGCAACGAGAGTCATTCAATACACGATATCCGATAATGTCGGTATCGGTATCGTAATGCAAAGGGACGAGCCCAATAAACGCTGACATTGGAAATGGGCCGTATTTTGTATACGGCCCACTACGACATAGAGTGGGCTCGAATGGTTCCGAATAACCACAAAATTCGGTGACGACTCCTACTTCGATTTAAATTTCAATTTGACCATCTCATATGGAGATTCATTCGCCTCCCCAAACCCGCGCGTGGCCGCATCGGGGTGGACCTATGTCATGTCCACAATTTGGCGACTCCGCTGGGGATTAACTGATGAGTCACTTACCATCGGCATCCCTAGGGTGAGACTCGAAAAGAAATCGTTCGAATAGTAATGTACACGTTTTAGTTCAATGGTTCATGCATAACCCAATTCTTTCCCGGGCCGGTTACTTGTGACCGACGTCCCACTATACCATGGTGCGTTCCTACTTGGACCCACTAAATACTTCGATAGCGGAACTCGCATGGGTTTTACGGTAGGTCCTAAGACCAACTCGGCTTAGGAAGACCGTCCTGATTTGCGAGAAAGCTATCGTCGTTGGTATAGACCCTAATAGACCGACCGAGACTTAGACTAAGAGCATACATGGTGTCGTTATACCGTTTCCGTGACTTCATGTTATCTGGTCCGTGTCTTGTCTTTTCAAAAACCGTCATTTTCAAAAACTTGCATCTTTTTTCGAAAACTATCCATTTTTCAAACTCGGAAAGCTACCGAATTTAGGACTTATGATTTTGACTCAAAATAGCCTATTTTTAGCCGGTATGCTGTCCAAAACTTTTCAAAAATTCGAAAATCTCGGCCCGATGACACCTTTTTTTCGATTTTCAAAAAAAGATCGGGCCATCCTATCCGACTTTGCTCGGTTTTCAAATTCAAATCCTCTTTTTAGACCTTCTTCTTCTTAGGACTTCCCGTATTTAGCAGTGTCGGGCCTTGTCATAAGTAGTTAGAGTCTATAGCGTCGAAACTCCGTCGATCTTACATCACGGGTTTCCACTCCATCCCAAGTCCGCCTTATTAGTCAAGGCACGGCCCACCTACGTAGGACAAACTCCTACAAAGGGAAGCCCACTTACACAATCGAGTCCAAAGTCTGGGGAATAGCTCACACGTAGGTCTTTCTTCACAGGACTAGGCCCACTTTGCCAAATCCTAAGGAAGACCCACCATCCACGAGTCACCCGTCTAGGAGTCGGTTTTCAGCCCCACTCGGGGTCTACCCTTCAGCAGAGCGATCAGACACGGTTGCTCTAAGGATCAGGTCTTACACGTGTTGTCTCACGTATCCCACTCTCGAGTCACTTAGGGTTAGGTCACCACGGTTGGTCCGAGCACGCGGCACGGTCAAACACGGTCGCCCTATTTTTGGACTCACCCTTATGCAGCTCGGGTCTAATTCGCGGTCGTTACCTTGTCTAGGTCGACGTTTGGGTATCCCGATCCAAGAGTCTTTGTCATCCCGTCACCCCAGGTCGTGTCTAGTTTGACTCCTTCTCTTGCACCTGCGCAAAATCGAGCATAGGCGAGTCGTGGCACCTGTCGAAGACCTTACCAACAAAAAACAACCAACCGAGCGTCCGAGTCCGGATCTGATTCGAGTCTAAGTCTGAGTCCGAGTCTAGGATACCCTACATCCTCATTTCCAAATCAGAGTCAGAGTCTTTTGCATTCTGTCCTCTTTCCAAAATTCAATAAAGTCAGCTTTTCTATTTCTCATATATACTTTCCTTATGTGTTTCCGGGAACATGATGAACACCGTCATACACTGTGAGCACATGCATGTGACTATAGGCACATCTATAACGACTGCAGGAAACCGAGCCCGTGTTTTCCTTTACCTATTCCATGTCTGACATAGAAAGCCACTTAACTACCTTTAGCAGGAGCGGTATCAAATCCTATGACAAATATAGGTAGTCTCCTAGTTTGGGTTCAAGACGGGAGGCAAGACCATTTCCCACCATAAACACCCATCCAATAAGACTAACCAATCCCTACCTTATGTGTTTAGTCTGACCGACAAAAAAAGTTGGACAAAAAAAAATCAAAAGTCCAAGGAAAAAGCAAAAGGCCAAAACAAAAAAGCTGGCCATGATCAAAAAAGAATTATCAACATCCCTCGACCAAACACGGTCAACTCAAATGAAGAATCCCATGACCGGGGCTAAGAGGTCAACCCAAAGAATTCAAAAACTCATGAGCATAGTTAACTCAAGTGAAACGGTCAATTCAAAATTATCAAAACCCTAACCATCAAATAGGGGAGAAACAATTAAGCTGGTCAGCTAGCACCACATCTAGCCTTCCCACATTACAACCCTCAAGACCTTCCCGAGACCTAGGCTAGAGACAGCTCGGATTTTTGAGGATTCAAGCTCCATAGGATACCCTAACCATTAGGGCCAGACATGGAAATCAGATCCCGCAATATCAAACCTACCCCAATTAAAGTTCGAGTCATTATTACTCGACTTCCCCTTTTCCTACCACATTACGGTACCTTACCTTCGAAGCCTTAGCTCCACAAAATTGAGCTCCAGATGTCAAAACATCAAAGCCACTTACTACCTGGCCCCACATTTCCAAAAACATCTAAACCAGTTACCAGCCCAAACACGGGAATTCAACTTGCAGTCGGCATAGAACATGGCCAAATAGTTCACACCACCTCTGGGGGCTACCCCGGAGAACGCTCACAGTCACAGGATCAACATTCTAACCATTCTAGCCCTTTGATCAAGACATCATTGGGAATGCACCTAGTCTACACCATTGCTATGGCTAGTTACACACAAAGCCCTAATAAATTAGGCACCATAATACATTTTTCAACACTGAACTACGGCTTGGTTTGATTTCACAACACGTGAATACGTAGGCAGCCTTTCAAAAGAGGCACAACCACCCACATTGACACTCATTCAAAAGCACCATCATTCCGGTCACGACACTGTCATGTTCTCCGCAGTTAGCTTTGTCATCTTGGGGGCTTCTCCTAGGCAGAAGTTCTCCATCCACTCACATAATCCAAAGACATTCAAGAACTAGCCTCCTTTCTATAGTGTGTCCTAGTACTCGGCCCAGTCGAAGACAAGAATCTGTCAGAGACTCGAGACAACACCTACTTTGGGAACATGCCCCGAAACCAAAAAAAAAAAAATTCAAAAGAACACCAGTCTACGGCATTGCTACCACAAAGCCCTGTCGTACGGAAACAATCTCACTCTGAGGATTCGACCATGTTGCCACTCGCCTAGGCTACGGAATAGCGCAACTTAAGAGTCTTGTCATCTTAGGTGGCCCATCCCCTACCGAGTCACGGTCCAACCCTTAGAGAGTCCAGTCGTGTCTGCCAACTCGTCCGGTCACGTCCAGAGTCGAGTCTGTCGGCATGTCTCTCTCCAAATTCTTATTTTAAAATTTGCAAGACTTAGCCATTTGAGAAAATCCCTTTCCTAGTCACCCCGGGAATAGGAATTTTTATCACACTTCATCTAGGCATACAGGCCTAACCAGAGGATTTTAGAAGTCCGTGTCAGAATCTGATCGGGAATCAAGTCATCCCAAGCATTCTAATTTCCAAAAAAAAAAATCAAAAAATTTTCAGCGTTTCCAAAAATTTTCAGCATTTTCTTTCCAAAAATCAATCAAAAAAATCATTTTCTTCCCCAGCGTGAGTCAATGTTTTATCTGAATGTTGCATGCAAAACAGACAGGTATCCCAAGACTCCCGAAGAATTCTCAAAGTCTCAGTGAAAATTCAAGCAACATTTTTACTGAAGAATCGAATGTATCAGTAAGCGGTACATCCGCAGCTTCCAATGGAGGCTCCCGCGCAATTCTAAGATGGGACGTGTCTGTAAACATGTACACCCATAGCCTCCAATGAAGGCACCCGCATAATTCAAAGATGGGACGTGTCTGTAAACAGGTACACCCATAGCCTCCAATGAAGGCACCCGCATAATTCAAAGATGGGACGTGTCTGTAAACAGACACACCCATAGCCTCCAAGGCAAACTCCCACGCAATTTCAAGATGGGGATTGTCTGTAAACAGACATACCCAAGACTTTTTAAGAAAAGTCCCCGCGATATTATTGACATCTATTCAGGTATGGTTTCTATCTTATGGCTGGCGAGCCCTTCACGCAAGTCTAATGGACTCTAAACGACCCGATCGGAAGTCTGCCAGGTCTTAATCCTCGATTGGCCTGGTAGCTACTCTGACTTTCGCCTTGTCCAAGCCTCAGTCAGAGTGGGGGCTCTGTAGACACCCACATTTTGACCGCCAGGTGTCTATAGTAGGTCCCGCCAAACACCCGATGATGATCGGACGCAAACATGCTTTAATGGACTCGGATATGGGCTCGAAATCATGGACATTTGGTTTAGGCTTATTACGGAGTACAAATCTTACAAAACCAACCTCAAATGCAGGCCCAGTGGGTCGTTTCGAGTCAAATGAGACTAATTTGGGTCGATTCCGACACCGGGGGTAAAACCGTCTTTTTACGACCGAGTCAAAACCCGGTCGAAAAATATTCTCGAGACACACGATTCAGCCGTGACACTTCACACGGTTGATCCGGTCCCAAACACTGCAAAAATCATCTTCAAATAATATTAAACAAATCCGTTTAAGGATGGAATTTAATCTCAAGTAGGAATTCTATCCGGAAACCGAAACAGTTTACAACCCGAGCTCAGATACTCGGCCAAGACAGCCGAGATATCCCTGTTTCAGCCGAGTTGCTCGGCTTCTTCACCAAGAAACGAGAAGTTTATTCCCTTACGAACTCTCGTATTTCCTATCCAAACCGGTATTTCTTGCCACACAAGCAAGACTACCTCGACTCCTATAAATAGGACCTCATATTCAACACAAAATATAGATGAATCATCGATCAATACACCATAATTATTAGTCACACACATACTCGATATCTAGCAAAAATATAGTCTCGACATACATCCGAAGGAATACCGAAATACCGTCCCGAAATACCGACGAAACCGACCCATCCAGCCGGCCGAACCCGACGCCTCATCAGTACCACACCTCCGCATCATCTCGACGCTCCCGTGCCTAAGCCACCGTCCGACGAGCCTTATACCGAGAAACTAAAGCATGTAGGTTGAGGGTGTAAATCAAACCCGACTCTCTCTTTTTTTTCCTCCTCTTCTTCGTCCTTTTCTTTTTTTTATTTTATTTTGTTTTCGTCGGTCGTTTCATATTTTAATATGGGTCGTTCGTCACATATTTTTATTTCTAATAATCGATACTAAAAACTATTTTTTTTAATAAAGTTCTTAAAATACGATACCGATTCTCTAATCGAATATCGTATCTACAAGAACTAAATTAAATTAATTTTCGTTGATGCTAATAAAATCACTACCTTTTTTTAAACAAAATTCGATGATTTTAAACGCAGAGAGAATTAACATCTTTTTCGTTCAAATTCTTTTCTTTTTTTTCGTTCGAAACAAACCTTTTTTCAAAACCTTTTTCTAAATCATTCCGGCTATTTGATATCGATTTCATAATCAAATATCGAATACGACGAATATCAAAAATATGAATCGAGTATAAATTAATCCATATTTGTACGCGATTTATAAAAATTAACGATTTTCGACAAATAAAAAACCGGCAGCCGACCCGCCGGTTCTTATTATTTTTTTTTTTATATTGCTTCGCTTTTCTATTTTTAATTCTTTTCGAACCTTATATTAAAAGGCGACTTTCGCGACATATTTCGATAAATACTTTTTTTGACCTCGGTCAACACGTGTTAATCCATCACGTGTCATTAAATCTTTTCTGAAGTCATGCATATTATCTATTTGCATCTTTATTCGATTTATTCACCGTTACTAACTCGTTTTCTCGTGTTTGTAGCTTTTTATTTGTTTTTTTATCGTTTTATTAGACTAAAACGAACTCACATGCTAAAATAACTTTGACGTTATTAGTTTAATATGCATTAAACGACTTAGCAACCCATTTATTTATTTTTCTCACATGCTTAGGAAAATAATGTTTGCATATCATTCAACCGTCGAACTTACCCGTGTACACAAAAAAACGAACGATATCTTAGTAAAGACCGCTAAGTGCGGGCGGGGTTGGGTGTTCTTAGTGAACTTCCCAACACGTACCCTCACCCCTTACTCAGAACCATGGTTTCCGGATGTCCGAATCCATTGGCAACGAGAGTCATTCAATACACGATATCCGATAATGTCGGTATCGGTATCGTAATGCAAAGGGACGAGCCCAATAAACTCTGACATTGGAAATGGGCCGTATTTTGTATGCGGTCCACTACGACATAGAGTGGGCTCGAATGGTTCCGAATAACCACAAAATTCGGTGGCGACTCCTACTTCGATTTAAATTTCAATTTGACCATCTCATATGGAGATTCATTCGCCTCCCCAAACCCGCGCGTGGCCGCGTCGGGGTGGACCTATGTCTTGTCCACACCATCCAATGTATATTAAATAACCCAAAAGTAGGCCTATATGGTAGGCCCATGTGACATTAGGTGGGAAAATTTTGGAGAAACGTTATTTGGTTAGTGGAAAGGGGATTTGCCGCTATTTTCAAAGGAGGAAAAAAGAGAAGAAAAAAAAGCCATATTCAGGCCGAAAGTGGTGCACCACATATGCGAAGGCTTACTCAAGTTGGTTGTAAGGCAAAGATACAATTAATATCTTTTAAAGAAGGTTATAAGATTGATCAGTTTGTTGAAGACTAGAACGGGCAGAACCACATGCTTTACCCTATGAAAGGTAGGGAATTCCAAAAGTTTTCAAGAAACATTACGCTTTATAATAAGCATTTGATTTTTAACAATGCTAAGTTGAACATTGGTGATACGAAAATATTTAGATTGATGAGTGTCAATGCGAATGAGTATGCTAATGTTGGAGTATCTTTTTTTAGAGAGTTTAAGAACATTCTAAGAGACATCAAGGTCTACATTGGTGACAAGCAAGGATGCTGATATGTTCATTAAGTATCTCCAAATACATAAGGAAACCGAAGATAGCTTCTACTTTTCTTACCATGCTAAGGACGACAACAATTTCTGCAGGACATTTTGGGCGGATGGGCAGGCGAGGGTGAATTACTCCATGTAGGAAAACATTGTATCTTACGATGCAACTTATGGTAATAACAAGTATTTTATGGTGACTCCTTTCAAAGGAGTAAGAAGCCACCATAAAAGACCAGCGACTTTTGCCTCTACATTGCTGGCAAATGAGGATGAACAATCTTTCAAATGAGTGTTTGAGAAATTCCTTGATTTCATGGGTAATAAAGAACCTCATTGTTTTATCACGGATCAAGACCCTGCAATGAAGAATGTTGCGCCTCAGGTTTTCAAGAACGTAACACTTCGTTTGTGCATGTGGCATATCATGTACAAATTGACGGGTAAAGTCGATTCCTCAATTTGCACGTGCTCTATTTTCCGTAATAATTGAATATGAACATAGAGTAACTGTTGCTCAATATTGAAATAAGTGAACATGAACCTTAGAGTAACTGTAATACTGGAATAACTGCAGAGAAACATAATTCGTGCATCAAATTAACGTAGTATTTGGGATATACGTCTAGAACCTTTATTTTGATTTTGAAGAGAAGTGGAGTAAAATCATTAGTGAATACAAGTTGGAGGGAAAGTCTTGGCTATGCTATATTATCAGGGAGAAATTGATACATGCAACATGCCTACCATAGAAATATTCCATTAGGCTGCCTACTCAGAACAACGCAACGATCAGAAAGTGAAAATAGTTACTTTAAGAGATTTGAAGGAATACATGAAACACTTGTGGAGTTTTGGTTGAGGTTCAAAAGTGCAATGGATCAACAAAAATACAATCGCGAAAGGCAAACTTTCTATTTTAGAAATCGGCGATGGAGTTATTCTTGAAGTGTCTCATGAAAGGCATATAATATAAACGGGGGCCCCATAAAGTAATCGCCAGATTTCAGCGCCTGTACCGGGGACCGGCCATTTAAATTCAGCGGCTATACCAGGGCGTAGCTGTCGAAGATCAACGCCTGTGCCTGGGCATAGCCGTGAATCTTCGACGGCTGTGCCTGAGCCTAGCCATGAATCTTCAACGGCTGTGCCTGGGCCTATCCGTGAATCTTCAACGCCTGTGCCTGGGCATAGCCGTGAATCTTCGACGGCTGTGCCTGAGCCTAGCCATGAATCTTCAACGACTGTGCCTGGGCCTAGCCGTGAATCTTCAACGACTGTCTTTCTTTTTCAGCGATAACCAATGAAGGTATTACGACCGAGTACATAACAAGAGAAATTAAAACTAACCACGTCAACGACGTCATCTTCCGAATTGTTTTCGGTATACGGCAAATTCAAATCAAAAGGGAAATTGTTTTCCGCGTTCGGCATGCCGAACAAGTGTCAACGAATAATGGAAAATTTGAAATATAAGCGTTTCGATATTATTCCGAGGATGATTAGGCTAAATTCAAATATAATAGTGTTGTTTTCGGACTTCGTAATTTACTTAGGTTAAATAGTAGTAATTAGGTTAATTCAATTACTCCGTAGTAATTAAGTCAGGGGCGATTCAATCATTTACTATCAAATTTGCCGATATGCTAAGTAAATCGTCGACGATAATGAGTAGTCCCATCTTAAAACCTAAAAATAACGATAATTATTGGGTACAATCGTTGCATCATGCGACGATATTACTGGTAAAACTTTGTGAAGTACTCCGTACTTCGTATAGAACAATAGAGTGATAGGTTGTGAATGAGGTAGAAGGGAGGGAGAGGCAGAGGCCAGAGGTAGCAGGAAATCAGCTGGGGACGCAACGCTCGCAGTCCCCAACCCACACAAACTCCCCGAAAATGGTAACACACTCTCTCTCCTCCATCCTCTTCCCTAATCCACCCCTCTCCTCCACTCCCGACACTCTCTCTCCTTCGCAATTCCACTTCTCTCGCCGGAACCCTACCCCTCTCTCTAATCACCGCCGCCGCTCCCGCCACTTTCTCCATCCTCCGCGCGTCTCCGCCTTCTTCCAACCACCGGAGAACGACGCCGATGAGGATTCTACGTCGGCGGAGCAGTTCTTCAAGAATAACTCCATCGCCGATTTCATGAGGTTTAAGAAGCGCGCTGATGATGGTGGTGCTGCTGGTGATGGTGAGCTGCAGACTGCTGTTGTTCGCTTTCGGAAGAAGTTTCCTTGGTCCATTCTCCGTCCTTTTCTTAAGGTTACTTCTTCTCTATTTGCTTGTCTTTTCATTTAATTATTATATGCGCATTTGATTCAGTTGTGTATGTTTTAATTTGGTGGTTAATTGAGTGAGTGATTTTATTTGCAGGTTGATTTGGTTTCCACCATTCACATTGCTGATAAAGAGTACGTCCTTTCTTTATTTGCCGTATTTTGGTCCGAAATTGTTTGGTTGATGAATTTAGTTCTCTTATGTTGAATTGAAGAGGGATTGCATCGTAAATGATTCTAGTCTTTTGGTCGAATCTTATCTATAGCTTACTGGCTATTGCAACTGAAATGGGGAAGATAACTGAACACAATATAGACTTATAGAGTATTAGAGTACACTCATATATTGATTCAAGAAATCGAGATGATTTTGATTCATGTGTCGTTATCTTGCTATGCTCCTCCAACTCGGCTACAAGCATTGAGTGCAAAATGTGACAAGTATCTCACATGACTATCTGGTGAGAAAGTATCATGTTTTCAAGTAAAATGGTAATCTGAGCAGTGTCAAAGTAGTAAGGTTTTGTGGTTTAGTATCAATAATGTAATTATTGCTCGTGATTGTTACTAGTATGTGTCCATGAAAATGGCTTTCATAGGAAGAATGCTTACACGATGTAATTTTGGTTGGGAGCTCTTTTATTCAGTTGGGAGGGGGTTGAGTTGTGTTAAATGGAGTACTGTGTATCCTTTATTTGGTGGGTCTTACTCTTCTTAGGTACGAGTATATTTTACTACTCATACAGTCTCATTTAGGTTCGTCTGGTGCACTCTACTCCTGAAACCAGAAATAGAAACATAAATAGCACGTGGATATTTGCTGATGGTTATGGACCTGATGAGATGAGGTGTCGTTATTAACTAGTATTACCTATCAAATTAACAATTTGTTACCTCTAAATTTGACTCTAGACAAGCAATTAGTAAAGGTAAAATAAAGGGTCGAATCCCAAGAAAAGATTGAACTATGATTAAAGAGGCTAAGAAAACTAATGCAATATAGCTAAACTAATGGGAAATTAGAACAAGTGAAATGAACAGAACTACACAAACGGATATAATCGATGTAAATGAACACACAAAATGGGGTCTTTGGATTTAAAAACTAAACTAGCAACACTCAATATAGAAAATTTCTTTGAGGCAATTAAACAAAACAATCAAGTTGAGTAGAACTTGGCGTAACTTGTCTTAGCATGCCAATTCTAGTCAAAGCATCAACGACATTCCCTTAATCTCTGTCTACCCAATACCGATTAATACCAAGATATTAGTGAACTCTGATTAAAGCATTGATGTTCACACTTCTAAACTCTGACAAACACTAATTAAACCATCAATGATTTTCGAGAGCTTTATAACAACAAAACAAAAGAATTAAGGCTAGGATTTCACTAATCTAAACCGATTTGATGAGTAATCACATATAATTCTCGACCCATTAATGTGCACTCATTAAACCATATCAACACATCAACCAGTTTGCTAAACATCATCAATTCAATTAAACCATCTCCTTGTCATTAACACTGGTTAAATGAACAAAATGCAAGATTGATGTAGTCTAACAATTTACTCATTTAACACAAAAAGAAGCATAAGAGGAAAGTAATAGATAGATAGATTATGGAAATATTTTTCTTACAATTGTCAAACAGGCGGCAAGCATGGACAAATTACACTAGAATGAATATTAACTATCCATTGGTGAAAGTAGATCTAGGATTTTAGTCTTAATACAATAGCAAAAAATGAAGCATAATGAAATGATAATATGTTTTTGGGTTAGTTTTGAGTGGTAATGGGAACCCAAATTCCATGAGACCAACATGAGCAAAAAAACCTCGGAAACCTTGGCCAATATTACATTAAAGCATTACATTGGCCATATGGCTTATTACATTGAGACCACTCAAAATTAACCCAAAACACTTAATTTGACCCTTAAAAACATCCTCCTAATATGGCTAACTAAAACTCTACCAAACCTCCTCCCCACACTTGAAGTTTCCTCCCACCTAAAACTCGAGATATTGAGATTGAACTCCTAAATCCTAGGTCCCTCACTCCTCTTTCTTCTTATTCCTCCCTTGGGAGTCAACCTCCAACAAAAAATCAGAAGAAGAAACAATAACATAAAATTGAAATGTAGTCGCACTTACCTCACACCTTATAACTCCCTTCTCTTGACTCCGGAGATACAAGATAGAAGAATTAAGCTCACTTCTTTTTTCTTTTTTATTTCATTTTTTCTTTTCAAATTCCTCATTTTGCCTAGGATGCCCTTTCGGGTTTTCATCATAACTTTTTCTTACCCCTTGTGGTGGTTTGCACTCGTCACTCGATTATTTATTTTACCCATAGCTCCTTTCGGGACCCTCTTAGATAACTTGCTGCACTGGGAATCTGGGACTTTTATTTGATTCTATCATGGATTGTGACATGTCAGTTTAATTAGTTTTGATGATTTGTTTCCTGTTACCCCACAGATACTTTGATACCTTACAAAAGGAACTTGAACACTATGATTGTGTACTATATGAGATGGTGGCTAGTCGAGAGAGTTTAGAGCAGCGTAGATATGCTGTAGCTAAGAAGAGGCTTAAATCCTCACGTGCAAGAGGATTTAGCATTATTGGGTTTATACAGAGACAGATGGCTCAAATACTAACGCTCGACTTCCAACTAGATTGTCTTGATTATCAGACAGAAAATTGGTACCATGCTGACTTAGATTTTGAGACCTTCAAATTGCTTCAGGTATAATTCCTTATCCTTTTGGTGCTTACATGATTATCAAGGCCTCAATGCTGATTTGTTTTAACCTGATCATCCTCCTATCAGAACTTTCGTTCTCGGTAAAATTTGAAATTAATAATGTTCCATCAATGTTGGTGTAGTAGATTATGAAGTAAGCTTAAAATTACCGATGTTCAAACCTGGTATCTAACAAAACTTTATTCCAAAATTTCATTCTTCAGCTAGAAAGAGGCGAAAGCTTCTTTACATTTGCAAGAGACATGACTATAAAATCTACAAAAGCAATGATGCAACCGACAATTCCTGAAAATCTTGACCCTTGGAGATCCAAGCTCTTATGGGCGTCCCGTGTTCTTCCTATGCCGCTTGTGGGCCTTCTTATTATTGGAGGCATTTGCACTGATGGTGGAGGTCAGGTAACCGAATACCCCGAGCTGGATGCTTTATCCAGGCTTGATTTTGGTGCTGCAATGAAATTGTTCCTGGCAAAGCGCCTTACATCTGAGTAAGTATCTATTATTACTCCATATTATTTTGTTTCGCATAGCTACGATTCATAAGAATCTAGAGGATTATTATGAGGATCATTATTAAATCATCGACTTCTTACATAATGTGTATGAAGAATATGTAGACTGTTTTGGGTGCTTGATCTTAAAACCATATGTTCCACAGTATAGGCCTAGATTCTGGAGAGAGGATAATTCAGAAGCAACTATTATACTTTCTACGCTCCATTTGTTTGTATATGTACTCCGTTTGTGGGCATTTTCAGTCTAGTGTATACGTTTCGTTATTTAGTACTCCGTTAGTTTTAAGCATTATACTGCCATTTTCCTCTTAACCCCACACTTCTTCCTGCCTTTACCTCTCTCCCCATCAACACAGCAGCTACCTCCCAGTTAGCCACCATAAAGCCACCACTCCATTTGCCAGCAGTACCATTCAATGCACCCACCTACAACCAACTGCCAGTCAGCCCGCTACCTTTAACCCCCTACCACGCAACCAACCACTATAACTCAATCCACCCACCTACAATCAACCGTTCGGCCACGAACTAAATTAAGAGCTGCCACCCAGGAGCAGAGATCCATCTGTGGTCGTGGACGTCAAAAGGGGGCTGGTATGTGATCTGGGATACATGGTGCATGGTTGGGTGGTGAAGGTTAGTGGTTTGTGGGCCTGAAATGGTGGACAAATGGTCGTGTGACAGCTACTGAGGTCAAATGCGATAGTCTTTGACGCAGTGGTTCCTAATGGTGGTCAATGTACAACCACCGTTGCACATCACCTCCTTTTCATCAACATTGGACTGCACAGTAGTGAGAGGTGTGAGTATAGGGTAAATGTGGTCACTGGCAACTACCAATCTATTCTTGAGTCAGGGTAGGCGTGGAGAAGTGATATGGGGTGAGAAGAGATGGTGATAGACTGGTGGTTGGGGAATGAGGGGCTGACGATGGTGTTTGGTGTTTGGGATTGAGGGCAGTTTAGGCTAACATTGGTGTAAAGTATATAATAATTTTATTTCTCAAGTGCCACTGAAAGCATACAAAAGAGTGCAAATGAGGGACTATCGGAAAATTAAGTGATATTTGATGTCCAGAGTTAGACTCCAGACTTCTAATATTCTATCACTTTTAACTGCCAGGAGTATGGTTAAGCAGCTTGAGAAATGTTCTTTGGTTAGATTTCTGGGTTGGGAAAAGTGATCTTGTTTTGTTTATTGGATATTCGGATGCTTTTATGCAGAACAAAAATATAAGGAAATTTGGGATTAAGTCATCTAGCTCATAATTGTGTCTTATCTTGGCAATAGGCTATGTTGGTTTCCTCTTGAAAACTGTCGCTTCACCATCAGTTATGTCTTTGCAGTATGGCTTCGAAACTAATTAAGGAATTCTGATTGGGAAGTCTTGCCATGTGTACATTTTTGTTAATTTTTCTCATGTTGCCTATCAGTTCTTACACATGATGTCTTTTAAAATGGAATGTGGGAAGTAATGAAGGTTGTGTGACCTGTGTCTTAAGAAAATTAATGGAAGAGGAGAAGAACCACTTGACCCATACTAGCCCGCACTTTTAATCACTCTAGAGTCTAGAACATCGAATCTGTAATGACTCGAAACAGTGTACCCTTAATTATCAAATCTGACGGTTAAACCTGATCAGAATGATCCGACCTAAATTTGACCTGATTATCCATTTGCTAGGTGTATTTGAGGGGATCCTTTGGAGTAACACTGTAGTATGTCACACATTGCATGAACTAAGAGCACCCAGTGTTCGCCGAATGAAGTTGCCAATCAAAATATAGAGATCAATTCTGGTATGACCATTTGAATGCCAAACAAAGCCTTGGCAGAACCTTTCAAGGGTTGAGATAATGACATATATTCGACGCTCTTTGACTTGATAACTTTCCTCATAACAGTAACTGGTAAACCGTAGAATAAGATCCCAAAGATGTCAGGTAAATATTCCCCAAACGATATGGATTACCCATCATGGTTATAGAATTAGAAAAGTGGGAGGCAAGTTGAAGCAAGCACGAGCTCATAATTATCTCGAGGTCAAGCCAGACAAATGCCCTTTTATTACTTTGGTTAGTCTATGAAGCCTAAACTGTATTCATAATAACCCAGACTATGTGGGTGTACAATCGAGAGAGAATATAAGGAAGTTCATTATCTGAGTGATGCAAAGGCGAAAAACCCCTCCATTAGTTTGTTCTACAGGATTTTTGAAATTGGCTGTGCTGGGAAACCAACGGAATCAGTCAAACTGCCAGTCGTTACTGCCTGAGGATGACACTCAAGGAGTTGTGACAGTGAGAAACCTGTCAAATGAGAATTATGTATAGTTCCACCATCCCAAAGTAGAAGCCCTATTTTAACTTTGGTGGTTGGTCAATGACCACATTGCCTGCTAATTTTCCAAATATACCAACAATTATTTTTATGTTGGTTTTCTAACAAGTGGTCGTTAAAGTAAATTGTGAGAAAATTTCGCTTAACTTGACACTGTTTCACCATCAAAATCAAATGGAGACAATCTAAATGTGATGGAGTATTACTTTGTAAACTTGGAAGTAAAAAAGATAAGCAAATTAATGTGGGCTTTTAATTCTGAACAAGCCTCAGGCCTGTGAGAGGCTCCTGTTTTTTTGTTGTTTTTTTCTAGCTCATATTTCTCACACCCAGATCCAAAATTGTTCCAATGTGAAGGTTCACCCAAGTGACAGCAGATGTGGAGGAAAAGTCGGTCATCATTGGTGAGAGAAATAGGGCAGCAACAGAAGCGCTTCAAAGAGCAATTGATGAAGGACATAACAAGATAGCCATACTCTATGGAGGTGGGCACATGCCGGATCTTGGGAGACGATTAAGGGTTGACTTTGACCTCGTGCCGTCTCAAGTTCAATGGATTACTGCATGGTCAATAAGGAAGCGGGATTTTAGGAACAACTCGTTCCCATTTCTAAAGACCATGGCTGAAATCTCAGGTTGGCCATTGAACAGGTACCAAACATTGGCACTTCTTATATTCTCGTCAGTGCTTGCCGTAGATCTTTGGTTTTGGGAGCTATTTTTCGGGACTGCAGCTAATTGGGTCTCTCAAGTTGCATCAGATACTGCTCTGTATTTCAGCAATTGACCATCAAGTAAATGTTCATGGTGAAAGGTTCTGTATATGCATTTGTAAATAATGCTGTAAATTTTCAGAACATAACTTGTTAAATCCCAAGTGTACACAAATAGCATTGATTATTAACCAAAAAAGTCTGTATCTGCGGAACACCATCGAGTGGGTGCAGTTATACGCATTTGTTTGAGACGACGGGTGATAAGAAAATCAGTGAACTGGAATAGTGATACAATGCTCGGAGTAATTTTCTTTTTTTACCCGTGCTTAGTTTGATATTATATGCAGTTTGATGCGTCCACATCTATCTAAACCACATTTCCACCAGCTAAAAGTAAGATTAAACTAGTGTGTTATCCGTGAAAAATTTCACGGGTTGTTCAATTTTAGTTTTATATAAAATATTATGAAGCCACTATCGTTTGGAGAGAATACGTTAAGAGACTGGAAATTAGTTAGTATACTAATAGGCGTAAGAAACTAAAATAACACGTTACACATTGAAATGTGTGTCTAAGAAAAGTATGATACCCGTGATTATTTTAGATTATTCGTTCAGAGTCCGAAAGTTAATCTATTTATTAATAGGTGGACAAAAGTATGAACAACATAGAGTACGTAAAGTAGTCAATTGTCCACCGATGAATATAGTTATACTAAACGCAGAAACCCGTATAAACTCGACCCTTACGATAAATGTAGAAATCCGTATAAACCCGGCCCCTATAAACCCAACCCTTATACACCCAACCGTAATCCTCAAATTACTCTTTAAATCCAAAAAAGAAAAATCTATTAGTTGAGGAATGAAGGCCTTCCTCGCCAACTATTTGATATTGATCGATTATCATCAATTGTAGTTAGTTGGCATCTTCGTCATGTAAGAATACTGAAAAATAATGTCCGTCAAACAGTCAAACTCTCTGTCATATTAATCTCCCCAATTTCTCCATCTTATCGAAGAACTGCATCGTCTTCAACGACTGCCGCATCATCAACGCCATTGAAATCGGAAACCCGAACGCCACCACGCTTACACTCATCCTCAACACATCATTCCCAATTGGAGAATTCCATGCCATGTAACCTCAGAGAGATAGCTGAACCAAAGCTAATGCCGCCATTGATTTGCTGACGTCGTACATGCTCTTCATTGTTGATTCTGTTACTTCTCTTGATTCTTTCGCGACTTCCGACATGTCTCTTTCTACTGTCGGACCTTCGATTTCCTGGTGTTTCATTGAGTAATTGCGAGTCTGTTGATCCCATGTTCGTACCCTAACCCTAATTTCCCCAATTTTTCCCCAAATTGATTGATTTCCGTCGCCGATTCGAGGATGAATGAGGAAGGATTTTGATCGGATGTTCGACCACGGAGTGGTGGTGGTTGCCGATTTGGCCGTTGTGGAAACCGCCAAATCGACAAAAAAAATGGAGCAAATACAAAAGAGGCGATTAATTATATGGACAGATTAACTTACCGATTCGCTGAACTGATTAGGTGAAGTACTTGCTAAATTATGAGTTGCAAAAGTAAAGTTGAAGAAATGAGGAAGGTGGACATTAATGGCGAGTTTGAATGAAGAGGAGGGTGGGTGACTGATAATGAAAGCAAGTGGAAGGAAGAGAAAGTAAGTAATAACTGTAATAAATGAAAGGGTGACAGGAAGGTGGACGGGTTATTCAGGTAACCCGTCACCCATACCATTGTTGTTAAGTTGTTTCCATCCATTGTGTTATTATCAGATTTATTGTAATTGTATTATTATTGGAACACGCCCTATAGTCGTTATTATTTCCATTAAATAACCCAATAAAATAATTTGCCCTAAAACAAAATATCAATTGAAGAACAATAGTAAAGAATCTTAGAAAACCGTAAAAAAACCATCAAAATGACATGAATTTTAGTAGCAGAAGAGTTCCGAAGACGGTGAAAAAGGCGGCGATCTCGCTCCAACCTAGTTTGCTCCAGAAGCTTCTGCCTATCTCGTTCCTGAATTGCATTCAACAATTACCAACCAAAACAAAAAAAATCAAAGATAGAAAGCATAAAGGGGTTGAATTAATTTAGGTGGGGTTTGATTATTACCTTGATAGATACCCTAAAAAAGAAGGAATTGGATTATGAACTTATGATCATAGCAAACTTAAAAAAAAAAATATGCAACTAAGTAAATGTGAAGTGAGTAGTGAAACCTGTTGTTCAAAATTTGGCATTGGCATTGAAGCATTTCCTTCCACATCTTTCACTACTGCTATATTCATCTTTATTGAACTTTCTAAGAGCAATTCCATCCATAAAATTTGATCCATTCTTGGTGGAGGATGAACAATTTTAGCTATTCCATCCATAAAAAAATTATCCTTCCTCAAGAATAATTCATTCTCATCTGAGTGAACAAGAAACTGAAGAAGAGTAGCAGTGGGACCCGCATGGAGTAAATGCAGTTTTTTAATATTTTTTTTTTTGTTTTTTCGCACCAAAACGACGCCGTTTTGGCATGAATTATACTCAAAACGCATCACCTACTGCACACCTATTCAACTTTTTCAGAACCAATAAATGATTGACACGTGGCAGACTTGATGTTGAATTAATTCACCACCAACGGATATGTGTACTTTTTATTTACCCACATTACACTTCATATTTATTACTCATCAGTAACTTTGTATTATATATATATTATATATATATATATATATTATTATTATTATTATTATTATTATTATTATTATTATCTATAAATATAACTCCAATTTTTTAAACCTTTACAATTACTCCCTACACTTCGTACATCTTTAATATTTTTACCTTTCAAAAAATTACAATTCATTCTTTATAATTTTAATGGATAAAAATAATAACAAAAATATTAATAGTAGTAATACTAATTTTAATTATAATGATCCATCATATTTTGCGTATCTTAATTATATGCAAAATAATAATTATCCCCCACCAAATTTTGTTCCACATCCAAGTTATCAACCCACTCAAGTTCCATTTCATACTAATTATCTACACCTAAACTTTAATTCGCCTTCGTCATTTCCTAATTCCGTTGATTATTCACGAAATCACAATAACCACCCTTCCGAGCCTTTGAGAAGGTCATTATTTGGTGATGAAAATCCAAATTTATTTTCTCAAGAGACAGTCAACTATGAAAAATCTCCGGTCGATTTGTCAAATAATGAAGACAACATTGACGATCTTGAAATCGTCGGTGAAACTCAATATTCTATGGACATTTCTTCCGCAACACGCACCACGGAGTTTGCGACGAGAAAAGGAAAGACGAAAGATACACCACAAAGCTTAACAAAAACGAAGGCCCAATGGAACGATCACGAAGATGCCGCTCTTATTTCTGCGTATGTCCGCATTTCTACTGATCCTGTTATTGGTTGCAACCAAAAGAAAGATAAATTTTGGGCAAGGGTGAAGAAGAAGTACGACAAGGCTCAATGTGTCAATGAAGCTAACCTACGTCCCCGGGAAATTGGTATGTTGACAAATCGGTGGTACAGGGTTTCCGCTGGGGTGTTAAGATGGATCGGTTATTTTGAGAAAGCGAAAAGTAGGCTTTCGAGTGGCATGTGTGATGAGGATGCGTATGCCGATGCTCGTAGATTATGTGGAAACACATATACATACGAAAATCAGTGGCATCTACTAAAAAAATTTCCGAGGTGGGAAGAACATTTGGCGCCTACTCTAAAGGTTCAACTCTCTAACGCCGCCACCACCCCTAATGTCACCCCCTTCGATAGTAGCGCAAAACGTAGTAGAGGCGACGATTTAGAAACGGATGCATCAATGGCCGAGGGTGGAAGTAGTCAACGCCCGATGGGTGTAAAAGCGGCTAAGAAAAATAAGGGAAAAGCTCGTCTCGTAAATGAGGAGGTCGTCTCGGTTGTTAGTGACCGATTAGGGCAGTTCATTGACGGGATGTCGAAATCGGAAATTCGAAAAAACCGAAGGGATGCGGCGATTGAGAAAGACTTGGCATGGAAGAGAAAACTAATGTTGTTTGAAACGTTGAGACAAATACAGAACCCGACTCCGGAAGATATAGAAATGTTGGCTAAAGCTCGTCAAGATGTTGCCGATAATATCTAGTTTTAATTTTAGCCTATATATTTGGTATTTGTTATTTTTAGATGTCGCAGATTTTATTACGTTGTGTTTAATATTTATTTTTATTTAGTTTTATTGTAAGGTTATGTAGTTTTATTTACGTTTTAATATGTAATCTTGTAGTTCGTTGTATAATTAACGTATTTCATTTCTTATTATGAACTAACGTGTCATTTTATTATCAAGGAGAAAAGGCTACATTTTGTATTCAGGAATTACCGTTCACATTTTGTAGTAACGTAGTAACAGTCACAATTTTAAATGATGGACAACCGTGACATTTATGAATTTAAAATTTACCGTCGTTTTTCAAATTCTGAAAATGACGGTAACATTTCCGAATTTGAAAATCACCGTCAAATTTTTAAACACTGTGGAAATTAAGAATGGGCACGTTTTTTAATTAAATTTTACTAGTGACATTTCCGAATTTGAAATTTACCGTCATTTTTCAAATTGTGAAAATAACGGGCACTTTTTTGAATTTGAATGGTCACAGTCACGTTTCCCAGCACTGAAAAAATGGTCACGTTTTTTAATTAGATTTAAATGGTGACATTTCCGAATTTGAAATTTACTATCATTTTTCAAATTTTGAAAATAACGGTCACATTTTCGAATTTGAATGATGACCTTATAAAAATTCCTCTATATATAGAATTACTTGTTTTAGTATTCATTTAATCCCAACATCAAATAATATTTAATTTACATAACTACACCAATTATTACAAAATTTTCAAAATGTCGTCATCTTCCTCTCCCACTTCACAAGATTCTTCTGATTTCGAGCGTGAGTGTTACAAACTCGGCGCCGAGGCTCTTCAAGTCATGCTTGATGTGGCTACTCAAAATACGAGCGGTAAGAGAAAATTAGGCTACAAAAAAAAAATATCGAAAGAAATCGAGAGGAGGGGTATAATCAAATTTACAAAGATTATTTTGCCCTGCAACCAACCTACCCCGATAATATATTTCGCCGAAGATTTCGTATGCACAAACATTTATTTCTCCGGGTTGTCGAAGGCGTCAAGGCACACAGTGATTTTTTCCAATCAAGGCCGGATGGGAGTGGAAGACCAGACATCTCAGCTTTACAAAAATGCACTGCAGCGATTCGGTTATTAGCTTACGGAGAGGGAGCGGATCGGGTTGATGAGTATTTGAGACTCAGTTCAACTACAACGGCGTTGTCGCTACAACACTTTAAGGACGCTGTTATCTCTCAATTTGGTGATGTCTACATGAGAAGCCCCACTCCAGAGGATCTCCGCCAAATTTTACAAGTGAATAAGAGGAGGGGATTTCCGGGTATGATTGGCTCTATCGATTGTATGCATTGGACTTGGCAAAATTGTCCACATGCATGGAGGGTATGTATCAAGGTAGGAGTGGAAAACCTAGTGTCGTTCTGGAAGCGGTAGCCACAAGATCTATGGATCTGGCACGCTTTTTTCGGTCTCCCTGGTACTTGTAACGACTTAACGGTTCTCTATCGATCCCCAATTTTTGATGATCTTTTAAATGGGAGAGCTCCGTCGGTTAAGTATGCAGTTAATGGTCGTGAACACAAAACCTGCTACTATCTTACCGACGGTATATATCCGAATTGGTCAGCATTTGTGAAATCATTCCCATTACCACAAACACCGAAAGAGAGGTTGTTTGCACAAAGGCAAGAGGCGGTTAGGAAAGACGTTGAACGTGCATTTGGTGTATTACAAGCAAGATATGCGATTCTTCGTTACCCGGCAAAGACCTGGGATGCTAATATTCTGAGCAAAATTATGAAGACGTGCATTATACTTCACAATATGATTGTGGAGGATGAACGACATACATATGCTAACTATAAGGATCCATCAGAATTTCAGAACAATGTTGAAGAAGAAGAATGTAGTGTTCAAGCCTCGGAACACGATATGTCCTATGTGAATGAAATAGCGCAATACATCGCTAATCGAACCAATTTAGAGGCCAGTTCAGATAATCAATCTCTTAGAGATGACCTCATCGAACATATCTGGCGCATGTTTGAAGGTCAGGCTCCAGAAGACAGCGATTGAATTTAGATTTTTATAAAGATTAAAATATCAATAGTACTTATGTATCCCTAATTTCGTGCGACACGTTTGAAATGCGTTTAATATGTATTAGCAAGTATGTGGTATTTTATTTCGTCCTATAATTAATTGTTTCGAACAAAAATGAAAGTATGTATTATATTATTTCGTATTTATAATTAAGTTTATCAACAATTAATGTAATGTATTTTTATTTATGTGTGCTAGTAACGTTTAATCGTCGTTTTATGAATCTAAAAATTATTTCTCTTCTTAGTTTCCTAATTATTTGATTCGAAACTTATTAATGCGATATTATAAATAAAAAAATTCTTCTTTAAAAAAAATACATTAAAATAGTGTTTACATTAATGCAAAAATATAACAGGGAAAATACGTTTACAAAAATAACGTTAATTTGTAATTAAAATATGTGAAATTTACGAAAATTATTTAAATTATTGATATCAAAATAAAATAGAGAAATGTAAAAATGATTGAGTGGGGTAATGTAAATGAGGTGAAAAGTGTTGGGACCCACCGAAGAATAAAAATCTCATTCTTGGATGGAGGAGTTTTTTCAGGATAGAAAAATTATTATAGATATGATGAGGTGGAAGGAGTGGGTCCTACCCAAGAACGGAAAAACCATTCATGGGTAGGCATGCTCTAAGATCACAAGGAAACTGAGAAATGAGAATTATGAAGGGAAAAACCCCAAATCTCGACAAACCTAGATGGGTAGATGTGAAATTTTGATTATTAGATGGGTAGATAAACTATAAAGCATGGTTTATATTACCGATGCTTTTAATTATTCAAATTGGGGAAAAGTGCTTTAGCATTATTCAAGATATTGACTGCCTACAACTATTTTCGAGAGGGATTACGGATATTGACATAGAGTATTGATGAGAAATAGCAATTAATAAGATCGATTAAATTGGTGATGCATTTTCGAGAAGGATGAATTGAATGATGAATTGAAAGATGGTGAAGATGCCTCGTGAAACGTTGAAGTGCAATGAAGAATTTAGTAGATCAAGAACAATAATTATGGTGCTTTGTGAACTGCGTTTGCCTTGTTTATTCTTCGTAAAAGACTACTATATTTTTTCTACAAACTTTTCACAAATTTATGTCTTGGATCAGTGGTTTGTTCACATGGGATAGAATCTGGAGGTCGCGGGTTCGATTCTTGTTTTTGGGAGGAGATTTTGGGCTAATTTGAGGCATTTAGTTTGAATGCACACAACATTGCGTTCACATTAGATGGAAAGTGGAAAGTATAAAAATTGAGGCCTATTTCAAAATAGGAGCTTCACATGTTCTTAAAAATTGGGAAGTGGTTCCTGTTTTAATATAAAGAGGATAAGGTACATTAATGAGGCTTGTGACGACATGAGCATTAGATCAGGATAGCTCGGATTGACGAAAACCATGTGGAGCATGAGAAGACGCCTTCCATAAAAAATGGTAATCTATCTTTTACAAGAGTACATAATGCATAATTAAAGTATGAATTAATTCGGTTATGAACCGCTTTAATTTGACCCTTATTGAAATTAATTGAAGTTACTAGTTTAATTAAGCTTTTAACATAGTGACGATACGACTTGGTCGGAATGAACTCGATGTACGTTATGAACGTATTGAATTATTTAGGTATGAACTGTTTAATTCGACTTCCAATTGTGTTGTGTGGATCTAATTGGGTGAAGTATCGATTAGGAAAACGAGATTTGAGTAGAAAAGTTCTATACGATTTAATCAAATTGATTCGATTTGTAGGCCCAAATGATCGGAGGATTAGGTTTCGAGTTAAGAACTTGGGAATAGCGAATCAAGGATTCGAGAGGCTAATTGTTAAACTAGAAGAATTAGAAAATTTAAAGGTTCGAATAATCGATTTTTGGTTTATTTCGTAAACATGGTCAATTATGAATTCTTTTAATTGTCGAGGGATAGAGGGTATTTATAGGTGTTTTTAGGTTAAAATCCACACTTAGGCATGTGCCACCATGCGACCTGGGCTTGAGGTGCATGGGCCGACGTGACCCAGTTCTGGAATGCAGGGGCTCAGGCGTTTCAATGGTTTGGCGCCGCAACTTGCAAAAGTTTCCTAATCGGAGAGATGCGGGATCTTAAGATATTTTCGGGGGTTGCTTGAGCGTCAAGTCGTCAACCTTCGTGTATTAGGCCTCGGGTTTGACTTTCAAGGTTCAACACAGTTTAACTCGTTAACTCGTGTTTGACTTTACATTCTGGGATCGATTCGGGACCCCGAAGCCGGAATTGACTCCAATTAGTGTAGACGTGACCGTAACGACTCGACTAAGACAATGCAGATGTTGAATTAATATTTTCGAGTAGTATTTTGATCCGAACTATAGAAAAATCATCTGAAACATCATAAAATCGCATCGTGTTGTAGTCCGATCATCATCGGGTGTTGGCCGGCAGCTCGAGTAGACACCATGTACAAATCAGGTACAATTTCTTTCTTGCACGTGGTGATATCTTTCTATTATGGATACAATTTAAGTATGAGGACATTTTCAAATATTGTGTCCGTTGTGGTAAGGTGGGACACAAAGCTATTCATTGTCGTGAGAGATATTCAAGTATCATTGATTGTATTAATGTATCTCTTGATCAAGCATCCTCAAAGGGGTTTCCTATCTTTGAATCAACTAGTCCTCATGCTATAATTAATTTGTATTTTCATATCATACCATCATCTACCAGGTATTTAACTTCCAATATCAGAATGGGTCATAATGCAAATCGCTCTGCGCCTGCTGATTTCTTTCTTGTAAGCGTTGTGGATTTTGTGTTGGGTATTCTCCTTGGTGACCGGGCAAGTGGAACCAAGCATGAGATTCTTGGTTAGTGCTCAACCCTTTGAGCGACTTGTCTATTCCTTATCTAACAATCCATCCTCACCTTATGCGGGTGTCCAGGAGAACTCAATCCCTTCAACCCATATAGAAACAAAATAATGGTATCAATCATGATATCGCTGGTTCCTCGAATATATTGGGGGTCGGGAACTAAATCAACAAGGTCCTTATGGGTTTATGTATGAAAGAATGGTTGCCCTGAGGCGACCCTTATAATATGGTAAATGAACATGTAGAAGTGCTAAATGACCCGGATATTATCTGTCAACAAGATATTAGATTCAGAATATAGGATGATGTTGTTTTTGCCAAGGAGTTAGATGAATCTTGGGGATGGGGGTAAACCTTTGCCATCCTTGCAGGTATGCCAGGTGAGGTACCTCATGCACCCCGTAACTCTCCTACAAATTTTGGTAAAACTAATCCTAAGGCTTCTTCTTTCTCCAACTCCGCTGTCAACAATCCACCCAATAATCATTCTCATATGCCTATTGCTACCGCTGCTACTGGTGGTTGGGTAATTGATATTAGCTCTGACTCTGATGCTTCCATTTTCTCCACTCTAGAATGACTTTTTTAGGACCTCTTGGTTTTGATGATCACTTTGAAAGCTTTAGCGATGTTTTGGATATCATGAACTCTAGTGATGAAGCCCACTCCTTACCACTCTCCCCTGCTGGAGCAGTGGCCCTGAATCCAGACTCTAATGATACCCTTCCGAACAATGCAGGCCCGTCGTCTCTACACGAGGATTTTATGTCAAGAAATATTAATTTTTCAATGAATTTTGATGATCTTGATCTGGCCAAAGCGCATAGGAGGATTACTGAACTAGAACAGGCTGGATAATTTCCTTCAATGAATACTTATGTTGTGTTGCTTCCTTATGCTACCTCAGAGGGTCAGTCTCTCAAATAGGGAGACCCTAATGTTCTCATGCTGGCTACGTCTATCTCGGTTAGTAGACTATCAATGCTCACCCATCCTTATGGCCGTGAGTTCTGCCAGTATGGAACCATATTTTGCTTCCAGGGAGTCTATCACTACTTCTCTTCCAATGCGCAAAAGGAAGGGCTTTCACTGATCCTAGACTTTGTGATCTACTTGGGTATGTCCTTAGTTCTAAAAAAGAGGGAAAGAAATACCTCCTCAACATTAGTAAGAAGCCACGACAAGATGAGGTTGAGAGTGCTGAAGGGTTTAGAATCTCGGTTCGTGAGCTATTTGTGGATGACTCTGAAGAAGCTGATGATTGTGATGTTGGGTTTGCGGAGGTTGACCATGATCAACCTTCTTTGGGGCCATGATTGGCATTATTTTGAATTGTAGAGGATTCAATGACCCGCTCGACCCTACAATAGGAAGGTTAAGAGCAATTATTGTTGTTGTTGTTATTATTATTATTATTATTATTATTATTATTATTATTATTATTATATATATATATATATTTTTTATTATACACTGGAGCTTTCATTAATAACGAAACAAATTACAAGAAGTTAGTGGGTAGCCGAGATACTATCTGGGCACCCACTCCCTTAGCGATAGAAAAACTAAGGCGAGTAAAAATAAAAGGCGAGATATTATTATTATTATTATTATTATTATTATTATTATTATTATTAGCAGCAGCAGCAGCAGCAGCTGCTATAAGTATCAAGTATGACTTTGTTTTTCTTGTGGAAACAAAATGTAGCTCGTCGGATGTATCTAAGTTAGGTCGCTCCTTTGGAGTTAGTAATGGTATTGGGGTGGATTCTGTTGGGAGTAGTGGGGGAGTGTGGCTAGGGTGGAAAACAGCCACACATTTTGATCATGTCTTCTGTTGTACCAACTTCATCATATTAAGAATTAAGTCATGTGGTTTGATGTGATATTTGTGTTGCATCTTTGGTCATTCGAATGTAAATAGTAGAACGAGTGTATGGGAAAAGTTGGGTCAAAGGTTAAACAACTTCAAACATCCATACATCCACGTGGGTGACTTCAATCAAGTGGATATGTATGATGATAAAGCAAGTAAATGATGCAGAGTAATTGAAGGGATGAAGCAGTTCGTGGAATGGAAAATGGAACATCAACTCCATGATATGCCCTTCAAAGGTTCAAAATCTACCTGGTGCAACAACGGTAAAGGTGTTAGTACGGTTTATGAACAACTTGACAAACCTTATTGTGGACATGACGTAGGTCCACCCCGATGCGGCCACGCGCAGGTTTGGGTAGGCGAATGAATCTCGTGGTAAGATTGATCTCGGGTTCAAAATTTAAGTCAAAGTTGGAGTCGCCACCGAATTTATGGGAATTCGGACCTATTCGAGCCCACTCTATGTGTAGACACCCGCATTTGACTGCCAGGTGTCTATGGTAGTTTTCAAAAAACACCCGATGATGATCGGACGCTAACGTGTTCCTATGCGCTCGGATACGGGCTCAAATCCATTAATTGCTGGCTAACACACTTACGGAGTACAAATCTCACAAAATCAACCTTGAATCCAGGCCCAGTGGATCATTCTGAGTCAAACAAGACTAATTTGGGTCAAAACCGACACCGGAAATAAAACCGACTTTTAGCGACCGGATTAAAACCCGGTCAAAGCCGTTTCCGAGTAGCTCACCCACGGTCCACCTCCAAACGGGCCATCAAATCAAGTCCGTCAAGGCACAAAACCCTAAACACCAAGGTGCCCTTGCCTTTGCCTATATAAGCAACCCCATGCAACACACAAAAACAACTTTTGACAACCCTAATCACTTCTACACACAACTTTTTTGCAACTTTTTACACACCTCTTACAAACCCTAACTTCTACAAACCCTAGAGCAACCATACACACACATACTACGTCTTTTACAAACCCTAATCAAACCCTAGCAATTCTACACTAGCAAAAACCCTAAACCTAGTTTTAGGAATCAATCTCGAGCCACCACAACTTAACCTACATAAAACCTCGAAGACTCTTGTGTTAAAGCCACGGTTACGAGTCCGCACCGAGACAAGAACATGTAGGTTGAGGGTGTCAAAACCCTCTCTTTTCTTCCCTTTCTCTCTTCATCGTCCGTCTCCTTTTTCTCCATCTTTTTTTTTCGTTTTTTTATTCATTTCGTTCGTTGCGCCATAATATCGATAGTACTACTAATATCAAAGCATTAAAATATTTATCGATTTGTGTCGAATAAGAAGGATACCGGGATAAGGAAAACCGCATATACAAGTGTACTGCACACGCGTCGTCGGTCGCTTATCCCGATACCCCGACTATTTGATTATTGAGATAAATTAACCTAAACAATAATTCGTTTTCTTAATTTTTGTAGTGATCATCATCATCGATTTTGCATTCATCAATTTTTAAAACCAATTTTAATAAGGGTCGAAACCCGTTGACACGGATCCGACATCACAATTCCTAGGGATTTATTTCGATGTCGGAGAAGTCGAGGGAATCAAGTTTTTATTCAAAGTAAAGCGTCGATTTTAGATTCGATACCAATTTCATGATTGAATATCGAATCTAACAATCAAGTCATATGAATTAATTAACGTGATTTGTTCGTATCACGATAATTAATTTAAAGCGACTAAAATTAATTTATCTTTTTTTTTTATTTCACTCTAATATCCCATATCGATTCAATAATCGAATACAGGATACGATGAGTATTCAAATTTAGAATCGGGTATAAATTCAACAATATTTATATTCGGTTTAACAAAATCAACAATTTATAAAAAACCCGATTCGAGCATAGGTTATTCAATACTTATGCTCAATCCGGTAAAACCGTTAATTCATCAAAAATTTAAAGCAATTTCAAAAATCAGTATAAAATTGCAAGCGAATTACAATTCGTACAGATTCCACTCGATCGAGTGACATCACAAAATCGAGTCATAATGCATGTGACGACCACCACTCGGTCGAGTCTCACAGTGACTCGATCGAGTGGCCACGTACTCGACCGAGTTGGTCAGTAACTCGGCCGAGTACAGTTTGTAGCGCAAAACAGAATCGTCTTTTACAAGTCCACTCGATCGAGTCCATCGACCACTCGATCGAGTGACCCGTAACGATTAACACAATAAATCGTACATCATTCTATTTTCAAAACTCGGTAGTAATTTATGATTCATGTCAACACGTGTTTAGTCAATCATGTGTATTACTACCTTTTCAAAACATGCATCTCATATTCGCATCCTTTTCATCGCATCTCATATTTGCACAAACCGTTATTATTCGTTAAATCATTACATCGTTACTAACGCGTTTGTTATTTCTTTTGTCAATTTAACTTTTTGTTCGTTTATTGTACTAAATGAACCCACATGCTAAAATTCCACTTTGACGTAGAATTAATTGCATTAAATTGACATAGAAACCCACTTTTCAATTTCATTCACATGCCTAGGAAACAATGTTTGCATAAGCATTTTTCCCGTTTTACTAGCACGCGTATTGGAAAGTCATTCGAATTCTTAGTAGAGGCCGCTAATGTGCGGGCGGGGTTGGGTGTCCTTTGTGGGCTTCCCAACACGTACCCTCACCCCTTACTCAGAACCTCGGTTTCCGGATGCCCGAAACCGTTGGCGCACGAGAGTCATTCAATACACAATATCCGGTAATGTTGGTATCGGTATCACAATGCAAAGGGACGAGCCCAATAAACTCTGACATCGGAAATGGGCCGTATTTTGTATACGGACCACTACGACATAGAGTGGGCTCGAATGGTTCCGAATAATCACAAAATTCGGTGGCGACTTCACATAGACCTAAATTTCAATTCGATCCATTCTCATATGGAGATTCATTCGCCTACCCAAACCCGCGCGTGGCCGCGTCGGGGTGGACCTATGTCATGTCCACACTATGTCGTCATGGACCGTACACAAAGTATGGTCCATTTCGATTTCAGAGCTTATGGGGCTCGTCCCTTTGCATTGCAATACCGATACCATCTGCACCGGTTATCGTGTATAGAATGACTCTCGTGCGCCAACGGTTTCGGACGTCCGGAAACCGAGGTTCTGAGTAAGGGGTGAGGGTACGTGTTGGGAAGCCCACTAAGGACACCCAACCCCGCCCGCACATAGCGGCCTCTACTAGGACATCGTTCGTGTTCGTGTACGCGCGCTAGTAAAATGACTAAATGATATGCAAACAGCGTTTTTTGCTAAGGATGCGAATTTCATGTTAACTACGTCATTTAATGCATCTAATTATTGTCGAAGTTGTTTAGCATGCGAGGTTCATTTATAAAGCAATAAGCAACGAAATAAACAAAACTCCTAAATATGTACAAAATACACGGGCGGAAATACAACCCGGCCAATACAAAAATTACAAACGATAATAAAACGGAATTAATAGAAAATACAAAACGATAAATAATAGCTAGAGACGGACCCATTATAAACTAGACCGTAAGTTAGATAGATGGACAAACTTCGATTAAATACACATTATATTGTGTATTAAGCGAAGGACGGTGACATAGGACCTAGGCGTAATACTAACCCGATCCCGAATCTCAATGCCTTGTCCCGACCTATCACATCGAAAAATGGTGTCTAGATTGGTCATATATCGGACACGACTAAAGAGTTGTCGATATAAAAATAATCGTGAAAGACTTCGATCAAAGTCGTAAAGTGTAGTGATATGCATGGGCTTTGAAAAATAGAATTATGTGATTGACTTTACACGTGATGACTAAATTCGTAAAAAAAGACGAGGCTCGAATGATGCATTAAAGCTCTCGGTTATTGTGGGCTACAGGACCCACTCGATCGAGTCATGACATGGACTCGGTCGAGTGTGCCTTTAAGGTGGCTACTGCCCGGTTTTTGGGGTGCTACTCGATCGAGTGGTCTATGGCACTCGGTCGAGTGTCCCTTGTACGAGGCATGGCTCGTTTCGTTTTTGATTTATTTAAAGTCGATGGCCGACCGAGTTGAATAAAAATATTGCATTATCGAAATTCAACTCGGTTCTCGGTGCCATAATCGTGTACTATACGATTATGCCGTCATCGGGGTAATATGAAAATATGCTATTATGGGATTGAAAAATTTGAATAATGACGAAATTGGAGTCCTCCGCGTCACGACATCGATACTAATCCTAACGGATTATGTGATGTCGGTTTTCGCATCAACGGATTTCGCACTAATCTTAGAAATGGAGTCTTACACGTTCAACTACGAACGACCATGATCTCGTTATGCCCTTGAGTACATTGGGGCGGCGCTCCTCGAAAGGGTGCCACCTCCGTCGTGACTCGTAAAGAGATTAAACGGACTTTGTGCGGTGATATATATATATATATATATATATATATATATATATATATATATATATATATATATATATATATATATATATATACATACACGGTATTAATTGTTAATGACGATAATAAACGATAGCAAAAATGTTAGTAAACAAAAGTTAAATGTTAGTGTTAGTATACTAATACGATTATAATATAAAATAAGAAAATGTATATATAACGAATCAAGATAGCAAGGATGGAAATAGGGTTGATGACACCCTCAACATACATGCTTAGAATGGCCTCGACAATGGACTCGTAATAGCGACATGAACGCGGGAGTATCGAGGATGTACGTAAAGTTATGGTGTGTGTGTGTGTGTGTATATATCGGTTTTACGAGAGATAATGACTCGGTTTTCGACTAAGGTTGCTTAGGGTTTTAGAGTAGTGTGTCTTGTGTAGTGTAGGTTGAAAATGTAGGGTTTAAAAGCTTTTTTGCAAAACTGAAAATGAAGTGCACAAGGAGGGGTATTTATAGAGTTTACCCTTCGACCTAGGGTCACTCGATCGAGTGGCCTTAGTGCACTCGCTCGAGTGCCCTAGAAGATGGGTCTGTTCCGGAATTTGAGGCTCCACTCGATCGAGTGAGGTCAATCCACTCGATCGAGTGGATAAGGGTGGCGAGCCATTTTAGGAAATGGTTGACTTTTTTTATTTTTTGAATTTTGTATTTGGGCGCAAGTTTCTAGAAGCGAACTTGGCTGACTTATGTGACGGATTCGTCTTTGACCGGGTTTTGACCCGGTCGCCAAAAGACGGTTTTTTTTTTGGTGTCGGTTTCGGCCCAAATTAGTCTTATTTTACTCGGAACGACCCACTAGGCCAGGATTTGAGGTTGGTTTTGAGAGATTTGTACTCCACTAAAATTCCATGTCGGATATTATTGATTCCGAGCCCATATTCGAGTATACTAAGTCACGTTTACGTTCGATCATCATCGGGTGTTTTGTCGGGAACTGCTATAGACACTAGCAAGCAAAATGCGGGTGTCTACAAAGCCCCCACTCTGACTGAGGTTTGGACAAGGCGAAAGTCAGAGTAGCTACCAGGCAAATCGCAGATTACGACCTGACAGCCTTCCGGTCGGGTCGTTTATAGTCCATTAGACTCGCGTGCAGGGCTCGCCAGCTATAAGCAGAGGGTCATACTTGTCCTGTCTTGATGATGATAGCTCCGTGAGGAGTAAATGAGCTGCGCGGAGACTTGCTTCTAAAGTCCGGGGTGTACCTGTATGCTGACACATAACAACTTACATGTAACACATAGGCGAAACACCGACTCATGCTGGGGAAATAAAATATTGATTTTTTTTGAAAAGCTAAAAAATAATTTGAAAGATTTTTTTTTATTACAATTTTTTAGAAATTTTTAGGAAAGCTCGGGACGACTTGATTCCTATTCTAGGTTCTGAACTGTAATCAGGCCTGCGCGCGCATAGGGCCCAGGTTTGCTAAGGAGGCATGGTTTGGTTAGGTTTTTCTATTATAAATATAGGAATCCCTGCTTCAACTTACTGCATCCCAAATCATAAACTCCTTCTTTTCCTAAAAATCTCTTAGACTTTCAAGAAGACTCAAATTTCTGTCATGGGTATCGATCATTTGACCGCCATGCTTTTTGCTTGGTCCTAATATTTTCGGGACGAGGACAAGGTTCAACTGACCCAGATGGGGATTGTCAGTCTATTCCCTCTCCAACGTCTGATAGACTCACACTTCTTGGACGCCTGCCTAACGTTTTGGGATACTACCCATCACGTTTTCGCGTTCCCGCGAGGAGAAATATGCCCTCTTCCTGAGGAGATCGCAGCTATAGGTGGTTGGAGTCCCATCGCTCGTCCTGCTATTCCTCCGTTCTACCCGGATCCAAGAAGGAGGCTGAGGGATTTCTTGGGTCTGTCTCACGCTGAGACAGATCGAATGGTGCGGGGCAACTCTGTTTCCTTTTTCAACCTGGCTGAAAAGTTTATGAACCTCCAAGACGTGAGGATTACTGCTGCTCATAGGCGTAGGGCTTTCGCCTTTTGTATGCTGCACCGTTACGTCTTTAAGGGGATAATGGAGGCTGACTCGTGCTTGGGTCAGATCAGGCTGATTGGTGTGGTTGACCAGATGGAGACTGGTCATAGCCCTGCTTGGCTAGCCACCGGGGAGATTATCATGGGTCTTGATGCCAGGCGACTTGACCCGGACCAACAGCTGACTGGGAGCGTTCGCCTTCTGCAGGTATACATCTCACGATATTTTTTTTCGTTTTCGCGCGAATTTTCTGATGTACGTAGGTCACTCGATCGAGTGGACCTATTACTCGATCGAGTGACGTCTTTGACGAGCTACTGCCTGTTTTTGGAGGGCTTACTCGATCGAGTCAGCTGGTGTACTCAATCGAGTGGGCTCTGGCGAACCTTGCCATTGCTCACAAATTTTGTGTATGCTTTTTCAGATTTGGTTGTCTGAGCGTCTGTCGATCATTGAGTCCCCTCCGAGTGTACTCAATTACCGGAGCAGTCAGATTAGCTCGAGGAGGCGACGGATAAGCTCGAGTCACCATATAAACCGAGCTTACTGGGATGAGGAGATGGTGTTTCACGGTGGTCCCTTAATTAGGTGGACCGTCGCATGGTGGTTTCTTTCCAAACTGACGGGATTGGCCAAGAGAGACCAAGCCCGCTACTTGGTGATTCTGTCTCTTAACTGGACAGTTCACATTTACCCGGACCGCCTCCTGAGGCAGTTCGGTTCGTCTCAGCGCATTCCTGAGACTGAGGCCACCATTAGCGTCTCGCTCCAATTGACGGATGCTATGTGCGACACATGGTTGCAGAGGTGGTTTACCCATCCCATGTGGACCATACCCAGCCCTTGCCAATCCGCTTGGGTTTCACGGGCTTACCAGAAATGGACTTCCGAGGAGTCCGAGGAGTCCGAGGAGGCTCGTAAATCTTTGAAGGTTGATGAGGCCTTCGAACTAGTTCGTCGGGAGATGGCGAAAGACAACAGGGGTTTCTTCGACGAGGGAGACACTCCTGCTACTTTAGTCCGATTAGAATTGGGTCTTAAGTCACATACTAAGACTCGATCCAGGGATGCTGGTGCTAGCAGCACGCGGGGGCAGTCAAGCCCTCAGACTGATTTGGAGAGACGACTTGGGCCAAGATTGGCGGTTAGAGACCGACTAGGCCCACGTGACAGGCTTCTTGAGCCCGTGAGGGCCCGACTTGGGCCCGTCGAAGTGATTGAGGACTCGAGCTCAAAGAAGCGAGTCTGAGCTAAAGAGGTTCCCGTGTTGATTCGGGAACGCTCCCCTCCACGTCGTCGTCAGTGGACGGCCAAGGAGGCCAAGGACAAGGGGAAGGGCAAGATGCCCTGAATACCGAGTCCTTAATTTTATTATTATTTGAATATTATTATTATTTTTGTTGTGTTGTGTGCTTTTTTTATTGCATTTTTTTTTGAATTCCTGCATTTTGTAATTTCCCGAGTTTATCGGGGTTTTAGTAATTAATAAAGGAAGTTTATTATTAAACCGTTCCTGTCTATTCTCGATTGCACTGGTTGTGCCCTTTTTAGGGGCTGCCTACGTATCCACAATTAGTGGAATCAAACCAAACGTAGTTCAAGCTCAGTAGATTTGCAATCTCGAATTACACCAAGACTATTGGTTCAAGATGCTTGTGACAGTAGAATAAATAATTCTAGCTCATTGACTTGCTTTTTGTAAAAAAATGATTTTGATAAATTCTGCTAATGACATTGAGAAAGGTTAAGGGTAGTAACGCTTTAGCTGGTCCAGGTTGGTCGGGTTGACGAACTCATTTCCGTCCAGGTCCGTCAGCATCACTGCTCCTCCTGATATGATCTTCTTTACCAAATATGGCCCAGCCCAATTAGGTTTGAATTTCCCCCTTGGGTTAACTGGTAGTAAAGCTCGGACAGACTTAAGAACCAGATCCCCTTCTTTAATGTTCCTGGGCCTTAACCTTTTGTTGAAGGCCCGTTGGATCCTCTTCTGGTAGATTTGGATGTTGTTGAGGGCACGAGATCGTCGTTCGTCTAGTAGAACCAACGAGTCATACCGTGCTCGAACCCAATCAACTTCGGGTACTTGGCTTTCTAACAGAATTCTGAGGGACGGTACCTCCAATTCAACTGGTTGGACAACCTCCATCCCATAAGTTAGGTAATACGGCGTTACCCCGGTTGCGGTGCGAATTGACGTCCGGTATCCCCATAGGGCAAAAGGTATTTTGTCGGGTCAGTCCCGGTAATTATCAACCATCTTTTTGAGTATGGTGACAATTATTTTATTGGCGGCCTCTACTGCTCCGTTCGTCTGGGGACGATAGGGCGAGGACGTATGCCTTTGAATTTTATACTTGGTCAGCAAGGCCGCGGTCTCGGCTTGAAAATGGGTCCCGTGATCACTGATAAATTCATGCGGGATGCCATACCGACATATTATCTTGTTTTGGATAAACCTGGCGACATGCTTAGCATTGAGAATGCGATATGATTCAGCTTCGACCCATTTGGTGAAATAGTCGATGGCTACTAAAATGAAACAGTGTCCGCCGGTACCATAGGGATTTATTTTCCCGATTATGTCGAGAATGGCCAAGGCGATGTCATGGTATAAAGCAAGGATGACGGCAAGTGTTGCACATTGGCGAAGATTTGACAGTTATGACAATGTTTGACATATAACTGGCAGTCGGCTTTCATCAATGGCGATTTTAAAGGGGGTGATGGGGGTGACACCTCACCCCCATTATTTGAGAAAAAAATCAAGTTAAAAAAGGAGATATATATACATATGAATAGATATAAAGATGTATCAGAATAGTTATTTGGGTGGAGTGGTAGTGTTGAATTCATAAAACTCCTTCGGACTTGAGGTCAAGGGTTCAAATCCCCAATTGAACTTTGAACTTTTTTTCCCTCCCAATTTTTTAATGGGTACCCGGGTTGCTTGTTTCTCCACTTACGTGAAATAGCGGTTTCCAAACCGAACCACAACTTACTCATACTCGATCCTACGTGGACCCATTTTTAATAATTATTTTGACACAAACTCTATTTCGATAATTATTTGTTTTTTAAACATTACTTTATAAAAAAAACTCGAGAGTTAGAGATGTTTTTGATTTTATTGAACATTTGAGATGTGTACCTGTGTAGGGAATTAACTCGAGAATTAGTATGTTTTTTATTTTATTAAACCTTTGAGATGTATACTTGTGTAGGAAATTAGGAAAAATGGACAAATGAGAAATTAATAATTGTAAAAAATTGAAAATATGAACATTTGGGATGATGGGCAATACCAATATTCTAATAATGTATTGGTATGATATACTATGTGACTATGTGAAATTGAGAAATTAGTTTGATATTGTATCAGTATGTTGACACTTTTATTTTAGTCGAGAATACTTTAATTTTTTTATAGTATAAAATTTGTGGTTAGTTTTTTAGTTTTTTTGTTACGTTTAGTTTTTAATTTTTTTTTCACGTTTAGTTACTTTGTGAAGTTAGTTTAGTTAATTAAGACGAACTCTATTTAAATGATTTGAACTGAATTAAACTGAACTGAATAGATATAAACTGAATTGAAGTAGTGAACTGATCGAAACTGAATTGATCTAACTGAATTGAACTGAAGAACTGAACTGCACTAATCAGAACTAAACTGAACTCAATTATTTGTGTGTTATTTTTTACGTTATAATTTTTTATCACCCCCATCTCGAAATTCCTGGATTCTCCACTGCTTTCATAGTATTCCAGTAATACCCGAGTCTCATGATTTTCCGGACCAGCATGTGAGCATTCATGTGTGGGCCGTTTTCACCATCATGTACTTCGACCATAACCTTTTCGGCCTTATACTTGTCAACACAAAGGAGGAGAGCCCCCTGCGCCGTCTTTTTGTACAGTTGTCCGTCGTCGGTACGGACGAACTGGGTAGCTAGCCTTCGTAAGGCTTTCTTGGCTCGGCCTTCAGTCCCGGGAGGATATTCTCCATTTGTCAGGTACGTTAATACAGCCTGATACCATGGTTCGGGGTCAGTTATCTCAATATCTTCAATGTCGTGAATGTATGCCGGCTCGGACCGTCTTTCGACACAAATTGGCATACTGGTCACATGGTCGGGAATATTCAGCAAGGATGCCAATTTTGAGAGCGCATCTGCAAACTGATTTTCTTCTCGGGGCAGGTATATGTACTCTACCCTTTGGAATTGTTTCTCGAGATCCCTTACTCGTGCCTGGTAGGCCACGAGATTAGCGTTTCGAGTTTTCCATTTTTGAAGTGCTTGGTTAATGACCAACAAGGATGAGTCACCATGTACCCGAAGATTTGTGATCCCTAGATTGGCGGCGACTTGTAGCCCGTAAATGCATGCCTCGTACTCTGCTGCATTATTGGTAACATCGAAGTCCAATTTCATGGATACGGGAGTATGCTCTCCTTTTGGTGAGATTAGGAGGATCCCGACTCCAAACCCTCGAAAATTGGATGCTCCATCGAAGTATAAATTCCATGTTTCGGTATCGGTATGGAAGATATCTTCATCTGGGAAGGACCAAGTGTCGGTGTGTCCTTCTTCGGTTACTGGGCTATCGGCGAGAAATTCAGCTACTGCTCGCCCCTTAATGGCCTTTAACGGCACAAACTTTAGATCGAACTCTGCCAGCATTGGAGTCGATCTAGAAATTTGGCCATTGAGAACGGGCTTTTCGAAGAGGTATTTGATTTGGTCCATCTTGGATAGCACATGGACCTCGTAGCTAAGCATATAGTGTCAGAGCTTCTTAGTGGCCCAAACCAGAGCCAAACACGTCTTTTCGAGCATGGTATATTTGCATTCATACTCTAAAAACTTTTTGCTGATGTAATAGATAGCTCGTTCTTCGGAGTCAACTGTCTGAGCCAGCATAGCCCCCATGGCTGTCTCGGTCGTCGTCAGGTATAACTAATGATAGAGGCAAACCGGGTTGAGGTGGCATTAAGACTGGCGGAGCAGACAAGATTTCCTTGATCTTGTCGAAAGCAGCTTGGCACTTGTCATCCCATAGTACCCGTTCCCCTACTTTCAGTTTCTTGAAAATTGGTTCACACACCATGGTTAGTTTGGAAATGAATCGACTGATATACTGGACTTTCCCGAGAAATCCCCTTATTTCTTTTTCGGTTTTAAGGGGTTGCATCTCAGTAATGACTTTAATTTTAGTTGGGTCGACCTCGATACCTCGTTGGCTAACGATATGACCCAGTAATTTGCCTGATGTTACCCCGAAACTGCACTTTTGAGGGTTTAGCCTCATGTTGTACTTGCGCAATCGGGTGAAGAATTTTCTTAGGGCGGTGATGTGACCGTCCCGTTCTTTGGATTTGACGATCATGTCGTCTACATAAACTTCTAATTCTTTATGCATCATGTCATGCAATAAGGTCGTAGCAGTCCGTTGGTATGTGGCCCCGGCATTAATGAGACCGAATGGCATGACGGTATAGCAGTAAGTACCCCAAGGTGTAGTGAAGGTAGTCTTACTCATATCTTCTTCCGCCATCTTGATCAGATTATACCCGGCATACCCATCCATAAATGACAGAAGGGCATGATCGACTGTGTTATCCACCAGTATGTCGATGTGTGGTAACGGAAAATCATCTTTCGGGCTTGCCTTGTTAAGATCCCGAAAATCCACGCATACCCGCACCTTACCGTGCTTTTTAGGAACCGACACGATGTTTGCAACCCAGTCCGGATATTCGGACACTTGTATGAAGTCGGCTTTGAACTGTTTGTCGACTTCTTCTTTTACCTTGAGAGACCACTCGGGCCTCATTCGGCGGAGCTTTTGCTTAACCGGTTTACACCCGTCTTTAACCGGTATGCGGTGCTCGGCTATTTCCCGGTCTATCCCCGGCATGTCCTTGTAGGACCATGCGAAGACATCTTTGAACTCTCGGAGGAGGTTTGTGAATTGCTGTTTCTCTGCATAAAATATTTTTGAAAGCATAATTTAAAAGAGACAAGTCGTAAGCAGAACGGTTGTTATTATTGATTGAAAACTTTGAAAACAGCTCGAAAAGAGCAGCCATCTGATCATTGGTCAGAGGCGGAATTGGTAAGGCACTCGGGACAGACCCCGAAGTGCCAGCAGCAAGAATGGGAGAGGGGTTACATGAGTGACTCTAGCACCGACTTCCCTAGACTCGACCTCAGACTCAGACTCAGACTCTGACTCAGACTCAGGCATGTCTCCCTCTCCAGTGACCAGCTTGTAGATCCTTCCTTGACTGTCAGTCTACTTGACAATGTTCCTCAAGACCCTGTTTCCCATCTCGGAACCAACATCCGAGATCAGCTTGGTCGGGTCAAACCTGTTGCTGCGGAGAATCAGGTTGACCAAGTCTTCCTTTGGAGTCGGGGCTATGGTGTCTTCCCCGAAGAGTAGCCTTAGTGCGGGCTCAGCATTGTCAGCTCCATCAGACTGGATGAGGGCGAACACATCATCCGGGATATAGTTGCAGTCTCGGGCCGATTGGGTCCCGAGGTGCACATCATTTTGTTGGTATAGCCCAACCTGAATAGCCCCAAACACCGGTGTGACAAAGTAGTCAGTCAACCGTGGGCAGTAAGGGCTCAAGTGGATACCCTTAATGATGTTGCAGGCCTTTTCGATTCCTGCTCGGACAACGTTGCCCGGAGTGGTGGCATAACCAAGGCCGAAGTGAGAGTCTTCGTCCTTAAGGACCTCGATAATCTTCCCAGCTGGAAGATTGGGTCGAGAGGTAGCCCCCGGAAAGTACCCTAGGTTTTGGAGCATCGTGTCGATACTCGTAGTGAAGTAGGGCCTAAAAAGGTACTCTTCCTCGATCATCCCCACAAAATCGAACCCCCAGAGGTTCGTGCGGCCCGTGGCGTTACAGCTAGCCACAGTCATTGGGGTTGCCTCCAAAGTAATGACATTGTCGAGCAAAGACATCTTGATCTTTCGGTGAAGGGTGGAGGACACCGCTTTGACCGCATGAATCCATGGATTCCCTAGGAGCAAGTTGAAGGATGAGGTGACATCGATCACCTGGAACTCAAGCTCCTTCTCTATCGGGCCCGTTATAATAGTCAGCTTTTTATCGCCTCCCAATCGGATCGGTCGTTAACGAAGGACGTGGGATCAAACGATATTTGTAAGACTCGGAATAACACAAAAACTACTAGAGTAATCGTGGTAAGTCAAGGTCGGTGCACAGGGAACGGTGTGTGTTTGTGAAGCTTAAAGTGTCGTGTTCGATGTCTTAGAAGGGGTTTTTCCTAGGGTCGAGTCTAAACTAAGGGAATATCTAGAGAAATAGCTAAGGGTGGTCAATCTAGGGAACAGGTGTTGGGGAGAAGTTGGGATTCGGTACTTGGAGTCTAAGAAGGTCGGAATCGAGTTTTTGTCGCGAATGAGGGTAAGTTCCTAGTCATGGTAATTTCTACCCCGAGTTTCCCCATATTGATAGAAATTAATCAAGGTCGATCTAGTTGGCCGGACTAAAACAACAATGACATAACACCATAAATAAGATAAACCAACATGCAAGCAACCCACCAACATCCCTATATTCAAATAATCCAAGCCCTCATCCCTAAACTCTCTAACAAGAAATCTACTCAGAAATCATGATGGAAGACAACAAAATATCTATTAAGGGGAAAATTACTACAACATGCATATTAAATAGATCTAATGAAACTAACAACACCAAAATGATTTAGACAAGATAATGATGAGTAAACAACATAAAAACTAAACTAGAGATTAGAGAGTGGAAGAGAATTATACCAACTATGTAGGTCTATAAGAAATAAGAAGATATCATGAATAAAGATTGAATCTTTGATGAATAAAATGGAGAACTTGTCACTAATCCTCCAATAAAAATCTTCAAATAAAACTTGAATAATCTTCTTACAATCTTCAAATCTAGATAATTGTTGATGGAAACTTGTAGATCTACTATTAATTACTATGTAAACTACTAGAATTTTGGAAGATTTTTCTAGATTACTACTACTAATGGATGGTGTAATAGGATGGTGGAGTGGTGTAATGGCTTCCCTCCTTAGCACAATGGAGAGGTGACTTAGGCAATGAATTAGGGTAACATATATATAGTAATCTCTTAATGGGTTTTTAACCTAAAGCCCAAATCCAACTTTATGCTCCATTAGTGAGACAATCTCCCTTTGCATCTCCATGGGGTGAAACTTCGCCCTGCGGACTTGACGATAATTCCCACCGGGTGAAATTTTCGCCCGGTGAGATTTTCTTCTTTTTTTCGCGTTTTCGACACTTCTTCCCATCGGGCAAAATTTCACCCGGTGGGGAAAATTTCACCCGGTCAGTTTCGCCCGGTGGGTAAGCTCGAAAAATCTTCGGGAGGCACTTTTACCATCGGATGAAATTTCGCCTGGTGGTGTCTCACCGGGTGAAATTTCGCCCGGTCATTTTTCTTGGCCTCGAGTCTTGTCTCATTCTTCGTTTGTTCGATCGGATGGCTTTAAACTTTAAGTTGTGTGCTTTGCTCTTTGGACGGTTTTCCCTTTTCTTGTGCTCGTGGAAGCTCAATCGTGATTTTTGTAGCAAAACCTATCAAAATTGATAGAAAAACTACCAAAAACACGTAAAACGCACAAGAGGGACGCTAATGCAAGAAGTAAGCAAAACATGACGATAATCGCACTCAAGACTCGCAAAATGAGGGAAAAACGGGTCTAAATGGGAGGAAAAACGGTCTAAATTTAGTACACAACAATTCCCCCACACTAAACCGTTGCTCATCCTCGAGCAAAGACCCAAAAAGAAATTACAAACTACTACTACTAGCTAGACTATGCTAAGCCGATACGGGGCAATTAACGGGCCCGCTCCGTCCCTTCAACTCACATCGAAATACTTATGAGGTAAAGTACTCCCATGCAAGGCAAGTTAGGGCTTGCTCAAAATGGTGGATGCGACTAAACACACAAAAACACATAACACGAAAGAATAGACGCATCCAAAGCAAAAATAAAACACCGAAGGCAGGGAAAGACACCGATTATTTACCTAAAACAACAATAAACTTCCAAGATAAATCACCCACGTAAACAATGACCAAAGCCTAATACTATGACGATTAAGCAATATAGATGTTGATAACTTAGCCTAGGTCCGCCTAATCTTCTAAAGGGGTACTACGGGGCGTATAACGGAGTGGAAAAAGTGAACCATGGATTCGTTCGACACTGTAGGTAGGTGCAGTCCGGCTCTCTTTGGCTAGGCCAAGAGGGTCATTCCAAACTCGAATTTCCTAAATTAGACCAAATAAAAAGGTGGAGTGTTTACAATTATTGGGGTGGATCGACTCATCACCGCTATCTTCCGACCTCGGGACTCGGTCCTCTAGTTGACACTTCACGATGATGAATCGATTAAAGGGCTTTTTTTTTTTGAAGGAGACATTTTTGATAATTTTGATTTTCATTTGAAGCTCCTTTTCTTCTCCTTTGGTTTTCTTTGTTTTTCATATTTTTGTGCCCTTTTCTCTTGCTTTAGTTTGCCCTTTTTGGCTTTTTGATGTGGTTTGTAACCAAGCTTGGAGGTTATTTTTGTGTAAACTTATTGTGATGATGTATATGTGGAGGAAAAATAGGTAATCGAGAACGCGCGCCATTCCCGGATAACCCACAAAAGATGGAAAGGATTTGGACTAAAGGTGCAATGGTCATTCGAGCAAGGTCACCTAGAAAACGGGATGCGGGAACCAAGGCCTAACTCCTCCATGGGTTGTCAAGGTGGTCAAATGCAAACCCGGAAGTAAATCTCTAGTAGAAAAGGTGGACTCAAAGCTAAAGGATCAACAAATTCATTGCCTAAGAGTCATTCTACTAGACTAAGGTTCAAAATCTACAATGTGTTATCTACAATGGGATGTAAACTCTTGTTATAAGTTTGTAATCGGGTTTTCGAAAAGTTTTAATCCTAGACACGCTATACAAAAGCAAAACAAGACAAAACACACGAAAATGAAAAAGCAAATAAGAGAAAACAAAAGTAAAGTCATGTACGCCATACTCCATCAACATTCAAGCACAATCAACCACAACACAAAAATGCTCACTTCGAGAGCCTCCAATAGCAACAACCTAACTCCTCTACAAAATTAAAGAAGAAAGAAGGAAGTTACCAAGCGGGTGCTTTATAATATCTTCAAATCATGCTATTAAGGTGGTGGTTACCTGTAAGAGTAGAGAACAAGACTATACACGGGACACGAAACATAACGAAAAACGAGAAAAGAAAAGAAAAAGAAAAGAGAATGTTTTTGATTTTTCGAGTTTTTCAAATTTTTATGGATTTTTGAAAAATAAAAGATAGTAGAGTCCTCCCCCACACTAAAACCGTACATTGTCCTCAATGGACAAGAAGGGAAGAACGAGAAAAATGAAAAAGAAAAAGAAGAAAAATCTTTTTGGATTTTCATGATTTTTCAAATGTTTTTGGGTTTTATAAATTTTTTTGAATGTTTTTGGATTTTTCAAAATTTTTGAGAAAAGAAAAAAGGAAAATAAAATAAAAAGGAAAGCGGTAAAATAGTGGCGGGCCTAGGTGTAATCACATCACCTAGACCCTAGCCAAGTGGCTAAGAAAATGAAAATGATAGAAAATAAAATGAAAGGGTGAAAAATTGGGCATAGGTGTAGTCACGTCACCTAGCCCGGATTAAGAAAAATTGAGAAAGATTTGATTTAAAAATTTGGATTTTTCAAAGGGTCAATGGCGTAATCACATCGCCAAGAGACCGGGAGCATTACCAAGGCCGCGACGGCCGCAAAAATCATTCAATGGGACGGTGGGACAGCTTGCAATTTTGTTCAAGATAAAACAATCACAATGATTATAATGATGGGACAGGGAATAAGGAACAAGATTAGTTCAAGGACATACAATTGTAGATTAAGACTCCTCGACTCCACACATATTTACCCACAACACATACGAACCACATAATCTACCGACTCTTGTAGGGGGGTCTAGTCTGAATAGTCATTTGACGCAAAGGAGGCCGTGGGAGTTCCTTCACCGACATACTCCCAAACTCCTATATCCCCCGAGTTGTTCAGTCGGAATTCACAGGGACCTGGAGGTAGGTCCCAATTATGAGGGTTATAAATTTTGGTTCGGTACTTGCTGGGGACAATTAAGGCTCGGTCATGGTTAAGAGAGACAAGGCGGTGGTCAAGCACATGAAAGATCCAAGTAAGGAAATAAGCCTCGTCAAGCCAGACACGGGGGTCATGTGGTTTAAGATGGTCGGTCGCATAACCCAAATTTTTCGCTATTAAAGTCACAAGACCACCACAGTCGACGGTAGGGCGTTGGTCAATTATAATTTGATGAAAGTGTAACGCCACGACAATAGGTAGGTCAAGGGGATAAGGGTTACCTAGTAAAGAGTCACATATCAATTGTAGGACACACACATTATTGAGATTAATGATATTGTTGGTAGATGGCAAAAGACAGTGGGAAAGGATTTCAGCGGCGAAATAACGAATGGCTGGGTTACGGATTTTAGCGGTTAAACTAAAATTGGGTTCGAAATCACGTTGACCCGGCGCTATGCGCCTCCACAAGTCTCTCCTAGTCGCACTACTTTGCGAATCACTTAGGGGTCTACTTAGTCCGGTACCCGATGAGGGTAAACCTAGAGCTAAGCTAAAGTCGGAAATATTTAAACAGTGATTTCTACCAAACAAATTAAATTTGAACTTTGTAGGTGTGGTCGGGTTATCGATTGTAAAGGTACCTAAAAACTCACAAGTCAAGTCTTTATTTGTGCAAGGCACAAAATCAAGGAGTTTACTAATACCAATTCTAGACGATAACTCTCTAATATCATTCTTAATTCCTAGAGTTTTCATTGTGAATGGACAAGGCCATCTCGTACTCTAAAAGTTCTTTTCAGAGAAGGTACGAGCAAGGGGTGAATTAGGGCACGGTAAAAGTTTAGGCCTAGCGGACTTACTAGAAGATGAACAATTAGAAGGATTAGAAGTCGAGGCCATGCCTTATTTACGCGCGGCTCGTTGAGCTCTTGTCTTCATGATAATAATTTGCAAGAAAAATCCCAAAACTTTTGCTTCTCCTTTCTTCAAAAACCCAAAATTAATATTCACCCAAGTATGGAAAGGAGGTTGAATATGGTGTATGGAAGGTGGTGTAATGATTTTGTGATGGTTGAAAGGGTGAAATGATGAGTGAGGTGAAAAAGGTGGTATAAATAAGGATGTTTGAGAGGGAAAGTGAAAGTTTAAAGTTGGTGGTAAAAATTTGGTGTAAAAAATATTGGAGGGAAAGTTATGTTGAGGTAAATTGTTGGAGGGAGATGAAAATGTAATGAGTGAGTAAAAGTGTAGGTGATCCGGCCAAGTCACACCGCCGGGTGAAATTTCACCCGGTCGGGCACCATCGAGTGAAATTTCACCCGACGATCTTTCGTCATGAAAATCGATTTGCCAACTTTTTACACCGGGTGAAATTTCACCCGGTCAAAATCTCACCGGGCGAAATTTCGCCCGGTGGTATATTCTTCGGTTCCGGCAATTCGGGCAACTTTTCCGTAGGGCGAAGTTTCGCCCGGTCGAGTCTCACCGGGCGAAGTTTCGCCCGGCGGTCTTCTTTGCTGCGTTTTTCCGCCTTGCCATTTCATGGCTCTTCAATAAAAACCTAGAGATTCAAATATATGACTCGACTCACATTACATAATCAATTTTTCCCACAAACATACTTGTGGTCTTCAATTAAGCTCCATAACTTCTCCAAAAGTTTGATCTTCATCCAAATTTATGCTCCAATGCGAATTCCAATTTCAACCAATCTTCTCAAGCTAACAAAACTAATAAACTCAAAGAAATATGATACATATATACAAGGTGGTTGTTGAGGATACCACCAAACCTACATCAATTTTGAGAGGGGGTCAAACAACGCTCCCCGATGGGAGCTCACCAAGCTTCATGGTAGCAAAGGTCTCACGAATATGACCGGGATGATAAATCTTCAAACGTTGCCCATTAACCATAAACTTCCCGGTTTCCGGGCTAGATATCTCTATCGATCCATATGGTTGCACTCCGGTCACTTCAAATGGACCCGACCATTTTGATTTCAACTTACCGGGAAAGAGCTTAAAGCGAGAGTTGAAGAGTAGTACCTTATCACCAACGGAGAAGTCCTTACGTATAATTCGAGAATCGTGCCGTTGGCGAGTTCTTTCTTTGTAGATCTTCGAATTCTTGTAGGCTTCAAGTCTTAGTTCTTCCAATTCTTGTAGTTGGAGAAGGCGATTATTTCCTACGACACTCTCATCGAAATTTAGCTCTTTGATTGCCCATTTGGCTTTGTGTTCTAGCTCCACCGGTAAATGACAAGCTTTACCATACAAAAGACGATAAGGAGTGGTTCCAATCGACGCTTTGTAAGCCGTCCTCAATGCCCAAAGGACGTCATTTAATTTCAATGACCAATCCTTTCGGTGTGTATTTACAACTTTCTCTAAATTTCCCTTAATTTGACGGTTGGAGATCTCGGCTTGCCCATTTGATTGAGGGTGGTAGGCTAAGGACATCTTGTGGTTGATACCATATTTCCTAAGAAGGTGTTCAAAGGTATCTTTCCTAAAATGAGAGCCTCCATCACTAATTATGGCTCTAGGCATACCGAATCTCGGGAAAATCACGTTCTTGAAAAGCTTGATTACAACCTTGGAGTCATTGGTGGGGGAAGCTACGGCCTCGATCCATTTTGAGACATAATCAACCGCGACTAGAATGTACTTGTTTCCAAACGAGGATGTGAACGGACCCATGAAATCAATGCCCCAAACATCGAACAATTCAATCTCCAAGATAGGTTGAAGGGGCATCTCATTTCTTCTTGTTATATTGCCGCTTCTTTGGCATGCATCGCATGTGAGAATGAAAGCTCGAATGTCTTTGAACATGGAAGGCCACCAAAACCCGCTTTGGAGAACCTTGGCAATTGTCTTTTGGTTGGCCAAGTGTCCACCATAAGATGTCGAGTGGAGGTGCTTCACAATATTATATCCTTCTTCGGCCGTAACACATCGTCGGTAAATTCCATCTACGCATCGGCGAAATAAATAAGGCTCGTCCCAATAATAGCGTCGGGCTTCATAACGTAGTTTCTTCCTCTCTTGTTTGGAATAATCGTCCGGAATAAAATGAGACACTAAGAAATTGACGATATTGGCATACCAAGGTGTATTAGTTCAACGGCCATCAAGGCCTCATCTCTCATAGCTTCGTTGATGGGAATGTCATCTTCTTCATCGCTTTCTTTACTAACCGTTAGTCTACTAAGAAAATCCGTTTCCAAGTTTTCCGATCTGGCTTTGTCTTTAATCTCAATATCGAATTCTTGCAAAAGGAGCACCCATCGAAAGAGTCGGGACTTTTTCTCCTTTTTGGACTTGATGTATCGAATCGCCGCATGATCGGTGTGAATAATGACTTTGGAACCGGTAACATAATTTCGGAATTTCTCCATGGCATAGACAACGGCAAGCATCTCTTTTTCGGTTGTGGTGTACCTCGATTGGGCTTCATCTAAGGTCTTGCTTGCATAATAAATCACATGTAGCTTCTTATCAACCCGTTGACCTAGAACGGCACCAACGGCAAAATCGGATGCATCGCACATGATTTCAAATGGAAAATTCCAATCGGGAGCTTTCATAATTGGTGTGGTAGTGAGAGCGGTCTTTATCCTACAAAAGGCTTCAAGACACGAGTCATCGAAAACAAAAGGTGCATCTTTCATAAGCAAAGAAGTCAAAGGCTTAGCAATCTTAGAAAAGTCTTTAATAAATCGTCTATAAAAACCGGCGTGACCTAGAAAACTCCTCACCCCTTTGACATTTGTAGGTGGTGGCAGGTTCTCAATCACGGAGACTTTCGCCTTATCGACTTCGACTCCTCTATTAGAAACAATATGACCTAGGACAACACCTTGTTCAACCATAAAATGACACTTTTCCCAATTTAAAACAAGTCTATACTCTTCGCATCGAGCTAACACTTGATCAAGATTTTCAAGACAAGAATCAAAAGATGTACCATGGACACTAAAATCATCCATAAAAACTTCCATGGATTTTTCAATGAAATCGGAAAAAATAGTCATCATACATCTTCGAAACGTTCCCGGCGCATTACACAATCCAAATGGCATCCTTCTATAAGCATAGGTGCCATAGGGACAAGTAAAAGTGGTCTTCTCTTGGTCATCGGGATGAATAGGAATTTGAAGAAATCCGGAATGACCATCAAGGAAACAAAAATAAGAATGATGCGCCAATCTTTCAAGCATTTGATCAATAAAGGGAAGGGGAAATGGTCTTTTATGGTGGCCGTGTTCAATTTTCGATAGTCTATACACATGCGCCAACCGGTAATAGTCATTCCTCCATTTTTCGGCACAACTTGTACGGGGCTAACCCATTTACTTCCGGTTATTGGGTATATAATGTTAGCCTCATACATCTTGAGGACTTCCTTCATGACAACCTCTTTCATGGTGGGGTTCAACCTACGTTGACCATCAACCGAAGGATGGTGGTCATCATCAAGGATGATCCTATGCATACAAACATTTGGGCTTATGCCTTAGAGGTCGGCAATGCTATACCCGATGGCCTTTTTGTGCTTTCTCAAAACAATCAAAAGTTTTTCTAATTGAGGTCCATCAAGGGTAGCATTGACGATAACGGGATAATTAGTTCCTTCAAGAAAACCATATTTGAGGGAAGAGGGGAGTGGTTTAAGTTCAAGATTAGGAGGAGAAGATACCATACTCTTACCTACCGGTAGTGGTTCTACCTTTTCATCATGCAAACATTCTTCTTCAAGAGGTGGAGAGTCAAATGGTTCCTCTTCTTGCTTATCATCATCTATCAAACTATACTCAACCAAACTATCAATAACTTCAATGGAATGCATTTGTTCAATCATTGGTTGTTTAAGAGCTTGAGAAAGGTAAAACTCTACCGACTCGTTCCCTATGTTAAATGATAACTTTCCATTCTTAACATCAACTATAGTACCACCGGTAGCCATAAAAGGTTGACCTAAGATAATGGGGGTAATAGTGTCTTCGGGCATATTCATGACAACAAAGTCGGAGGGGATGAAGAACTTACCAACTTGAACGGGTACATCCTCAAGTATCCCAAGTGGGTACTTGACGGACCTATCCGCAAGTTGAATCGACATACTAGTGGGTCTCATCTCCCCCACACTAAGTCTCTTAGCAATAGAATAAGGTAACAAACTAACACTAGCCCCAAGGTCGCATAAAGCTTGATTAACAACAACATTTCCTACCCGACAAGGGATGGAAAAGCTACCGGGATCATCTAGTTTCTTTGGCATTTCATTCATAAGAATGGCACTACATTGACCCGTGAGAGAGACACATTCTTTGTCCTCTATGGTTCTCTTTTTAGTCAAGACATCTTTCAAAAACTTAGAATAGAGGGGCATTTGAGAAATTACCTCGGTGAAAGGTAAAGCTACCTCTACTTTCTTCAACATATCCACGAAACGGCTAAATTGAGCATTCTCCTTGTGTGGCTTAGCTCGTTCGGGAAAAGGCAATGGAGGAACAAAAGCGGGAGGCGGTGGAACATTGGATTCTTCTTCTTCTTCTTCGTCTAATCGCTCCGCCTCTTTTCTTTTGGCTTCTTCGGCTTCCATTTGCTCTTTCTTCTTTCTTTGTTCTCTTAATTCATTCTCCGCATTTTGGAGGATATCAAACTCCGCTTGTATTCCTCGGTTTTGTTTGGGGGAAGTGAGAGATGATTCTTGTGGTGCACTTGGTTGATTCACTTTTGATGGGGTAGTCTTGGTGTTCAAGTTCAAGTTCTTATATGGGTCCTCAAGTTCTTTGCCACCTCTCAAAATGACGGCATTTGCTTGGTGTGAAGGATCTCTTGGGTTTTGGGCTTGACCGGGCAAACCATGGGGTGGATGAATTGGTGCGGCTAAGGCTTTTGTTGCTTCTTGTGATTCCCAAACCTTTAGCCTTGCCTTAGTATCTTGATGTTCATTCCATAGTTGGCCAACGGTTCTATGCAAATCATTATAGTTCTCCCATGAAGGACCTCCTTGACCAAATTGAGAATTGCTTGGTTGGCCATAAGATTGAGAGGGTTGATTGAATGGTTGTTGATTGTAACCTTGGCTACCATGAGAATTTTCTTGGAACCCTTGATTATATCCATGATTAAAGTGATTACCATGTTGATTTTGGTAATTGTTGTAGTTGTTAGGAACATGAAAGTTGCTACCTTGTTGATTGAAGTTGCTCCTTTGATGAGGAGGCATATATGGGGGCATCTTTGGAGGACCTTGGTTAAAGGGCCTTTGTTGACTTTGATTGAATGGCCTCATTTGACTCCCTTGGGCGCGCGACATCGGATTTTGAGTTCTTCAAGTTCCGTTTGGAATTTCAATTCATTAGAACTCGTAGATGAGTTCACTTCAACTTTCTTTCTAGAATCCCTCGATTGACCATTTCTTGAATCACTCCTTGCCATCTTCTCAATAAGATTCTAGATGCCTCATCGGTGAGAGAAGAGAAGTCTCCTCCGGCGGCCGAATTGAGGTTTTCCTTGGTTCTCGATGAAAGGGTTTTGTAAAACGTTTGGGTGGTTAGCCATTCGGGTTTGATGTGGACATTTGCGCAACAAATCTCTAAATCTTTCCCAAGCCTCACTTAGGCTTTCAAATTCATCTTGTTTGAACGTTTGTATCTCCATGCGATATTGATTAGTCTTTGACGGCGGAAAATATTTCTCCAAGAAGGCATTAGATAGTTGAGCTCATGTTGTGAAAGTATTAGCGGGATGGCCTTGAAGCCATCTACGAGCTCCATCTCTCAAGGTCTTCGGAAGTAATAAACTATGCAATTGGCATCAAGTTAATCCATTGAGACGGGCTCCTACTAATTTTTCTTTAAATGAAGCGATGTGCTCTTGAGCATCTTCTTGAGAAAAACCGTGAAATGTATCTTGTTGGACCGCATTAGTCAAAGAAGCTTTCAATTCATAGTTCTCGGGAATCTCTCCGAAATCGACGGGAGAAGGTGTTTCTTCATGTGTGAGTTGAGAGTGCGAACCTAGAGTCGCCATTGGTTGGATTGGTGGTGATGGTGGATTTGGAGAATTTGGAGAATTTGGAGGGGATGGAATTGGTGGTGGTGTTCTCGGTGATGGTGGTGGTGGTGGTGAATTTTGTGAAGTGGAAGGTATGGAAGGATTGTTTGGAGTGGGGTTATGTGATGTAGAAGGTGTAGAAGGTGAATGTGGTAGGATGAGATTAAGGTTAGGAGGTGATAATGAAGGATGTGGAATGATGGTGGTTGAGTTATTTCCTCGAAAACGCAATGCTGTAAAAGTCCTTCCCGGCTCCGGATCGAACCACAAGGGCGATGACGTGTTCCTGGGCATAAAACTCAATTAAATGGTGAGACTCCTAGCACCTCGTGGCACTAGAGAAAAATGAGAAGGAAAAAGAATCAAACACAACAACTAAAAACACAACAACAACTAGCCGTTCCCCGGCAACGGTGCCATTTTGATCGCCTCCCAATCGGATCGGTCGTTAACGAAGAACGGGGGATCAAACGGTATTTGTAAGACTCGGAATAGCACAAAAACTACTAGAGTAATCGTGGTAAGTCGAGGTCGGTCCACAGGGAACGGTGTGTGTTTGTGAAGCTTAAAGTATCGTGTTCGATGTCTTAGAAGGGGGTTTTTTCTAGGGTCGAGTCTAAACTAAGGGAATATCTAGAGAAATAGCTAAGGGTGGTCAATCTAGGGAAAAGGTGTTGGGGAGAAGTTGGGATTCGGTACTTGGAGTCTAAGAAGGTCGGAATCGAGTTTTTGTCGCAATATTGATAAACTCACCTAAAATCCCGCTTTCGCGGCGAATGAGGGTAAGTTCCTAGTCATGGTAATTTCTACCCCGAGTTTCCCCATATTGATAGAAATTAGTCAAGGTCGATCTAGTTGGCCGGACTAAAACAACAATGACATAACACCATAAATAAGATAAACCAACATGCAAGCAACCCACCAACATCCCTATATTCAAATAATCCAAGCCCTCATCCCTAAACTCCCTAACAAGAAATCTACTCACAAATCATGATGGAAGACAACAAAATATCTACTAAGGGGAAAATTACTACAACATGCATATTAAATAGATCTAATGAAACTAACAACACCAAAATGATTTAGACAAGATAATGATGAGTAAACAACATAAAAACTAAACTAGAGATTAGAGAGTGGAAGAGAATTATACCAACTATGTAGATCTATAAGAAATAAGAAGATATCATGAATAAAGATTGAATCTTTGATGAATAAAATGGAGAACTTGTCACTAATCCTCCAATAAAAATCTTCAAATAAAACTTGAATAATCTTCTTACAATCTTCAAATCTAGATAATTGTTGATGGAAACTTGTAGATCTACTATTAATTACTATGTAAACTACTAGAATTTTGGAGGATTTTTCTAGATTACTACTACTAATGGATGGTGTAATAGGATGGTGGAGTGGTGTAATGGCTTCCCTCCTTAGCACAATGGAGAGGTGACTTAGGCAATGAATTAGGGTAACATATATATAGTAATCTCTTAATGGGTTTTTAACCTAAAGCCCAAATCCAACTTTATGCTCCATTAGTGAGACAATCTCCCTTTGCATCTCCATGGGGTGAAACTTCGCCCTGCGGACTTGACGATAATTCCCACCGGGTGAAATTTTCACCCGGTGAGATTTTCTTTTTTTTTCGTGTTTTCGGCACTTCTTCCCATCGGGCGAAATTTCACCCGGTGGGGGAAATTTCGCCCGGTTAGTTTCGCCCGGTGGGTAAGCTCGGAAAATCTTCGGGAGGCACTTTTACCGTCGGGTGAAATTTCGCCCGGTGGTGTCTCACCGGGTGAAATTTCGCCCGGTCATTTTTCGTGGCCTCGAGTCTTGTCTCACTCTTCGTTTGTTCGATCGGATGGCTTTAAACTTTAAGTTGTGTGCTTTGCTCTTTGGACGGTTTTCCCTTCTCTTGTGCTCGTGGAAGCTCAATCGTGATTTTTGTAGCAAAACCTATCAAAATTGATAGAAAAACTACCAAAAACACGTAAAACGCACAAGAGGGACGCTAATGCGAAAAGTACGCAAAATATGGCGATAATCGCACTCAAGACTCGCAAAACGAGGGAAAAACGGGTCTAAATGGGAGGAAAAACGGTCTAAATTTAGCACACAACAGCTTTATGGCCCCAGCTACCGACTTCGGGCTCCCATCAAAGGCTTGGATGGTCTGAGCTGTCGGGATATAATCGGCAATGCCGAGGGCTTTGTCGGTCCTTAAAGGAAGGACATTCACAGCAGACCCGTCGTCAACTAGGGTCATCGGGAGGTATTTCCCTCGGCAGATCACCGTAATGTAGAGGGCCAGATTATGAGAGACCCCGAACGGCGGTAGGTCGACTTCTGAGAAAGTGATCATTGGGCCTCCTTCCTTAGTCTTGCCCTTCAGATGGGGCAGGACCATGGCTACCATTTCAGCAGGGGTAACCAAAGAGTCAATCTTGATTTGATCGAGAGCCTTAGTGAGTGCTTCTCGATGTTCTTGTGAGCTAACTAGGAGTTGCCATATTGTGAGGTCAACTCGGGTCTTCTTTAGTTGCTTCACGAGAGCCGTTTCAGCAGTCGGCTCCTCAGGGGTGACTTCCGTACTGAGTGGCTCAGTGACGGTTGTCTGGATTGGGGTGTCCCTAGAGCTAGAGGCTTGATAGAGACGACCAAGGTGGTTACTGGCTAAGACTCGGGATTTGGTCTTGCGAATCTCCTCGGAGGTGATGGGGACAATTTCCCCTTTAGCGAGGTAGACATCGTCCTCGTCGTCAAACCAAATCCCGTTCACTTGCGGGATAAAAGGGGAGATAAGGTGAGAGCGATCAATCACCTCCCGGCAAAGATGGCATGGGAGCTAAAAGGATTCTCCTTGTTACCTGGCTTATCTCCGGGTAGCGGGATTTTACCGCTCTCAATCAGGTCCTGGATCAAGTGCTTAAGCTTCCAGCACTTTTCGGTATCATGCCCGTTGCCTCGGTGATATTGGCAATAGGCTTGGGCATTGTAGTTCTTGGAGAGTCGCTCGACCGAACTTCAGGAGTTAGGCCTATCGGTTGGATTAGGCCCTTTGAGGATAGCCTTTGTAAGGCATATGTATAGGTGGTACCTATATCAGTGAAAACCCTAGGTGGGGTGTTCTTCTTGGACGGGGCATCCGGTAGATTAACCGCGTCAAACATGCTGCGGGTTGCAGTTTGGGGCTTAGTGGTGGAAGAGGAAGCCCCTTGGTATCCTTTGCTAGAGGCCTTAGTAAGGCCCTCCATTCTCAGGTCGTCTTCGATTCTCATACCCATTTCAGTAAGAGTGGTGAAATTGGGTATGACAGTGTACCGGAGGTGAACCCGGTAGGAGGGGAGGAGATTCTTGACGAAAGCCTCCACCAATGTCTTCTCACTGGGCTTATCGACCAGTTTCACGCTCTCGGCCCTCCAGCGTTGAAGGTACTTAGTAAAATCTTCTTTTGGCTCTTGGGCCATAACCTCCAAAGATCGCATTGTGGTTTGGATCTCGGTGTTGTCAGCATAGTTCCGGGCAAACTCGGTGGCCACATCATAGTAGGGTATTTTGTTGGGTCTAGCCTGTAGTACCAGGCCCGTGGGTGCTTCTCAAGGGACGCAACAAAAAGATTCTTGAACATTGTAGAATCTACTCCCTTGATGGCCATGAATTCTTTGAAGGCCCGTACATGTAGTAACGGGTCTTCGGTTCCCTCAAACATCGGTAGGCCGGTGAGGTTCAGGTTTGGGGGTAGCTTGTCGTTCACCGGGGCATACTCACGGCTATTTTCCCGATGGATGTTGTTACTCCCGGCTAGGTGTACTTGTTCCTCTAGTCGGTGCACCGCGCTAAGTAGTTCAGCTAGAGACCCAGTAGTCTTGGTATTAGGAGTCCTTTGCTCCACTGCAGCCATACGAGCAACGATGGCCACTTGACCAGCCATCATTTCTGTCAGTTGGGCCTCAATGCCGGTCTATTTGACGACCATGGCGCCCACAGAGGTCTTCAGATTGTTCAGAGCTGCTTCCATTTTGCGGTTGTGTCTGGTGGACGGTGGCCTGTCTGTAAGAACACCGCGTAATCAGAAACCGAACCCAGATCTCGGAATCATAAAAAGTACATCCCGAGCGACAAAAGGAAAAGACTAAGTGAAAAAGACTCGGGAAAGACACCTAGACGGATGACTCGTAGGTGGTATGACTTCCTTAGGACTTTGGCTTTGTGGGCCTAATCCCGTTCAAAGGAAGGTCCACGTGAGACTTTTCCCCAGACTTTTGACTCGAGTGTATAGACGGACTTTCCTTTGTAGGGGTATGCCTTACGCGGGTAGGTCGTGCCTTGACAAATAAGGCGGACTCGGGAAAGGGGGGAAACTCGTGATGTAAGATCGACGGAGTTTCGACGCTATAAACCTTCGACATACTATGCAAAGACCCGATACACGAATAGACGGTAGGTCCTATAATAAGGAAGATTTATTTGGAAAGCTGGATGTTTTGAAATTTTGAAATTTAAATAAACGGAATTTCGAAAACCGAGATTAGAATTTTGAAAATTCAGAAAATCGAGGTGGTGTCGGAAATTCGAGAGTCAAAACGGGTAGTATGTCAACTTAAATAAAAGGATATTTTGAGTCAAATCGCTAATCCTAAATTTCGACGGCATTCCGAGTTTTGAAAATTGGATATTTGGAAAAGACGGGCCCCGAAACGGACAGCATTTCGGGTGTTTTTTCGAAATTTGGTATTTTTGGAAAGATGCAATTTTGAAATGACGGTTTTTGAAAAATGACACAGAAACCAAGTAGCACGTAGTCAAACAAGCATTTAACGATGCTTATGTATGCTTTACACTAAGTCTCGGTCGGTCAAAATAGGGTCTATACCAACAACGATGGCTCTCTCGTAAATCAGGACGGACTCCCAAAGCCGAGTTGGTCTTAGGACATGCCGCAAAACCGATACGAGTTCGGCCATAGAAGTCTTTAGCGCACCCATTTAGGAATGCACCGCGGTATAGTGGGACGTCGGTCACAAGTAACCGGCCCGGGCAAATTTGGGTTATGCATGAATCATTAAACTAATGCGCGCACATTAATATACGAACGATTTCTTAACGAGTCTCACCCTAGGAACCCCGATGACTAGTGGTACATCAGGTATCCCCAGCGGAGTCGCCAAATTGTGGACATGACGTAGGTCCACCCCGACGCGGCCACGCGCGTGTTTGGGTAGGCGAATGAATCTCGTGGTAAGATTGATCTCAGGTTCGAAATTTAAGTCAAAGTTGGAGTCGCCACCGAATTTATGGGAATTCGGACCCATTCGAGCCCACTCTATGTCGTCATGGACCGTACACAAAGTACGGCCCATTTCGATTTCAGAGCTTATGGGGCTCGTCCCTTTGCATTGCAATACCGATACCATCTGCACCGATTATCGTGTATAGAATGACTCTCGTGCGCCAACGGTTTCGGAAGTCCGGAAACCGAGGTTCTGAGTAAGGGGTGAGGGTACGTGTTGGGAAGCCCACTAAGGACACCCAACCCCGCCCGCACATAGCGGCCTCTACTAAGACATCGTTCGTGTTCGTGTACGCGCGCTAGTAAAATGACTAAATGATATGCAAACAGCGTTTTTTGCTAAGCATGCGAATTTCATGTTAACTACGTCATTTAATGCATCTAATTATTGTCGAAGTTGTTTAGCATGCGAGGTTCATTTATAAAGCAATATGCAACGAAATAAACAAAACTCGTAAATATGTACAAAATACACGGGCGGAAATACAACCCGGCCAATACAAAAATTACAAACGATAATAAAACGGAATTAATAGAAAATACAAAATGATAAATAATAGCTAGAGACGGACCCATATATAAACTAGACCGTAAGTTAGATAGATGGACAAACTTCGATTAAATACACATTATATTGTGTATTAAGCGAAGGACGGAGACATAGGACCTAGGCGTAATGCTAACCCGATCCCGAATCTCAATGCCTTGTCCCGACCTATCACATCGAAAAATGGCGTCTAGATTGGTCATATATCGGACACGACTAAAGAGTTGTCGATATAAAACTAATCGTGAAAGACTTCGATCAAAGTCGTTAAAGTGTAGTGATATGCATGGGCTTTGAAAAATAGAATTACGTGATTGACTTTACACGTGACGACTAAAGTCGTAAAAAAAGACGAGGCTCGAATGATGCATTAAAGCTCTCGGTTATCGTGGGCTAAAGGACCCACTCGATCGAGTCATGGCATGGACTCGGTCGAGTGTGCCTTTAAGGTGGCTACTACCCGGTTTTTGGGGTGCTACTCGATCGAGTGGCCTATGGCACTCGGTCGAGTGTCCCCTGTACGAGGCATGGCTCGTTTCGTTTTTGATTTATTTAAAGTCGATGGCCGACCAAGTTGAATAAAAATATTGCATTATCGAAATTCAACTCGGTTCTCGGTGCCATAATCGTGTACTATACAATTATGAGACCGTCATCGGGATAATATGAAAATATGCTATTATGGGATTGAAAAATTTGATTAATGAAGAAATTGTAGTCCTCCGCGTCACGACATCAATACTAATCCTAACGGATTATGTGATGTCGGTTTTCGCATCAACGGATTTCGCACTAATCTTAGAAATGGAGTCTTACACGATCTCGCTACGCCCTTGAGTACATTGGGGCGGCGCTCCTCGAAAGGGTGCCACCTCCGTCGTGACTCGTAAAGGGATTAAACGGACTTTGTGCGGTGATTATAGTTAAACGTGTTAAGATCCGAACTTTTGCTACTAGTATATATATATATATATATATATATATATATATATATATATATATATATATATATATATATATATATATATACACGGTATTAACTGTTAATGACGATAATAAACGATAGCAAAAATGTTAGTAAACAAAAGTTAAATGTTAGTGTTAGTATACTAATACGATTATAATATATAATACGAAAATGTATATAAAACGAATCGAGATAGCAAGGATGGAAATAGGGTTGATGACACCCTCAACATACATGCTTAGAATGGCCTCGGCAATGGACTCGTAATAGCGACGTGAACGCGGGAGTATCGAGGATGTACGTAATGTTATGGTGTGTGTGTGTATATCTGTTTTACGAGAGATAATGACTCGGTTTTCGACTAAGGTTGCTTAGGGTTGTAGAGTAGTGTGTCTTGTGTAGTGTAGGTTGAAAATGTAGGGTTTTAAAGCTTTTTTGCAAAACTGAAAATGAAGTGCACAAGGAGGGGTATTTATAGAGTTTACCCCTCGACCTAGGGTCACTCGATCGAGTGGCCCTAGTGCACTCGGTCGAGTGCCCTAGAAGATGGGTCTGTTCCGGAATTTGAGGCTCCACTCGATCGAGTGAGGTCAATCCACTCGATCGAGTGAGGTCAATCCACTCGATCGAGTGGATAAGGGCGGCGAGCCATTTTAGGAAATGGTTGAATTTTTTGATTTTTTGAATTTTGTATTTGGGCGCAAGTTTCTAGAAGCGAACTTGGCTGACTTATGTGACGGATTCGTCTTTGACCGGGTTTTGACCCGGTCGCCAAAAGACGGATTTTATTTTTGGTGTCGGTTTCGGCCCAAATTAGTCTTATTTTACTCGGAACGACCCACTGGGCCTGGATTTGAGGTTGGTTTTGAGAGATTTGTACTCCGCTAAAAGGCCACGTCGGATATTATTGATTCCGAGCCCATATTCGAGTATACTATGTCACGTTTGTGTCCGATCATCATCGGGTGTTTTGTCGGGAACTGCTATAGACACTAGCAGGCAAAATGCCGATATTTACACTTATGCTAGTCCGGACTTACTCTCTCTTTTCCTGAATTCTAGGGTTGTCCACTTCCCGATTCAACTATCTAATCACGCTATGGTTGAGTTAAACTTTATTCTTCTAAGGGATACTTCTCCTCGACCCTATAAAGTTGAAGCTTCTCGATTCTGAAATTTGAAGCCTTAATAAGAAAATAATTTCTTGAGAAAATAGCAATAGTATCATTAGCATGACAAAATTGAAGAACGGGAAATAAATTTCAAGAAATGTTAGGGATGAAAAGAACATCATTAATAATTAAAGAGGAGAAATTAGGAAGAGTAAATGAACCTATGTGTGTAATAGGGAGAGCAAAAAGTCACCTATAACCAAGTCATCAGGGTCATCATACGGTTGTAAATGTATTAATATCGTTGGTAATATGATGGGTAGCGTCTGTGTCGAGAAAATAGGAGCCTGTAGAGGGTAGGGTTTCGGGGTAGGCATGGAGTTGCATTGGCACGGTTGTTGGGTGTGGACATGACATAGGTCCACCCCGACGCGGCCACGCGCGGGTTTGGGGCGGCAAATGAATCTCCATATGAGAATGGATCGAATTGAAATTTAAATCGAAGTGGAGTCGCCACCGAACTTTGTGGGAGTTCGGGCCCCTTCGAACCCACTCTATGTCGTAGTGGGCCGTGTACAAAATACGGCCCATTCCGATTTCAGAGTTTATTGGATTCGTCCCTTTGCATTTGATACCGATACCGACATTATCGGATACCGTGTATTGAATGACTCTCGTTGCCAATGGTTTCGGGCATCCGAAAACTGAGGTTCTGAGTAGGGGGTGAGGGTACGTGTTGGGAAGTTCACAAAGACCCAACCCCGCCCGCACATTATCGGCCTCTACTAGGATATCGAATGATTTTTGAATACGCGCGTTAGTAATACGATTAATGTTATGCAAACATTGTTTTCCCTAAACATGCGGAAAATTGAATGGGTTGTGTGGACATGACATAGGTCCACCCCGACGCGGCCACGCGCGGGTTTGGGTAGGCGAATGAATCTCCATATGAGAATGGATCGAATTGAAATTTAGGTCTATGTGGAGTCGCCACCGAATTTTGTGGTTATTCGGAACCATTCGAGCCCACTCTATGTCGTAGTGGGCCGCATACAAAATACGACCCATTTCCGATGTCAGAGTTTATTGGGCTCGTCCCTTTGCATTTGATACCGATACCGACATTATCAGATACCGTGTATTGAATGACTCTCGTGCGCCAACGGTTTCGGGCATCCGGAAACCGAGGTTCTGAGTAAGGGGTGAGGGTACGTGTTGGGAAGCCCACAAAGGACACCCAACCCCACCCGCACATTAGCGGCCTCTACTAAGAATTCGAATGACTTTCCAATACGCGCGTTAGTAAAACGGGAAAAAGATATGCAAAAAGTATTTTCCCTAAACATGTGAATGGAATTGAAACGGGTTTCTATGTCAATTTAATGCAATTAATTCTACGTCAAAGTTTAATTCTACGTCAAAGTGGAATATTAGCATGTGGGTTCATTTAGTACAATAAAACGAACAAAAATTAAATTGACAAAAGAAATAACAAACGCGTTAGTAACGATGTAATGATATAACGACTAATAACGGTTTGTGCAAATATGAGATGAGATGAAAAGATGCAAATATGAGATGCATGGTTTAAAAAGATAGTATGCATGTGATTAATTAAGCACATATTGACCTAAGTCGTGAAATACAATCGGGTTTAGAAAATAGAAGAATGTACGACTCGTTGTATTAGTCGTTATGAGGTCACTCGATCGAGTGGTCGATGGACTCGATCGAGTAGACCCGTAAAAGATGATTCTGTTTTGCGTTACAGACCATACTCGGCCTAGTTATTGACCAACTCGGTCGATTACATGGCCACTCGATCGAGTCACTGTGAGACTCGCCCGAGTGGGGGTCGAAATAAGCATTTTGACTCGATTTTGTGATGTCACTCGATCGAGTGACTAAGGCACTCGGTCGAGTGGCACCTGTACGAACCTGGTTCGTTTGCAATTTAATTATTGATTTTGAAATTGCTTTTGATTTTTGATAGTTCGACGATTTTACCGAATCGGACATAAATATTGCACAATTTATGTTCGACTTGGTTTTTTATAAATCGCGAATTTTGTTGAACCGAATATAAATATTGTTGAATTTATACCCGATTCTAAATTTAAATACTCGTTGTATCCCATATTCTATTATTTGAATCGATATGGAATATTAGAGTGAAATAGAAAAAATAGATTAATTTTAGTCGTCTTAAATTAATTATCATGATATGAACAAATCACGTTAATTAATTTATGTGACTTGATCGTTAGATTCGATATCCAATTATGTAATTGGTATCGAATCTAAAATCGACGCTTTACTTGAATAAAAAAGGACTTGATTCCCTCGACTTTTCCGACATCGAAATAAATCCTTAGGGATTGTGATGTCGGATCCGTGTCAACGAGTCTCGACCCTTATTAAAATTGATTTTAAAAATTGATGAATGCAAGATCGATGATGATGACTACAAAAATAATAACGAATTATTGTTTAAGTTAACTTATCTCAATAATCAAACGATCGGGGTGATGGGATAAGCGACCGACGACGCGTGTGCAGTACACTTGTATATGCGGTTTTCCTTATCCCACCATCACTCACGTTCGACACAAATCAATAAGTATTTTAATGCTTTGATACTAATAGTATTATCGATATTATGACGCGACGAAAAATAATAAAAAAAACGAAAAAAAGACGCGAAGAAGATAAGACGACGTGAGGAAGAGAAGAAGAAGAGAAAGGGGTTTTGACACCCACAGCCTACATGTTCTTGTCTAAGAACGGACTCGTAACCGTGGCTTTAAAACAAGAGTCTTCGAGGTTTTATGGAGGTTGAGTTATGGTGGCTCGGGTTTAATTCCTAAAACTAGGTTTAGAGTTTGAATTTGATCTTGATTAGGGTTGAATTTTGATGTTGATTAGGGTTTGATCTTGATTAGGGTTGAACTTGATGTTGATTAGGGTTTTGAAAGTGTGTGTGGAAGTTGATTAGGGTTGTGTAGAGGTGTGTAAAAAAGATTAGGGTTCTTGAGGTTGTGAAAAGTTGATTTGAGTGTTGCATGGGGTTGCTTATATAGGCAAGGCTAGGGCACCCGGTTAGGGTTACTCGACCGAGTAGGAGGCTAACTCGGTCGAGTGGCCCGTTAAGCCTGCAGCCGGGCTCGAAACAGGCCCACTCGATCGAGTGGGTGGGTCACTCGATCGAGTGGCCCAACTGGGTCGCGCAGGTCAGTCTTTTGGACCTTGACTTTGAATGCTTGATGGGTTTTGTGTTTGATTTGGACTTTTGATGATGTGAGGGGCTGTTTTGTGTGTCTCGGAAACGACTTTGATCGGGGTTGACCCAATCGCAAAAAGTCGGTTTTAATTCTGGTGTCGGTTTTGGACCAAATTAGTCTTGTTTGACTCGGAATGATCCACTGGGCCTGGATTCGAGGTTGATTTTGTGAGATTTGTACTCCATAAATGTGTTAGCCAGCGATTAATGGATTTGAGCCCGTATCCGAGCGCGTAGAAGCATGTTAGCATCCGATCATCATCGGGTGTTTTTTGGAAACTCCCATAGACACCGGCAGTCAAAATGCGGGTGTCTACAGAGCCCCCACTCTGACTGAGGCTTGGACAGGGCGAAAGTCAGAGTAGCTACAAAGCCCGTTAAGACCTAGTAGACTTTCATTCGGGTCATTTATAGTCCATTAGACTTGCGTGAAGGGCTCGCCAGCCATAAGACAGAAATCATACCTGAGCTTGATGATTGTACTCCGTGGGGAATTTGGGCTTGTCGCGTAAGCCCTGAGTGTGCCTGTGTGTTGGTCCATCCCGTGCTATCCAGGAAAATGCTGCTGGGGAGATTTGATGACTTGCATGTCTTTGCTTGAGTCGTACATGTATAAGTTACATAAAATGCATGAAACACGTAGGTAATAAAATGACTCGTGCTGGAGAAAATGATTTTTTGAAAACTCGAATTTTTGAAATGTTTTGAAATTTTGAATTTGAAATCCTGAAAGCAATCACGAGCTAGGTTTTCAAAATGGAAAGGGGTAGAAATTCGCAGTTTAAATAGACTGAAATCTGACCTTGTCGAAAAGGATCTTTTTTCAAATGGCTAAATTTTGCAAATTTCAAAGTGGAATTTGAAGAGAGAGGCCTACTGACAGACTCGACTCTGGACGTGACCGGACGAGTTGACAGACACGACTGGACTCTCGAGGGGTTGGACCGCCTAACAAGACTCTTGAGTTGCACTATCCCATAGCCTAGGCGAGTGGCAACATGGGAACGATCTATCATAGGGGGACTGCGGTAGTCTGTAATGAGACTGTTTTAGTCTGGTGCCCTTCTGGATTTCTGATTTTAGGGTACAGTTCAAAATGGGTATTGCTCCGAGTCCTGACAGATTCTCGTCTTTGACTGAGCCGAGTACTCGGACACACTGTAGAAAGGAGGCTAGATTTTGAAATTATTTGGATTATGTGAGTGGAAGGAGAATTTCTGTCTAATAGAAGCCCCCAGGACGACAAAGCTAGCTACTGAGAACATGACAGTGTCGTGACCGGAATGATAGTGCTTTTTGAATGTGTGTCAATGTGGGTGGTTGTACCTCTGTTGAAAGGCTGCCTACGTATTCACGTGTGGTGAAATCAAACCAAGCCGTAGTTCAGTGTCGGAAGATGTATTATGGTGCCTATTCTAATAGGACTTTGTGTGTAACTAGACATAATGACGGTGTAGGCTAGGTGCATTCCCAGTGATATCTTGATCAAAGGGCTTGAATGGTTAGGATATTAATCCTGTGACTGTGAGCGTTCTCCGGGGTAGCCCCCAGAGGTGGTGTGAACTATTTGGGCATGTTCTATGCCGACTGCAAGTTGAGTTCACGTGTTCGGGATTGGTAACTAGTTTGGATGGGATTTTAACGAGTTTTGTTCTCGGGATTTTTAACGAGTTCTGCTCTCGGGGAATTTTAACGAGTTTTGTTCTCAATTTTTAACGAGTTCTGCTCTCGGGGAATTTTAACGAGTTTTGTTCTCGGGATTTGATGTTTTTGGGAATGTGGTGCTAGGAAGTAAGTGGCTTTGACGACTCGAAATCTGGAGCTCGGTTCTGTGGAGCTAAGGCTTCGAGGGCTGGTTTGATAATGCGGGATCTGGTTTTGATGACTCGAAATATGGAGCTCGGTTCTGTGGAGCTAAGGCTTCGAGGGCTGGTTTGATAATGCGGGGTCTGGTTTTGATGACTCGAAATCCGGAGCTCGGTTCTGTGGAGCTAAGGCTTCGAGGGCTGGTTTGATAATGCGGGGTCTGGTTTCCATGTCTGGCCCTAATTGTTAGGGGTATCCTATGGAGCTTGAATCCTCAAAATTCCGGGCTGTCTCTGGCCTGGGTCTCGGGAAGGTCTTGAGGGTTGCAATGTGGGAAGGCTGAGTGTGGTGTTAGCTGACCAGCTTGATTGTCACTCCCCTATTGGATGGCATGGATAATTTTGAATTTGACCGTACCCTGGTCAAAGGATTTTCACTTGAGTATTTGATTTTTTGATTTTTTTGATTTTTTGATTTTTTTTTAGTCATGGGTATTTGATTTTTTGATTGACCTCGCGGTCATGGGGATTTCACTGGAATTGACCGTTGACCACGGTCATGGGCATTCTGAATTTTTTGATGATGGTCTGCTTTTTTTGTTTTGGCCTTTTGTTTTTTTTTTCTCATGGACTTTCGATTTTTTTTGTGTCCAGTTTTCTTTTTTTGATGGCCTTTGTTTTGGCCCTTTCTTTTTTCCTTTTTTTTTGACTTTTGATTTTTTTTGTCCAGTGTTCTTTTGTTTTTGTTTTTGTTTTTTTTTGCCGGTCAGACTAACACATAAGGTAGGGATTGGTCAGTCTTATTGGAGGGATGTTTTATTGTGGGAAATGGGCTTGCTTCCCGTCTTGAACCCAAACTAGGAGATTACCTAGATTTGTCATAGGATTCGATACCGCTCCTGCTACGGGTAGTTATGTGGTTTTTCTATACCAGATACGGAGTAGGTAAAAAGAAAACACGGGCTCGGTTTCCTGCAGTCATTATGGATGTGCCTATAATAGTCACGTGCGTGTGCTCACAATGTATGATGGTGTTCATCATGTTCTCGGAAACACGTAAGGAAAATATATATGAGAAAGAATATTGAAAGCTGATTTTATTGAATTTTGAAAAAGAGGACAGAATACAACTGACTCTGACTCTGACTTTGACTTTGACTTTGGAATAGAACATCCTAGACTCAGACTCAGACTCGGACTTAAATCAAATCCGGACTCTTGGGTGCATGAGAGGTAGATTGGATGCTTCGGTCATCGGGCCCTGTGTAGTCCACGAAGCGCTTTGCAAGTGACAATGTTTCCAAAACGGGAGTCTTCCCGGCATCGAGGAAGTCTTGAATGAGGTGTTTCAGCTTCCAGCATTGTTCTGTATCGTGTCCCCTCCCTCTGTGGAATTTGCAGTAATGCTCGGCGTTCCATGCTTTGGAACGTTTCTCCACAGGTGGATCGGCTGTTGGGCCTATAGGTAGCACTAGGCCCTTTGGAACTAACCTCTGGAAAGCGATGGTGTAGGACATATCCAAGTGGGTAAATGTCCTTTCCTTTGACTGGTTCTTGATTTTTGGAGAGGTGACTTGAGGGTTACCTCTCTCGGCCTTGCCATCTTGAGGGTATTGGACAGTTTCGTAAGAGTGTTCACCCTTCAAATGACTCGGTTGGGCGATTGGCTGCCTTACCCGCTCTAGTTGTGTTAGACGGGATCGGGTTCTTACAAGATCTTCTTCGATGATGGTTACCCTAGAACTTAGGTTATCTAGGGCAGTATTGATTTTCGAGAAGATGTTGTTAATGGAGCAAGATAGCATAAGCATACTCCCCTGGATATCCCCTTTCTTGACGGCGTGGGATTTGTTGTGGTTTGGTAGTGTCTCGTTCATAGGGTCCCTGATCGGAAGAAACGACAGGTGTTAGAACTTGCCTAAACTCGGCTTTGCGCAAGAGAGAGAGTCAAACTAGACACGGCCCGGGGCGACGGGTCGACAAAGACTCTTGGACCGGGATACTTGAATGTTGACCTAGACGAGGTAACGACCGCAAATTAGACTCGAGCTGCAGAAGGGTGAGTCCGAAAATGGGGCGACCATGTTTGACTCGGGTTAGACCCTCCTAGGACAAATGTGTAGGGTGCGATTCTCGGAGTGATGACTGTGATTAATCACTCCGTCGGAGTATAGCCCCCAATGTGAGACAAAGGACTTAGATGGTGTGGCATCTTAAGTGACTCGAAAGTGGGGTACGTGAGACACGTGCAAGACATGACCCTTAGGGCAACTGTGATTGATTGCCCTGCTAAGGGGGAGCCCCCGGGTGGGATTGAAGATTTTGTTAAGTCTCGAGTGTGGGACGAGTGACCCTTAGACGTAAGGACCACGAGCCTTTTGTTATATGCCTAAAAAGGTTGACTCAGAAAAGACACCTAGACGGATGACTTGTGCAAGGTGGGCCTTCCTTAGGATTCGGCTATGCGGGCCGAGTCCTGTTTGAAGGAAGGTCCACGTGAAACATCCCAAGACTTTTAGACTCGAGTGTGTAGACGGGCCTTCCTTTGTAGGAGTATGTCCTATGTAGGTGGGCCTTGCCTTAGTCTAATAAGGCGGACTGGGATAGGGAAGAAACTCGTGATGTAAGATCGACAGAGTTTCGACGCTAAGGACCTTGACAACTTAAGACACGACCCGACACTGCTAAATATGGGAAGTCCTAAGGAGAAGAAGGTTTTGAAAATTGATTGTTTTGAAAATTCCGAGATAACTCGGTGGAGAGGTCCGATTTTTCGAGAAAATCGGAAAGTGCATCGGGCCTCGGTTTTGAAAGTTCGAAAGTATTTTTGAGTTTTGAATTGGGCAGCATACCGTCTAGAAAGTAGGCTATTTTGAGTAAAATCATAAGTCCTAAATTCGGTATGTGTCCCGGGTTTTGAAATTGAATAGTTTGAAAAAGATGCAATCTTTGAAAAAAAAACGGTTTTTGAAAACGACTCGGAAACCAAGTAGCACGTAGTCACACAAGCATTATAACGACGCCATGTATGCTCTATACTAAGTCTCGGTCGGTCTATAGAGGGTCTATACCAGTGTACATAGTCTAGACGTTGATCGGGACGGACTTCCTAAGTCGAGTTGATCTTAGAACATGCCGCGAAGCCCACTCGAATCGACTATGGACACCTTTTGACATATCCATATTGGAGTACATCAACGGTATAGTGGGACGTCAGTCGCGAGTACCGGCCCGGGAAAACATGGGTTATGCATGAACTGTAGAACTAAAACGCGTATTGTATTTGTCAAACGATTTCTATTCGAGTCTCACCCTGAGGATGTCGATGGTAAGTCACGCATCAGTTAATCCCCAGCGGGGTCGCCAAATTGTGGACATGACATAGGTCCACCCTGACGCGGCCACGCGCGGGTTTGGGTAGGCGAATGAATCTCCATATGAGAACGGATCGAATTGAAATTTAGGTCTATGTGGAGTTGCCACCGAATTTTGTGGTTATTCGGAACCATTCGAGCCCACTCTATGTCGTAGTGGGCCGTATACAAAATACGGCCCATTTCCGATGTCATAGTTTATTGGGCTCGTCCCTTTGCATTTGATACCGATACCGACATTATCGGATACCGTGTATTGAATGACTCTCGTGCGCCAACGGTTTCGGGCATCCGGAAACTGGGGTTCTGAGTAAGGGGTGAGGGTACGTGTTGGGAAGCCCACAAAGGACACCCAACCCCGCCCGCACATTAGCGGCCTCTACTAAGAATTCGAATGACTTTCCAATACGCGCGTTAGTAAAACGGGAAAAAGATATGCAAAAAGTATTTTCCCTGAACATGTGAATGGAATTGAAACGGGTTTCTATGTCAATTTAATGCAATTAATTCTACGTCAAAGTGGAAATTTAGCATGTGGGTTCATTTAGTACAATAAAACGAACAAGAATTAAATTGACAAAAGAAATAACAAACGCGTTAGTAACGATGTAATGATATAACGACTAATAATGGTTTGTGCAAACACTACTACACAAATGGGCTATTGCAACACCTTAAAAGTGTTACCTAATGGGTTAAAAGTGTTGCTAAAGGCTATTGCAACACTTTTAGGTGTGTTGCTTAAAGTTGTGTTGCAATAGGTTAATGCAACACTTTTTGCAACACTTTCTTATCAAATGCAACACTTTTTTAAAAGTGTTGCTTCTAATTAGAATATGCAACACTTTTTTTGCAACACATATGATTGTCTAATGCAACACTTTGACAGAAAAATGCAACACTTTTGAAGGGCAAAAGCAACACTCTATCTTGTATTTGGCAACACTTGTAATTGTTAAAGCAATATGTTATAAAAGTAAATGCAACACTTTTAATCATTGTTTGCAACATTTTTTTTTACTGAATGCAACAATCCCGCAAACTTTGATTAAATTATTGTTAAATCACAAGAAATTTGATGTTTATTGTTGATGTAACAAAAACTATACATAATAATTCAGATCAAAATTGTCTTGCATAATAAAGTACATATTCGAAAATACTATCAAGTAAAATAAAAAAAACTACAATTCATATAAACAATGTCTCAATAAACTCTATTCATCATGTAAATAACTTCTAGCAATGTCGAGTACGTAACTTTTCTAGAAGTACATAAAGATACAAATACCACGACTCTTTAAAATTAATTGAGTATTAAGCCAATCAGGTCACTATGGTATTAGCCAATCTCCTCACAAGAATAAGTGGACTTTGAATCCAATCCAAGCACGGACGAAAACGAAGCTGAAACTGCACCCAATGCTCGTGAATAAACAAGCTTGAATAGGCATGATAACAGCTTGCATCGCAAGCATGGACAGCAGCTGATTCGCTAATAAACTGCAGCATGAACGAGTCTAAAATTACATCCAACAATAGCTTGAATCGAGTAAGAACCATGGCCTATAATTCCTTCATAAGACCTAGAATCCACTAGACCAATAGCTGCATCAGAGAGCCTGAAGTCGCTTAAAAAACGCATCTGAAAGTTCTACAAACACAGCCTGATTCACACATGATGTAGCCTGTATTCACATCAACTCACAACCAAGAATTGAGCCTCGATTTCCAAACAAAAACAAGGAACCGACAGCCTGAAAACTTCAGTTTGTGTCACAACAAGCAGCGGCTATCATTAGGATCAAACATTATGCAAAACAAATTACGCCGGCAATTATGACTATCTAATTCCTTAGTATTAATAAACCATTAATTGCAGCACATACAATGCATAAATGACGAATTCAATGTCGTAATATTGATCATAGTGAAAATCAATCAAAAAATTTAACCTTGAAATTTTGCCGCATCGCTAGTATGAGTAATTGATTTCACTGTCATCTTCAAGTAGGATGAAAACCTAGGGTTCTAAAACAAAAAAATCAATCGCAAATGTCAATTTCAATACTGGTGTAGCTACTACGAACTATTAATATTTGATTGAATAATTGAACAGAAATAGAATACCGAAAATCAGAAATACCGAAATTGATTGCGCACAATTTTTCGATCAACTTTGAAGGATTCGCCGTCAATTTTGGAGAAAAGATGACGAATTTTTCTGTCGCACCCTTGAATTTAAGGGGGAAACAGTTGATTTCATTTTGATTTTGTGAAAACAAGAGCCTAGGGTTTGTGATAACTCTTGTGACTGAAACAAGAGTCAAATAAAAGAGGGATTTTTGAGTGTTGAGTGTTGTAGTAAACAAATGGATAAATGAATTATGAAGCATATTTTTAAAAAAAATTAAATGAAAAGAAATATTATTTATTGTGTTTCATTTTGTTAGAAAACACTTGTTGAAAAATGGTGTTTTTGTGTTTTATAGTTTTGTTCGATAATACAGTAATTATTAAATAAGCTTCCCTGTGTTTTCGTAAAAACACTATACATACAAGGATTCAAAGAATTGAAACAGAGTGAGCCTCAAAGACGACTTTTACCTGCAAATCTCAAGCATTCTTTCTTTGATTTACCCCCCACAAGGGCGACTGCAAAAGCAGCCGTGAAAGTATCTCCAGCTCCTGTCGTGCCAAGTGCCAACCACTTTAGAGCTGATATGATGGCCTGCTTCACCAGTTCTTCAGCTTTCACGAATAATGCTGACCCTTTATGTCCAAGCTTAACAAGGACTTGATATACTCCCTGAAAACAAAAACCAACAAATATTGAAATGAAAGTGGAGGATTTTGGAGTTTCGATAAAGCATACACAGACATCCCTAAGGCAAAATATATAAGCTGTAGGGGTATGATTTACCATTTCATAGCACTTAGACACAGCTAGACTAATTTCTTCAAATGTATTGGTTGGCATTCCTGTCAAACGAGAGAGCTCGGTTTCATTGAGGCTTAGAATTTTAACAAAACATAGCAACTCTTGTGGAAGATGAGCATCCATGCCTCCAGCATCCAGAATCATCGGAACACCCGCATCTCTTGCTGCCTTCCCATTTAACAGAAATAACATCATATACCGAGTAATTGAAATGACCACATTCAGCTTAATCATCACAATCATATATAGACACGCTAATGTTAGTAATGTATACTCGTACTATATCAATTAAAACAAAGCAAACAACTATTGAGTTTTTCTAAACAATATTGATAAATATATTAACATTATTAAACGTGTGTGAGCGGTGCTGATTAATTTAAGAGAACAAGACAGAATAAAAAATTACACAGGTAGTACACAACTACACACAACAAGAAAATTGACAAGAACAACAAAACTCTCAAACAGTAAAGTCTACCATAGCAATTTGAGAGCAATAGCTATAAAACTTGATTTGATAGCAATTTGACAACAACAACAACAACTGTTCAACTACAAGCCTTCTTCTGCGAAAAATGGAACAGGTACACACGATGACATGAATATGTCCAACTTGGATGATTACCGACAATTTTCTATCAATTCTAACATCTCACCATTGTGAACTCTGGCTTCTAGTTAAGTTTCCTGCATAAACTAGCCAGCTATCAGTCTGATGCTACTCCTTTTCTTTCCTGTTTGGTGTAGCCTTTCTACAGTTTCGGTCTATGGCCACAACAGATCTTTATTGTGGGTTCTATTTCATGTCATTTTGATAGCAATTTGTACTCCAAATGACACATTAATCTTTATATAGAACAGGTACAAGAACAGTTTGTAACAACTATATTCAACAGGTTAACCATTAAAAAACGCAACATTCATCAGTTTGAGAAAAACGAAACAATTTGACAAATCAATCATGTTTATATATGAGAAAACAGTCCAGAAACTGAATAAATCTGCTATACATTAAGGAATCAGGTTCATTTGATGCCTATACCATTTCCAAACCGTACAAATCGATAATAAATTGAGAGAAACCGTAAAAATAAATTCAAATTAGGGTTTTACCTGGTTTCTGAAAGCAATGGACGATGAAGTAAAAGATAAAGATGATGAGGGGGAAGAACAAGAAGATAAAGGATGAATTTAGGGCGGAAAAACAGAAATGGTGCGTTGACGAATCTTAATCCCTGATCTGACAGCCCCAATTATCTGACAATGAAGGAGAAGAACGAGATGATCATTGGACACGGATCTTCGAAGCGTAATCAACGAAGAAATGAAGCATCATATGAACTTAATCAGAGTTTCATCGAATAAAATTAGGGTTACGTAAATTCTCTTATAAAATCTGTCAATTTCATTTGTTTGAGAAATGAACAAATTATTGAAATGGGAATAAAATTCGACAAAAACAAGGGATCCCAAACTAAATAAAAAAACGTTTAAAGATCGATATTGGTCTCAAATACTAAGCGCATCCCAAATTTGCAACCGATAATTTAAATGTGAGACAATTTAAAATGTGCTTCAGCGGGCTGGAGCGCATCCACGTTGACCCGGTTTACCTATTTGTCAGGTCAGGTAAGCATCATCTGACCTACGTGATCCAACACGAAAATCAAGTAAATTTGATTTAACTCGACCCAATATTAAAGTATAGTACAATGATCGATGACCCGAAACCCAACACAGATCGAATACATTAGATACCACTCGGCATAGGGCTGATAGAGGCGTTGATGGATGGTGAATTAATTATATTTGAGGAGAGAGTGGTAAACTAAAATACGGATCGCGATTCACCCCTACTTTCCTTCAAAAAAAATTAAAATGTACAATAATCTAATGTTATCAATTTTATTCAATTATTAGCAAAACTTTGACAAGTGTTACAAGTAGTGTTGCAATTAGATAATCTAATGCAACATGTTTTTTAAAAGGGATTTTCTACGTGGTACCCCTGAACTTTTTACTTTTCTATCTTGTACCCCTACAATTTCTACATGTATACATGGTACCCTTGTACTTTACTAAAAGTTTTTTTGGTACCCCTAAACTTTATTATTATCTTTATTGGTACCCCTAAACTTTTTTTTCCGTCAAGTTTTGGCAACAAATTACTTTTTTATGTTCAAAATTAAAAGTTAAACGTCATTTAACATACCTAATTAACCGATAATTGAACTTAAACTAACAATTTTGTACGTATTTGCAGTTATACTCCGAATCTAAACTTATTATATTTTTGACATTATATTGTCAAATCAAATGATAGCACTTAAATTAAGCTCAATTACTTGTTAATTATCTAAGTTAAATGATATTGAAGTCTTAATTCTAAGCTAAAAACATAATCTAACGACAAAACTTGATGGAAAAAAACATTCAGGGCGCTAGTTAAACTAATAGTAAACTTCAAGGGTACCATGTATAGACATAGAAAAGGTAGGGGTACCTTGTAGAAAAGTGAAAAACATAGGGGTACCGCGTAGAAAATCCCTTTTTAAAATGTTGCATCGGTTTAATAAAAGCAACATTTTCATTAAAAGTGTTGCGAATTACTTATTTCTGCAACACAAAGTAAAAGTGTTGCAAGTAAAGTGTTGTAATAGCTCATTTGTGTAGTAGTGAAATATGAGATGAGATGAAAAGATGCAAATATGAGATGCATGGTTTGAAAAGATAGTATGCATGTGATTAATTAAGCACATGTTGACCTAAGTCGTGAAATACTATCGGGTTTAGAAAATAGAAGAATGTACGACTCGTTGTATTAGTCGTTATGAGGTCACTCGATCGAGTGGTCGATGGACTCGATCGAGTAGACCCGTAAAAGATGATTCTGTTTTGCGTTATAGACCATACTCGGCCGAGTTATTGACCAACTCGGTCGAGTACATAGCCACTCGATCGAGTCACTGTGAGACTCGACCGAGTGGGGGTCGAAATAAGCATTCTGACTCGATTTTGTGATGTCACTCGATCGAGTGACTAAGGCACTCGGTGGAGTGGCACCTGTACGAACCTGGTTCGTTTGCAATTTAATTATTGATTTTGAAATTGCTTTTGATTTTTGATAGTTCGACGATTTTACCGAATCGGACATAAATATTGCACAATTTATGTTCGACTTGGTTTTTTATAAATCGCGAATTTTGTTGAACCGAATATAAATATTGTTGAATTTATACCCGATTCTAAATTTAAATACTCGTTGTATCCCATATTCTATTATTTGAATCGATATGGAATATTAGAGTGAAATAGAAAAAATAGATTAATTTTAGTCGTCTTAAATTAATTATCATGATATGAACAAATCACGTTAATTAATTTATGTGACTTGATCGTTAGATTCGATATCCAATTATGTAATTGGTATCGAATCTAAAATCGACGCTTTACTTGAATAAAAAAGGACTTGATTCCCTCGACTTTTCCGACATCGAAATAAATCCTTAGGGATTGTGATGTCGGATCCGTGTCAACGAGTCTCGACCCTTATTAAAATTGATTTTAAAAATTGATGAATGCAAGATCGATGATGATGACTACAAAAATAATAACGAATTATTGTTTAAGTTAACTTATCTCAATAATCAAACGATCGGGGTGATGGGATAAGCGACCGACGACGCGTGTGCAGTACACTTGTATATGCGGTTTTCCTTATCCCACCATCACTCACGTTCGACACAAATCAATAAGTAATTTAATGCTTTGATACTAATAGTATTATCGATATTATGACGCGACGAAAAATAATAAAAAAACGAAAAAAAGACGCGAAGAAGATAAGACGACGTGAGGAAGAGAAGAAGAAGAGAAAGGGGTTTTGACACCCACAGCCTACATGTTCTTGTCTCAGAACGGACTCGTAACCGTGGCTTTAAAACAAGAGTCTTCGAGGTTTTATGGAGGTTGAGTTATGGTGGCTCGGGTTTGATTCCTAAAACTAGGTTTAGGGTTTGAATTTGATCTTGATTAGGGTTGAATTTTGATGTTGATTAGGGTTTGATCTTGATTAGGGTTGAACTTGATGTTGATTAGGGCTTTGAAAGTGTGTGTGGAAGTTGATTAGGGTTGTGTAGAGGTGTGTAAAAAAGATTAGGGTTCTTGAGGTTGTGAAAAGTTGATTTGAGTGTTGCATGGGGTTGCTTATATAGGCAAGGCTAGGTCACCCGGTTAGGGTTACTCGACCGAGTAGGAGGCTAACTCGGTTAAGTGGCCCGTTAAGCCTACAGCCGGGCTCGAAACAGGCTCACTCGATCGAGTGGGTGGGTCACTAGATCGAGTGGCCCAACTGGGTCGCGCAGGTCAGTCTTTTTGACCTTGACTTTGAATGCTTGATGGGTTTTGTGTTTGATTTGGACTTTTGATGATGTGAGGGGCTGTTTTGTGTGTCTCGGAAACGACTTTGACCGGGGTTGACCCAATCGCAAAAAGTCGGTTTTAATTCCGGTGTCGGTTTTAGCCCAAATTAGTCTTGTTTGACTCAAAATGATCCACTGGGCCTGGATTCGAGGTTGATTTTGTGAGATTTGTACTCCGTAAATGTGTTAGCCAGCGATTAATGGATTTGAGCCCGTATCCGAGCGCGTAGAAGCATGTTAGCGTCCGATCATCATCGGGTGTTTTTTGGAAACTACCATAGACACCTTGCAGTCAAAATGCGGGTGTCTACAGGTTGCTAAGTCGATTTTAATGCAACTAAAATTAACGTCAAAGTTGTATTTTAGCATGTGAGATTCGTTTTAGTATAATAAAACAAATAATGAAAATAAATTGCTACAAACATGAACAAACAAGTTAGTAACGAGTTATAAATCGAATAAGAGACGTAAATACAATAATATGCATGATTTCGAAAAAGGTTTATGACACGTAATGGATTAACACGTGTTGACCGAGGTCAAGGAAAAATATATCGAGATCTGAAATATGCCTAAAGACCCGCTGTTTTGTCTAAAAAACGATGTTCGAAGAATAATAAACAAATAGAGCGAAATCGATTATTTGCGTCGCGTTTTCCAGGAGACCACGCGACTCTCCCGGAAGGGAGGGCGACTCGCGCGAGAAGGCGACTCGCCCGGGACGCACGCGACTCGCGTCCCGTGCTGTTTTCAAAATTGTTTTTCGGAGAATTTATTGCTTTATTAAATCGCGTATAAATATTACATGATTTATACTCGGCTTAATTTCGCGATATTCGTTATATTCAATATTCGATTATGAAATCGGTATTAAATACTCAGAATAGTTTTTTTAGGAAAGATAAAAAAAAGTTTTGAAAATCGTTTTGTAAAATTAAACTAAAAGAAAACGATGTTTGACTCTCTCCGCGTTAAAATCGTTGTATTTTGTTCTAAGAAAACCATGTAACGATTTTTAGCATCAACAAGATTAATTTAGTTCTTTTTTAGTACGATATTTGATTAGAGAATCGATATCGTATTTTTAAGAACGTTTCGTTGTATATGAAAATAGTTTTGTAATATCGATATTATATATAAAAAAATGACGACGACCCATAAGAAAACAGACGACCGACGACGAGGAAGAAAGACGAGGAAAAGAAGAGAGAAAGGAGAAGTCGGGTTTGATTTTACACCCTTAACCTACATGCTTTGTTTACTCGGATCGGGGCTCGTCGGAATGTGGCTGGGGCACGGGAGCGTCGAGTTAATGTCGGTGAGTTATGGTGGTTTTTTGGTTTGGACGTGTAAAGGGTAAGAGGTGGCCGGTTTTGTCGGGTCTCGGATATACTATCGGTTTCTCGATGCTAAGTGTATATTTCTGAATCGTAGATGTGTGATAAAAAAAGTTGATGATTTTCGAATGAATTTAATGTGTCGCGAGGGTACTATTTATAGGAGAGGTCCTCGATGGAAGCTAGAATAGGTATCTCGTTTAGGTGATAAGAAATACCGATTAGGATAGGAAATGTAAGAATTTGAAAGGAAAGAGAATTCCATTACTTGGTGAAGAAGAAAGGTATCTCGGCTGAAAATAGGCTGCTCGGCCGAGTATCCCATGCTCGGTCGAGTGTTTGATTCGGTATTCGGATAGAATTCCTACTTGAGATCGAATTCTATTCTTAAACGGATTTGTTTAATATTTTGTGTAACTGATTTTTTGTAGCGTTTGAGCTCGGATCAGTCACGTGGGGTGACACGGCTGACTCGTGAGTCTCGAAAATATCTTCGACCGGGTTTTGACTCGGTCGCTAAAAGACGGTTTTGCCCCTGGTGTCGGATTCGACCCAAATTAGTCTTATTTGAATCAGAATGACCCACTGGGCCTGAATTTGAGGTCAGTTTTGTGAGATTTGTACTCCGTAAAAAGCCCAAGCCAAATGCCAATGATTTTGAGCCCGTTTTCGAGTATATTAAACAACGTTTGCGTTCTATCATCATCAGGTGTTTGTCGGAAACTGCTATAGACACCTGACAGCAAAATGTGGGTGTCTACAGAGCCCCCACTCTGACTGAGACTTGGACAGGGCGAAAGTCAGAGTAGCTACCAGGCCAATCAAAGATTAAGACCTGGCAGGCTTCCGGTCGGGTCGTTTATAGTCCAGTAGACTTGCGTAAAAGGGCTCGCCAGCCATAAGTTGGAAATCATACATGAGTTGATGATGCTAACTCCGTGGGGAATCGGACTTGTCGTATAAGTCTTGGGTGCGCCTATATGTGGGCCCATCCCATTAAATGCCGCTGGGGAGTTATGTGAATTGCGTGGTCTTGATTTGTACCTGTATAAGTTACATAAAATTTTGCATGCAACATGTAGGTGAAACAAATATGACTCGCGCTGGGGAATAAAAATGATTTTTGCTTAGTTTTGAAATCGAAGTCCTGAAAGCAATTCTCGTGCTAGGAAATAGGTTTTCAAAACTGAAATTGGTAGAAAAGAAATTTGCAATTTAAATAGACCGAAATTTGACCTTGTCGAAAAGGATTTTCTCAAATGGCTAAGTTTTGCAGATTTTAAAATGAGAATTTGAAGAGAGAGGTATACCGACAGACTCGACTCTGGACGTGACCGGACGAGTTGACAGACACGACTGGACTCCCGAGGGGTTGGACCGTGACTCGGCAGGGGGGTGGGCCACCTAACAAGACTCTTAAGTTGCGCTATTCCGTAGCCTAGGCGAGTGGCAACATGGTCGAATCCTCGGAATGGGAAGGATGTGCTATGGGGGAATTGCGATAGTCTGTAATGAGACTATTTTAGTCTAGTGCTCTTCTGGATTTTTGATTTTAGGGTACATTTCCAAAGTGGGTATTGCTCCGAGTCCTGATAGATTCTTGTCTTCGACTGAGCCGAGTACTAGCACACACTACAGAAATGAGGCTAGATTTTTTTGAATTTATCTGGATTTTGTGAGTGGATGAATGTTTTCTGCCTAAGAGAAGCCCCCAGGACGACAAAGCTAGTTGTTGAGGACATGATGGTGTCGTGATCGGAATGATGTCGCTTTTTCAATATGTGTCAATGTGGGTGGTTGTGTCTCTGTTGAAAGGCTGCCTACGTGTTCACGTGTAGTGAAATCAAACCATGTCGTAGTTCAGTGGAATGGAAGATATATTACGGTGCCTAGTCTAATAGGACTTTGTGTGTAACTAGCCATAACAATGGTGCAGGCTAGGTGCATTCCCAATGATATCTTGATCAAAGGGCTAGAATGGTTAGGATATTGATCCTGTGACTGTGAGCGTTCTCCGAGATAGCCCCCGGAGGTGGTGTGAACTATTTGGGCATGTTCTATGCCAACCGTGGGTTGAGTTCCCGTGTTTGGGGTTGGTAACTGGTTTGGATGAGAAAAATTGGGATGGGATTTGACGAGTTTTGCTCTCGGGATTGTGTATGATTAGGTAAGGGATTTGACGAGTTTTGCTCTCGGGATTTGACGAGTTTTGCTCTCGGGGATTTGACGAGTTTTGCTCTCGGGTTTGCGTATGGTGATTGTGAATTCTGTTATGTAAAGGGGAAGTCGAGTAAAATGGCTCGAACTTTGATCGGGATAGGTTTTGATAATGCGGGATCTGGTTTCCATGTCTGCCCCTAATGGATAGGGGTATCCTATGGAGCTTGAATCCTCAAAATTACGGGCTGGTCTCTAGCTTGGGTCTCGGGAAGGTCTTGAGGGTTGTAATGTGGAAAGGCTAAATGTGGTGTTAGTTGACCAGCTCGATTGTTTCTCCCTTATTGGATGGTATGAGTATTGATAATTTAGAATTGACTGTTTTCACTACGGTCATGGGTTCTTGAATATTTTTTGGTTGACCTCTTAACCCCGGTCTTAGGATTCTTCACTTGGATTGACCATTTAACCTTGGTCATGGATGCCCTTTTTTTTTATGAAGGCCTGCTTTTTGTTTTGGCCTTTTGCTTCTTCTTTTTCCTGGACTTTTTTTGTTGGACCTTTTTTTTGTTGGTCAGACTAACACCTAAGGTAGAGATGGTTGATCTTATTGGATGGGTGTTTATTGTGGAAAATGGGCTTGCCTCCCATCTTGGGCCCAAACTAGGAGACTACCAAGATTCGTCATAGGATTCGATACCGCTCCTGCTAAGGGTAGTTTTGTGGCTTTCTATGTCAGACATGGAACAGGTAAAGGAAAACACGGGTCTCGATTTCCTGCAGTCATTATAGACGTGCCTATAGTCACGTGCATGTGCTCACAGTGTACGATGGTGTTCATCATGTTCTCGGAGACACATAAGGAAAGTATATATGAGAAAGAATATTGAAAGTTGATTTTATTGAATTTTGAAAAGAGGACAGAATACAATTGACTCTGACTCTGACTTTGACTTTGAAAGAAATAGTACATCCTAGACTCGGACTCAGACTCGGGCTTAAACCAAATCTAGACTCTCGGATGGTGTTGTCAATTCAACTTCTAAGGACTCAAGCTGATGTCCAGTATAGCCTTCAGTAGAAGCTTTACCCAGATCTTCGTTATGTCGAAGATCGTCTTCAATCCTAATGTCCATTTCGGTAAGCACCGCAAAGTTTGAAATGCCGGCGTACCTAAGATGGACGCGGTAGGAAGGTAGGAGGTTGTTGATGAACGCCTCCACTAGTGTCTTCTCATTGGGCTTGTCTACCAAGTTCACACTTTCGGCCCTCCACCTTTGAAGATACTTGGTGAAACCTTCTTTGGGCTCTTGGGCCATGACCTCCAGGGTGCGCATTGTGGTCTGGATCTCGGTATTATCAGCATAATTCCGAGCGAACTCTGTTGCCACATCATCCCAATTCTTGTACTTCTTGGAATCGAGCCTGTAGTACCAGGTTTTCGGGTGCTTCTCGAGAGAAGAACCAAACAAGTGCTTGAACATGGTGGATTTCACCCCCTTGACAGCCATGAACTCCTTGAAAGCCCGAATGTGATGAATCGGGTCTTCGGTACCCTCAAACATTGGTATGCCCGTAAGGTTGAGGTTGGCGGGTAGCTCGTCATTCAGAGGCGAATAGGAACGAGCGTTTCCGTGTGGATCGAGTTATTCGTTGCCAAGTGGACCTGTTCTTCAAGTTTGCGAACCGCGCTGACTAGTTCGGCTATGGGCCCAGTGGTTTCATTCCCGACCTTAGAAGTCCTTTGCTCCACGGCACTCAAACGGGTGACAATGGCGGTTTGGTCGGTCCTGATGGCTGTCAGTTGGGCCTCCATCTTAGCCAGTGAGGCGGTCAGTTGGTCCAAGGTTTCTTGCATTTTCTGGCGTCTGGTTACCGGTGGCCCGTCTGTAAGAATACCGTGTAACCAAAAGAGTTGCTTCGGAACTCAAGTACACCAAGGCATAGGAAATAGCGCGGGAGGAGAGACGACTCCATTTTGACTCGTGTTAGACTCTCCTAAGACAAATGTGTAGGGTATGATCCTCGGAGTGACCGTGATTAATCGCTCCATCGGAGAATAGCCCCCAAGTGAGACTAAGGACTCAGATAGGACTCAGATGGTGTGGCATCTAAGTGGCTCGAAAGTGGGGTACGTGAGACACGTGTAAGACATGACCCTTAGTGCAACCGTGATTGACCGCTCTGATGAAGGGTAGCCCCCAAGTGAGATCGAAAATTTGGTTAAGACTCGAGTGTCGGACGAGTGACCCTTAGACGTAAGGGTCACGAACCTTTTGTTATAGGGCTATGCCTTGTAAAAGGTTGACTCGGAAAAGACTCCTAGACGGGTGACTTGTGAAAGGTGGGCCTCCTTTAGGATCTGTCTATGTGGGCCGGGTCCCGTTTGAAAGGAGATTCACGTGAGACATTCCCCAGATTTTGGACTCGATTCTGTAAACGGGCCCTCCTTTGTAGGAGTATGTCTGTGGACATGACATAGGTCCACCCCGACGCGGCCACGCGCGGGTTTAGGGAGGCGAATGAATCTCCATGAGATGGTCAAATGGAAATTTAAATCGAAGTTGGAGTCGCCACCGAATTTTATGGTTATTCGGAACCGTTCGAGCCCACTCTATGTCGTAGTGGGCCGCATACAAAATACGGCCCATTTCCGATGTCAGAGTTTATTGGGCTCGTCCCTTTGCATATCGATATAGATGCCGACTGGAGCGGTTAATCGTATATTGAATGACTCTTGTTGCCAATGGTTTCGGACATCCGGAAACCACGGTTCTGAGTAAGGGGTGAGGGTACGTGTTGGGAAGTTCACTAAGAACACCCAACCCCGCCCGCACATTAGCGGCCTCTACTAGGATATCGAATGATTTTTTAATACGCGCGTTAGTAATACGATGAATGATATGCAAACATTGTTTTCCTAAGCATGCGAGGAATTGAATGGGTTGCTAAGTCGGTTTAATGCAACTAAAATTAACGTCAAAGTTGAATTTAGCATGTGAGATTCGTTTTAGTATAATAAAACAAAAGATGAAAAAGATGTGAATTTGCTACAAAATAAACAAACGAGTTAGTATCGATTTGTAAATAATAATATAGCAAACGAAATAAATATACGAAATCGAAAAAATAAATATTAATCGAAATCTGAAAAATATCGTTAAAGCGCTGTTTTGTATAAAAAAACGAAGTTCGAAAAATAATAAAAAAACGAGAAAAAGTGTACCGTGGCAGCCGACCGCGCGGCTTGCCCGGGCTGCCGGCGAGTCGCGTGTCGGTCTGTTTTTGAAGACGGTTTTCGAAAACTCGATGTTTTTATTAAACCGCGTATGAATATTACATAATTCGTACTCGATTCAATATTTTCGATATTCGTTATATTTGATAGTTAACTACGAAATTAATATCAAATATTCCGAATAGTTTTAGAAAAGATATAAGTTTTAAAATCGTTTCGTAGAAGAATAAAGTAAAACGAACGAAAAAGCTAAAAAAAACGTCTCGGATTTCAGGCCCGTGCGCGAGTCGCCTGGGCATGGCGCGACTCGCGTGCGGGTCTGTCCGGTTTTTTATTTTTTATTCGAAATTGTTAATTTTGATAAATCGCGTACAAAATATGAATTAATTTGTACTCGATTTATGTTTTCGATATTCGTCGTACCCGATATTCGATTATGAAATCGATATCGAGTATTCGGAATGAATTAAAAAAAAAGGTTTTGTAAAAAGAAGTTTGAATGAAAAAAAGATGTAACGATTTTTAATATCGTCGAGATCTTAATATAATTCTTTTTGATACAATATTCGATTATAGAAAATCGATATCATATTTTTAAGAATGTTGTTATATGAAAATAGTTTTTTGATAATATCGATATTAGAAATAAAAAAGACGCGACGAATGACCCGTAATAAAAAGGACGACGCGACCCTTATAAAAAAAGGACGAGAAAGAGGAGAGAAGGAAAAGGAGAGATCGGGGTTTTGTGCACCCTCAACCTACATGCTTCTGTTTACTCGGATCGGGGCTCGTCGGGACGTGGCTTGGGCACAAGAGCGTCGAGTGGATGTCGGTGAGTTGTCGGTGGTTCGGTTTGGACGTGACGTGTGTGAAGGGTGTCGGGTATCGGGCCGGTTTCCTTCGGGTTTGTAATATCGGTTTCTCGATGCTAATTTTGTGTTTATGAGTGTGTGTATATGAACGTGTATAATTCTGAATTTTTGATGATGGATGATGGATGTGAATGAATGATAATTGATGTGTATTTGATTGATAATTGATGTCTAAAAGTGTTGTGTGCAAGGGGCTATTTATAGGGATATTCCCGACCTTGGCTAGGAGAGTTTGAACTACCGCTTGGGATAGGAAACGTAGAAGTTGAAAGGAATGAGGATTCCGCTTTCTTGTCAAAGAAGAAAGGGAGAACCGGCTGGTGGAGGGCTGCTCGGCCGAGTGTCCTAGCTCGGTCGGGTGTTTGAATCGGTTTTCGGATAGGATTCCTGCTTGAGATCGAATTCCATCCTTAAACGGATTTGTTTAATATTTTGTGTAGCTGATTTCCCGTAGGATTGGGGTCCGAATCAGCCATGTGAGGTGTCACGGCTGACTCACGTGTCTCGGGAAAATCTTTGACCGGGTTTTGACTCGGTCGCTAAAAGACGGTTTTACCCCTGGTGTTGGAATCGACCCAAATTAGTCTTATTTGACTCGAAACGACCCGCTGGGCCTGATTTTGAGGTTGGTTTTGTGAGATATGTACTCTATAATGAGCCCAAGCCAAATGCCAATGATTTTGAGCCCGTTTCTAAGTATTTAAAGCACGTTTGCGTCCGATCATCATCGGGTGTTTGTCGGAAAATGCTATAGACACCTGGCGGTCAAAATGTGGGTGTCTACAGAGCCCCCACTCTGACTGAGTCTTGGACAAGGCGAAAGTCAGAGTAGCTACCAGGCCAACCAAAGATTAAAACCTGGCAGCTTCCGGTCGGGTCGTTTAAGGTCCATTAAACCTGCGTAAAGGGCCCGCCGGCCGGAGACTAGAAATGTACCTGAGTTGATGATGATAACTCCGTGGGGAATCGGCCTTATCGTATAAGTCTATGCCGCTGGGGAGTTATGTGAATTGCGCGGTCTTGAATTGTACCTGTATAAGTTACATAAAATTTTGCATGCAACATGTAGGTGAAACAAATATCACTCGCGCTGGGGAATAAAAAAAAGATTTTTGCTTAGTTTTGAAATCGAGGTCCTGAAAGCAGCTCACGTGCTAGGAAATAAGTTTTCAAAACTGAAATGGGTAGAAAAGAAATTTGCAATTTAAATAGACCGAAATTTGACCTTGTCGGAAAGGGTTTTCTCAAATGGCTAAGTTTTGCAGATTTTTAAAAAAATGAGAATTTGAAGAGAGAGACCTATCGACAGACTCGACGCTGGGCGTGACTGGACGAGTTGACAGACACGACTGGACTCTCGAGGGGTTGGACCGTGACTCGGTAGGGGGGTGGGTCACCTAACAAGACTCTTAAGTTGCGCTATTCCGTAGCCTAGACGAGTGGCAACATGGTCGAACATCGAAATGGGATAGATATGCTATTCGGGGTTGCAGTAGTCTGTAATGAGACTGTTGTAGTCTAGTGCTCTCCTGAATTTTTGATTTTAGGGTACATTTCCAAAGTGGGTATTGCCTCGAGTTCTGACAGATTCTTGTCTTCGACTGAGCCGAGTACTATGACACACTACAGAAAGGAGGCTAGATTTTTTGAATTTATATGGATTTTGTGAGTGGATGGAGGTTTTCTGCCTAAGAGAAGCCCCCAGGACGACAAAGCTAGCTGTTGAGAACATGACGGTGTCGTGACCGGAATGATGGCGCTTTTTGAATGTGTGTCAATGTGGGTGGTTGTGCCTCTGTTGAAAGGCTGCCTACGTATTCACGTATAGTGAAATCAAACCATGCCGTAGTTCAGTGTCGAAAGATATATTATGATGCCTAGTCTAATAGGACTTCGTGTGTAACTAGCCATAGCAATGGTGTAGGTTAGGTGCATTCCCAGTGATGTCTTGATCAAAGGGCTAGAATGGTTAGTATATTGATCCCGTGACTGTGAGCGTTCTCTGAGGTAGCCCCCAGAGATGGTGTGCACTATTTGGGCATGTTCTATGCCGACTGCAAGTTAAATTCCCGTGTTTGGGGTTGGTAAGTGGTTTGAATGAGAAGAATTGGGATGGGATTTTAACGAGTTTTGCTCTCGGGGATTTTAACGAGTTTTGCTCTCGGGGATTTGACGAGTTCTGCTCTCGGGATTGTGTATGATTAGGTAAGGGATTTGACGAGTTTTGCTCTCGGGTCTTTGACGAGTTTTGATCTCAGGTCTTTGACGAGTTTTGATCTCGGGTTTGCGTACGGTGATTGTGAATTTTGTTATATAAAGGGGAAGCCGAGTAAAATGGCTCGAACTTTGCTCGGGATATGTTTGATGATGCGGGATCTGGTTTCCATGTCTGGCCCTAATGGTTAGGGGTATCCTATGGAGCTTGAATCCTCTAAATTCCGGGCTGTCTTTAGCCTGGGTCTCGGGAAGGTCTTGAGGGTTGTAATGTGGGAAGGCTAAATGTGGTGTTAGTTGACCAGCTTGATTGTTTCTCCCCTATTGGATGGTATGAGTATTGATCTTGAGTGGACCGTTGACCACGGTCATGGGTATTTGAATATTTTTTGTTGGTTGACCTCTTAGCCCCGGTCATGGGATCTTCATTTGTGTTGACCGTTCTGGTCGTGGATGCTCTTTTTTGATGATGGCCTGCTTTTTTGTTTTGGCCTTTTGCTCTTTTCCTTGGACTTTTGATTTTTTTTGTCCAGCCTTTTTTTGTTTTTCCTGTTGGTTAGACTAACACCTAAGGTAGGGATTGGTAGTCTTATTGGATGGGTGTTTATTGTGGGAAATGGGCTTGCCTCCCGTCTTGAACCCAAACTAGGAGACTACCTAGATTTGTCATAGGATTCGATACCGCTCCTGCTAAGTGTAGTTTTGTGGCTTCCTATGTCAGACATGGAACAGGTAAAGGAAAACACGGGTCTCGACTTCCTGCAGTCATTATAGATGTGCCTGTAATAGTCACGTGCATGTGCTCACAGTGTATGACGGTGTTCATCATGTTCTCGGAAACACATAAGGAAAGTATATATGAGCAATAGAAAAGCTGATTTTATTGAATTTTGAAAAAGAGGACAGAATGCAAAAGACTCTGACTCTGATTTGGAAATGAGGATGTAGGGTATCCTAGACTCGGACTCAGACTTAGACTCGAGTCATATCCGGACTTTCGAATGTTCGGTTGGTTGTTTTTTTTGGTAAGGTCTTCGACAGGTGCCACGACTCGCCTAAACTCGGTTTTGCGCAAATGCAAGAGAGAGAGTCAAACTAGACACAGCCCGGAGTGACGGGAATGACTAAGATTCATGGACCGAGATACTCGAACGTTGACCTGGACGAGGTAACGACCCTGGCTTAGACTTGACGATGAGACTCAAGCTGCACGAGGGTGAGTCCGAAAATGGGGCGACCATGTTTGACTCGGGTTAGACTCTCCTAAGACAAATGTGTAGGGTGCGATTCTCGGGGTGACTGTGATTAATCATTCCGTCGGGGAATAGCCCCCAAGTAAGACTAAGGACTCAAATGGTGTGGCATCTAAGTGACTCAAAGGTGGGGTACGTGAGACACGTGTAAGACATGACCCTTAGAGCAACCGTGATTGACCGCTCTAATGAAGGGTAACCCCCAAGTGGGATCGAAAATTTGTTAAGACTCGAGTGTCGGACGAGTGACCCTTAGACGTAAGGGTCACGAACCTTTTGTTATAGGGCTATGCCTTGTAAAAAGTTGACTCGGAAAAGACACTTAGACGGGTGACTTGTGAAAGGTGGGCCTCCTTTAGGATCCAGCTGTGTGGGCTGGGCCCTGTTCGAAAGGAGGTTCACGTGAGACGTTCCCCAGACTTTTAGACTCGATTGTGTAGACGGGCCAACCCTTGTAGGAGTATGTCCTACGTAGGTGGGCCTTGCCTTAGTATAATAAGACGGACTGGGATAGGGAGGAAATCCGTGATATAAGATCGACGGAGTTTCGACGCTAGAAGACTCGACGACTTACGACATGACCCGACACTGCTAAATACGGGAAGTCCTAAGAAGAGGAAGGTTTTGAATTTGAAGTTTTGAAAGCCCGAAGAAAAATTCGGAGAACCGGCCCTTTTTCGAAAGAAAAACGGAAAAGGTGGACCGGGTTACGGGTTTGAAAGTTCGAAAATATTTTCGAGTTTTGAAATGGGCATAATACCGGCTAAAAATAGGCTATTTTGAGTAAAATCGTTGATCCTAAATTCGGTATATGTCCCGGGTTTTGAAATTGGATATTTTGAAAAGGATGCTATTTTGAAAAAGACGGTTTTTGAAAAAAAAAAGACTTGTAAATCAGGTAGCACGTAGTCATGGAAACAGTATAACGACGCCATGTATGCTCTAATTCTAAGTCTCGGTCAGTCTGAAAGGGTCTATACCAGTGTACACAGCCTATCGAGAATCGGGGCGGACTTCCTAAGTCGAGTTGAGCTTAGAACATGCCGTAAAACCCATACGAATCGGCTAATGGACACCTTCGACATATCCAATTTGGACTACATCGATAGTATAGTGGGACGTCGGTCACCAGTACCGGCCCGGGAAAATATGGGGTTATGCATGAACCGTAAAACTAAAACGCGTATTGTACTAGTCAAACGATTTCTATTCGAGTCTCACCCTGAGGATGTTGAAGGTCAGTAACGTATCAGCTAATCCCCAGCGGAGTCGCCAAATTGTGGACATGACATAGGTCCACCCCGACGCGGCCACGCGGGGGTTTGGGGAGGCGAATGAATCTCCATGAGATGGTCAAATGGAAATTTAAATCGAGGTTGGAGTCGCCACCGAATTTTATGGTTATTCGGAACCGTTCGAGCCCACTCTATGTCGTAGTGGGCCGCATACAAAATACGGCCCATTTCCGATGTCAGAGTTTATTGGGCTCGTCCCTTTGCATATTGATATAGATGCCGACTGGAGCGGTTAATCGTATATTGAATGACTCTCGTTGCCAATGGTTTCGGACATCCGGAAACCACGGTTCTGAGTAAGGGGTGAGGGTACGTGTTGGGAAGTTCACTAAGAACACCCAACCCCGCCCGCACATTAGCGGCCTCTACTAGGATATCGAATGATTTTTTAATACGCGCGTTAGTAATACGATGAATGATATGCAAACATTGTTTTCCTAAGCATGCGAGGAATTGAATGGGTTGCTAAGTCGGTTTAATGCAACTAAAATTAACGTCAAAGTTGAATTTAGCATGTGAGATTCGTTTTAGTATAATAAAACAAAAGATGAAAAAGATGTGAATTTGCTACAAAATAAACAAACGAGTTAGTATCGATTTGTAAATAATAATATAGCAAACGAAATAAATATACGAAATCGAAAAAATAAATATTAATCGAAATCTGAAAAATATCGTTAAAGCGCTGTTTTGTATAAAAAACGAAGTTCGAAAAATAATAAAAAAACGAGAAAAAGTGTACCGTGGCAGCCGACCGCGCGGCTTGCCCGGGCTGCCGGCGAGTCGCGTGTCGATCTGTTTTTGAAGACGGTTTTCGAAAACTCGATGTTTTTATTAAACCGCGTATGAATATTGCATAATTCGTACTCGATTCAATATTTTCGATATTCGTTATATTTGATAGTTAACTACGAAATTAATATCAAATATTCCGAATAGTTTTAGAAAAGATATAAGTTTTAAAATCGTTTCGTAGAAGAATAAAGTAAAACGAACGAAAAAGCTAAAAAAAACGTCTCGGATTTCAGGCCCGTGCGCGAGTCGCCTGGGCATGGCGCGACTCGCGTGCGGGTCTGTCCGGTTTTTTATTTTTTGTTCGAAATTGTTAATTTTGATAAATCGCGTACAAAATATGAATTAATTTGTACTCGATTTATGTTTTCGATATTCGTCGTACCCGATATTCGATTATGAAATCGATATCGAGTATTCGGAATGAATTTAAAAAAAAGGTTTTGTAAAAATAAGTTTGAATGAAAAAAAGATGTAACGATTTTTAATATCGTCGAGATCTTAATATAATTCTTTTTGATACAATATTCGATTATAGAAAATCGATATCATATTTTTAAGAATGTTGTTATATGAAAATAGTTTTTTGATAATATCGATATTAGAAATAAAAAAGACGCGACGAATGACCCGTAATAAAAAGGACGACGCGACCCTTATAAAAAAAGGACGAGAAAGAGGAGAGAAGGAAAAGGAGAGATCGGGGTTTTGTGCACCCTCAACCTACATGCTTCTGTTTACTCGGATCGGGGCTCGTCGGGACGTGGCTTGGGCACAAGAGCGTCGAGTGGATGTCGGTGAGTTGTCGGTGGTTCGGTTTGGACGTGACGTGTGTGAAGGGTGTCGGGTATCGGGCCGGTTTCCTTCGGGTTTGTAATATCGGTTTCTCGATGCTAATTTTGTGTTTATGAGTGTGTGTATATGAATGTGTATAATTCTGAATTTTTGATGATGGATGATGGATGTGAATGAATGATAATTGATGTGTATTTGATTGATAATTGATGTCTAAAAGTGTTGTGTGCAAGGGGCTATTTATAGGGATATTCCCGACCTTGGCTAGGAGAGTTTGAACTACCGCTTGGGATAGGAAACGTAGAAGTTGAAAGGAATGAGGATTCCGCTTTCTTGTCAAAGAAGAAAGGGAGAACCGGCTGGTGGAGGGCTGCTCGGCCGAGTGTCCTAGCTCGGTCGGGTGTTTGAATCGGTTTTCGGATAGGATTCCTGCTTGAGATCGAATTCCATCCTTAAACGGATTTGTTTAATATTTTGTGTAGCTGATTTCCCGTAGGATTGGGGTCCGAATCAGCCATGTGAGGTGTCACGGCTGACTCACGTGTCTCGGGAAAATCTTTGACCGGGTTTTGACTCGGTCGCTAAAAGACGGTTTTACCCCTGGTGTTGGAATCAACCCAAATTAGTCTTATTTGACTCGAAACGACCCGCTGGGCCTGATTTTGAGGTTGGTTTTGTGAGATATGTACTCTATAATGAGCCCAAGCCAAATGCCAATGATTTTGAGCCCGTTTCTAAGTATTTAAAGCACGTTTGCGTCCGATCATCATCGGGTGTTTGTCGGAAACTGCTATAGACACCTGGCGGTCAAAATGTGGGTGTCTACAATGTCCTACGTAGGTGGGCCTTGCCTTAGCTAAGTAAGGCGGATTGGGATAGGGAGGAAATCCGTGATATAAGATCGACGGAGTTTCGACGCTAGAGACCTTGACGACTTAAGACACGACCCGACACTGCTAAATACGATAAGCCCTAAGAATAGAAAGGTTTTTGAAATAGAATTTTGAAAGCCCGAGAAATTCGGGAGAGGAACCCGGCCCTTTTTTCGAAAAAAAACGGTAAAGGTGAGCCGGGTGACGGTTTTGAAAGTTCGAAAATATTTTCGAGTTTTGAAATGGGCATAATACCGGCTAAAAATAGGCTATTTTGAGTAAAATCGTAAATCCTAAATTCGGTATACGTCCCGGGTTTTGAAATTGGATATTTTGAAAAGGATGCAAATTTTTGAAAGTGACAGTTTTTGAAAAAAAAACGACTTGTAAATCAGGTAGCACGTAGTCATGGAAGCAGTATAACGACGCCATGTATGCTCTAATTCTAAGTCTCGGTCGGTCTATAAAGGGTCTATACCAGTGTACATAGCCTATCCAAGAATCGGGGCGGACTTCCTAAGTCGAGTTGAGCTTAGAACATGCCGTAAAACCCATACGAATCGACTATGGACACTTTTGACATATCCAATTTGGACTACATCAATAGTATAGTGGGACGTCGGTCACCAGTACCGGCCCGGGAAAATATGGGGTTATGCATGAACCGTAAAACTAAAACGCGTATTGTACTAGTCAAACGATTTCTATTCGAGTCTCACCCTGAGGATGCCGATGGTAAGTCACGCATCAGTTAATCCCCAGCGGAGTCGCCAAATTGTGGACATGACATAGGTCCACCCCGACGCGACCACGCGCGGGTTTGGGGAGGCGAATGAATCTCCATATGAGAATGGATCGAATTGAAATTTAAATCGAAGTGGAGTCGCCACCGAACTTTGTGGGAGTTCGGGCCCGTTCGAACCCACTCTATGTCGTAGTGGGCCGTGTACAAAATAGGGCCCATTCCGATTTCAGAGTTTATTGGGTTCGTCCCTTTGCATTTGATACCGATACCGACATTATCGGATACCATGTATTGAATGACTCTCGTTGCCAATGGTTTCGGACATCCGGAAACCGAGGTTCTGAGTAAGGGGTGAGGGTACGTGTTGGGAAGTTCACAAAGAACACCCAATCCCGCCCACACATTAGCGGCCTCTACTAGGATATCGAATGATTTTTGAATACGCGCGTTAGTAATACGATGAATGTTATGCAAAGATTGTTTTCCCTAAACATGCGGAAAATTGAATGGGTTGCTAAGTCGATTTTAATGCAACTAAAATTAACGTCAAAGTTGTATTTTAGCATGTGAGATTCGTTTTAGTATAATAAAACAAATAATGAAAATAAATTGGTACAAACATGAACAAACAAGTTAGTAACGAGTTATAAATCGAATAAGAGACGTAAATACAATAATATGCATGATTTCGAAAAAGGTTTATGACATGTGATGGATTAACACGTGTTGACCGAGGTCAAGGAAAAATATATCGAGATCTGAAATATGCCTAAAGACCCGCTGTTTTGTCTAAAAAACGATGTTCGAAGAATAATAAAAAAATAGAGCGAAATCGATTATTTGCGTCGCGTTTTCCAGGAGACCACGTGACTCGCCCGGGAGGGGGGGCGACTCGCGCGAGAAGGCGACTCGCCCGGGACGCACGCGACTCGCGTCCCGGGCTGTTTTCAAAATTGTTTTTCGGAGAATTTATTGCTTTATTAAATCGCGTATAAATATTACATGATTTATACTCGGCTTAATTTCGCGATATTCGTTATATTCAATATTCGATTATGAAATCGGTATTAAATACTCAGAATAGTTTTTTTAGGAAAGATAAAAAAAGTTTTGAAAATCGTTTTGTAAAATTAAACTAAAAGAAAACGATGTTTGACTCTCTCCGCGTTAAAATCGTTGTATTTTGTTCTAAGAAAACCATGTAACGATTTTTAGCATCAACAAGATTAATTTAGTTCTTTTTTAGTACGATATTTGATTAGAGAATCGATATCGTATTTTTAAGAACATTTCGTTGTATATGAAAATAGCTTTGTAATATCGATATTATATAAAAAAAATGACGACGACCCATAAGAAAACAGACGACCGACGACGAGGAAGAAAGACGAGGAAAAGAAGAGAGAAAGGAGAAGTCGGGTTTGATTTTACACCCTAAACCTACATGCTTTGTTTACTCGGATCGGGGCTCGTCGGAATGTGGCTGGGGCACGGGAGCGTCGAGTTAATGTCGGTGAGTTATGGTGGTTTTTTGGTTTGGACGTGTAAAGGGTAAGAGGTGGCCGGTTTCGTCGGGTCTCGGATATACTATCGGTTTCTCGATGCTAAGTGTATATTTCTGAATCGTAGATGTGTGATAAAAAAAAGTTGATGATTTTCGAATGAATTTAATGTGTCGTGAGGGTCCTATTTATAGGAGAGGTCCTCGATGGAAGCTATAATAGGTATCTCGTTTAGGTGATAAGAAATACCGATTAGGATAGGAAATGTAAGAATTTGAAAGGAACGAGAATTCCGTTACTTGGTGAAGAAGAAAGGAATATCGGCTGAAAATAGGCTGCTCGGCCGAGTATCCCATGCTCGGTCGAGTGTTTGATTCGGTATTCGGATAGAATTCCTACTTGAGATCGAATTATATCCTTAAACGGATTTGTTTAATATTTTGTGTAACTGATTTTTTGTAGCGTTTGAGCTTGGATCAGTCACGTGGGGTGACACGGCTGACTCGTGAGTCTTGAAAATATCTTCGACCGGGTTTTGACTCGGTCGCTAAAAGACGGTTTTGTCCCTGGTGTCGGATTCGACCCAAATTAGTCTTATTTGACTCGAAACGACCCACTGGGCCTGAATTTGAGGTCAGTTTTGTGAGATTTGTACTCCGTAAAAAGCCCAAGCCAAATGCCAATGATTTTGAGCCCGTTTTCGAGTATATTAAAGCACGTTTGCGTCCTATCATCATCGGGTGTTTGTCGGAAACTGCTATAGACATCTGGCAGCAAAATGTGGGTGTCTACATTGGGTATGAAGGACGACCATAAGATAGGTTAGTTGGAGCCATCGACACTTAGAGGCGCCCTTTTAGTCGCAGGATTGACATCAACCCTTGAACGAAGTCGATGTGGGCGGGTTGGTGTCGGGGTTAGATGGGGTGTAGTTTAGGGTCGAGTTTTGAGCAAGTGGTCGGAGGTTGAAGTGAGGACCGAGATGGTAATTATATTACGGTTTTGGGCCACGTGAACCGAGGTGGGAAATTGGGCGGTTGGAGGTGCTATGAGAGGGGTCACATTAACATTCAATTCGTGTTGGATTGATTTTTTGTCGATGCCTCGAAGTAGATCGGGGTATCATGAACTTTCACCGCTTCAATGACGAGTTTATATTTTGTGTAGTAAAGTTCTTCGAAGACAATGAACATAATGTCTTTGATGTCCATAAGACGATCGAGTTGAGCAAAAGCATTGATTATAATTTTGACGAATTGCATAATTCAGAGATTATTCTGTCCCGGATTAAGAGAATTAAGATGCGAGTCAAGTTGGAGTTTTCCGCTGTGAGATTTATCGGTAAATGTTTTGGATAAGACTTGATCATGCCTCATGAGATGTTGTTGTGTAGGAGATGAACGATGCAATTGTGGAGGACAAAGTTCAGGTGAGGACGGAGAGGATAAATTGGTCTTGACACCTTAACGGTACCAGGTCATGTAGGGCAGAGAGGCCGGATAAATTCGGATTTGAGTCGGGGAGTCAGAGGTGGTGGTGACGGTAGTTGATGGCTAGATTTAGAGAATATATTGAAAAGAATGGTTATTTCATAGAAATAATACCAACTATGTGTGTGCTTCTTAAAATAATCTCAACTATACGTAATCTCATTTTAATATGAACTACGCATTCATTAATCTGGCTTTCTATGTATGAAATTATGACTTACTATTACCGGTCACGGTGAGTTGTTGTAACTTCCTAGGGTTTTATTAGGTCCGTTGCAGTCATCGTGGAAGTCAAAATTACAATAAAAATATTTTTTTTCATAACTTCTATAAGACTAATTGAAAATGAAATGAAAGATGAATTTTCGGAAAATTTAATTTTTTTAGGGTTATTTCATGGGAATAATACCAACTATGCGTGTGCTTCTTAAATTAACAGTACAAACTACACGTAATCTCATTTTAATATGAACTACGCATTCATCAATGACCGAAAATGAACACGAAATGTGAATCAGATGAAGAAGAATTAGAGGAGAATTGAATAAGAGAGGTTCAACAGGTAGTCGTTCACCCATAGCAAAAGAAGGTTAATGAAAGCGTAGCTCGTATTAAAATGAGATTACGTATAGTTTGGATTAATTACAGAAGCACACGCATCGTTGATATTATTCCCATGAAAATGAAAAAGAATAAGTGATGGAGTAACTTATTGAGGTGCATGCTAGCACACCTGCAGGCCACTTATTTCATGATCACCACGCACACTTATATATACACACACATTTCATGCATGCCCTCTTTCAAACTCCCCAACACACCTTTTCTCCCTTCTCCCTAAATCTCATTTTAAAATTCTTAAAACATCTACCAACTTAAATTTCATTTCTCCTCTTAAATAAAACCTCTCGATCTACAGTAGTTAGTTTCTTCAGTTTCTATGCACATATATATCATTTGCTACACTCAACCTAGCTAGCTAACCAAACTTGAAAGCTACGTACATAATTAATAGAGTAGATTTCAAAGTAATATTTTTTTGAATTTGAAATTGGAGGGTGGTTGATCAAAGAGAAGATGGAAGAAAAGGGAGGTGACCCCAAAAATGGAGTTAAACTCAATGCTTATGCTTTGGCTTCTGCAATCTTGGCTTCCACCAACTCAATTCTACTTGGATATGGTATTTTGTTCTGTTCAAGTTAATTACATCACTAGTTTACAATAATACTTACAATTAACAAAAAGTAGGTCCAAAATTTAATGGATAAAAACAACATACATATAGCTATGGTGTTCTTGTGTTCATCTAAGGTTACATGTTACATGTCACATGTGACTCATTTACTCCATCCCCTCTAAAGTAAATGGTTCTACCACTTGCTTTTTGGAGGTCAAATTTGAAAAACTTTGACTATAATTACCTAAAAAATGTACGAAAGTTGGATAGATTAAAATGAATTACTCGCTCTGTCTTATTCATTTGTTTGTCTTTCATAAAAATATTCAAAGATAAACAAATGAACGAGACGGAAAAAGTATATAACTTAATTTTATAATGTACAAGTTTCTAACAACCGAACATATATAAGTGGAGAGAAAATGTGGAAATTTATTACTCGATAATCGTTCAAATACAAGTAAGTAGTACAAACATGTGGATGAAAGATTGAAAGGTGATATTAGATATTGGATGGACATTTTATCTCCTAGTTGAATAATTCTTACAATGGGTAGTTTGAACCGAATTGACAAGTACTTGACCAATCGTAGGCAAACATATAAGTTGTTACAATCTGTATTTATTTGTAGGTCGTTTATAATGGAGTGTTATGTGACGAGTTAATTGGTAAGTACGTAAGTAATTGTAGCTTGTTGGTTGTATAACATGTACGTAAGGTACTAAGGTGTACTCCATAATACCATAACTTCCTTACGAGTCGTGTTTTTCGTCAAATCCATTATCGGTTTGGTATTATTTAAAAAAAAAATTGCTTTTGGCGTTTGCTTGAAACTATTTACACCCAATAGTTCAACGTCATCGTTTTCTTTTTAAAAAAAATTTATAGGAGTGTATCGTTGTCCCCCACAACAATATACTATAAATAGACTGAATTTTGGAATGAGATTTTACACCTACACTATTTTCTCAAAAAAATTCATTTGCATACCGATGTCTGATGCAAGTTGCATTATTCTTTGTGCATAACAAAGAGCAGCTATATCCTTCTTTTTAGGGTTATTTCATGACAATAATACCAACTTCTTAGATTAATCCCAACTATACGTAATCTCGTTTTAATATGAACTATGCCTTCATTAATCTCTCATTGATATAGGTGACCGGTTACCTGGAAAACCGGTTGAACCTTCCTCTTCAGTTTCGGCTATTGGTTAAAAAATTTTTGAATCTTCCCAAAATTCATCTTGCATTTTTTTCTTCTGATTAGTATTGTAGAAGCCATGAAAAAATGTTTTAATTTTCTTGTTGTTTTGGCTTTCATGAACGACGACGGAACACTCAAGGACCCTAGAAAGTCACAACCGGTCACTATTACCGGTTATAGCAGGTCGTAATTTTGTCCATAGCGAAATGAGATTAATGAAGGCATAGTTCATATTAAAACGAGATTACGTATAGTTGGGATTATTCTAAGAAGCCCCCTTATAGTTGGTATTATTGTCATGAAATAACCCTTCTTTTTATAGTCATTCCTTGTGAAGTTCATTTGCATAATATTTAACTAGTATATACCCCGTGCAATGCACGGTATTTATAATATATTTATCTTATAGAATGTTTCATTTAAGATTTAAAATAAAAAATTTATTATTTTATTTTTACTATTTATCGACTGTATAATTTAGAAATAGAAAAATATTTTTTAAATCGCAAAACTAATCAAAATATTTGGGTAATGTCTTGAAATGTACGGAGTATTAAATAACGTGTAATTAATGAAAATATTGTTTATACTGTATTTTTTATATACTCGGTTTATATCATCTCACATCTCGAGATACCCACTTCTCTCTTTAACATACCATAAAATACATAAATATTTATCAAAAATTGTATAATCATGTACTTTTTTTAATGGTTAGCACGCCGTAATACGTTCTCTTTGTTTAAAAAAGCTATTCAGTTTTTCATTAGAAAATTAAAAAATAAATTAAAAATGGACTATCTCAGGTGTAAGACTTAATTATATTATGTAATTTGTGAAACTTTTTTTATATGGATTTTAATAGTATATTCCGTATTGTAGTCTCCCCTACCAAAATAATCATTCTATATGATAATTATAATCCTTACATTTGAATAAATGAGAAGATCTTAGTGTTATCGAGTGAGTATATACTCCTTCCGTCCCGATGAATTGTTTGTCTTTGCTTTTGGCACAAAGGGGAAAAGGTTCAATGATGAAGTGACATGTGAAGCCAAATTCATGAGGAGGTCAAATTACGTATATATGTATATATGTATGTATGTAAAACATTCCTAAAATAGAAAGACAAAGAATTCATTGAGACGCCCCAATATGGAATAGACAAAAATTCATTGGGACGGGGAGAGTATATCCTTATAAAAGTTAAAGTAAATAGCTCATTACAAAAATAAATTTTTTAGATAACTGATTTTTTTTCTCAAGGCTAATGACATCATATCTTAAAATTTATCTAATTATTTTCATAAAAAGAAGCTTTTTTTTGTCAATTTATTTAACATTAATGAAAATGAATAGTTTGCGAATTTATTAGTGAAATGTTCTTTTACTTCTCAATTTAAATTAGTGTATTTTTGAGAAAAATGTTAGTAACTATTATTGTCTTAGAGTAGTATATAGAGAATTTTCGGTGAGTTGTTACTATCTATCAGGCTTTTTAAGAGCAATCGGAATATATATTTCATTTTCATATAGTTACTAAATTTTATATCGATGTTAAGAATATGATTTTCGAATATGATCAGAAAGATATACAATAATAATCATAACTATTTTATATTCTATGTAAAATATTATACGGGATAGTGCAATCTCCTATTAACAAAAATAATGCAACTATTTGGTTAAAACGGAATACAATATGTTTATACTTTTTTTTAAAAATTTGATCATACATTCCATATTAAATATTGTATGTGATACCTTCCATGTAAATCATGTGATTTTCGTAATCAATGTAATAAATCAAATTTCCTTAATTACATACTTTCTGTGGTGTATACCTTTATATGTGATGTAGTGATATTTAAATCAATAAGATGGTAGAGTGTAGTTGGAGAGGAGAAGGGTGACACATATGAGGTCAAGGGTTCGATTCGCGCCTAGCTCATTTGGTCTATTTTTTAAATTTTTGTTGTGGATAGCTTTAGGCGGGAAAATATATGAGTTGAGTTATTTGGTTAGTGGAAAGGGGGATGATGCCCTTGTTAGTCGTAAAGCTGGTAAAAGTCAACACGACCCGACAAAATCGATCTTACCCACCTAATATCCGACCTGACAGAATCCAAAAATTTAGCGACCCGAAATCGACCCAACCCGACTTGCTTGTGATCCGTTACGCGATATAACCCGATGACTGGCGAATCAAATCTGAACCCAACCCGATTTGAATCCGACCCAATAAGATTGACGATCAAATAATGATTAAACTTAAAGATTGATGCAAATGAAAGTGACTTAGTGTATAAGTTGGTATATTTGATATAATAACAAATGACATAATAACAAATTAATTAGGGTTATTTAACGACAATAATACCAACTATAGGACGTCTTTCCAAAATAATATCAATTTTAATAAATCTGACAATAATACGTATTATTGAAGTAGTTAAACCAGAGTAGTATAGGTGACCAGTTACTGGTAGAACCTATCCACACCACCTTTCTTTTTCGCCTTTAATTTTATTTAATGACAATAATACCAACCATAGAACGTCTTCCCAAAATAATACGTAGTATTAATTTTAATAAATCTAATAATAATAAGTAACTACTATTATCCTGTATCTTTATCCTTAACATACGACCTAGTACGGAAATAATGTTTTTAGAAATAAATGGGGCGTGGAGGACTTTGTCAAGTTTGAGAGCAGAGTAAGAAGAAATAGATCGAAATAGGAAAAGAACCAATATTAGCAATGTGAAGAGGAGAACCATCGCTAATGAGAAGATCATCGGTCCTGTCATACGAAGCATAAAAGGCTAGATTATTTAGGTCGTGGGTAATATGATGGGTGGCGCCGCTATCAATAATCCACGGGGCAGATTCGGTAGGAGGTTGGGCGGAAATGAGGTTAGCATGAGGTATAGTGCATGTGGTGTGAGGTGGTGGAGGCCGTGGTGGGACAATAATGTTGGGGTAAAGTGATCTAAAAAGATCACAGTTTCAGAGGTAGTGACCGGTGGCATGACCACTGGCACTTGCCTTTGAAGGGTGGGAGGGTTTTATCGTTGGGAGTAGGTAGGAGGGCTGGTTCGGGTAAAGGTCGTGGATTAGAGGTCGACGTCTTGTGATAAAAAGCATGAACCGAGGGAGGAACATGAGGGGAGACAGGTTGCGGTGAGTGTGTAAGAGATAGATCGAATTGAATCAATCTCTCGTGAAGGGAATCAAAAGAAATAACTGTGTCCCGATGCTTAATAGCTTCAATAAGCGATGAATATTTAGCATAATCGAGCCCACGGAGGACCTTGGCAACGACATCTTCGTCATCGATGGTCTTTCCAAGTGGGCCAATTCATCCACCCATGACTGAATGGCCTGCATATACTCAGTGGTAGTGAGACCATCTTTGGAGATGGTGTCAGGACGCTCTTTTATCTGCATAATGTGTCCGCGAGATGGATTAGCGTAGGTCTTAGTAAAGAGTGACCAGGTTTTGGCAGAGGTGGTGCATTTATTTAGCATTGGAGCGATTGCAGGAATAACAGACCCGCGAAGCGCAGCCTTGAGGAGGGAATCCTGGCAGAGCCAGGTCGCGTACACTGGGTTGGGAGTGGTCACCGATTTCTCATCTTTGTCAACATAGGTGACGGTTTTAGCTGGGCAGGGGTACAACCCATCAAAATATTTTATTTGATTAGGTCGAAACCAAAGCGAAGGTCGGAGAGAGTGTTCGACCATCATCCTCGGTAGGTCAAGGGTGTAAGTTTGTCGATCCCAGTGAGTTAGATCGACACGAAGGGCGTAGCACGCAGTGTCGTGAGGGTTTGAAAAAAGGGTTGCCAAGTGTGTCATGGTGGCGGAGGTGGCGGATTTGCGGTGGTTGAAGGGTGTTTTTAGGGTTTGGCGATGGAGCGTTTAAGCTCTGATACCATGTAGAAGATGTATGCTTAAATGAATAATTATATTGATAATTGAACAGATATAAATACAAGGATAGAACAAACTGCTACAATGTGGAGCCGTAACCTAGTATCTCAAGTATCTAAACCTACTGATAATACAGAGATTACAATAGGTATTGTTACCTAAACAATAGGATCTAGTATCTATAATTAAGGATAGTATATAACTACTATTATCCTGTATCTTTATCTTTAACAATATCTTCATGCCGCTATCCTAGACAGCGGTATGCAAAGGATTTTATTAAAAAAAAATAGTGTGGGTGCAAAATCTCGTTCCCAAATTCAATCTGTTTATAGTAGTATACCGATGTGGGGGGTATCGGTGCACTCTTATAAATTTTTTTAAAAAAAATGATGACGTGAAACCATTGAGTGTAAATAGTTTCGAACAAACGTCCAAAAGCGAAAAAAAAAAACTTTTTGAAATAACACCAAATCGATAATGGGTTCCATTTCGCCTGGGTCAATAATGATTCAAAAGAAGATTCAAAGTTTTATCATTAAAAATTTGGGATTCATACATGTTTTCATATGATAATGAAATTCATCAATTATCGTAATTCCACAAGAATCATCCACATAAAAGAAACTATCCGCGAAGATTAGATAATCAGATCTTAAGAATCTTCAAAAAGACATACGAAGTAACTGTATGAATCAACCTACAACTAAACGGTGTGTACCTCAAACCCTATTAACCTCTTATTATTACGCTATAATTTCAAAAAAACATTAATAGAAATGTAGAATATATATTCAATTGTCCATGTATTGATCAGTTACTCCACTTGACTCTCATCTCATAGAAACATGCTCATTTATCATTCACTTTGGTGGGTCACCCAACTACCATTTTTTTATCTTTTATAATACGGAATATATAATAAATGTATTACTCTAGAAATTATTTCGTAAATTGTTGTACTAATGACCCTTTATAAGTAAAAAAGTTCGCTTTAGTTACTCATATAAAAGTGAATAAGATGACAATTTCTTTTGTAAGTCCTTGGGAATAATAGATATTCTTTCCATCTTGTATATTTGTTTCTTTTTATAATATTTGCGAGAAATGTTTTTTTTTTAACGAGAAGTATAACTCATTAATAGAATGTCAGACGACACTTACAATGAATACCTATAATCGCAATCGAATCTAATAAAATCAAATAAAGCAATGTCTCTTATAAACTAAGGATCTCAAAACATATCTGACAATTCCACGATAAATGTTTTTTTAACGAGAAGTATTATTCATTAATAAAATATCGGACGACACTTATAATGAATACCTATAATCGCAATCGAATCTAATAAAACCAAAGAAAACAATTTTTCTTATAAACTAAGGATCTCAAAACATGATCTGACAATTCTGCGAGAAATGTTTTGAATAAAAAGTAAACAAATGATTGAAACGAATGAAGTATCATTCAAGTGGGCGATGATTGATGGCTTAATTTTGTTGCAGAGGAAGATGACAGACTTTTTTCACTCCATATTCTCCCCTTTCTTAGACATAACAAACGGGTCTACTAGATCAGGTTCAGATCTTGTCAACATTGGTTCAAGTGATTTTCGAATTAGAAAATCAGATCGGCCTGGATCATTTCGGGTTCGGATCATTTTGAGATTTGTTATTTTTAATTTTTTTTAGGGATATCGATTCATTATTTACTACTCCCTCTGTTTCTTTGATATCTTCCACATTTCCTTTTTCAACAATTTCTTTGATTTCTTCCACTTTTCTTTTTTCTATCACACTTCTCTCTTACCTAGGTGGCCCACTTACTTTACTCCCTCTCTACTTTTACTTATTTTATTGTTTTTCTTAAGAAATGTACCACTTTTAAGGTGGAAGAAATCATAGAAACGGAGGGAGTACAATAAAAATCCTGGTCAATTTGGTTTGGTTGGTCAGTTCAGGTTAAGGAATAAACCGTAATCGGAATAATATCAATCCTCTTTACTACTAAAAGAATAGAGGTTGCTTAGGTGGCGGGCTTAGGTTAATAGTTTTCCCTCCAAAAGCTTAAATTTTTTAATTATGGAAACAAATAATTAATGATACAAATCAACAATTAAATCATATTTACAAAATTTCTTTTTATACAAATTAAATTTTATGATAAATAAAAAAATAGAAAAATATAGAAGAAAAAAATGAAAATATTTATTTAGGTATTATTTGACTTATTTAATTAAAATACAGAGTAGTAATTAATCAATTATATTAACTAAAAGAGTAAGTTTCCCTTTATTAATCTCTTTTTTAATACTAATATTAATAACATATATTTCAGGTTTAACACATCATTACAGTAATATTTTAATTTTAATTTTTTTATTATGAATAATACCATTATTTAAAACCATGTAAATACATTCATGTTTATATTTTCTTCAAGGAGAATCATTTATACTCCTAAGTTTTCATGTGTAATTACAATCATTGATATATCATTTTTTAACAAATTAATATTAAACGTAGGTATAATTTTATAAACATTATAAAAAAACTTTATTATTTAATACGATTATCAAATCAAAAAATCCTTCTATAAATGTTGATAAGCGATATGCCGTATATTTGTACGGGTTCTAAACTAGTAATATAGTATAAGTTATATATCTTACCAATATAAGAAGTATATTATGATTATGTTTTGATTATCATAATCATAATCTATTACTTATACTGGTAAGATATATGAGTATAACTTAGCTTATACCATATTATTGATATTATTCTGATTACAGATTTTTACAATATATCGTAATCATCCTAACAACCATTAATTTTAATAGGGTCGTGCTTTTTCCTAACGAGTTTTTACTCAATCCTAACGACATTTTACCGTTTTACCCTTCTTATTTTATCACATTTCAAAGTTATTTTTCTTATTTTTCTCTCTAAATAATTTTTTCAAAATCCAACCTCCCATGAACCACCACGAACATTGAAACTGTCCGGGATCGAAGGTGGATGGATGACTGGGTTGGGGTGGTGACTACGTGGTTGGGGTCGGTGGGTGCTTCGGGCCCGGCTCGATCTAGTGTTTGGTCGATGGGTGAAGGTGGTCGGGGTGACTGTGGTCGATCTGGGTGTTGGGTCGGTGTGTGAGGGTGGTCGGGATGGTGGGATCGGTCTGCACGGTGGGTGTCGGGCCAGGTTTGGGTAGAGGGTGGGTGGTTGGGGTGGATGTGGTGGTGGGGTCATGGGGGTGGGTGAGGGCCGACGGGGATGGGAAAGGTGTAGGGGTTACGTAGGTTTTCTTTTTTTTTTGTGTTTTTTTATTTATTTTTTCATTAATTTGTTATTGTATTTTTTTACTCGTATTTTGTGATTTTATCGATGTCATCGATAATTGAATTATAATCATAATCAATGTCATCGATAATTGAATTATAATCATAATCGAGTTTGGAGTGTTATTGATTAAGTTGGAAAAAGAGAGAGTTTATTGAATTACGTGTAAAAAGTTTAAAATTTATGAAAGGGGTAAAACAGGAAAATTTTAGGAAAGTTCGTTAGGATTGAGTAAATACTCGTTAGGAAAAAGTAATTTCGTTTCATTTTGATTCATAGAATCGGGTACGTTAAATTTATTTGACGGGTCTGCTTATATAACAGGTGTATTCGCACGTGTTTATTAAGAAGAGCATTGTCCACTACTCCGTACATGACTATAACTATCTACGTTGATAATTTGTGCATTATTGTTTTGTAGACATTGGAGTAATGAGCGGAGCAGTGCTCTACATTAGAGAGCATTTGAAACTAAGCTCGATCCAAGAAGAACTCCTAATAGGCTCCCTCAACGTATGCTCCCTCATTGGCTCCCTCCTTTCCGGCCAAACCTCTGACATTCTCGGCCGACGCTACACCATCGTCCTCGCCTCCTCCACCTTCTTTGCTGGGGCCCTCCTTATGGGCCTTGCCCCATCCTACCCACTTCTCATGGTTGGTCGAGTCGTGGCTGGGATCGGAGTCGGCTACTCTCTCATGATAGCCCCCGTGTACACAGCTGAGATATCCCCCGCCATGTCACGTGGGTTCTTAAGTTCATTGCCTGAGGTTTTTATCACGCTTGGGATACTCTTGGGGTACATGGTCAACTATGCTTTGTCCGGGGTTTCGAGTAGGTGGAATTGGAGGATCATGCTGTTTTTGGCTGCGTTGCCTGCTGTCGCTGTTGGATTGGGGGTCATTATCATGCCAGAGTCTCCTCGTTGGCTCGTCATGAAAAAGCGGTTGGGTGAGGCTAAGAGGGTTTTGGTTAAGACGTCTGAGAGTGATCAACAGGCTGAGGAAAGACTTGCTGAAATTACTAGAGCTTGGGAACTCAATGGTAAGTTATTTTGAAACTGAGATTTGATTAATTGTTTCTATCATTAGCAGAATGGAGGAGGATATGGATATACATTTGGTGAGTTTTACAGATTTGTGTCATTTGTTGATCGACAGGGTCAAACAACGTTGTTGGGCAAGGTGTATGGAAGGAGCTACTATGGAGACCAAGTCGACCAACCCGTCGAATACTGGTAGCAGCCATAGGGATCAACATCTTCATGCAAGCCTCCGGCAATGATGCGGTGATATACTACCTACCAGAGGTGTTCAAGGCGGCCGGAATTCACAAGAAGAAGGAGTTGTTTGCCATTAATGTGATAATGGGAACAGCTAAGGCCTCTTTTGTCATGATCTCAGCTCTATTCTTGGATAAGTTGGGTAGAAGACCACTTCTGCTATTGGGTTCCAGTGGCATGGCTGTGTCCTTACTGGTATTAGGTCTCGGGTCGAAGTTCCTTGAACATCCCACCCACAAGCCAACATGGGCCATAGTAGTGTGTGTGATTGCGGTGTGTGCTGACGTGTCCTTTTTCTCGATTGGGCTTGGGCCAATCACTTGGGTGTACTCGTCTGAGATCTTTCCGTTGAGGCTACGAGCCCAGGGGACGAGTCTGGCGGTGTCGGTTAATAGGTTGGTCAGTGGGGTAGTGTCCATGACATTTTTGAGTATTACCAAAAAGTTGAGTTTTGGTGGGATGTTTTTTGTGTTGTCGGGAGTCATGGTCGTAGCAACCGTGTTTTTCTTCTGTGTGATGCCAGAGACTAAGGCCAGAAACTTGGAGGATATTGGAAAACTATTTGAAGATAAGGGAACTAGTGACGAAGGACATGAGATGATCGATAAATGAATGTTAAATAAATGTGATTATTACCATTAATTTGTATTTAATTTGTAGTATTCAGTTTGTGTATGGAAAATCTGAAAATAGAACAAACGGAAACTTGTACGTTTTGTCTTCTGTCGTTGTTGATCTTAAGAGGGTGGCTGTGATGATGTTGTAGAAACCTTTTACAACGGTTACAACCCGTTGTAGAAGCTATTACTAGGTACATGAAAAAATTTGGAGGGAGAGGTTCTACAATGGGTAAAACAAAAATCCCGTTGTACAAAGTCTTTATTTTTGTAGTTAATTACAATACGAATTACATTCAAATAAGATAGAAGTATTAGCATCAACACACCATTAATACAAATCACACGCAAAAAATCATCCATGCCTCGAAAATACGCGGCGGACATGTTGCGTCGGTTAGTTCGACACAATAAGAATTTTGCGTCGGATTTGACGAATTTGCGTTGGATTCGTATGGCACAAAGAATTTTTGTAAATATTGCTCACAACAACATCACAAGGCCACCACAAAATGAAAACACTTCAATTTGTACCTACCATGACTTATTCATACGTGGACAATACGAATTACTACTAAGCCTTTTCGCAATGATGATATGGATGTAAAGCTTTGATAATACTTAGAAATGCAACACTTATTATTATGTGTCATAGCTTCATCTTCCCGGAACTGTTGAAGAAGTCTACAACCAATATATGGCTCCCTGCAGAGTAAGAACAGAAGAAGCACGCATCATCACGTAACCAACATAAAACTTATTACAACCTAAATCCAATATTGACAAATAAACAACATTGATATAAGTTATTGAATGAATACAATATTAACGAATAAGCACCATCAATATTGACGAAAAATTGTTCACTACCACAGTTTATATTGAATAATACATCAATAATAAGCATAATAATTAATAAAATTATCATTACAAAACATAACAATAATCCTTTACTAATAACATTATGTTGGTTGATGGCAAGAAGTAGTGTTTTTGTTTTCCTCATCTTTTTTGGTTATCCCACATAGGTGAGGGAAGGAACCTTTTTGTTCCTTATAAGCCTTTCTTTTCCTTTGGTCTTCAAGTTGTGAGAAAGTGGGCCTTTTATGATGAGTGTTGTGGGTTGGGCTTGCGCAAACATGCACACGTGCAAGCCCGGCTTGGCCCTGCTTGATCTCTGGTTCGGGTAGAGCACTTGTGGTGTGAGAAAGTGGGCCTTTTATGATGAGTGTTGTGGGTTGGGCTTGCGCAAACATGCACACGTGCAAGCCCGGCTTGGCCCTGCTTGATCTCTGGTTCGGGTAGAGCACTTGTGATGTGGGTTGTGCCCGACTTTTACTCTTGTTTTTGGGCTTTCTCGATTCGTTGAGGTGCTGGCTGTCCAGGTTCAGTTAAGCCAGTCAAAGTAGCTGTTACGGGTATTTAAGGGCCTTTATTACGTGATATTTTGGCCTTAATTGTGTATCTTTTTGGAGCTGTTTGAGGCTCCTACACCCTATAAATACCTCTCCATTCTGGCACAACTACACATCAATAAAAAGCACGAAAATACAAACACTTCCCTTCTTCCTCTCTTATCTCCTGTTTCCTGGGTTTGGTTTTTGGTCGTCCAAAGTGTCCTAATTCGAGTGGTGAGAAAGTGGGCCTTTTATGATGAGTGTTGTGGGTTGGGCTTGCGCAAACATGCACACGTGCAAGCCCGGCTTGGCCCTGCTTGATCTCTGGTTCGGGTAGAGCACTTGTGGTGTGGGTTGTGCCCGACTTTTACTCTTGTTTTTGGGCTTTCTCGATTCGTTGAGGTGCTGGCTGTCCAGGTTCAGTTAAGCCAGTCAAAGTAGCTGTTACGGGTATTTAAGGGCCTTTATTACGTGATATTTTGGCCTTAATTGTGTATCTTTTTGGAGCTGTTTGAGGCTCCTACACCCTATAAATACCTCTCCATTCTGGCACAACTACACATCAATAAAAAGCACGAAAATACAAACACTTCCCTTCTTCCTCTCTTATCTCCTGTTTCCTGGGTTTGGTTTTTGGTCGTCCAAAGTGTCCTAATTCGAGTGGTGAGAAAGTGGGCCTTTTATGATGAGTGTTGTGGGTTGGGCTTGCGCAAACATGCACACGTGCAAGCCCGGCTTGGCCCTGCTTGATCTCTGGTTCGGGTAGAGCACTTGTGGTGTGGGTTGTGCCCGACTTTTACTCTTGTTTTTGGGCTTTCTCGATTCGTTGAGGTGCTGGCTGTCCAGGTTCAGTTAAGCCAGTCAAAGTAGCTGTTACGGGTATTTAAGGGCCTTTATTACGTGATATTTTGGCCTTAATTGTGTATCTTTTTGGAGCTGTTTGAGGCTCCTACACCCTATAAATACCTCTCCATTCTGGCACAACTACACATCAATAAAAAGCACGAAAATACAAACACTTCCCTTCTTCCTCTCTTATCTCCTGTTTCCTGGGTTTGGTTTTTGGTCGTCCAAAGTGTCCTAATTCGAGTGGTCGAATTTGTACACTGCAGTGTTAACCTTGGGAAACTAACGGCATTGTAGGCGATAACCACCCGAGTCGCGCCGATATAGTTTTCAAGTCAGTGGCATCCTTACCACGGCACTGCTTTCCACTTTCTGTCTCGAATCATTCCTGTAGCCGCGATGCTGTCACTGCTGCTTGCTGCATGTTCTCGGTTTTCTTTGTAGCTTGTCCGAACTCGGTTATCTGTTGCCTGTCCGAACTCGTTTTTGTTGCCTGCCCCGATTTCGATCTAATTGTTGCTGCCTCGGTTTTCTGTCCCCTTTGTCTACCTCGCGTCCAACAATTTGAAAACTATATTATTATTATTTTTGTGTCGCGAGTCAGAAAAACCAAAAAAAAAATGGATGTTTTGTCCGCTAAGTTCGCTGCTGATTTATCGAAACTTGAACCTCTTGATGGGTTGGATTATAAGAGGTGGGCTCAAAAACTTTTAATGTTTTTCGAACAATTAGAAATCGATTATGTTCTGTTTGAGGATGAACCCGTTTTAATTGTTGCGTCCACCGTGGCCACACCTCCTTCCACTGCAACGGTTAAATCCAATGAGGAAAAAGTTAAGAAATATGATAAGGATAATAAGACAGTTAGATATCATCTTCTTAATCACATGACCAACACTCTTTTCGATTTGTTTATGGTCCACAAATCTGCTAAAACCATTTGGGAGTCTTTAGATAAGAAGTATGGGGCCGATGATGCAGGCAAAAAGAAATATGTGGTGGGTCAGTGGCTCGGGTTCCATATTGTAGATGACAAACCGATTATGGAACAAGTTCATGTTTATGAAAATTTGTGTGCTGATGTCACAAATGAGGGTATGAAACTTGACGAGGTCTTTTTAGCTAATGTGTTGTTAGAAAAATTTCCTGCGTCGTGGAGTGATTATAGGAACCACCTAAAACAAAAGAAAAATGATCTATCACTTCAAGAGCTCATAAGTCATATGAGGACCGAGGAAGCTAATCGCCTCAAGGATAGGTCTGTCCTGTTGTCGTCTGTCTCTACCAAAGCTAACCTTGTTGAAGCCGGGGTCCTTCTCATGGCAATAATAAGGGTAAGAATAAGATGGGTCAGGGTCAGGGTCAGGGTCAGGGTCAGGGCAAAGGTCAAAAAGGGAAAGGTCGAGGTGCCAAGGGAAAGAATCAAGGAAACTCCACCAAACCAGTTCCCAAGATCTTCAAGCCGAATCCAAACGTGGTGTGCTATATATGTGTGTGGGCAGACGGGTCACAAAGCATTCCAGTGTCCTCAAAAGAAGGGTGGTCAAGCCGCTCAAGCCAACATTACTGAATCAGATGATGACATTATTGCTGCAGTGGTGGTTGAGGTCAATCTTGTGGCGAAAGCGAGTGACTGGATTCTGGACACAGGAGCATCAAGACATCTCTGTGCCAACAAAGAGCTGTTCGCGGAATTTGAAGATGTGGCTGACGGTGAAAAGGTTTACATGGGTAACTCTTCCTCTGCGCTGATCACAGGAAAAGGCAGGGTCTTTCTTAAACTTACCTCTGGGAAAATTCTTGCTCTACATAATGTTTTGTATGTCCCTATTTTGCGTAGAAACCTAGTGTCTGGTTCCTTGTTAAACAAAGTTGGTGTGAAACTTGTTTTTGAGGCTGACAAGGTCGTAATGTCTCGCAACGAGGATTTTGTGGGCAAGGGTTATCTCAGTGGGGGCTTATTTCTTTTGAACATTGACTCTTCTGCTATTAATAATAATTCTTCTGCTTCTGCTTATATCGCTAAGTCTATTGATGTTTGGCATGCTAGATTAGGTCACGTGAATTATGATTCGGTTAAAAAATTGAAAGCAATGTCGCTTATTCCTTCTTTAACCACCGAAGTCTTCACTAAATGTCCTAGTTGTGTAGAAGCTAAGTTTACTAAGAAGCCTAGTAAACCTGTTAAAACTAGACATACGAGTCTTCTCGAGTTAATTCACACCGACCTAGCTGACTTCAAAAGTACTATGATTAGAGGAGGTAAATTTTATTATGTCACTTTTATTGATGATTTCTCAAGGTACACTAAAGTGTATTTGCTTAAGAATAAAAGTGAAGCTGAAGAGATGTTTATTAAATACAAAGCTGAGGTAGAAAATCAACTTGACAGAAAGATTAAAAGAGTCATGTCTGATAGAGGTGGTGAATATAGCTCTAATTACTTAATAGATTTTTGCGAGAAAAATGGATTAATTCATGAGTCTAGCCCACCTTACCAACCTCAGTTCAATGGAGTAGCTGAACGTAAAAACAGAACTTTAAAGGAAATGATGAATTCTATGCTTTTAAGTTCTGGCCTTTCTGACGATATGTGGGGGGAAGCAGTGCTTTCAGCTTGTCACATTCTTAACAGAGTACCTCATAAGAAATTAGACAAGACACCCTATGAATTTTGGAAGGACCACCCCCTAACTTAAGCTTTCTTAAAGTGTGGGGGTGTTTGGCTAAAGTTGGTTTACCAAGTTTTAAGAGGCCTACTATAGGGTCTAAGACATATGATTGCATTTTCACTGGTTATGCTCAAAACAATGCTGCTTATAGATTCATGTCATTGAATGATCGTTCTATTTCTGAGGCAAGAGATGCCGAGTTTTTTGAGCATGTTTTTCCTTTAAAGAAAGTTGTTGATTCACCTCCTGAATTGCCTGATATGCCTATTAATCTTGTTGATAATTCTATGCATGCTAGTAGTAGTACTGTTGATGATCATGCTAGTGAACTTAGAAGGAGTAAAAGGCCTAGAATTGAAAAGAATTTCGGAGATGATTTTATCACAACGTTCTTAACTGAAAATGCTAGTGATGATTGTGCTTGTTTTGAATTCGTTTTTGCTTTTTTGATAGAAGATGATCGACCCAAAAACGTATGATGAAGCTATGAGATCCATAGATGCTATTTTTTTGGGAAGAAGCTATTAAAAATGAGTTAGATTCTATTGCATTTAATCAGACCTGGTGTGGCCATGACATAGGTCCACCCCGACGCGGCCACGCGCGGGTTTGGGGAGGCGAATGAATCTCCATATAAGATGGTCAAATTGAAATTTAAATCGAAGTAGGAGTCGCCACCGAACTTTGTGGGAGTTCGGGCCCGTTCGAACCCACTCTATGTCGTAGTGGGCCGTATACAAAGTACGGTCCATTTCCGATGTCAGAGTTTATTGGGTTCGTCCCTTTGCATTACGATACCGATACCGACATTATTGGATATCGTGTATTGAATGACTCTCGTTGCCAATGGATTCGGACATCCGGAAACCATGGTTCTGAGTAAGGGGTGAGGGTACGTGTTGAGAAGTTCACTAAGAGCACCCAATCCCGCCCGCATTTAGCGGCCTTTACTAAGATATCGTTCGTTTTTGGTGTACACGCGTTAGTTTGACGGTTGAATGATATGCAAAGATTATTTTCCCTAAACATGTGAGAGAAAAAATAAATGGGTTGCTAAGTTGTTTAATGCATATTAAACTAATAACGTCAAAGTTATTTTAGCATGCGAAGTTTGTTTTAGTCTAATAAAACAATAAAAAAATAAATTGCTACAAACATGAGAAAACGAGTTAGTAACGATTGAATAAATCGAATAAAGATGTAAATACGATAATATGCATGATTTTGAAAAAGATTTAATGACACGTGATGGATTAGCACATGTTGACCGAGGTCAAAAAAGTATTTATCGAAATCTGAAAATATGTCGCGAAATTCGCTGTTTTATGTAAGAAACGAAAAGAATAAAAAAAACGAAGAAAAAAGGCACGGTTTTCCAGGCTCTCGCGCGAGTCGCCTGGAAGGCGCGCGACTCGCGCGGGAGTCTGTCCCGCTTTTTAATTTTCGAAAATCGTCAATTTTATAAATCGCGCACAAATATGGATTAATTTATACTCGATTTATACTTTCGATATTCGTCATATTCGATATTCGATTATGAAATCGGTATCAAATAGTCGGAATGATTTTAGAAAAAGTTTTACAAAGTTTGTTTTGAAAAGAATTTGAACGAAAAGGAAAAAAGATGTTAATTCTCTCCGCGTAAAAAATCGTCGAATTTTGTTAAAAAAGATGTAACGATTTTTTTAGCATCAACGAGATTTAATTTAGTTCTTGTTAGATACGATATTCGATTAGAGAATCGATATCGTATTTTAAGAACGTTTGTTTTATGAAAATATTTTGTAATATCGATACTAGAAATATAAGAAATATGTGACGAACGACCCGTAATAATAAAAAAAATGATGAACGACGCAAGAGAAAAAAAAACGAGAAAAACGTGGAGAAAGGAAGAGAAAGGAGGAAGAGTCGGGTTTGATTTTACACCCTCAACCTACATGCTTTGTTTTCTCGGAATAGAGCTCGTCGGAAAGTGGCTTAAACACGGGAGCGTCGAGATGATGTAGATGAGTTAAGGTGTCGTGTAGGGTGACGGATTTCGGCCGGCTTGTGAGGTCGGATTCGTCGGGCTGATTTTGACGATATTTCGATGTAATGTTTGATGTTACGAGGTTGCTCGGGAATTGTTTGGATGTTGTAGATTTTTTGTATCGTAGATGTGATTATTTCTGAATTTCGATGATCGATAATGAATGTGTGTTGAATGTGACGAGAGGGTCCTATTTATAGGAGAGGTCCTTGATAGGAGCTAGGAGAAGTACTCTTGCTTAGGTGACAAGAAATACCGGTTTGGATAGGAAACGTAGGAATTTGAAAGGGAGCGAGAGTCCCGTTTCTTGGTGGGGAAGCCGAGTATCTCGGCTGTCTTGGGGCTGTTTCGGCCGAGTGTTTGAGCTCGGTCGGTAAATTTGATTTGATTTTTGGATAGAATTCCTACTTGAGATCGAATTCTATCCTTGAATGGATTTATTTAATATTTTCGAAGCTGATTTTTTGTAGTATTTGAGTCCAAACCGGACGTGTGGTGTCACGGTTGGTCCGAGTGTCTCGGGAGAAAATATCTTTGACCGGGTTTGACTCGGTCGCTAAAAGACGGTTTTGCCCCTGGTGTCGGATTTGACCCAAATTAGTCTTATTTTACTCGAAACGACCCACTGGGCCTGGATTTGAGGTTGGTTTAGTAATATTTGTACTCCTTAATAAGCTCAAGCCAAATGTCCATGATTTTGAGCCCATATCCGAGTTCGTCAAAGCACGTTTTCGTCCGATCATCATCGGGTGTTTGGCGGAAACTACTATAGACACCTGGCGGTCAAAATGTGGGTGTCTACAGAGCCCCCACTCTTACTGAGGCTTGGACAAGGCGAAAGTCAGAGTAGCTACCAGGCCAATCAAGGATTAAGACCTGGAAACTTTCGATCGGGCCGTTTATAGTCCATTAGACTTGCGTGAAGGGCTCGTCAGCCATAAGATAGAAATCATACCTGGGTAGATGTCAATAATGTCGCGGGGAGTCTTGGGTGTACCTGTATGCTGATACATAATAGATTGTATGTAATATCTAGGCAAAACACCGAATCACGCTGGGGAAGAAATGATTTTTGATTGACTTTCTGAAAGAAAATGCTGAAAATTTTTTGAAAATTTTTGGAAATAAGAATGCTTAGGATGACTTGATTCCTGATCAGATTCTGACACAGACTCCTAAAATCCTCCGGTTAGGCCTGTATGCCTAGATGAAGTATGATAAAAATTCATATTCCCGTGGTGACTAGGAAAGGGATTTTCTCAAATGGCTAAGTTTTGCAAATTTTTAAAATGAGAATTTGAAGAGAGAGGCCTACCGACAGACTCGACTCTGGACGCGACAAGACGAGTTGACAGACACGACTTTGACTCTCTAAGGGTTAGACCGTGACTCGGTGGGGGTGGGCCACCTAACAAGACTCTTAAGTTGCGCTATTTCGTAGCCTAGGCGAGTGGCAACACGGTCGTACATCGAAGTGGGATAGATATGCTATAGGGGACTTGCAGTAGTCTGTAATGAGATTGTTTTAGTCTGGTGCCCTTCTGGATTTCTGATTTTAGGGTACAGTCCAAAATGGGTATTGCTTCGAGTCCTGACTGATTCTCGTCTTCGACTGAGCCGAGTACTAGGACACACTGTAGAAAGGAGGCTAGATTTTGAAAGTATTTGGACTTTGTGAATGGGTGGAGGTTTTCTGCCTAAGAGAAGCCCCCGGGACGACCAAGCTAACTGTTGAGAACATGACAGTGTTGTGATCGGAATGATGGCGCTTTTTGAAGGTGTGTCAATGTGGGTGGTTGTGCCTCTGTTGAAAGGTTGCCTACGTATTCACGTGTTAGTGAAATCAAACCAAGCCGTAGTTCAGTGTTGAAAGATGTATTATGATGCCTAGTCTATTAGGGCTTTGTGTGTAACTAGCCATAGCGATGATGTAGGCTAGGTGCATTCCCAGTGATGTCTTGATCAAAGGGCTAGAATAGTTAGGATGTTGATCCTGTGACTGTGAGCGTTCTCCGGGGTAGCCCCCAGAGGTGGTGTGAACTATTTGGGCATGTTCTATGCCGACCGCAAGTTGAATTCCCGTGTTTGGGGCTGGTAACTGGTTTAGATGTTTTTTGGAATGTGGTGCTAGGAAGTAAGTGGCTTTGATGATTCGAAATCTGGAGCTCAATTTTGTGGAGCTAAGGCTTCGAGGGTAGGTATTGCAATGTGGTAGGAAAGAGGGAAGTCGAGTAATAATGACTCAAACTTCGATCGGGCAGGTTTGATAATGCGGGATCTGATTTCCATGTCTGGCCCTAATGGTTAGGGTATCCTATGGAGCTTGAATCCTCAAAATTCTGGGCTGTCTCTAGCCTAGGTCTCGAGAAGGTCTTGAGGGTTGTAATGTGGGAAGGTGTGGACATGACATAGGTCCACCCCGACGCGGCCACGCGCGGGTTTGGGGCGGCAAATGAATCTCCATATGAGATGGTCAAATTGAAATTTAAATCGAAGTAGGAGTCGCCACCAAACTTTGTGGGAGTTCGGGCCCGTTCGAACCCACTCTATGTCGTAGTGGGCCATGCACAAAGTACGGCCCATTTCCGATGTCAGAGTTTATTGGGTTCGTCCCTTTGCATTTGATACCGATACCGACATTATCGGATATCGTGTATTGAATGACTCTCGTTGCCAATGGATTCGGACATCCGGAAACCATGGTTCTGAGTAAGGGGTGAGGGTACGTGTTGGGAAGTTCACTAAGAACACCCAACCCCGCCCGCACTTAGCGGCCTTTACTAAGATATCGTTTGTTTTTGGTGTACATGCGTTAGTTCGACGGTTGAATGATATGCAAAGATTATTTTCCTAAGCACGTGAGAAAAATAAATGGGTTGCTAAGTCGTTTAATGCATTTTAAACTAATAACGTCAAAGTTATTTTAGCATGTGAAGATTTGTTTTAGTCTAACAAAACAAAAGAACGAAAATAAACGAAATAAATTGCTACAAACACGAGAAAACGAGTTAGTAATGATTGAATAAATCGAATAAAGACGTAAATAAATATTATGCATGATTTTGAAAAAAGGTTTATGACACGTGATGGATTAGCACGTGTTGACCGAGGTCAAAAAAGTATTTATCAAAATATGTTGCGAAAGTCGCTTTTTATGTAAGATTCGAAAAGAATAAAAAATAGAAAAGCGAGGAAACGAAGAAAAAGGGACTCGGCGAATCAGGCCTCCGCGCGAGTCGCCTGACAGGCGCGCGACTCGCGTGGGGGTCTGTCCGGTTTTTTTTATTTTGTCGAAAATCGTCAATTTTTATAAATCGCGTACAAGTATGGATTAATTTATACTCGATTTATATTTTCGATATTCGTCGTATTCGATATTCGATTATGAAATCGATATCGAATAGTCGGAATGATTTTAGAAAAGGTTTTGAAAAAAGTTTGTTTCGAACGAAAAGAAAAAAAAAAAATTTGAACGAAAAAGATGTTAATTCTCTCCGCGTTAAAATCGTTGTATTTTGTTTAAAAAAAGATGTAACGATTTTTTTAGCATCAACGAGATTTAATTAATTTAGTTCTTGTTAGATACGATATTCGACTAAAGAATCGATATCGTATTTTAAGACGTTATAAAAAATAGTTTTTTTAGTATCGATTATTAGAAATAAATAAAAATATGTGACGAAAGACCCATATTAAAAATACGACTGACGATGACACGACCCATAAAAAACGTGAGAAAGGAAGAGAAGAAAGAGAAGAATCGGGTTTGATTTACACCCTCAACCTACATGCTTTGTTTTCTAGGATAAGAGCTCGTCGGAAAGTGGTTTAAACTTGGGAGCGTCGAGATGATGCGGGATGAGTTAAGGTGTCGGTTTGGTCGTGTGATGTGGTGGGTTTCGGCCGGCGTGTGGGTCGGATTTGTCGGGTTGATTTGGACGGTATTTCGGTGCTCGTATGAACGATGAATGTGTGTCGAGGTTAATGGATAATTCTAGCTTAATTCTGAATTTTGATGATTGGTAATTGATTTTTCGGTTTTCGGATAAAATCCTACTTGAGATCGAATTCTATCCTTAAACGGATTTGTTTAATATTTTTTGAAGCTGATTTTTGTAGCAGTTGGAGGCCGAATCAGCCACGTGAGGTGTCACGGCTGACACACGTGTCTCGAGAATATTTTTGACCGGGTTTTGACTCGGTTGCTAAAAGACGGTTTTACCCCTGGTGTCGGAATCGATCCAAATTAGTCTTATTTGACTCGAAACGACCCACTGGGCCTGGATTTGAGGTTAGTTTTGTAAGATATGTACTCCGTAATAAGCCTAAACCAAATGTCCATGATTTCGAGCCCATATCCGAGTCCATTAAAGCATGTTCGCGTCCTATCATCATCGGGTGTTTGGTGGGACCTACTATAGACACCTGGCGGTCAAAATGTGGGTGTCTACAGAAGGCTAAATGTGGTGCTAGCAGACCAGCTTGATTGTCTTCCCCTATTTGATGGTATGGGCATTGATAATTTTGAATTGACCGTTTTCACTACGGTCATGGGTTTTTGAATACATTTTTTTGGTTGACCTCTTAGCCCCGTTCATGGGTTTTTTGAATTTTTGTTGGTTGACCTCTTAGCCCCGGTTATGGGTTTTTTGATTTGAGTTGACCGTGTCTGGTCGAGGGATGTTGATAATTCTTTTTTATTATGGCCAGCTCTTTTGTTTTGGCCTTTTGCTTTTTCCTTGGACTTTTGATTTTTTTTGTCCAGCTCATTTTTCCTTTTTTCTGTCGGTCAGACTAACACCTAAGGTAGGGATTGGTTGATCTGATTGGAGGGGTGTTTATTGTGGGAAATGAGCTTGCCTCCCGTCTTGAACCCAAACTAGGAGACTACCTAGATTTGTCATAGGAATCGATACTGCTCCTGCTAAAGGTAGTTATGTGGCTTTCTATATCAGACACGGAACAGGTAAAGGAAAACACGGGTCTCGATTTCCTGCAGTCATTATAGATGTGCCTGTAATAGTCACGTGCATGTGTTCACAGTGTATGATGGTGCTCATCATGTTCTCGGAAACACATAAGGAAAGTATATATGAGAAATAGAAAAGCTGATTTTATTGAATTTGAAAAGAGGACAGAATGCAAATGACTCTGACTGATTTGGAAATGAGGATGTAGGGTATCCTAGACTCGGACTCAGACTTAGACTCGAATCAAATCCGGACTTACGGATGCTCAGTTGGTTGTTTCTTTTTTGGTAAGGTCTTTGATTGGAGAAAACGAGGTGCCACGACTCGCCTAAACTCGACTTTGCGCAAATGCAAGAGAGGGAGTCAAAATAGACACGACCCGGGGTGACGGGTCGACAAAGACTCTTGGATCGGGATACCTGAACGTTGACCTAGACAAGGTAACGACCGCGAATTGGACTCGAGATGCGGAAGAGTGAGTCCAAAAATGGGGCGACCGTGTTTGACCGCGTCACGTGCTCGGACCAACCGTGGTGACCTAACCCTAGGTGACTCGAGTATTCGTAGCATAGGTACGACACGAAGAAGGCATCATAAGGACGCCGATGCAGGATGAACATAGGGTACCCCTTAAGGTGACCGTGGTTGACTGCTCGGGTGGAGGACAGCCCCCGAGTGAGACTAAAGACTCTGGTAGGACTCAGACGGTGCGACATCTAAGTGACTCAAAAGTGGGGTACGTGAGACAACACGTGTAAGACCTGATCCTTAGAGCAACCGTGATTGATCGCTCTGCTGAAGGGTAGCCCCCGAGTGGGACTGAAGACTGACTCCTAGACGGGTGACTCGTGGATGGTGGGTCTTCCTTAGGATTTGGCAAAGTGGGCCTAGTCCTGTTTGAAGGAAGACCTACGTGTGAGCTATTCCCCAGACTTTGGACCCTAAAGTGTAAATGGGCTTCCCTTTGTAGGGGTTTGTCCTACGTAGGTGGGTCATGCCTTGACAAATAAGGCGGACTGGGATGGGGTAGAAACTCGTGATGTAAGATCGACGGAGTTTCGACGCTAGAGATTCTTATGACAAGACCCGACACTACTAAATACGGGAAGTCCTAAGAAGAAGAAAGTTTTGAAAAGAGGATTTAGATTTGAAAACCGAACAAAGTCGGATAGGATGGCCCGTTTTTTTTTTGAAAATCGAAAAAAAGTTATCGGGCTGAGATTTCGAAATTTTGAAAAAGTTTGGGCAGCATACCGGCTAGAAAATAGGCTATTTTGAGTCAGAATCATAAGTCCTAAATTCGGTAGCTTTCCAGGTTTTGAAAATGGATGATTTTGAAAAGATGCAAGTTTTAAAAATGACGGTTGTTGAAAAGACGATAAATAGATCAAGTAGCATGTAGTCATGGAAACAGTATAATGACACCATGTATCCTCTTAGTCTAAGTCTCGGTCGGTCGAATAGGGTCTATACCAACGACGATAGCTTTCTCGCAAACAGGACGGTCTTCCTAAGCCGAGTTGGTCTTAGAACCTGCCGTAAAACTCATGTGAGTTCCGCCATCGAAGTCTTTAGTGCGCCCATTTAGGAACGCACCGTGGTATAGTGGGACGTCGATCACAAGTAACCGGCCCGGGAAAGAATTGGGTTATGCATGAACCATTGAACTAAAACGTGTACATTACTATTCGAACGGTTTCTTTTCGTGTCTCACCCTGAGGATGCCGATGCTAAGTGACTCATCAGTTGATCCCCAGCGGAGTCGCCAAATTGTGGACATGACATAGGTCCACCCCGACGCGGCCACGCACGGGTTTGGGGAGGCGAATCCATATGAGATGGTCAAATTGAAATTTAAATCGAAGTAGGAGTCGCCACCGAACTTTGTGGGAGTTCGGGCCCGTTCGAACCCACTCTATGTCGTAGTGGGCCGTATACAAAATACGGCCCATTTCCGATGTCAGAGTTTATTGGGTTCGTCCCTTTGCATTACGATATCGATACCGACATTATCGGATATCGTGTATTGAATGACTCTCGTTGCCAATGGATTCGGATATCCGGAAACCATGGTTCTGAGTAAGGGGTGAGGGTACGTGTTGGGAAGTTCACTAAGAACACCCAACCCCGCCCGCACTTAGCGGCCTTTACTAAGATATCGTTCGTTTTTGGTGTACATGACAGGGGTTAGTCGTATCCCAAATCAAAGATACCCTAAGGTCACCAACTAATGTAGATAGTGAAGTCAGGGGTCGAACCACAAGGAGATAGGATTTAGTCGTCTATTCCTAAGAATTAGACTCTAGGTTATGGGTCACTGTTGAGTTGGTTTTGATGGGCTAATAACTAATTACTAATAGATAAATCAATAAGGGAAAAGTCTAGGGTCTCAAGTTCACAGTGAATATTACTCGGGTCAGGGAGTCAACTAACAGGTCAATAATCGAACTACCTAAGGTGAAGGTCCGGTCGGTACACTACAACCTTTAAATCTAAACTTAACCTGCGATCGCTAGCATTAAGTCAGTCTACCCAAAATATCGTGACCTTACTAGTCTTTAACCCGATCGGCGAAAAGTCCTAATTGTGATACTAATTAATTGAATTATGCATCAAACAATTAATCAGAGTTAAAACGATAATTAGACGATAGTTCATACGATTAGAAACAGGTCAATTGACTATAACCCTAATAATACGCATCGATCCCCTTAAACCCTAGGTGAAATTTAGCTATGCATATTAAGAATAATTAAATTAACACAGTACGAATTGCAATTAAACATAACGGAAACGATAAGAATTAATCTACGGAAAGCAATAATAAATCTACACTAGAAAACGATAAAGCAATATGAAGAATGAATTAAGACGGAAATCAAAGTGGAAACTGAAATTGAAATTAAGAGTTGCAATACCGAAGAATTCCAGATCTAGAATGAAGAGCAAGGTTCAATGTATCTCTCAAAGTAAACTAAACTAAGAAAACTAAATAATGAGAAGTGTGTAAAAGAAGATAAAAGAAAAAGTGTAGAATGAAAGTTGTCTGATATATGAGTCAGAATTACTGATTTAAAGAAAATCAGTTGGGCTCGAAAACAGGCCCAAAATCTATGCTGAAATCGGGAATGACGCTTGGCCCGGATTGGGTGCACTCGATCGAGTGCGTGATGGCACTCTATCGAGTGACCCCCTAAAATATGGGCAGGAGCTTCACGGAGTGGCACTCGATCGAGTGCAGTAGGTGCACTCGATCGAGTAGCGCTGTCGGTCACAGCACTGCGCGCTCGACTTCAAATGGCTGTCATTTCTTTGTTACTTGTTCAAATTGGACGTGTAATATACCGGTGGAAAGCTAAGAAAAACTGCTTTCCAACTCCACCAGAATCATTCTGATTGGAGTTGTAGAAGTCAAGATATGGACGTTTGAAGTTGACCCTTGTGTAGGCGATCATTCTTTCTTCTCAATTTGCATTTGTTTCCTTCTTTGTTCCTTCTCGATTCCCATTCTCGTCCTTGGCTAAGTCTTTTTAGTTCGTCAAGATGTAAATGCATTCAAAAACACACATATCCTGCAAAATAACCTGAGATACGGCAGTATCGACTTTCTAGAAAATATCGACAGTTAAGGCATAATTAGGAGAAGAAAACGCGATAAATCGACGGTCGAGGGACGAAATAAATAGATATAAAATATGTTGATCAGTACACGCGTTAGTTCGACGGTTGAGTGATATGCAAAGATTATTTTCCCTAAACATGTGAGAGAAAAAAAATAAATGGGTTGCTAAGTCGTTTAATGCATATTAAACTAATAACGTCAAAGTTATTTTAGCATGCGAAGTTTGTTTTAGTCTAATAAAACAATAAAAAAATAAATTGCTACAAACACGAGAAAACGAGTTAGTAACGATTGAATAAATCGAATAAAGATGTAAATACGATAATATGCATGATTTTGAAAAAGATTTAATGACATGTGATGGATTAGCACGTGTTGACCGAGGTAAAAAAAGTATTTATCGAAATCTAAAAATATGTCGCAAAATTCGTTGTTTTATGTAAGAAATGAAAAGAATAAAAAAAACGAAGAAAAAAGGCACGGTTTTCCAAGCTCTCGCGCGACTCGCGCGGGAGTCTGTCCCGCTTTTTAATTTTCGAAAATCGTCAATTTTTATAAATCGCGCACAAATATGGATCAATTTATACTCGATTTATACTTTCGATATTCGTCATATTCGATATTCGATTATGAAATCGGTATCAAATAGTCGGAATGATTTTAGAAAAAGTTTTACAAAGTTTGTTTTGAAAAGAATTTGAACGAAAAGGAAAAAAGATGTTAATTCTCTCCGCGTAAAAAATCGTCGAATTTTGTTAAAAAAGATGTAACGATTTTTTTAGCATCAACGAGATTTAATTTAGTTCTTGTTAGATACGATATTCGATTAGAGAATCGATATCGTATTTTAAGAACGTTTGTTTTATGAAAATATTTTTGTAATATCGATACTAGAAATATAAGAAATATGTGACGAACGAACCGTAATAAAAAAAAATGATGAACGACGCAAGAGATAAAAAACGAGAAAAACGTGGAGAAAGGAATGAAGAAAAAGGAGGAAGTGTCGGGTTTGATTTTACACCCTCAACCTACATGCTTTGTTTTCTCGGAATAGAGCTCGTCGGAAAGTGGCTTAAACACGGGAGCGTCGAGATGATGTGGATGAGTTAAGGTGTCGTGTAGGGTGACGGATTTCGGCCGGCTTGTGGGGTCGGATTCGTCGGGCTGATTTTGACGATATTTCGATGTAATGTTTGATGTTACGAGGTTGCTCGGGAATTGTTTGGATGTTGTAGATTTTTTGTATCGTAGATGTGATTATTTCTGAATTTCGATGATCGATAATGAATGTGTGTTGAATGTGACGAAAGGGTCCTATTTATAGGAGAGGTCCTTGATAGGAGCTAAGAGAAGTACTCTTGCTTAGGTGACAAGAAATACCGGTTTGGATAGGAAACGTAGGAATTTGAAAGGGAGCGAGAGTCCTGTTTCTTGGTGGGGAAGCCGAGTATCTCGGCTGTCTTGGGGCTGTTTCGGCCGAGTGTTTGAGCTCGGTCGGTAAATTTGATTTGGTTTTTGGATAGAATTCGTACTTGAGATCGAATTCTATCCTTGAATGGATTTATTTAATATTTTCGAAGCTGATTTTTTGTAGTATTAAAGTCCAAACCGGACGCCTGGTGTCACGGCTGGTCCGAGTGTCTCGGGAAAAAATATCTTTGACCGGGTTTGACTCGGTCGCTAAAAGACGGTTTTGCCCCTGGTGTCGGATTTGACCCAAATTAGTCTTATTTGACTCGAAACGACCCAATGGGCCTGGATTTGAGGTTGGTTTAGTAAGATTTGTACTCCTTAATAAGCCCAAGCCAAATGTCCATGATTTTGAGCCCATATCCGAGTTCGTCAAAGCACGTTTGTGTCCGATCATCATCGGGTGTTTGGCGGAAACTACTATAGACACCTGGCGATCAAAATGTGGGTGTCTACACCTGGGAATTGACATATTTACCTAAGGGTAGTAAACCCATTAGCAGTAAATGGATTTTCAAAAGGAAACTGAGACCTGACGGTACAATAGAAAGATTCAAAGCTAGACTTGTAGTGAGAGGGTTTACACAAAAGAAAGACATTGATTATTTCGATACCTACTCACATGTGACTAAGATTTTTACCATTAGAACTCTTATTGCTCTGGCTGCTATTCATGATCTTGTTGTTCATCAAATGGATGTTAAAACTGCTTTCTTGAATGGTGACCTAAAAGAAGAGATCTATATGACACAACCCGAGGGGTTTGTGGTAAAGGGTCAAGAGAGTAAGGTGTGTAAATTGAGAAAATCGCTATATGGTCTAAAACAAGCACCTAAACAGTGGTATGAGAAATTTCACAACACTTTGATTGAGGATGGCTACATAACTAACAACTCTGATTCATGTGTGTACTCCAAGATATTTGGATCAGACTGTGTGATTATTTGCCTATATGTTGATGACATGTTAATTCTTGGTAGTAATTTATTTGTTGTAAATAAAACCAAACAATTTCTGTCGTCACGGTTTGAGATGAAAGACTTAGGAGAAGCTTATGTTATTCTTGGAGTCAAATTGATCAGAAACTCATCTGGAATATCCTTAAGTCAATCTCATTATGTTGAGAAAGTGTTGAAGAAATTTGATAGTTTTGATGTGACACCCGCTAGAACACCTTATGATGCTAGTATACCTCTGTGTAAGAACTTGATTGGGTGAGAGTGTATCCCAAAAAGAGTATGCTAAAGTTATAGAAAGTGTGATGTTTCTCATGAACTGTACTGGACCTGACATTGCTTATGTTGTTAGTAGGCTAAGTCGGTATACACATAACCCTGATAATGAACATTGGAATGCCCTTCATCGTTTACTAAGATACTTGAAAGGAACAGTTAATTCATGTCTACATTTTGGTAAATATCCTACTGTGTTAGAGGGATTTACTGATGCGAACTGGATTAAAGGTAATGATGAAACAAATTCTACTAGTGGTTATGTGTTCACCTTGGGGGGAGGAGCTATATCGTGGAAGTCTGCGAAACAGACTTGTATAGCAACCTCCACCATGGAGTCCGAGTTCATTGCTCTTGAGCTGGCAAGTCAAGAAGCAGATTGGTTGAGAAACTTACTAGCTGACATACCAGTGTGGGGGGGACAGGTTGCACCGGTCTCCTTACACTGTGATTGTCAAGCAGCCATCAGCGTTGCTAAGAATGATGTCTACAATGGTAAGAAAAGACATATCCGGATCAGGCATGCTGTGGTGAAACAATTCCTGAAAAATGGGGTGATTGCAATAGACTTTGTGAGGTCTCAACGCAATCTTGCAGATCCTTTCACAAAAGAATTACCGAGAAGAGTAGTTATCGACTCGTCGAGGGGAATGGGGCTGAGATCCTTAAGTCAAGATTAGAGTATGAATCTTGATGGGGTCAAAAGCTTACATTCCTATGTCGATACATAATCCATAGCCAGTTTTTGGTGGTGCTTTGAGACGTACTTGATGGATTGTGTGAGTAAATAAAGGTTGGACTTATGTCCTTAATGGCTTACCTGTGATGTGCTGTTGAGAAGCACTAAGTCACCTACGTGTGTGTGATGGCGTTGCCACCATCTAGTGGAGAAGTGTGAACTTCACTAGAGCACTCACTAGAACCAAGGTAAACGCATATGGTTTTTGAAAGCGTTGCACTTTGAATTTGCGGACCGACCATTACTTGAAGGTTTTATATGTGTTGTGAGGGTCTCAACCGAAGTTCAACTAGGAATTCAAATCATAAGATATTCACTAGTTGTAAGTAAGTTGTTGCCTCATCTCACTAAAACGTCAATTCAAGTCGTAAGACATTGAACGTTTAAGTATCTAGTCCTTCCTTACCCAGGATTTCTTTTTCCTTTCTTTCTCTCCTCTGTGCCATCAGTGGGGGATTGTTGGTTGATGGCAAGAAGTAGTGTTTTTTATTTCCTCATCTTTTTTGGTTATCCCACATAGGTGAGGGAAGGAACCTTTTTGTTCCTTATAAGCCTTTCTTTTCCTTTGGTCTTCAAGTTGTGAGAAAGTGGGCCTTTTATGGTGAGTGTTGTGGGTTGGGCTTGTGCAAACACACACGCAAGCGCACGCGCGCCCGGCCCGGCTCGGTCTTGGGTTCGGGTAGAGCACCTGCGGTGCGGGCTGTACCCGACTTTTACTCTTGTTTTTGGGCTTTCGTATAACTGTGTTTGTGTCTCGATTCGTTGAGGTGCTGCCTGTCCAGGTTTAGTTAAGCCAGTCAAAGTACTTGCTACGGGTATTTAAGGGCCTTTATTACGTGATATTTTGGCCTTAATTGTGTATCTTTTTGGAGCTGTTTGAGGCTCTTACACCCTATAAATACCTCTCCATTCTGGCACAACTACACATCAATAATAAGCACGAAAATACAAACAATTCCCTTCTTCCTCTCTTATCTCCTGTTTCCTGGGTTTGGTTTTTGGTCGTCCAAAGTGTCCTAATTCGAGTGGTCGAATTTGTACACTGTAGTGTTAACCTTGGGAGACTAACGATATTGTAGGCGATAACCACCCGAGTCGCGCCGATATAGTTTTCAAGTCAGTGGCATCCTTACCACAGCACTGCTTTCCACTTTCTGTCTCGGACCATGTAGCCGCGTTGCTGTCACTGCTGCTTGCTGCCTGTTCTCGGTTTTCTTTGTAGCCTGTCCGAACTCGGTTATCTGTTGCCTGTCCGAACTCGTTTTTGTTGCCAGCCCCGATTTCGATCCAATTGTTGCTGCCTCGGTTTTCTGTCCCCTTTGTCTACCTCGCGTCCAACACATTAAACATAACGTGCATCGTACTAAAAAAATTACAACCAACTACGCAAGAGAAAATAAGCTTAGAAATCGGGGTATAACACCCTTAATCAGCTATATATTATACTATCGTAATGGCTAAACTTTGTCCTCTCAATTTCATTGGTTCCAACTTCCTTTAAACAAGAGGGTACCATGTTGAAATCAGTTGGTCTTGTCAGGTATTGTTGTTCATCACCTGTTGCGACCTACATGTGTGTTTCACTAGCAGGACCATCACGTGTGATGCAAACTCTACTTACCCCGACCCATGTCATCAAAAACATGTTGAAGCTTAAACGCTTGCATGAAATTATCGAACCCACTTCTGAATTCGAGCACAATCACCCTCTTGAACAGCGATCTAGGCCTTCTCCACACAGAAGTAACCTTAGACAGGGGGTATCCTAGTGTTCTCAATCTATCTCTAACACGGGTTAAACTCCTGCAAACAATGACACCATTTTCGATAAGGAATGACATATTCGCAATTATGAAGGATGTATATATTCATTCGCCATTTCATTTGTTGATTAAATTTCTCTCTTTTTTTTTAGAGATTAAGGTTTTAGGGTTTTATTACACAACTTTAGGATTTTTTTGGTTACAAGTTGAATGAATGCATCTTATTGGATACTTAGGTTTTATACTCAAAACTACATAATCTTTCTACAGTTTTACACTAAAACGGTTGTCAAACCAAATGATCCGACCTTTAAATATTTACAACCACATATTGATTGATTCGGCGAAATTACAAAGTACATAGTACCTTTTAATACTCATTTTAATTTGGGATCACATAAGACTTGTGAATTATCAATAATGCCCTTATTATAAAGCATTTTCTTATCCTCATGTAACATTTGGATTAGTGGATGCCACTAATTTGGTTGGTAAGGTTACGAGAGACGATACTAATGATCTGGGGTTCGAATCCCGTCAACATCAAAATCGTACTTGCGACTCTTCTTAAACAAAATATCTCAAAATAAAAAATGAAAGAAAAATTAATAAATACGGGAACAATAAATTAGATTAATCATCTCTCTCTAATTTCTCTTTCTCTCCTTTATTTTCACAAACGGTAATTTCCATTTTCATTTCACCTTAACTTTAGTATTTCCCCCCTTGGTGAGGTGAGGTGTTAATGTGTTATACGAAAGCCGACCTCGTGTCCGATAAAGGAATGATTGAAACGATGAGTGTGATAATAAAAGGAACCCAGAAGAAGAAGAAGAAGATACTACTTCATGATACAAACCCAACCCAACCCAACCCACCCTTGCCTTTCCTTTGATTTGACTCTTACCATCTCCTCTTCCCTCCTCCTCCTCCTAATCTCTGCACTTCCCCTCCATTTTCCTTTTCCCTCTTCTCAAGGTAAAACCTCCTTTAATCCCAATTTTAATTCTTTCAATCTTACTTCCCTTATTTTATTTTATTTTGGTTTCTGATCTGCTTAGCTCAGCTCTGATCAATACTATTTTTTTTGTTTGCTCCATTTTCTGTAATCTTCTTGTGCTTAGCTTTTGGTACCTGATGCAGAGCTATTAGCTGGTTTTTGGGTGTTCCTTGTTCCTTCTGTACACTCTAGTCTGCGTTTTTTTTTTTACTTTAGTTTGATTCAAATTTGATAGGGTAGTGGTGTTTTTTTTTTCTGGTTTGTGTTTAATCATCATGAAAGCTGGTATCTTTGTTGAATCTGGAACAAGCTTGTGGATTTTATGAACCAACTATTCTTGATGTGAAGATTTTGATGCATTTGTTCATAGTGACCTACATTTTCTTATTGAGCTGGTTAAAGGTATTCCTTCCATCATTGATTTCCCCCATTTAACGATGAAGGTAAAATGATGTCGATTTTACAATTTGTTTCAGGTAGTCAATTAGGCATGAGAAACTTTTGACTCAAAATGTCGGATGTATCGTCGTATGTGGTTCAACAATTGTTTGAATCTTTGTATTAGCTTCTACTCCATCTGTCTCACTAAGATTGTCCCGTTTCATTAAAATACTCCTCATATATAATGAGTAAATGGGGCGATCTTTTTGCGGCGGAGGTAGTATTACCTTGAGGTTGAGCTTGAGAGACTTCTGTTACATATTTTGAGACAAATTTCATTTGGATGAAAAAGTGCACTTTGCCTCTTAACACATTTGCTGTGGGCTTTGTATTTGGAACTTTGTGGTGAGTGGGAAAGATCTACTCTATGTTATCATATATTTGTGAAAACTATTTTAATCAATCGTTAATAGTCACCTGAGATGCAGAAGTGCATTCTTATTAAACATCTTGTGCCCTAAACTAGGGAAAGAACATTAAGCCCATCGACATGAAATGCATCCAAGGAACCCTCTCTTATGCCCGCCACCATAAACTACTCGTAGCTTTTGGCTATTCCTAACATGACAAAAGTCAGCTCTTTCCCATTTGCCGTTCCTTTCATGACAAAAATTCCTCCACGATCGGCTTATATCAACACCAGGAGTATACACGCTCCCACCAGCCTTAATACTTTAAATAAACATGATGAACCCATTTACTCCACTGATAGTTCTCCTAGTTAGCAATTCATCAACAATACTTTCCTGAGGCAGCAACTTTTTCGACATATAGATATGTTGTTATTAACGGTAGTTATGCAAAGAACTCGACTTGGTAAGTATCAACCTCCCAGCAGAAGACAACTTCCTTTTAATCCAGCCCCGAATCCTACCCTCTATCTTTTTCAGTCAGCATAGTGCATCCACTAGTTGTCATTTTATCATAGGATATTGCACGTCCCCCCAAAAACTTGGAACTTAGAAGCTCTTTTATGCAGCTTGCTGAACCCAGTTCTACACTCCACTGAAATATATAGCAGATTTAGAGTTATGAACATGGAGGCTAGATGCTATTGACATAGTGGTGAATGTATTAAGCAACAGCATTCTGGATTTGTAGTTTCCCGTACAGAAGAGCAACAAGTCGTTTGTAAAACAAAGATAGGAACACAAAGAGTGAAACCTGAAATCATTCTGACCTTCAGCAACCATCAGCATCCTACTCAAGTATTCCATTGCAATTTTAAAAATAAAAGAAGACACAAAGGGTCCCTTTGTCTAATACCTTTCCTGCCTTTAGAAACCATAAATATCACCATTCACACCAATGCAGTAAGAGTTTTGCTTGATAGTCTAATACCTCTCTTTCCCCTTGTCTTAGTCAAACCATATCTTTTTGTTGTTAAAAATTAAATGATCAGTTAATTTGAAACGCTCTTGACAACTTAATTCCTTGTTTCATGTTCACTCGTCTTCAAATTGATAAAAAATTGCTACTCATGACCATGAATCCTCAGTGATTTTGAGGGCATCACCTTGGATACCAAAATTTTAAGCCTACATGTAGCTATAATAATTCATTCACCTGATTATAGTGATGAATATCTTAGTCGATTTGTATTCTCCTTGATTGTCAGAGATAATTGGTCTTCTCAAGCTAGCCTATATGAGAAATCACAACCGGAAGTTGCACCCTTGTTTGATTCGATTTGTTAATTTTAATTTGTGTACACCTACCTTTCTACTTTTGTTTTTTCAATATACACTACCTTTGCTTTGAGTTTCGTTGTCAGACACTAACAAAGTTTATGTTTCGGCCAAATTTGGTTAATATTTCAATGTTGATTATTTCTCAGTTATGTAGCATATAACTTTTACTTCTGCTTTTAACAGACTCCCTATTTCCCCTTACCCTTTTCTTTCTTTTTATCTTCGCTACAGCTCCTTCTTGTCTTTAGCGGTGGCTTCATTCCTGTGAACAATGTCATCCAACCCTTCTTTCACCTTTTTTTTTCCCTATTACTCCTTATCATTCAATAGCTGGTCAATCAAGTTTCATGGTCAAGCTATCATTTCTTGAATTATTGATCAACCCACATGAAGAAGTTTCATTCATGCCTCCTACAATTAGGCTCATACAATTATGAAAACTGATACTAGAGGACATAGAAGAGCTGGGGTAAAGCTGATATGGAGGCCAGATTTGTCGCAGATACATGGGAAAATATTTACGGGAGGAGAGACCGAGGGAAAGGCAATGCTGCTTACAGGGAAATGAAAAAAAAAAAAAGCGAACAAATGAGGGAGGAGACTATAAATTGAAAGTTGTACACTTTCTAAATGAGTGATCAACAGAAAACTTACTACATGTGTCCGGAAAAAAAGTTGATGGTGTTTGACAACAAAATTGAAAATAAATGTAGTATATATTCACAAAACAAGTAAAAAGGTAGGGTGGCAGCAAATTGGTTTACAAATTGGTAGTGTGACAAAAAAATCCGTTTTATTATGAATGGTGGTTGGAGACTTGGAATCCTAATAAATTATCATTCATTTAGGTTTCTTTTTAGTAGGAAATTCCGGCATGGTGGACTATAGTTTAATATGGAGTATATTAGATGAGATTCCATCAATTAACTCTGAATGCTCAAGCCACTCCTGGTTTAATCTGGAGTGTTTGTAAGCTTTTACGATTTTTCTTCGTTTCTTGGGGCATTAACTTTTCACTATTTGAGGAGAAATACCCAATATAATTAATCAGTAGAGGCGCCAATCCTCTGCTTTCTTGATCTTTGAAATACCTAAACATAACTGGCTTTGTTATCATCAAATTATCATAGCGACTTATTGAGTTTTTGATATAATTACCCTTCTGTGAATGTCTTGCTTCTTATAAAAGTCCTTAAACTTATGGAGGTAGCAGATTATTCTTCCGTTGCTGAAAATTTATACTCTGTGATCTTGTCTAATCGCTTATTCGTTTCTACATTTACTCTTCGTTTGGATCGGGGGATTTTGAGTGGAAGAGAAGAGGACCAATAACCTTGATTGAAGGGAGTTTGAGGTTTAGGCAATTGCGCGGTCTGCTCCCTTCTTTTCTCTGCCCTATTCTGTGTGTATCCAATCATTGGGTTAATGGCTCTGGACGATGTGGCTCTTTCAATTAATTCATTTCAGACTATACTGCCTGGTCTATGGCTTTTTCATCTTATTTTCGGTGGACTTGAGAGGGGTTGAATTGTTTTTCTTATGAATTTACTATTTTTTTCTCTATTACTCGTATGATTGATTGCTTCTGGCTGTCTGTGTTAATGGTCAGGAAATCTGAAATGGAACTGAAGACTGTGAAAGACGCGTTTGACCATGTTACCAAGAAGCAAAAACTATATTCTTCCAAATGTCACGAAGCAATAGAAAGAATAAGTCAGGAAATCGAGCAAGCGTTAATGAAATTACAGTCGAATAATGATGCTAGCACCTCATACCTAGATCACAAGGCTGTACTTGTTGATCTCAAGGCCAAGTTAAAAGAGATCGCTCCACTAAGCCAGGTAGAGTCCAGTCAAAAGGAGCTTACTGCATCATTAAGCAAATACCCTAAACAACTTGAAAAAGCTTTCAACCCAGAAATCTCAAAAGCTTATCGAAACGTCGAATTTGATAGCCACACAATAAACCACATCATAGCCAGCCATTTATACAGAGAAGGTCTATTTGAGGCCGGAGATCTGTTTGCTAATGAAGCTGGAGAGTTGGACTCTAGTAACATGAAGTATCCTTTCATCGAAATGTACAACATACTTCAAGCCTTGAAGTCCCATGACTTGGGACCAGCCTTGACGTGGGCCACCTCTAATCGCGAGAAACTGAACCAAAGTGGGTCCGATCTTGAGCTAAAGCTTCACCAGTTACAATTTGTTGAAATTTTGCAGAATGGGGATAGTAGAAGTGAAGCCCTCACATATGCAAGAACCCATCTCTCCCCTTTTTCTTCCCGTCATATGGCTGAAATCCAAAAGCTAATGATGTGCCTGTTATATGCGGGCAAACTCGATTCCTCCCCTCATGCTGACTTACTCTCTCCAGTAAACTGGCAAAATTTGGCGGAGGAATTTACTCGACAGTTCTGCAATTTACTGGGGCAGTCTTATGAGAGTCCTTTGAGTGTGACTTTATTGGCGGGAATTCAGGGGCTACCTACCCTTCTGAAGCTAATGAATGTAATGATTAGTAAAAAACAAGAGTGGCAATCTATGAAGCAGCTGCCAATACCGGTGGATTTGGACAAGGAGTTTCAATTCCACACGATATTTGTGTGCCCCGTAAGTCGTGATCAGGCAACGGAGGACAACCCTCCAATGCTGATGTCGTGTGGGCATGTCCTGTGCAAGGTCTCCATAATGAAGCTCTCCAAGAGCAGTACAAAGTCCTTCAAGTGCCCTTACTGCCCAACTAGTGTTGATGCCTCCCATTGTAAACAGTTGTTTTTCTGATGTTTCATGAAAACCATTTCATTTGTATTATTAGTCTTTTCAATTTCTCTATTTCCTTTCCCTTCTGGGTTTACCTGAACATAAACATGTTAGTTCTGTACTCTAGTTTCTTTCTGTTTGTTCATTGTGCAGGGATTTCAACCGTGTTTTCGCTAGAAACGTTTCGTATGGTATTGTCAAATTGTACATTACATGTTATCTTCTTATAATAATTGTTACTACGAGACAGCTTTTAGAGATCCGAAGCAATGTCAAATTGTGATGCATTCCTTGTGAAACTAATGGATTATTCTCACGTTTAAATCTGTCTCTCTATAAAAAAGACGGGTTCTTGTGAATCCTCGGACCAGCATAGGCGACAATGGATCTGCTTGACCGTAACTTGATTGTCAAGAGTCTCAATATCGTTTAATGAAGAGAAATTTCTCATCTCATATAATGGGTCAACTTAGTGCAAAACGGTCTTTCAACATACTTGCTTCTTGTCGTTGGGGTTTTACTTTGCGTCATTGGGATTTCGTGTGAACGACACCGAATGTGACTCAAATTTATTTTCCATCTCAACACAATCGAAAAAATCACCTTTAATTAATCGTTAAAAACTACTTGCATTCTTGCAATTACATTTTCAAAATAATAACAAAAAACAATGTTGATTTCGTGCTACAAAACATCGATTTTACTACGAATATGATCGGTTTCACTAAAAAATCACATTAACTAATCATTACAAACCGTTGATTTTATTGTAAGATAACGTTGATTTCACTCCAAATATAACCAATTTCACTAAATAAATCGTTAATTAATCATTACAACATAACTAAAAATATCAATTTCAATCTTTTAAAAAAAAAAATCTATTTCACTTCGAAAAAAGTACTGTAGCTAATTTACTTATATGACGAGGTGCACTGCGAATTTGTTTGTTAGCAATTTGTTGGGCCTTAGACTTTGAGGTTGAGGGGAGGGGCAATGCAACTGTGTTGACAGAGTAAGGGTATTTTGTTGGATTGCTATTGGATTGTTCCATGACTTTGAGATGCTGCAATAGAATTAAGGGTACCCTCAAGTATATAATTTGGGTCCCTCCCTCGAGATTGTTTTGGTGAGATTACAGCTGGCAAAAGCTGACCCGTCTTGAGGAACTCGGTCCGACTTGCTCGAAACCCGATCCGTTAGAATCCGAAATGTAGTCACGCAAAACCAATCTGACCAGACTCGCTTGTGACCGGAGACCCGATATAACCCGAAAATCAGTGAACCGACCCAACCCGATGTGAACCTGAACTAATAAGATTGATAACGAGAAGATTATTAATTTCTTATACTGATCCCAAATAAAAGTGATTTACTATTTAACTTCTAATGCGTGCGATTTATATATGATTATTCCGTCTTTTACGAACGCATTCTCATGCATATCGAGTAGCATTGTCTACTATTTTTCCTCGAATTTGATACTTTTGTGGTCATGTTGCATATTATGTAGGGCATGGACTCTTGGACGCATAAACAAGGCAAAACTCGTGCTTAAAGATGAAATCTTATGCGAAATAAGAAAGGAGAATGATCGTTTTCAAACAGGTCAATTCAAAACGTGAATATCTTGAGCTCTAAAACTTTAATTGAGCTGGTTCAAGTTACGTTGGAAAGCACTGTCTCTTAGCTTTCCAACGGTATATCATAAGTCTGATTTGAAGAAGTAACGAAGAAATGACAAGTGTTTGAAGTTGAGCGCGCAGTGCTAAGATGCATTAATAGTCGACCGACTATTCTTGAGACTGGACGAAGACAAACATTTTCCTAATTTTGTTTACTGCTAATAGACTTTTGGGCTTTTATGTTAGATTAGTATTTAAGAAATATGAGACTAGAATTCTATACTTCTTATACTTTTAATTTTCTTTTAAGATTACTTTTTAGATTTCTCTTTACCCAGAACTTTTGGATCTAGAATTTCTAAACTCTTTTACTGCTCTCATTTAAGCTCGGTAATCTAGTTCTTTCTTTGTTCTTACTTTATTCCTTTACTAGATGTAAAGCCCGTTCGATACATGTGCCACTTTTTAGTGACGTTGATAAGAATACCAAGTTGAATGATTGCATAAATTTGTGAAACTGTACAACAGTAGAAAGTCAGTCGAGGTTAAGAGTATGCCTAATAGTAAAGAAATATATCCATATACCTAAATGTGTTTCAAGAAATCAGAGATAATATATACGATAAAGATCAAATTAAATTATAGACATTATATATGGTGCGTTGTAATTAGAATAAAAGACAAATTAAAGTTCCTCGCACATAAATATACGTAAATATAAATATTCATTGGGTAAAATGGAAACATATTACAGTCAACAACGATGAACATGTGATAAAAAAACAAATTTATCATCATCAACGCACAAGTTATTATAATGAATATTGAGCTTAAAGTAAAGATACATACCTTTGTTTATTTATAATAGTACAACTATAAATGCATTTGAAATGATAGTAAAGTTCAAAATTACGACTTTATATTTATAATTGTAGTCTTGTAGATACTCTGTTCACCACGTTAGAGTCTTAAGACCATGCGATGTGCTCACTTTCTTAAATTTTTTGTTGATATCTATGGACGAACCATTAGTCTTATTTATAATATAGTATTCCATCACTTTCTTATTATAATTTTCTTCTTATAATTTTTCGATGTGGGTTAATTTTTTTGTTGATATCTAAGGACGAACGATTACTCTTATTTATCATAATAAAATAAAGGAAAAGAAAATATATCTATATAATAATAATAATAATACTAATAATAATAATAATAATGATGATAATAATAATAATAATAATAATAATAATAATAATTTTATTTTTATTATTAATTATTTTAAAATTTTAATTTTATATTTGGGTTTTTCTACACGGTACCCCTGAACTTTTCACTTTTCTACCTTGTACCCCTACCATTTTTACATGTCTACATGGTACCCTTGTACACTATTGTAAACATCGCTGGTACCCCTAGACTTTATTATTACCTTATTGGTACCCTTAAACTTTTTCTTCCATCAAACTTTGCCACTAAACTACATTTTTTTGTTCGAAATTAAAACTTAAACGTCATTTAACATGCCTAATTAATCTAAAATTGAACTTAAACTAACATTCTTGTATGCTTTTCACAGTTATGCACCAAATCTAAAATGAGTATATTTTTGGTGTTATATTGCCAAATCAACTGATAACACTTAATTTAAGCTCAATTACTTGTTAATTATTTAAGTTAAATGGTATTGAAGTTTTTATTTAAGCTACAAACACAATTTAACGACAAAACATGATGAAAAAAACCTTTAAGGGGTACCAATTAAATTAATAGTAGAGTTCAAGGGTACCATGTATACACATAGAAAGAGCAGGGGTACCACGTAGAAAAGTGAAAAGTTTAGGGGCGCCATGTAGAAAAACCCTTTATATTTTTAGAATTTCTAAAGAATTGGAGTATAAGATTTTTGGTTTATAGTCTTAAAAATTCTTTTTAAATTCATTTTATGACTCAAAAGATTTTTTTTATTAATATTTAATAACGAATTATTACTCTTATTTATATAATAGAAATCTATGACCTCATTATAATTTTTTTGATGTGAGATAATTTTATTTAACTTTATAGTCTAAAGAGATTTTTTAAGACTCGAAAGATTTTTTTGTTAATATCTAAAAATGAATGATTATTACTATTATTTATATAATAAATTCTATCACATTATATTATAATTTTTCAATGTGAGACAATTTAACTTAAGTTTACATTCATAAGATCGTTTTTTTAAAACTCAAAAGATTTTTAGTTGATATCCAAGAACGAATGATTGCTCTTATTTATAATACTGAATTTCATTACCCATCATAATTTTTCGATGTGGATAATTGAGATTGATTGATTAAGTCGACGTAATTTATTAATTGAACTATTAAACTCAAATCTAAAATCGAAAGCCTGGTAAGAGTTAGACCTGCTCCAACACATTAGTTTGACCTAATAAGATCGGAAGCCGTTAGAATCATTCTAGGGTAATATAGACCAATATTTGTGATGGTCGCAAATTAATGGTGAACCGACGATCCTAGTTTTCGCTCTATTATATTCATCTTTATCGCCTTATTTTATTCTTCTCTTTTATTCCTCTTTTCTTCGCTACTTTAGTTTAGTTCAATTACAAACCCCCAATTTGATTACTTAGATAGATTTTAATTGTGATTTTAATTGTGAGTAGAATTTACTTGTCTCCCATGTGGAATCGATCCCGACTTCCCTAGCTATATTTTAGTTGGACCTTAGTCGGTTATCTTTGATATAGGTACGATTAGCTTATCAACTTCCTACATTGGACTTAATGACAAAGTAATTAAACAAAATAATAGTAAAAAAACAAAACTAATTAGGAAAATCTCGAAAAATTACTAGACCCGATAATGATCCGATCCAAACCCGAACTGACCCGCCAGATCAATTGATCCGAAATGAGCCGACCCAATAGCGACCCGACCCGAAAGAGATGTTGACCCATTACGACCTGAACCCAATATGACCCGACCCGTATTGACCCAGCCCGAACCCGACTTAAGTGACCCGATTGCCACCTCCAGGTAAGATGTGGTGCGTGTCGTGTGGTCAATACTTTGATGATGGATCTTTCATTTGTTTTATTCTTGGGCCTCTGACGTATATGGAAAATCGTATTAGACAGTTGCTAATGACAAAATTTTGGTCTGATTAACTTTGTATTGTAAATTGAAATTGAAGTTGATGATTTGAAACTTGAGAAGGAAAGATATTCCCTTCCATAAATGATACTGTAGTAGGGGAGTTAGTATGTGGGAAAAAGTGGAGGTGAAGTCGTTTATCTTTGTCACTACTCTCTCTAGGATCTAATCATTCTAGTCTCCATGCACTTTCTTTTTTTGAGGATTAATAATATCCTAATTATTACTCTACAATTTATCTTCTCTTTTTTTGTTTCATAATTGTATTAGTAAATGTTATTACGATACATATTTTTGATAAATGATTTATTTTGTTGATTCAATCAAACCAAACAAAAAACATACTTACTTGTATATATAGCAACACATTTTTTTGAGGGAATATATAACAACAAATTATTCTTAAATACATTAACAAATTATATATTAAAAATTCAAACCGCAACATTAGTTATTTAGTTGTGACTGTTACATCATCTTTGTGATAATGATGAGTGATTAATTAAGAGGTGGAGTAATAAATTAGATTTTAATGTTCATTTTTTCGTGTATTATCAATATTCATTATTCCTCTTAATTACCTCGCTCTTTGCAACAATTATTTGTAGAGCTCATAAAAGAGGTGGATTAATTAGGTGATCATGTACGGAGTATACCGCAACAAACAAATGGAAAGAACAAATTCAGGGTTAAGTGTACGTAAATCCAAAAAAGTTTTAGGACTTGGGGTACGTGTGGATATAACCGGGACTCTAATAGTATCGACAATATTTAGATTGTTTTGGAGGACCGTGAATGATAAGAGAATCAATTTCGCATGTAACGTGTGTACTATCCTAGATAAGTACCTAGCTAATTAATACAAATGGTAGCTCGATAATTGCGTATATAGATACTCCTATTAGATAGATAGAACGTGTGACTGTGAGGCTGAAGATAAAAGAGTAAAACCATAATAAGAGAAGTGCTCATGTCTAACAAGTCGTGCGTGGGAGCGAGGGAGGGAGGGCTATAATTCAAACTTGTAGATATATACTACGCCATGTCATGCGTAGTTCTACATATATACGTGTGAATCTTATATATGTATCTCATTTCCAAATTTCAACCAAACTTATGCTCCAAGTCTCCAACAACCACGCACCTCTAACAATATAATTCCACAACCTAAACATTATGACATTTTAGGCAATAATAATTTTGTATGTCCACTTTGCTCCTATATATATATATATATATATATATATATATATATATATATATATATATATATATATATTGGATTTTGAATTTGAAATTATAATGAAAAATGATATTGTAACTAAATTACGTAAATTCTATACTTTGGGAGGCGACATTTTACGTCGTCTATCCATTTTGACTTCACGTGTTTTCTAAGTATTTGCAATATTTAAAATCGAATAGTTTATGTTTCTACGGAGGACTACCTCCGTCCCATTTCATTAAAATATTCATCACATCTAATAAGGAATTGAGACAATCTTTTAAGGACGGAGAGAATATTATATAAAAGGATTCAATTGTATACGAAGTAAATCTTACCCTCGAGTACTTGCTATCGAAGAAAGCATTACGAGTATTTGCAAACAAATGAACAAGGAGGGAGGAATAAATAAAAATCATTTAAAATTTGCTTACGGTCTACTCTATAGATTAGAGTCATAATATAAATAAAAAGCATTTAAAATTTGTACGCCAAAAGCATCATCATCATATCATGGAAAAATATATATGGATATGTATGCATACACATGCATGTTGCACACGTTAGTTTCTTGTTGATTGAGAATTGATACATACACGCCTTTAACTACTAATTACTTAATCATATATGGTACGTCATGTTATTGATTAGTCAAATGAGATGCTGCAAAGTTTTTAATTAGTCAAGCGTGTTACCGGCTCAAGACAATTTCCACTTCCGTAAAGATCGTAGTAAGTGCTGATCCGGAACCAAAAGCCGGACGGATCGGACACCTTTTCCATTCATTTTTGTTTAAACTTTAAAGCAGTATTATTAGTAGAGCTGGATTATCGACCGGATTGAGTCTTGGTTAGTTCATGCCTCACTCCCACCGCGGCACGGCCCAGACACTGTCATTCGAGCCGTTCCTCGACCCGACACGATTTCCCCATCTCTAGCGAAGAACTTCGGGTCATCGTAATGTATCAGGCCGGCCCATGTGCCACGGTCGTGTCTGGCCCGCTATGTCCCGATTTTACATTTGTACTCCCTTCGTTCCATTTGATTATTTGTGTTTGTTTTTTCACACTTGTCAATCCACGTTTTCTTTTGTCCATATCTTTAGCTACATATTTCTAAAAATTATAAAAAATCGATATTTATAACGTATTCGATTAGACAATTTAAACAAGATCTCGCATGACTATATTTTATCTTATAAATTAGAAGTTATATCGACAATTTCATCCACTTATTAATAGTGTCCAAAAGACAAACGTAAAAAAACCTATTGAAACGGAGGAAGTATGATTTAATAAATGAAACTCCAAACCTATGATATGTTAGATGACGATGGACAAAATTTAAAATTTTAGATAGTTCGTTCACAAATTGATATAAATGATTCATAATGTATGATAAAATAATCTATAAATTATTTCAAATTTTGAATGCGTATTTAGGTAATGTACGAGCCATACTCTTACCACTACCAGTACGAGTAAAAGAGTAATTGGTTAGGTCATTATTGTTGCATGCCTAGTGTATCAATTTATCGAGTCCAATTGAAATGGACATACAGATACAGATGGAATTGAAGTCGGCACAAAAGATGTCCGCATTCAGTTGCTATGTAAAGTAAATTTGTTCATTTAATGTATTTATGGATTACTGTTTGGGTAGTTTCTACAGCAAAATTAACTAACCAATGACACTACCCTACAAAGGCTACTAATAGTAGTAGACTAGTAGTGCAGTAATTTCACAGGCGGGTTAACAGACACCAATTTTAAGCATCATAGTGGCCCTCCCATTCAATTCTTTACGTGAATAATCTCACCGCTTTTAAGAAAAGTGATAAAAATAAAAGTATTATTGATAAATCAAATGATTTTATTGGTCCATCAAACTTAAAAGTAAGAAAATAGTAGTGATATTTTTTTTGTAAATAAAGTAAGAATATGAGGACTATAAGGTAAAATGTTTTGTCAAAAGAAAATGTAAAGAATTGATTAGATTGTTCATTTATAGTAAGTGAAAAAAATTGAATGGATGGGAAGGAAAAAATAGTATCCAGAGACCAGAGGGAGTATATGAGTGCACAGATTCTTGTTTGTGACGGGAACATCCGTTACAAAGTTGTGACGGGTTAAATAATACTTGAGTAATAAAGATAATCTATGTATTAATTCTTAGACCTATCTTTTTTAACCAAGTGATATTATATTATTATTTGACCCATTATTGATTTGCAAGATAGACTTTTACTCATTTACTTGTATAAGTAAAAACATGACATGACATATAGTATGTACTACTCGCCCTAAATCCTGTCAAATTACTTTAAGCATGAAACTTGCTATTTGTCTAGCAATCTAACTTTACAGCAAGATTATGGCAACTAGTTCCCTAATCAAAGTTATACTTGTGTAAACCTATTGTTATTTGTTACCTTCTCTTGAATGCCATAAGTTTAATTTTTGTACAAGATTTAACAAAAGTGATAAAGGGAGTTAAGTTAGGGGCCAGGTTGAAATGTTGTTGTATTAAATTACCCTTATACTTATTTCTTGTGGGTCTATAACTCTATATCATTTTTTTTTTGGTAAATAGAAATGACAAAAGTCAAAGGAAAGATAAAACAAGCGAAAAGTAAAACCAAACGAAACGCAAACTAGAAACTATAGCCAGAGCTAGCAAATCGGACGTGTCGGACCGTGCTTCGTGCCCGCCCGACCCGGCTTAGTTGTGCCCGGTAGGTCCGTCGTGACGTGTCGAGCCATGCCTGACTCTGACAACATGCGCCGAGGCACGGTACCCAGCCCGGGCCGGTCGTGCCTAAGTCGTGCCGTGCTGTCGTGCCCGACCAAACTTTCAGGGTTGATATGCTAGATTTATATCGTCTTTCCTTCTTGCTTTACTTGTTTTTCTTAGCTTAATCGATTTTAGAAGCGGTTTTTGTGCTACTAATGTCTTCTCTTGAGATATTTTGTGTTTATAGGTTCGTATGGCAAGAACACAGCTTTTGGAGCCCATTTCTACGTCGTAAGGACCTATTCCGAGTCACGAGATATCCATAGGACCAAGAAAAAACAAGAAGAAGTCGACCCGGGAAGCTACATGGCCGTGTAGTAAGCCGTGAAGTGAAGACGAGAGGAAGAAATCAACAGCATAGGGGTCACGACCGTGACATAAGGACTCACGGTCGGGAGCCACCACATCACATCACGGCCTGGACGGCTCTGCTCCTCCTCGCGCTTCATCGATTCATTTCCCTCATTCATGCAACCCTATAAATACCCCCCTCTTGTAATATTATAAGCACAAAACCCTGGATAGAAAATCCTCATCCTTAGCTTAATCTCTCCTTAATATTTTCTTAATCTTTCTTTAATCTTAGCTTAATCTTAGCAAGTTACTCTTGTATTATTGGAATTCTTGAAGAATCTATCAATCTTGACAACATTGGGGGAGGTTTTTGGGTTTCCTTTTATGTTAGTTTCAATCTTTTTCATTCATCTTCTAGTTGGTATAATCTTTCTTCTGTCCTTTTCTCTTAATCTTCCATTGTTAGTAAAGTTTTAATCTTTATCTATTGTTTATTGTTCATCCTTGTTTAATCTTCATAATGAATGTGTTTGCTTTTGTGTTTGTTTCTCTAGTTCATGTTAGTTTTAGTTTAAACATGTGTGAGTAGATTCTTGTGGGGTTAGTAAGAGGATTAGATGTTATTTATGGGTGATTAGGGTTGATTGTGGGTAAATGTTGAATCTTTGTTGCTAGTCACTTGTCATGTATGCTATATGTTTGATGAAATGTTTGTTAGGGTGGTAGAGGCCAATACTACTCTTGTTAGTTTCTTCCTTCTTGTTGTATGCATAATTGGTGATTGAATTCTCTTGTCTTGGGTAGTTCCTTGCTTAAGTTTTCGGGTTCCTTCTTGTCGCGAGAGCGCGAGCTTACCTTAGCGACTAGGTGACTCCTTTTCCCTCGATTTCCCCACTAGCCTAATACACCTATGAACCCGATCTAACCCTACTCTTCCCTTATTGATTTCTTCATCCTCTTAGCTATTATTTCTCTTACTATTGTTTCATCTTAGTTTTAGTTGAATCGTTTAGTTTATATCATCTTTAGTTTTTAGTCTTGTCTTAACCATCCTTTCATTGCCTTTTCTTGTTTAGTCTTGTTTCATTGTCCTAGTGATCGCGTTAGTAATCAATTCTCGATAATTCACCTCTATTGTTTCCTTGTGACCTAGTCTAGTCTTTAGGTGAACCTTTGTCTAAACCGTTTTCCGTCTCCATGGTTCGACCTGACTTGCCCTAGCTACTAGCTAGGATTAGTTGATTTTATTTGGTGTCGGGATCCACGACAAATTCCGCCACCAAAGATTTTTCATTTTTTAGGATTTATAGTCGTGTCTGGCCCACCGTGTCTCGTATGCCGAGTCGTGCCTAGGCACAAACTTTTCTTTAAATTGGTGCCGCGGCCCGACTTAGGATCGGTCGTGCCGTGCCCGTGTTTTCCGCCATGTCATCAGCGTGTTGGGCCGAGTCGATTTTCGTGCCGGGTCGGGATGCCGAGATGGGCCTGACCCGATTTGTCAGCTCTAACTATAGCAAACTACAACGGAAACGAAACTAGACGAGGCCATGAAACACCTCCGACATCTTGTTGGACCAACTTGAAAAGCTTGATTGGGGTCTCGTGGCCTTCAACTATAGACAGTCGGACTGATTGTGAGACACCAAGATTAGCCAGCCAACCCGCACAACCATTCGCCTCACGATAAATGTGATTCATCACAACTCGGTCATTGAAATCTGCTATTAAGCTCTTGCAAATATTGATCATGTGGGAATGGGCAGACGATGAAATTTCCTTGTTGCCCATGAGTTTAGTTACCACTTGTGAATCAGATTGTATAATGATGCGACGGATATTACGCTCAATGGCTATGAGGAGACCTCTACAAAGAGCCATAATTTCCGTCCTAGTGACTGTTGTCTCGCATAACGATTACGAAAAGAGCACCAGGGGATTACCTGTACTATCTCGGAAAATTCCTCCCGCACCAGATGGACCCAGGTTGCCTTTGGACGCCCCATCGATATTCAGAACCAACCACCCATCAGGAGGGGCAATCCATCAGATGAACACTTCTTGTTTCCTAATCTTAGTCCGCCCATGAACAAGGTCCATGCCCTCCATAACTTTCCTAGTCCTATTCACCTGAATCCACAGAAATCGACCAGGGTGTTTCGGGATATCATCAAGTCGGTCAAAGACCCTTAGGCTTCGCCATTTCCATATCCACCACGCTACAATCGTGAATATGATTGGCCACCCGCGGATATTCGCCCTTGATTCTAGCTAGATGCAAATTGTCGACAACCCAGTCTGCATCTGTGATGTTTGATTGCCCCGCTGCCACGTCAAGACCGGGAATAGTAGCCCACACTCGCCCGTCGCATTGTTTTCGTATCTCCGTGGCAGGCGCTACATAGTGGGTCGTCCGTCGCACCATGCTTTGCCCTTGATTCTATGATTGTCCGTCATAACTTTATATCTACTTTCCTACCATGTATATGATGGTATGTTGCTACTTTAATGGGGAAAAGTTACCTAATACAGGAACGACATATGGAATAAAAAAAGATCTCGAAATAGAAAACATAGGGAATGTAGGTGAATGAAGGGAGTAAAAAATTGACAGAGTTATCACTTTATAAACAAAGAAACGTTTAGTTGTAGACACTCCGTGCTGTACCGGTTATCTATTGGAGCTGACGCCAAGCATATTCGTTGATCATTGGACTACAACAAGCTCCCTTTGTACATACAACATACACAATATTTTTTATTGGGTTCAAGCATACGTACTATATTAAGACCTAGATCAACTCCCTACCTTGACAACATTGCTAGTATACTAAAAGTCTCAACTTAAGACTTAGACGAAGACGATAAATAAATCAACACACGAATCGTATGTAAATTAGAATCTACAAATAAAAAACGTAAATAACTTGCAATCTCGAAATGAGTTGTAAACCAGAACCTAGTGCCCGATCTTAGCCTTAGAAACACCTGACACCAGGCGACTCTGCCTATCACCATTTCACTTTGGGTGCCTAGTCAAGATTATTATTTCCTATTTCGAATCTTAAAATCAATTATGGTTAGGAACATTATTACCTGAATGCCTAAAGTCACATAGAACGGTTCCGAATCTCTTACCAACATGCGACTTAGGACTAAAACGCTAACATCATATAAAGGATATAATTTGCCACCAAAATATAATAAGATGGTTTCTATTTTATTATAGATATATATAGATAGATATATAGATATGAGGAAGGATCAAGTGAGTCCATTTATCATAATTGAGTCCGTGAGTCCTCATCTCAACCCTTAAATTAGTGATAGATTAATGGTTAAGATTGTTTTGTCAATTAAGGAAATAACTAATTAAATCTTGGTAAATATTTTATTTTTTTCTCTCTCCTATTTAATTATCTTAATGCAAATATTCTTTCTCCCATCAAATTTTTAACTGCATCTTTCTATCACACAACAAGTGTGTCGTTTCATCTTCATTTTCACCAAAAAAAATCATCATTTCGCTACTGCCATGTTACTCTAACTCATACAATGTGTTATTCTAACTCATACAATGTGTTACTTTAACTCATAAAATCTATTACGTTACATAATAGTGTCTTATAAAAACAGTATGTTGCAAAATGTATGTTTCTATTAAGGATACTCCAAAACAAAAAATTATAAAACTCCATTATAATTCCAATTTTTCACACTTGTTAATCTAAGAACTTGATATTGGTAATCAAATTATACTCATAAATTGTGTTACTGTAACTCATTAGGTATGTTACTGTAACGCATAATGTGTGTTATTCTAACGCTTAATGTGTGTTATTCTAACTCTTTTTACATCAATAAATTGGTACAGAAGTTCCAACTGAATCAACTTCATTACAATTCCAATATTTCACACCTGTTACTCATAATATGTGTTACTGTAACTCATTAAGTATGCTACTCTAACGAATAATGTATGTTACTCTAACAATATACTATCCTACTTAGAATTCTACTTCTTCATCCTCCTCGTCCTCTTCTTCTTCATCATCTTCATCGTCAGAAGCTTTGATTTAATCTAACCACCGCGCCATCTTTTCGTTGTGTACCTCCTCACTTCCACAAGCCAATGCGTAGATTTTATAGAAGTTTACTTACTCATCCACGTCCTTGAAGATCTGCCCTATGTATGGAGGAAACTCTCACCCACATCCCTACACCTTTCATGTGTTTTTGCGTGTACTGAAAAATAATAACAGTGCCAATAAACGTGGCGAAAAAAACAATCAGAACTTGAAATATGGATTAAAGTAACAGATGACAATAAATAAAGTAACAGATGAAGTGCATTGAAGTAACACTGGATTCAATTAACAGAGAATGCTTATACATCAGGTATAAAATAAAGTAACAGAGGTCAGACATTAAAGTAACAGATAGTGTGAATTAAAGTAACAGATAATGTTCGTTAAAATAACACCAGGTATAGGTTAGTGCAAAAAATTCATATAATGATCATAAATGAGAGTATGATGCAATATCTTTCTTTGATATTGTTTCCTATTTTGAAATCAATCACGTCCCATAATTATGGGAAGCAATATCTTTATTTTTTATTTTTTATTTTTTTATATGGCGGTATTCTAAATCCTTTTTGTTACTCCAATGCATTACAGTAACAGATGAAAAGAACTAAAGTAACAGATGAAGTGCGTTAAAGTAACACGAGATTCAGTTAACATTATGTGTATTAAAATAACAGGGGTTAACCATTAAAATAACAGATTGTGTATATCAAAGTAACACAGTATGTGCATTACAATAACTCCATATATGTTCGTGCGTAAAATTCATATAATGCTTAGACCTTTTTGTGTTACATTTTTGTGTTACTCTAATTAAAATTAGGTGTTACTGTAACTCAGAACGTATGTTACTTCAACACCGTGTCTGCTTCATTAGAAAACAAAACAATAGTATCAGTAAAGTTTAAGAAAAACCTAAAGAATAAACAAAACAATAACACGAGAGTAATGGACCATTGATATGAATCTATGAATAATCAAATGAATAAAATTCCACCTTTTAAAAAATATAAAAATTTGGAATCTATACTAACAAGATAGCAATGAACCAGATATGAGTCTATGATGAATGAAATGACCATGAAAGCAATATCGACATGAAAATCGACGAAAAACATGAAAACAAATTGACGCAAATTAGTCGAGATGATGAATAAAAATTGACGCAAAACATGAAAGTAATAACGAAACTCACCATTGTTATAGTCGATGAATTGATTATCAACAATTGATGAAGATATCGCGATCATTGAATCCATAGTAACGGGATTTCGAGCACAAATTTGAATGAATGAATGAATGAAAGAACGTGATATTGGAAGCAGATTTTTTTTTTTAGGTTTTTGATGAACGTGAATGAATGAGTGAATGTGATGTTATTGTTACCTAAAATTATGGAAGTTATTTTAGGAAATAGTATCTTCCTTTTTTTTTTTTTTTTTTTTAATGCAAATATTAGGATGTATCTTGTCCATCGATTCTCATCGCATTCAATGGATGAGATGAGGACTTAGGGACTCATATATAGAGAAGGACTCATAAGAGCCTTACTCATATAAATATTAATCAAATCGTTGAATAGAATATAGTTTTCACCATATATAAATTTGATTCTAATATCCCCAACAATATGGTAAGTATACTAAAAACAAGAAATGATCACAGAATGAATACGAGCGCGCCGTCTAAAGAATTTAAAATGGACTAGTGAGGAATTAGCAAACAAAACCCCAACCAAAAATTGGCATCTTCTTCACTTATAGAGTTTGTCTTCATCCTTTCACACGCCAACACACAATCCAATTCTATATCCCTTCTTCCATACACATACATGAATACATGATACACCCCCATTACCATTAAAATAAACCCAACAAGATATACCAAAATGAATGTACAAAAAATTGACCTTTCATATTTTTTATTCATTCATTATTTTGGACAATGACTTCCCCCCTTTAAAAAAAAAGAGCCGAGCTTCATTCATTCATTAAACATATAATAACAACACAAAGTCTCTCCATTTAATCCACAAAACAATTATACCCTCTCATATTCTTCATTCCTCCTACAAAAACACCACATTTTATCTTCATCTTCTTTTTTCTCCAAACAAAAATGGAGAAAGGAAGCAGATTCAATCTCATGAAACTTTCAAGTTTCTTCACTTCTTCATGCAAAACCCAAAACCTTGATGAAGTTATTGACCATACTACCAGCAAAAATCCCATCTTCACCCCTCACAATCCCATATTATTCATAGAACAACACCACTCCTTTGATGCTCATGCTCAAGAATTTGAAGAAGAAGAAGAAGATGATGATGAAAAGTACCCTTTTCGTAATCTTGTAACCAGACCCAAAAAAGTAGTAGTTTCATCTTCAGGTTATCAACAACGACAACCAACTTCGTCTTCGTCTTCTTCTTCAAGGATGATGTGCAAGCCAAGATGTCCCGAAACTTTTGACCAAATGATTCGAGAAAATTGCATCATTGGTTCGAATTCAAACCCGTTTCTTCGCAGAAAACCCGGTGGAAGATACTCGCTTTTATCCCCCTCCGGTGATTTCTCTGGCAGGAGATGCCCTCCTGCTTCCCCTGCATCTCCCCTGTTTCTAAAACAGAAACAGGGGAAAATGAAGGATAACACCAAGAAAAAGGGCAAAATATCCTATTTCAGAAATAATAACAATATGAAAAATGGGTTAAAGTCAAACCCATTTAACTTCTCTTCTTCTTCTTCTAATGACAGTGATGATAATGGGTATTTATTTAGTAGTGATAATGGTGAAGACGATGATGATGAGAAAGAAAATGTGTTTTCATTGAAGTCTATGTCCTTATCATCAAAGTCTATTTCTTTGTCTTCTGATTCAGATAATCCTGGAACTCGGACTCAGACCCGGACTCGCAGGAGTGGGCCTCGAAGGCGGAAGGGGGGTTCGAGGCGGAAAGAGGTGGGAGTGGTGCCATTAGAAGGGAAGGTGAAGGACACTTTCGCTGTGGTGAAGAGTTCAAGTGATCCATATAATGATTTTAGAACATCAATGGTGGAGATGATAATTGAGAAACAAATATTTGGAGCAAAGGAATTAGAGCAATTGTTGCAATGTTTTTTGTCTCTCAATTCTACTCATCATCATAGGGTTATTGCTGAGGTTTTTACTGAGATTTGTGATGCTTTGTTTTCTCATACTTGTTAAAAATAAAGTGGTAAGAATGTGGGTTTGGGGGGAAAGTTGATTATTTCCCTAAGTTTATTATGTTAAAAGTAGGGAAATAATTAACTAATGATCGAGTAGTGTTGAGAGTGTTAACCTATGATTATGTACTTGATTATTAATTAATGAAGATGAGTTGAGTTGATTTGGTTCACTAATCTAGTTGTATGAACTTCATGACATTCTATTCATCTTTCTCCATAAAACTTTTGTCCTTGAGTTGTTTTTTTTGTCTTAATGTTGTTTGCTTTTCTTTGTTCAATAGTTTAAGATCATTGATCTCTCAATATTCCCTCACTCTCGTAGTTTATTTCTCTTTTATATTCATTGTGAAAAATATTTTAATCAAAGACAAATAAATGTACGAGACAGAGGAAATTCAATATGTCCATCTAATCACGTTTTCATGTTAAGGTTTAGATTTCCATAGCAAAATTGCGTAACATATAGTACAAACTTGAGAAAAACTGGAAGAGCACCAATATCTTATGCAAGTCATTTTGGAATAAAAAATAATATGAAAAAAATTATCAAGACAAAAAAAATACTCATATTACGGAGTACAGTACTAATTTTAAGTGATGTAGTCACATTATCCTTAATAGGATCTAGATAAATTGTACTCATTTATTAAAAATCAATGAAAAATTTTTTTTCAAAGGATTTCCCACGTGAGATTGTGTTACATTATACGGAGTACATAGCACAAATACTATTTTTTTCTTCTAATCAACGGTGTTCATGGTTATGCCAATTTTGTTATGTTGTGATGTTATAAAAGTAACTAGTCCCGATGCTTTTCAACCTTCTTTCCAGCGAACTTCAATTCAGTTCGATTTCAATTTTAGGAGATTCATTTTGTCTTAATACTTCATTATACTCCGTTTCAACTCACTTTAAGTTCAGTAGAACGATTTGAAATAATAATAAATGGTATTAGTAATAAAAAAAAAAAATCCACTAGACTTAGCTTGCTATTATTAAGGGGGTGGGGGTTCAGATAATATTTCGGCTACCTAACTTATTATAATTTATTTCGTTCTTAATACAAGTTCCGGTTTAAAAAAAAAAAACGGACTAGATTGATATAGAGATGATTTGAAGATTTCAAATAAGGATTCATTTTAGCCAACCTAGATTCTTTTGAACTATTCCGATGTTATTGTTAGCCAACCTCAGGTTTTTGAAATTGTGTGCATGCTACAGTACTTGTATTAGATTTTGGGATAGCTAAGAAAAAAAAAGTAGGAGTACACATGATGAAGAGTAAAAAGCTGGTATGGTATGTTTACATCTTTACATCTTTACATCTTTACATCTTACACTTACATTTGAAAGGAAACTGGTTGAAAGAATAAAAAGGTGGACATCATTTGTTGTTTTGGAAAACTGACTTGCTGGCTTCATTCCCATTTTTCAAAATCCTAACAGGGGAATTTGGATTATAATAATTGGAAAATGGATTACATTTTTACGACCTTTTTACCACCCTACACTTTATCAAAATATTTTATGGATTTAACAAATGATAATGCAAATTCCTAATTATACGACCTTTTTGCCTAAAGTATCGGGTACCTTTCACCGGCATTAGTACCTTATAATAATGCACCATAATTTGAAAATCTACACTTAGCTTGCACATACATAGCTGCCCTGCCCTGCAAAAGTGAGTAAAGCCAGGAGTACAGTTCCACGATTTTGGTTAGGAAAGACATAGTAGCATTAGGGTTTTGACCACTTTTCACATAATAATAATATTCCCTCTGAGTCCCTCTGAGTTTCTATTATTGTCCTACTTTTCTTTTTGGGTTGAGTTTTGATTTTTGTCCCACTTACTTTTTAGTTCTCTTCCTTTTTTTTAACCACTCATTTTCCCTTTCTTATTTTCCACCCCAAAAGCTTTTGGAACAATAATAGGAACTCGGAGGGAGTACTATAATAGACAACCTTTAAACCATCTCCAAGTTACGCCTCTGTTAATCTGTTTATACCTCTCTTACTTGACCTTATGCTTATATTTATTTATGTATGGAGTACTATGTCAAGATTAATGGATTATGCAACAAAAATATAGTCATTTAAATATCATCACCCTTGTGTGGTGGAATGGTAGATTGATGTTGAATTATGTAGGATGTGGTTGCATAGAGGAAAATGAAAACAAAGGGAGGGGAGGGGAGGGAATAAGGTGTCATATGCGGGTTCGGGGTCGGACGTGGGTCGGGTTAAGTGTGAAATTTTAGCCCACGGACAAGCGAGTTAACGGGTTTGGGACGGGTTTGCGGATCAGGCCTTTACATATTTTTTAAAATGTTGTCTCCAAATTATACTACAAAAATGAAGGGCCTTTTGCGGCGGAAAAATCCGCCGCAAAACACCTAAATCCGACGCAAAAAAAGCCCTTTGCGGCGGAAAACCCGACGCGTGTTGTCCGACATTAAATTTCGACGCAAAGGGGAGCATGTGCGTCAGATATTCCGGCGCATGGGTTATGCGGCGGACATGTGGCGGAAAATCCGACACTGGATAAGTCTAAGGGGACTTGGAGTCAACTCTCTTTGCGTGGGATTTTCCGACGCAACATATATTTTTGCGTGGTAAAATCCGCCGCATGAAGGCCTTTTTGCGTGGGAAAAGCCGCCGCATGAAGGCCTCTTTGCTTCCAGTTTGCGTGGGACTTTCCCACGCGAGCTGCTGTTTATGGGGTCAAAGTTCTACTATATTCAACGTCCCCAAATGAAAAGCGACCTGAAAAAATAAAAGCACATCACGTGCAACCAAATGTGCTCCTCCCGAGCAAATTCCCCATCGAATCTTTCACGCAGAAGCATCACAAGCTCAATGATCGAAAAGAAACTAATATATTACCGTGTCTACCTAATCACAAGTTCACAAGTTCACAAGTTCACTACTTCACAAGTTCACAAGTTCACAAGTCTACCTAGCTAATTCGAAAATAAACTAATATATATTCAGTTAAAAAGTTCGAGAGCTAGTAATTAGAAAATCCATATTACCGAGTCTACCTAATTTATCGGATCTACCTCCATGTTACCAGCAAATCCATGTCCATCGTCAGCGTGGTCGTCATGCCTCTGACCCTGTGGCGTGGAACTGCAGCCTTCGCCGGACATAGCCATCCTCTCCCTCAGCATCTCTATCGTCCTCCTTTGCTCCTGCATCTCGCATTCATGTTGCAGCTGACGTTCTTCCATTCTCTTCAAGTCCTCTTCCATTCTCATGTTCTCGGTCCGTTGCTGGGTAGCGGCGGTGGGTATGTACGAGTCATCGACCGCGGTACTGATATGGTTGATGCACGGTTTGAACAGTTCTTTAGCCGCGCTTCCAATCCCGAACACGCGTTTCTTCTTGTTGAACCTCCCGAGGCGTCATGATATAAGCGAAACTCGTCGGCACGCCCTATCGCTCCTTGGGACATCGCCTCTTCCTTCGCTTGTACAAATTTTTGCTGAAATGAAATTCAGATGTGAAATTATTAATAGCTTAACACAAAATGAAGTTGAGATAATTTAATATGATTTGAATTATATTGTAGGAGAACTTACGTCCACCTCCTCTGCAATGGGATCAACCCAAAGACCTTTCTTGTTCTTCTTCACCTTGTGAAGCAGCTGAATTGGGGTCGTACCCGGTCCCTTTGAAATAAAATGTCAGAACATAAACATTGAACACTAAAAACTAATCTGTAATTTTCAAAACACATACCATGTTATTGAATGCTTTTGTTGCGCTCTTACGCCTAAGCTAGTTGGTCCCTTTCGCAACTCCGTCTTTGTTCCCGCCACGACGGTTCGCTTTGTTCACTTCCACTTTCTTCAGGAACTTAGGATCCATCGCCCTACGTTTCAGCTCCTGGTACTTGTGGTCCGGGATCCAAGTAGGCCTCTCCCGCGCCTTCATTGCTCTCTTGATCCAAGTTTTATTACTAGTAGTAGATTAGTAGTATTACTAGTAGTAATTAAGTAGTATTAGTAGTAGTAGTAGATCAGTAGTAGTGGTGGTAGTAGTATTAGTAGTAGATTAGTAGTAGTAGTAGTAAATTAGTAATAGTAGATTAGTAGTAGTAGTAGTAAATTAGTAATAGTAGATTAGTAGTAGTAGATTAGTAGATTAGTAGTAGTAGATTAGTAGATTAGGAGTATTAGTAGTAGCAGTGAAATAGTATTATTAGTACTAGTGAAGTAGTTTACTGAGCACTACTTCACTAGTACTGCTAATACTATTTCACTACTACTAGTAGTGATACTCCTAATCTACTAATACTACTACTAATCTACTATTACTAATTTAGTAATTTACTACTACTATTACTACTAATCTACTATCAATAAACTACTTGTACCACTACTCTTAATCTACTACTATTAATACTACATAAGTACTACTAGTAATACTATTAATCTACTACTACTACTACTACTACTACTACTACTACTACTACTACTACTAATCTACTACTACTAATAATATTACTAATCTACTACTACTACTTCTAATCTATAACTCCTACTACTATTAATCTACTTCTATTACTCCTCTTACTACTATCAACTACTACTAACAACAATTAACACAAAATTAACAACAAAATTATTTGTACTACTACTACTACTACTACCACCATTACAACAACAATAACAACAACAACAATTATCCCAATCTCACACCAACCACCACTCACACAAACTCACCCAACACTAATATTGTTATTTCTATTATTGTTGTTATTATTGATTAGGTTATTGTTGTGGTTTGCTGTTGTTGGTGCATGGGCCGCCTGCCATGTGAGTCTCGGGGCAACCCGGCCCAAATAACGAATGGGACCTGCCTGGCAGGTCAGTCAGTAGGACCTTGTCAACAGCCCCAAGGAGCGACCTTGGAGAGCCGCGCCGAGCTCCAAGCAAGGAGTCGGGCCTCCCTGCCCGTCAGGGTCAGGCCGCGGACAATGTGGCCGGAAGGAAAGAAGTCCCCCATGCCTGTCAGACGTCAGGGTGTCCTTCTCTGACAGGCTCAGGGGGAAAGGTTGGAGCCCTCCTGTCCATGCCTAAGGTAAGGGAGAATGTGTGGACAAGGTGAACCCACGTGTCGCTCCCTCATTCTCTCATTTTTCTCTCTCCATCTCTCTCTCTCTCTATTCACTCTAGTGGAAAACTATAAATACTCATTCATTCTCCACTAGAGAGGGTAATTGATTTTCTCTCTCTAGAATCTCACTCTAAAAAATGCCACCTTACTTCTCATGAGTAAGGTTCGTCAAGTGCATTTCACGGACTGACTTAGGCATCGGAGAAGGTTCTCTCGGATACCTCTGAGGCCCTGTGCGCTCCCTGGCAGGCCATCTCCGCCGATAAAGTCCGACCATTGGAGTGGGAGGAAAGAGAGGCTTGGAAAGCAAGTCAACATCATCAAAGAGACATAAACTCAAAGATCTGAATCCGTTTTGGGTCAATTGTTTCCATACCGGAACAATTTGGCGCCGTCTGTGGGAATTTTCAGTTTAGATTCCCCAAAAAAGAACAAAAAAGCCATTAGAAGATGCCTGAGATTGTTGAAACCAATTCAGGGGCAGATCCGACGGGACAGCCAGTGAACCCCCTATACGGAATGCCCTTGATAGCAAAGGAGGTGACGCCCACTGCCACACTCCGAGGAGTAGGGCGGGCTACCCTCTACGAAGTACCCAACAAGGAGGTTACAGCCGCAGCTGGGCAGGAGGATCACTAGGGGCCTAGCCTTAGCCTCACCCCTGCTCAAGCTGCACAGGCTGCTGCCTTTTTCTCTGCTATGTTGAATCAAGAGGTCGCACCTGAGGACCTGGTAGGTAGGATTGTGACGACCCTCAGACAACTATACTTCGAGAAAACTGAAAGGGCTGAGGGCACGAAGCGAACCGCCGCCAGAAACGCCCAAAGGAAGGCGAAGAAAACTGCTCGTGGGTATGTGCAGGCTAAAAGACGTATCACGACCGACGCTCAGAAGCAACCAACTCAGCAAGAAGAGGAGTTGCACACACCATAGAATCCACCGCGTCTGCCGAGAAGATAGGCCTGTCCCAGGAGCTGCAGGAGCGGATGAGACCAAGGGAACCCGTCTCAAAGCGCCTGGGGGCAAAGCAGGGTGAGGTCTTTACTAGATTAACACCTGCTGAACCATCGAAAGCTCCAGGGCTGTCCAAGAGCATGCAGTCAAGGCTCAATCAAGGTCAGCCGATGAAACCCAGGCACCGTCAGGGCGATAACCTTGAGCCTCCCCAGGGGAAGCGACCCCGACACCGCTCCCCCGTGAGAGAGGATGAGGCTGTGAGCAGGCATACATTCAGGCACCGCTCCCCCAATGCTGGAAAACCGACCCCTATACGGTTACCACTCTACTGGGAGCCAGTCAAAAATGGTGGGCAGGCCCACTAGAACTCCACTTCATCCTGAAGTTCAGGTGTGCCCCATCCCAAAAATTAAAATGCCCACTGTTAAGTTCGACGGGACCACCGATCCCGAAGACCACATGACGGCCTACGAAAGCCATATGGGAATGTACGACGCTGATGACGTAGTCTGGTGCAAAATCTTCCCTACCACCCTGGTAGGCCTGGCTCAGGGATGGTACAGAGACCTGCCGCAAGGATCAATCTGCTATTTTATAGAGCTGGCCGAAGCCTTCCTGGACCAGTACGCAAGAAATAAGAGGCGCAGGCTGACTCGCTTTAACCTGATGACCTTGAAACAGAAGAAGGGTGAAATCATCAGGGAATATCTCAAGAAGTTTGACTTAGCCTTCCAGCAGGTCCGGGAAATTGATGACCCAACGGCAGCTTATGCGCTGACCAATTCATTGCTCCTAGGAGAAATGAAAAACCAGATGATCAAAGCCCAACCAGAAACCCTGGCGAAAGCTCGTAAGATAGTCGAAGGCTTTATGCTGCAGGAAGAGTTCCACAGCCTGCCGGATACCGCCACATGGCCTTCCAAGCCACAGGGGGGACCGCAGGGTGGACGCAGCAGGGGCGAAGCGGCAAGAAGACAAAGAACTGAGGAGGGAGATACCCCGAAAAGGAACGCGTGGCCTACGAGCCAAGGTTTGACAGCTACACAGTTCTTAATAAATCAAGGGCCAATATTTTCGAGCTGGAGAAAGAGACAGCAAAATGGAATCGCCCAAACAAGCCACGCAGCCCAAAAGGTGACCCGAAAAAATTCTGCACGTTTCATGACTGCATAGGACATACAATTGAGGAGTGCCGCCACCTGAAGGATGAGATAGAGAAGCTCATCAGGAACGGCTGGCTGAGTAACTATGTTGCCAGGAACAAAAATCAGAAACCCGCCACAGAAAAGCCCGAGGGTTCAATGCAAGACCGTATGGTAATTCATGTAGTGTCAGGGGATGCTGAAGGCCAGACAAGCCGAAGGGGCCGGAAGAGGCAGATCCGGGAGCTCCGCAACCACATCTGCTATGCTGAAAGAGCAGGGAGCCTAGCAGGCCTGACTCTGAGCATAACCCCCCAGGATGCAGGTTGGGTAATTTACCCCCACAGTGATCCTCTGGTCCTATCTCTTACTATCTGCAACCATATATTGAGAAGATGTATGGTAGACACAGGCGCCTACACCAATCTGTTGTACAAAGACGCCTTCGACAAAATGAACCTGGAAAAAAGGCACCTCAAGCCTGCTCCAGGATCGTTGTACGAGTTCAATGGTGCAGGGATCCTCCCAATAGGAGTCATCGAGCTGCCAGTAACGCTCGGGGATGGGGCATCGGCCAGAAACATCCGAGCCTCGTTCGTAGTTGTGGATGAAAAGTTTGCGTACAACGCTCTAATAGGCAGGGCCACCCTAGATGAGATTGAAGCTGCGATATCCATCAGGGCATTGACTGTAGCCTACGTCACGGATTTTGGTATGGAAGGAAAGATACACGGGGACCAAGAGTCAGCCAGTGATAAGGCTAAAGTCGTATTACCTTAATCAAAATAATCCTAACGAACAACTAACAGGTAGCTAGCAGTAAGTAAGGGTCGAATCCACAGAGAGACAAATGAAAATCGCTAATTATCTAATAATCGATTCTAAACTATTTAAATTCCGGTTTGTTTGAATTGTTTTTCTAAACTATTGCAATAATGTAAATTAAGAGGTTCTAACAATATTAAAAGGATCTAGGGACTTCCGGTTCACTATGTAATTAAATTGGGTAAAGTTAATTAATCCTTCAATCAATCAATCACAGTTATTTAGGGTAAAGACACGGCCTTTCGGATCTTATGTCAACCTTAGGATAGATTCTGACGGGCTCTCGCAACTTACCGGATTATCCTACCCACTTACTTGTAAGTCTACCCTTACCAGGCTTTCGATCTTAGGTTCGGGTTCCTAAACATTCAACTAGTTCAACGTCTCAAACTAATCGAACGACGATACAAAACAAGTAGTAAGGCAATAACATATGAATGATCAATTAAACAAATAATCAAGCTAACATCCCCAATTCAATTGACATAGATCCCCTTCAACCCTAGATAAATAAATTAGCTACTCATAATAAATGATAAAGCAATAAAGAAATTAAGCATAATAAAGAACAATATGAAAATAAGAGAATAAGAAAAGCTACCAATTACGTAGAATTGGAAGATTAACGATGTAAAAGTATGGCTACAAACTAGAAGAATTCTAATCCTTATAAAAAATCTAAACTAAACTAATGAATATGAAAGTGTAATTAAACCTAACCCCAAGAAGGGTATATATACTAATAATAAGGAGTCTAACATCTTCTCCTTTCCTAAATAGTAAGGAAAAACTAATAAGTTTAGAATATTACGTAAGATAAGAGTTATGGTAAGTTACGAAGTCTAACAACTAAAAATCCCGCGAAACAACTTCAAACTGATCGGTTCGGGTCTGAACCGACCGGTTCAAGGTTGTCCCGACCGGTTTGGGTTCGTCCCGACCGGTTCGGGTTTCTCTGCACTGCGCGACGAATTTGAAATGCTTGCTGTTTCTTCGTTACTTATCGGATTTGGACGTGTAATATACCGTTGGAAAGAACGATCGCCAAAAATCAGATCAATCGGAGTTGTAGAACTCAAGATATGCACGTTTGAAGTTGACCCTTGTTTTAGCGATCGTTCTTTCTTCTCGATTTGCATTTGTTTGAGCTTTCCAACTTATTTCTTTGTCGTTTCTTATTGTTTCTTCACTTCACGTCCTTCCTCAAGTATTCACTTAGTATCCTCTAACTTTTATCACTTATTTCTTGTAGATTTCAGGTTCGACTCTCGTCATTTCCCAAAATATAGCACAATCGCCTTCATTTGTTTCGTTTCCTACAAAACGTAAACAAAATACCCGGCATAACAAAGAAGGATGAAAAGCTAGAAAAACGACTCCTAGGATACATAAAATGAACCAAAATAAAGGAAAAATTGGGGTTAAATATATATACGAAATGAGTTCATCAGCCAGGCAATGCTACTCAGTGGCCCTGCGTGCTCATGAAACAGAGAGGAAAGGCAAACAAAAGGCGGACAGTTCCCCCAGCATGGAAGGAGAAATTCCGACTGATCAACGGGCAGCTGACCACCCTGAACCTGGGGGAGAAAGTATGCTGGTGGAACTAAATCCAGGGAGACCGGTCTTGATAGGAGCCGACCTGGAAAAATCCTACCAGGAGAAGTTGGTTAAGGTCCTGCAGGACAACAGGGACGTTTTCGCCTACTCAGGAGACGAAATACCGGTGGTCGATCCGGCCCACATCGTTCACAAGCTAAACGTAAGTCTAGAGGCCCGCCCTATGAAACAAAAGAAAAGGAACATGTCCGCAGAAAAGGATCAAGCCATCAAAGAAGAGATTGAAAAGCTCCTGAAGGCCGACTTTATAGAAAGTTGTGATTATCCTGAGTGGCGGGCTAATGTAGTCATGGTAAAAAAATCCTCGGGAGCCTGGAGGATGTGTGTAGACTTCACCAACCTCAACAAGGCGTGCCCCAAGGACTGTCATCCCCTGCCACGAATTGACCAGCTAGTAGATGCCACCGGCGGATATTTCATGCTTAGTTTCCTAGACGCCTTCTCATGCTATCACCATGTGTACCTCTGGCAGCGTGACAGGGTGAAGTGTGCATTCATCACCAGCTCAGGCACATACATGTACAAAATGATGCCGTTTGGTCTCAAGAATGCAGGAGCTACTTACCTGTAATCCCCTAGAAAATCTAACGCGATACAGTGGCGGAAACACTGTAGAGTCGGGATTAAAATACACTGTAACTATGTCTTAGTAAAATTAAAATGGTAAAATCAAACAATAGGCCTTAAATAAAATGGCCAAAATTTATACAATCCACAAAAGGGGTTTGAACAATCCATAAGACATAATTATCAAAATAAACAAGCAGGATCCACACTGCTCGCTAGCCCACACCCGGAACACGTATACCTGCCATGTTAAAACATAACAGCCACAATCAGTGGGGAGCAACGTCAACGTTCTCCCAGCCGTATAACAGGATTTTAAAACTGTAATTACTACTATAGAAAAATAGTAAAAATGGAAAACAGTAAAACAGTGTATTAAAAATAAGCTTTCAGTGCCAAAACCAAAATATTAAAATGGGTTTCCGAAGAAACATAAAAATAGTTGCCAACCTGCAAACCAATTTATATCGATAATAATAAAATAATCAAAATGACGTTATGGATAGGAGTAGTGTAGAATCTAGACTTTCACTAGGAGAATACTAAAAACTAGCTTCGAGAACTTAGTTCAAACAAATCAAACTCCGGTCTCTAAACTAGGCTACTCAACCATAATAGGACGGCGACTTATAAATGCGTGGCCCTAGTTTAAGACAATGTACACCCCTCCTGGGATTACCTGTCACCCAGTTCAACTTATGACGGCGACTTACTGCGAGGCCTAAGCTTAAGGTCAAAATGTACACAACTCCCGGGATACCTGTCAACCGGTTCAACAACCAATGTACCGATTCCTGATACACTAGCCTTATAGTTGATGGCAAAACCGTAAACCCTAGATTATTACTCTAAACCCACATTTATCCTTATTCCATAACTCCAAAACAAAGCCATTATCGATATTCAAAAGATATAATCATTATAAATAATAATAAGAGAACAAAAAGAAAAGGATCACTTTCCAAAAGAGAAAACTTTCTATTTTAGGAAACTTCTATTTTTAGAAACTTATTAAAAATAGCATCATATGAAAATAGAAAAATATTAGTTTAAACTAATACAACAATTTTAGTAAACGATATAGATTTATAAAACTAGTAATTTCGGCTTTAACGATATTAATTACCAAAGTGAGATCATTTAGGTTTATGAAATTATTAAAATATCTTACAAGTGTTTAGAAAATGATTAAAAATGTCTTAAACACTTTAGTACTACTAATTAGGGTGTTTCCAAAATTTATAAAACTAAAATTCCCTAATTATTATTAGTTTCGACAATACAAATATAAATAGGATTTTACGGCAAATGTCAAATTAAATCCTTTAACGCCTTTTATTTAATTAAACCAATGAATATATTTAGAGTATGTTACGGGATGATTTAACTCTTAAAGTTTCAGATTAAACACTTTCAAAATTGCTGGAAAAATAATTCTTTTAGGTAAGACGAAGCATTTTAACGATAAATCACAATTTGTCCAAAAATCAATACTTATTAATTAAAGATCTTAATAAATAGTACAAAAATTACGCAAAAATAGTTAAAATATATTTGTGGACATTCTTGTCCAGAAAAGAAAATTTTCCAGAATCCTAAAACTCGGTTTTTAAAACGTTTCCTCGTTAATCGTCCTATCTCGACAATAACGATTAATAAAAATAGTAATTACAAAAATGATTTAAGTATTAATATCCAAAAATTATTACTCCCTCCGTTTCTATGATTTCTTCCACCTTAAAAATGGCACATTTCTTAAGAAAAACAATAAAATAAGTAAAAGTAGAGAGAGTAAAGTAAGTGGGTCACCTAGGTAAGAGAGAAGTGTGATAGAAAAAAGGAAAGTGGAAGAAATCAAAGAAATGGTTGAAAAAAGAAATGTGGAAGATATCAAAGAAACAGAGGGAGTATTAAACTTAAAAATCATGATTTTCCAGAATCTAACATTTTTCCAGATTTCCAAAAATTCCAGATTTAATAAATCCCGTCAAAACCGTCTTTAAAACCCGTTTTCACAATTAACGATTCCATTAATAAAACTTATCGTTCCTAACATTTTATTAAAGCACTAAAAATCATAAAAATAAATTTTATTATGAAATTATCAGAATCACATTTTTTCCAGATTTAAACCAAGGACCAGAAATCGAGAATTTAAACGACAAACGCGGTTTTAACGATAAACGGTGATTTAAAGTGATTAATTAATTCATCCACTAAAAAATTTATAAAAATTATGAATAAATTCATAAAATTCTATTTCACCAGAAAGTTTCACCACGCCAAAAATCAGATTAAAATAAAATGTTTAGGTACTAGAACTAAAAATCGGCTTTTAATCGTTTTTGTCCGTAAACGGTAATAATTCAATAATCGATATTTAAAATATCAGAAAAATCCTAAATTATTATAAATCCTCAAAATATCAATTTTACAGAATATAAACATATATTACATGTTTAGGCCGAATATTATGATTTTACAAATTAATATAACAATTTAATCGTTAATCTCGTAAAAGCGATAAAAATACCGAAACATGCAAATTTTCAACTTTTAAAATTTTTCCAGATTTGGTGACATACATATATTGTCAAAAAATAAAATTATAATAATATACATGCAACTACACAAATAAAATCATGCAATACCGAGTAACATCGACGTTACCTCTACTCCAAGTCTGAATCGATTATAAATTCGTCGGCTTCGGAATCATTCAAAAATCCTTTAACACATGAAAAGCATGGTGGAAAAATACCATGAGAAAACTAAGAAAATCAAGGTAAATAACGATCGAAAACAACATCGTTTATTACCTTAACGAAGGGATCGGAAAGAGGATTATTTTGACGATAAAAATGATGCGATCGAGGCTCGAATTAAGCAAAGTCAGCCTAGGAGAGGAGAGGAGTGTCACGGCCAGAAATGAAGGAGGAAAAAGATGTTGTAATATTTTTTTATGAAAAATCAATGTAAAAGAAATGGATGGTTTTTGCTTAAATGGAGATAATAATAAGGGTGATGAAAACTAGGTAAAAAAACTCAAAAATTTCAGCCAAGAGTGAATGAGATGGTAGCATGAAAAATTTGTAATTTAAGCATCTAAATCAATTAAAGAGAAAAATATCTTTTTACTTAAAGTTAAAACATAAAGTATTATGTAAATAAAAGTTGTAATCAAAGGTGTGACTACATGGTGTCACGGTCCAAAAGGGTCTCTTTTTAGTTGTAGGTTGATAAAAATAAGGATCGTAAAATTTTTAAAAGCATTTCAAAGCAATTCGAGTAAACCTCGCGTTAGAAAATAATTATTTACGAAACTTCGTATTAAAATCATAAATGGCTTAATTTTTGTAAATAAAAATATTTACTAGTTGAAAATATTATATAAATGCATTCAAACATTTTTAGGAAAAAGAATAACTTAAATCCGAGTTTCAAAACGTCAATTCGAAGAGAAATAGAATTCCTCGCGGAAAAATTAGTTAGTTTACGAAGAAAACCAAATAAATGGATTTAAAAAGAATTAAAATCTTTAAAAATAAAAATAAAAATTATTAAACTCAAAAATGAAAATGGAGTTTAGTAAAATGATGAAATACGAGGCCGAAAAGTGACAAAGTTAAGATGGAGTCCTAACGGAAAGAATAAATATGCTAGGAAAAAATAGCGGGTGTTACATTACCAACGTCTGGTAGACAAAGTGTTTGAGAACCAGAAGGGCAGGAACCTGGAGGCATATGTAGACGATGCAATAGTGAAGAGCAAGGGGGACGCAGAACACCTAAAAGACTTGCAGGAGACCTTCTCCTCCCTGCGTACTTACCAAATGAAGCCGAACCCTAAAAAATGCACCTTCGGGGTCCGCTCTGGAAAGTTCTTAGGGTTCCTGGTCAGCGTCAGGGGGATTGACGCAAACCCGGAAAAAGTGCAGGCTGTTCTGGACCTCCCAGAACCGAAAACAATTAGGGATATCCAGCGTTTAATTGGCAGGATGGCTGCCCTGGCACGATTCATCACCAGGTCAGCTGACAAGTCGACGCCCTTCTTTAAAGTACTGAAAGGAAACAAGCAGTTCAAGTGGGAGGCATATTAGAAGGAAGTCTTCGAGCAGTTGAAGGAACATCTGAAAAAGTTACCAACCCTGGCAAGGCCAGTGGCAGGAGAAAAACTCTTTCTCTACATAGCTGTGACGAATACGACTGTAAGCGCAGTAATCTTAAGGGAAGAAGCAGGCTCCTAGCAGCCATTTTACTTCGTAACTCATGCCCTGGGAGCAGCAGAGAAAAACTACCCGGTCGTCGAGAAAGCGGCCTACGCGGTAGTTATAGCAGCCCGGAAACTCAGACCATATTTTGACGCCCACCCTGTCATCGTATTAACCGATCAGCCCTTGAAAAAAGTGTTGGAGAAATTCGAAAAATCTGGGAGGATACTGAAATGGGCTATAGAGTTGAGCGGACTAGGGATTTCCTACCAGTCCAGGACCGCCATCAAGGCGCAGGCCTTGGCAGATTTCCTGGCAGAATGTTCCCACTCAGAGGAAGACGATCCCCTGCCGGCGAGTGGACGGTATACACCGATGGATCATCCACAACCAACGGTGCGGGGGCAGGGATCGTGCTTACCAGCCCTGAGGGAGCAGACTTTGAGCATGCGCTCAGATTCACCTTCTCAGCATCAAACAACAAAGCTGAGTATGAGGCTGTACTAGCAGGCATCAACCTAGTTAAAGCTGCAGAGGCAGAAAGGCTCATCCTGGCCACGAATTCCCAACTCATCGCAAATCAGATCAATGGAGAATAGGAAGCCAGGGACCAGGCCATGGCCTCATACCTGGAGAAGGTAAAACAAGAGCTATCTGGGTTAAAGTCTTATGAAATTAGGCAAGTCCTCCGGTCACAAAACAACCGGGCAGATGCCCTGTCTAAACTGGCCAGCTCCAGCCTGCAAGATATAAGGAGATCGGTATGGGTAGATGTAATACAAGAAAAGTCTGCAACACCCTGCTAGCTGTCCATAAATTTTTCAATACTAACCCAGCAATTTAGAAAACTGAAGCGGGGGGCATGCCTGAAATCAGCAAAAACATTCACCATCATAGGCGAGTGATCAGATAACCCAGGCGGAGGACAAATAGCATTGGAATTAGGGAACTCTCTCATCCAAGTTTGGTTGATAAGAGCCCTATCCAGTCTGGACCAGACTCGAGTTTGAGCCTCATGCTTATTAGTCCAAGTCAACAGACAACAAGTAGTAGAGATCTCATCCAAAGCACAATGATTGATGAAGGAATTGAAATCCATCATTTCTGAAAGTATAGGAGGGGTAGGACTGATTTTTTCCTCAGAATTCCTAATAACATTGAAATCACCCATAGCAATCCAAGGAATAGTATGATTAGCAACTATTCCAGAGAAATAATCTCTCCTTAGCATCGTTACTCCCATAAACTTTATTATTATTATTATTATTATTATTATTATTATTATTATTTTTTTTTTTTTTTTATTTTTTTTTGTGAAAGAAAGGTATGACTCCTTTATTCCTCCATTGTGGGTAAATAAAAGAGACTCGATCTTACAAACACAACCCTCTAGTATGCAAATTACATACAATCAATCCAATAATCTCATACTTAAATCTATATGTGAGTATCTCAATTTTATAAGCACCTCGAACCGTATAAGCTTAATCAAAACTGTAGAGGGACGTTTCTGTCCATCAAAAATCCGCCTATTCCTTTCCAACCAGAGATGATGCACTGCAGCAGCAATACAAGACCTGAACCAGTCCTGTTTCCAATGCTTCTTATGCTTTCTCAAAGAGCACCAATGAAGTTCCGTAATAAGATGGGAACTACGACCAGTAATATGCATCCAGTATTTGAGACTCTCCCAGACTGCTTTAGAGTATTCACAATTAAAGAAGAGATGAGAATGTGTTTCAGTTGCAGACGCACACAGCACACACCTGTTAATCAGTACAAACCCCCTTCTTTGTAAGGCATCCTGGGTAGCCAACTGCCATTGACTCGCCAGTGATGCAACAACTCCATGCTTAGGAATAATGCCTCTCCCCTGCAGAACCTTAAGCCAACGTTTGCAGCTGTACTTATGCCTGTACCAAGCATAAGCTTTATCTGTCTGAAATTTCCCATTACTAACCCAGCTACCAATAAGCATTTCTGCAGCCCCCAAACCTCCCTCAGAAGCAATCAATTCATCCTTAATATCCAGAATGCTATTAATGGTAGACGAGTACCTCTCTTTCTTGTGAATTTCCCATATTGTTCTAGGGCCAAGAATATAAGCTCTAAACCAGTAATGCCAAATCCCCGATTCTCCTTTTAGAAGAGTATAGAATCTAGAACAAACCAAGGCTTTATTCCAAGCCTTGATGTCCTTAACATCAAACCCACCTTCCTCCCATGGAACACATATACTATCCCAACCCTTAAACACAAGACCTCTCCTCTGCACTGTCCCAGTCCAGAAATAGTTTCTACATAGTTTCACTAGTTTCTGAATTACATTTTGCGGGAATAAAGAATTAGTCGACCAGAAGTTCAAAATGCCAAATACTACCGAGTTTAAAAGCTGAATCCTCCCTGCAAAACTGAGCGCATTAGAAGACCACTTGCCAACCAACTTCTGAACCTTTTGCAACATCCCAGAATAATGAATCAGCCTGTTAGAAACATCATTAAGCGGCAATCCTAAATACCTACAAGGAAACTCACCTTTAGGAAACCCAGTTAGCAGCAAAATCTGCTCTTTAACATTCTGTACAACACCCCCAAAATAGATGGTAGTTTTGTCCTTATTAGCCTGTAACCCGGATTCCCTTGCAAACCCTTCCAAAGAATTGAGAGCAGCTTGTACGGAAGGAACATCACCTCTGACAAAAATCATTAAGTCATCAGCAAAGATAAGGTGATTGAGCCTAATCTGCCACCACTTAGGATGGTAAGAGACCTGACTCTCATGTTCAATCAATCGCAATTTCCTAGAAAGCATTTCCATGCTAAGAACAAAGAGATAAGGAGACAAGGGATCTCCTTGCCTAACCTCACTCTTCCCCTTAAAAAACCCATGAATTGCACCATTAACCTTAATAGAATACGAAGAGCCTTGAATGCATTCCATAATCCAACCTATGAACTTAGGAGGAAAAAGAAGCCCTTCAAGCATATCCTTAACAAAGGACCACTGAATAGAATCAAAAGCTTTGCGTAGATCGACCTTCATAAGACATCTTGGAGAAAGGAGTTTCTGACCATATCCTTTGATTAGAGCTTGGGATAAAGAGATATTATCTTGCATACTTCTATCCCTAATAAAAGCACCCTGCTCCAACCCAACCAACTTACCTATAACAGTTTTAAGTCGATTTGTGAGCAACTTACTAATTGTCTTGTAAAGAATAGAACAACAGGAGATGGGTCTGAAATCTAGAACTGAGGCACAAGTCTTCTTCTTAGGAATCAAGGAAATAATTGTAGTATTAGCTTGTTTCACCATCTTACTTTTAGTGAAGAATTCCCAAACTGCCTTGGTAAAATCCTGTTTAATTGTGTTCCACGAAGCTTGGAAAAACCCAGCTGAGAAACCATCAGGATTTTATTACTAATTATTATTATTATTATTATTATTATTATTATTATTATTATTATTATTATTATTATTATTATTATTATAAAATGGAACTTGCATTAAACACCAAAATAAATTACAAGAAGTTAGAGAGGAGCCGAGATACTATCTGGGCCCCCACTCCCTTAGCGATAGCAAAACTAATTCTGGTGAAAATGTGAACTGCGGCACGCGCTCCAGCATCCTGCGACATAGCGAATTTCCGAATCCGCTGGAGCAGAGAGACAGCCTCCGTGTCGAGCTCGCCGAGAGAGGAGAAGGAGAAAGGTAAGAAACCATACCCGATCGCCGTGCAGCGTGCCTGATACTTGGCACACTTACGACAGGCAGCATCAGCGACGACCCGTCCGGGCTCAAAAGCGGTAAGGCCAGACTGAGTCAAGGGCGAGGACCCGGTCAGATCAACACAAACATCGCACCCCCTGTCCCACGAGTAGAGCAGAAGATCGGCTGGTCGCAAGGGCTTGTCGTCATCGTCGCAGAGGCCAATTTCCACCTCCTTGCCTGCAGAGATCCCCGTTCGGAAGCAAATATCCAACAGTGTTTATTATTATTATTATTATTATTATTATTATTATTATTATTATTATTTTTTAATAAAACGGAACTTGCATTAAACACCAGAACAAATTACAAGAAGTTAGAGGGAAGCCGAGATACTATCTGGGCCCCCACTCCCTTAGCAATTACAAAGCTAATTCTAGCTTATTATTATTATTATTATTATTATTATTATTATTATTATTATTATTATTATTATTATTATTATAAAATGGAACTTGCATTAAACACCAAAATAAATTACAAGAAGTTAGAGAGGAGCCGAGATACTATCTGGGCCCCCACTCCCTTAGCGATAGCAAAACTAATTCTGGTGAAAATGTGAACTGCGGCACGCGCTCCAGCATCCTGCGACATAGCGAATTTCCGAATCCGCTGGAGCAGAGAGACAGCCTCCGTGTCGAGCTCGCCGAGAGAGGAGAAGGAGAAAGGTAAGAAACCATACCCGATCGCCGTGCAGCGTGCCTGATACTTGGCACACTTACGACGGGCAGCATCAGCGACGACCCGTCCGGGCTCAAAAGCGGTAAGGCCAGACTGAGTCAAGGGCGAGGACCCGGTCAGATCAACACAAACATCGCACCCCCTGTCCCACGAGTAGAGCAGAAGATCGGCTGGTCGCAAGGGCTTGTCGTCATCGTCGCAGAGGCCAATTTCCACCTCCTTGCCTGCAGAGATCCCCGTTCGGAAGCAAATATCCAACAGTGTTTATTATTATTATTATTATTATTATTATTATTATTATTATTTTTTTTTTTTTTTTAATAAAACGGAACTTGCATTAAACACCAGAACAAATTACAAGAAGTTAGAGGGAAGCCGAGATACTATCTAGGCCCCCACTCCCTTAGCAATTACAAAGCTAATTCTAGCTTATTATTATTATTATTATTATTATTATTATTATTATTATTATTATTATTATTATTATTATTATTATTATTATTATTATTATTATTATTATTATTAGCTTAAGTTTTATTATTATCATCATATGATTTTGACGTAACATGAGAGGCTAGAAAAGAGGAGAACTTTCGATGAACCCTAGTTTTCTTAAGAGAATTATGTATAACTAATTTTCTCATCTTAATCGAAGACACTGAAGCACTTAATTATCTATTTATCTATATTTTGTTTTTGAGCGAAAAGATCATTTCATTAATAAAAAGTCATACAACATCTAAAACTTATAACGAAACTGAACGAATACAATACCATAAGATTCTCATTAAAATAAATTCTCATTAAAACAAAGATCTCTCATTAAAATAAATTCTCATGACCATAAGATTTTGATCTCCGCTTCTGCACATCCTCTTTCAACATATTGCTGTTTAATAATATATATATATATATATATATATATATATATATAGAGAGAGAGAGAGAGAGAGAGAGAGAGAGAGAGAGAGAGAGAGAGAGAGAGAGAGAGAGAGAGAGAGAGAGAGAGATGGGTTCTAATGAGTCCCTATATATGTGTTGAGTCCTTGAGTCCTCATCCCATCCGTTGGATGGAAGATGGATCAAGGGACGAGATAAAATCACTGTTTTAATAATAAAAAAAAGATACTGCATCCACCAAAATAGGAAGGTGAATATTTCAGTAAAGTAACATTCTCATTCATTCAATCATTCATTCTCTCTTTCATCAATTCCGTTTCCGCCACCTTCTTCTTCATCGTTCTCTCGCTCATTCAATCATTCATTCTTCAAAATCACATTCAGTCATTCATCATCTTCAACGCGCCGCTGCCATTTATTTCAATACGACACAATCAATAACACATTCAGTTAATAATCGTCTTCATCGCGCTGCTTTTCATTCAATCCGGCTTCTACTTTTCATTCAATGGCTGATATGCAAATCGTGGAAAAAACAAACTGTGAGTATATATTGTAGCTTATACTTGAAAGGATATGGGAGTCATTAAGATGATACTAAATTTTTAGTTTCTATTTTTCTACGTTGAACTATAGTAATGCTGCATATTAATCACATGATGTCTGCGCACAGAAAAGGTATTGGGTTATTTTAGTTCAGATACCGTGTTACTTTAGTGTAGAATGTCCGTTATTTTAATGACAAACTTTTATTACTTTTATGATATGTTACTTTAATTTATCGAAGATGTTACTTTAGTTCTTAAAGTCTGTTATTGTAACGCATTAGTGAATCATGGGGATATTTGAAACCGCCATTGCTAAATAATAATAAAAAAAAGATATTGTTTCCTATAATAGTGGAAGCCATTAAAGATGATACTAAAAAAGATATGTTTCCTATAATAGTGGGAGCCATTAAAGATGATACTAAATAACTCCCATGATTTTAGGAAACAATAACTCCCATAATCACAATCATTTCTCATTCATTCATTCATTCATTCATGTTACAGGTTCATCAAAACCTTAAAAAAAACGCTCCCATCGATCATCACGTTCATTCATTCATTCAATCAAATCTGTGCTCGAAATTCCGTTACTATGAATTCAATGATCGCGACATCTTCATTAACCATTGACAAGCAATTCATCGAGTATAACAATGGTGAGTTTCGATATTGCTTTCATGTTTTGCGTCAATTTTTATTCATTATCTTGATTAATTTGCGTCAATTTGTGTTCATGTTTTGCGTCAATTTTCATGTTGATATTGCTTTCATGGTCGTGTCATTCATGTTTTGCGTCAATTTTCATGTTGATATTGTTTTCATGGTCGTGTTATTAATCATAGATTCATATGCAAATCGTAGAACACACAAACGGTGAGTATATATGTTTTGTAATTTATACTAGAATCGCCATGGAAGTCGTTAAGATGCTACTCAATTATTAGTTTTTACGTTTACAATATATTGCGTTACTTTAGTTCATATACTGCGTTACTGTAGTGTAGAGCATCTGTTACTTTAATGTCTACTATCTGTTACTTTATATGTCGTGTTACTTTAGTGTTTTTCATCTGTTATTGTAGTGCATTGTAGTGTTCTAAGAATTTAGGAAATTGCCATATTAAAAAAATAATAAAAAAAATATTGTTTCCTATAATAATGGGACGTGATTGCCACCAAAATAGGAAACAATATCAAAGAGTAACGTCATATAAAAAAAGAAAAAAAAATACTACTTCCTATAATTATGGGACGTGATGACTTCAAAATAGAAAACAATATCAAAGAGTAAGATACTGCGTCATACTCTCAATTTTTATCATTATATGAATTATTTGCACTAACTTATATCTGGTGTTATTTTAATGAACATTATCTGTTACTTTAATTCATACTATCTGTTACTTTAATGTCTGACCTCTGTTACTTTATACCTAGTGTATAAGCATACTCTGTTAATTTAATTCAATGTTACTTCAATGCACTTCATCTGTTACTTACTCTTGTTATCTGTTACTTTAATCCAGATGAATGATGTAGGGATGTGGGTGAGAGTTTCCTCCATTGTGCGGTGGTGAGATTAAATCAAAGCTTCTGAGATGATGATGAAGAAGATGAAAAAGAAGAAGACGGAGAGAACGAGAAGGATGAAGAAGAAGCAGAATTATAAGTAGGACATTATGAGTAACAAGTGTGAAATATTGGAATTGTAATGGAGTTGATTTAGTTGGAATCTTGTACCACTTTTTGTTTTGGAGTATCTTAATAAAAACAAACACTGTTCTTTTTGTTAATTGGAACTCCTGTTTTTGCAAGAGACTACTATGCAACGTAACTGATTTTATGAGTTAAAGTAACACAGTTCATGAATTAAAGTAACACATTGTATGAGTTCGAGTAACAGTTTTTGCAAGAGACTATGCAACGTAACAGATTTTATGAGTTAAAGTAACACAGTTCATGAATTAGAGTAACACATTGTATGAATTAGAATAATAGTTTTTGCAAGAGAATATATTAAACAACGTAACAGATTTTATGAGTTAAAGTAACACAGTTCATGAATTAAAGTAACACGTTATATGAGTTAAAATAACATAGTTTATGGATTATGGCAGTAACATAGTAACATACGTACACTGGCAGTAGGAAAATGATGATTTTTGGGTGAAAATGAAAAAAAATTAATTTTGAAAAAACTTGTTGTGTGAGAGAAAAAGACATTTAAAAAGATTGATAAGAGAGAGAAAAGATTTGCATTGAGATAATTAAGGAGGAGAGAGAAATGATATGTTTACAAGATTTGTTAGTTATTTCCTTGATTATGAGATCAAATCTTGTCCATTAATCTAACCTTGAATCTAGAGGTGATTATGGGCCGGGTTGGGCCGGGTTTGGGCCGGGCTTCACCATAAAGTTACAGCCCATCTAGCGGGTCGGGTCGGGTCGGGCCCCCCAAACGGGCCAATTTGTAAGGCCCAAGCCCACCCCGTTCGGGCTTTTTCGGGCTTGCGGGCTTTTCGGGCCCAATCGGGTCACAACGATTGTTCGGGATTAAGTTAAATTTTTTTTTACGTCACCTTAAAAAAAATATTTATTACCACAAATTAAACGACATTTAATCGAGTGCTTTGCTCGCAGTCGACCCGACTAATAAACAAATCCTTTTTTTACTAAAACTTACTCGAAATTAATCAGACGACTAGAGTACATAATGATATATTAATACTCCGTTTTGGTTTTTGACAATTTTTCGTATTATTACGTGTCACACTAACATATCACAGTACAAATACACACACGCGCACACGCACACACATATATACGGTATTAGTGTCCGTGTATAATAACTATGAACACATAAAAAAACATAAACTTCCATACAAAAATTGCACGACTTTTTTTTGTTAAAAAAAATTATGATAAAAAACACATGAATTTCCACATAAAAGAAGTTTAAAAGTTTAAAAACATAAATCATGTTATATTTTTTTTTAATTCGGGCCGGCCCGGGCCAAAATTCGGGCTTTAAGGTCGGCCCATACCCGGCCCAAAATTTGTATCGGGCTAAGATCGGGTCGGGCTTCGGACTTTTTTGGGCCAACACGATGGCCCAAGCCCTTGAAAAAATCGGGCCGGGTCGGGTTGGGCCGTCGGGCTTGGGCTATTTGATCAGCTCTACTTGAATCAAAGGCTAAGATGGGGACTCACGGACTCAACATATATAAGTGGACTCACCTGATCCCACTTCTATATATATATATATATATATATATATATATATATATATATATATATATATATATTGAGTGCATCCCTGCTGACATGGCAGCGTGTATGCACCCACTACTACAAATCCCTCCATATGATGACACATCGTGTTGGACGCTTAAGTCAAGCGTCAAGATTATTAGTACTCCGTTAATCAGAAAACAAGCCCGCGTATCAATCAATCAAATAAAATTGAATAAAATAATAAAACAACCTTTTCCCTTCTCCCAACTCCCGCCCAACTCAATTTTCCCAATTCCCATCTCCCAAAACCTAATACAAAGTATCAAACTGTTAGTTTTATGTGCTTCTCCTAATCGATCGAATCTATCAATATAATTAGCCCAAGATTTCATTCAATAATTAACTCTGAACGATTTCTATTGTCAGTGATCATCTTCTCCAGTAGTAGTAAGTCTGGTCATTTTTTTTCGTCTCCTTGTTCAACCTACAGGTGCGATTTACTCTTTTTTTTTCATGTTAATTCTAAATTTATGTTTTTATTTCTTCTTAATTTTACAATACACAAATTCATTTTTCACTTAGGGTTCATCTACATATTTGAAACATTATTAGAACAAAATATGTTTAACATTCCCGTTAGGGTTTATATTAATTTGGGATTTTCCTTAGAACTCGAGTTAGAGCTCGATTTATATTAATTTGGAATTTGAATCTAGTATTGGTGTTTTTGGGTTTGATGCAGAGACATACGTGCTTTTGGTGAGACAAACAGTAAACACTAATGAAGATTTCGTTCACATATAATGTAGTTGTAGTGTTATTTGTCGATTCTCATCTCGACTCAGCCACCTATTGCTTTTCAATGATTTTTTGCTTAAACAATATAGATGTGTAGTCAAATATAAGTATGTTGATTGATAATCAAGCATAATACTATGCTATTAGAAAACATGAGTACTTAATTATTGGAATTCTAGATGGCGTTTTTTGCTTTTTTGATGAACAAGCTTTTCATTTTAATGTCTTTATTCTTTAGCAGGAGATTAAGTTATTTTGAATCGATGTCTTTTAACTTGTTATATTTCATTTTTTATTTCACGTTTGCCTTCAACACAAGTATTGCAGGCCAAGCTTCTGAGCATTTCATTTGCTAGATTTAATCAAAGGGACAATTAGTTCTTTAAAACTAAAAAATGGTTTGAAGCACTACATGCGTCGGATGTTCAGTGCATATGACGTTTAGCCATACGGTATATGTCAAAGGGGCAACAGTAGCTACTAAAAATCTCACACTTTGCAATGTGATCCTCACACACTGTACTCACGGCTTGCTTATGCTGTGATGCTATTGTGAGGCTTTGCACTTTATCCTTTTCTCTCAGTCAACTCTTGTCCTTACTGTTGACTTCAATCATTCTATTCTTTGATTAATAAATTCATAAAAATCCTTAATCCAAACAAACATTCTAATATTCTATCATTGATACCCACTTCAGATTTTATTATTAGCTTGCAATAAATTTATCCGCAATGGAATCTCACATTCTTGATAATGCTCCAATTATTCTTCTCATTCTTTCATTTCAGCTTTCGGCATTTACTTGTGCTCAGACACCTACCTCCAAATGGCAGACTCTTCATGGTAATTTCCAATTTCATAATTCATAAGCATATACATATTCAGCTAGAGTTTAGCTCTAACAAATGCAAAATCGGTTTGTACAAGCTCACCGTAGATAGTTATAGCAAGCATGTGGTGGATTTTCAGGCTTGTTTTCTGACTCTAGTTCTCTCGGATATAACTGTTCAAAAATAACTACTCTACCGAACTTGGTTTTGTGGTGTGATGTCCAGCTGACTAAAGACGGGGCTGGAATATTAAAGCCAATGCTAGCTTCCTCTCGGCAGAGAGGTATCAAAACTTCTAAGTCTCTAATTATCTACTCCGTCATTTATGTTACTGATTAATAATGTCCAGTAGAGCTACACTAGTCAATGGTAATGTAGTCGACACACACACACAGCCTATTATTCTCAAATTTCATACACTAATCTTGATAGGGGAAAGGCCAAAGGTGAAAGCAACACATTTGGTGTTACATTTGGAATATTGTCCTAATGGAATTATTGCATTAGTTGTCGGATAATTTGGAATAATGGTGATAATTTATTGCACCAACTGGCCACTTTGTATCCCATACAAAATGTACGTACGACTGTTATGCACTTGTAACTTATGATGTCAAGTGCTTGTCAGCCTAGACATTTCTCAATGCAATTTTTAACTACATCAGAAGAAGTAATCCGGTTTATCCTCTTTATGTTTTCAACACAAGGGTAAGGCCATATTCATATGATCCCCGTACCCCCGCTTACCATGGGAGCCTTTAAGCCTTTGTTGTTATTTGTGGCCTTTGAATTTATATTAAGATTTAGGTACATCCTGAATAAAAGTTAATTGTTCTTCTATTTTCAGGACCAAACCTGATTTCTCAACCAGGTAAGTTAATTGCTCTTTGTGAAACTCGTGCATTGGCATTTACAGGAACTATTTTTGTAGTTATGATTTAATAAATGCAGTCTTTCTTTGAAATCAGCAGTTTCTTGACTTTCTTTATCGATCTAAGAGGGTCCAGTTAGCAGAAATCAACACAACCCAGTATGACTCCACCATTTGTTTTTTTAAATCTAATGAATTTTCTGATACCCAAGTGATAATATACAGGTAACAATATATTTCTAGGACTTTAATGACATCTTCTGAGGTATTACCACCAAGCTTAAACAAATAACAACTACTACTATTACTTTTTTTATTTCTTATGGAGTGACCTTTTATTTAGTTTTTGTTGCCTAGCTTGGTGGTGTGGTTTGTGAGATGAACTTTCTAAGTGATTGAAATTAGATACGAAAGTGTATTTAAGCAAATTTAAAAAAGGATTTGTTTATAATCATTTAGGTTGTTTTGGCAGATAAATTGGCCACATAGCCATAGGTATACGTATTTCTCTGAATGTTATGCAGTTCATCCTTGCAGATAATCTTTTAAGCTACTTCCCTTGCTAATGTTTTGAGTTTGACGATAAACCATTGTTTTGTACACTTTATATTGAGCTTGACTATTATTCATTGTTATCTAATAATTCTTTGAGCACATGATTTAAGCTGTCCATGTACGCTTGGTTGTGTTTACCATATTTTCAGGATTCATAAGTTATAAATCTAACATTATGCCCGACAATTCATTTGACGTGTAGAAATACCTGATTAATTTTGATTGCTAGATTTTACTTTGTAATTAGGAGCCCATCAATTTTTAGTATAGGACACCTTGTCCTTTATTGTAATATAATTAGCTATTCCAAAGGCTAATTTAAGGGAAGTTTCACACAAGGAGCCCATTATTTTTTAGTATAGGACACTGCCTTGCATTATTGTTTTGTAGAACTTCGTAGTAACTAATTAGTTATCGTAAAGTCTATTTTAAATGAAGTTTATGGTATATGAACAATATTACACCATATATGTATTTATTGCTTGTATATATATATATATATCTAACGTACTAATTAATGTATTTTGATTTTGTTTGCAGGTTTTAAGACACAAGATAATGTCGGTACACAAAAATGGAGTGATTGTCGCTTTAACACATTGAAGCTATACATTATATTGTAGAGAATCTATTGTCAATGACATTTGTATATGAATTTCTATTTAGTTTTTTTTTTTTGGAGAAGAATTTCTATTTAGTTAAATGGAATAAAGATGTTTGTTAAGAAAGAGGGATGCATGTATGTATACTACTATTTTGTCGAGAATCAGCTCTAAAAGTGTGAGAAAACAAGGGATTTGTAAATCATGACGCTTTTTTCAGTCAATGATAGTTACCACCAATTTTTTTTTAACACATTAATGTCAACCTTGACACATGAAAGCGTCAGAAATCTTGGCACAATAAAGTGTCGTCTTAAATTGTTGACACAAGAAAGTGTCGAGAATATCGATGCTTAAAAGTGTCAGAAATTTCTAACGGCTCAAAATCCGACGCTTTTGTGAAGCGTCAAGAGTATAATTCTCGACGCTTTAAAGCGTCGAAAATCAAAGTAAAAAGCGTCGAGATTCATAGGGTTTTGTAGTAGTGACCCCTTTGATGACGTTGCAGCATATTATACAGTTTACTCCAACTTTTAAGCATGGTGTGAATGAATTTACTCTGTATACATGGCAGCGTGTATGCACCCCTTTTATGACGTTGCAGCATATTATACAGTTTACTCCAACTTTTAAGCATGGTGTGAATGAATTTACTCTGTATATATTATTATACGTATATACCTATAAGAGTTCAATTCAATTCAATCTCATTTATTTAACGTTATTATTTATTTAACATTATTACAATTGTATTAAAAAAAAATATTTCTGATTTTTTTCCCCTAAAATTTAAATCAATAAATAAAATTAAACAATCAGAGAATTATATAAGCAGAAACTTTATGCGAATACTATTGAATATTCTTGATTTTTGTCTGAAATCAAGATTAGGAATAGTTTACCCCCAATATTAACATTAAACAAACTCTAAATATTTTCAATTGATTTAACTAACTAAACATGTATGTATATATCGTATATACAGTAACTTTTCAAAGAAACAAAATAATTTTATAGAATATTCATAATTTTTTTTCCAGAAATCAAGATTATGAATAGTTCACTCCTAATATTTCATCACTTACTTTTTTTGAGCACGAAACTATAATTGCAACATTAATTTTAAATTTCAAAATTTACGAACATTAAACCGAATCTATATATTTTTAGTTTATTATACTAATTAATCATGTACGTATATATCTTAAATACACTAACTTTACCAAAGAAATGAAATATTTTATATATTATGATATATATAAGAGTAAAAGTCCAAATATGTTTAATTGATTATAGCTAATATATTTATCTAGCTATGTACTCCATGAATTAATATAAAATATAATAAATAAAGTTAAACAATCGGAGATTTATAAATAGCAAAAACTTTAGGAGTATACTATAGAATATCCCCGATTTTTTTACATGAAATTAATATTAAGAACCGTTCACCCCCAATTATTTCGTCAAGGGTCTGTTTAGGGTCAGAAATAGTTTCGAACGCCTATAGTACGTTTTTACCAATTTTTTAAGTCCAACAAAAATAATTTTAATATTATTTTATTATTATTATTATTATTATTATTATTATTATTATTATTATTATTATTATTATTATTATTATTATTATTATTATTATTATTATTATTATTATTATTATTATTATTATTATTATTATTATTATTATTATTATTATTATTATCTTTAATAATAAATATTTTAGTTAAAAAAATTAAATTAAAATTTTAAAATTATTTTATCATTAAATGATAAAAAAAATGTTGTACTCCCTCCGTATCTATATGTTTGTCCACTTTGTTTAATATATGGGTGGAGTATTATATTGAAAGTGGACGAACATATAGATACGGAGGTAGTATTAAATTGAATATTTGCAATTTAAAATATTTATTTTTTAAATGTAAATCCAAATATAATATTTAAATATAAATATTTTATTAATTTTAATAAATTCTCAGTGACCGAACGGGTCGAATGGGTTGCGTTAGGTTTGATCCTAAATTAACGGGTCATATTGTGGTCGTCAAACAGGTTGCGGGTCGAAAAATCGGGTTCATGACCCTAAATAAAAAGGGGGTGGATTGCAAACATCAAACTTAGTCTAAATATTTGTAACTGATTTAAATAATTAATCATGTACGTATTCTGTCCTATAAAGAGTTCAGATGTCTAAAATACTGGGAGCAAAATTGATTGAAAGATATTTTAGGGCAAGATTAGTACCCAAACTTTGCTTTTAATTTCTTTTACGAGTTTGAACTCTTTAACTTTACGGTGAAGAGTTGAAAATTAATTAATACCGTCAATTAACATTATTCAACCCCTTCAAAAAAATAAACCGGGAGCGTAATATATACACCTTTTAACCAGGTCCAATGGGCCGAGTCATACGAGTTGGGTCCAAAGACAGGCTAGCTCAAATATGAGTATGATTTGACGGGTCACGGGTCGGATGACGGTCAAAATATTTTTGAACGCTTATATTTTTTTAACAAATATGAAAGTCCAACAAAAATATTTTTAATATTAATTTTTTTCAATTTTAATATTATTGTTGTACTCTTTAGTAGGAGTAATGTTGTTTATATTTTAAAAAATAACGAATTTTAAATTTTAAATTATTTTATTATTAGATAAAAAATTAATACTAATAAATGTATTATTAATCATCTAAAAATGTGTGACCGACTTTATTTATAATTTATGATTTTACTGAGTACATTAATATGATAATATGACCACATCTTTTCAATTTTTTAGTTAATCAGTATGATAATGCACATACGTAGTACTATGAATACTCTTTTTCTACACAAAATACATACTCCGTATTTATTTGAGTGCATATATATCTCATCCATAATTTTAGTTTTATACCAATTTATATACAACATTACAACCGACCCGTGAATTTTCACGGGTGATAAAACTAGTTTGAGTTTAATTGAAAGTGATAATCTTTATTTTTTATTATTGATTAACGACTTAGTTTTCTTATAGGAATGTTGTTATTGATGGCTAGATGCGCAACTAGTTATCTATTTTATCGTTTTATATATTGTTACCTAGTTTTGTTAATTGAACCGGATTTGTTGATTAACTTGACCTTAGTAACTTGTAAGACTTAATTATCGTTAATATTAAAACTAAATTGTACTCTGTATGTGTTTATTTATCTCTTTATCGAATTCGTTATCTCTTAATGTTGTTGTTAAATTCAATCTAGAAATATATTGTTTAGGTTGTTTAATAGTTAGCTCTAATTAAGAACGAAATACGTTTTAATTAGTTATTTCCAAGGAGTATTAGAATCCATGATTCACGACAAAGTAGTCAAGAATATTAATTTGAACCGGATTTCGATGATTAATTGTGATTAAGTTGTGGATTTTCACTTGACTCGAGACCTTTTAATCAGGGTCGTCTCAAACATTTGGGAGGCCCTGAGCGAAACAAGAAAATTGGACTTCACACGTCCCGTCTAGCCCGAATTTTTAGCGGGTTTAACTACAAAAAACAGAGGCTAATGCGGCGGGCGTCTTGCGGCGGACTATTAATCTGACGCATTTTAAGCCTTCGCGTCGGTTATGCGTCGGATTGGCCGCCGCACGTCCTTTTGCGTCGGAATAGTCCATGCAAGGTGACCAGGTCAAGGGCGCTAACGAAAATGAGTTTCGCGCTCAAACATGCGTCGGAATATCCGACGCGGGTCCCACGCATAATAATAAATGCGGCGGATATTCCGACGCATACTAAGTTCCCTCCCCAGCCAAACCCTATACCCTACCCAGTTCCCTCCCCCTGCCCCTCCCCCTACCCCTACCGGCGACCACCACCTCCCGGCGCACTGTCGGCGCCGCCGCGCCACCCTCCTGCACAGTAGCCTCCCCCTGCTGCCGCGCCATCTCGGTTTTCTTAAAAAAAATTCGTCTTTTCTCCATTATAGTATGTTCAAACTGTTAAATTGTTTAAATTATTTAAATTGTTGTTATTGTTATATGGCAGGCAACCGATCCCCATCAATATGTAACCGTCATTGTTAGGGGGACACAAGTGTACTAATAGACGATTTTAGGGTTTTAGAATCAGATATAGATAATATTTTAGTAAGGATTATCAACAATGTTCAATTGATTTGGTGGTAAAGAGACTAATTTATCCTCCAGAGGTTGTGCGTTTGAGGCTTTGTAGTAAATTATTTCTGTAATGATGCCCAACAAGCCCATAGGTGTTAGTTTTGAACCTCTGGCGTTTTTCGTGTTCTTTTTTAATAATTTTTCGTATGGAAATCAACATAGGGACGTATAAAATCGAATATGTCAAACCGTAACAAGTAAAATCGAATACTTCATTGATTACTCAACCACATGCTAGCTACGCGGATACTAAACCACATGCTAGCTACGAGAAGACTAAACTATCAACCTAATTACAATTATAATGAAACTAATCGACCTGAATAAAATCACTTACAAAATATAAAGATTCCCGAGCTTTAATTTATTGAGACAAATGTCTCAAAAACCGTAAAAAATTATCAAAATCGTAATCTTAAAGTAGTCGGGAAATAATTATTAGATTAATTAAGTAAAACAATTAATATCACTAATCCTAATTAAAGAAGGGCAAAAGGGTAAAATCTCGTATAAAGCGCCGACGACCTGGCTGAAATATCGACGACCTAATGTAAGACCATCCTTATACTGTAAGTTCTTTATATGAATTTATCATGTTCTTAATTAATAAACGAACATAACGATAAACTCAAAAGCGGAAGCAAAATTATAATTAAGATCTAGAAATAACCTCCAGCCATTGCTTAACGGATTCCTGAACAGCTTTGTCTACAACCCGATTTAATACCGCTCTCGAATACCGTCGACCGTCTTAACTATATTGCCGGTTCTAAATTCTTTCCTCTCAGATTTAGATGGTGTATATATGAATAGAGAAGATGAATATAGTGACCCTGAATAGCGTTGTATTTATACTAATCTTTCCATCAAAGATAAAGTTACAACTAGATAAACTTTCTGTATAGTGGTTAATGGAATATAGGATTGTAGGAGATAAGAGATAGATATTTATTAGAGTTTAGGTTGATCACCAAATGGACCACAATACAGTAACTCTAAACTGATCAAACAACTAATCAGTTATTAAGTCTATCATAAATTCTAACATTCTCCCACTTGGTCCATTTAAACGAGAAACCGCATATACGAATCATAGCGACTAATCCTCTTATTTAAGACGAGAATTAACCTTCCATGTATTACAATATACTCGATCTTTCACCACTCTCAACTTAATGAATAAACCATATGTTTACTCTAGGTCAAAACAAAATGATATTTCTCAATAAACAAAATACGTACGTGTATAAATTAAAATGAGATAATATCCAACTGAATGAAAGGTTTAAAACAACATAATAAATGTATCACATTTCGGGACCAAGTCCCATACTTACTACATGACCCTTGAAATTCTTAATTTGCATGCCTTTAGTCAAGGGATCGGCAATCATAAGATCAGTGCTAATGTGGTCAACAGTCACTTTCTTCTCTTGAACACGTTCTCTAAGGGCCCGATACTTAATGTCGATGTGCTTACTTGCACCTCCACTCTTATTATTCTTAGCCATAGAGACAGCACCTGTATTATCGCAATACATTTGTATTGGCCGACTAATAGAGTCAACAACTCTAAGACCAGATATGAAACCTTTCAGCCATACACCATGTGAGGTAGCCTCAAAACAAGAAATGAACTCGGTCTCCGTAGAAGAAGTGGCTACCACTGTCTGTTTGGTACTCCTCCAAGAAATAGCCCCGTCGGCTAGCATAAACACATATCCTGAGGTGGATTTTCGTGAATCAATGCAGCCAGCGTGGTCTGAATCGGAATACCCTACCACTTCAAGACTCTCAGTTCGTCTATACATAAGCATGTAATTCTTAGTACCTTGAAGGTATCTCAACACTTTCTTTGCAGCTGTCCAGTGATCGATTCCTGGGTTACTCTGATATCTGCCTAATACTCCAACAACATATGCAATGTCAGGTCTGGTACAGACCTGAGCATACATAATGCTACCAACTGCTGAAGCATAGGGAATATTTTTCATTTGTTCCCTCTCAATGTCATTCCCAGGACACTGGTCCAAACTGAACCGGTCACCTTTCACAATGGGTGCTACATTTGGTGAACAATCTTTCATTCTGAACCTTTCGAGTACTTTGTTGATATAGGCCTCCTGAGACAAGCCTAAAATGCCTCGGGATCTATCTCTATGGATCTTAATGCCAATGACATAAGATGCCTCACCCATATCTTTCATATCAAAGTTACTTGAAAGAAATTGTTTCACCTCATATAGAAACCCCTTATCATTGGTTGCTAGCAAAATATCATCCACATACAACACAAGGAAACAAATCTTACTCCCACTGACCTTAAGGTATATACACTGATCCATAATATTTTCTTTGAAACCGAATGAAGAAATAACTTTGTGGAACTTCTTATACCATTGTCGGGAAGCTTGTTTCAAACCGTATATAGACTTATTCAGCTTACAAACCAAATGCTCACCATTACTAGAGAAGAATCCTTCAGGTTGTTTCATATAAACCTCTTCTTCTAGATCTCCATTAAGAAATGCCGTTTTCACATCCATCTGATGTAGCTCGAAATCAAAATGAGCTACTAATGCCATGACAACTCGGAGAGAATCTTTCTTGGATACAGGAGAGAAAGTCTCTGTGTAATCGATTCCTTCCCTTTGATTAAATCCTTTAGCAACGAGTCTTGCCTTATGCCTCTCGATGTTGCCGAGCGAGTCTTTCTTTGTCTTAAAGACCCACTTACATCCAATGGTTTTTTCACCATCAGGCAACTCGACGAGATCCCAGACTCCATTAGATGCCATAGAATTCATCTCATCTTTCATACCATTCATCCATAAGTTTGAATCTGTAGAACTTACGGCTTGTGAAAATGACAAAGGATCATTATCGGCTTCAACACAATAATCCAATTCTTGTAAATACACCATAAAATCACCAGAAATTGCTGTTTTTCTTTCTCGGGTAGATCTTCTTAATGGAGCATGTTCACCCTCGGGTGGACCTTGCTCACCCTCGGGTGGACCTTGTTCACCCTGGGGCCTAACCTCCTCAGTCTCTACCACATTTCGTTCAGCAGTATGTGGAGTTTCTTTATTTGGTCGTTTAACACTCGGTTGGACTTGAGGAGTGTGAATGACGACCAACCGAACACCTGAGTCAGATGGTGGAACTTCATTGTGATCCTTTTCAGTAATAATTTCCCGAAATTGATCACTCCCACTGATCAAGTCATTCTCAAGAAATTTAGCATTTCTCGATTCCACAATTCTAGAGCTGTGAGATGGACAATAGAATCTATAACCCTTAGACTTCTCGGCATATCCAATGAAATACCCACTAATAGTCCTTGGATCAAGTTTCTTTTCTTGTGGGTTATAAATTCTCACTTCAGACGGACATCCCCAAATGCGTATATGTTGCAAACTCGGTTTCCAACCTTTGAATAACTCAAAAGGTGTCTTAGAGACGGCCTTGGTAGGAACCCGGTTTAATATATACGCTGCCGTTTTGAGAGCATCAACCCACAAAAATGATGGAAGATTAATATTACTTCGCATACTCCGCACCATGTTAATTAATGTCCGATTTCTTCTTTCTGCTACACCATTCTGGTCCGGAGAACCAGGCATGGTGTATTGGGCAACAATCTCATGCTCTTGAAGAAATTTAGCAAATGGACCATGTGCTTGTCCGTTCTCGGTGTATCTACCATAGTACTCACCACCTCGATCTGATCTTACGATTTTAATGCGCTTATCGCATTGGTTCTCTACTTCAACCTTAAACAATTTAAAGGCATCTAAAGCTTCGTCTTTGGAACGAAGTAAGTAGAGATTCATATATCGCGAAAAATCATCAATGAAGGTGATAAAGTATTTTGGATCATTAACGTTCATGTCCGGACAACAAATATCCGTGTGTATGATTTCTAATAACTCAGAACTCCTCTTAGCACAAGTTTTATGAGTATTAGTTTGCTTTCCCTTAATGCAACTAATACAATTCTGGAAATCGGTGAAGTCTAAGGTACTAAGTACCCCTTCTTTCACCAATCTCTTAACCCTCTGAATGGAGATGTGTCCCAATCTCCGGTGCCACAGCATAGAAGAATTCTCATCCATAATACATCTTTTTAAACCAGTATTGACATGCATAGTACTTTCAGTGATATCATTTTGCAAACTGAGACGATATAAATTTTCAGACAAAATACCGCAACCAATTATTTCAGAATTCTTAAAAATATTAAAACCGGAGTCCGAAAATTTAAAAGAAAATCCAAAGCGTACAAGTCTGGAAATTGAAATCAAATTCCTAGCAAATTTAGGAACATAAAATGTCTCTTGCAAAACCAAATTAAAACCACTACTAAGAATTAAAGTGCATGTCTCGATGGCTTCCACATGTGATCCCATCCGATTTCCTGAATAGATAGAGGCTTCACTGCCCACCGGTTTCCTTAGGTTTGTCATACCCTGCAAGGTATTCGAAACAAGGATTGTAGTGCCAGAGTCAATCCACCATGTATTATGATTCAAAACCATATTAGATTCATAACATACATGTGCTAGAAAATTACCTTTCTTTTTCAGCCAGACTTTGAATTTAGGGCAATCTTTCTTCATGTGTCCCTTCTTTTTACAGAAGAAACACGAAGATTCCTTCTTTATGACTGACTGAGCTGGAACCTTCCCCTTTCCTTTGTCTTTAGTGTGATCATCACCCTTCTTTTTAGAAGTGGTGAAGTTCACCTTTTCACCTTCTTCCAGTAGCAATCTACCCTCCTCCTGAACACACATGGTCATAAGCTCATTAATAGACCATTTATCCTTATGTGTGTTGTAGGATATCTTAAATGGGGCATATTGTGAAGGAAGAGTGCATAAAATGAAGTGTACCAGAAAGGAGTCGGACATAGTAACCTCCAAGCCTTTAAGTTGAGCCGCAATATCCCTCATGCGCATGATATACTCACGCACGCCTTTAGTTTGAGTGAGCTTTAGGGATGAAAATTGCATAATTAAGGTACTGGCAAGAGATTTGTCTGAAGTCACATACTGCTCATCGATGGCCTTAATTAGGTCATTAACCTTATCATACTTATCAACTGAACCACGAATACTAGCACATAACCTGGTCTTTATGAACATAATGGAGAGACGGTTAGATCTCTCCCACTTTTCATAAAGATCTACCTCATCAGGTTCACTAGCTTCCGTTATACTAGGTGGTTCGTCTTTCCTTATAGCATAATCAATATCCATCCATCCTAACTGCAGTAGTACTCTCTCTTTCCAGACCTTATAATTTTCACCATTCAATTCAGGAATGTCAAATTTGACATCAGAAGAACTACCAGACAAAATAACTGCAAATAAATAAATAACATGCTTATTAATAATTTGAGACATAACTATAATCATGCTTTACCAATGTAAAATCATGCTAATATGAATCTAGTGACATAAAACTTGCATGTGGGCTAAAGTCCTACTCAAATTAGACTCATAATAATTTTAATTATTTTAATTAACTCAATGATGGGACTATTAAATTTTTTATTTCTTAACTCCTGTGGGTAGATCAAGAAATATAGTTTAATATTCATCCTAATTAATCATACAAATATAACAAAATTTCCTGTGGGTATATTTTATTATATTACGTACGATTGATTACAATTAATGTTTAGTTACTACATGTGATTCCCAAAACAAAATTTCAAACAATCAGAGATGCTGTGGCTACTCCCTAATCAATAAAATTTACGAATCACTCAACATTACTTTATTAATCTATATATTTTAGCTTAAGGTATATAGACAGCTTAAAACCGACATAATAATAATTCTAGATTTATTATGTGAAACTTAATATTCATATCATCCAAAAACATGACTAATTACGTGACTTAACAAAAATATACGAAAGTCATGTGAACAATATATATGAACAATACAAAATATAACTAATTACATATCATGTGAAAAGAATAAAGTGTAGTCATAATATGTCAGAGAAATAAGGGAGGTAAAAGCTTTGCCGAATTGGACACACAAATAAGACAAAATAAATCCATTTTCATCTTCTCCACAAATAAGCTAACACAGCCCAGAAAAAATACAGTATTATCATTGAAAATATATAAATCCTTTATATTTTCCCAGAAGTTTCATTCTCACCTCCTTTATACGGACTATATCCCAACCCGGAAGAAACAATCGAGATAAAAAAGTAAAACAGGAAGATAGAAGAAACAACAATTATGCGTAGTACGAGGAAAATCAGATATAATCAATTTATACAGAGTAAATCTATTCTCAACGATTCTGTAAATTAATGGTATAATCATATGAAGACAAAACAAGCAAGACAGAGGTATAAACTGAAGCTCTGATACCAAATGTAAGTTCTTTATATAAATTTATCATGTTCTTAATTAATAAACGAACATAACGATAAACTCAAAAGCGGAAGCAAAATTATAATTAAGATCTAGAAATAACCTCCAGCCATTGCTTAACGGATTCCTGAACAGCTTTGTCTACAACCCGATTTAATACCGTTCTCGAATACCGTCGACCGTCTTAACTATATTGCCGGTTCTAAATTCTTTCCTCTCAGATTTAGATGGTGTATATATGAATAGAGAAGATGAATATAGTGACCCTGAATAGCGTTGTATTTATACTAATCTTTCCATCAAAGATAAAGTTACAACTAGATAAACTTTCTGTATAGTGGTTAATGGAATATAGGATTGTAGGAGATAAGAGATAGATATTTATTAGAGTTTAGGTTGATCACCAAATGGACCACAATACAGTAACTCTAAACTGATCAAACAACTAATCAGTTATTAAGTCTATCATAAATTCTAACATATACTTCATGTTGGTGAAAAATTGTTGGTCCGTCACTGTCTAAACCGTTGTCATCACAACGACTAAATACGACCTATCAACTCTCTAAATAGAAACTGCTTACAACCAATTTTGTAGTGGAAATCTAAATTTATGTCTATTATTGTTTATAGTTTCATGCGTAAAAAAATTAATAATTTGACATGGTTAGCTTAGCTCTAAGTAAAATCGAACCCGGTTTTATAAAGTCAACGTAACCTTTTTGATGGTTTATTGTCCCGAATTAAATTTTCGAAAAAATATTGCTTCATTTCGATACACTGCAACCATTATATTATTATAAAATAGCACTATAATTTCCTAATTCTAAATTACATAATATCTCATCTTATATTAGTACAATATTATCCTATTGAATTTCTTAAACTTGCTTATATTTCAAAATATGTTTATCATCATCGCTTAATAATACTGTATTCTCTATCAAATACAGAGTACTAAGATTATTCGGAATGGCCACACCACTTGTGAATGCATTAACATGAGTTCTTCTCTTGTTTGCCCATTTCTGTTTTATTGCTCAGACGACAATACTACTTTATTTGTATAGTAATTTTTGAAATGTGGATTTCAAGGTATAAACATGACAATAATGCTGGCTGTCACTATGCAAATTGAATTAAAAAGGATGTCAGAATTATATTCACAATCCAATGAGTATGAACAAACAATACTATCTTCCACTGTATATGCAGGGGTAGTTATAGCCCAGTCATTTCTGTGGGGTTCTTTTCTCTGCTCTCATGGGTTATCTATCATTATGTCATTACGTTCAATTTACGTTTTAATACGAAAAAGTGATACTGTAATTATTTTTTTTTGAAAGTGACAACTAACTACTTTAAAATAGACATTTTTTTATAATAAATTACAAATTTTATTACTGTTATAATAAATTACTAAATTTCTGATTAGTAATTAAATTAGAGAACATATTTGAAGCTAGAGACTTGTCGGTATTTTAATTTTTGTTTGGGTAGGAAGATGGAGGAGGACAAGCAGGGTGAAAGGGCTTGTGTTGTCGCAATAAGCCGATAAAGGCCAACTTTTGTAGTCGTGTGATAGATATTGGTACGTACAACGACACAAGGTTTGTTATATTTGCAGTAAATTAAAGCTGCGTATTCTATAAATGGTTGCTATCATATCTTAATGACTCGCATTTTTTGGGGTGTAGAGCCAATTTCAACTTCATTCCATCGCCATTAATGCTCTTCCTAAACTGCACCTTCACTTCCCTCTCTCTATACTTTTATTGTCAACATGTACCAGAAGGCCATGTCATTCATTTTCCTTGTATAACATCTTTTTGCTTTGTCACTAATGAGATCTTTGCTTTAGCATTTTGAATTCGAGATTTGTGCATGCGTTATAGATTATTAGTCCAAGTAATATTGGTTGTAGTTTCCATCTGGAGAGTTGTAGTAAAATTCCGTATAGACTACAGTAGTACTGAATTTTATTTCTAATGGTCACGTAACTATGCATAAGTACCCTGCAAGAGCGATCTTGTAGGAGTTTTATAGCCTGAGACTATCTCTTATAGATTTCGAGTCTTCCCTGATGTACATGGTGTAAGAATATTTTATGTTATAATAATATTACGGGATATGTAATATATCTGATTAGGGTCGAAAGCCTGTGCTGGGTCGCCCGCCCAGCAGGCCCCATAGCGACCCGACCCGAGGAATCAGAGAGCCTGCCCAGCAGGCTGTCTGGGTAAACCAACAGGAACCCCCCCAAGGGGGTAGCTTCAGGCAGTCGCCTGCCGAACATGGCAATACAGCCCACCGAGCAGGGCCTTCAAAACCCTCTGCCTGCCAGTCTCCGGGGGACTTCCCCTCCAGGCAGGGTCCGAGGATACCAGGGGCTCCTCCGTCATTTTGCCTAAGGTAAGGGAGAATGAGTGGACAAAATAGACCCACGTGTCGCTTTGCCATCCACTCATTCTCCCGCTCTTTTTCCCTCTCTTCTCTCTCTCTCTTGGGAGAAGGTATAAATACCTCCCTTCCTCCCACTTTTCAAGGGTTGGATTTTCTCTCTCTAGACTCTCACTCGAAGAACGCCAGCTAGTTCCTCACGAGCTAGGTTCATCAAGCCATTTCACAGACTGACTTAGGCATCGGAGAGGGTTCCCTCGGACAACCTCCGAGGCCCTGTGCGTTCACTGTGCAGGGAGCAGGCTCAATCCGCCAGGAAGGTCTGATCACGGAGTGAGAGAAAAGAGAGGTTGAAGGAAGTCAGACGAACAATAACACAACAACATTCTGAACATAAAACCCGAATCCGAAGTCGGGTTAATTGTTTCCGTACCGGAACAATATCTTTCCTATTATTATGCTAATATTTCTTCCTCATAATTATGGTATTATTGGAAATCGAATCTTTAAGAGATATGCTATCACAATAATATCGGACTAAATAAGGAATTTTTCCATATTTACTCAACCTTGATGGAAGGTCGAGATTACGATAATCTAAAACCCTAATAGGAAACTGGTCCTCTCTCTGCCTATATAATGGAGTCTTCCCCATCAAAAACTCTATGCGTATTATTAAGGTCAAACAACACTTATTACGTCATGGAACAAGAGGGAGAAATCGTACCTATTATTATTATTTGAAGATCATATGAAGACGTATAATTATTATTATTTGAAGATCATATGAAGACGTATTATTATTATTATTATTATTATTATTATTATTATTATTATTATTCACAGTTGTCTTATTATTTGTGAAGTCGTATTATAGAGATCTAATATCGTTTGTATTAGATTTCGACTTATTCCGTAATGAGGTATTTCTTAATCTCGTCTTAATTAATCTTTTGTGACCTTCATGTTGTTCAAAGATTTATGAGAATTATGTTTTATTTATGTCATGTTAATAATATGCTAACACATGGTTTGCAGGTTATGCGTACATCCGTGAGTTTACTCAGAGCGCACCAAAGGTTTAGTGCTTTCTCATCAAGTTCTGCCGTTAGATTATTATATTTTTAGCTTAGATTAAGACTGCAATATCATTTAACTTAAATAATTTATAGGTTAATTAGGTATATTAAATGATGTTTAAGTTTTAATTTTTGAACAAAAAAACTGAAGTTTAGTGCGAAAATTTGACGGAAAAAAGAGTTTAGGGGTACCAATTAGGTAATAATAAAGTTTAGGGGTACCAACGAAGTTTCATAGTAAAGTACAAGGATACCATGTAGACGAAGTACAATGGTAGGGGTACCATGTAGAAAAGTGAAAAGTTTAGGGGTACCGTGCAGAAAACCCAATATTATTTTATTTTCTATTAGTATGCGGCGCAGTAAATTATCATGAGATTGTCTCATAAGAGAATTGTTGATGTTTCCATCTATAACGTTTAGATTAACGTGTTGATTTTGGTGTAGAATTGTGTTGTTAACTAGATTTGGTGAGGTTGAAGGAAGAGGAAGGCGGTGGACGTTAATGATGTTTAGTGCTCCGTACACCGAGTAAGTAAAAATGGAGTGAAATAATATGAAATAAATTAAAGGCGAAAAAGGAAGGTGAACGGGTTCTACCGATAACTAGTCATCTATACAACTATGGTTTGACTATTCCAATAATACGTATTATTATCAGATTTATTAGAATTGATACATAGTATTATTTTGGGAAGACGGTCTATAGTTATTATTGTTGTTAAAAAAAATTAAAGGCAAAAAAGAAAGGTGGACGGATTTCTACTAGTCACCTATACTACTCTGATTTAACTAATCCAATACTCCATCCGTTTGTATCCAAATGGTACGTTTCACTTTTACACAAGGATTAAGAAAAAACTTAAAATACTATTAAAGGTAATTTGGGACAAATTAATATTTAATTATCCAAAGTGTAGTATTACAATAACATATGATGTAAATATGTTAGTAAGTTAGGGATAATTTGGTCCAAAAAAGAAGGAAATGAGTTAAATGGATTTGAACGCCCCAAAAAGGATTACGTACCCTTTGGATACGAACGGAGGGAGTAATACTTATTATTCTCATATTTATTAAATTAATAATATTTTGGGAAGACGCCCTATAGTTGGTAGTATTGTCATTAAATAACCCATAATTATATACTACCTTCGTCCCATTAAGATTGTTACATTTTATTAAAATACTTCTTACATATAATAGAGAAATGAAACAATCTTTCAGGGACGGAGGGGTATAAAATTTAAATTTGTATTAAGAGCAATGTTGTCAAGATCGAGATTCTAATTTGGATCGATCGTATAATCGTAAGATTATACAAATTCACAAAATATAGTTTTTTTTGTTTAGCGAAAACATATGAGAAGATCAAATTACTTATTTATTCATATCTAATGATTTTAATAATCATAATATGAACTTGTTTCTACGACTTAGAAGAAATTTGAGTTTTATGATGTTATTATATAAAAATATATATTACGGAGTAGTTTTTTACTAGGAAGTTGGATCGTAGGACCGTATAATGATCCAACCTTTAGAAAATTTCAAATTAATAGGATCGTAAGATTCTACAACCATGATAGAATCGTAAGATCCAGGATCGGTCAAACATTTTTAAATCGTAAAATCGTAGAATCTGATACGGGTTAGTCGCGTCACCGTAATCAAAATAATCCTAGATTACTACTAACGGATAGCTAGCGGTAAGTAGGGTCGATTCCACAGGGAGGCAGGGTGAAAATTATAAGTCAGTCAATTAATCTATCGAGTCACGATTATAATTGGTTGGGTGAATGACGATCTAATAAATACTAAAATAATTAAGAAAATAAAAATATCAAATAAAGAAAAGCACCAGAGTTATCGGATCATTACGAATTAAAACAAGAATACATATGATTTCCAAATAATCAGTTAAGACGAGTTAAAGAATATCGACACGGTCCTCTCGGATCACTAGTCATTCTAGAAGTCACCTAACGGGCTCTCGCTACTTATTAGGGAATTCCATCGATTACAACGAGTTTAATCCGTTCCAGGCTTTCGATCTTAGGTCGGGATCTACAAGATACAAATAATCAATTACGGCCTATAATTAATTACTCGTCGTTATAATGTTGCAAGAGCGATTTAAATCGTAAAAGTAGAGTACTCAGATATCACATATAAACTCGTTCAATTCGTAATTCACCTAAACTCTAGTGACGAAAAAATTAGCTATGCATATTTACAGTAATACAAACAGAATAAAACATGATGAAGGATGGAAGTCGATGAGAAAAAGCTAAAAATAAAAGAGGATAAAAGTTACAGAAACAGACCGAAGGAAGAAGAAAATAAAAATACAGTAAACAGGATGAAGGAGGATGAGATTAGGGAAGAGGAAGAAAGTACCGAGACCGGAATTTAGTAGAGTGGAGATGAAGAAATAAAGACGAAAATAAAAATAACCCGAATAATGTAAATACTGGAGAATTCAGAGAAATTGAAATAGAAATACTCTTGATGAAAGAAAAACTGATTATTTACAATGAATTGAAAACTAAACTAATTACTGAACTAAAGAAGATGTGTTGATGAGAAGATTACTCCGGAAAAAAGATGGATTAGATCCTAGAATTACAGTTCTATTTATAGTGCTCCAGTTCTCAATAACTGTCCCTTAACTTCCTCCTTAAACTGCTATTCTCAATCCCATTAACTAGGAAGAACTAAAGTAGTGGGGGTAGGAATCTTGATGCCCAAGAGGGGGAGATCGTGGGTAACGTCAAAATATCTGCGCTGAATTAGTCTTTGGATGTAGTATCCTATTCTGCAGACTTGGATTTTATGTTAGTGGACTTTGGATCCAAGTCTGCAGACTGAGTTATTCAGTCTAGTCCTCAGTCTTCTTCAGTCTACAGAATTGTTCTCAGTCTACACTTAGTCTGTTTGGTCTATGGACTTCCTATGGACTTCCTCAGTCTACAGACTTGTCTGTTTGGTCTATAGACTTTCTCCTTGTTTTGCTGCACTTCCGTATAGACCTTCTTTGGCTCACCTTTGTCTCCTCTTGATTTTCGCACAATAAATCGGTTTTAGAGCTTTAAAGATTTTTGACGTAATTTTGAGCTCTTTTAACTACTCGGTCTCGATTATCTGCAAAACAACAAAAGAATACCCGAGTAGCACATATGAGAGAAAATAGCGTAATCCGACTCCTAAAATTAATAAAATGACACGGAAATGCGTGCCAAAATAGGTGAAAAATCGAATAGGAACGACACTCATCAAATCTCCCCAAACCGAACCATTACTTGTCCTCAAGCAATCAAACACAAAATCTATTGGAACGGTATACAACTCAAAGCTATTTACCCCAACTAGACTCGCTACAAAAACTAACTCAAACTAGCGACACTTAGAAAACATGAACTGACTCAAGCTATGACATCATCGAAAGAATAACAGTGAACCGTCAACCCTTCTAGGCTTGTCATTGTCGGACTCTCGCGATTACACTCTACTCTCATCAAGGGGATGTGGAATATAAATGTGACATAGAGAGAAAGAAAGACACTCACCTAATCTGCGACCTATAAACACATGCATGCAATCTAATGTGATGACAATCTCTACCAATCAATTGTACATTTTAAATAATCGGAACCAAAACACGTATCGAGGCATAGCATGGCGAAAAGGGGTATGGATTGAGTGATGGGTAAAAAGGGGTTATAATTTTTGGGAATGTGTGGACATGACATAGGTCCACCCCGACGCGGCCACGCGCGGGTTTGGGTAGGCGAATGAATCTCCATATGAGAATGGATTGAATTGAAATTTAGGTCTATGTGGAGTCGCCACCGAATTTTGTGGTTATTCGGAACCATTCGAGCCCACTCTATGTCGTAGTGGGCCGTATACAAAATACGGCCCATTTCCGATGTCAGAGTTTATTGGGCTCGTCCCTTTGCATTTGATACCGATACCGACATTATCGGATATCGTGTATTGAATGACTCTCGTGCGCCAACGGTTTCGGGCATCCGGAAACCGAGGTTCTGAGTAAGGGGTGAGGGTACGTGTTGGGAAGCCCACAAAGGACACCCAACCCCGCCCGCACTTTAACGGCCTCTACTAAGAATTCGAGTGACTTTCTAATACGCGTGTTAGTTGAACGAGAAAATGATATGCAAAGATTATTTTCCCTAAACATGTGAATGGAATTGAGAAAGAGTTTCTATGTCAATTTAATGCAACTAAAATTAACGTCAAAGTTGTATTTTAGCATGCGGGTCCATTTAGTGCGATAAAATAAACAAGAATTAAATTGACAAAAGAAGTAACAAACGCGTTAGTAACGATGTAACGATATTTAACGGTTTATGCAAATATGAGATGAGATGATGCAAATACGATGATGTATGGTTTTGAAAAAAAGAAGCTTTCACGTGATTGATTAGACACGTGTTGACTTAAGTCATGAAAAGATGTGAACGAGACTCGAATTACTTGTAGGACTCGCGGTTTGACGCGATAAAGGGGCCACTCGACCGAGTCATTGAGGGACTCGACCGAGTGGACCTTTGAAAAAGGGTTCTGTCCGGATTTCGTGACCCTACTCGACCGAGTTACTGACCAACTCGGCCGAGTACGTTGCCACTCGATCGAGTCATTGCGAGACTCGACCGAGTGGAGGTCGGAAAACGTATCCTGCTCGGTTTTTGGTGATGTCACTCGATCGAGTGGCCTATTGCACTCGGTCGAGTGGCACCTGTACGAACTAGGTTCGTTTGCAATTTTATTATTGATTTTGAAATTGCTTTTGATTTTTAATAATTCGACGATTTTACCGAATTGAGCATAAATATGGTATGATTTATACTCGATTCGGGTTTTCTATGAATCATTGATTTTGACGAATCGAATATAAATATTGCGGGGTTTATATTCGATTCTGATTTTGAATACTCATTGTATCCCATATTCGATTATTGAATCGGTATGGAATACTTAGAGTGAAAATAGAAAAGAAATAAATTAATTTTAGTCGTATTAAATTAACTATCGCGATACGAGTAAATCGCGTTAATTAATTTAATGTGACTAGATCGCTAGATCCGACATCCAATTGTGGAATTGGTATTGAATCTAATGGATCGGCACTTTGCTTAAATTAGAGGACTTGATTCCCTCGGCTTCTCCAACATCGAAATAAATCCCTAAAGATTGTGATGTCGGATCTGCGTTAACGGGTTTCGACCCTTATTAAAATACGATGCTTATTTTGAAAATCGATTGCGAATATGCGACTTGAATAACGATGCAAAAAAATAAACAAATTATTGTTTAGGTTAACTTGTTTCAATAATCAAATGATCGGGGTGATGGGATAAGCGACCGTCAACGCTGTGTGCAGTAAACTTGTATGTTCGGTTTTCCTTATCCCACCATCACTCACATTCGACACAAATCGACAAGTATTTTAATGCCTTATACTAGTTATTATCGATATTATGATGCAATAAAGAAAATAACAAAAAAGCGAAAAAAGACGTGAAGAAAAAGGAAAGACGACGAGAGGAAGAGAAGAAGGAAAGAAAACGGGTTTTGGGCACCCTCAACCTACATGTTCTTGTCTCGGAATAAGGCTCGTAGTAGTGGCTTTAACACGGGAGCTTCGAGGTTTTATGGAGGTTGAGTTATGGTGGTTAGGGTTCGATTCCTAAAACTAGGTTTAGGGTTTGCTAGTATAGAATTGCTTAGTGTAGAATTCGGGTTGAGATTAGGGTTGTAAGGATGCCAAAAAGTTTGATTAGGGTTGTGTAAGGTTTGAAAAAGATGTGTAAAAGTTGTTTATTGTGTGTTGCATGGGGTTGCTTATATAGGCAAAGCTAGGGCACCCGGTTAGGGTTACTCGACCGAGTAGGCAGCTAACTCGGTCGAGTGGCCCGTTACGCCTGCAGTCGGGCTTGAAACAGGCCCACTCGATCGAGTGGGTAGGTCACTCGAGCGAGTGGCCCAGCTGGGTCGCGCGGGTCAGTCTTTTTGACCTTGACTTTGGATGTTTGATGGGTTTTGTGTTTGACTTGGACTTTTGATGATATGAGGGGTTGTGTTGTGTGTCTCGGAAACGACTTTGACCGGGGTTCACCCATTCGCTAAAAGTCGGTTTTAATTCCGGTGTCGGTTTTGGCCCAAATTAGCCTTATTTGATTGGAAACGGCCCACTGGACCTGGATTTGAGGTTGATTTTGCGAGATTTGTACTCCGTATTTGCGTTAGCCAGCAACTAATGGATTTGAGCCCGTATCCGTGCGCGTAGAAACACGTTAGCGTCCGATCATCATCGGGTATTTTTTGGAAACAGCCATAGACACCTGGCAGTCGAAATGCGGGTGTCTACAGAGCCCCCACTCTGACTGAGGCTTGGACAGGGCGAAAGTCAGAGTAGCTACCAAGCCCGTTAAGACCTGGTAGACTTCCGTTCGGGTCGTTTATAGTCCGTTAGACTCGCGTGAAGGGCTCGCTAGCCGTAAGATAAAAATCATACCTGAGCTTGATGATTGTACCTCCGTGGGGCATTTGGACTTGTCGCGTAAGTCCTGGGTGCACCTGTGTGTAGGCCCATCCCGTGAAAATGCTGGGGAGATTTAGAGGGTTGCATGTCCCTGTTTGAGTCGTACCTGTATAAGTCACATAAAAATGCATGCAACACATAGGTAGTAAAATGACTCGTGCTGGGGGAAAAAATGATTTTTTGAAAGATTGAATTTTAAAATTCTTGAAATTTCTTGACATTTTTTTGAAATTTCGAAATTTGGAAATTTTTGAGAAAAGATTGACTCCTAAAGAAATTAGGAAAGTTCGGGATGAATATTTCCGTGCTAGTATTGGGACTAGGCTTTTGGTTTGATTCTGATTAGAATTAGGAAATTTTTCCTAAAAGTTTGCAAGGCTAATACTATATATAGCCCTTCCTTGCCCTTGATTTTCTTCATAATCACAAATCATCCCTTCTTAAAAGAAAGTCTATTTATTCCCTTAAGGCAAAAAGAAAGTTTATTTATTCTCTTAGGAAATCTAGCATGGGAATCGATAGGTTGAGCGCCATGTTGCAGGCATGGTCCCGACAATTTTGGGATGCTGATAGGGTGGTCTTGAACCAGACGGGTATAACTCAGCTGTACCCGTTCCGTCAGATATTGGTTGATCGCTATTTCTTGGATGCATGCTTGGCTTACTGGGACGACATATATCATGTCTTTGCCTTTCCTCGGGGCGAAGTCTGCCCTTTACCTGATGAGATTGCAGCTGTAGGAGGATGGAACCCAATGCTTCGACCCGCCGTCCCGTATTCGGTCTATGACTTGAGGAGGAAGCTTTGAGAATTTTTAGGCCTCTCCCACAATGAAGTGTCTCGAATGACCCAGGATGACAACACGGTTTCCTTGATTGACATGGCTGAGAAGTTTATGAACCCGCATGATGTCCGGGTGAGATAAATTCACAGCCGTAGGGCCTTTTCTTTTTGCATGCTCCATGTTTATGCCTTTAAGGGTCACATGGATTTATTATCATGTATGGGTCACATCCGTCTATTAACCGTGGTTGATTTAATGGAGACGGAGCATAACTTTGGCCTGGTTGATCACGGGTGAAATAATCCAAGGCTTGGACAACCGCAAGAGAGATTCGTCCATTCGTCTCACCGGAAGTACCCGTTTGCTGCAAGTATGTCGGATTTTTATTTTTCTCGATTTCTTGATTTTTTTGATTTTTTTTGAGAATTTGGCTACTGTAGTGGGCACTCGATCGAGTCACCCTGGCACTCGATCGAGTGCCTTCGTAAAAAGCCCCCTGTTCGCTCTCAGGGATGCCACTCGATCGAGTCACCCTGGCACTCGATCGAGTGTCATCAGGCGGACGCCTGTTTCGTCTCGGGATCTCATGTTTTTTTTGTTTCCCTGTTCAGATTTGGCTGTATGAGAGGCTATCAGTGATAGACCCTCCTCTTGATGCGAGCAACTACCGTCACAACCAAGTGATGACGAGGAGACGGGCCATTGACTTTTCTCGTCAGATTACGCAGAAGTATTGGGACGAGGTGTTATCAATCCACGGTGGGCGGCTAATTCGATGGGTTGTGCCATGGTGGCCCATCTATGTTTGGTCCGGCTTGGACCCGAGGGACAGAGCCCGCTACCAAGTAATCTTATCTTTCAGGCAAACGGTTCATCTCTACCCGGATCGCATACTAAGGCAGTACGGACGGGCTCAACGGATACCAGAAATTGAAGCAGTTGTGAGTGACCTTACCCAACTGACTGATGTGATGTGCGATACTTGGGCGCAAAGATGGTATACCCGGCACACTTGGCCCGTTTCCAAATCTCGCCATTCGATTTGGGTTTCAGATTCATACATGAAGTAGACCAAAGCAGGTGATGCCAAGGCCCGAGCTGCTTTGAAGGTTGATGAAGCCTTCGACCTGCTGAGGAAGGAGCAAGCTAAAGACAATAGGGGATTCTTTGATGAAGGAGACACTCCGGCTACCCTAGTTCGTCTAATGTCCGGTCAGAAGAAGAAGACTAAGACTCAGGCTAGAGGGTCTAGTGCTAAAGATGCTTGGGGGAAGGTGAGCCCCCAGGCTGACTTGGAAAAGAGACTGGGCCCTAGACTAGCCGTGCAGGACCGACTTGGCCCACGGGATAGGCTACCCGAGCATGTGCGAGCCCGACTTGGGCCGAAGACTGTGATTGAAGACCCGTCGTCAAAGAAGCGAGTTCGCGCTAAAGAGGTTCCCCTTGTGATTAGGGAACGCTTATCCCCACCTCGGCGACCTCGGGCTCCACGCGACCCGAAGGACAAGGGAAAGGGGAAGATTCCCGGATATTAGTCTCCTTATTTTATTATTTGAATATTACTATTATTTTTGGTGTGATTTTTTGTATTTTTTCCGTTTTGGCGTTTTTTTTTTTTTTTTTTTTTTGTAATTCCCGGGTTTATCAAGATATTAGTAAAAGACATATTATTGAATACCGTTCCCGTCTTTTCGTTATTGCAGTGGTTGTACCCTTTTGAGGGGTTGCCTACGTATCCACAATTAGCGGAATCAAACCCAACGTAGTTCGAAATTTGATTTGATTGATTTTTTTTTGCAATTTTCGAAATACATCAACATTATTAATTCGAGATGTGCGATGGTAGAATAATTAATTCTAACTCATTGACTTGTCTAAAATTTTGAAAATTTATAAAAAGACAAATTTTTATAAACTTTTGCGAATGACATTGAGATAGGGGTTTATGGGTAATAGCGCTTCAACTGGTCCAAGTTGGTCAGGTTGACGAACTCATTCCCGTCCAGGTCTGTCAGCATCACCGCTCCTCCTGATATGACCTTCTTGACTAAGTATGGCCCAGCCCAATTGGGTTTAAATTTTCCTTTTGGGTCAACCGGCAATAGGGCACGAACCGATTTTAGGACCAAATCCCCTTCTTTAATGTTCCTGGGCCTAACCCTTTTGTTGAAAGCCCGTTGGATTCTCTTTTGATATACTTGAATATTATTGAGAGCCCGGGATCGCCGTTCGTCTAAAAGGACTAGCGAATCGTATCGGACCTGGACCCAATCTGCTTCAGGTACTTGGCTTTCAAGTAAAATCCTTAGAGATGACACCTCTAGCTCGACTGGTTGGATTGCTTCCATTCCATATGTCAGGTAATATGGAGTTGCTCCGGTTGCGGTGCGGATCGATGTTCGATACCCCCATAGGGCAAAGGGTATTTTGTCAGGCCAATCCCGATAATTCTCAGCCATCTTTTTAAGTATGGTGACAATTGTTTTATTGGCCGCTTCTACCGCTCCATTTGTTTGAGGTCGGTAGGGTGAAGATGTATGCCTTTGGATTTTATATTTTGCAAGCAATGCGGCAGTTTCGGCTTGAAAGTGGGTCCCGTGATCACTAATGAATTCGTGGGGGATCCCGTATCGGCAGGTTATCTTATTTTGGATGAATTTGGCCACGTGCTTGGCGTTCAAGACACGGTATGACTCGGCTTCGACCCATTTGGTAAAGTAGTCGATGGTCACCAAGATGAAGCAATGTCCTCCTGTCCCGGAAGGGTGCACGTTTCCAATTATGTCAATACCCCATGTCGAAAATGGCCATGGTGATGTCATGGTATATAATAGGGAAGAGGGCATATGCTGTACATTGCCAAAGATCTGACAGTTATGGCAGTGTTTGACGTATAACTGGCAGTCTGTTTCCATGGTGTTCCAGTATTACCCGAGCCTCATGATTTTACGGGATAGCATATGGGCGTTCATATGCGGACCGTTTTCACCGTCATGGACCTCAGCGATGACCTTTTCGGCCTGCGTTTTGCCGATACACAAGAGGAGAGCCCCCTGTGCCGTCTTTTTGTACAACTGCCCGTCGTCTGTACGAACAAATTGGGTTGCCAACCTTCGCAAAGCCTTCTGGCCCGGTTTTCAGCTTCCGGGGGATATTCTCCCGTTGTCAGGTAGGTTAGGACGGCTTGATACCAAGGTTCTGGGTCAGTTATCTCGATATCTTGAATGGTATGGATGTAGGCCGGTTCGGACCGTCTTTCGACACAGATCGGCATGCTGGTCAGGTGATCCGGGATGTGCAGTAAAGATGCTAATTTGGAAAGTGCATCTGCAAACTGATTTTCCTCCTGGGGCAGGTAGATATATTCTACCTTTTGGAATTGTTTCTCTAGAACCCGTACTCGTGCTTGGTAAGCCACGAGATTGGCGTTCCGAGTTTTCCATTTTTGGAGCGCTTGATTGATGACCAGTGAAGAATCACCGTGGACCCGGAGGTTTGTTACCCCTAAATCAGCGGCGGCTTGCAACCCGTGAATTCATGCTTCATATTCGGCTGCGTTGTTGGTCACGTCGAAGTCTAACTTGATGGATAAGGGAGTGTGTTCTCCTCGGGGTGAGATTAACAGAATTCCGACCCCAAATCCTCGGAAGTTGGATGCTCCATCAAAATACAAATCCCATGTCTCGGTATCGGTATGGAATATGTCTTCGTCAGGGAAAGCCCAAGTATCGGTGTGGAATATGTCTTCGTCAGGGAAAGCCCAAGTATCGGTGTGGCCCTCTTCGGATATCGGGCTATCGGCGAGGAACTCGACTACAACCCGACCTTTGATGGCTTTTAATGGTACAAACTTGAGGTCGAACTCAGATAACATTAAAGTCCATCTGGACATCCTGCCATTTTGGATGGGCTTCTCGAATAGGTACTTGATAGGATCCATTTTGGATAACACATGTACCTCATGACTAAGCATGTAGTGTCTGAGCTTTTTAGTGGCCCAAAACAAAGCTAGGCACGTTTTCTCGAGCATTGTGTACTTGCATTCGTACTCGAGAAACTTTTTACTGATGTAGTAAATAGCTCGTTCTTCTGAATCAACTGTCTGGGCCAGCATAGCCCCCTTGGCCGTCTCGGTCGTCGTTAGGTATAACGACAAAGGCAAACCGTGTTGAGGTGGCATAGTACCGGCGGAGCAGACAGAATCTCCTTGATTTTGTCGAAAGCCGCTTGACACTTGTCGTCCCATAGTACCCGTTCCCCGATCTTCAGTTTCTTGAAAATGGGCTCACATACCATGGTTAGCTTCGCAATGAACCGGCTGATGTACTGGACCTTCCCGAGACACCCCCTTATTTCTTTTTCGGTCGTGGGTGGTTGCATCTCGGTGATGGCTTTGATTTTAGCTGGGTCGACCTCGATGCCGCGTTGGCTAACGATATGGCCCAGTAATTTGCCCGACGTTACCCCAAAACTGCATTTTTGTGGGTTGAGTCTCATGTTGTACTTACATAGCCGGATGAAGAACCTTCTTAGGGCCGGGATGTGCCCGCTTCGGTCCTTGGATTTGACGATCATGTCGTCCACATAGACCTCCACTTCCTTATGCATCATGTCGTGCAATAAGGTGGTGGCGGTCCGTTGATAAGTGGCCCCGACATTGATAAGTCCAAATGGCATAACTGTGTAACAGTAAGTCCCCCATGGTGTGATGAAGGTGGTCTTACCCATATCCTCTTCTGCCATTTTAATCTGATTGTATCCGGCATACCCGTTCATGAATGATAGGAGGGCATGATCGGCCGTATTATCCACCAATATGTCGATATGTGGTAACGGAAAATCGTCTTTTGGACTGGCCTTATTTAGGTTCCGGAAGTCCACGCATACTCGCACCTTGCCGTCCTTCTTGGGTACCGGCACGATGTTTGCAACCCAGTCTGGATATTCAGACACTTGTATAAAGCCCGCCTTGAATTGTTTGTCTACTTCCTCTTTGACTTTAAGAGACCATTCGAGCTTCATTCTTCGGAGCTTCTGCTTTACCGGCTTGCACCCATCTTTGATGGGTATTCAGTGCTCAGCTATTTCCCGGTCTATACCCGGCATGTTCTTTTAGGACCATGCGAAGACGTCTTTAAATTCCTGGAGGAGGTCTGTGAATTGTTTTCTCTCCTCGGGATCTAAGGATAGGCCCAACTTAAGCATCTGGGGCTCTAAAGTGGTTCCCACATTGATGGACTCGGTTTCTTCGATTCCCGGATCTCGGGACTCCCTTTGTTTGAGCTGCTCGATCAGATGCGGAGACAGAGGTACCTGTTCGTCGGGTTTCTCAATGTCATTGCATATAAAATTTTTGAAATTGAGAAAATTTTGGAAATAAGACAAGTCGTAAGCAGAACGGTTTTTGATATTATTATTAATGGTAAATTTAGAAAATAGCTCGAATAGAGCTGCCATCTGATCATTGGTCAGTAGCGGGATAGGGAGAGGTCTTGGGACAGGCCCCGAGACCTCATTGGTTAAGGGAAGAGGGGTTACAGACTCGACCCTAGCACCAGACCCCAGAGACTCAGACTCAGACTCCGACTCTGACTCAGACTCGGACTCAGTATCCGGCATATCTCCCTCGCCGGTGGTCAGCTTGTAGACCCGTCCCTGACCATCCGTCAATTTGACGGTCTTCCTCCAGGCCCTTGTCTCGGCGTTGGTACCGACCTCGGTGATTAGCTTGGTTGAGTCGAACCGATCGCTGCGGAGGATCAAGTTGACCAAATCGTCTTTTGGAGCAGGGACGGTCTTGTCTTCTCCAAATAGGAGCCCCAGCACGGGCTTAGAGTCGCTTTCACCTTTCTCGGACTCAGCTTGGATAATGGTGAGTATATCATCGGGGATATAGTTGCATTCCCGAGCCGTTATGGTCTCGGGATATGTGATGGTGGGTTGGTAGAGGCCCACTTGGATCGCCCCAAATACGGGAATGACGAATTTGATTGCACCGGCTCGGCCCACATTTTCCGAGCTCATGGTATATCCCAATCCGAGCCGGGATTCTCCGTTATCCAGGACCTCGATGATTTTCCCTGCCGGAAGGTGCGGCCTTGAGGTGGCTCCGGGTAGGTAACCCAGATTTTGTAGCATCGTGTCGATGATAGTGGTGAAGTAAGGCTTGAAGAGATATTCCTCTTCGATCATACCCACGAAGTCGAATCCTCGTGGTTCCGCCCGGCTCGTGGCATTACAGCTAGCCACGGTCATAGGAGTAGCTTCTAGTGTGATGATGCCATCTTGAAGTGGCATCTTGACTTTCCTATGTAGGGTAGAGGGCACGACCTTGACTGCATGGATCCAAGGCCTTCCTAGTAGTAGGTTAAAGGATGAGGTGACATCAATCACCTGAAACTCCAACTTCTTTTCGATTGGGCCCGTTATGATCTTCAGTTTGATGGCCCCGGCCACTGGTTTTGGGCTTCCGTCGAAAGCCTGGATAATTTGTGCGGTCGGGAGGTAGTCGGCATCGGTGATGCCGAGGGCTCTAGCAGTCTTTAGAGGTAGGACATTCACGGCTGATCCATCGTCATAAGGGTCATCGGGAGGTACTTACCCTTGCAGATGACTGTGATATATAGGGCCAGGTTATGGTTGAACCCAAACGGTGGCAGATCGGCTTCGGAGAAGGTTATGAGTGGGCCTTCGGTTTTAGACTTGCCCTTGAGGTAGGGCATGATAGTAGCTACCATTTCAGCAGGGGTAGCTTGCGAATCGACCTTGATTTCATCGAGAGCCTTATCAGTGCTTCCCGATGTGCCTGTGAGCTAACCAGTAGTTGCCATATAGTCAAATCAGTTCGGACCCTCTTCAGTTGTTGGACTAAAGCCGTGTCATTGCTTGGCTCTTCGAGGGTAGACCCCGTCCTGGCAGGTTCAGTGACGGGTGTTGGAGTGGCGCGCCCAGCAGTGGCGAGGTGGTTAGTGGCTAAAGCTTTGGACTTAGCCTTTTGGACCTCTTCAAGGGTAATGGGGACAGCTTTCCCTTTTGTCAGGTAAACATCATCCTCGTCATCGAACCATATCCCATTGATTTGTGGGATAAAAGGGGAAATGAGGTGAGAACAATCGATTACTTCCCCCGTGAATATTACATGGGCGCTGAACAGATTTTCTTTGTTGCTCGGCTTGTCTCCGGGCAACGGGATCTTCCCGCTATCGATAAGATCTTGGATCAGATGTTTTAGTCTCCAGCATTTTTCAGTATCATGTCCGTTACCCCGGTGATACTGACAGTAGGCTTGGGCATTATAAGTTTTGGGCCTCTTCTCTACTAGAGGCTCTGCGGTTGGACCTATCGGTTGGATCAGGCCCTTCAAAGATAGCCTTTGCAAGGCATAAGTATAGGTAGTCCCTATATCTGTGAATACCCGATTTGGTGTATTCTTTTTGGATGAGGTGTCGAGCAGATTTACCTCATCGAAGATGCTGCGGGTTGCAGCTGCAGGTGTGGGCTTGTTTGTAGATGAACTAGCCCCTTGATAGCCTTTGGTAGAGGCCTTAGTCAGGCTCTCTAGTCTCAAGTCGTCCTCGATTCTCGTGCCCATTTCAGTAAGGACAGCAAAGTTTGGGATGATAGCATACCGGAGGTGGACCCGGTAGGATGGGAGGAGGTTTTTCACGAAAGCCTCCACTAGGGCCTTCTCGCCGGGCTTGTCAACCAGCTTCACACTCTCGGCCCTCCACCTTTGCAGATATTTTGTGAACCCTTCTTTGGGCTCTTAGGCCATTACTTTCAGAGTACGCATGGTAGTCTGGATTTCAGTGTTATCGGCATAGTTCCGGGCAAATTCGGTCGCCACGTCGTCCCAAGTTTTGTATTTCTTGGGGTCGAGCCTGTAAAACCAGGCCTTAGGGTGCTTCTCCAGGGAGGAAGGGAACAAATGCTTGAACATAGTTGACTTCACCCCTTTGACCGCCATAAAGTCCTTGAAAGCCCGGATGTGGTGGATCGGGTCTTCGGTACCCTCAAACATAGGAATTCCTATAAGGTTGAGGTTAGCAGGAAGCTCGTCATTCAAAGGTGAATAAGTACGAGCATTTTCTGTGTGGATCGAGTTGTTCGTCGATAAGTGGACTTGCTCTTCGAGCCTACGAACAACGCTGATTAGTTCAGCTATGGGCCCAGTGGGCTCAGATCCTTCAACTGGGGCCGTTTTTTCTACGGCACTTAGGCGAGTGGCTAACGTTGCTTGGTTATCCTGAATGGAGGTCAGTTGAGTCTCGATCTTGGCCAGAGCATTTTTCAATTCGTCCATCTTGCGTTGGTGTCTGGTTTCAGGTGGCCTGTCTGTAAGAACACCACCTAATCAGAAACTAGCCCGAAATCCCGGAATAGAAAGTACATCCCGAACAAGAATAGAAAGGGAAATGACTCGGAAAAGACACCTAGATGGGTGACTTGGGAAATGTGGGCCTTCCTTAGGATTCGGCGGGTGGGCCTAGTCCTGTTCGAAGGAAGGTTCACGTGAGACATCCCCAGACTTGTGGACTCGATTGTGTTGACGGGTCCTCCTTTGTAGGGGTTTGTCCCACGTAGGTGGGCCCTGCCTTAGTCTAATAAGGCGGACTGGGATAGGGAAGAAACTCCTGATGTAAGATCGACAGAGTTTCGACGCTAAAGACCTTGACAACTTAAGACACGACCCGACGCTGCTAAATACGGAAAGTCCTAAAGAGAAGGAGGTTTTGAAAATCGATTGTTTTTTAGAAAAGTCCGAGAAAACTCGGTTGAGGGCCCAATTTTCGAAAAAAAACGAAAAGGGTATTGGGCCACGGGTTTTGGAAGTTCGAAAACGTTTTTGAGTTTTGAATTGGGCAGCATACCTGCTAGAAAATAGGCTATTTTGAGTAAAATCATAAGTCCTAAATTCGGCATGCGTCTCGGGTTTTGAAATTGAATAGTTTGAAAAAAGATGCAATCTTTGAAAAAAGACGATTTTTGAAAACGACTCGGAAACCAAGTAGCACGTAGTCACACAAGCATTATAACGACGCCATGTATGCTCTATACTAAGTCTCGGTCAGTCTATAGGGGGTTTATACCAGTGTACATAGTCTAGACGTTGATCGGGACGAACTTCCTAAGTCGAGTTGATCTTAGAACATGCCGCGAAACCCACTCGAATCGACTATGGACACCTTTTGACATATCCATATTGGAGTACATTAATGGTATAGTGGGACGCCGGTCGCGAGTACCGGCCTGGGAAAATATGGGTTATGCATGAACCGTAAAACTAAAACGCGTATTGTATTCGTCAAACGATTTCTATTCGAGTCTCACTCTGAGGATGCCGATGGTAAGTCACGCATCAGCTAATCCCCAGCGGAGTCGCCAAATTATGGACATGACATAGGTCCACCCCGACGCGGCCACGCGCGGGTTTGGGTAGGCGAATGAATCTCCATATGAGAATGGATCAAATTGAAATTTAGGTCTATGTGGAGTCGCCACTGAATTTTGTGGTTATTCGGAACCATTCGAGCCCACTCTATGTCGTAGTGGGCCGTATACAAAATACGGCCGTTTCCGATGTCAGAGTTTATTGGGCTCGTCCCTTTGCATTTGATACCGATACCATTATCGGATATTGTGTATTGAATGACTCTCGTGCGCCAACGGTTTCGGGCATCCGGAAACCGAGGTTCTGAGTAAGAGGTGAGGGTACGTGTTGGAAAGCCCACAAAGGACACCCAACCCCGCCCGCACTTTAGCGGCCTCTACTAGGAATTCGAGTGACTTTCTAATACGCGCGTTAGTTGAACGGGAAAATGATATGCAAAGATTATTTTTCCTAAACATGTGAATGGAATTGAGAAAGGGTTTCTATGTCAATTTAATGCAACTAAAATTAACGTCAAAGTTGTATTTTAGCATGCGGGTCCATTTAGTGCGATAAAATAAACAAGAATTAAATTGACAAAAGAAGTAACAAACGCGTTAGTAACGATGTAACGATATTTAACGGTTTATGCAAATATGAGATGAGATGATGCAAATACGATGATTGACACGGTCTAGTCGTGTTACCGATATCAAAATAATCCTAAATACAACTAACTGATAGATAGTGATAAATAGGGTCGATTCCACAGGGAGGCAAATTGAATTTATAAGTCGGTCGATTAAAAGGTCCAATTCACAAAGTGCGATTTAATTTGTTTCAGACTGACAGACTACAGCAAACAATAAACTATGATGCTAAAAAAAAAACTAAAATGGAGACAGTAAACTAGTATGCAGAAGAAAATAATAAAATTAATAGAAGAAAGACACCAGAGTTACAGGATCATCATAAACCAAATTAAGCACAAATACAGTAATCAAACAATCGATTAATATGAACTAAAGGGTGTAGACACGGTCCTCTCGGATCACTAGTCGCCCTAGAATTTACCTAACGGGCTCTCGCATCTTATTAGGAAATTCCAACGATTACAACGAGTCTAATCCGTTCCAGGCTTTCGATCTTAGGTCGGGATTTACAGGATACAAACAATCAATTAAGGCCTATAATTAATTATTCGTCATTGAGATGTTGCAAGAGCGATAAAGTTCATAAAAACCGATTTATTTAACTACTGCATAAATACAAAAATTGATTTATAAGTCACCTATAACTCTAGTGAAAACGGATTTAGCTACTCATATTTACAGTGACAATTAGTATACTAATAATGATGACAAAAATGGGATCTGACATGATAACAATATGAATTGAGAACTATGAAAAAAATACAGAATTAACAGGATTACAAAACTACTAGAAAAGAGAGAAATAGGAATTAATAAAATTAAAAAAATAAAAAGGAACTAAACTGACGTTAAACTAATGAATTCTAAAAGGAGACAGAAAATAAAGTCTAATACTACTGGAAGAGGGAGATAGGGAAGAAAAGAAATTTACCCAATTTAAGAGACTGCAGAAAAGAAGAAGAAGAAGAATAAACCCAAAAATAATAATAATGAATAATTCCCAAAGTTCTTGAATTAATTACTGAAGGTTGATTACAGAAAGTTTCGAAATAAAAACTAATTGTGTTTTGATTACAGAGAGAACAAGGAAGAAGACGAAGCAGAAGAGTTATTAATGAAAAAGATGATCCAGATCATGAAATTCAAGCTGTATTTAAACTGCTTAACCCTCAATAAATGTCCTCCTTTTTCTGCTATCTTCAATCCCACTAACTAGGTAGTGGGAAGAACTGAAAAGCGTAATAGGGGGAGGAGTGGGTACGACACAACTGAATTAGCCTTGAGTGGTATCCCATCCCGTAGACTTGGATTTTAGGTTGGTAGACTTGAGATCCAAGTCTACAGACTTGTCTGCTGCACTTTCTCAGTCTATAGACTTGTTTCCCAGTCTATAGACTTGTGCTTTAGTCTACAGCTTCTTACTCCCTTTTTCTCAGTCTATGGCTCTTTTAACTGCTCGGTCTGGATTTTCTGCAAAACATCAAAAGAATACCCGAGTAGCACAAATGGGAGAAAATAGCGTAATCCGACTCCTAAAATAATAAAACGACACGGAAATGCGTGCTAAAATAGGTGAAAAATCAAATAGGAACGGTACGCATCAAATCTCCCCAAACCGAACCATTGCATGTCCTCAAGCAATCAAACACAAGACCTATGGGAACGGTATACAACTCAAAGCTATTTACACCAACTACACTCGCTACAAAAACTAACTCAAACTAGCGACACTTAGAAAATATGAACTGACTCAAGCAATGGCATAATCAAAAGAATAACAGTGAACCGTCAACCTTGCTAGGCTTGTTATTGTCGGACTCTCGCGGTTACACTCTACTCTCATGAAGGGGATGTGGAATATAAATGTGAGATAGAGAAAGAAAGACGCTCGCCTAATCTGCGACCTATAAACACATGCATGCAATCTAATGTGATGACAATCCCTACCATTCATTTGTGCATTCAAAATAATCAAGACTAAAACACATATCGAGGCAAATAATGGTGAAATGGGATATGTAAGTAATTGGTAAGAAGGGGTTATAAATTTGGGAATGTGGAGTTAATAGTCGAGCTAGACAATCCAAACTTCCAAATTACATAACCAAAATACCAACCACACAAACGATAAAATCAACGCCGATTAAGGACGTATTCTCCATATCATGCTTATTTCACCCAAATCGACTCCATAAGTATTATCACAATAAAGTATCGGAGTCCACAACTCAATCTTTTTTTTTTCACTTTTCTTTTATTCTCTTTCATTTTTTTTTTCTTTTTTTTTTTTTTTTTTGGAAACATGTATACACCAAACCGACTTATCTCAACAACACATCAATATCACCATGACTAGCTCGACTAGGGTAGGCAATTTAGGCTTGTGGTTAATTTTGTGGTGAAGGGATAATTCGATTTTTGGGTAAAAACGGAAACGGGAAAGGGAAATAAAAAGTGAGAAGGGAAAGCCTCAATACATGCTATAGTTACGACCCGAATGCACAAAGACTTAAGAGACTGACTTCACACTTATGCAATTTGATGTTACATGCGAAATAGGGAGAACTACTCTCATTCCTAAATAAACCGATCATGGATGTCATCGGTTTCATAAGGCTCTAAATCTCAGAATTTACCAACAATTTAAGCCAAGTTTATTCGTTCACTGAAATTACAATTAATTTATGCCATAACCCAAGACTCGATCAAGTAAACTAAAATGTCACTAAAATGAGATAGTAATTAAAACGAGTAAAGGATGGGCAAAAGCTATTTCATCATTGTTGTTTTTCCCGCTCGGACACCTAATATGACTCAAAAAATGAAAAAAAAATATGCTGAAATGCAGAAAATATGCAACTAATGCGAATTAGTTACCCTCCCCAAACCAAACAATCAATGTCCTCATTGTATATACAAATCAGACAACAGAAGAGGGGAAAAAGTAACTAAATAAGCATGACTAAGTGAGTGAGTGGGAGAGATACTACCAAATATGTCTGAGGTTCCCCAAACCGAACTCTAGTCATAGTCCCATTCCGGCTCAGGTGCTGACTCCATGACAACCTCGATTTCCGTGCCTATTTGCCTGGTGGCTTCTTCGTGTCCCATATCATCTGTAAAATTTGAAAACACTTCGAAACACGTGAAATCTGGACAAAAAGGAGAAAAGACTTTGTAAATTCAAAGTAGGTGAACCCAAACACTTAATCACGTGAAACCTGCCAATCACAATTGATCAGTTGAAGTGTTTCGAACTGCAGAAGGGAAACGTGATCAGTCGGCTGCTGAAAGTCGACGACGGGGAGGAGGTGGAGACACGGCAGGCGAGCGGTGATGGAGGTGGAGTGGAGGAAGGAACGGCGAAAACTGACGGTGGAGGAAGAACAGAACAGCGGACAGAGGGCAGAGTAGGTGGCCGACGGAGGTGTGGCTAGGGTTTGGTATTGAAATCAGGGTGAAGGGGGGAGGGATGAAGGGTTGGAGGGGGAGTCTGGTTAGGGAGAGCCGGGGTCGGGTGAGTAGACTGGAAATAGTCGGAGTTGCAGCAGAGGGTCGGAGAGTAGTGGAGCAGATGACGACAAAGTCCGGTGAGGGGTGGAGAAGAAGGCAGATAATGGAGATGAAGGGTGAAGTAGAGAAGACAGGGGGCGGTGGTTAGGGTTATGGTTTGGTGGTGGCGGGCGAAGAATTGGGTGTGGTTGGGGATGCGTTAGTATTCTAGTCTATAGACTGGGTAAATTTTGAATGATAGATAAGTCTAAAGACTGAGGTGGATAAGTCTATAGAATGAGTCAGTAGACTGGGGATTAGGACTATAGAATGAGTACGTGAGTCTAATAGATTGGGACGAGTCTATAGACTGGGGTCTTCAGTCTGGCATACTTCACTAGACTCGGTCTGGTATTGTGTAACTCAATAATCCCTGCACACCAACTTGAGATAAATATAAGTATCCTCGTTCTCACTCACTAAATGCAAATTATATTATTTATTTACAAAAATTGGAAAAAAATACGAAAACTAAAAATACCCGGGTTGCCTTCCGGCCAGCGCTGGTTTTTACGGTCCCGCACGACCGTGAATCGGTGACTGGATTAAGATTTGGGCTTTAGAAAAACCTCCTCGATGGCTCCAACACTGACACCTTCATGGTACAACTTCAATCGTTGCCCATTAACTTTGAAAACTTCTCCTGCTTCGGTTTTGATTTCGATGGCTCCACTCTTGCTTACGGAAGTGACGGTATAGGGACCGCTCCACCTTGATTTCAACTTCCCCGGCAACGGCGCCAAAATTGACACGGTCTAGTCGTGTTACCGATATCAAATATAATCCTAAATACAACTAACTGATAGATAGTGATAAATAGGGTCGATTCCACAGGGAGGCAAATTGAATTTATAAGTCGGTCGATTAAAAGGTCCAATTCACAAAGTGCGATTTAGTTTGTTTCAGACTGACAGACTACAGCAGACAATAAACTATGATGCTAAAAAAAACTAAAATTGAGACAGTAAACTAGTATGCAGAAGAAAATAATAAAATTAATAGAAGAAAGACACCAGAGTTATAGGATCATCATAAACCAAATTAAGCACAAATACAGTAATCAAACAATCGATTAATATGAACTAAAGGGTGTAGACACGGTCCTCTCGGATCACTAGTCGCCCTAGAATTTACCTAACGGGCTCTCGCATCTTATTAGGAAATTCCAACGATTACAACGAGTCTAATCCGTTCCAGGCTTTCAATCTTAGGTCGGGATTTACAGGATACAAACAATCAATTAAGGCCTATAATTAATTATTCGTCATTGAGATGTTGCAAGAGCGATAAAGTTCATAAAAACCAATTTATTTAACTACTGCATAAATACAAAAATTGATTTATAAGTCACCTATAACTCTAGTGAAAACGGATTTAGCTACTCATATTTACAGTGACAATTAGTATACTAATAATGATGACAAAAATGGGATCTGACATGATAACAGTATGAATTGAGAACTATGAAAAAAATACAGAATTAACAGGATTACAAAACTACTAGAAAAGAGAGAAATAGGAATTAATAAAATTTAAAAAAGAAAAAGGAACTAAACTGACGTTAAACTAATGAATTCTAAAAGGAGACAGAAAATAAAGTCTAATACTACTGGAAGAGGGAGATAGGGAAGAAGAGAAATTTACCCAATTTAAGAGACTGCATAAAAGAAGAAGAAGAAGAACAAACCCAAAAATAATAATAATGAATAATTCCCAATGTGCTTGAATTAATTACTGAAGGTTGATTACAGAAAGTTTCGAAATAAAAACTAATTGTGTTTTGATTACAGAGAGAACAAGGAAGAAGACGAAGCAGAAGAGTTATGAATGAAAAAGATGATCCAGATCATGAAATTCAAGCTGTATTTAAACTGCTTAACCCTCAATAAATGTCCTCCTTTTTCTGCTATCTTCAATCCCACTAACTAGGTAGTGGGAAGAACTGAAGAGCGTAATAGGGGGAGGAGTGGTACGACACAACTGAATTAGCCTTGAGTGGTATCCCATCCCGTAGACTTGGATTTTAGGTTGGTAGACTTGAGATCCAAGTCTACAGACTTGTCTGCTGCACTTTCTCAGTCTATAGACTTGTTTCCCAGTCTATAGACTTGTGCTTTAGTCTACAGCTTCTTACTCCCTTCTTCTCAGTCTATGGCTCTTTTAACTGCTCGGTCTGGATTTTCTGCAAAACATCAAAAGAATACCCGAGTAGCACAAATGGGAGAAAATAGCGTAATCCGACTCCTAAAATAATAAAACGACACGGAAATGCGTGCCAAAATAGGTGAAAAATCAAATAGGAATGGCACGCATCAATGATGTATGGTTTTGAAAAAAAAAACCTTTCACGTGATTGATTATACACATGTTGACTTTAGTCATGAAAAGATGTGAACGAGGCTCGAATAACTTGTAGGACTCGCGGTTTGACGTGATAAAGGGGCCACTCGACCGAGTCATTGAGGGGCTCGAACGAGTGGACCTTTGAAAAAGGGTTCTGTCCGGATTTCGTGACCCTACTTGACCGAGTTACTGACCAACTCGGCCGAGTACGTTGCCACTCGATCGAGTCATTGCGAGACTCGACCGAGTGAAGGTCGGAAAACGTATTCTGCTCGGTTTTTGGTGATGTCACTCGATCGAGTGGCCTATTGCACTCGGTCGAGTGGCACCTGTACGAACTAGGTTCGTTTGCAATTTTATTATTGATTTTGAAATTTCTTTTGATTTTTGATAATTCGACGATTTTACCGAATTTAGCATAAATATGGTATGATTTATACTCGATTCGGGTTTTATATGAATCATTGATTTTGACGAATCGAATATAAATATTGCGGGGTTTATATTCGATTCTGATTTTGAATACTCATTGTATCCCATATTCGATTATTGAATCGATATGGAATACTTAGAGTGAAAATAGAAAAGAAATAAATTAATTTTAGTCGTATTAAATTAACTATCGCGATACGAGTAAATCGCGTTAATTAATTTAATGTGACTAGATCGCTAGATCCGACATCCAATTGTGGAATTGGTATTGAATCTAATGGATCGGCACTTTGCTTAAATTAGAGGACTTGATTCCCTCGGCTTCTCCGACATCGAAATAAATCCCTAAAGATTGTGATGTCGGATCTGCGTTAACGGGTTTCGACCCTTATTAAAATACGATGGTTGTTTTGAAAATCGATTGCGAATATGCGACTTGAATAACGATGCAAAAAAATAAACAAATTATTGTTTAGGTTAACTTGTTTCAATAATCAAATGATCGGGGTGATGGGATAAGCGACCGTCAACGCTGTGTGCAGTAAACTTGTATGTTCGGTTTTCCTTATCCCACCATCACTCACATTCGACACAAATCGACAAGTATTTTAATGCCTTATACTAGTTATTATCGATATTATGATGCAATAAAGAAAATAACAAAAAAGCGAAAAAAGACGTGAAGAAAAAGGAAAGACGACGAGAGGAAGAGAAGAAGGAAAGAAAACGGGTTTTGGGCACCCTCAACCTACATGTTCTTGTCTCGGAATAAGGCTCGTAGTAGTGGCTTTAACACGGGAGCTTCGAGGTTTTATGGAGGTTGAGTTATGGTGGTTAAGGTTCGATTCCTAAAACTAGGTTTAGGGTTTGCTAGTATAGAATTGCTTAGTGTAGAATTAGGGTTGAGATTAGGGTTGTAAGGATGCCAAAAAGTTTGATTAGGGTTGGGTATGGTTTGAAAAAGATGTGTAAAAGTTGTTTATTGTGTGTTGCATGTTGTTGCTTATATAGGCAAAGCTAGCGCACCCGGTTAGGGTTTCTCGACCGAGTAGGCAGCTAACTCGGTCGAGTGGCCCGTTACGCCTGCAGTCGGGCTTGAAACAGGCCCACTCAATCGAGTGGGTAGGTCACTCGATCGAGTGGCCCAGCTGGGTCACGCGGGTCAGTCTTTTGGACCTTGACTTTGGATGTTTGATGGGTTTTGTGTTTGACTTGGACTTTTGATGATGTGAGGGGTTGTGTTGTGTGTCTCGGAAACGACTTTGACCGGGGTTGACCCAATCGCTAAAAGTCGGTTTTAATTCCGGTGTCAGTTTTGGCCCAAATTAGCCTTATTTGATTGGAAACGGCCCACTGGACCTGGATTTGAGGTTGATTTTGTGAGATTTGTACTCCGTAAGTGCGTTAGCCAGCAACTAATGGATTTGAGCCCGTATCCGAGCGCGTAGAAACACGTTAGCGTCCGATCATCATCGGCTGTTTTTTGGAAACTGCCATAGACACCTGGCAGTCGAAATGCGGGTGTCTACGGAATGTGGAGGTAATAGTCGAGCTAGACAATCCAAACTTCCAAATTACATTACCAACATACCAAATCACACAAAAGATAAAAAAATCAACGCCAATGAAGGACGCATTTTCCATATCAATCTTATTTCACCCATATCGACTCCATAATATTATCACAATAAAGTATCGGAGTCCACATCACGATCTTTTTCCACTTTTCCTTTATTCTTTTTGCTTTATTTTTTTTCTTTCCTTTTTTTTTCTTTTTTTTGAAACATATATACATAAACAGAAACATATATACACCAAACCGACTTTTCTCAACAAAACATCAATATCACCCTGACTAGCTCGACTAGGATAGACAATTTAGGCTTGTGGTTAATTTTGTGGTGAAGGGATAATTCGATTTTTGAGTGAAAACGAAAACGGGAAAGGGAAATAAAAAGGGAAAAAGGAAAGCCTCAATACATGCTATAGTTACGACCCGAATGCACAAAGGCTTAAGAGACGGACTTCAAACTTACGCAAATTGATGTTACATGCGAAATAAGGAGAACTACTCTCATTCCTAAATAAACCGATCATGGATGTCATCGGTTTCATATGGCTCTAATCCTCAGAATTTAAGTAGTTTGCCGACAATTTAAGCCAAGTTTATTCGTTCACTGAAATAACAATCGAGATATGCCATAACCTAAGACTCGATCAAGTAGACTAAGATATCACTAAATTGAGATAGTAAATGAAACAAGTAAAGATGGGCAAAAGCGGTTTCATCATTGTTGCTTAACCCGCTCCGACACCTAATATGACTAAAAAAATGAAAAAAAAATGCATGCTGAAATGCAGAAAATATGCAACTAATGCAAATTAGTTACCCTCCCCAAACCAAACAATACAATGTCCTCATTGTATCAAACACAAATCGGGACAAAAAGGAGAAGAAGAAATAACTAAAAAGCATAACTAAGTGAGTGAGTGGGAGAGATACTACCAATTATGTCCGAGGTTCCCCAAATGGAACTCTAGACACGGTCCAATTCCGACTCTGGTGCTGACTTCATGCCCACCTCGATTTCCGTGCTAGTTTGCTCCGACTCTAATGTTGTCCTGATTTCAGCCTCAGTTTCCGTGTGTACATGCTGTCTTGACTCTGAAGTTCCTTCCTCCGTTCGCGCGCGTTTTCGAGGTGGATCTACGTTTTCCATAGTGTCTGCAAAACAGAAAACAACAACAAAATACGTAGAAACACGCAGAGACTGAAAATGCAGTACAAAATAATCGAGAAGAACAACAATTAATTGGAAAAAAATCAGTGAATAAACAGCTAATAATCAGCAAAGAAAATCAGCTAATAAAGAGACTTCAGGAAGACTATCGACTGATTTAAGAAGAATTTCAAACATAGTGTAAGTCAATTCATCAGGATAGTCAACCTCGAAACTCAATAACTCAAACAGCGACTACAATAACTGACAAAGATCGACTACCGACAATAACTGACGAGGATTCGACAATAATAATTGGACAATAGTGCGAAGTCAGGCGAGAAGTGTGAATGAAAACGAGTCTAGGGTTTGACAATGACAAACAGCAGAGCGTGACTTCAGACAATGAACAACGACAGAACGGAGGGTGGCGGAGAGATGCACGGCGGTGGAGAGGAGTGGCAGCCAGGCAGCAGGAGTGGCGGAGAGCAGTAGGGAACGGCCGGCGAAGGAGAGTCAACGGCAGAGGGAAACGAGTGAGCAGAGTAGGTGGTGGGGGTACTAGAGGCGAAGCAGAAGCGAAAGGACCAGACTGAGGGGGAGGTGAGTAGACTGGGAATTAGGTCTAAAGAATGGGTAGATGGGGTTGAGTGAGTCTAAAGACTGGGTCTGTAGATGAGTCTAAAGAATGGGGTTAAGTCTAAAGACTGAGTCTGTAGACTGGGGCGTTCAGTCTAAAGAATGAGTAGATGGGGTTGAGTGAGTCTAAAGACTGAGTCTGTAGACTAGGTTGTTCAGTCTGGTATACTTCACTAGACTCAGTAATCCCTGCACACAACTTGAAATATAAGTATCCTCGTCCTCATTCAATAAATGCAAACGACATTATTTACTTACAAAAACTAGAAAAAATACTAAAAACAAAAATACCCGGGTTGCCTCCCGGCCAGCGCTGGTTTTTACGGTCCCGCACGACCTTGATTCGGCCACTTCATCATTTTATTTTCAAAAACGAATCAACGCCCTCAGTAGCATGTCACATTCCCGAGCACAAGAAATATGAATGCAAATATACGCATGTGATAAGATGTTAGTAGCAAAAGTATGAAATGCGGAACAAGCCATCTTATCACGGGGTGAACAATCGATTTTCTCCTGAAACACTGAACTAATCTCCTCGTCAACAAGACATGGAGAATCAAATTTAAAATCAGAAAATAAAGTGTCAGTGTTCATAGGATAATGGTCAGTAATTAACGGCAGTGGGGTCGATAAACATGGAGGAGGAAAAAGAAGTGGAACGAGGGAATGAAGGACAAAACCTTACAAGGAGAGGAGATAACGGGCAAAGAAACCGATGGCTCCTCTACAATGTCGTTCTCGTACTCGTCCCATCGAACCTCAATACTTTCCTCGAACGTGTCATTGTCGTATTGGTCCCACTTGACCTCAAGTTTCGGATCAAAAGGTTCTTCACGAACCTCATCATGTAGATTCTCGCAGAATGGAGCCGTGACAAGAATCATGTCATAGCTTTCGTCACAACCTGTTTCACAATCAAAACAAGGATTCTCAAATATATTCACATCACTAGTCTCACCAACGGGTTCACCACTAGGCAAATAATGTGAAAAACCGGGTTTCACACTTTCTTCAGCTAGCTAGTCGAAGTAATCTACTACCTCTTTGTAGGACTTGCTTTCGAAATCCTTACACGTAGAATATACATAGGCCTTAGTAGACTCCGTCATGCCCTTCAGGATGGTAAGAACAAGTGTTTCATTAGTGAAATATTTTCTTTTCAGAGAGCCAAGCCAACTGCGAAACCGTTGTATGTAAGCTCCAAAAGTCTCATCGGACTCATGCGAAAAATCTACAACAATTCTCATGGAAACAGTGAGATCGGTCTCAAGGAACAGATATTCCCCGAGACAAGAGATAAATTAATTAACTAACAAATAAAAGTACGTTGCCTCCCCGGCAACGGCGCCAAAATTGATACGGGTTAGTCGCGTCACCGATATCAAAATAATCCTAGATTACTACTAACAAATAGCTAGTGGCAAGTAGGGTCGATTCCACAGGGAGGCAGGATGAAAATTATATGCTAGTCAATTAATCTAACGGGTCACGATTTATAACGATTGGGTGAATTGACAGTATTCTAAAATTACAGAAATTATTAAAAAGATAAAATTATGAATTAGAAAAATCACCAGAGTTGTCGGATCAATACGATTAAAACAAGTAAACATGCGATTTCCAAATAATCAATTAACATGAGTTAAAGAATATCGACATGGTCCTCTCGGATCACTAGTCATCCTAAAAGTCACCTAACGGGCTCTCGCTACGTATTAGGGAATTCTATCGATTACAACGAGTCTATTCCGTTCCCGGGCTCTCGCTACTTAGGTCAGGATTTACGAGATACAAGCAATCAATTACGGCCTATAATTAATTACTCGTCGCTATAATGTTGCAAGAGCGATTTAACTCGTACATGTCGATTATTTAGTTATCACATAAATACCGTTCAATTCGTAATTCACCTAAACTCTAGTGACAGAAATATTAGCTAAGCATATTTACGATGATAATAATACTGACAAATTGAATCATGATGAAATAACAGGATGAATGAAAATAAGGAGAAAATAAAGAAGCATAATGATGAGAAGTTACAGGAAACATGTAATATGAGAAAAAGAAAAAGAAATAACAGTAAACAGGAAGGAGGAGGAGATTAGGGAAGAGGAAGAAAGTACCGGATTGGAATAAATAAAAGAACAGTGACGGGGAATTAGAATAAAGATAACCAGATCGAGAATATGAACACCGGAATTCTAAAAAAGATGAAATAGAAATAAACTTGATAAAAGAAAAATTAATTATTTACAATGAATTTAAACTAAACTAATTACTGGATGATTGAATGAGAAAAAGATAAAGGATCAAGATGAAAAAATTACTGAGGAAAAAGATAGATTAGATCCTAGAATTACAGTTCCATTTATACTACTTAAGTCCTCCATAACTGCTCCTTAATTCCCTACTTTAAGTGCTATCTTCAATCCCATTAACTAGGAAGAACTGAAGTAGTGGGAAGAACTGAAGATGCGTAAGAGGAGGAATCATAGGTAGCTTTAAAAATATCTGCCCTGACTTGGTGGCAGTATCCTATTCTTCAGACTTGGATTTTATGCTGGTAGACTTGAGATCCAAGTCTGCAGACTGAGTTATTCAGTCTAGGTCTCCAATTCTTGCGCAGTCTATGGACTTCTCTTCAGTCTACAGACTTGTCTGTTTGCTTTGCAAGTTTGCATGCACTTTCTTAGTCTATAGACTTGTTTCTTAGTCTATAGACTTGTGTCGTAGTCTACAACTTTCTTACTTCCTTCTTCTCAGTCTACAGACTCAGTCTAGTCTATAGACTTCCTTCCTTATTCTTAGTCTACAACGAATCGATTTTAGAGCTTTAACGATTTTTGATGTAATTTTTAGCTCTTTTAACTACATGGTCTCGATTATCTGCAGAACAACAAAAGAATACTCGAGTAGCACATATGGGAGAAAATAACGTAATCCGACTCCTAAAAATAATAAAACGACACGGAAATGCGTGCCAAAATAGGTGAAAATTTGAATAGGAATGACACGCATCAGAATCGTAGGTTCGAATCGCGATTCTGACAACAATGGCTAAGAGTATTAAGAATTGAAACTTAAAATGTGCAGAATTGCAACTTAGCAATGAAGAGTTGCGACAATATGCTTTAGCTGAGATCGAAGCATTACTTAAAGGCAACGAGAGTACGCTACTACAAAAAGTGTCAAAGAGACCGGTTAAAAATGGCATAAGAAACCGGTTAACAACCGGTCTCCATCTCACCGGTGTGTTAAGTCTAAGAAACCGGTTGAATAATGCGGTCTCATTGGTGAAGTTAAGAGACTTAATATTGCCTAGAAACGGTCTCTTTGCTCTATTACTTAAAAGATCGGAGGTTAGTTATAACCGGTCTCTTTGAGATGTCTAAGAGACCAGTTTTACAAGAAAAATGGTCTCTTTGAGGAGAGCTAGGAGACCAGCATTAAAAAAAAGTGGTCTCTTTGAGTTATATTAAAGACCGGTTTGCAAAGGAACCGGTCTCTTACAATAATTAGTCTCAGTCACATAAGCACACTATCGACACGTTTATTATTCAATAATTCCGAGATAATTTATATCATATATAAACGTGCGAACAATAGTATACCATCGTATATATTTAAAAAAAGTACACGATAGTAATAATAAAAAACCATTTTCATATATATGAAATTTAAACTACAAATGTGCATGCTAATGCTAATATAATCGGTGTTTTTAAAAGATAGACAAATGTGCGGAAAAAAAACGTCGAGTTCCGGCCTGCGATGCTATTGGGTTTTGCAGGAACAATGGACTTTTCAGTTTTGGTAGAGGTGGGTGTAGTAGAATGACAAATTGTTGTGGTTATAAGAAGAGCAACATAGTGACCAGAGTTCATCTTCATCACTTCTTTTGCAATTATAGGACAATACATGCTGTCAACCTTACCATTTGGGTGTTGGATTACTAGTGAAGCTGCATCTATGGCTTGACAGTTTCCCATCTTTCCTGTATTTTTTTGTGCAGGATGCGGTTTACAGTTTACTACTATAAGAAGGAAATTGATGCACTAGAATGCAACTGAAACAAGGCAAATTAAGGTGAGGTAAGGTGTTTTAAGTTACTAGAACACAGTTGTGTAGGAACTCATTTTCTATCTGTAAATGCATGCCTAGTTGGTTCCTTTTGATGACATTACATACCTGCCCTTGTGTTATTTATTTATAATTTTATTTATTTGAGGTTATGATATTTTTCTTTTTCTGTTTTTTCAGTATTCATCTGAAATACTCGTATAATATACGTACCTTTGTAAACGATATCCAAGCTCCAAAGGAAATATTTGATCTTCCTCCCCCATACTATCATCGTCGGCTGAAATATACACACGGTCCATTCATGAGAATCACTAAGTTACGATATACCAACTTCGTGTGAAAATCAAACCGGACTATATATGCGGGCTAGATAGAAAATCATACTCGTACTTGCCATCGAGATTGACATGAGTATATATTTTGGTTGAAATGAGACGGGCTTAAAAACATACACACCTGAGAGATTTTAGGTAATTTTAATTCTTCTCGATCCTTCAAAATTTGTTCAATCAACTCTTTCTTTTCTTTCACATACCTTTTACACATCACCTGCAAAATTGGACCCCAACTCAAACATAAACCAACATTAATTATATAGTGTTTTAGGGTCGTGTCATTGTTCGCAGGCTCTACAGAATATGTATAATAAGAATGTGGAGGATGCAGTGACGCACATTGATGAAATTAAAACCCAATTGGGAATTCCTTTAGGAGGTCGAACAAATGAGATTCGCATCAACTCCCGTAACTTATCAGGAGTTCGAGGCATTAAGATTTTGCAGGCTTCTTCCAAATCTCGAACCTTAAACAGACCCTCCTTCATGTCCTTCTCTTCCAGGCACACCCGGGTGCAACACAATACCGCTTTCTCCACCACCTCCGGAAATTGAGTCGCAAGACTATCATTGCTAATCTAATTCACAAATCGAACTCCATATCATATCAACAATCCAATTCACAAGAGTATAATATCATATCAACAATCTAATTCACAATTCACGCAACAATTCAGGCAGAAATAAAATTGGAAGAAAAAAAAAACCTGAAACTTGGTGATCGAACTTTGAAGAAAACGGTGATCGAGTTGGTTTGCTGCAAAATTTAGGTGAACGAAATCTGAGTGGAACGAAATAGGGATTAGGGTATGAACTAATTTAGGTGAATTAACTTAGGGATTAGGGGAGGATGAACAAAACGTGCCTGCTGCAGGTGTGCGTGGGAATGAAATTGCGGGAGTGGCAGGCCGGTTTTAGCGGGGAAATGGTTTGTAGTTAAAGAGACCGGTTATTTGTAATTAAGGTTTCTTAATCTATGAAACCAGTTACATGAGTGGACTGGTGTGCTAAACATAACTTTAAGAAGCCGTGTACATTAGATATATGGTCTCTTAAATTAAGAGGCCGGTTAGGTTGTCCAACCGGTGTATTATCATTGATTTTAAGAGACTGGTCACGAAAAATAAATGGTTTCTTTTTATTAAGAGATCGGTTAGACAATCTAACCGGTGTGTTAGGGGTGGTCTCTTAGGGCATTTTTGTAGTGGACTTCTTCGGTTTGAAAATATGTCATGCCTACATTACTCATTCATATCATTAAATGTTAATCAAATATTAGATGAGTTGTCATATGACAAAGATGCTCTACGGGAGGAGTACGTAACACTTATGACGTCCTTGATGGATGAGCAACGACCTGTTTATAATGAGATAATGGATGCAATGAAAACTGAGGGGAGGAGGGGTATTATTTTTTGTATGGATCGATAAGGTGCTACTGGTAAAGTGGTAAGACTTTCATATGGAGAACGTTATACGCGGCCATAAGAAGCGAAGGAGAGATTGTCCTTCCTGTCGCTTCAAGTGGCATAGCAGCCATCCTACTTCCAAAAGGAAGAACAACACATTCAAGATTTGGAATACCTATCAATGCATCTGAACACTCTACATGTCTGGGCATAAAACTGGGTACTGATTTAAGTGAATTGTTAATAAAGACGAAACTAATAATTTTGGAGGAAGCACCAAGCAATGGTCGACAAAAATTGTTTTGAAGCACTTGATAGGAATTTAAAAGATGTTATGCAGTTCTGTGTTGACCGTGACCCGGATAAGCCATTTGGTGGCAAAGTTGTCGTGTTCGGTGGGGACTTCCGGCAGATTCTGCCTGTTGTCCCAAAAGAAAGTAGGCAAAATATTGTTTACTCCTCGATTGGCTCTTCATATTTATGGTTTTCTTACAAGGTAAATAATTACTCTCTCCGTATCTATATGTTCGTCCACTTTATTTAATATATGACTGGAGTATTATATTGAAAGTGGACGAACATATAAATACGGAGGGATTATTTTATAGTGTTTTTTCAGATGGACAATTTTATACCCTAAGTTATAGTTTAAAATGCATTGGAATGAAAAAAAAACAATTTATTAAAATGGGAATAGTGACAAAGTTTTACAAAGAACGCCTCTTTATTTGCCTAAGATTAAAGTACAATGTTTTACAAGGATTTTATTAACAAAATCTCACATTGACCTTTATTAACTAAAACATTAAACAAAGTTTATTAATCGGTCAATGATTTCAAGATAATAGGAGCTCCAAATTGAGGTTGAAGGGTTGCTAGGGGAGCAGGTGCATGAGCATAAGACGGTGAAACCTCAAAAGAGAAATGCTGTAAAATTAGGGCTAAGACCATTCTTGCTTCGGTCATTGCAAAATTTGACCCAATGCAGATCCTAGGACCCCATCCGAAGGAGAAAAATGACATGTTTCCATTCGTTGTTGCCTTCGAGATACCCTGGCTGAACCTATCCGGTTTGAACTCTATCGCTTCTGAACCCCATATGGTTTCGTCATGATGAACATGGAGCGTCGGCAGGTGGACTAAAACCCCTGCTGGTAAAAATATGTCTCCGATTTTGATGTCGTTGGTTACGCTTCGGTTTAGCTCTGTTGCTGGTGGATATAACCTCAACACTTCTTGTAATATCATGTTTACCTATTAACACAAGTTGAAATCGGGTTGGGTTAATTTTGTCAAGTTCGATTTTGAGTTGAATCATTTTCGTTAGTGTGGGATCATGTGTCAATATACATACCGTTTTGAGTTGGTTTACTCCGTGAAAATCGGGAGTTTTTTGACCAAACGCGTTCAAGACCTCGTCTCGAGCTCGTTGTTGCCAGTCTTGATGCTTACCCAAGAGAATCATAGTCCATGTAAGCAAAGTTGAAACAGTCTCCTGCCCTGCTATATAGAAGATCTTGCACTCATCAATCACTTCCTTGAGACTAATACCATTACCATTTCCATTATTTAAATGTGACTCTAGTAGTACACCCAAGAGATCATCCTTAGGCTTTGCTCCTGCTTTTATTGCGTTCGCCCTCTTCTTTATTATCTCCTTTAGCAATAACTTGATTTCCCTATCAAGTTGCATGATCCTTCTATTCACCTTTGTTGGCACATACCTACATACAATAAGACCCAAGCCACGATATAAGTACCAATTTTCACGACTTTTATCAACAGTATCAGAGTCCAACGTGACCAAAGGTCGCGTGCTCGAATCCGAATGACCTCTAAAAGTCTTAAAGTGAAATTTTAGCACACGGTACTAACCTCCATCCAGGGATATAAATATTATTAATAATAGGGACGGCCACTTTAAGTTGCTCGGTAAGAAGTTGGAAAATCGTCCCTCCCTCTTTGTAGCTGCTTCCAAACGCCGCTCGAGAAATAACATCTGCTGATAACTTGTGGAAATATGACCATGCATCTATCTCGCATGAACCATTCTTCGAAACCATTTCCTCCCATTCATTGATCATCTCACTAGAGCTCGCACTAAAGGCGGGTAGCATGAACTGCATTACATGTAGCAACAAAACATTTTAGTGTTTTAAACACAAAAAGTTATACAAGACGTACAGATGTACTATAATTCAAAAGATTCCGTGAAGAAATTTTTCTAAATCCGACGGGTAGGGTGGAAAATAACCTTTAATTTCTCCATGTGAAAAGCTGGATTAAGTAGCTTCCGATGTCTGGCCCACACATCACCTTCAAGTTGAACTAAACCAGTGGCTACTACCTGTAAGATTGGATTTATTTGTGGCTTCTGAAATTCGTTTATTTTCATGAACACTTCTCTCATTAATTCCGGTTCTGAAATGTTCACCATTGGTATTGGTCCATTCCACGTGAAACTTCTTTTCCCTGCATTAATATTATTGTTATACACTAAACCGCTAAATATAAAGTGAAATCAGGTTAAAGTACAAAATCGAATATACACTCGAATATAGACACATTAAATTATCAAACATGATGTTAGAGTACAAAATCATTCATGTGCCTCAAATCATTACTATAAAATGTTTTCTTTGGGTTGTAGTATGATGACCAAAGGTAGTTTATTCGACTTTAATCATCTCTTAGTGAAGTGTTGAATCCATACATCATACTCAAAGGACATTCGTCTGTTTTCTATTATATTCATTGTGAGAAGTCCTTTAATCAAACACAATCAAATGAACAAGACGGAGGGAGATTCTTCTTGTGTCTTCAACTATCACATTAAGATTCTGGTTGAATTGGTTAAATAATATACACATATATGATGACGCAAAGTAAGTGGTGTTAGTTGTGCCTAAGTATGGTAAATATGAGTTAATATTTCAATTTCATGTGATAATATTATAATGATTCTTGCTTTAATCAATATATATATATATATATATATATATATATATATATATATATATATATATATATATATATATAAACATGCAAATGCATGTAGTTGTGTAGGTACGTACCATAATTTTTGATTGTTTGGTGATAGAAAGGTTGACTACGAGAAAGATGATCATTGGAGAAAAGAGTCATAGGTTTAGACCTAGCTTCCATAGTCACCCGAGCTTTCTCTTTGGAATCTCCATACAAGAATGTGTATGAGTTTCCTTCAAATCCTTGCTCCCTAAGAATCCTCTCTAATCTCTTTGGATTCAACCATACCCATTTTAACACACTCCATCCCAATGTCACCACCACAACACAAACTAACGATATTGCTATCGACATTACTTCCATCTTTATCCTTATCCTTATTCTTATGATTACAGATCAAGTATATATAAATTAGATAATACGAGTATTATATTGTGAGGAAAAGAATTAGTTGATGAGTGAAGGTAAGTGTATACATATGTAGAATGAAATTAAAGGAGGTGCATTATGCATGTATTTATATCACAAGACGATGACAGTTTTTAGTGGGTGACGTGCATGGCAATTAATATACTCCAATATTATCCTATATGTTGTTTCTTGAATTTTATTTCAACCATTTATAACTTGTGTGGCAAGTAAATTTTTTATGTTAGTGTAATAAGTTGAATTATGTGGCTTTCAGAAACTATACTCCCTTGACCCATCTGTCCCGATCATTTCTTTCGTATCTAGGATGTAACTTCGCTCAAGTCATGAGGTTATATATTTATGATAATCAAAATTTCATGCAAGCATTATACTCCGTATTCTACGACTCTTCATGGTTCAACTTAAACATGTGAATTAAAGTTCTTTTGACGGTATCACGTATATAGATGATCCAATTTTGTAAAAAATAATTCATTTACTATTAATAAATTAGTTACTTCGTATCATTTTATATAAAGTGATCATTTTCACGATGATAATTATTTGATCAATCTGTGGTAAAAGAATTAATCGTGTATTTGAATAATCACGGTGACAATTTTATATAGTCATTTTAGTAAATGAATAATTTTATATTTGACCGTACCAATCCATGAATTTTGACCAAAAAAATACTTTGAAAATTTAGGTCAAACATGTCCATGCATAATTCTTTTAGTTTGGGTACGGACATGTGAGTAAGCCCGTTTTTTTTTATTGAATTAGGCTTAATTGAACTCAAAAGAATTAGCCGAATTAAATTGAATTGAAATGGACTAAAATGAATTAAAAGTGAACGGAAAAAAAGTTGAAAAAAACATATCAGAGTCTTAGTGTGTCCGGGGTCCTTTTAATTTATAAGTTTTGTACTAAAAAAATATTAATTGTCTATACCCCTTTACAGTGAGTTTGTGTATCGATTCTTTATAAACTTTGGTACCGCGATTAACATAATGGTCCTTTATGCTATGGATCGAAAACAATATGATTATTCGGTACTTTTAGTAGTTATCGTTATTTTTAGTTAGTTCTTTTATTTTTAGTGCATTTAGTTAGTTCTTTGTAATTTGTAAATATGTAAAATACATCTTATGTTTGTACAATTCTATTTAAAATGACGGGTTTGAATCTTAAGATGGATGCGGGGTTGAATCCAAGTTGGTTTTATCAAGTACAGAGTAACCATTTAATTGACTGTGTGACATATATAGTGACATACGTGAGGGCTGTACACCATCTAAAGGACTATGCAAACTCTTGTATACCACAATGATAGTAGTAAATACTGAGTACGAATTGAAGTATTATTTTTAGTTGAAAATTCTTAAAATATTTCGTGGCCTCCACGCCAATTTTACAAGAACAAATGAAAATAGAATTCTCCTAATAAGAAAACACTTTGCCCTCCTTAGGAGACTGTTAAATGGAGAAAAAGATTGTAGATTTGTAGGGCACACTTTACGTGACATTTGTAGATGCATGCATTTTGTTCATAATGGTCAACAAATCCTTGAAACAAAAAGTCGAGCTCTAAGTGTTTTTATGTTTGTGACTACCAAGTGCAAACATAAACTGTCATCTTTGAGTCATATATCACAAGATGACTGTTTTTCCAGGAAGAATCATTCGAAAATGATAGAGTAATAATTAAGGTCATGTTGGGTTTGTTGATGATGACAATACCTATTTAATATGTGTTCTAGTTTAATCTTATAGGTTAATTGTCATTAGTGCGATAATTATCAAATATGTTAACCCAAGAATGATGATATCAAGACAAGCCAAAGCTACATAAGATAAAGTTCAAGAACTTCAAGTGAAGAGAATATAATTGAGTCTAAGTCCATAGTCACTAAGAATGGCAAAGTGTGTGTTTTTCAGTACAGCAGTATGTAATAATCGGACTGATTGTTACATCGTTCGACATCTCTTAATGGTTCAAAAAGATTTTGATTTCAAAAGTTAAACCTTCAGAAAAATATTTTTACAAATTTAAATTGACTTTGAAAAAAAATCTAATTTCTTTAAGAAAAAGGGATGGTTTGGTTTCTTGTAAAACAATGCATCACTTCTCAAAGGTTTTCCAAAAAATGGTTCTTCACTTTTGAAAGTGAACTTGAATAGTTTCTTCTTTCAAGTATACCTTTCATGTAAACACCTTCTCTTCATTTTTTGTAAGCCTTGAGCATGCTTCCCTTTCTTATTGAAAAAACTTTCCTTTTAAACATAGTCAAAGGTTTCCTTTTAATCTTTGGATTTTTCAATAAGGCGCATTCTTTTACCCATTTCAACACTTACTATAAAAGAAACTCATTTGCCTCATTTATTTCTCAAGACTCTCAAACTAAAACTTCATTTATTGCATTTTGTTTTCAAAGATTTTTATCTTAAAAGCAGTTCGCAAAGTATTTTCGAAAGAGAAAGTCTTCAGTAATTTCAAAGTCACAGTCGAACACACTGTCACAGAATCACACACACGCTTGTCTAACTTGATTTTCAATTGTAATCTTTGTAAATTTCTAAGTTATTAAGAGTCGTAGCCGGAGTAGGCTATTGGTGAGTAGGCTGTTCCTTCTCCTCCTCCTCCTCCTCCTCATCCATTCCTCTCCGTCTTCCCAGCCGCCATCCTGGCCCTTGCCGCCTCCCTCTCTGTCGAGGAGAAACAACTTCTTGCGTACCTACTCTCTTGCTCCGACTTCCACCACCCTTGTAAATCCTCCTCCTCCTCCTCTAGTCCTCACAATAAACACCTCACCACAGACAACACACATACACATACACATACACATACACATACACATGGGAGTTGGTGGTTTAGTTGTTATTGTTTCAGCTGCTACACGAGGTACTGGTCACGCTGGGATTCATCACCTAATCGGCAACTCATTCATGAGATCCTCGAGGCTTTCGAAGATCATTTAATGGAAGGAAAGATGAAGATGAAGATGAAGAAGAAGAAGAAGAAGAAGAAAAAGAAGAGGAAAGATGTTAGTAATAATAAGAACAAGGGTTTAGAGGATGGTAAGAAGAAGTGTTATGATGAAGGGGAGGGGGAAGGGGAAGGAGAGGTTGGTGATGAAGCAGCATCAGCAGGGGAGAAAGAGGGGGGATCTGCTGTGAGGAAAATGATGAGTTATGTTTGGGAAACTCTTTGGGGTTGAATAATAATAATCTCCTGCTGCTGCTAGTAGTACGTGTCCGTCGTACTGTATGTATGTATGTATGTATAAGTAAGGTTGTTAAATGAATGAGGTAGGGAGATATACATAGTGGAGTAATTCTCAAGTCCCAACAACAAATATCCATATACTACCATATATATATATATATATATATATATATATATATATATACATTAGTGTTATGCCCGTGAAAAATTTCACGGGTTGTGGTTCTTTAATTGATGTTTCCAAATGAAATAAGGCGAGATTGATCTTCAATTATGCGAAAAAATGTGATCATGCATACGCGTGTTAATAGTATGATACCCGTGAAAAATTTCAATAATGAAGGAAAGCAAGATTGGTCTTCAATTATGCGAAAAAATGTGATCATCCATACGCGTAATAGATGTACGGACCGAACAATGTAGAATACATTTAAGTACTATGATACCCGTGAAAATTCACGGGGTTGCTACATTTTTTTTTATTAGTATGATACCCGTGAAAAATCACGTGGTTGAAACTTTTTTTTTATCCAAAAGACAAATCACAATCCATATGAGGGTGAACAGAAAGACGATATTGGTTTAAAATTAATGTAAAAGAAGTGAATATTGACGCATATGATAATCACAGTGTTCAACGATATTTTAATAAATGATTAAGAAATTAAGAATAAAATTGTATTTATAATAAAAAATTAATAACAAACAAAAGTTTTTAATAGTATGCGAGTAATCTGTATTTGACAATTCGACTCATGGTAACAGTCTCATACTATTAGTTTTTGTGTTAAACATAATAATTCTTCTAAGATCGTGTAAAATAAAAGTTTTTAATACTATTATAAGATCGTCTCATGAGAATTATAAAATTGGAATGTGATGTACTCCGTACTTGCTTAAGACGGTGTCAACTTAATCGACATAACTGATAGAGTCACAGTTATGTTGCAAGGGGTAAGAAATTATCCTAGAAAGCGGTAATCTTTATCAAACGAAATAGAAAACCTAACTGATGGAGTCACAGCCATGTTGCACGTTCTCACGGTAATCTTTAGCCTCATTTGATGATTATATGTGAGGAGTATTATATTGGAAAGAGACAAAAAATTAAAAAACGGAGGGAGTTTTTTAATAACTTGGTACTACTTCATTTAAATTAGCGGTTGACCCGATCCAAGAGCAACAAAGCGGATTGTTCTAAATTTCTACCCCGTAAAAGTTTATGGGATTATATTGTTTTATTGCCATACGTTAACGGTAAAATTGTACGGAGTAATAAACGGTGGACCAAAATCCAAATATATGACGGGATATTCAAGAAATCAACACAAACTGAAAAATAAACAAATACTTAAACCTGGAAAGGGGGAAGGAGAACCCTAATTCCCAAATTTGGGTTAATCAATATCAATACACGATTGATCATGAAACAAACACAAACCATTCAATCGACTCTACCATGACTGTTGAAATCAAGTTTATGGGTAAATACTTGTCAAGTAATTGCATCGATTTAGTGTTCTTGAAGAATGTGGGAAAAGGAGCGGATTAGATCGAAAATGGGTAAAGGTAATAAAGATCTACTGTTATTAAGTAAATGCTTGTTGATTTCAGTTAAAGATTTCGAGTTTTAATTGTTTGTTGATGTTCATACTTTGATTTATGATGAATTGGTTATTACTTTGATCAAAATACTTTACATTGTGATCTTATAAACAAAAATGGCAATAAAAGCATTGATCTCAGATAAATTAAGAAAGTTGATGAACATGCTTTTTGGTTAAGTTGTAACTTTAAGTGGATTTAAAATTGTAAAACAAAATGGTAATAATAGAGTACCCAAAAATTACACTAATTTAAACTAACATCTTCCACTTGCAATGTTAATACACGATTTGAGGGGGAACAACTACACAACTTTGTATTCATGTTGATTTTAGTATCATATATTTTTATTAAATAATGAATTGAAGTAATCAGTGACAGTTGATAATTGAATTTTGACTATACATTAGTGTTTACGGACCAATCTGCCAAAATTTGGGTTACAAACATAAAATTTTAAATTTTAACCTTCATAAATAATGGTTGGTTGTTACAGATGAAGGTACATCAAGTTGTTCTTGGCTTCTTGGACATCAATATCGTGGACAGATGCTATGTTTGTATGGATTGTTCCAACACCTGCAAAACATGAGAATCAAAGGATTAAAAACATATAAAGATTGATATAAGATGAGAATTGCATAGATAAACATGTTCCAACACCTACACAGTCTAGAATAAATGAAGATGAAGACAATTGCATGATGAATTGAAGTATATATATAAGGATTCAAATAAGATGAGAGCATTAAAAACATAGATAAACCAAAGGATTGATATGAGTATTTTCAATGTCTTTGTAAATTGCATAATAGAGTTAATGCATATGAGGGTTAATGCGTCCCTTCTCAATGAGCAATGTAAATTTCAATGTACATATTACTTGCACCCAAAGTCGATTTTAACTTATTTTTTTATTTAATTATTTTGAGTGAGATGATGAAGGGAGGAATGAGTTTCGAGGGTCAATTGGTGATTACCCAACTCTCATTTGCTGTACTTCATTAATTGTTAATGTTCATTTGAATTACACACTCCAAAATACTCATTTATTGATTGATTTCAATGTTGCTTTGTTCTACGTGAATATTAATTGCAGTAATTCAATTGAATTACACACTCCTAATACCCTCTTAATACACTCCTTAAACTAATTGAAAACAAAACATGAAAAAAAGTGACTTATTCTCAAATGGGGGATAAAGAAGGGTGCCACCTAAGAGTTTTTGGTCTTTGCTTTAATATAAAGAAGATATATATGTCGCTTCTTCTATGTTGTATGTTGTCTGTACACACAGACACAGTAGTGTATATATATATATATATGAGTAGCGACCCATAAACTTCATTTATTGCATTTTGTTTTCAAAGATTTTTATCTTAAAAGCATTTTGCAAAGTATTTTCGAAAGAGAAAGTCTTCAGTAATTTCATAGTCACAGTCGAACACACTGTCACAGAATCACACACACGCTTGTCTAAAAAATCAACGCCAATGAAGGACGCATTTTCCATATCAATCTTATTTCACTCATATCGACTCCATAATATTATCACAATAAAGTATCGGAGTCCACATCACGATCTTTTTCCACTTTTCCTTTATTCTTTTTGCTTTATTCTTTTTTTTTTCTTTTCTTTTTTTTTTCTTTTTTTTGAAACATATATACATAAACAGAAACATATATACACCAAACCGACTTATCTCAACAAAACATCAATATCACCCTGACTAGCTCGACTAGGATAGACAATTTAGGCTTGTGGTTAATTTTGTGGTGAAGGGATAATTCGATTTTTGAGTGCAAACGAAAACGGGAAAGGGAAATAAAAAGGGAAAAAGGAAAGCCTCAATACATGCTATAGTTACGACCCGAATGCACAAAGACTTAAGAGACGGACTTCACACTTACGCAAATTGATGTTACATGCGAAATAAGGAGAACTACTCTCATTCCTAAATAAACCGATCATGGATGTCATCGGTTTCATATGGCTCTAATCCTCAGAATTTAAGTAGTTTGCCGACAATTTAAGCCAAGTTTATTCGTTCACTAAAATAACAATCGAGATATGCCATAACCTAAGACTCGATCAAGTAGACTAAAATATCACTAAAATGAGATAGTAAATGAAACAAGTAAAGATGGGCAAAAGCGGTTTCATCATTGTTGCTTAACCCGCTCCGACACCTAATTGACTAAAAAAATGAAAAAAAATGCATGCTGAAATGCAGAAAATATGCAACTAATGCAAATTAGTTACCCTCCCCAAACCAAACAATACAATGTCCTCATTGTATCAAACACAAATCAGGACAAAAAGGAGAAGAAGAAATAACTAAAAAGCATAACTAAGTGAGTGAGTGGGAGAGATACTACCAATTATGTCCGAGGTTCCCCAAATGGAACTCTAGACACAGTCCAATTCCGACTCTGGTGCTGACTTCATGCCCACCTCGATACTACCAATTATGTCCGAGGTTCCCCAAATGTAACTCTAGACACAGTCCAATTCCGACTCTAATGCTGTCCTGATTTCAGCCTCAGTTTCCGTGTGTACATGCTGTCTTGACTCTGAAGTTCCTTCCTCCGTTTGCGCGCGTTTTCGAGGTGGATCTACGTTTTCCATAGTGTCTGCAAAACAGAAAACAGCAACAAAATACGTAGAAACACGCAGAGACTGAAAATGCAGTACAAAATAATCGAGAAGAACAACAATTAATTGGAAAAAAATCAGTGAATAAACAGCTAATAATCAGCAAAGAAAATAAGCTAATAAAGAGACTTCAGGAAGACTGATTTAAGAAGAATTTCAAACATAGTGTAAGTCGATTCATCAGGATAGTCAACCTCGAAACTCAATAACTCAAACAGCGACTCCAATAACTGACAAAAATCGACTACCGATAATAACTGACGAGGATTCGACAATAATAATTGGACAATAGCGCGAAGTCAGGCGAGAAGTGTGAATGAAAACGAGTCTAGGGTTTGACAATGACAAACAGCAGAGCGTGATTGCAGACAATGAACAGCTACAGAACGGAGGGTGGCGGAGAGATGCACGGCGGTGGAGAGGGGTGGCAGCCAGGCAGCAGGAGCGGCAGAGAGCAGTAGGGAACGGCCGGCGAAGGAGAGTCGACGGCGGAGGGAAACGAGTGAGCAGAGTAGGTGGTGGGGGTACTAGAGGCGAAGCAGAAGCGAAAGGACCAGACTGAGGGGGAGGTGAGTAGACTGGGAATTAGGTCTAAAGAATGGGTAGATGGGGTTGAGTGAGTCTAAATACTGGGTCTGTAGATGAGTCTAAAGAATGGGTTTAAGTCTAAAGACTGAGTCTGTAGACTGGGGCGTTCAGTCTAAAGAATGAGTAGATGGGGTTGAGTGAGTCTAAAGACTGAGTCTGTAGACTAGGTTGTTCAGTCTGGTATACTTCACTAGACTCAGTAATCCCTGCACACAACTTGAAATATAAGTATCCTCGTCCTCACTCAATAAATGCAAACGACATTATTTATTTACAAAAACTAGAAAAAAATACTAAAAACAAAAATACCCGGGTTGCCTCCCGGCCAGCGCTGGTTTTTACGGTCCCGCACGACCTTGATTCGGCCACTTCATCATTTTATTTTAAAAAACGAATCAACGCCCTCAGTAGCATGTCACATTCCCGAGCACAAGAAATATGAATGCAAATATACGCAGGTGATAAGATGTTAGTAGCAAAAGTATGAAATGCGGAACAAGCCATCTTATCACGAGGTGAACAATCGATTTTCTCCTGAAACACTGAACTAATCTCCTCGTCAACAAGACATGGAGAATCAAATTTAAAATCAGAAAATAAAGTGTCAGTGTTCATAGGAAAATGCTCAGTAATTAACGGCAGTGGGGTCGATAAACATGGAGGAGGAAAAAGAAGTGGAACGAGGGAATGAAAGACAAAACCTTACAAGGAGAGGAGATATCGGGCAAAGAAACCGATGGCTCCTCTACAATGTCGTTCTCGTACTTGTCCCATCGAACCTCAATACTTTCCTCGAACGTGTCATTGTCGTATTGGTCCCACTTGACCTCAAGTTTCGGATCAAAAGGTTCTTCACGAACCTCATCATGTAGATTCTCGCAGAATGGAGCCGTGACAAGACTCATGTCATAGCTTTCGTCACAACCTGTTTCACAATCAAAACAAGGATTCTCAAATATATTCACATCACTAGTCTCACCAACGGGTTCAACACTAGGCAAATAATGTGAAAAACCGGGTTTCACACTTTCTTCAGCTAGCCAGTCGAAGTAATCTACTACCTCTTTTTAGGACTTGCTTTCGAAATCCTTACACGTAGAATATACATAGGCCTTAGTAGACTCCGTCATGCCCTTCAGGATGGTAAGAACAAGTGTTTCATTAGTGAAATATTTTCTTTTCAGAGAGCCAAGCCAACTGCAAAACCGTTGTATGTAAGCTCCAAAAGTCTCATCGGACTCCTGCGGAAAATCTACAACAATTCTCATGGAAACAGTGAGATCGGTCTCAAGGAACAGATATTCCCCGAGACGAGAGATAAATTAATTAACTAACAAATAAAAGTACGTTGTCTCCCCGGCAACGGCGCCAAAATTGATACGGGTTAGTCGCGTCACCGATATCAAAATAATCCTAGATTACTACTAACAAATAGCTAGTGGCAAGTAGGGTCGATTCCACAGGGAGGCAGGATGAAAATTATATGCTAGTCAATTAATCTAACGGGTCACGATTTATAACGATTGGGTGAATTGACAGTATTCTAAAATTACAGAAATTAATTAAAAAGATAAAATTATGAATTAGAAAAATCACCAGAGTTGTCGGATCAATACGATTAAAACAAGTAAACATGCGATTTCCAAATAATCAATTGACATGAGTTAAAGAATATCGACATGGTCCTCTCGGATCACTAGTCATCCTAAAAGTCACCTAACGGGCTCTCGCTACGTATTAGGGAATTCTATCGATTACAACGAGTCTATTCCGTTCCCGGGCTCTCGCTACGTAGGTCAGGATTTACGAGATACAAGCAATCAATTACGGCCTATAATTAATTACTCGTCGCTATAATGTTGCAAGAGCGATTTAACTCGTACATGTCGATTATTTAGTTATCACATAAATACCGTTCAATTTGTAATTCACCTAAACTCTAGTGACAGAAATATTAGCTAAGCATATTTACGATGATAATAATACTGACAAATTGAATCATGATGAAATAATAGGATGAATGAAAATAAGGAGAAAATAAAGAAGCAGAATGATGAGAAGTTACAGGAAACAGGTAATATGAGAAAAAGAAAAAGAAATAACAGTAAACAGGAAGGAGGAGGAGATTAGGGAAGAGGAAGAAAGTACCGGATTGGAATAAATAAAAGAACAGTGACGGGGAATTAGAATAAAGATAACCAGATCGAGAATATGAACACCGGAATTCTAAAAAAGATGAAATAGAAATAAACTTGATAAAAGAAAAATTAATTATTTACAATGAATTTAAACTAAACTAATTACTAGATGATTGAATGAGAAAATGATAAAGGATCAAGATGAAAAAATTACTGAGGAAAAAGATAGATTAGATCCTAGAATTACAGTTCCATTTATACTACTTAAGTCCTCCATAACTGCTCCTTAATTCCCTACTTTAAGTGTTATCTTCAATCCCATTAACTAGGAAGAACTGAAGTAGTGGGAAGAACTGAAGATGCGTAAGAGGAGGAATCATGGGTAGCTTTAAAAATATCTGCCCTGACTTGGTGGCAGTATCCTATTCTTCAGACTTGGATTTTATGCTGGTAGACTTGAGATCCAAGTCTGCAGACTGAGTTATTCAGTCTAGGTCTCCAATTCTTGCGCAGCCTATGGACTTCTCCTCAGTCTACAGACTTGTCTGTTTGCTTTGCAAGTTTGCATGCACTTTCTTAGTCTATAGACTTGTTTCTTAGTCTATAGACTTGTGTCTTAGTCTACAACTTTCTTACTTCCTTCTTCTCAGTCTACAGACTCAGTCTAGTCTATAGACTTCCTTCCTTATTCTTAGTCTACAACGAATCGGTTTTAGAGCTTTAACGATTTTTGATGTAATTTTTAGCTCTTTTAACTACATGGTCTCGATTATCTGCAGAACAACAAAAGAATACTCGAGTAGCACATATGGGAGAAAATAACGTAATCCGACTCCTAAAAATAATAAAACGACACGAAAATGCGTGCCAAAATAGGTGAAAAATTGAATAGGAATGACACGCATCAGAATCGTAGGTTCGAATCGCGATTCTGACAACAATGGTTAAGAGTATTAAGAATTGAAACTTAAAATGTGCAGAATTGCAACTTAGCAATGAAGAGTTGCGACAATATGCTTTAGCTGAGATCGAAGCATTACTTAAAGGCAACGAGAGTAGCCTTCTTCGGTTTGAAAATATGTCATGCCTACATTACTCATTCATATCATTAAATGTTAATCAGATATTAGATGAGTTGTCATATGACAAAGATGCTCTACGGGAGGAGTACGTAACACTTATGACGTCCTTGATGGATGAGCAACGATCTGTTTATAATGAGATAATGGATGAAATGAAAACTGAGGGGAGGAGGGGTATTATTTTTTGTATGGATCGATAAGGTGCTACTGGTAAAGTGGTAAGACTTTCATATGGAGAACGTTATACGCGGCCATAAGAAGCGAATGAGAGATTGTCCTTCCTGTCGCTTCAAGTGGCATAGCAGCCATCCTACTTCCAAAAGGAAGAACAACACATTCAAGATTTGGAATACCTATCAATGCATCTGAGCACTCTACATGTCCGGGCATAAAACTGGGTACTGATTTAAGTGAATTGTTAATAAAGACGAAACTAATAATTTTGGAGGAAGCACCAAGCAATGGTCGACAAAAATTGTTTTGAAGCACTTGATAGGAATTTAAAAGATGTTATGCGGTTCTGTGTTGACCGTGACCCGGATAAGCCATTTGGTGGCAAAGTTGTCGTGTTCGGTGGGGACTTCTGGCAGATTCTGCCTGTTGTCCCAAAAGAAAGTAGGCAAAATATTGTTTACTCCTCGATTGGCTCTTCATATTTATGGTTTTGTTACAAGGTAAATAATTACTCTCTCCGTATCTATATGTTCGTTCACTTTATTTAATATATGACTGGAGTATTATATTTAAAGTGGACGAACATATAGATACGGAGGGAGTATTTTATAGTGTTTTTTCAGATGGACAATTTTATACCCTAAGTTATAGTTTAAAATGCATTGGAATGAAAAAAAAAACAATTTATTAAAATGGGAATAGTGACAAAGTTTTACAAAGAACGCCTCTTTATTTGCCTAAGATTAAAGTACAATGTTTTACAAGGATTTTATTAACAAAATCTCACATTGACCTTTATTAACTAAAACATTAAACAAAGTTTATTAATCGGTCAATGATTTCAAGATAATAGGAGCTCCAAATTGAGGTTGAAGGGTTGCTAGGGGAGCAGGTGCATGAGCATAAGACGGTGAAACCTCAAAAGAGAAACGCTGTAAAATTAGGGCTAAGACCATTCTTGCTTCGGTCATTGCAAAATTTGACCCAATGCAGATCCTAGGACCCCATCCGAAGGAGAAAAATGACATGTTTCCATTCGTTGTTGCCTTTGAGATACCCTGGCTGAACCTATCCGGTTTGAACTCTATCGCTTCTGAACCCCATATGGTTTCGTCATGATGAACATGGAGCGTCGGCAGGTGGACTAAAACCCCTGCTGGTAGAAATATGTCTCCGATTTTGATGTCGTTGGTTACGCTTCGGTTTAGCTCTGTTGTTGGTGGATATAACCTCAACACTTCTTGTAATATCATGTTTACCTATTAACACAAGTTGAAATCGGGTTGGGTTAATTTTGTCAAGTTCGATTTTGAGTTGAATCATTTTCGTTAGTGTGGGATCATGTGTCAATATACATACCGTTTTGAGTTGGTTTACTCCGTGAAAATCGGGAGTTTTTTGACCAAACGCGTTCAAGACCTCGTCTCGAGCTCGTTGTTGCCAGTCTTGATGCTTACCCAAGAGAATCATAGTCCATGTAAGCAAAGTTGAAACAGTCTCCTGCCCTGCTATATAGAAGATCTTGCACTCATCAATCACTTCCTTGAGACTAATACCATTACCATTTCCATTATTTAAATGTGACTCTAGTAGTACACCCAAGAGATCATCCTTAGGCTTTGCTCCTGCTTTTATTGCGTTCGCCCTCTTCTTTATTATCTCCTTTAGCAATAACTTGATTTCCCTATCAAGTTGCATGATCCTTCTATTCACCTTTGTTGGCACATACCTACATACAATAAGACCCAAGCCACGATATAAGTACCAATTTTCACGACTTTTATCAACAGTATCAGAGTCCAACGTGACCAAAGGTCGCGTGCTCGAATCCGAATGACCTCTAAAAGTCTTAAAGTGAAATTTTAGCACACGGTACTAACCTCCATCCAGGGATATAAATATTATTAATAATAGGGACGGCCACTTTAAGTTGCTCGGTAAGAAGTTGGAAAATCGTCCCTCCCTCTTTGTAGCTGCTTCCAAACGCCGCTCGAGAAATAACATCTGCTGATAACTTGTGGAAATATGACCATGCATCTATCTCGCATGAACCATTCTTCGAAACCATTTCCTCCCATTCATTGATCATCTCACTAGAGCTCGCACTAAAGGCGGGTAGCATGAACTGCATTACATGTAGCAACAAAACATTTTAGTGTTTTAAACACAAAAAGTTATACAAGACGTACAGATGTACTATAATTCAAAAGATTCCGTGAAGAAATTTTTCTAAATCCGACGGGTAGGGTGGAAAATAACCTTTAATTTCTCCATGTGAAAAGCTGGATTAAGTAGCTTCCGATGTCTGGCCCACACATCACCTTCAAGTTGAACTAAACCAGTGGCTACTACCTGTAAGATTGGATTTATTTGTGGCTTCTGAAATTCGTTTATTTTCATGAACACTTCTCTCATTAATTCCGGTTCTGAAATGTTCACCATTGGTATTGGTCCATTCCACGTGAAACTTCTTTTCCCTGCATTAATATTATTGTTATACACTAAACCGCTAAATATAAAGTGAAATCAGGTTAGAGTACAAAATCGAATATACACTCGAATATAGACACATTAAATTATCAAACATGATGTTAGAGTACAAAATCATTCATGTGCCTCAAATCATTACTATAAAATGTTTTCTTTGGGTTGTAGTATGACGACCAAAGGTAGTTTATTCGACTCTAATCATCTTTTAGTGAAGTGTTGCATCCATACATCATACTCAAAGGACATTCGTCTGTTTTCTATTATATTCATTGTGAGAAGTCCTTTAATCAAACACAATCAAATGAACGAGACGGAGGGAGATTCTTCTTGTGTCTTCAACTATCACATTAAGATTCTGGTTGAATTAGTTAAATAATATACACATATATGATGACGCAAAGTAAGTGGTGTTAGTTGTGCCTAAGTATGCTAAATATGAGTTAATATTTCAATTTCACGTGATAATATTATAATGATTCTTGCTTTAATCTATATATATATATATATATATATATATATATATATATATATATATAAAAGGCCAACAACTCTTATAAGTTCATAAGTCCAAGTGTTAAAGTTACACAAAAGGTGCTTAAAGTTATACGAAATGAGTGTTAAAGTTGCACTTTATCACTTGAAGTGATAAAAGAGCTGAATGTTATAGTTATATATCAATTCTGAAAAAATGCAACTTTAACGTATGTCATCTGTAACTTTAATATAGACTTAATTACATATGGTGAACTTATTTGATCCTTTATATATATATATATATATATATATATATATATATGCAAATGCATGTAGTTGTGTAGGTACGTACCATAATTTTTGATTGTTTGGTGATAGAAAGGTTGACTACGAGAAAGATGATCATTGGAGAAAAGAGTCATAGGTTTAGACCTAGCTTCCATAGTCACCCGAGCTTTCTCTTTGGAATCTCCATACAAGAATGTGTATGAGTTTCCTTCAAATCCTTGCTCCCTAAGAATCCTCTCTAATCTCTTTGGATTCAACCATACCCATTTTAACACACTCCATCCCAATGTCACCACCACAACACAAACTAACGATATTGCTATCGACATTACTTCCATCTTTATCCTTATCCTTATTCTTATGATTACAGATCAAGTATATATAAATTAGATAATACGAGTATTATATTGTGAGGAAAAGAATTAGTTGATGAGTGAAGGTAAGTGTATACATATGTAGAATGAAATTAAAGGAGGTGCTTATGCATGTATTTATATCACAAGACGATGACAGTTTTTAGTGGGTGACGTGCATGGCAATTAATTAATATACTCCAATATTATCCTATATGTTGTTTCTTGAATTTTATTTCAACCATTTATAACTTGTGTGGCAAGTAAATTTTTTATGTTAGTGTAATAAGTTGAATTATGTGGCTTTCAGAAACTATACTCCCTTGACCCATCTGTCCCGATCGTTTCTTTTGTATCTAGGATGTAACCTCGCTCAAGTCATGAGGTTATATATTTATGATAATCAAAATTTCATGCAACCATTATACTCCGTATTCTACGACTCTTCATGGTTCAACTTAAACATGTGAATTAAAGTTCTTTTGACGGTATCACGTATATAGATGATCCAATTTTGTAAAAAATAATTCATTTACTATTAATAAATTAGTTACTTCGTATCATTTTATATAAAGTGATCGTTTTCACGATGATAATTATTGGATCAATCTGTGGTAAAAGAATTAATCGTGTATTTGAATAATCACGGTGACAATTTTATATAGTCATTTTAGTAAATGAATACTTTTGTATTTGACCGTACCAATCCATGAATTTTTACCAAAAAAATACTTTGAAAATTTAGGTCAAACATTTCCATGCATAATTCTTTTAGTTTGGGTACCGACATGTGAGTAAGCCCGTTTTTTTTTTATTGAATTAGGCTTAATTGAACTCAAAAGAATTAGCTGAATTAAATTGAACTGAAATGGACTAAAATGAATTAAAATTGAACGGAAAAAAAGTTGAAAAAAACATATCAGAGCCTTAGCGTGTCCGGGGTCCTTTTAATTTATAAGTTTTGTACTAAAAAAACATTAATTGTCTATTCCCCTTTACAGTGAGTTTGTGTATCGATTCTTTATAAACTTTGGTACCGCGATTAACATAATGGTCCTTTATGCTATGGATCGAAAACAATATGATTATTCGGTACTTTTAGTAGTTATCGTTATTTTTAGTTAGTTCTTTTATTTTTGGTGCATTTAGTTAGTTCTTTGTAATTTGTAAATATGTAAAATACATCTTATCTTTGTACAATTCTATTTAAAATGACGGGTTTGAATCTTAAGATGGATGCGGGATTGAATCCAAGTTGGTTTTATCAAGTACAGAGTAACCATTTAATTGACTGTGTGACATATATAGTGACATACGTGAGGGCTGTACACCATCTAAACTATGCAAACTCTTGTATACCACAATGATAGTAGTAAATACTGAGTACGAATTGAAGTATTATTTTTAGTTGAAAATTCTTAAAATATTTCGTGGCCTCCACGCCAATTTTACAAGAATAAACGAAAATAGAATTCTCCAATAAGAAAACACTTTGCCCTCCTTAGGAGACTGGTAAATGGAGAAAAAGATTGTAGATTTGTAGGGCACGCACACTTTACGTGACATTTGTAGATGCATGCATTTTGTTCATAATGGTCAACAAATCCTTGAAACAAAAAGTCGAGCTCTAAGTGTTTTTATGTTTGTGACTACCAAATGCTTGTGAGAAAAGGGATCAAAGTTTTGATCGAGGTATTAAAGTGACTAACAAAACATTGGAACGAAGGGAATTAATTAAGGATGCTTTAACTAAGGGACTCAAATATATTTCGGTTCCTAAACTCTCCTCATAATTTCGCGTAGGGCTTGGCGAGGGACGTCGTGATTGGTATCTTGATAGTGGATGCTCTCATCACATGACGGTGATAGAAGCCAATTCCTCTCACTAGAAGCGTATGATGGTGGCACGGTAACTTTTGGAGACAACAAAAAAGGCGAAGTCATAGGACTTGGAAAGGTTGGTAAGTCTTCATTGGCTTGTGTCGACAATGTGCGGCTTGTCAAAGGTTTGAAACGTAATCTTCTAAGTATTTCTCAATTATGTGATCGTGGTAATTTGGTTGAGTTTAGTACTAGTTTGTGTCGTATTTTGAATGCCACTACTCGTGAAGTTGTTCTTGAAGGTAAATGTGTCAAAGATGTCTATTTAACCGACTTGAATACTTTAAATGGTCAGACTATGTCTTGCATGAGCGTAATGAAAAATGACCCATGGTTATGGCATAAAAGATTTGGACATGTTAGTGCTAAAGCTCTTAATACACTTAGAAGACTAGATCTTGTTGATGGATTCCCTAACTTGAAATTTGAATTTGATAAAGTATGTGATCAATGTGCTAAATGCAAACATGTTAGAAGCTTCTTTAAATAAAAAAAGATAGTTAGTACGTCATGACCACTGCAACTGTTACATATTGATTTATGTGGTCCTTTGAGAGTTCGTAGTAGAGGTGGTAGTCGCTATGTATTGGTGATTGTTGATGATTACTCTAGATTTGTATGAGCATTGTTTTTAAGTTCCATAGATATATGAAGCATTTGATGAATTTCTAATATGGTTAAAAAGGGTTCAAAACAAACTTGATCTAAAACTTGTGTCAATTAGAACTGATGATGCGTGTCGTTTTCGCGCTCAAAATTAAATTTATATTTTCGCTTACGAACTCTAACTAGCAAGTAGAAGGGTAGGTAAGGGTCGAACCCACAGGGACTAATGTACTATCCTAGATCAACGTAATTATTATATTAATTATTATTTATAATATATAGTAGGTATAGTTATATAATTATATTAGGGGGTTTTGTTGAGGTGAAAAATTTCTAATCTAAATTAAACTATTACGAAAGTAACTAGACTAAATTAAAAAGACAAATAAATAACAACGATGTTTGATTCAAAGTTAAAGTTCAAATAACGAATTAATAGGAGACATGTAATTTTCTATCGATATTGGGTCAAATCATTGATTCACTTAATTAGTTTTGGATAGATTGATAACTATTTAATTCCTTGTAAGCAAGTAAATTAACAGTTTTATCCTTCTTACTCGTTAAACTCCGTCAACCACGCAAGTTTAATCCTAACTAAATTAAATCGACTCAACCATGTAAGCACGAATCAAGTCAATAAATTTAATCGCTTTAAGAACACCAATCAATTAGGTCTTACGGAACCAGAAAACTGCAACTCTATAAGACGGAATTATTACTCAAAATTCTAACAACAAAGATTAGACCAGTAAGCTGCAACCTAATCAAAATTATTATCTATTAACAATAGATTTAAGAGAACAATCTAGGTGATCAATCCAAATTAATAATCATAAATCACAAAGTTAATAATGAATTTCAAATAAATACCCAATAACAGTAATTAATCGTTAAACACAAAAATTCAATCTCATATCCCACAATATCAATAGTTAATTACACACTCCTATTGAAAAATTACTCCATACTAAACATTAAAACAGTAAATAATAGGTAAAAATTAAGAAATTTCATAAAAATTGGGTCGAAAATCGAATTAGAATCACTGTCGTCGTGCGTTGTTGGTCCGTTACTGCTGCGTGCTTCCTCTGTTCCTTCTCCAATTCTTTATCTTGTCTCTCCTTTGTCTTTTTCTTCTTTTTTTCTGTTGTGAGCTGTTATTGTGTGCTGCGACATCCTTAAGCCCTTCTTTTATATTTTTTGTCTTTTTTTTTTATTTCCTTATTATTCTCTTATGAACTTTCCTTTTGTCTATTCAGCCCAATTCTCGAGTTGAATTCTATTAGTCTGATTCTGACCCGTAAGACTTTGGATTTGGGTTTAACTTTATTCTATAAAGTTATTGGTTTCGGACTTAACTTTCCAACGGGTCCTACATCGCCCTATTCCGATATCGTATGTGTGAGAAATCGTCGTCTTAAGACGGACCTGCAAGCATAAATACGATTTTAGTAGTCTTTTCCATCTTAAATCAAATGGGTCATTACTAATTAATTAAAATACACATTAAAACCCAATTTTGTACGAAAAATAATATAAGGCCGATAATAAATCAAAAGTTACTAAAGTTACATGTTTAGCTCAAATAATACAAAGACGACGCTGAAAATATAATATTAAAGGGGTAAAAATACGCATAAATATCGACTTATCAACCGACCATGGAATCGAATTTGAGAACTCATCTTTTGGTGCTTATTGTGATGATAATGGAGTAGATCATAACTTTTCGGCCCCTAGGACACCTCAACAAAATGGCGTCGTAGAACACATGAATAGAACTCTTGAAAGCATGGCTAGAACTTTGTTATGTAGTAAGCTACCTAGAAACTTTTGGGCCGAAGCGGTAAACACCGCTTGTTGCATTCATAATAGTCATGGTTAGAAGTATAATAAATAAGACTCCCTATGAGTTGCTACGTGGTAGTGTGGACATGACATAGGTCCACCCCGACGCGGCCACGCGCGGGTTTGGGGAGGCGAATGAATCTCCATATGAGAATGGATCGAATTGAAATTTAAATCGAAGTTGGAGTCGCCACCGAACTTTATGAGAGTTCGGGCCCGTTCGAACCCACTCTATGTCGTAGTGGGCCGTGTACAAAATACGACCCATTTCCGATGTCAGAGTTTATCGGGTTCGTCCCTTTGCATTTGATACCGATACCGACTTGATCGGATATCGTGTATTGAATGACTCTCGTTGCCAATGGTTTCGGACATCCGGAAACCGAGGTTCTGAGTAAGGGGTGAGGGTACGTGTTGGGAAGTTCACAAAGAACACCCAACCCCGCCCGCACATTAGCGGCCTCTACTAAGGTATCGAATGATGTTTTAATACGCGCGTTAGTAATACGATGAATGATATGCAAACATTGTTTTCCCTAAACATGCGAGGAATTGAATGGGTTGCTAAGTCGGTTTATTGCATGAAAATTAACGTCAAAGTTGAATTTAGCATGTGAGATTCGTTTTAGTATAATAAAACAAACGATAAAAAGAAGTTGCTAAAAAGATGAACAAACGTGTTAGTAACGATTGAATAATAAAAATAAATACGATAATATGCATGATTTGTGTTTGACCGAGGTCGAGAGGAAAAGAAAAAATATATTTGTCGAAATCTGAAATATTGCTAAAGAGACATTGTTTTATCTAAAAAACGATGTTCGAAAGGTAATAAAAAGCAAAACGTGTCGCGTTCCAGTCAGCCGCGCGACTCGCCCGAGCAGGCTGCTCGCCCGGGACGCGCGCGACTCGCGTCCCGGTCTGTTTTCGAAATTGATTTTTTGAGAAAATCGATGATTTTATTAAATCGCGTGCGAATATTGCATAATTTGCACCCGACTTAATATTTTCTATATTCGTTATATTCGATATTCGATTATGTAATCGATATCAAATATTCGGAATAGTTTTAGAAAAGATGTAAATAAAAGGTTTTGAAAAATCATTTTGTAGAAATTTAAAAAAAATGATGTTTAAGAAGGAACGGAGAAAGCAAAAAAAGGGGCCGCGGATTTCAGGCTCCCCCGCGAGTCGCCTGGGAGGGGCGCGACTCGCGTGAGGGTCTGTCCCGGCTCGTTTATTTTTCGAAAATTGTTAATTTCGATAAAACGCATACAAATATGAATTAATTTATACTCGATTTATATTTTCGACATTCGTCGTATTCGATATTCGATTATGAAATCGATATCGAATATTCGGAATGATTTTTACAAAAAAATTTGTAAAATTGTTTTGAAAAGAATTTGAACGAAAAGAAAAGAATGTTAATTCTCTCCGCGTTAAAATCGTCGTATTTTGTAAAAAGATGTAACGATTTTTTTAGCATCGACGAGATTTAATTTAATTCTTTTAATACGATATTCGACTATAGAGTTGATATCGTATTTTTAAGAATGTTTGTTATATGAAAATAGTTTTAGTAATATCGATATTAGAAATAATAAAAAAACAACGAACGACCCATAATAAAAAAGTGACGACCGACGACCCGTAAGAAAAAGCGACGGACGACGAAAAAAAGAAGAAAAAGATGAGAAGGAGAAGAAGAGAGAAAAAAAAGGAGTCGAGTTTGGTTACACCCTTAACCTACATGCTTTTGTTTACTTGGATCGGGGCTCGTCGGAATGTGGCTATGGCATGGGAGTGTCGAGTTTAATGTTGGTGAGTTGTGGTGGTTTTGGTTTGGGACGTGAAGGGTGACGAGTATCGGGGCCGGTTCCTTCGGGTTTTGGATGTACTATCGGTTTTTCTCGATGCTAAGTGTACGGAGTTTATGTCTATGTGTGTAAAGTTGATATTGTAATTTTTTTTAGTGTTGTGTGCAGGGGGCCTATTTATAGGAAAATTCCCGACCTTGGCTAAGAGAAGTGTTTGGGTTAGAACTACCGCTTAGGATAGGAAACGTAAGAAGCTGAGAGGCGCGAGAATTCCGTTTGCTTGGCGAGGAAGCAAGGAAACCGGCTGAAAACAGCCTGCTCGGCCGAGTGTCCTACGCTTGGTCGAGTGTTCGATTCGGTATTCGGATAGAATTCCTACTTGAGATCGAATTCTATCCTTAAACAGATTTGTTTAATATTTTGCGTAGCTGATTTTTTGTAGTGTTGGAGTCCAAACCGGACGTGTGAGGTGTCACGGCTGGTCCGTGTGTCTCGAGAATATCTTTGACCGGGTTTTGATTCGGTCGCTAAAAGACGGTTTTGCCCCTGGTGCCGGATTCGACCCAAATTAGTCTTATTTGACTCGAAATGACCCACTGGGCCTGATTTTGAGGTTGGTTTTGTGAGATATGTACTCCATAAAAAGCCCAAGACAAATGCCAATGATTTCGAGCCCATTTCCGAATATATTAAAGCACGTTTGCGTCCGATCATCATCGCGTGTTTGTCAGAAACTGCTATAGACACCTGGCAGTCAAAATGTGGGTGTCTACAGGTAGAAAACCGAATATTTCCTATTTTAGATGCTTTGGAAGCAAGTGTTTTGTGCATAACAATGGTAAAAATAACTTAGAAAAATTCGACCCCCGTAGTGATGAAGCCGTGTTCATAGGGTATGTCGATCATAGTAAAGCTTACAAGGTTTATAATAAAAGAACCATGATGATCGAAGAAAGTATGCATGTCATATTTGATGAATCAAGTCTTTTTGAGCAGGTGCAACATGATGATGAAGAAGATGAAGAATTCGAAATAGGCCTTGCTCGAAAAGAACACACACTTGAAGATGAGCTAAACGGAGCTGCTGAGCAACAGTCTGCCAAACTGTTACCTAAATACGAAGGCACAAGTTCAGGGGGAATTAACAATCCTCCTGAAAGTGACCTTCAAGCTGATAATGGTAAAGTAGCAGCTAAAGCCCAAGGACCAGAGGCGTCCTTAGAATCTAGTGTGGAAGCATCGACTCCCAGCCAAGAAACAACAGTCGGAAGGACTGTTACAGTTGAGGGGGAAGATACTTTCATTCCAAGGAAGTGGAAGCATCAAAGCTCACGCCCCCTCTCAAATCTGACTAGTGACTTGAAATCTGGAGTAAAGACAAGTTCACCCCTCAACAATTTCTACACTTGCAACGCTTTTGTTTCTCAAATCGAACCGCCGAATGTTACAGTCACTCTAACTGATGCGTACTGGTTGATAGCAATGCAAGAAGAGTTTGTTCAATTCAAGAGGAATGAGGTATGGCATCTTGTCCCTAGGCCCTCTAATCGTACCGTCATTGGTACTAGATGGATCTTTCGCAATAAGCTAGACGATTCCGGTGAAATCGTAAGGAACAAGGCTAGACTAGTGGTGCAAGGTTATAATCAACAAGAAGGTATCGACTATGATGAAACCTATGCACCGATAGCTAGACTTGAGGCCATAAGGCTCATAATAGCTTTTGTAGCTCACAAAGGCATCAAACTTTTTCAAATGGATGTTAAAACCGCTTTTCTAAATGGTTATTTAGAGGAAGATTTCTTTGTGGAGCAAACTCCGGGTTTTATAGATAATGATTATCCCAAACACGTTTTTAAACTTGACAAAGCACTTTATGGTTTAAAACAAGCCCCAAGAGATTGGTACGATCACTTGTCAATGTTTTTGCTTGAAAATGGTTTTCGTAGAGGTTCGGTAGATACGACATTATTTATAAAGTCACAGTCAGATGAACTGTTGATTGTCCAGGTATATGTCGATGACATTATATTTGGAGCAACTAGTGAACTCCTTACTCTTTATTTTTCTAATCTAATCAAATCGGAGTTTGAGATGAGCATGATGGGTGAACTCGGATTCTTTCTTGGTCTTCAAATCAAGCAATCAAAGGAAGGAATTATGAATCACCAACAAAAGTACATCAAGGAGATGCTAACTAAGTTCGGGATGACCAATGCTAAGCCATACCCTACACCGATGGTATCATCGTCCAAATTTGTAACAGCCCTAAATTTTCGCAACCGAAATAATAAACCAAAAACGGAAAACTCAAAGTTGTTACTCCACACTTAGCTTACCGAACCAAGTGCAAGGAAAAAGATAAATAATAAATAAATAAATAAAATAGAAATTTGATAGCTAATTAAATGAAAACGTTGCAGCGGAAGTCTTAAGTCTTACAAAATCCAAAACGGTTTAAAACAATAGCAAACCAATAAATCCAATAATAATGTAAATAGTTTGTAGTCAAAATTAAATTATAAAAGTCCTTCCTCGCTCAGCATAACCCGATACCAGAAAGCACCCATGCAGCAATCAAGTGTACCTATCAGCTGTACCAAAAAACACAAATAGGTACAGGTTCCAGCGGGGGAACGACCCAAAACAAAAGGATGTCAGCAAAGCTGAGTAAAAATATAATAATTAAATAAATCGTGAAATAATAATAATAATAATAATAATAATAATAATAATAATAATAATAATAAACTGAAACCGGAGTTAAAATCATCATTTAAATACCAAAATACCATAAAAGAGTAGTCAAAACCAAACCAACCAAAATATATATTTTTCGCAACCTGTGTGCCAAGGTCCTACACTTGCACGGTCTAGAGATAACCACCTGTGCTTAGCTAGACTCATAATAGTGCGCACCTCTCACATTTGAACAGTCAGTAGGATGAAACTGCCAAAAGAGAAAGTCTAACTCCCTAGCGAGTGAGGGCCGAACAATCCTCACTCAAAAATAGTTTCGGGACAAAGTCCCAGGAACGTCTTAGACGCACCTTAAAACCGTCTAGACCACAGAACTCCCAGAGTCTGTTATAAGTTACTAAAATTGTTACCAAAATAGTACCAATATGTGAGTCGTGTCACAAAGTTCAATATCCAAACATTACGAGTATTATAGAAATATTAAAGATCGACGAAATAATTTACAAAACCGTTATAAAAATATATTTTGATCCGAACATGCTCTTTACTTAAAAGTGAAAAAGGTAAAACGTCATTACCTCAAGACAGACAAAACTCAGCTATTATCAGTCCAGAAACTCTTTCTCCTCGAACCCACAAGCTACAATAATATAAATGGTTCAATAACTTAATCTCTCCGACAAATGAATATATATATATATATATATATATATATATATATATATATATATATATATAGAGAGAGAGAGAGAGAGAGAGGTGGGATCAGGTGAGTCCACCTATATATGTTGAGTCCGTGAGTCCCCATCTTAGCCCTTGATTCAAGGTTAGATTAATGGATAAGATTTAATCTCATAATTAAGGAAATAACTAACAAATTTGGTAAATATATCATTTCTCTCTCTCCTCCTTAATTATCTCAATCCAAATCTTTTATCTCTCTTATCAATCTTTTTAAATGTTTTTTCTCTCACACAACAACTTTTTTCAAAATTAAGTTTTTTTCATTTTCACCAAAGAATCATTATTTTCTTACTGCCATTGTACGTATATTACTATGTTACTGCCATAATCCATAAACTATGTTACTTTAACTCATATAACGTGTTACTTTAATTCATGAACTGAGTTACTTTAACTCATAAAATCTGTTACGTTGTTTAATATATTCTCCTGCAAAAACTATTACTCTAACTCATACAATGTGTTACTCTAATTCATGAACTGTGTTACTTTAACTCATAAAATCTGTTACGTTGCATAATCTCTTGCAAAAACTGTTACTCTAACTCATACAATGTGTTACTTTAATTCATGAACTGTGTTACTTTAACTCATAAAATCAGTTACGTTGCATAGTAGTCTCTTGCAAAAACAGGAGTTCCAATTAACAAAAAGAACAATGTTTGTTTTTATTAAGATACTCCAAAACAAAAAGTGGTACAAGGTTCCAACTAAATCAACTTCATTACAATTCCAATGTTTCAAACTTGTTACTTATAATGTCCTACTTATAATTCTGCTTCTTCTTCATCCTTCTCGTTCTCTCCGTCTTCTTCTTTTTCATCTTTTTCATCATCATCATCTCAGAAGCTTTGATTTAATCTCATCACCGCACAATGGAGGAAACTCTCACCCACATCCCTACATCATTCATGTGGATTAAAGTAACAGATAACAAGAGTTAAAGTAACAGATGAAGTACATTGAAGTAACATTGAATTAAATAACAGAGTATGCTTATACACCAGATATAAAGTAACAGAGGTCAGACATTAAAGTAACAAATAGTATGAATTAAAGTAACATATAATGTTCATTAAAATAACACCAGATATAAGTTAGTGCAAAAAATTCATATAATGATAAAAATGAGAGTATGACGCAGTATCTTACTATTTGATATTGTTTCCTATTTTGAAGTCATCACGTCCCATAATTATAGGAAGTAGTATTTTTTTTTCTTTTTTTTATATGACGTTACTCTTTGATATTGTTTTCTATTTTGGTGGCAATCACGTCCCATTATTATAAGAAACAATATCTTTTTTTTATTATTTTTTTAATATGGCAGTTTCCTAAATTCTTAGGACACTACAATGCACTACAATAACAGATGAAAAACACTAAAGTAACAACTGGAGTGTATTAAAGTAACACGACATATAAAGTAACAGATGGTAGACATTAAAATAACAGATGCTCTACACTAAAGTAACGCAGTATATGAACTAAAGTAACGCAATATATTGTAAACGTAAAAACTAATAATTGAGTAGCATCTCAACGACTTCCATGGCGATTCCAGTATAAATTACAAAACATATATACTCACCGTTTGTGTGTTCTACGATTTGCATATGAATCTATGATGAATAACACGACCATGAAAACAATATCAACATGAAAATTGACGCAAAACATGAATGACACGACCATGAAAGCAATATCAACATGAAAATTGTCGCAAAACATGAACACAAATTGACGCAAATTAATCAAGATAATGAATAAAAATTGACGCAAAACATGAAAGCAATATCGAAACTCACCATTGTTATACTCGATGAATTGCTTATCAACGGTTAATGAAGATGTCGCGATCATTGAATTCATAGTAACGGAATTTCGATGATTGAATGAATGAATGAACGTGATGATCGATGGGAGCGTTTTTTTTTTAAGGTTTTGATGAACCTGTAACGTGAATGAATGAATGAGGAATGATTGTGATTATGGGAGTTATTGTTTCCTAAAATCATGGGAGTTATTTAGTATCATCTTTAATGGCTCCCACTATTATAGGAAACATAACTTTTTTAGTATCATCTTTAATGACTCCCATTATTATAGGAAACAATATCTTTTTTTATTATTATTTAGCAATGGCGGTTTCAAATATCCCCATGACTCACTAACGCGTTACAATAACAGACTTTAAGAACTAAAGTAACGTCTTCGATAAACTAAAGTAACATATCATAAAAGTAAAAAAAGTTTGTCATTAAAATAACGGACATTCTACACTAAAGTAACACAGTATCTGAACTAAAATAAATCAATACATTTTCTGTGCGCAGACATCATGTGATTAAAATGCAACATTACTATATTTCAACGTAGAAAAGTAGAAACTAAAAATTTAGTATCATCTTAATGACTCCCATATCCTTTCAAGTATAAACTACAATATATACTCACAGTTTGTTTTTTCCACGATTTGCATATCAGCCATTGAATGAAAAGTAGAAGCCGGATTGAATGAAAAGCAGCGCGATGAAGACGATTATTGACTGAATGTGTTATTGATTGTGTCGTATTGAAATAAATGGCAGCGGCACGTTGAAGATGATGAATGATTGAATGTGATTTTGTAGAATGAATGATTGAATGAGCGAGAGAACGATGAAGAAGGTGGTTGAAACGGAATTGATGAAAGAGAGAATGAATGATTGAATGAATGAGAATGTTACTTTACTGAAATATTCACCTTCCTATTTTGGTGGATTCAGTATCTTTTTTTTTTTTTTTTATTAAAATAGTGATTTTATCTCGTCCCTTGATCCATCTCTCATCCAACGGATGGGATGAGGACTCAAGGACTCAACACATATATAGGGACTCATTAGAACCCATCTATATATATATATATATATATATATATATATATATATATATATATATATATATATATATATATATATCAAACGACTTTAATCTAATACGTCGAACGAATTAACACCTCGGGACACCATCCACATACCACCTGCTACTCCAATACTCCGTACTACCCAAATAACTACCCAAATGCACCACACAACATGCCTTACTGATAAATACAAGTCGTGAGTTAACCCTAAACTAAAAACCCAACAAGCAGTAACTATATTCCAACATGACAAATAATTCGAACCGTACTGCAAACGGAACAATAGGCCACACCGAACAATTAGGCATAACTTTCGCCTTCCATATTCACCAACTGACCCGAAACATCGTCTAACCTATGACCCATTAACCAACCAAACATACTCCGTAAAAATCGTAACTAGGTCCGAACCAAAAATAGATATGTACTTATCACTCCTCCATCACTACTCTTAGAATTTACCCAAAACTTCAATTCAATTTGGACAGACGCAACATCCTGATAATGTTGGTAATAAAATACGGAGACCACGATTTTTAACAAAAGAACAATAATAGAAAATTAAGACATTAAGACATACAGAGTACTATATAATTGATACCCTAATTATGAAAACAAAATAAAAGAACTAAGTTAAAAGACTTACAATTTAGAAGATGTAAAAAGAGGAAGAGTAAGGAACTGAAGTGGCGGATGAAAGTTTTGTCGGCAATCGGACAGACGGATGATAACAGAGAAGGGAGGGTTAGGCGGCAGAGGAGTTGAAGAAGGGTGAATGAATGAATAAAGGGGGGTGTACGGGGGTTTGTAAAATATAGTTTAGGTTTTTTCCCCTTTTTTTTTTTATTAAATTGTGTTTGACTCGAAAGTCCAACCCGAGAACAAGTCAGTTTATAAAATAATGTTCCACTTTAAGAAAATCAAAACCGGTTATTATAAGACGACCCAAAATACTTTAATTTTATAAAGACATTGAAAATACTTTTCCCGACTTAATAACCCGATTTAAATAAAATAGACCAGTAACGCCTTATAATTGACTCGGAAAATAACGGGGTGTTACAGACTTCCCTCCTTAAAACAAAACTTCGTCCTCGAAGTTTAAACGCATCCTCAAAGTAAAGTCTCACATTACTCATATGTGTCACAAAATGACCATTCACTCCATATATCCAAAATTCGGCAAAGTTCCTCATATATATCCAAAATAAAATGTTTACTCCCTATCTCCAAATTCCACCAAAACAAGCACAACCTCAAGATAACTTACATTTCTAAATTCTCCAAAAATCCAAAAGGATCTAATTCCTCAAATCCAAAGTAACACAACTTCCCCACTCCTAATTTCACAAGGTAAGATCACCTATTTCCACAAAATAATACTAGAGTTCGAACCCCCCAAAATTCTCACAATCCTCTAAGGTAAAGGTGTCACTTAGAAAAAGCTAAGAGCATGCCGGTTAAATAATAATTAAATATTTTCAAAGTTTTGAAATTTCACAAATTCAACTTTTTTTTTTTCTAAATGTGCATAAAGCACAAATAAACCACCAATATAAGTAAACAAGTGTTTCAAGAATTATATAAAAAAAAACAATATCAAACAATAACCAACAATAACCAATAGGTTCATATTTGTAACCAACAAGCCATAATAACATGAAACCGCTCAACAAGGTTAATCCAACAAAAATAAAGTAGTAAATAAGGTAGTCATGCATAGTTCCTATCCCCCTTAAAATAAAGCTTCGTCCACGAAGCACGAAAATTTACCATAGGCAAAAAGATGAGGTTATTTGTCTTTCATGGCTGACTCAACTTCCCAAGTAGCCTCCTCCACATTGTTATTATTCCATAAAACTTTGACCATTCTTGTTTCAGTTCTACGGGTTTTACGCACCTTACTATCCAAAATCTGAACAGGAGTCTCCTCGTAAGTCATAGTCTCATCAAGCTCAATAGTCTCCGGGTCTAACACATGTGATGGATCACTGATGTATTTCCTTAGCTGGGAAACATGGAATACATTATGCACTCGTTCTAGATCAGCTAGTAAATCAAGTCGATAAGCCACCTCGCCAATACGCTCCAAAATTTCATACGGACCAATAAACTTTGGGCTCAATTTGCCCTTCTTACCGAACCGCATTACTTCTTTAGTAGGCGAGACACGCAAAAGAACTTTGTCACCAACCTCAAATTCCATGTGCCTACGAGTCTTATCAGCATAGCTCTTCTGACGGTCTTGAGCTGCCTTCATCCTGTCCTGTATAATCCTAACACTCTCAACCATTTCAGTGATCATCTGAGGCCCTAGAATCACATGCTCACTAATATCACCCCAACATATCGGACTCCTACACTTGCGTCCGTACAATGCCTCAAATGGTGCCATCTGAATTGTAGCCCGATAACTGTTATTATAAGAGAACTCGATCAAATCTAACTTATCCTCCCAGCCTCCCTGAAATTGTAAGACACAAGCTCGCAACATGTCCTCAAGTATTTGATTTGTTCTTTCAGTCTGACCATCGGTAGCTGGATGAAATGCTGTGCTCATATTAAGTTTGGTTCCCAAAGCTGTCTGAAGTTTCTCCCAAAATATTGAAACAAATCTGGCATCCCTATCTGACACAATATCCTTAGGAACTCCATGAAGTCTTACCACATGATGTACATAAGCATCAGCAAGCTGCTTCTTCTTCCAAGTATCTTTCATCGGAATAAAATGTGCACACTTAGTCAGCCTATCAATTATCACCCAAATCATATTATTACCCTTCTGTGACCTTGGCAAACCAGCAACAAAATCCATGGAGATTGAACTCCACTTCCACTCGGGAACCTCTAAAGGTTGCAACTTCCCTTGAGGTCTCCTGTGTTCACTCTTAACCTTCTGACATATCAAGCATCGAGACACGAAATCTGCAATATGTTTCTTCATATCGGACCACCAAAATGCTAACTTCAAGTCCGCATACATTTTATCACCCCCGAGGTGAACAAAATACGGTGTTGCATGTGCCTCAATCATGATTCTTTCCTTTATCTCCCAGTTGTTAGGCACACAAACTCTATCATGAACCTTAATCAATCCACTCTCGTCGCGCCAGAACAAAGTAGGCTTATTCACTAACTTATCCTGCAAATACTTATCACCAACCTGCAATTCTCTAATCTCCCCTATCAAATCACTCTCAACAGACAACACATTAAACGGGGTTCCAGGCTTCGCCATTTGGATCGCAAAGTTCACAAATTCTTCCCTTAACTTATCACGGTTCATCACTAACTGTATCGTATGGAGAGATTTCATTTGTTTGATCAGTTGAAGGGAGCTTCTGTTTTCTCTAAAATAGACTTGCGATCTGGGTATCATCAATTGAAGATAACACCTGAGGATGTACCTAAGACTGCATTTTCCACTAGATATGGCCATTATGAATTTACTGTGATGCCTTTTGGGTTGACTAATGCACCTGCTGTATTTATGAACTTGATGAATCGAACTTTTAGGACTTACCTAGATAAATTTGTTGTGGTGTTCATTGATGACATACTGATTTATTCGAGGAGTGAGGATGAGCATGAGGAACATTTACGTATTGTTGTGGGTATCTTGAGAGAAAAACAGCTACAAAATCCATGGAGATTGAACTCCACTTCCACTCGGGAACCTCTAAAGGTTGCAACTTCCCTTGAGGTCTCCTGTGTTCACTCTTAACCTTCTGACATATTAAGCATCGAGACACGAAATCTGTAATATGTTTCTTCATACCGGACCACCAAAATGCTAACTTCAAGTCCGTATACATTTTATCACCCCCGGGGTGAACAGAATACGGTGTTGCATGTGCCTCAGTCATGATTCTTTCCTTTATCTCCCAGTTGTTAGGCACACAAACTCTATCATGAACCTTAATCAATCCACTCTCGTCGCGCCAGAACAAAGTAGGCTCATTCACTAACTTATCCTACAAATACTTATCACCAACCTGCCCCTATCAAATCACTCTCAACAGACAACACATTAAACAGGGTTCCTGGCTTCGCCATTTGGATCGCAAAGTTCACAAATTCCCTTAACTTATCACGGTTCATCACTAACTGTATCGTATGGAGAGATTTCCTACTTAAGGCATCGGCCACCACATTAGCCTTTCCTTCATGATACTGGATCTCGACCTCGTAGTCCTTAATCAACTCTAACCACCTCCTCTGTCTCATATTAAGCTCCTTTTGAGTGAATATATATTTTAAGCTTTTGTGATCAGAGAAAACCTTAAAGGGTACACCAAATAAATAATGTCTCCAAATCTTCAAGGCAAAGACTACGGCTGCTAATTCTAAATCATGAGTGGGATAATTCTTTTCATAAGGTTTCAACTGCCTAGAAGAATAGGCAATCACTCTCCTATTCTGCATAAGGACACAACCTAACCCATTCTTAGATGCATCAGTATAAACTTCATAAGCTTCATTCCCATCCGGTAAGGCTAACACCGGAGCAGTGGTCAACTTCTCCTTCAAAATATGAAATGACTCCTCACATCCCTCATCCCAATGAAATTTTGTGGCTTTCCTCATCAGTGTAGTCATTGGTCTAGCTATTTTAGAAAAATGCTTCACAAATCTCCTATAGTAACTAGCTAAACCCAAAAAGCTACGAATTTCAGTCACAGATTTCGGTCTAGGCCACTCCTTAACAGCTTTAATCTTAGCAGGATTCACTGATACCCCATCCTTAGATATAATATGCCCCAGAAAAGCTACTTGATCCAACCAGAACTCACATTTCGAAAATTTGGCATACAACTATTTTTCTCTCAAGATACCCAGAACAATACGTAAATGTTCCTCATGCTCATCCTCACTCCTCGAATAAATCAGTATGTCATCAATGAACACCACAACAAATTTATCTAGGTAAGTCCTAAAAGTTCGATTCATCAAGTCCATAAATACAGCAGGTGCATTAGTCAACCCAAAAGGCATCACAGTAAATTCACAATGGCCATATCTAGTGGAAAATGCAGTCTTAGGTACATCCTCAGGTGTTATCTTCAATTGATGGTACCCAGATCGCAAGTCTATTTTAGAGAAAACAGAAGCTCCCTTCAACTGATCAAACAAATCATCAATCCTAGGTAAAGGATACCTATTCTTGATAGTAACTTGGTTCAATTCCAAATAATCAATACACAACCTCAAAGTTCCATCTTTCTTTTTCACAAATAAAACAGGAGCACCCCAAGGCGACACACTAGGCCTAATATACCCTTTCTCCATTAATTCATCTAATTGTTTCTTAAGTTCTTGCATTTCTAACGGTGCCATTGGGTATGGTGATTTAGCAATTGGACCCGTTCCTGGCACTAGGTCGATTTTAAACTCAACTTCTCTAGCAGGAGGCATTCCTGGTATTTCCTCAGGAAACACATCAACAAACTCACTCACTACTGGAACTTCACTCAAGTCAGGATATTGCACCCTCAAATCTTTTACATGACACAGAATCAACTCAGCTCCCCTAGATAAATGCTTTTTCACTTTCATAGCAGAGATAAGTTTCACTCTAGGACCCTTTACATGACCCCTATAAGATACTCTCACATTTTTAGGCCCTCTCAAGGAAACTTTACTCTGTGCACAATCAATATTAGCCCGGTGAGACCCGAGCCAATCCATCCCCAAAATCACATCAAAGTGAGGTAACGGAAATTCTATCAGGTTTGCCTTAAAATCATGATCACCAATAAACACAGACACATCCTTAAAAATTCTTTTACAGTTCACTAAGTCCCCAGACGGCATAGCAAAATCATAATCCACAATTTCACTAGGTTCAACATTCATTTTATCCACAAACTTAGTTGAAATAAAAGAGTAAGATGCACCAGAATCAAACAGAACATGAGCTGAAATAGAATTCACAAGAAAGTTACCCGAAACGATGTCAGTATTTTCTGCTTCTTCTCTATTCATGACATAAAGCTTCCCAGTGGGCTTCTTAGTACTCTGTGCCCCGTTCACTTGCCCTGCGGGCTTACTAGCTGTTGTAGTGTTGCCCTGAGTCGGAGCTGGGTTCTTATAAGTGTTATTAGATGCAGACCCACCATAACTCTGTGTTCTTCCCTGACCCTGAAATCGGTTACCCTGATTCACACTCACACTAGCAGATGGTGCACTACGGGGTCGTCCTGCCGTCTTATTAGTACATTCAAACTCACGGTGTCCCAATTTCCCACACCAGTGGTATGTCACCCTATTTCCCTGACAATCAACTCCTGGGTGATCTCCCTTGCATATCTTGCAGTAATAGTGTCTGGTAAAAGCTTGGCCTATTCCCTGACTTTTACCATTCCAGTTATTCCCTTCTTCTTTCACATTCCCGCCAAAAGATCGGGACTTATTCCGAGGGTTGTTATTATTATGGAAATTTCCTCTCTTAGCTACGGTGTCAGATTGATTCCCCTGATACTCCCTCTTTTTGGTCACACTAGTTCCCAACTCAACCTCCATTTTCTGGTTACTCCTCTCAATGTTCACAGCTCTAGCATAAATATCCCTCAATGAAGTGAAGGTCTCCCCAGCAAACCTACCCTTAATATTCCAATTTAACTTGTCCTCAAACCTTGCCGCTTTAATTCGCTCAGTTGGCACCAACTCCGTAGCGAATCTGCTGAGTTCAATGAATTTGTTATAAAAATCCTTCACACTCATCTCATCTGTCTGCTTTAGATCCCCAAATTCAGCCAATTTTTGGTTCTTCACATGGTCGGGGAAAAATTCTTCCTCGAGCAAGTCTTTAAGGTCATCCCAGTCTTTATCATGAAGTACGACGGTACCATTAGCATTCCTCACCCTCTTAGGTTTCATGAAATCATCTTTCAAAGTCTGCCACCAGATATCTGCTTCCTCCTTCAAATAGAAAACAGCGATCCTAGCTTGAAACTCATGTGGGCACCCAACAACCAAGAAAATTTTCTCCATCTCCCTAATCCAGTTATCTAGCTCAGTAGGATCCCCTTTCCCAGTAAAAGATGACGGCCTCTTCTTCTGTACCGCTTCAGACATCCCAGCAACAGTAGGTGTAGGATCGTTTTCATTCTCAACCCTCTCATTCATATTCCGCGCAACCGTAGTCATTTGTTGCACAGCTTCGACAAGAACTGTGTTTTGAGCTATAAGTTGCGTCACCATAGCAGCCATATCATTATTGTTGTTTTCATTTTCTCTTCGTGGAGGCATGGTTACTATATATAAACAATGTTCTATTAAATATTGACGTAAAACCGTACTATCCCAGATAATATCACAAATAATAACATAAGTAGCATTCACAGTTCAGGTAAGAGTAATAGCACAAAATATTATCATATATACGAATATGAATATGTAAATCATGCGTATGCAATGCACCCAAACCACCCAACACTCTGTTTTTTTTTTTTAAAGTAAAAGTTTTTTTTTTAAACCATTTCAAATTTTGCAAAACATTTTGGAAAACCTATTGCTCTGATACCAACTGTAACAGCCCTAAATTTTCGCAACCAAAATAATAAACCAAAAACGAAAAACTCAAAGCTATTACTCCACACTTAGCTTACCGAACCAAGTGCAAGGAAAAAGATAAATAATAAATAAATAAATAAAATAGAAATTTGATAGCTAATTAAATGAAAACGTTGCAGCGGAAATCTTAAGTCTTACAAAATCCAAAACGGTTTAAAACAATAGCAAACCAATAAATCCAGTAATAATGTAAATAGTTTGTAGTCAAAATTAAATTATAAAAGTCCTTCCTCGCTCAGCATAACCCGATACCAGAATGCACCCATGCAGCAATCAAGTGTACCTATCAGTTGTACCCAAAAACACAAATAGGTACAGGTTCCAGCGGGGGAACGACCCAAAACAAAAGGACGTCAGCAAAGCTGAGTAAAAATATAATAATAAAATAAATCATGAAATAATAATAATAACAATAATAATAATAATAATAATAATAATAATAATAATAATAATAATAATAATAATAATAATTTATAGTAAACTGAAACCGGAGTTAAAATCATCATTTAAATACCAAAATACCATAAAAGAGTAGTCAAAACCAAACCAACCAAAATATATATTTTTCGCAACCTGTGTGCCAAGGTCCTACCCTTGCACGGTCTAGAGGTAACCACATGTGCTTAGCTAGACTCATAATAGTGCGCACCTCTCACATTTGGACAGTCAGTAGGATGAAACTGCCAAAGGAGAAAGTCTAACTCCCTAGCGAGTGAGGGCCGGACAATCCTCACTCAAAAATAGTTTCGGGATAAAGTCTCAGGAACGTCTTAGACGCACCTTAAAACCGTCTAGACCACAGAACTCCCAGAGTCTGTTATAAGTTACTAAAATTTTTACCAAAGTAGTACCAATATGTGAGTCGTGTCACAAAGTTCAATATCCAAACATTACGAGTATTATAGAAAAATTAACGATCGACGAAATAATTTACAAAACCGTTATAAAAATATATTTTGATCCGAACATGCTATTTACTTAAAAGTGAAAAGGGTAAAACGTCCTTACCTCAAGACGGACAAAACTCAGCTATTATCAGTCCAGAAACTCTTTCTCCTCGAACCCACAAGCTACAATAATATAAATGGTTCAATAACTTAATCTCTCCGACTAATGAATATATATATATATCAAACGACTTTAATCTAATACGTCGAACGAATTAACACCTCGGGACACCATCCACATACCACCTGCTACTCCAATACTCCGTACTACCCAAATAACTACCCAAATGCACCACACAACATGCCTTACTGATAAATACAAGTCGTGAGTTAACCCTAAACTAAAAACCCAACAAGCAGTAACTATATCCCAACATGACAAATAATTCGAACCGTACTGCAAACGGAACAATAGGCCACACCGAACAATTAGGCATAACTTATCGCCTTCCATATTCACCAACTGACCCGAAACATCGTCTAACCAATGACCCATTAACCAACCAAACATACTCCGTAAAAATCGTAACTAGGTCCGAACCAAAAATAGATATGTACTTATCACTCCTCCATCACTACTCTTAGAATTTACCCAAAACTTCAATTCAATTTGGAAAGACGCAACATCCTGATAGTGTTGGTAATAAAATACGGAGATCACGATTTTTAACAAAAGAACAATAATAGAAAATTAAGACATTAAGACATACAGAGTACTATATAATTGATACCCTAATTATGAAAACAAAATAGAAGAACTAAGTTAAAAGACTTACAATTTAGAAGATGTAAAAAGAGGAAGAGTAAGGAACTGAAGTGGCGGATGAAAGTTTTGTCGGCAATCGGACAGACGAATGATAACAGAGGAGGGAGGGTTAGGCGGCAGAGGAGTTGAAGAAGGGTGAATGAATGAATAAAGGGGGGTGTACGGGGGTTTGTAAAATATAGTTTAGGTTTTTTCCTTTTTTTTTTTATTAAATTGTGTTTGACTCGAAAGTCCAACCCGAGAACAAGTCGGTTTATAAAATAATTTTCCACTTTAAGAAAATCAAAACCGGTTATTATAAGACGACCCAAAATACTTTAATTTTATAAAGACATTGAAAATACTTTTCCCGACTTAATAACCCGATTTAAATAAAATAGACCAGTAACGCCTTATAATTGACTCGGAAAATAACAGGGTGTTACAAAATTGGACAAGGATGAAAGTGGTAAGAATGTTAGTGAATCGGTGTATAGAGGTATTATAGGCTCACTTCTCTACTTAATCGCACGTCGTCCGATATATTATTTAGTGTTTGTTTGTGTGCTCGTTTCCAAGCAAATCTCAAAGAATCTCATTTTAAAGCCGTAAAACGTATTTTTCAGTATTTGGTTGGAACGCAGAAGCTTTACTTATGGTACCCCTTGGGTTGTTCTTTTGACCTTGTAGGTTACTCGAACGTAGACCATGCGGGGTGTACGGTCGATCAAAAGAGCACTTCGGGTTTTGCTATCTTCTTAGGTCTGTGTCTCATTTCATGGCCTGGGGTTTGAAGAAGCAAAACACCGTTGCTCTCTCTACGACCGAGAGTGAATATGTGGCCGCCACTCATTGTTGTTCTCAAATATTGTGGGTACGTCAACAACTTGTCGATTTTGGTATGATTTATGACTCCATTGCTTTAATGTTTGATAATACGAGGGCCATAAACATATCTAAAAATCCGATTCAACATTCTCGAACTAAGCATATAGATATACGTCACCACTTTATTAGAGATCACGTAGAAAAGGGTCACCATAAGCTAATTTTTTGCAATATCGAAGATCAAATTGCCGATATATTTACTAAGCCACAAGCAAGAGACCAATTCGAGAAGTTTCGAGTCGAAATTGGTTTGATTAATTGTTCTAATTGATTATGTGTGATTTATCATTTTTTTTCTCGTATGATTGGCTAGACGAACCGATAATTCTTATTCTAGTGATTATGCATGTTACTTAGTCCTTAATCTTACTTAATGAGTTAATTGACATTCTTATGTGATGAATTTTGAATTGTGTATATTGACCATTGTGTTTTTGAAAGTTGTCAAAAATAAATTAATATCTATCATATTAACCAAATATCCACTATATAATATCTATTAAGTAATATTTCCTATTATCCACAATATTCTCTTTACCCAAAAAATCTTTCTATCTCTCCTCTCTTCTCTGATTCACGCCTCCCATCAATCCCTTTTTCAAATTTTTTAAAACTTTTCTCCTTCCCCATAACCATATGCATTGGTTTTTCATCCTCTTCTTTTCATCTTACCTTCTCTGCTCATTTTAATCATCCACCTGATTTTTACTCTCATCATCTTCTTATTTTTCATCTTACAAAAAAGCACTCCACATTCATTTCATCTTTTACTTTCATTCTCTCTCCTATTTTATTATACCCCACACATTTACACACCGGCGACATTTTTAAAAAATCAGGTCACTAGGACGGGATCGGGTCATTTTGCAAAAGGTTTGGGTAGGATCGGTTTCGGGTGACAAAATCTTCAGGTTAAATTTTAAATGTTAAACTGAAAATATACGTACGGTCCGGGTTAATGATAATTTTTTAATATATAAAGTTCAAGAAAAAAAATACGTTTGGAAATATAATCTTTGAGAAACAGTATGTAAATACGGACGTTGGAACCAAAACAAAATAAGAAAAAAAGAATAAAATTAAAACAAAATTGTTTTTGGCCCACTTGGGCGTCCTTTCTCAGCAATAAAGGAAAATTGTGTCTGACGCAGTACCATCTACCATAGTACCATCTCTCTTCAATTTCAAGTTTTCATCTTCATGAAATCCTTTCTTCTTTTCATCTTCGTCTTCTTCAATTTCATTCATTGCAGCAACTATTTCATCTTCCTCTTCATCCCTCTCTCTCCATTATCCTCATTTCATCTTTTTATTTTTCAACCAATGCGGGTGGTCTAACACTCTAACTGGCAACTTCGTCTCTTCTCTTCTTTTTTTTCAAACTTTTCTCTCTTCTCTTTATTTTCGTTCCTCTTTTTTTTTTATCATCATCACTATTCCTATTACCACTACTATCTTCTTTAAGTTTTAACTACCCCAAGTTTTATCTCCCTTAAATTACTCCTTTTTTGTTTCTCTCTCCTCTTGTGATTGGTTGAAAAAAACGAAAAAATCAGTCACTTTCCTTTTCCCTTTTACTGTATTGTCACATCTTTTTTTCTTTTAAACTTCCTTTTACCCTTTCTTCTTCATCTCCCTTCTTTACCCAAACTCCATAACCATGCCTCCAAAAAATACCAAAAACCCCAAATTCATACTACCTCCTCAAATACGAAGGGAACAAATGGAAGCCATAACTAACCTTCTTCCCTCTCAAGATTCTTCTTCCCATAACACCACAACTACAAGATCTTCATCTCTTACTCTATCCATGGTTCAACCAACACCTCTAGATATGTCACCCAAAGACAATGCTGTTATTTCTTCACTCAAAAGAAAAAAATCATCCAAAGCTCCTAGTGCTCCTTCATTATCGACGAAGCGTCGGAAAAGTTTCAGGGTTCCTCCTACAAAAACCACCCCTGCAGTATCACCTTCTCCTTCTAATGTTATAGAGGAGGTGATGGGTGACTTGAATGCAACTAAAATCGAAGCAACTCCGAAAAAGAGATCAACTGCTTCCATGGATCTTAATACCACTCCCGGGTCCATGAACTCTGCCTCCAACGAACCTGTGAGCAAGGATGATACTCCCTCTCCTGCACCCAAAAAGAAAGGCCAACCATTGCCTCCAAGAAATCGAAATCAGGGCCTAGTTCTTATCTCCAACTGAAAATATTACCATCACAGATAAGTGGACTGTGGCTACCATCACCAAACAGCTTGAAGCCTTGGCTCTTCCTTTCGATGTGTTCTCCAAGTGTCAGAAGATCATCAAATCTGAAAAGGTTACAACAACCTGAGTCTTTGAGGGTGCCTGGTATGATACGAGTCCCACTTTTTCCTTTTCAAAGATGCTATGAAAGCCCAAAAGTGGACCTCTCTGATTCAGTACAAAGAACCCTCATTTGTGTGTGAGTTGATACAGTTTTATGCTACACTCAAAGTTACTCCACCCACCTCTCTTACTGCTACTATCAATGGCAAAGACCTGACCTTAACCGCCCATCAGTTGGGAAAAATACTCGGCATCCCTGACTCCGGATATTGTTTGACCCCGTCCGAGTCTTGGGTCGCCCTACCCGACAATGTGTCTCCTACTGATATTGTCACCTTTCTCCACCCCAAGGCAACAACCATTGACACCCTTGCCCCTGCAGAGCTTTCGCCTCCCCATAAGATCTTCTTCAACCTGCTTATTGGATCTCTCATTCTTATTGTCCTGTTAGTCGCCCTTTTCATATTCCTATATATAAAATAATTTATGCTTCATGTATCCCTTATCCATTAATTACCACTAATCCATTACGAAGTTCGTTAATTATGTTCGTTTTTCCTTGCTTATTGTATGCATTTGACCCATATATCCTCATTATTTTTATCTATTTTTTTATCTTTTCACATTTTATATACTTATATTAATGTCAGTACTAGTGATTACTTATTATTTAACCCATTACATTACTATAGATTATTTTACTAACACCCGCACATTCCTATATGTTAGATCTAAAAGAAATAAAAAGAAAATGACTCAGATTGCAAAAAGGGAATTCGACATCCTTGACTTATCTGGTGAAAAGTTCTTACAACGGAAAGAAGATGTTATTGCCCATTTAGGGGCAAAAGCCCTTGAACATACTGTTGAGAAAGGCAATTCGGCTACCCACCAGGAAAAACAAAAGGCCCATATCTTTATACGACATCACATGAATGAAGGTCTAAAAAATGAATATTTCCGGATCAGAGATCCATCTGAATTATGGTCTCTTCTTGAGGAACGTTTCGGACATCAGCAATATGTCCTCCTCCCAAAACTTCATCATGAATGGCAAAATTTGTGTTTTCAAGATTTTACTTCGGTAAATGATATATTTCTGCTCTATTCCGTATTGCATTACAAGTAGAGTATTGTGGGGAAGAAGTTAATGATTTCATTAAAATAGAGAAAACATTCTCTACCATGGGTAAAAGAAACATGGATTTTCAAAGGAGTATCAGAATCAATAAAATTGAAAATTTCACGGATCTAATTGCAATACTTTTAGTTGCTGAACAACATGACGAAGTCCTGTTAAGAAATGACAATTTGAGGCCAAGTGGCTCTGTTGCTATACCAGAGGCGAATTTCGCAGGAACCGGACATGGCCGTAACGGTGGCCGCGGACGTGGACCCAGCCGCTGACGGGGTCGAGGAGGACGCGGTTATGGCCCAGGCAGAGGCCAAAATTCATTTAAATATACGCGCTCGGGAAAACAAATTGTTAATTCCGATATCTCGGAAAAATATAAGACCACCTGTCATAAATGTGGCATGGAGGGTCATTGGGCTCGCACATGTCGCACCCCAAAACATTTTGTAGACGTCTATCCAGCATTCATCAAGAAAAAGAGAGGGGAGACACATTATGTTACAGATGCCATACCATTAAACTTTGAGATGCCTGAATCAAATTTAGATGAAACTGACCCGCTCGAGTCATAAATGATTGAAACAGCTAATTATTTTCTTGATGATGGTGATGGGAGCAGTGGATTCTAGACGTTCTCCTCTCCACTATGCAGAACAACTAAAAATATATATATATATATATATATATATGTGTGTGTGTGTGTGTGTGTGTGTGTGTGTGTGTGTGTGTGTGTGTGTGTTGCTTTATTTCCATTATGTACTTTGTATGTTTGTCCTGTTTGCTTATCATCTCAAATAAAATATAATATATTGGTTGTTATTTCACTTTGTATTAATGAACTCCACTTATTTTTCTTTTTAGACATGACCACTACTGGAGCAGAAATATGCCTAATTGATAGCGGCACCACTCATACTATTTTAAGACGGAAGAAGTACTTCGTTGAATTAAAGTCAATTACGGCATACGTGAATACTATATGTGGCAACGCTGAAATTATTGAAGGCAACGGAACAGCCAATATTATGCTTCCAATGGGAACTTGTCTAACAATTCATAAAGCGCTATACTCAACTAAGTCACAAAGAAACTTGATTAGTTTATGCAACAAAATGGTTATCATATTGAAACCATGAGTGAAAACAATACAGAATATTTATGCCTAACGATATCCAAATCAGGCACAAAATGCATCGTTGAGAAAATGTCATCTTACTCATCTGGTCTATATTTTACAAAAATAACCCATGTTATAACCAGTATGATGATATCATCCAAAATCCATGATAAAACCACATTTGCTCTATGGCATAATAGGTTATGGCATCCAGGTTCTGCAATGATGGCAAAAATCATTGGAAATACACTCGGACATCCCATGAAAAATGTGAGAATTATAAAATCGAGCGATTTTCCTTGCAATGCATGTTCAATGGGGAAACTGATTATTCGACCATCAATAAATAAAATCAAAAATGAGACACCCGCATTTCTTGAAAGAATTCAAGGGGACATATGCGGACCAATCAACCCTCAATGTGGACCATTCTGATATTTCATGGTATTAATCGACGCATCTACGAGATGGTCATATGTGACTCTTCTTTCCACACGAAATTTCCCTTTCGCGAATTTACTAGCCCAAATTATAAGACTAAGAACTCAATTTCCAGATCAAAATATCAAGAAAATTCGTTTGGACAATGCAGGGGAGTTTACATCTCAGGCATTTAACGAATATTGTATGTCAATTGGTATAGACGTTGAACATCCAGTAGCACACGTCCATACCCAAAATGGACTTGCGGAAGCAATGATTAAAAGATTACAACTCACTGCTAGACCTTTACTGATGAAATCCAAATTACCAACGTCTGCATGGGGACATGCCATTTTACACGCAGATGCCTTAACTAAGTTAAGGCCAACCGCGTATCACAATTTTTCTCCCTTACAACTAGTAAGCGGTCAACCACCAAATATTTCTCATTTAAGAACTTTTGGCTGCTCAGTGTATGTCCCGATTGCACCACCGCAGAGAAGCAAAATGGGTCCACAACGATGATTGGGAATATATGTGGGTTTTGTCTCCCCAAGTATAATTAAATACCTTGAACCCACAACTGGAGATTTATTTAATGCACGATTTGCAGACTGTCATTTTGACGAGAATACATTCTCCGTCTTAGGGGGAGAAAAGAAGGTGGACCAACGATCTACAGAAATCATATGGAACGAAGATTTAATATCATATCCTGATCCAAGGAATGATTCTTGTAATATAGAAGTACAAAAGATAATTCATTTGCAAAACATTGCAAATCAATTACCCGATGAATTCACAAACTCAAAGGGAATCACAAAATCCCATATACCTGCGGTAAATGCTCCAGTCATAATTAACATCCCCGTAGATAGTTCTGAGAAATCAATAGCCGAACAATCTATGACACGAAAGAAACGTGGGAGGCCACCTGGTTCAAAAGACATAAGGTCGAGAAAATCCAAAAAATCAAAGGAAGTACCTGGTAAAGGTACAGAAGAAGATGAACAAAATATGAAATCTCAAGAAGAACCCACACCAGAGAATATAAATGATAATCATGAAATCTCAATGAATTATGTTCATACAGGAATTGAGTATGACAGAATGAATGTCGATATAAACGAGATATTTGTTCACTCAATAGCGACAGAAATCATGAACGACAAAGTCGATATTGAACCAAAGTCTGTCAACGAGTGTCGAAAAAGACATGATTGGCCAAAATGGGAAGAAGCAATGAAGGCAGAATTAAAGTCTTTTGAGAAAAGAGGAGTTTTCGGCCCAGTAAGTCGAATACCAAAGGATGTAAAACCTGTAGGACATAAGTGGGTTTTCACTAGAAAAAGAAATGAGAAAAAACGAAATTGTAAGGTACAAAGCAAGACTTGTTGCACAAGGTTTCTCGCAGAAGCCGGGAATAGATTATGAAGAAACATATTCGCCTGTAGTTGATGCAACAATCCTAAGATTCTTAACCGGACTCGCAGTATCCAGAGGATTACATATGCGTCTTATGGACGTAGTGACGACATATTTATATGGGTCACTTGACACTGATATCTATATGAAAATCCCCGAGGGAGTATCAATGCCAAGGGATCACAATCCTAAGCTGCCTCGTGAGATGCTCTTTGTAAAACTTCAGAAATCCTTGTATGGATTAAAACAGTCTGGAAGAATGTGGTATAATCAATTAAAAGAGTACCTTACAGAAGAAGGTTACAAAAATGATCCCATCACCCCATGTGTTTTCCTTAGAAAAACAACGACCGGTTTTACAATCATTGCGGTATATATTGATGATTTAAATATCATTGGAACGACCGATGAGCTTGAAGCTGCTGCAAAATACCTAATGAAAGAATTCGAAATGAAAGATCTTGGACTGACAAAATTATGCCTCGGCTTGGAAATTTAACACCTCGAGGATGGGATACTTATCCATCAAGAGAATTACACGCAGAGAGTTATACAAAGATTTGGAATGGCTAGATCGCACCCCTTAAGTTCTCCAATAGTCGTTCGAACTCTTAGTATTGAAAAGGATGAATTTCGACCACGAGAAGAAAATGAAGATATCCTAGGAGCTGAGGTACCATATCTTAGTGCCATAGGCACGCTAATGTACTTGGCAAATAACACTCGACCAGGCATAGCTTTTTCAGTCAACCTATTGGCAAGATTTAGTGCATCACCCACTAAGAGGCACTGGAATGGAGTTAAATATCTATTAAGATATCTTCAAGGAACCCAGGACTTGGGCATGTTCTACCGTAGAAGGAAAGATGCTACATTGATTGGATATGCAGATGCTGGATACTTATCAGACCCACACAAGGCAAAATCACAAACAGGGTATGTTTTCACATATGGTGGCACGGCCATTTCCTGGAAGTCAACAAAGCAAACTTTGACTACAACATCATCAAATCAAGCAGAATTGATTGCGCTCTATGAGGCTTCTAGGGAATGTGTATGGTTGAGGTCCATGATACAACACATCAAAAACGAATGTGAAATTAAGACAAGTGATCAACCAACCACAATATATGAAGACAATACTGCATGCATTGCCCAAGTGAAAGGAGGCTATATCAAAGGAGATAGGACTAAACACATAGCACCAAAGTTCTTCTTCGCACATGATCTGCAAGAACAAGGCGTTGGTTAACATCCAACATATTCGTTCAGACGAAAACTTAGAAAATTTATTAACAAAATCATTGCCATCAAAGCAATTCCAAAAACTTGTTCGCCAGATCGGAATGTGCCGATTGAAAGACAAATGTTGAATTAAGGGGGGGTATTAGATATGCTGCACTCAGTTTCCCTTCGTCAGGTTTTATCCCACAGGGTTTTACTGACAAGGTTATTAATGAGGCAACATCATCCAACACTGCGATCTATATGGGTGATATTTTCAAGGGGAAGTGTTAAACAACATCAGTGTGAAAATATCAGCCCACAATTTCCTCTGCAAAACATCCCACCACCCATATCTTAAACAGTAGTTATGGAAGGAATTTCTCCCATATCCAGAACAGTAGATATGGAAGAAATTCCTTCTAAACACCAACTATGTATACAGTATATACGTAGTATAAATACATGACCTGATGAATGAGAATGGAACACACTTACTCTCAATCCTTACTCTCATTCTTTCTCTTTTAGTATTTATTTACAACACGTTATCAGCACGAGTTTGCTCCAAGTTTATAAGGTAGTATTTTAAATCAGTATTTTGTTAACAATAGTTACTAATTTTTTTTTAAAATAAAAAAATAAAAAAATGGATCACCATTATTTTGGAGTCTCCATCACCCTTAATTGTATCACAAATTGCAATATATATATATATATTTAGAGAACCTACTAATAATTTACCTAATAACTTACCGATTATTCCCCCCTTTCATCCTCAACCCGAACCACAGCCTAGCGAACCATCGTTCACCCATCTTAACCAAAATTGACCAAGGAAGCAACCGGAAAAGCATCACGAAACTCATTACAGCTTTCCTGGAAATATGGCAGGATCATCTCGCCCTAAGAAGGCCAAAGGTATAGTAGACTCCTCGGAATCCTCCGAGTCAGTCAAACTCACAGGCGCAAAGCGCCGCCACACAGACATTAATGACTCGACTTTCAACGTCGACGACCTTTAAACTCACCCAAAACCACCGATATCGGTCGATATATGATAATGAACGACTTAACCACCTTGTTAACCATAACAATAAACGTAACATAATTTTCTAGTTGTTTGTGTTAATTTTTATCCAAATGTTTGTGGTCTTATTATACTAGTAGTATGGTATGCATGCATCAGAAGAGTAAAATATGAAGTTTGAAGTGTGAAAGATAAAGTGTGAAGTGGGAAATGAAGTATGGATGCAAACATGAGAGTGATAATATGAAGTATCTTGTGAAGTGTGATATTTGCAGGAAAGGTTTCATAGTGTATGCTTTAATGACAAACCACATGAATGTATGCTTTAATGACAAACCACATGTTACATGCTGCGTAGGAGTATGACACCTTTCATACATGCATGCCTTGGTAGTATCACATATTTACATTTGTTTTAGATACATGCATGCTTTGTCGGTATGAAAAATTTCAAACATGCATGTTTTGTCAGTATTGAATACTACTAAATATATTCTTGCGTTTATTTTTATTTTTTTATAAACAAGTCCCATATGTAGTTACCAAATCCAGCTGTTTCTACTCGTATGCATTAAATCTTCTTCGTAATGGTACAAATTTGCAAAATAAGTATGTTAACTTTTTAACCTCCACCGACGCTACAGTACTTTTAACCCTTATAAAATCCACAAAATCTTATCACTTTACTCACTTCCCTTATCCGCTCCGTCTTTAAAAAAAATTCCAAAACAAAAAAAAATTATAATAATCCTAATAAAATGGACAAAAACGGAGAAGACGACGACACCATGCGCTCTATTACGCAAAATCTTCGTGAGTTGGAGGGTCTACTTAATGTACTCATGTTTCTTATTGTCCTGTTAGTCACCCTTTTCATATTCCTATATATCAATAAATAATTTATGCTTCATGTATCCCTTATCCATTAATTACCACTAATCCATTATGAAGTTCGTTAATTATGTTCGTTTTTCCTTGCTTATTGTATGAATTTGACCCATATATCCTCATTATTTTTATCTATTTTTTTTATCTTTTCACATTTTATATACTTATATTAATGTCAGTACTAGTGATTACTTATTATTTAACCCATTACTTTACTATAGATTATTTTACTAACACCCGCACATTCCTATATGTTAGATCTAAAAGAAATAAAAAGAAAATGACTCAGATTTCAAAAAGGGAATTCGACATCCTTGACTTATCTGGTGAAAATTTCTTACAATGAAAGATGATGTCATTGCCCATTTAGGGGCAAAAGCCCTTGAACATACTGTTGAGAAAGGCAATTCGGCTACCCACCAGGAAAAACAAAAGGCCCATATCTTTATACGACATCACATGAATGAAGGTCTAAAAAATGAATATTTCCGGATCAGAGATCCATCTGAATTATGGTCTCTTCTTGAGGAACGTTTCGGACATCAGCAATATGTCCTCCTCCCAAAACTTCGTCATGAATGGCAAAATTTGCGTTTCCAAGATTTTACTTCGGTAAATGAATATAATTCTGCTCTATTCCGTATTGCATCACAAGTAGAGTATTGTGGGGAAGAAGTTAATGATTTCAGTAAAATAGAGAAAACATTCTCTACCATGGGTAAAAGAAACATGGATTTTCAAAGGAGTATCAGAATCAATAAAATTGAAAATTTCACGGATCTAACTGCAATACTTTTAGTTGCTGAACAACATGACGAAGTCCTGTTAAGAAATGACAATTTGAGGCCAAGTGGCTCTACTGCTATACCAGAGGCGAATTTCGCAGGAACCGGACATGGCTGTAACGGTGGCCGCGGACGTGGACCCAGCCGCTGACGGGGTCGAGGAGGATGCGGTTATGGCCCAGTCAGAGGCCAAAATTCATTTAAGTATACGCGCTCGGGTAAACAAATTGTTAATTCCAATACCACGGAAAAATATAAGACCACCTGTCATAAATGTGGAATGGAGGGTCATTGGGCTCGCACATGTTGCACCCCAAAACATTTTGTCGACCTCTATCAAGCATCCATCAAGAAAAAGAGAGGGGAGACACATTATGTTACAGATGCCGTACCATTAAACTCTGAGATGCCTGAATCAAATTTAGATGAAACTGACCCGCTCGAGTCAGAGATGATTGAAACAGCTAATTATTTTCTTGATGATGGTGATGGGAGAGTGGATTCTAGACGTTCTCCTCTCCACTATGCAGAACAACTACATATATATATATATATATATATATATATATATATATATATATATATATATATATATATATATACACAGAGGAGGGATCAAGGGAGTTACTAACATCCCCTCACCCAAATCAATCCCTACATTACTTCCCTCATACACTTCCCAACCCCCTCATTTTCAATTCATTTCTCAACTCAATTTATCTCTCTCTAACAAAACCCCAACAAATAATCACCATTAATAACTCCGACCATACTCCGATCATACTCCGTCACTACTCCGACCATACTGCGTTTTTAACCCAACATACTCCGTTAGTAACTTCGATCATCATACGAAGGTATGTTCATCTTCATCATCTTCATCTTCATCTTCATTTTCGTGCTTCATCTTCATCTTCATCTTCATGCTTCTTTTTATTTTTCATGTCTTTTTTTTTTGTATTTATAAAATTATTCATCTTCATTATCTAAAAAAAAAAGAACAACTTCATCTTTAAGATGAAGTTTGAAGATGAAGTTGTTATTTTTTTGTGGGATGAATGGAGCTTGAAGATGAAGATGAACAAGTCATTTAGTGCGTAATGTTTTTGCAGAATTGCAAAGTCACACTCATTATGCTGTACAGTCACACTCATTATGCTGTACAGTCACACTCATTATGTTGTAGAATCACGCAGATGTACACTCATTGTAGTCACATATTCAGTTGTATAGTCATACTCATTATGTTGTAGAATCACGCAGCTGTAGAATACCTTGGGATTAAGGTATCATTCGTTGAATCATCTTCATATTCATGCTTGTTTTACTTTTCATACCTTTTTTTGTATTTACAAAATTATTCATTTTTATTATCCAAAAAAAATGAAGATTAAATATGGATTAAAATGAAGGTTGAGTATGAATGAATGAAGATTGAATATTTAATTAATGTTATAATTTAGTTGTATAGTCACAGAGATTATGTTGTATAGTCACACAGTTGAGGTTGTATAGTCATACTCGTTATGTTGTAGGATCACAGTCATTATGTTGTAGAATCACACCGTTTATGTTGTACAGTCACACAGTTAAAGTTGTATAGTCACACTCATTATGTTGTACAATCACGCAGCTGTACACTCATTGTAGTCACATATTCAGTTGTATAGTCACACTCATTATGCTGTATAGTCACACTCTTTATGTTGTAGAATCACTCAGCTGTAGAATACCTTCACAATCATTTCATCTTCATGCTTGTTTTACTTTTCATACCTTTTTTTTGTATTTATAAAATTATTCATCTTCATTATCCAAAAAAATGAAGATTAAATATGGATTAAAATGAAGGTTGAATATGAATGAATGAAGGTTGAATATTTAATGAATGTTATAATTTAGTTGTATAGTCACATAGATTATGTTGTACAGTCACACAGTTGAAGTTGTATAGTCATACTCGTTATGTTGTAGAATCACAGTCATTATGTTGTACGATCACACCGTTTATGTTGTACAGTCACACAGTTAAAGTTGTATAGTCACACTCATTATGATGTACAATCATGCAGTTGTAGAGTCATTGTAGTCACATATTCAGTTGTATGTGTGATTTAGATTGATTGTGTGTTTTGTTGCAGCGAAATGATTGGTGGAAAGAGGAATGTTGGTAAAAGGGGCGGTGGGAAGAAGAAGGTCGTGGAAGATACAGCGATCGACCACGTAATTGGACAATGTATTGTTGCGAAGATTAAAATGAAGGTTGAATATGAATGAATGAAGGTTGAATATTTAATGAATGTTTAGATAATTTGTTCTGAATCGTATGTATAATCATCTTTCTAATTATGAATGTGACTTTGCTAATGATGATTGAAGAATAATTGACTATATGGCTTTTATTTTCCATTTTACGGTTTCAGTTTTGTAGTTACACACTTTAGGTTGTAAAGTCACACTCATTATATTGTATAGTCACACTCATTATATTGTAGAATCACACAAATTCTTGCAGTGATTAGTGTATGTAATCATCTTTGCTAATGATGATTGAAGTATAAATAAGTACGATTATAATGTAGTTGTATAGTCACAGAGATTATGTTGTATAGTCACATAGTTGAAGTTGTATAGTCATACTCGTTATGTTGTAGGATCACAGTCATTATGTTGTAGGATCACACGATTTATGTTGTATAGTCACATAGTTAAAGTTGTACAGTCACGCTCATTATGTTTTACAATCATGCAGTTGTAGAGTTATTGTATTGTAGAATCACACAAATTCTTGCAGTGATTAGTGTATGTAATCATCTTTGCTAATGACGATTATTGAAGTATAAATAAGTACTAGTATAATTTAGTTGTATAGTCACAGAGATTATGTTGTATAGTCACACAGGTGGAAGGATAAGTGATTTTGCTATAGACCTCGCGTGATTAATTATGAAACCAGAAAATAGCGATGAAAATATATTTACATTAGACAAAGTCCATTCTTTACATATAGTACGTCAAACATAAAAACATTCTAACCCACCAAACATCATTTACACATAATACGTTCATCCTAAAGCAAATATTTTATCTCACATAAACACACAAGAGCTTAACGATGGTCTCCGGTACGTGCGCAACAATACATTGTCCAATTACGTTGTCGATCGCTGTATCTTCCACGACCTTCTTCTTCCCACCGCCCCTTTTACCAATATTTCTCTTTCCACCAATCATTTCGCTGCAACAAAATACACAATCAATCTAAATCACACATACAACTGAATATGTGACTACAATGACTCTACAACTGCATGATTGTACAACATAATGAGTGTGACTATACAACTTTAACTGTGTGACTGTACAACATAAACGGTGTGATCCTACAACATAATGACTGTGATCCTACAACATAACGAGTATGACTATACAACTTCAACTGTGTGACTGTACAACATAATCTCTGTGATTATACAACTAAATTATAATCGTACTTATTTATACTTCAATCATCATTAGCAAAGATGATTACATACACTAATCACTGTAAGAATTTGTGTGATTCTACAATATAATGAGTGTGACTATACAATATAATGAGTGTGACTATACATCTAAAGTGTGTGACTGTACGCCTTATAGCGTGTGATTGTACACATCAACATGTGTGATTGTGCAACTTATATCACGCGATTCTACCCCTCAATATTTGTGACTATACGGAATGGAATAAAGTGTGTGACTGTACAACATAAAGTGTGTGACTGTACGCCTTATAGTTTGTGATTGTACACATCAACATGTGTGACTGTGCAACTTATATCACGCGATTGTACACCTCAATATTTGTGACTATACGGAATAACTTCGTCTTCAAACTTCATCTTAAAGATGAAGTTCATCTTCAAACTTCATCTTATAAATACCAAAAAAAGAACAACTTCATCTTCATACTTCATCTTAAAGATGAAGTTGTTCTTTTTTTAGATAATGAAAATGAATAATTTTATAAATACCAAAAAAAAAGATACGAAAAATAAAAAGAAGTTTGAAGAAGATGAAGATGATCGAAGATGAAGATGAGGATGAAGAAGAAGCTAAAAAAATGAAGATGATCAAAGTTTATGAATAAACATACCTTGGTATAATTATCCGTCATGTTGGGTTAAAAACGGAGTATGATCGGAGTTGTTGACGGAGTATGGTCGGAGTTATTAATAGAGCTTATTTGATGGAGTTTTGTTAGGGAGAGATGAATTGAATTAGGGAAATGAATTGAAAAGGAGAGAGGGGAAGTAATGAAGAAGGGAGAGTTTGATTGAGGAGAGGATGCTCCCCTCTCTCCACTGCTGCGAAGTGTGATTGAGGGGAGGGTTGCTTCCCTCTCTCCACTGCTGCTTGTCAGTTTGCTGTCTCCTTTTTTTTTCTTTTTTTTTTACACATCATTCATCTAAGCCATCCACTCAACCCAAGATCAAGGGCCAAAAATACAACTTCCCAACTTCCCACTTTTCACCAAACTCCCTTGATCCCTTTTCTATATATATATATATATATATATATATATATATATATATATATATATATATATATATCTTTGTGTGTGTGTGTGTTGCTTTATTTCCATTATGTACTTCGTATGTTTGTCCTGTTTGCTTATCATTTCAAATAAAATGTAATATATTGGTTGTTATTTCACTTTCTATTAATGAGCTCCACTTATTTTTCTTTTTAGACATGACCACTACTGGAGCAGAAATATGCCTAATTGATAGCGGCACCACTCATACTATTTTAAGACGGAAGAAGTACTTCGTTGAATTAAAGTCAATTACGGCATACGTGAATACTATATGTGGCAACGCTGAAATTATTGAAGGCAACGGAACAGCCAATATTATGCTTCCAATGGGAACTTGTCTAACAATTCATAAAGCGCTATACTCAACTAAGTCGCAAAGAAACTTGATTAGTTTATGCAACAAAATGGTTATCATATTGAAACCATGAGTGAAAACAATACAGAATATTTATGCCTAACGATATCCAAATCAGGCACAAAATGCATCGTTGAGAAAATGTCATCTTACTCATCTGGTCTATATTTTACAAAAATAACCCATGTTATAACCAGTATGATGATATCATCCAAAATCCATGATAAAACCACATTTGCTCTATGGCATAATAGGTTATGGCATCCAGGTTCTGCAATGATGGCAAAAATCATTGGAAATACACTCGGACATCCCATGAAAAATGTGAGAATTATAAAATCGAGCGATTTTCCTTGCAATGCATGTTCAATGGGGAAACTGATTATTCGACTATCAATAAATAAAATCAAAAATGAGACACCTGCATTACTTGAAAGAATTCAAGGGGACATATGCGGACCAATCAACCATCAATGTGGACCATTCAGATATTTCATGGTATTAATCGACGCATCTACGAGATGGTCATATGTGACTCTTCTTTCCACACGAAATTTCCCTTTCGCGAATTTACTAGCCCAAATTATAAGACTAAGAACTCAATTTCCAGATCAAAATATCAAGAAAATTCGTTTGGACAATGCAGGGGAGTTTACATCTCAGGCATTTAACGAATATTGTATGTCAATTGGTATAGACGTTGAACATCCAGTAGCACACGTCCATACCCAAAATGGACTTGCGGAAGCAATGATTAAAAGATTACAACTCACTGCTAGACCTTTACTGATGAAATCCAAATTACCAACGTCTGCATGGGGACATGCCATTTTACACGCAGATGCCTTAACTAAGTTAAGGTCAACCGCGTATCACAATTTTTCTCCCTTACAACTAGTAAGCGGTCAACCACCAAATATTTCTCGTTTAAGAACTTTTGGCTGCTCAGTGTATGTCCCGATTGCACCACCGCAGAGAAGCAAAATGGGTCCACAACGATGATTGGGAATATATGTGGGTTTTGTATCCCCAAGTATAATTAAATACCTTGAACCCACAACTGGAGATTTATTTAATGCACGATTTGTAGACTGTCATTTTGACGAGAATACATTCCCCGTCTTAGGGGGGGAAAAGAAGGTGGACCAACGACCTACAGAAATTATATGGAACGAAGATTTAATATCATATCCTGATCCAAGGAATGATTCTTGTAATATAGAAGTACAAAAGATAATTCATTTGCAAAACATTGCAAATCAATTACCCGATGCATTCACAAACTCAAAGGGAATCACAAAATCCCATATACCTGCGGTAAATGCTCCAGTCAGAATTAACATCCCCGTAGATAGTTCTGAAAAATCAATAGCCGAACAATCTATGACACGAAAGAAATGTGGGAGGCCACCTGGTTCAAAAGACATAAGGCCGAGAAAATCCAAAAAAATCAAAGGAAGTACCTGGTAAAGGTACAGAAGAAGATGAACAAAATATGAAATCTCAAGAAGAACCCACACCAGAGAATATAAATGATAATCATGAAATCTCAATGAATTATGTTCATATAGGAATTGAGTATGACATAATGAATGTCGATATAAACGAGATATTTGTTCACTCAATAGCGACAGAAATCATGAACGACAAAGTCGATATTGAACCAAAGTCCGTCAACGAGTGTCGAAAAAGACATGATTGGCCAAAATGGGAAGAAGCAATGAAGGCAGAATTAAAGTCTTTTGAGAAAAGAGGAGTTTTCGGCCCGGTAAGTCGAATACCAAAGGATGTAAAACCTGTAGGACATAAGTGGGTTTTCACTAGAAAAAGAAATGAGACTTGTTGCACAAGGTTTCTCGCAGAAGCCGGGAATATATTATGAAGAAACATATTCGCCTGTAGTTGATGCAACAACCCTAAGATTCTTAACCGGACTCACAGTATCTAGAGGATTACATATGCGTCTTATGGACGTAGTGATGGCATATTTATATGGGTCACTTGACACTGATATCTATATGAAAATTCTCGAGGGACTATCAATGCCAAGGGATCACAATCCTAAGCTGCCCCGTGAGATGCTCTGTGTAAAACTTCAGAAATCCTTGTATGGATTAAAACAGTCTGGAAGAATGTGGTATAATCAATTAAAAGAGTACCTTACAAAAGAAGGTTACAAAAATGATCTCATCACCCCATGTGTTTTGATTAGAAAAACAACGACCGGTTTTACAATCATTGCGGTATATGTTGATGATTTAAATATCATCGGAACGGCCGATGAGCTTGAAGCTGCTGCAAAATACCTAATGAAAGAATTCGAAATGAAAGATCTTGGACTGACAAAATTATGCCTCGGCTTGCAAATTGAACACCTCGAGGACGGGATACTTATCCATCAAGAGAATTACACGCACAGAGTTATACAAAGATTTGGAATGGCTAGATCGCACCCCCTAAGTTCTCCAATGGTCGTTCGAACTCTTAGTATTGAAAAAGATGAATTTCGACCACGAGAAGAAAATGAAGATGTCCTAGGAGCTGAGGTACCATATCTTAGTGCCATAGGCGCGCTAATGTACTTGGCAAATAACACTCGACCAGACATAGTTTTTTCAGTCAACCTATTGGCAAGATTTAGTGCATCACCCACTAAGAGGCACTGGAATGGAGTTAAATATCTATTAAGATATCTTCAAGGAACCAAGGACTTGGGCCTATTCTACCCTAGAAGGAAAGATGCTACATTGATTGGATATGCAGATGCTGGATACTTATCAGACCCACACAAGGCAAAATCACAAACAGGGTATGTTTTCACATATGGTGGCACGGCCATTTCCTGGAAGTCAACAAAGCAAACTTTGACTGCAAAATCATCAAATCAAGCAGAATTGATTGCGCTCTATGAGGCTTCTAAGGAATGTGTATGGTTGAGGTCCATGATACAACACATCGAAAACGAATGTAAAGTTAAGACAAGTAACCAACCACAATATATGAAGACAATACTGCATGCATTACCCAAGTGAAAGAAGGCTATATCAAAGGAGATAGGACTAAACACATAGCACCAAAGTTCTTCTTCGCACATGATCTGCAAGAACAAGGCGTAGTTAACATCCAACAAATTCGTTCAGACGAAAACTTAGCAGATTTATTAACAAAATCATTGCCATCAAAGCAATTCTAAAAACTTGTTCGCCAGATCGGAATGTGCCGATTGAAAGACAAATGTTGAATTAAGGGGGAGTATTAGATATGCTGCACTCGTTTTCCCTTCGTCAAGTTTTATCCCACAGGGTTTTACTGACAAGGTTTTTAATGAGGCAACATCATCCAACACTGCGATCTATATGAGTGATATTTTCAAGGGGGAGTGTTGAACAACATCAGTTTGAAAATATCAGCCCACAATTTCCTCTCCAAAACATCTCACCACCCATATCTTAAACAGTAGTTATGGAAGGAATTTCTCCCATATCCAGAACAGTAGATATGGAAGAAATTCCTTCCATACACCAACTATGTATACAGTATATACGTAGTATAAATACATGACCTGATGAATGAGAATGGAACACACTTACTCTTAATCCTTACTCTCATTCTTTCTCTTTCAGTATTTATTTACAACAGCTAGAATATTTTCTAGGGATATTTTTTGTAAGAAGATTATCTCATTGATTGGTAATAGATCAAAGAAGAACAAATACAAATGAGTATTAATTTCTAGGGATATCGCGATCTATTTATATAATTTATTATATTCATTAAGCCGTATTATTGTAACCTTGTAGAAAACTTTACAAATATTTTTAATCCGCTTAAATAAATGATATTACTATCAAATTATTCAATATCGTGTTTTGACATTTTAAGGTCTATATACCATAAATATCTTGTGAATATAGAAATTATTTATAATATTATACTCCCTCTATTTCATTGATGTCTTTCACATTTCCTTTTTCAATCATTTCTTTGATTTCTTCCACTTTCTTTTTTTGCTACCAAACTTCTCTCTTACCTAGGCGGCCCACTTACTTTACCTCCTCTCTACTTTTAAATATTTTATTATTTTTCTTAAGAAATGTGCCACTTTTAAGGTAGAAGAAATCAAAGAAACGGAGGGAGTATTAGATTAATGTGACTATTACTCCCTCCGATTTTTATCTATCATCCATTTGACTTTTGGGTAAAAAAATAAGGGTGTAGTCATGTAGGAATGTGTGGTTCAAAAGAGAAGAAGAATGAGGGAGAAATGTAGAAATGTAAGGGTAATTCTAAACCACATGTTGATTTCTCAAAATAGAAATAGGGAAGAAAGATTGTTTCAGCCCAATAAGGAAACATGGAAGATAAATAAAAACCGGAGGGAGTATTAGATTATATTAATATGGAAATTATGATGTTTTTGGAAAGTACATTTTAGCGCAAAAAGGTCAATGGAGTGGTTTCTGTTTTATTATCACTTTCGCTTCTCGTCGTCGGCGATTTACTTAAAATCGTCGACAATTTTATATAATTCACCTATTTTACCCTTTACTCCTATTTTCTTTCTTGACTAAACAAAACAAAAATTACTTCATTGCATCTCTTGTATCCGATGAAAACAAAAATCAACAACTTCCTTTCCCTTCATTCATTCAACAATACATAAACCCTAGCTTAACCCAGTAAACCCGACATCAACACCAACAACCCCAATTTTCCCGTCAATTGAAGTATAGCATCAAGCATCATATCAAGCATCAACAACAAACATAATTGAAGTTAATCAACAACCTAGCATCAATAACAACAACAAAAATCAAGTTAATCAACAAAAATCAACAAAATCAATCCGAGATGTCAAATATCAAAGACTACGCTTGGGCATAGACGTTAAAATTCGAAGTCTACGCCTGGGCATAGCCGTGAATGTTGAAAGACTACGCCTGGGCATAGACGTTAAAACTAGAAGTCTACGCCTGGGCATAGCCGTGAAAGTTGAAAGCATATCCGTGAAAGTTGAAAGACTATGCCTGGGCATACACGTTAAAACTCGAAGTCTGCGCCTGGGCATAGCCGTGAATGTTGAAAGACTACGCCTGGGCATAGACGTTAAAACTCGAAGTCTACACCTGGGCATAGACGTTAAAATTCAACGCCTACGCATAGGGGCAGACGTTACATTTTAATGCCTATGCTTGGGAACGACTTTAAAATTGCAACGCCTATGGGCTATTCCCGGGTTGTCTTTCACGCCTATACCGAAAAGTCTTTCACGACTGTCTTTTCTATTTCCGCGATAACCAATGAAATTACAACCGCGTACATAACAAAGAAAATTAAAACTAACCTCATCAACGACGTCGTTTTCCGAATTGTTTTCGGTATACGAAAAATTCAAATCAAAAGGGAAATTGTTAACCGTGTTCGACATTCCGGACAATTGTCAACGAATATTGAAAAAATCAAAATATAAGCGTTTCGATGTTACTCCGATGATGATTAAATTTGTAATTAGGTTAAATTTAGTTAGGTTAAATTCCGATGATGATGAATAGTGGTAGGTTAAATTAGTTAGATCGCTCAAAAAAAAAATAGTAATTAAACAGAGGACGATTCGATCATTTACTATCAAATTTGCCGACGATGTTAAGTAAATCGCCGACGACGAGAGTAGTCCCCTTTATTATGTAGTATAGATAGATGACACAAACATGAACATGACACAACCCGATTTGTTTGAAAGATGTAAATTCAAACAAATGAACTTTCTTCCCTCCAAATCCTCCATAGTAAAAAAATGGTACGCAAATTAAAGAGACATTCAAAGTTTGAACAAAGGAGGGCCTTAGGAGGTGGACAAAAAGGAGAGGTCTTTAACAAATGAGGCGACAATCACGGCGACCCTACTACACCACCTAGCTAGAAAATGTGCCTGTGTAGTATTCATTCTTCGGATGTCAGTATCTCAAAGAAGGCCAAACTGAGAAAGTTTGTTAACCAACCATCCTATGTACTACTACTGCTGTCTGGCATAAACGCAGAAAATGTTGAAGCCTGAAGATAAGTTTATTACACTATATTGTTGATACATTCCTATCTCAATTCAAGATGTGTGTCCCATGGAAAGTAGGTCACAAACCCAGCTATTTTACTAGCTATATGCCTTTACATTTACGACCCTTAGCTCATACTGTATATCCTCACTTTCTGATGGATCGATGGATACCCTTCTCCAAACGCCCCCTAACTTCATTTATTCCCCCTTCCATCTCTTCACTTACTTATTTACTTATTAACTTTTACGGGCGAATGCCAATGATCGATCACAGTCTAGAAACTGCGTGCACAGACTCCAACACCACTCCTCGACCACACTGTGTGTTCAATATCAATATATATATCGTGTTACTATGTGACAATATCATAATTTTGTAAAAGATTGTATTCCTAGTGTCGTATTAGATTAAATTTTCTTAGCACGCATATTGATAACATAACTTTGAGTTTGAAAATGAAGTGACTGTAAACATGTAGTGGATGGGATGAGAACGAGGGAGCTAACATCTGTAACATCGCGACTAATCATTAATCAACGGTCTTATCGTTTAAGATTTGTCGGTTACACGGACGGATGATTGAGGTTAAATTTTTGATAATAATAAGGATGAAGGGAGGTAAAATTTGAAGTAATGAGTAGTTAAGAGGAGCCTTACATATCCTTAAAAATAAAGAGAAGTAGGCACAAGACTATATAAATCATGAATAAAGTGAGAAATTAGAAGAGTGAAGTTAGTATAAAGTCTAACATTCCCTATATAAAAATGCTCACAAATGGCCCCTCAACACCTTACTTTACCACTTTCATTATACTCCTACAAGACAGGGGACCCCTTAAGTAAGGTACAAGAGAACACAGCATCAAAAGCTTAATTGAATTGGAGCGTGTGATCCTAGCTAAATTATACCAATAAAAACAGGATTCAGTCTCTCTTCTCCAACTACCACCCATTTTGGTTTGCACACAACATATCATGTTGCTGCGAAACTCGATTTCCAACACTAAGAAGTTCTTCCAGAAAACCATACACAGTTTCAAGTCCTTTCTTTCCAAGGACAACACCTATGAAAAACTACCCAAGACGCTGAAAGTCGAAGCTTGCAGCAAAGAGTTGGACCATTTTTATTCTGAGTTCACCAGTCAATGGGACTCTCATAAGGGTAAGCCAAGGAATCGAGCGCACAAGAAACCTGGAACTAGGCACGAGGTTTACACACAACTTCAACAAGAAAACTTTGTCGCGAAAGAAAATGTGGCACCGGCGATAACGAGTCATTCATATGAATTGCACCCTCAGAAACTTGAGGATGGTGAAACGGTGAGACGGGTTATGAAGGTAAAAGATGAAGTTATTAGGAGCAAGAGAAGTGCAAATGTCGAGGTTTGTGGTAAGGGCGTAAGGGAGAGTAGGGTGAAGATGATTTCACAGAAGTTGAAGGAGATTGAGGTTATGGACAAAGGTAATTATAATTACGTTGACTGTAAGATGGACATGGAAGAGGTTCTTCATTACTATTCTCGTCTTACGTGTCCTGCGTATATGGACATTGTCGATAAATTCTTCAACGAAATATGCACAGAGTTTCTGGGTCCCCATGTTTCTCCACATACTACAAGTTAACATTTTGAGACCAGCACTGAAATAAATGAATTTGTAGGCTCTTTTCTCTTCTAAAACCCGAATCATGTAGAATTGATTTGAACATTCTTCTTCCTGGTTGTTCATCCTACATTTCCCTTTAATAAACAATTGATATAGTTACAGTTGGACTGCTTTTTTCTCATGACTCGTCATAGGGTTATTTTTCTTCCCTAAACCATTTGTACTATTTCCAGATTGATAATTACTGGTTCTCTTTATTGGAAATAAAGATACTAGTTGATTCTCTCCTTATTTGTTTGTACTAAATCTTATTGTTTATTTACTGTAATCCTTGTATTTACAGTAGGTTTAGATTATACATATCCTTAGGTTACGGCTAATTACTAGGGTTAGCTAGGTACATCAATTGTATTTATATACTTGTTCCTCCTTCAATATAATTTATCATTCCTTCATATCTCTTCTACACTCTTCACACTTACAGAGTACTATTTCAACTTTTCGCTTATAGTAGTTGCTTTCTTTTACTGTAATGTTTTTCATTGTTTTTCTCACCTCTTATTGACGGTTTCATACACAACTGAAATAGAAAATGAGCGAGAAACAGAAACTCCATCAAATGATCCAGCTTTATCCAAATACATGATCATACATGCAAATTCTAATGTTCTATTCTCAGGAATTACTACCAAAGCATATATGGATGTTACATTTTTCACAGTATGATCAAAATACCAGTTACTGCTGCTGAGCACTCCATCCCTTGATCACCCTGTAAGTTCAAAATGGAATAGGAGCTTTGTCAGGCAATTTGATCATGATTAGTGCTATGCTAATCAATGTATGTACCTTAGTTAGAACCCATTAGCAACGGAGTGACGGTAGTTTCACCATGGAAAAAACAGTACGTTGCTGGTCTTCAGACTCATCATAACCTGAATCCTCATCATCTTCTCCAAGTGAAGGGTTACCATAATCTAAGAAACAGAAAAAACATCATAAGTACTCCGTAATATCTTATAAGACAGGCTTGATTAAAAAAAAAAAGGAAAGGTCAGTGAACTACTTGGATTGCCTATTATCAACCAGTTTCTTTGGCACATATATATAAGCCTCGATTGTATATGACCAAAGCTTGTTAAAATGTTTCGCAAGTACATTACTAACTCTACAAAATGCTGCCTCTGATCTGATGTCACCTTTGAAACAGGAATAGGAAGAACATCTCTAGCTATCATTTGCAAAGTCGGATACTTCAACCCATTTAATTTGCTAGCCACCAAGATAATATCTTGAAACCCTTTTTTCTTGGAAGGACTTCTTCATCTAAGTAATAGTCAAACTCAGTTGTTATAGCCTCCTTTTTCCTTTCAGTTACAAATAAATCAAATCCCGACATGGAATCGTCCTTGTCATACTGCAGATTAATCCCTTGATCACTTGGACTGAATTCGGAATGTTTTGGGGATTTGGAAAGTTGAGCTTTATCACGGTACTCCTCAAACAATTCATAACATGTTTTTCGGACCCTCTCAATTTCATCTTGTGCCCCATCTTTGTATATCCTTGTGAAGTAATATTCCTCAATATACATCTAGAACCTAGCTAGGATCCATTACAGCAGTTACTGCCAGGATAGCGTCGATCGACTTCATTCCAGTATTCATCAAACTTCTCCATAATATTTGAAGCATGGCTTTGACCGCCTCAACTTCCGATGAGATCCATTGAGGTATGTATAGCCAATTTGATCTCACAAAGCTCTTGAAAGTACTCTCATTGGCTGTATGCTCCTTCTTCCTACCTCATAAACATGCTTCAGAATTTCACAAATTTCTTTGGTCAAGTTCCAATCTTCCTCAGTCAGAATGCAAGTGAACCCCGAGTCATTGAGTTTATTTTTTGTCTTTAAATACATCTGTAAATAACAAAGCTCTTTCAAGCATCAAGTATATTGAATCCCATCGATTCTCACTGTAACTAACCAAGGTTTCATAATCACAATAACTAGTCCTTAATATTGATATCTTGACAAAGGGTTTAAGCTGAAGTGTGAAGTTCAATGTATGGTTATATACCTTAGTACTTCCTATGTAGGCTCCAGGGCTCATTATGCATGATCAATCCTAACTCTGCGCTGACATATTCGAGCTTTTTGAGATACGAGGCTTAGAATGCACGCTGAACCTCTTGTTCGGATAAAGGAATTTAAAGATACATGAAGATGGGTTAAACTTCTTGTTTGCTGAGCAAATTTGGTTGAAGGGAACTTACTGGAGCATTTTACTGTTCTTCCCACATTTATTTAAACGCATAAAAGCTTATGAAAGAAAGTAGTTGTTCATAGCTTTGCGGCTTTCCAGCCCTTCCACACCCATATCTTTTCCCTAATACTCCATATTATAACCAAAAAAAACCTTATGCAAGTCTCTAGAACATGTGGGCTGAATATGAAGGTTGTTGATAATTGAACTATACTACCATGACAAAATCAAACGTTTAAGCCACTGAATAAGGCCCTTAGCATTAAGCTAGTTAACTAGTTTAAATTTGTTCCACTTAAGTCCTCTGCAGCGGGTCAATAGGACAAGTGCATATTATCGGTGAACAAACAAACGAGGTTTCATCCTAAAATCAATAGGTCAGTTGATAGAGGGAGTAGCCTTCTAGTTTATAAACTAGTCTCCAATTCCAACGATATAAAACAATGTCCCATCATATAGATGAAAATGAACCCATCTCAACAGTTCGTAAATCAGTTAGCCTCCTAAAATTTCAAAACTGGTACTCGAAAACTGGCCTCCTGAATCAGTTCCGTAAATCACTGATACTCCAATACTTGTTCTAGTCTCGACTCTTCACAAAGGTTTTTGTTGCATCATACTAACACCATTTGCATTTGGTAGACCTAATTCCGATTTTCGCGCAGAGCCCCCAAAATCATTATACTGACTAGCATAGCTAGGTCGTAGCATGATTGGAACCATGTGATTGACTAGCAATTTGACCATTCACAATACTTTTCATTTATTAATTGATTCATTCCAATTTTCAAATCAAAGAAGAACAATTAACTTGGACGGAGGGAGTATATATATCGACGGATTTACTGTCTACTTCAAACCCATTAAAACTAATAGTGAGAACATAACATTGAATAAAAATCACAAACCATACTAGCTCATAACATTGTATTACTAGTAGTGGATCATTTACATTATTAACAAAATGGTTTCAAATTTGAAAATTGAAATATATATTAGCTCATAACTTTGTACTAAAACACCACAAAAGGAACCCAATAAAAAAGCGACGAGCTTGGCCTTTTTCGATACCAAAAATAAGAACAATTTGACAATCAAAATAAATAAAATTACCAGTTCTGACTTTTGACTGAAAGTACTTGAGTTGAGAAAGGAAAAAGGGTAAATAAAAGCGACAGATTGAACACGTCCAAAAGTTAGAATAAGGTCAAGAATAAGCTATAGTCCTCACGGTGGGTTCACAGTCCGAGTTAATTCTTGAACAGTCCTCATCCCAATGTCCGAAAACAAAAAAATTACTCCCTCCGCTCGTACACAAAAGGTACGTATTTCTTTTTGGGTCGTTCAAATACAATTGATCCATTTCTTTTTTAGTCCATTTTTTTGGACCAAACTACCCTTATTCTACTAGCCTATTTACACCCTATGTCATTTTGAAACGACGTTTTTTATTACTCCCTCCGTTTCAATGATTTCTTCCACCTTAAAAGTGATACATTTTTTAAGAAAAACAATAAAATAAGTAAAAATAGAGAGAAAGTAAAGTAGGTGGGCTGAGAAGTGTGATAGAAAAAAGGAAAGTGGAAAAAATCAAAGAAATAGTTGAAAAGGAAAATGTGGAAGATATCAATGAAACAAAAGGAGTATTAAGGGGCCGTTTGGGTTAAGGTATTCAGGAAAGGGAAAGGGAAAGGGAATCAAAGTTCATGATTCCCTTTGTAGTTGTTTGTTTAGCCAATTCAATCATTCTCCTTCCCCTTCCCTCCTCCAACTCCTCTAACTTCTTACCCCCACTCCCCAAGGTAATGGGATTCCGGATTCCCTTTCCCCAATCACCAACCTAGTCATCACCATCACCATCACCAACAACCGCCACCATCACCACCACCCCTACGACCACCACCACCAAGGCCCAACTACCACCATTACGAACACCACTACACTTTCGGGTCAGGTCAAATATGAGTCGAAGTTGGGTCAAAATAATTTTTGATGCCTTAATTTTATCAATTAAAAAGAAAACGCATTTTTTAAAATTTATCGTATTGTAGTAATTACTACTCCGTATATTTACCGTATGTACAATTAAAAAAGTGTAAAAATAATACTCTTTATATTATAGGTATTTTATTATTAAAAGATACTACAAAATTTATTTTTTATAATTTAGATATTAATTTATTTATTTTATCATTTTTATTTTACATAATTATAAATAATATGATGACACACTGCTAATGTTGAGGTTTGAGTGAAGGTTGGGTGAAATTCATTCTCTTTCATTGAAACCAAACAACAACCTAAATTTGAGGTAATGACATTCTTTTCCCTCTGTTTCCCTTTGTTGATTTCATTCCCTTTCCCTTTGATGAACCAAACGCCCCCTAAATATTAATTTGTCCCTCATTATTGTCCTTTTAATATTATTTTAATACTTTCTTAATTGTTGCGCAAAATGGAAACGTACACTTTGGATACGAACGGAAGGAGTATCAAACTATTAATGAGTTTTGCGAGATGAATGGTACGCAACACATATTTACGATAATTTAATTGATTTTCTTCTACTACCTCCCCCACAATGATTTTCCTACTTTTATTCAAATGTGAGGGAATAAAATAATAAGTGGGAAAATCTTAGTGAGGATTCTGAAGAAGGAGTATATTTTTCTTATATACTCTCTTCGATTCTTACGATTCGCAACATATTCCATATTTGACAAATTTATTAGGTTTGCTACATTTCTATATTAGGTAAGTTTTTATTTTTGTAAGTTTTTACTTTATTGGTGAGACCTATCATCCTCACTCACAAACTTATTATTTGTGCAAGTATTAAACATTGCAAATCGGAGGGAGGACTATGGAGTACTATGTTTGTATAAACTTAAAGTTATGTTTGTTCATGAAAATCAATTGTCTTCTCTTACTTCACAATGAAAATAGTTCCTCAAAATTATTTTTTTAAGAAAATAAAAATTCGGTTAGAAAATTTCCGGTGGAAACCAAATATCCGATTTTCGGATATACGGAAAAATCGGAGCGGGTACAGATCGAAAAAAAAAAAATTTAAAATCGGATATCTGATCCGGTTTACAAACAGGATCGAATATCTAGTTTTGCTCACCCCTACTTATGGGAATTCAAAGCTACATTCCACTAAGGTCTTGTTTCTTTCTAGCTAGCTGAAACTGATTGAATTGAATTGGATTTAACTTTAACTTAACTTAACTAAATCTGGCAATGGCAGCTGGCTACTTTCCCTTTTAATTTTGGAGGGTTGGGTGTTTATTCTTCTACGGATATTTTGCAATGCATTTCTTGCATCCTGACTACAGTCTTCTGATTTACAGGTTAAGCTTCTTCGGCCTTCTACTCCTTTAGCCCCTAGACCCACCTTTGATGCCGCTCTGAATGTGTTCAATGAGATTACTAGGTCTGACCTCTTATGCAACCCTACTGAGATCGCTGCCCCAAAGCTTATAAAGACATTGGAAGATATATATTTCAAGACGATTGTTGCTTCGGCAGAATCTGTTTTTTCCTTAAGTCTGCGGCAGGTGGCGTTGTGGAAGTCCCAGCAGGATGCTTACACTTTTGATTGGTTACGGGCGGTCCCTATTTCTGGTTTGGGGCAGACTATGAATGAAATGTCGTACCGCAGGGTGCTCAACTATCGCTTGGGTATTCCCTTGTTCAAGGTGCCTAGGCCATGTCCGGCTTGCTCTAGGATTTTTGACAGAATGACAGCGATATCTATAGTGATCATTCAGTGTCGTGTACTGGTGTTGTTTGTCTTAAGTATGACATAACCTTGTTCCGGACATCCTCTTGGATATTTATCGGTATCATAATATATTAATATCTCATCATAATCCATACTCCCTTCACTTCTGTTATATCTTCCACAATGGTTTTGGGAAGAAAATTAAGAAGGGTGGAATATGTGAAGGAAAATGAAAGTGGGATAAAAAATAATAAGAACCACAAAAATTGTACTAAAAAGAAAAGTGGAAGATAATAAAGAAATTACCAAAATAGAAAATGTGGAAGATTATAGAGAAGTGGAGGGAGTATATGTTATCACAATGTCATTCATATCAGCATGCTCAACGCATTATCCAAACCAATAGATATCATTATCAAATATCTAAGTAACAGTAAACTTTACCTAATCAACAATTCACCACCACGTCGGCAGTAGTATTCACCAGGAATCTCTACGAAGTTCGATTCTAATAAAATATTACATATTTAAATTAATATCGAACCTAATGTAATTAAATTATAAAAGAAACCGATACCGACCTAAGAGCATCCACATCCAAGAATGGAAATCATAAAAGAAATCATTCGTGGATGGGACCCACTCCATCCACCTCACTACTATTACATCATTTTTTCCATCTTAAAATAACCCATTCATCCAAAAATGAAATTTTATTATTCTGTGGGTCCCAACAAATTTCACTACTCAAATAATTAGTTCAACGGTTTTTCTTGGTTCATCCGGGAACTAACTTTCTGTAGGAAGTTATAATTCACATGAACTACATCAACTTTCTATCTCTTATATATAATGACATGGCACAATGAGGATCCTCATTCTGAAATAAGTTCTTATTTTTATACAATTACTCCCAGTGTGTACAAACAAAACATCTACTACAGGAATCGAACCCGCGACCTCTTGGAAGTATCCCATGTGAGCAAACCACTGAGCCACTTTGTTACTCAATGAAAAAAAAGTAAAAAAACATATAATAGTCTTTCCCCATACTGAGAATGGGTGTAGATAAAATGAAAATAAAAACAAATTACGAAGCACTCCCTTATTAATTGTTCTTCATTAACCACCTACCAACCCTTCTTTTTACCAGCAATTGAATGGGTGTAATTTATTAAAAAAAAGAAGTCAAAATAACAATTCACGAAGTTCCTTCTCGAAAATTTCATTTTCACAATATCGCATTTACCATCCTCTCGAGAATTTGAAATCTGCACTCGAAAATTGTTCAGGCTCTTCGATTTTCAGCATCTTTCTTTTTCAATTTTCCAACCAAATCAATTCGTACTATAAATCAGATTCTGATGGACATTGCAATTCATACATCTCATCTCTATTTACTATCAAGCTCCATCTTCTTCACCAAAAACCGCTTTTCTGCCACCATTGATGCTTACACCGAGGTCCTCTTTTCTTTTCCTTTTTCCTTTTTTTTCATAACAATGCAAGAAGAAACAATCTTTGTTGATTGTACATTTATTTTAATTGATGATTCGATATGAATTATCTTTATCTGATGATTCGAAAGAATTATGTAGGCAATTACATTATGCCCTAATGTACCGATTTATTGGACGAATCGCGCGCTTTGTCATCGCAAACCAAAGTATGTACTGCTGCTATTATAACATTATCTTTTGCTTGAAAATGAAATTTCATCACCTAATTTAGAGAATTTGAGGTGTTCATGTTGTTTAATATAATGTTTGGTAAATTTTTTTGGGTGTGTAATTGTAGCGATTGGAAAGCAGTTCAGCTTGATAACCACTCCGTCAAGGTTCGAAGCGAAATCTGAATATCTGAATTTCGTTTTTCTTTTTTAATCTGTATATTTAGATATATGAGTTTAATTTTTTGATATAATTGTCAATTGTATTTAAGAAATCTGATTTTTTTTTAAAATTGATTGTAATCCCCTAGAAATTCTAACGCGATACAGTGGCGGAAACACTGTAGAGTCGGGATTAAAACACACTGTAACTATATCTTTGTAAATTAAATTGTTAAAGTCAAACGTATGCCATACATAAAAATGGCTAAAATTTAAAACAATCCATAAAAAGGTTAAACAATCCGTAAGACATAATTATTAAAAAGATCAAGCAGGATCCAAGACTGCTCGTTAGCCCACACCCACCGGAAACAAACACGTATACCTGCCATGTTAAAACATAACAGCCACAATCAGTGGGGAGCAACGTCAACGTTCTCCCAGCCGTATAACAGGATTGTAAGACTGTACTTACTACTATAGAAAAATAATAAAAATGGAAAACAGTAAAATATCATATTAAAATAAGTTTTCGGCACAAAACCAAAATATTAAAATGGGTTACCGAAGAAACATAAAAATATTTGCCAACCTGCAAACCAATTTATATCGATAATAAATAAAATAATCAAAATGGCGTTATGGATAGGATTAATGTAGAATCTAGACTTTCACTAGGACAATACTAAAATCTAGTTTCGAGAACTTAGTCAAAACAAATCAGACTTTGATCTCTAACTAGGCAACTCAACTATAACATGACTGCGTGCAGCGAGGTCCTGGCTTAAGCAGTGCACACCCCTCCTGGATACAAACCATATCCAGTTCAACCCGACGCGACTTACACGATGCGATATCTAAGTTTAAGGTAAACATACACCCTCCTGAACACAAACCATGCTCAGTTCAATGACCAATGTGTCTCAACATAGACACACCAGCTTTATCGTTGATGGCAAAACGTACATCCCAGACTATATTACTCTAAACCCACACTTTTCCTTATTCCACAACTCCAAAACAAGCCATTATCGATATTTAAAAGATGTATTCAATAATATAAACCATAAGAGAACAAAAGGAAAAAGAACCAATTTCCAAAAGAGGAAAATTTCTATTTTATGAAACTTCTATTTTTAGAAACTTACTAAAAATAGCATCATATGAAAATAGCAAAATATTAGTAAACGATATAGATTTATAAAACTAGTACTTTCGGCCTTAACGATATTAATTCTTAAAACGAGAACTTTTGCGTTAGTGAAATTATTGAAACGTCATACAAGTGTTTATAAAATGATTTAGAAATGTCTTAAACATTTTAAATACTACTAATTAGGGTGTTTCCAAAATCTACAAAACTAAAATTCCCTAATTATTATTAGTTTCGACAATACGATTATAAATAGGATTTTACGGCAAATGTCAAATAAAATCTTTTAACGTCTTTTATTTAATTAAACCATTGAATATATTTAGAATATGTTAAGGGATGATTTAAATCTTAAAGTTCAGATTTAAATACTTTCAAAATTGCTGGAAAAATAATTCTTTTAGGTAAGACGAAGAATTTTAACGATGAAGCACAATTTGTCCGAAAATCAATAATTATTAATTAAAGACTTTAATAAATAGTACAAAAATTACGTAAAATAGTTAAAACATAATTATGGACATTCTGTCCAAAAATAAAATTTTCCAGAATCCTAAAACTCGGTTTTTAAAGCGTTTTCTCGTTAATCGTCTAATCTCGACAATAACGATTAATAAAAATAGTAATTACCAAACGATTTAAATATTAATATCCAAAAATTATTATTAAACTTAAAAATCATGATTGTCCAGAATATAAATTTTTCAGATTTTTCCAAAATTCCAGATTTAACAAATTCCAACAAAACCGTCATTTAAACCCGTTTTCACAATTAACGATTTCATTAATAAACTTATCGTTCCTGACATTTTATTAAGGCACTAAAAATCATAAAAATATATGAAATCATCAGAATCACAAATTTTTCCAGATTTAAACCAAAGACCAGAATTCGAGAATTTAAACAACAAACACGGTTTTAACGATAAACGATGATTTAAAGTGATTAATTAATCCATCCACTTAAAAATTCCTAAAAATTATGAAAAAATTCAGAAAATTCTATTTCATCAAAAACTTTTACTACGTCAAAAATCAGATTAAAATAAAATGTTTAGGTACTAGAACTAAAAATCGGCTTTTAATCGTTTTTGTCCGTAAACGGTAATAATTCAATAATCGATATTTAAAATATCATAAAAATCTTAAATTATTATAAATCATCAAAAATATCAATTTTAAAGAATATAAACATATATTACATGTTTAGGCCGAATATTATGATTTTACAAATTAATATAACAATTTAATCGTTAATCTCGAAAAAGCGATAAAAATACCGAAACATGCAAATTTTCAACTTTTAAAAATTTCCCAGATTTTTTAACATACATATATTGTCAAATAAAACATAAAAATATATACATGCAAACACACAATTAAAATCATGAAATACCGAGTAACATCGACGTTACCTCTACTCCAAGTCTGAATCGATTATATACTCGTCGGCCTCGGGATCGTCCACAAATCCTTCCAAACACGAAAATCATGGCAGAAAATACCATGAGAAAACTAACAAAAATCAAGGTAAATAATGATCGAAAACGACGTCGATTATTACCTTAACGAAGGAATCGGAAAGAGGATTAATATGACGATAAAAACGATTCGATTGAGACTCGAAATGGAGCAAAAAAAAATCAGGCTGGAATAGGGGAGAGAGTACTCGGCCAAGAAGGAAAAAAAAGGATGATGAATATGTTGTAGTAATTTTTTTGTTAATGCACAAAATGAATGTAGAGTAGATTAAAGGAGAAGGAGGTTACTACACTTAAAGAGCATAAATGATAGTAAAATAGTTGAAGAATCTTAAGTGCATCTAGACAAATATGGCTAGCCAAAGGGATAAGAAGAGGAGTAGGAAGAGCTTGAGTAGTAAAGCCTCAATTCAATGAAAAGAAAAGAATCCTATGTTTACGGTTTAATGTGATAAAATGAAACGTATTAATAAAACATAGTTAAATTGTGACAAGAAGCTTTGTCGGTCTAAAATATAAGGAAAAGGTCTCAAATGATTTATAAGTTGATAAAAAGTATAATCGTAAAATAGTTAAAGGCATTTTAAAGCAACTCGAGTAAACCTCGCGTAAGAAAATAATTATTCGCGAAGCTTCGTAATAGAATCTTTAATGGCTAAATTTTCGTAAATAAAAATATTTACTACTTGAAAATATTATATAAATGTATTTAAACATTTTTAGAAAAAAGAGTAACTTAAATCCGAGTTTTAAAACGTCAATTCAAAGAGAAATAGAATTCCTCGCAGAAAATTAATAACCTTACGAAGAAAATCAAATAAATAGATGTAAAAGAATTAAAATCTTTTAAAATAAAAATAAATATCATTAAACTCAAAATTGAAGATAAGCTTGGAAAAATGATGACACATAAGCCAAAATGTGATAGAGTTATAACGATGTCATAACGGAAGAATAAAAATGCTAGAAAAATAGCGGGTGTTACATTGATTGGTGAATTTTCAGGCGGAAGAAAGCCAAAATAAGGGGAAGTGAAAGATTGAGTCCGATAAGTTTTCGATTTTATATTTAGTTGATTTCATGTACTGAGTAAATTTTTTTTTTTTAAATTCAATCGAAATCAATTTTTGAAATTTAGTAACAAAAACTAATTGTTTGTGTAGACACCCACATTTTGACCGCCAGGTGTCTATAGTAGTTTCCGCCAAACACCCGATGATGATCGGACGCAAACATGCTTTTATGGACTCAGATATGGGCTCGAAATCATGGACATTTGGCTTGGGCTTATTACGGAGTACAAATCTTACTAAACCAACCTCAAATCCAGGCCCAGTGGGTCGTTTCGAGTCAAATAAGACTAATTTGGATCGAATCCGGCACCAGGGGCAAAACCGTCTTTTAGCGACCGGGTCAAACCCGGTCAAAGATATTTTTTCCCGAGTCACACGAACCAGCCGTGACACCACACGTCTGGTTTGGACTCAAATACTACAAAAAATCAGCTTCAAAAAATATTAAACAAATCCGTTTAAGGATAGAATTCGATCTCAAGTAGGAACTCTATCCGAAAACCGAATCAGATACTCGACCAAGCATTAGCTCGGCCGAAATACTCCACCAACCAGCCGAGAATCATTGCTTCTTCGCCAAGCAACGGAATTTACGTTTCTCTCGACTTCCTATATTTCATATCCTAAGCGGTAGTTTCAATCCAACTACTTCTCCTAGCCAAGGCCAGGTCGGGAATACTCCTATAAATAGCCCCTTACACAACACATGAAAAAAACAATTACTAGTCATCCATATTCAACCCGACATTCAAAAAATAATTCCATCTACGATCTCAAGCCAAAGAAGCATCGAAATACCTCGACAAACCCGACCCCACCATCCGGCCGAATCCGTCACCTTACACGTCCAAAAAAACGCACCACACCTTAACTCATCCACATCCTCTCGACGCTCCCGTGCCCAAGCCACTTTCCGACGAGCTCTATTCCGAGAAAACAAAGCATGTAGGTTGAGGGTGTAAATCAAACCCGACTCTTCTCTTTTCTCTCCCTCTTTATCATTTTTTTTATTTCTAATAATCGATACTACAAAAACTTTTTTTTTATATAACGTTCTTAAAATACGATATCGATTCTCTAGTCGAATAAAGTATCTAACAAGAACCAAATTAATTAATTCTCGTTGATGCTAATAAAATCGTTACATCTTTTTTAATAAAAATTCGACGATTTTATACGCGGAGGGAATTAACATCTTTTTCGTTCAATTTTTTTTTTCTTTTTTTCGTTCAAAACGAGTTTTTTTAAAACCTTTTCTAAAAGCATTCTAACTATTCGATATCGATTCCATAATCGAATATCGAATACGACGAATATCGAAAATATAAATCGAGTATAAATTAATCCATATTTGTACGCGATTTATAAAAATTAACGATTTTCGACAAAATAAAAAAAAAAAGCGGACAGACCACCACGCGAGTCGCACGCCTGTCAGGCGACTCGCGCGGTGGCCTAGTTGGCCGAGTCCCTTTTTTTTTCGTTTCCTCGCTTTTCTATTCTTTTCGAATCTTACATAAAAAGCGACTTTCGCGACATATTTCGATAAATACGTTTTTTTTACTTCGGTCAACGCGTGCTAATCCATCACGTGTCATAAACCTTTTTCTAAAACCATGCATATTATTTATTTACGTCTTTATTCGATTTATTCAAACGTTACTAACTCGTTTTCTCGTGTTTGTAGCAATTTATTTGTTTTTTATTGTTTTATTAGACTAAAACGAACTTCACATGCTAAAATAACTTTGACGTTATTAGTTTAATATGCATTAAACGACTTAGCAACCCATTTATTTATTTTTCTCACATGCTTAGGAAAATAATGTTTGCATATCATTTAACCGTCGAACTAACGCGTGTACACCAAAAACGAACGATATCTTAATAAAGGCCGCTAAGTGCGGGCGGGGTTGGGTGTTCTTAGTGAACTTCCCAACACGTACCCTCACCCCTTACTCAGAACCATGGTTTCCGGATGTCCGAATCCATTGGCAACGAGAGTCATTCAATACACGATATCCGATAATGTCGGTATCGGTATCAAATGCAAAGGGACGAACCCAATAAGCTCTGACACCGGAAATGGGCCGTATTTTGTACACGGCCCACTACGACATAGAGTGGGTTCGAACGGGCCCGAACTCCTACAAAGTTCGGTGGCGACTCCTACTTCGATTTAAATTTCAATTTGACCATCTCATATGGAGATTCATTCGTCTCCCCAAACCCGCGCGTGGCCGCATCGGGGTGGACCTATGTCATGTCCACAGTTTGACACAATTGAAGGTGGCGCTACGGTTATTCTTCGACAAAGTTGTTTTGCTTTGAGTTTATAATTGTTTACGGTACTCCCTATTATTTTTATCGATTTTACATGATTTATTTGTACTTCTGTCGAATTGTCTTTTCAGATTTCTGATTGTGATAATGTCATTACACTTTAATTTGATTAAAGTTTTAGATTTTAGGTAAATTTCTTATCTTCTCTCATTTTTATTGTTGTTTAATTAAAAAAATGAATTAAGTTTTTGTCAATTTAAGTTTATTTAGAAATCAAGGTTTAATCTAATTAAAGTTCCAAACTTTTAGGTAAATTTCTAACGCTTTTCCTATTTTAATCGTTTACTTAAAATTTTTAATTTTTTCTCAATTTAATTCAAAATAAAATTACAATTTAAATAACAAATATTTCTACTGCTTTTCCTATTTTATTGTTCATTTACATAAATTTCTAAATTTTTTTCTCCATTTAATTCAAAATAATATGACAATTTAAATAATTAATTACCTTAAAATGATGACTAAATAATAATTTAAAATTACATAAAACTACATCAAAACAATCTGTGAATTGAAACCGGTTTCTCTATTTTGAAATAAATGAACTGTGAAGGTATCTCTATAAATCCCACTAAATGGTATTTATTTTAAAAACGTTATTTAAAAAAAACAAAGAGAAAAAAATGAGTATTTTTTTTATAATATATTTTGAATTATATTTTGTATTTTCAGATTGAATTTTATTTTCAGATAATATTTTTATAAATATTTTTATATATTTTCGGATTGAATTTTATTTATAAATTACTAGTATTTAATAATTCTAATATTTTCTTATTGAATTTTACATTTTGAAAAATATAGAAATATTTTTCTAATAAATATTTATTACAAGATTTTTTCCTGAAAGAAGGTTTATTTTAATATGTTTGTTTGTTATATATAAATTAGTAACTATATTTATATTCATATGTATTTCGAATTATATTATATTTTATATACATATACATCTTTTATTTTATTTATATATTCGTAAATAATATAAATATTTTTGTTTAAATATTTTATTTAAATATTTCAGACTGAATTTTGAACATGTATATTAATATATAATATTTCCAATAATATTTTCTAATTTTTTTAGATTTACAAATTGTAATTTATAGTATTTTGTATTTTCATATTGAATTTTATTTTTGGATAAATTATTTATAAATAATTTTATTTATTTTCGAATTGAATTTTATTTACAAATTATTATTTAATAGTTCTAATATTTTCGGATTGAATTTTATTAAAAAAAAATAGAAATATTTTTCTGATAAATTGTACGTTTTTCTTGGAAGTTTTTGCAGGATTAGGTATTACTGAATTTTACAGTAACTGGGGAAAATCATAATAGCATCTCGGTATTTGATTTTGGAGATCAAGTAAATACCCGTATAGTAGAATTTTTTTAGTTCTTGACTACAAGTAATTGACTTTTTATTTTCGAGACCAAATAATTAATTGCGTATTTAGTTTTTTTCAAAAAAAGTAAATTTGACACCGGATTTAGTTGGTAAAAATTGAGGGGTAGCAGTAAGATTGTTATTGAGTAATATCTAGGCCTGGTTTAAAGGGTTTTTGTGTGAAAATGGTTTATTAACGCATGTTAAAACTATTAACTATACGGGTCGGGTTTATACTGATTTTGAGACGGGGTTCGGGTAAAATATGCGTTATTATCACATTTACTGGTTATTAACACATAGTAATCATATTACTTACACGAGTCGGGTTTAAAAAGATTTCAGGTCAAAACAATTTATTAACGCACATTAAAACATTAATTATACGGGTTGAGTTCATACGGATTTTAGGTCGGGATTCGGGTCAACTACGCATTATAAACGCTATCGAAGAATGTATACTGTCTTCAATTTTCCCTCCATATTCTTGAATTAAAGGTAGAGACGTATTATTAGTAAGATTAAACATGTTTTTGATATATTAGATAAACGATATATTTCCTCCATATTATTGAATTAGTCACATATCTTTTTCTTTTATAATTAGAAAAGTGGGCTCATGAGATAATTCAAGAAGGAGGGAGTAATAAACTTTTGACTCTAATACATTGGAAACGTATTGCGATTTGATTTTGTGTTGATGTTGGTTGTAGGTAGCATTGAGTCCCCCAAAGTTGGAAGGCCGAGGATGCTACGTACAAGCCGTGTCCTTCCCGTGATTTTTTTATTTTTAGTAAAAAGTAAAAAAACAACCCGTGAAATTTTCACCAGTGTTACACTATTATTTGTTTAAATACTTTAACAAAGTTTTTGTGGATACGGTGTAACTAATTTGAATAAGATTGAAAATATCAACAACATTAGAGTTGGGTTGTCATACGGAGTATTAAATAAATCATATTTTTTTTATGGATTAGTTTGAATCCTATTCATAACCGCTTAATCAGATCTAAATTATGTTGTCTTCGAAAACACGCAACAAATAGTAAGTTTCACACGATTAGAAGTGCAATGTAGTCCCTAATGAATACTTTATATTGCTTTAAAAAAAAATTAGGCTCTTAAAACCCATTTGTAGTCTCCAAATGAATAATTTACGTTGATTGGGTATGCATAATTTGTAGTCCAAATGCAATTAAAACGATTATTCATTATCTACTCCCCCAATTATCTATACTTCTTGAACCAATTTTTTTTTAAATTCCCTATAATTTATACTGTAACTCATTCGGAGTTGAGACTTTTGTGTGTCTAAGATATGTTTCGTTCCCTAGAGATTTTGGGGAAAAAATAAGAATGTGAAAATGTGTGGAGTAAAAATAAAGGAGAAAGAGAGGGAAATAAATGGAAGAATATGAGCCACATATTTATGGCTTAAACAGGAAAGAAGAAAGAAAAATGACTCACCCCAAAAGGGAAAGAGGGAACATAAATCAGACTCGGAGGAGTTATGATTTATTGAAGATAAATATATTTTCCCGTAAATCCTACGGAGTATATATTGTAGATAAGATTTCAGTATAATTAATACGAAGTGAGTAATACATGCATGGGTAACATTTCACTATAATCAAACGAAGCCAAAATATTCATTTCAACTATTTCACTATAATCAAACGATATTCAAGACGGGTCAAACTATATACTCCTATTTAACTATTTTAATTTTGGTTATGAGTATATTTAATTGTACTTTATATAATTAGTAAAGTATGAAATAAAGAATAAATTGTCTTATTCTATCAACAAAATTATCTTTTCTGACGATTATGTTGTTCTACCTTTCGTACTATTAACCCATATATTGATGATCACACTCTTTCGTCTAATTTAAAAACCAATCTCGCTTCCTTTATCTTTAAATGTCAATACAAATGGACAACCCGTGAAATTTTCAACGGGTAGCACACTATTACTAATCTAAAATTTATCTTCGATTGTAATCAATATTTATCAAAATAATAGTGGGCAACCCGTGAAGGTTCTTCACGGATATTACACTAGTGAATATACAAATATTTGTTTGGTTGTCATTCTAGAATTCACACTCCACATGAATTGAATTCCCGTATCTTGTTTGGTTGCACTCATCCAATTCTCATGATTTTGTTTATAAAGACTATTATGCCCTTTATTAATCAAGGATATAAAACTTATGAAAATAACTTTTCTTTTTCAAGAATCTATGAAATAGCTGAAACTATTTTTTCCCATGATATGCAAAAAAAACATTATTTAAAAAAAAACTTTCTAAGTTACATCATCATCATTGTTCCGGGAAAAACAATGTTCAGAAAAAAAAAAAAACATTACCATCATTTTTATGACTCTGTAATAAATACCGTAATAAAAATATTGGTTCATTAATCAACTTATCATACTATTAAAAGAAGGAATTAAGTAAAAAAAATGATTATAAAGATCGATGAAGGATTGAGTGACAAAGTAGGGTTATAAAATGAGAAATGATGAGTGCATAAGGGTAAAGAAGTCATTGACATGAGTCGCTATGTGGGAAGTGCAACTCATCGAGGGGGGTTTGGTTACTCATCATCCAGGAAGTGTAACTGATGGTGGAAGTTTGAGTTCCCCAATTTTTCACTTTTGGGGTAACCAAACAACTCCCTTAAATTATATTTCATGGGATCTTGCACTTCCCGGGAAGTGGATGAGTAACCAAATAACGCCTTAAGAATCACATTGATATTGTCTTAAGTATAACAATTATGAGTTAATATATCAATTTCACGTGATATTATAAATGTGACTTTTCCTGTAAATAGCTTATTAACATTCGCTCACTGGGCACACGTTAAAAAAAATGTTAATTCACATATCTCTTTAATTTAATTTAAAATCAATATTTTTATTATTGGGACCCATGATTTTCAATCTCCACCTCATTCTTGGTAAGGAATGAATATCACTCATTCTCTATGAAGAAATACATCATCATCATCATGGTGTAGTTGATGTTGGTAGCCGACTAAAACGAAAAGGAGAAGGAGGAGTTCGTGAGATTGAAGATGCACGAAGGGGTTGGGTGTTATGCGCGAATATAGCCACAAACATATGTAAAGAGAAAAGAGGGTATGACGTTTGTATATGTGAACTAGTTTTGTGACCCGTGCAATGCATGGGATGCTGTGGACATAATTTTTTTTAATATTGGATTTTGATTAGTTTGTAAAGACGTTGCGTAAGCTTCTAGTATCGACCATAAATACAGACGGCTTCATTCAACTATATTAATACGGAGTATATGCTTTGAAGGATATACATTACATTTGTTCTAAAGTATCGAAAATAAACTTGCTAATGAATAGATATAGATAAAATTAGGACGTAAGCTGATGCATCTGCAATATTCGGATGAAGTTATTCTGAAATGTGGTCTACACCTTACCTAATACTCTCATTTTCATTGTCTAAGAATCTAAAGAGGCATGAAGATTGAACATGCTCTTCAGCAATGGTGTTGCCCGATCTGTGAGCGCCAGATTCTAAGCATCAGTGTATTCATCGAGTCGGAGTAGCAGGGACATCTTTTTCTGCACATCCCCTGCTTCCGAACCAACTTAATTTGCGTCTCACCCAATCTATATCCATACTATACTAAAGACGTATCAGAGTGGCCGACAGACATGAATACAAAAGAAACCATTTCGGAGCTACACGCCGACTGTGAAACGTATTTCTTGACTCGTTATAGTCTGTATCATATAAATTAAACAAGTCATCAGATCTTAATGCATACTTTTGCAGTAAGCTTTGATTGACTCACTTGACTATGAGGAGTGATATAATCAGGGTTATCATCATCTTTTTCATGATCATGGGAGTGTTAACGAACGTGAGCCGTAATGCCATTTTTGTAAACGAAGCAAAAGTCAATCATTCAATCTATCTATCTATCTATCTATCTTATTATATAAAAAAAAATATTCTTTTTCTATAATTCTAAACTATAGCATCATTATGTAGCTAATATAATGACAACTCACACTTCTCAAATTCTAATTACACTTACCACGTGCATAATCTACTCAGCCGTATAAAAATTTCTTTTGAATATATATAAATTTAATAACGGTGTAAAACATCTCGCGAAGAATGTGAAAAAACAAACATTATAAAGGACGATGGTGTTGATGATGTGACATGATAGTATTCATTTATAATGAATGATGACATGGCATAATAATCTATCTATATATATTATTAAAAGTCAAACAAAGCAATTATATTTCACCATTTAAGTTTGAAAGCATTTTATGATGCCATGTCATCTTCTTTTCATTGGCCAAATTTATTATTTTTAAAAAAAAAATTAAGAAATAGATTTATTGAATGTATTGTATTAAATGCAAATGAACGAAATGGAAGATTAATAGATTATGCATTTTAATAATATAATTATGCATTAATTTTATTGAAAATTATATTATTGTTACGATGTTTTCGTTGTCAACGTCGACGGTTTTAGTTGGAAAAGTTTTGTTATATTGATATTCATTTTATTATATGTATGACACATCTTTTATAACACCGAATTCTTATTCGAAAACTTTCCTTATATAGGACTTACAATAGTTTCAACATATGATACAACTTTTCTGTTCATTTCAAAATTAAATTTGATATTACTTTATTATGAACGTTCCTAAGGACACAAGCTAAGTAGTACGAATCTTGAAGTTAAATATATATGTGCAAAAAAATTGCAAAAAAAGACAAGGTTCAACGGAATACACGATACAACATACAATCATAGTATATAATGAAAACTTTAACAAGTCATCCCTCACGCATAATTTAGTTAATCTAACATTTCATATTTTAATAAAACCAAGTCCCAAAATACAATTAGACTTCATCTATTAAACATAATCTCAATCAAGTCATATTACTAATTTATAAGCAATATGGCTCTTTATGTTATCTCTCCAAGTATTATTTCATTTCATCTTTCTCCTCCGACAATAAAATTTCAACCTTAAGGATGATATTGACAGTTTTTCATTTGTTTAATGCAATTTTTTAGTTTTCTTCCTTCTCCATGCATTGAACTTTTTATTTAGCGTTTCAAAATCAAATAAAAACAGTGAATTCAAATAGGAATATTTAATTCTAGCAAATGAACAATTATATCAACTAATCTATCTATATACCCTATTAAAACTCAAACAAACCATTCTCCATCTATTATTTAACTAATATCTTCTTCTAATAAGGCCAAGTGTTATGCTCTGATTGGGCAAAACAACTTAACCAACTGATAAACTCCAGAAGCAATCAGTTAATAATTTTTTTAATTAAAAAAAGGGAAAAGTCCCATGGTACCCTCGAACTATGTCACATTACACATGGTACACCAGCTTTTAAGTTTGTTCCCATGGTAACCTTGAGTTTTATAGTTTAGTTCCCGATTTGACCTTATCCAAATTTTTGTCATGGCGCCGTTAAATTATGACCAAAATTAATTATAGTTGTTCCCATGGTACCCTTAAATTTTCATAGTTGTTCTCATGGTACCCTTAAGTTTTTCATAGTTGTTCCCATGGTACCCTGAAAGGAAAGCAACGACTCATTAAAGCAAAGCAACGACTAATTTATTGAATTAGCCGTTACACAAGTGCATATAAATTCACTTCCCTTTCTATTTTGGCAGAAAAAGAACAAATAATCCACACTTACTCACTCAACCTTTTCACCTCTTTTTTCACTTGTACAAAAAAGTGAAAAAAATTGATGTTTCCGGATGATCGAGCTTTAAGGTTATGGTGATGAAGTTTTTCCATTTTTTTATACAAGTGAAGAAAGAGGTGAAAAGGTTGAGTAAGTAAGTGTAGATGGTTTGATCTTCTTCTGCCAAAATAGAAAGGTGAGTGAAAATAAGCACTTGTGTAACAGCAAGTTCAATAAACTAATCGTTGCTTTACTTCAATGAGTCGTTGTTTTTCTTTCAGGGGTACCATGAGAACAACTATGAAAATTTAAGGGTACCATGAGAACAACTATGAAAACTTAAGGGTACCATGGGAACAACTATGAAAACTTAAGAGTACCATGGGAACGCCTCTCTTTTTGAAGAAAAGTAGTTGTTAATTTTGGTCATAATTTAACGGTGTCATGACAGAAATTTGGGTAAGGGCAAATCGGGAATGAAACTATAAAACTCAAGGTTACCATGTGAACAAACTTAAAAGTAGGGGTACCATGTGTAATGTGACATAGTTCGAGGGCACTATGAGAAATTTACGTTAAAAAAACAATAATCAATTAAGAAAGAAGAGAGGAAAAGCTCATCAACTATGAGTGCACTTCATCTCCCCCTTCCATAATCCATAAATCTACTCTCACCTCAAACAATGGATATAAAAATTATTACAGACCATGAATCTCACATTTGCTAATCATGACAGAGTAGTATTTTTGGGGTAATTCTAATTTGTTTTTAATCTATAACCAAATTTTTGAGCTTCATCTTGCAGACTTATTATAGCTCCGTGTGCAAATACGTGCGCTTTAAAGTGCACAATTTGCATCCTACTAGCTTTGAAAAAAAATAAACTTATCAGAAAATGTATTATTAATCGAAAAAAGAATCCAAGACATACAACCTCTACCTAACAATGTATGATTATAATTTACTACTCCTACCACATCAACGATCCAATGGCGTAAGAAGCTTACAAAGCCAGTAAAAGAGGTGAAGATATGAAATTCCCAACCAAAGGCATGGGAGAAAAACAAAGAAAAAACAAGGCCACAATTCAAGATGATTACGTTCTCTAACAAAGTACAAAAATTCGATGTATTAGTTTCTCCGTATTATGCATTACATATTTACATCTTATAGCGTTATATCTCATTTTCGCCAATACTAATTCTCTCACGTTCTTACAAACACAAAAAAAAAAAAAAAACTAGCACCCAGGCGAATAGTCCATCGTTATTGAGTTATCGCATTAACATTAAATAGTGCATTACTCCATTACTGCTTATGACATTACGAATGACTGTGAAAGTAAATAAAGTTACAAAGATATAAATCAAAACAAAAAATATAAATAATTAAATAAATATTGGACAAGCAATGAGGCAAAAAGATGGAAGTGCGAATTGTAAAAGGCATAAAACAATATAGTCCCGTGCGGTGCACGGGTATGGCGACTAGTATTCACTTAAAAGTGAACTAGTACAGATCCCGCGCAGTAATGCACGGTATATTTAGAATTTTATATTTAGTGATTACATATAAATATCTAATTGATAACCTATTACATTTTCACATTTTTAATAGTTACACTTTGATTTGCGAAAGTAATTAAAACTGCCGAAGATAATCGAGTAATCTTATTTAATACTTTTTTTTTTTTGGTAAAAGGTAAGAATATATTAAAGAATGGTGATCAATGTACAAACATGACTACATCAAGTTATGTAGCCAAGTCGAATCTCTAACCCGTAACGGGTGAACAATCTTAGACATGATTCTAGACTGTACATCCATCTTAATCATTTTAATGACATAACTTGGATGTTGCACCGCTCCATCTAGACGACATAAGTTCCGGTTCCTCCACACATGATAAATCATGGCATTGATCACGGCCCTTAGGATGTTGCATTGGAATTTCGTTCCTCGAATCTTACTTGCCCACTGTAGCGCACCAATTCGGGGGATTTTCTTTTTCATCCACTTATTTAATACTTCGTACTTATATATTTACTGAACTTTTTTTTTTTTACAAAACTAATGATATTCCCTCCGTTCATATCCAAACTACACATATTCCTTTTTAGTCAATTCAAATCTACTTTTACCTTTACCTCTCTCTTCTATTTACAAAAAATGTTCATCGTATGGTCCACCTTACATTTGTTCTATTTGTTAATAAAGTAGATGATGGGGTCCTTACAATGTACTTTAATAGTTTTTTAATGATACCCTAAAAACTTGTGCAAAAATTAAATGTGTAGTTTGGATATGAACGGAGGGAGTAATATTTTATAATTTTTGTTTTTTTTACTCATGAACCAACCGTCATGAATCAAAATACATCCTCGTATATATTCAAATTAGTTATAAATTTTGTTAACAAATTAGAAGATGACATGATACTCGTATCAGATAAGAAAATATTTTATATATATATTAAAATAAAAAGTTGAAAGTATTTTATATAGTTTTTTCACTCATCAAATGGTTTATAATTTTTTATGTCGACACTTGAATTCGATAAGTTGTGATACTTTTGTTTGTTACAAAATAAATCTGTATAATAAATGTCTATTTTTTTCATAGTCCATACACAAAATTTAATTATTCGAGATTTTTTCATCTAATTTATACAAATATTTAGTTTGGCTTGAATTAAGATACAAAGTATTATAGAGTAATTATTTGTTTCCTTATTGAAATAATAGTGATTTAGAGGGAAAAAATTGAATAAAGGAGTGACATGTAAGCATATTTGTAGGCGGTAGCATCTCCTATCCTCTTAACATAAGAGGGATTCATTTGTTTCCATATTGAGATAAGAGTGTTTTGGAGGGAAAAAAAATTCACAAGAGCTTGACACCTCACCATATTCCTAGCCATATCTATTCTCTTATTAGAAGAGGGATGTAGTAAATGGATGTAAAATGCTTGCCTTTTTATTTTTTTTATATATATATATATATATATATATATATATATATATATATATAGATATGTACAACCTAAAATAACTTGGAGCGTTCATATTTAAGTGACTTTACGGTTTCCTATAACTTGGGCTCGGGAACAGGTTTACACTCGGTTTGATCCATCCAAATATTTAACCCATTTCCCACTCAACTCGGTTTGAAACTGGGTTAGATACCAAAGTCAAGTATAGGAGATTAGATTATGCATAACACGTATAAATATTAGGAATAATTTAAATGAAATAAGTCGGGAAATGGGTTATACGTTATACGGGTATTGATAAGGTTTAACGAAATGGTTTAAAATAAATGGGTTAACCAATTATATATACTACTACCCACTAATGAGGCCGAATTATATAGGAAATACTCGTAATACACGACGGGTATTACACTCTTCATCTTTCTCTATAACTACCTAGTTTGAAATAACGCTTCACATAAAAAAGCTAATAAGTAACTATTGATTGAGACGAAGGAAGTATACTGTATTCGTTTATATTCTATCTCCATGATCATCATTATAGTTTATAAGCGTTGTCGAGAACGCGGATGCGAATACGCAGCGGAAATAAAAGAAAAAGATAAGTGATCGTCGAATCAGACCTATGACTCGATAATCGGGATTGAAAAATCAAGACCTATTGATTTTCAATCGAAACACGTTTAGGAAAACACGTCACAAACAATGAAGGTTTTGAATTATAAACAATAATTCAGAGATTTTGCAAAGCAAACTTTTTTTGTCTTCTCATTACTCATTTTATTCGATAACAAAGGAACAATTATATAGTCGAGTGACCGCTATTCGGGTACAAGCGAAAGGTCTCTATTAAGAGCACCTAATTAGAGAAATTCAAAGCTAATAATAAAATACCAATAAATCAACTCTAAACTTTGTCTAATAATAAAAATAAGAATAAGACAACGAGTAAATGTGAGCAATTCCTCCAACTCTTCAAATTACCGAGAGCAAGCTTATGAACTCATCGGTGTTATCCATAATCACATCAACTAATGAGGCTGAATTATATAGGAAATACTCGTAATACACGACGAGTATTACACTCTTCATCTTTCTCTATAACTACCTAGTTTGAAATAACGCCTCACATAAAAAGCTAATAAGTAAATATTGATCGAGACGAAGGAAGTATAATGTATTCATTTATATTCTATCTCCATGATCATCATTAGAGTTTATAAGCGTTTTCGAGAACGCGAGGTTGATGAACAGCGAAGCAAATGTCGATAGGACAACCTACCTTGGTGAAACGGTGTTTATACTGTGACCCTAGCTTAAACACATAACACAACTGTATAATACTTTAACTACGATGAGGTTGAAGGTAAATAGGTACGCCCTGTAAGGGAATTGGCTCGGGGTTATATATAACCTGCTCATTTGGATTGAGCTTTATAAGCCGGAACCTTGTCACTACATTGTGTACAAACACCAGTATTTCGATTCGAGCATACTCTTTTCCAGCACACATTCGAGGGCCAGCTCCAAAGGGTACATACGTGAAAGGTGGCGGTCCATTTCCTTCAAATCTTGATGGGTCAAATTTCTCAGGATTAGGAAAGTACTTTGGGTTCTTGTTTGTCGAATGAAAACTCCAGAATGCCTGATCAATAGCAAATATACCAGAGTCAAAAGTTAGTTAGAACGGTAGAAATCTATGTACTCTCTCCGTTTTTTATATTTCTTCCCGCTTTATAAGATTTGTGATGAGTATTAATAAAAAAAAAAACTACACATGGATATAGTGAATAGGGAATGAACAACGTGCTGTGGTTGGAAGCACAAAATTTTCAATCAACTCAGATCAATAGCTCATCACTACTCAAGCTGGTTACGTGTTGGGTCAAAATAGGTGGGGTCATATGATCAAGTGTAGGTTGTGTCATGTTGATGACGGTTCCGGTGGTCATCGATGGTTAGGTTATTTCGGATTGTGTCTGGTCCATGATGGGTCCGGGTCGGTCACAGGTGATATCAAGTTAATAAATTACTCTTTATGTCTCGATCATTTGTTTACCTTTTAAATTATTTGTCAGGTGTGTGTTAATCAAAAGTAAACAAATGAATGAGACGGGGATGATTTATTTTATCCTTTCTATTTAATTTTGGGTCAATTTATGTTAAAATAAGTTATATGGACTTGTTTTTATTTTTTTTAGTTTAAACTATCAAGATTAATGTCAATTTTAATTTGTTTTATTCAGACCTAATTTGTTATCGCGGTGGTCTAATTAATGATTGATCACATGATGGATTGGTTCATTTTAGGTTAGAGCTAAAAAAAATACTTCTAAGTAAGATTTGTTGACCCTAGATCGTTAGATATTTGTTTTGATGATCGTAAATGTGTACTTCTAAGTATTATGAGCTTGTGCGGTAGTTATGTTATACGGAGTATCTTATTCATGTATCAAGCTCGGGAATTAAAGAAAAATTTATGAAGTTGTCTTGAAGCTAGTATTTAGTTCTGAAACGATATGACCGTTTGGTAACTCGTGCACTTTGTCCTTAGATATCAAAGAGAAGGAACAATAACACTCAAGTTAAGAAGTGAAGATTAGTATTAGAATATGTCTATATTCATTGTATATTCTGTAGAATCTCAGTTAGCAATATCCTTTTAATTAGCTTCTCAATAATAGTAGCTCAATTAATGATTTTTATTAGAATATGTCCATATTCATGGATGAGTCTTATGCTCTCGGAACTAATAGCCTAGAGTTTGGAGCACCAACCCTCTAAACGCTTCGAATTACCTTCTCGAAGTTTGTAACACCATGATCACAAAGATCAAAATGCAACTCGGTTTTTTTTTTGTCAAATCATCATTCATCTTCTTGTTTTATTCAATGACTAGCGTGGCTTTAAATAGCCTTGGGATACTTGATATCCACTCGATATCTTGAGTGATATCTTTACCTAAAATAACTATGCTAGAATGGAAAGAAATACTGTAAACTAGCTATGCAATCACCACCATATATGATGCATGATTTTCTCTTATTTTCTTACTACAATTATGTAGATTATGATAATCCACATCTACTCAAAAATAGAAACAATCAATCATAATTATTAGTTAAGCAAATCCTTGCCAAATGATGTAAGATACTTGGTATATACTTGATTCCTTACCACCCAATTGAGATCATGAAATCTTCATATTTTGGGCAACAATTCATTGCATCTCCACTCTTTAGGCAACAATCCACTTGGTTTATTCATCATGTATGTGTACATCTAACTAGATAGTTTAATGAATCTGGACGTGTTCAACTTGTCTGGTCCAAACCCACATTCTCACTTGGTTCATCCCCTCTTTCTTCAAAAAGAATTGTCCTCAATTCCAAATGCTAATCAAGGCATAACATTATGATTGGATTCACGTTTTTTATTTTTATTTTTTTTGTGAACAGTACCGCGTGAATAGGACCACGTAAACATTACACTTTTTTTTGGTATCAAAAAGTGTTTAACCCTCGAACTACCTCGCTCGAGTTTAACACTTGAACCCCAACCGCAATCAGAAATTCAACACCGAACCAAAAGCTAGTTGAAACCGATTAACCCTTGAACTACCTCGCTCAAGTTTAACCCTTGATCTCCAACCGCAATCGGAAAATCAACAAAAAAACTTGGCTTCAACACACCTTTAGGACCGTCTTGATTTTAAGAAAAATCAAGATTGTAGTTTTGATATCCCATTTTTCTTTTTTTTTCTCTTTTTTTTTTTTTCTCTTTTTTTCTTCTTCTTGTTTTTTTTGGTATAAAAAACTACACAATTAAGAAATCACAAATTCAACAACGAACAAAAAAGTTAGTCAAAACCGATTAACCCTTGAACTACCTCGCTCAAGTTTAACCTTTGACTTGCAACCGCAACTGGAAAATCAACCAATAACTTGGCTTGGACAAACCTTTAGGATCGTCTTGATTTTGAGAAAAATCAAGAGTTGTAGCTCTGATACCATTCTGATGAGAACGCGGAAGCACGAACGAACAAGTAACATGTCTTTTGGTGAAGGATAGGATCGAGGTTAATGTAACCTTGGTTAAGGTTAATGTAACCTTGAATTTTATTGACGGATGGAAATAAACGATAAATATAAGGGATATTTAGCCCGTAGTTTGACCTTGAACCCGGAACGAATCACGAAAGAGATTGGAGCCCAATATTTTATCGCCAATTCGAAGTACCTTCTCGAATTTAGTAAACACCATGATCAAAAGATCAAAATGCAACCGTATTTTTCTTTCAATTCATAATTCATCTTCTTGTTTTATTCAATGACTAGCGTGCCTTTAAATAGAGTTGAGATACTTGATATCCACTCGATATCTTGAGTGTTATCTTTACCTAAAATAACTATGCTGGAATGGAAAGAAATACTCTAAACTAGCTATGCAATCACCACCATATATGGTGCATGATTTTCTCTTATTTTCTTACTACAATTATGTAGATATGACAATCCACATCTACTCAAAAATAGAAACAATCAATCATAATTATTGGTTAAGCAAATCCTTGCCAAATGATGTAAGATACTTGGTATATACTTGATTTCTTTGCCACCCAATTGAGATCATGAAATCTTCATATTTTGGGCAACAATTCATTGCATCTCCACTCCTTAGGCAACAATCCACTTGGTTTATTCTTAATGTATGTGTACATCTAACTAGATAGTTTAATGAATCTGGATGTGTTCGACTTGTCTGGTCCAAATCCACATTCTCACTTAGTTCATATATATATATATATATAAATTTTTTTGTGTTTTTTTAAATCCTCGTCATTCGCCCCTCTTAGCGACCGATATCGATCGCCCAATGAGCGACAACAAAAATTAGACGCATGAAGGAGGTCGCCCTTTGCAGTTTTTCTTGTAGTGATTTGACAGACACTCGACCCGATATTTCCTTTGAGGTGAGCTTGGTATGTCAATATTTGCACAATCCTACCAAACAACATTGTGGCGCGGTGAAGCGGATTATTCTTCGGTATGTAGCTGGAACAATTGTATTTGAAATTTGGTACTCTAAAGAATCTAGTTTGAAGTTAGTTGGCTTCACAGATAACGGTTGGGCAAGAAGTTTAGATGATAGAAAAAGCACGTTGAGACATATATTTAGTCTCGGTTCAGGAGCGATGACTTGAAATTCCAAGAAGCAAGAAACTGTGGCTTTATTATCTTCTTCGGAAGCCGAATATGCAGCAACAACATCGGTTGCCCGCCAAGTTCTATGGCTTAGAAAGTTACTCACTGATCTTGGTTATGTGCAAAATGAAGCAACGAACAGAAATTTATTGTGACAATAGGGATGCTATTTCAATGAGTAAAAATCTAGTTTTTCATGCACGAACCAAGCATATTGATGTGCAACATCATTTCATTTGTCAACTTGTATCTGATGGAAAGGTAAGGCTAAAATTCTGTGATACGACTGAGCAAGTGGCGGATATATATATATATATATATATATATATATATATATATATATATATATATATATATATATATTCACCAAAGCTCTTCCTCTAGCAAAGCTTGATTTCTTCTAGAGGTGATCATATGCGGGTTTGGCCGGACATGGGCTGGGCTAAGAGTGAAAATTTAGCCCACGGACAAGCTGGTTAGCGGATTTAGGCATGGTTCGCGGGCCAGGCCTTTGTATATTTTTGAAAATCTTGTCTCCAAGCCCGCTAAAAATTCGGGTCGGACGGAATAACCCATGATCAGCTTTGATTTCTTCTGGATAAAATTAGGAGTACGCAACTTTGAATCAAGGGGAACTGTTGAAATATGTTTCAAAGTATATATGTGAAATACTGTGTCTATTATGTGAATAGGTTGTGACTCTTTATAATTGTATTATTTGGGTGGATTATGTGTAGTATAAATATGTGTCATTTGTTTGTTGTAAAATATATAAGCATTCGATAGGTAATACTTAATCCATATTAATCACTCATCTACTTTTCTTTGTTGTCTTACTTGCACCAACATTAAGAGCATTACGTTAAAAAAGAATTGTTTTCGTTGTTACCTTCCAGCCCTTTGTGACGGTGAAACCCGCAAAACTAAAGTCGGATAGAACTTCCTTAAGGCCTCCCTGGGCAGGTGGAATAAGTCTTATTGACTCACAGACCACATTCCAAGTGTACTTCATTCTTTGTATATCTGTCCAATTCAATAACTCGCCTTCTTCTTTCGTCTCCGCAATCTCCATATGCTCTGACCGAAACACGATTTAGTATGTAGTAACTAATAAAGAAGCGAGATCGATAATAATGAAATTAATTCAATAAGTATTACCTCTTAAAACTTTGTCAAAAACATGAGGATGATCTGCAAGGTGACTTAAAACAAAGGTAATTGCAGCGCTAGTGGTATAAAAACTAGCAAGCAGGTAACCAATAATCTTGTTTGCTATGTCCTCATCACTGTAACATTTACCATTCTTCTCAGAATCCAAGAGCAGTCGACTTAACAAATCTTGATCACTACTTTTCGAGTGATTAATTATCTCTGTCTTCCTCTGCCTAATGATCTTCAAAATATTCTCCTTGATGATAGCGCCCCCTTTCACAGCCCCGTTGAAAAGTGTACCGGGAAAGTTCACTGGCGCTGCGACAATCCCTTTGGTCACGTCAAAGAATGGCTTAGCTAATGTGTTCATCTGCTCATCTGAATTACTATTATTATTATTATTATTATTATTATTATTATTATTATTATTATTATTGTTGTTGTTGTTGTTGTTGTTGATGAATATCCTGCATGACAAATTAAACGTGAACTCTTTTACGAGGGAATGTACTTTAACTTCATTGTAAGGAATCCATTTTGTATCCAAATGGTGTTTGGTAGAGGAATCCATTATAGGGACATAATCGCATATAGAATACAACTTTAGAAATGAATGATCTTCCGATAATGGAGAAGGGTAGCACGACTCAAAGAGTAAGGCTTTTGATATAGATTTCGGCCACCATGGTTTGATCAATTTGTCGTCGGCTGAGAAGAGGAACTTGTTACCGGAAGGGCCACACAAAATTGCTATTGATTCTCCTGCTATAGATGTCTTAAAAATCTCTTCTGAGTGCTTGCTCATTCTATCACGTATAAATTCTCCAGGGTTCGATGCGAAACTCATGCTTTCTCCAATTATTGGATATCCAGTTTTTCCTGGAGGGAGTTTTGTTTTGTTGTTAGTTGATTTTAATATATATATGATCAATTTGTAAAACAGAATTATGGCAATAATTGTGAGTTCGAAGCATAAGAAGGAAGCCATTAACGCTTGATGGTGTATAATTATCTTGTAGTAACAAGTTACCTGAAGGAATAGATTTATATATAGTGTATAGTTGATTGAATTGGACATTTAAATTTAGTAAATATTGATATTTTTATATTTAAAATTATAATAAAACTATATATAGAAAATAATATTCATGATTGATCTAGATTGATACCTATAATCTCCTACCTTCTTTAGCTTATTCTCTATATCTCCATATATTGCAAGTGTATCAAAACATATCCTATACCATTTATCATTATAGCTATATCCCACATACTAGTGTAGATACATTCTCTTTTTCATTTGTATTCATACTACATTTTGTGTTACCTTAGATTGCAGCGTCTATAAATGTAACACTCGTGTATCAATAGTAATTATCCTTTCCTCATTTCCTTACAATCTATAGACATAGATTGATTGATTGAAAAAGAATGTGCAGAAGCGGAGATCAAAATCTTAGTGAGAGATATTTATTTTAATGAGAATTTATTTTACTCAAATCTTATAGTATTGTATCCGTTGAGTTTCGATATAAGTTTTAGATGTTGTATGACTTTTTATTAATGAAATAATCTTTTCGCTAAAAAAAAGAATTGATTGATTGATATAAACAAGAGTAGATATATGCAAAATTGTAAAAGTACCAGACAAGAAACGTACAAAATTATTATAATAATAATTGTTTCGGTATAAAACAATCGGATCTAAACCGGGTCTAGATCTTAAGTTAATCGGGCTTGGATCTTGGCTTTACCCAAACGGTCACTTCCTTCCCTCTCTAGTCGGTGGACTTCCTTGGAGGAGCGGATCAGCCTTGCCTGCACAGACAGCAAACAGGGCCTCAGAGGTATCTGAGAGGACCCTCTCTGATGCCTAAGTTAGTCCTTTGTGCACTTGATAGACCTTTTTCGTGAAGAATAAGGTGGCGTTTTCTAGAGAGAAAATTTAGTGGGAGAAAATTCATGACCCCTTAATGGGTGGACATTAATGGACATTTATAGGTTTCCAATGAGAAAAAGAGGGAGAGAGAGAGAGAGAGAAAGAAAACGTGACAAGGACATGTGTCTTAACTTAGGAGAGGGTATTAGGATCTACCTTAGAGCATACCCTTGGGATCGGGATGACCAAGGGTCCTCAGACGTCCTTGGCTGACGAGCTAAGGGTTGGCTGGTCCAACCATAGGTAAGACCTCGACGCCGAGCCGAGGGTCTTGGAGTTCTCCATTGGTGCGTTCATGAGGGTCGGCCAGAAGGGTCCGGCCTAGGACCTCGCCGCCAGCCTTGAAGGCTCTGAGACCTCCCCCAAGTGGGGTTGATCCGGGCCTGGGGTTGGTGGATAACAGTTGACGGGTTACCGACTCCATCAATAACAATAACAATAACAATAACAATAACAATAACAATAACAATAATATATGGCGTCTTCTCAAAATAATACTCCCTCCTTTCAAATCCAAAAGGTACGCTTCACTTTTGGACATTATTCATAACTCAAAAGATTCGTTAATATTCTCGATAATCTATAAAAGAATATATAGTCATGTGAGATCTTGTTTGATTCGTCTTTATGAGTATATTAAGAATATCAAACTTTTATAATTTTGTTAACATAAAATGAAAGATATTGCTGATGTAAAACACGTTTCGGCAATTGTGAAAAAAAACAAACGTACCCTTTTGATTTGAACGGAGAGAGTACCAATTTTATTTAATCTAAGAAAAATATGTATCATCGGACTAGATAACCCAGAACAGTATCGGTGACCTGTGTTGTGTGCCAAATTTGGACCGTTTTTCCTCCCATTTAAACCCATTTTTCCTCCGTTTTGCGAGACTTGAGTGCGATTATCGCCGTATTTTGCGTAATTCTCGCATTAGTGTCTCTCTTTTGCATTTTATGTGTTTTTGGTAGTTTTCTTTCTATTTTGATAGGATTTTCAACCGAAAACGTGTTTGAGATTCTACGAGCAAGAGAGAGATACGGTCCAAGAGCAAAGCACACAACTGAAAGTTCAAGTAATCCAATTGATCGACAAAGAAAGAGACCGGAAAAGAGATGGGAGACCACCGGGTGAAGTTTCGCCCGACGACATTTTTCCACCCCGAAGATTTTCACGGCACTCCCGACCGGGTGAAATGACCGGGCGAAATTTCACCCACCGGGTGAAATTTCGCCCGATGGAGAAACCGGGCCGAAAACGCAAAAATCGAAGAAAATCTCACCGGGTGAAATTTCACCCGGTGGGATTATTATGTCAAGCCGCGGGGCGAAATTTCACCCCATGAAGATGCAAAGAGTGAAGGTCTAGCTAAATAAAGAGGAATTGGATTATGGGCCTTGAAGTTTGTGCAACCCATTAAGAACTCTACAAATACTTAACCTAGGGTTTTGTGCCTCCTTGAGCCTTAAGTGTGCCTCTTAGGAGTAGGAGTAGGGTAGAAAACTCTCTAGTAGTAGATTGTAGTAAGCTTACTAGAAATTTCTCTACAAACAATTAGTAGATCGACCTAGTATTAATATAATTACTCCATAATTAGTAGTAAAGCTTCCATCTTTAATTTATGGTTCTTTATTGTTGAAGATTCAAGGGTTTTTCAAGGGTTTATGTGACAAAGATCCTTGTTTTATTTCTTGAAGATTCATATTTCTCTTATTGAAGATTGAAGATTTATGCATGGATTAGTGAAAAATTCTTGTATATTTCTCCAAGATTCAATCTTTTATATTAATCTTCATCTTCTATCTTAGTTTCCTCCATGGTTGGTAAAATTCTTTCTTCTCCCTTTTCTCCATTAGTATAATTTATTAGTGTAGTTTTTATGCATGTTTTAGAAAACTTCTCTTTTATTAGTGTTTTATTGTTAATCATCATAACTAGTGAGTAGTTTTCTTTGTTGGGGAATTAGGGAGGAGGATTTTGATTATTTGATGTAAGGGATGTTGGTGGGTTATTTACTTGATAATTATTAATTTTAAGGTTTTTGTGTCTTTGTTGACTTAGAATCGCGACTAGGCCGACCTTAACTCATTTCTACCAATATGGGGAAACTCGGGGTAGAAATTACCTTAATTTGAGACTTACCCTTTCGTCGCGAAAGCGGGTTTAGGTAGGTTGGGTGAAGAAACCGAAAGGTGGAATTCTCCCTTTTTAACGTTGTAACAAAAACTCGATCCCGAGACTATTAGACCCCATATCCGAATCCCGACTCTCCCCAACACCTTTCCTATTTATTGACCCTAGCCTTCGTAGAATAGCTCGTTAGCAATAGTTCGACCTCTCTCGACCCAAAACCCCCATCTAAATCCCAACCACGATTTGACTCTAGACTTGACCAATATCGCTTAATCCTCTCCCTGCGGATCGATCCCGACCTACCACTACTACATTAGTTAGGTTTGTCGGAGTTAAAAATATTGTTTGATCGTGCGGGTTGCGACACCCGCGCATCAAAATGGCGCCGTTGCCGGGGAGACGGTGATTAGTTAATTGATTAAGTCTTTGTTTTATTGTGTTTGGATAATTGTTTCTTCTCCTTTTACCCTAGTACCGCTCGGTGCTAGGAGTCTCATCTTTGAATTGAGTTGTGTTCAGGAACAATCATATTTGGCATTGCTTATTCCATACCGGTGCAAGCGAGGCGATATTATTATTTCGGACTTCAAATCAACCAAAGAGAACCCTCATCCATATCTTACATCAACTTTTCACTCATCCAACATTCTCAAAACTTCTACAAAATTCCCTTTCCCTTTTATCTTTTCAAAAATTACCTCTACAAACAAACATGCCTACTTTGAGATCTCACTCCCAACCCACCCATGAACAAACTTCTTCTCCCGTCGCATATGGAACCATACCCGATAACTTTGGGCTCAAGACTTCTTCAATTGCCAGTCCAACAAGACACTTATGATGGTAGGGATTTGTCACATCCCAACCGATCAATAAATAAACTGGCTAATCCTAACTAGGGTAGATAGGGTAAGTCGGGTTGAATCCACGGGGACGGTAAGAGGCGTCTAGACTAAGGTCGCCTAAATACGAGACTAAGTCAACGAGCTAAACTAAACAAAACAATTAAAAGGGGAGAGAAGGCTAAGACTATGACTAAAGAGACGGAGAAAACAAACAAGGAAAACAGGCTAAGATTAGGTCGGGTTCAAAGGGGCAATGGAATGGTCGAAGAAGAAATAGAGTGAAGGGAGTAGTAGGGTAATCTGGATGAGGTCCGGGCTCTCGCTACGTAGACCAACCTAGAGGTTCCTCCTAAAACCCATCTTGGCGACACACATGACAAACGGGGTTACTAGCGCGCTATAGTGGCCTAGGTCGCATCCGGGCTCTCGCTACGTAGACAGACCTAGGGGTCGTCCTCACCGGGCTCTCGCTACGTAGTGAGGGAACCAAACCCACAAACAAACTATCATCCATAAGAGAAAAGGCAAGAAGAACAAGCATTTGCAACTACTAGTCATTCAAGCATTTCAACAAACATGTAACATGCATCAAACCAAGAGGAAACCCAAATCTTCCACCAACATCTCCAACAAACCCTTAATCATCCATATAGCACCCTAATCACCCTACCAACCCTAGCAAAACTCTACTCAATCATATCTAAAGGAAAAACCAACAATAACAAGATGAATCAACACAAACATCAAAACATACATAAACAATCTAGTGAAAACAATGAACTATGAACAATATAATGAACAAAGATTAGAACTTGGATGAAATAAAAAAAGATTAACAGTAAAAGGATGAGAAAGATTATACCAACTACAAAGGATGAAAAGAAGAACACTTGCATAGAAGAAAACCCAAATAATTCCCCCAAGGTTGTCAATCTTGGATGGATTCTTCAAGAGATCCAATAATACAAGAGTAAAATAAGATTAAAGAGTAATTAAGGACTAATCTACACTAATCTAATCTAATCTAACCTAAAGTAGTCTAGGGTTTTAGGGAAAATGTCTAACATCCACTTAACAAAACAAGGGAAGAGTATATATAGGGTTCCAAGTGGAAAGGAGATGAAAGGAAGTAGGCGCGGGTAGCAGCAGGCCCGTCCCGGCCGAGACGGGGTGGTCCCGGTCGGGATGGGGTCGGTCCCGGCCGGGAGGAGCTGCTCTCGGTCGGGAAGGAGTACAGACAATAGCTCCTCTTTTTGCTCCTTCATCCCGGACGGGATGAGGCCATACCCGTCGGGGATGAGTCTTGTAGGCCTCCAATATGAACTTTTTGGTCCTTTCTTGGTTCTCATGGGTTTTCCATCGATTCTCGGGACTTGGGATCGGGTCTCGGAGGCTCGGGATTGGGTCCCAAGGTCTCGGGATCGACTCCAAGGCATCGAGTGATCGTTCCTTAGCTTCGTTGGCTCCAAAAAGTGTATGTAATGAGTCGGAATCGCTCCAACTCTTCATAAATGGTCTCGGGAACCTGAAACGAGCTAGAGGAAGCATAAGTAGCCCATAAACCGCTCCCAAGGAGCGATTCCACAAAGAAAATGGGACCAAAACACTACAAAACAGGCACTACAAACTACACTTATCAACTCCCCCACACTTAACCCTTACTCGCCCTCGAGTAAGCACATACTAACTACTAAACTAGCCGAGCGGGTATTAGCGCACCTTACGCCCTTTCAACTCACGCGAGTACACTTAGAGGACAAGTGCACTCCGTAAGGCAAGTGGGGTCTTGCGACAAAATTGTGGATGCAACCGGACACAAGACACAAAGACAAACAAGCACACAAACAAACAAATAAACGGTTGCACCCAAAAGAAAACAAATACCGCTTCCCTCAACAAAGCGGTGAAAAGACACCGGTTTAGGACTCTAGGCAAGTGACAACGTTCCCAAGCTAGCAATACAAACCAAGGTGAACCAAACCCTAATAGTATGACGACAAAGCAACAAAAACGTTGGTAACTTACCTAGATTCCTCCTAACTTTCTAAGAACGTACTACGGATCGGCGGAGTGGAAAAAGATGAACCACGGTGTTAGTCGACACTGTAGGTAAGTGAGACCCCGCCCCCTTTAGCGATGAGCCAAGAGGGTCGTCCCATGTTCTAAACCGCCTAACTAGTCCAAGTAAAAAGGTGGAAAATATTGCAAAATGAGGGAAGACCGACCATTACCGCTATCATCCTTCCTAGGGACTCGGTCCTTTGGTAGGCTCTTCACGGTAATAGTCGGTAAAAGGCTTATTTTTGTGGGGTTAGGATCTTTTTGTGAGACGATTTTCTTTTTGGCATTTTTCTCTTTTTGTATTTTTGCCTTGTTTGTTGCCATGCCATTTTTTTCCTTCTTTTCTATTTTCTTTTTGGCTTTTGTGCCTTTTCTTTTTTTTCTTCATTCTTTTTTCGTTCTTTCATTTTTTTTTTTCTTTTTCTTTTCTTTGCCCTTTTTGGCATGATTTGGGTTTTTGGCATTTCTTTGTGTAACAAGAAAGAGAGAATTCAACAAATTGCAATTTATTGTGTGGATATGTGTAGGAGGTAGGGGAATGGGAGAGTCTGGAGCGCGCTTTCCCTTCAAACCCACAAAAAGGTGAGAACTTGGACTAGTCAAACAATCCTGAACACGGTCACCTAAGGGACGAGACTCGGTAACCAAGGCCTTTTCACACCGTGGGTGGTCATAATGGTCAAAATGCAAATCCCGTAGTAAATCCCTAGTAAGCTAGGTGGACTCAAGGTAAAGGACCAACGAAATCATTGATTTAGGGTCATTCTACTAGACTAAAGTCCAAGACTCGATTTATACTACTAGGAAGGGAAAGTAAACACTCGCACCCTAGCCTCTAAACCGGGTTTTCGAAAACTATTTACACACTGGACACAACTACACACATAAAACAAAGACACGACGAGAATGAAAGAAAAAGAGACAAAAGATAACTAAACAAAACAAGGAGAAACAAACACATAAACAACACAAACACCACCCCGATATTCCAAACAAGTCACCAAATCATCCACCAATATGCACAAAGCTCCACCTGAGCACACAACATCACAATCTCCTCCAAACTCCACAAGAAATAAAGAGGGAAAAGGGATAGAAGATGTTACCGGATGTCTTGAAAGCTTTCCAAAAGTAACGGTGATTAAGCAACCTATAAGGAAAAGGGAGGCAAAACACGCAAAACACAACAAATATACGATACAAAGACACAAAAAGGAAAAACACACGAAAGAAAATCTTTTTGATTTTTGTGAAAATTTTTCAAAATTTTAGGGATTTTTAAAGATTTTTTTCGGAAAACTACGAAAATAAAACTGTCTAAGATAGAATATCGCTCCCCCACACTTAAACCGAGCAATGTCCTCATGCTCGATCGTAGTGTGCGGAGAGACAAAAGGAAAGAAAAGAAACTACGAAAATAAAGCTAAAAATCAACAATAAAATGGAGAAAAGGGTAGAAGGTGTCCGGTCGGGGTGTAATCCAGTCACCATGGGCCGAGACGAGAAAAGATATGGATGGGGGAAGAAAATAAAAAGAAAGAAATAAAAAGGAAATGGGAGGGGAGGGCTAGGTGTAATCAAGTCACCAAGCCCGGATTCCGCCCAAATCCGACTAAATCCTAAAAAGTGGGTGAAAATCTTGAAAATTTGGATTAATCGATTGACTCTCGATGTAGTCACATTATCGAGAGGCGGGAGCAACCATACTAAGGCCTCGAAGGCCACCATGACACCAAGACACATAAGTGTACAAGGGGAAGGGGATAAACATGGGGAAAACAAGCAATAAAAGACGGAAAAGAAAGGATAGTTGCCGTACCGACCGGTTAGCAACTCACTTGCTCCATCGTCTCAATGATCAATATAGGCGCTTGATTGTTGTCTTCATCGTCAACCTTCTTCAAGCTTGATAAAACCGCATGGTTGGGGTAGTAGTGGTGTGAGGGGGGTGGGATTGGTGTGAATCTCGGTGTAAGGTGAAGAGGAAATGAAGCGATGTTATGCAAATGAGGTGTATGGATCATATGATAGGGACAAGGAGGAGTAGGGAGGTTGGGAGGGGGTATATAACGGTTGGGTGGACTCAAACGTCGAAGAAGAGGCACAATGGGGAGTAGGGGACCATCCGGTCGGGATAGTTGATCCCGGTCGGGATGACTTACCCGTCCCGGTCGGGATGACACTCCAGTAAGCTCGAGTTTTGGTACCCTCATCCCGATCGGGATGGCTTCTTCCCGGTCGGGATGGATCTTCTTGACCTTTCACAAACCCAAAAGCTTATCCTAAGCTTCAAAAACCGACTCCCTAGCTCAAATCCAAGCTCTATCAATAGCCATTCTTCTCTAGGAATCACCTTCACTTCACACCTATCACAATAAACTCAAATACAACCTCAAATTCTCTCCCTCACAACGCTCATCAACAATCCAAATAACAAGAATATCACAAAACAAAGAGTCCTAGAAACAAAATCACAATAAACACAATTACAAACACAAAACTAAAGAGAAGAGAGGTAGGGGAATGTACAACATGACGGTTCTTAAGGAACTCCGTCAAACCTAGGATGGTGGACTCTCATTCTTCAACCATAGCCCTCAAGGGCATGGAGGAGCAAGTCGAACGCACTACCGACATCATAGAGACGGCCCAAAGAGTGCTCGAGCCAAGCTAACCTCCACGGCCTCCAAGGTGGAGGCAAGAAGTAATCCTCGGAAGACCCGACATCATCTTTCACGTTGTCTCCGGGGTCTATCCATCCTACGAGCTTCACTGACCTCTTCCTCTAAGCATCGTCTCCAATCACAAGCAAGCTTCATTTCCAAGAAACGAGGCACAAAAAATGGCTTTGGCCCCATTTCCTTGTTGCACACCCCCACACTTTCCTCAAGTTGTGGTTCCCCATCTTCATCACTTGTCCCCACATCATCATGGAGGAGAGAATCGAAACTTCCACCGGCGGTTTCAAACTCTTCCAAACCATTGCTTGGTTCACTTACAAGGGGCTCTTGATGCTTATCCACGTTCTCGGACATGGGCAACTTGGGCTCATCTATTTCACCCAACAACTTCACAATTTCCACCAACCCATCTAACTCACTATCCTCCTCCAATTCCTCACCAATGTTGCCTACACCAAGAGCCATATCCTCGTTCGCCTCTCTTTCAAAGGAAATTTCACTCCCAAAAGGACCATCATCGGCGGCTTCGTGATTAGGTTGCTCTCTTTGCTCAAGTGAGCACCCCTCATCTAGTTGCGATATTCGGGATAAAAACATTACGGTTTGAACCGATAATGCATTTAATCGAGCATCCCTCGCCTCGTTTTCCCTTTTATAATGGGCCATGAATTCTTGTTGATCCTTTTGCATTTGAATGGCCATTTCTTGGGTGCTCCTTTGCAATTGAAGAATCGATTGATACAACTCCAAGTTTGACGATTGGTGGTCATTGGGGTCTTGTAAAGCTCCTTGAAAATCTTGATGATACCCTAGGGATGGGGCATCATATTTTTTATAGTGAGGTTGAGGTGATTGGTAGTATTGTGGGTTATGGGGTTCACATTGTGGTTGGGGTGGAGGGTAATGTGGTGGGTTTTGGGAATATTGGCTTCCATATGGTGAATCATGATGAAACATGGTGGGTTCACAATGATTGCTCGAGTAATAGTCACCATGATCATAGGATTGATAAGCGTTCACTTGTTGGTAGCCGTTTCCATATCCTTGAAGCTCATACCCACTAGTGTCTTGATTACCCCAAGAAGCTTGGTAGTGGTAGGGGGACGTCATGTCATACCCTTGGTTCATAGAGGGAGTGGAGTAGCTCAAATCGGCTCCCGAGTGTGGGGAGTTTAGATCAAACCTCATGCTCGCTCGAAAATCGCGGCTCGCACCCGGTTGAGGACCTCTCAATCTGGCAACCGTCCATTAAAGCGGCTCTAAGTTGCAAGAAGAAGATGGTCACCACCTCTAAGCACAAACTGTAGACTAAGAGCAAACGTGAGAAGTCTAGTGCTTTTTGGGCACTAGACAAGAGAAAAATAAACCTCACACACAAGAAGCAAAGAAACAAAAAAGAAAAACACAAAACAAAAGACAAAGTCAAGTAACTAGGAAAACAAAGTCTAAACTAGCACCGTCCCCAGCAACGGCGCCAAATTGATGGTAGGGATTTGTCACGTCCCAGCCGATCAATAAATAAACCGGCTAATCCTAACTTGGGTAGATAGGGTAAGTCGGGTCGAATCCACGGGGACGGTAAGAGGCGTCTAGACTAAGGTCGCCTAAATAAGAGACTAAGTCAACGAGCTAAACTAAACAAAACAATTAAAAGTGGAGAGAAGGCTAAGACTATGACTAAAGAGACGGAGAAAACAAACAAGGAAAACGGGCTAGGATTAGGTCGGGTTCAAAAGGGCAATGGAATGGTCGAGGAAGAACTAGAGTGAAGGGAGTAGTAGGGTAATCTGGATGAGGTCCGGGCTCTCGCTACGTAGACCAACCTAGAGGTTCCTCCTAAAACCCATCTTGGCGACACACATGACAAATGGGGTTACTAGCGCGCTATAGTGGCCTAGGTCGCATCCGGGCTCTCGCTATGTAGACCGACCTAGGGGTCGTCCTCACCGGGCTCTCGCTACGTAGTGAGGGAACCAAACCCACAAACAAACTATCACCCACAAGAGAAAAGGCAAGAAGAACAAGCATTTGCAACTACTAGTCATTCAAGCATTTCAACAAACATGTAACATGCATCAAACCAAGAGGAAACCCAAATCTTCCACCAACATCTCCAACAAACCCTTAATCATCCATAAAACACCCTAATCACCCTACCAACCCTAGCAAAACTCTACTCAATCATATCTAAAGGAAAAACCAACAATAACAAGATGAATCAACACAAACATCAAAACATACATAAACAATCTAGTGAAAACAATGAACTATGAACAATGTAATGAACAAAGATTAGAACTTGGATGAAATAAACAAAGATTAAGAGTAAAAGGATGAGAAAGATTATACCAACTACAAAGGATGAAAAGAAGAACACTTGCATAGAAGAAAACCCAAATAATTCCTCCAAGGTTGTCAATATTGGATGGATTTTTCAAGAGATCCAATAATACAAGAGTAAACTAAGATTAAAGAGTAATTAAGGACTAATCTACACTAATCTAATCTAATCTAACCTAAAGTAGTCTAGGGTTTTAGGGAAAATGTCTAACATCCACTTAACAAAACAAGGGAAGAGTATATATAGGGTTCCAAGTGGAAAGGAGATGAAAGGAAGTAGGCGCGGGTACCAGCACGCCCGTCCCGGCCGAGACGGGGTGGTCCCGGTCGGGATGGAGTCGGTCCCGGCCGGGAGGAGCTGCTCTCGGTCGGGAAGGAGTACAGACAGTAGCTCCTCTTTTTGCTCCTTCATCCCGGACGGGATGAGGCCATACCCGTCGGGGATGAGTCTTGTAGGCCTCCAATGTGAACTTTTTGGTCCTTCCTTGGTTCTCATGGGCTTCCCATCGATTCTCGGGACTCGGGATTGGGTCTCGGAGGCTCGGGATTGGGTCCCAAGGTCTCGGGATCGACTCCAAGGCATCGAGTGATCGTTCCTTAGCTTCGTTGGCTCCAAAAAGTGTATGTAATGAGTCGGAATCACTCCAACTCTTTATGAATGGTCTCGGGAACCTGAAACGAGCTAGAGGAAGCATAAGTAGCCCATAAACCGCTCCCAAGGAGCGGTTCCACAAAGAAAATGGGACCAAAACACTACCAAGTAGGCACTACAAACTACACTTATCAACTTATCATGGGCTTCCACAAGAAGATGCTCTAGAACACATAGAGACATTTAAAGAGAAGCTAGTTGGAATGAAATTGTGGACATGACATAGGTCCACTCCGACGCGGCCACGCGCGGGTTTGGGTAGGCGAATGAATCTCCATATGAGAATGGATCGAATTGAAATTTAAGTCTATGTGGAGTCGCCACCGAATTTTGTGGTTATTCGGAACCATTCGAGCCCACTCTATGTCGTAGTGGGCCGTATACAAAATACGGCCCATTTCCGATGTCAGAGTTTATTGGGCTCGTCCCTTTGCATTTGATACCGATACCGACATTATCGGATATCGTGCATTGAATGACTCTCGTGCGCCAACGATTTCGGGCATCCAGAAACCGAGGTTCTGAGTAAGGGGTGAGGGTACGTGTTGGGAAGCCCACAAAGCACACCCAACCCCGCCCGCACTTAGCGGCCTCTACTAAGATCTCGAGTGACTTTCTAATATGCGCGTTAGTTGAACGGGAAAATGATATGCAAATATTTCTTTCCCCTAAGCATGTGAATGGAATTGAAAAAAGGTTTCTATGTCAATTTAATGCAACTAAAATTAACGTCAAAGTTGTATTTTAGCATGCGGGTTCATTTTAGTACAATAAAATAAACTAGAATTAAATTGACAAAAGAACAAACGGTTAGTAACGAGATGATGATAATAACGGTTTGCAAATTATTGAATAAAATTGAATGATGTAAAGAGATGATGCATGGTTTGAAAACATAGTAATGCACGTGATTAATTAGGCACGTGTTGACCTAAGTCATGAAAAGATATGAACGAGACTCGAATAACTTATAGGACTCGCGGTTTGACGCGATAAAGGGCCCACTCGACCGAATCATTGAGGGACTCGACCGAGTGGACCTCTGAGAAAGGTTCTGTCTGGATTTCGTGACCCTACTCGAGCGAGTTACTGACCAACTCGGCCGAGTACGTTGCCACTCGATCGTGTAGACACCCGCATTTTGACTGCCAGGTGTCTATGGTAGTCTCCAAAAAGCACCCGATGATGATCGGACGCAAACGTGACTTGGTATACTCGGATTTGGACTCAATAATATCCGACGTGGACTTTTAGCGGAGTAAGAATCTCACAAAACAGACCTCAAATCCATGCCCAGTGGGTCGTTCCGAGCAAAATAAGACTAATTTGGGCCAAAACCGACACCAAAAATAAATCCCGTCTTTTGGCGACCGGGTCAAAACCCGGTCAAAGACGAACCCATCATACAAATCAGCCAAATTCATTCTCGAAACTGGCGCCCAAATCAAAATTCAAAAAACAAATCAATCAAAACACAAGGTCAACTCCTTCCTATTTTGGCTCGATTCACCTGATCCACTCGATCGAGTGGATTGACCCACTCGGTCGAGTGGAGCGCCCGTTTGCAAGGGCACTCGATCGAGTGCATTAGGGCCACTCGATCGAGTGACCCTAGGTCGTGGGGTAAAGTCTATAAATACCCCACGACCCCCTCTCATTTCAAAAGGTTTTGACACATACATTTACCCTACATTTTCAGCTCTAATTCACCTATACTCTCTACACTACAAGTCCTTAGCAACCCTAAGCAATACACACAAAAACCGAGTCCTTCGTCCCTCGAAAACCGACGAACCATCCACACACACACACACACACCATAACTCGCGTACATCCTCGATACTCCGGTGTCCCGTCACTATTCACGAGTCCATTTCCGAGGTCCCTACAAAGCATGTATGTTGAGGGTGTCGTAAACCCCATCTCTATCTCTTTTCTATTTCGATTTTCATGTACATTTTCGCGTTGTATATCGTAATCATATTGATCTAGTACCATTAACACTAACATTTTCATACTTTCTTTTTTGCATATTTTTGTATCATCTTTTTATTACTAACATTATCATACTGCGTATATATATATATACTAGTACCAAAATTCGGTTTTAAACACGTTGGACTATGTGTAGACACCCGCATTTTGACTGTCAGGTATCTATGGTAGTTTCCAAAAAACACCCGATGATGATCGGACGCTAACGTGCTTCTACGCGCTCGGATACGGGCTCAAATCCATTAATCGCTGGCTAACACACTTACGGAGTACAAATCTCACAAAATCAACCTCGAATCCAGGCCCAGTGGATCATTCCGAGTCAAACAAGACGAATTTGGGCCAAAACCGACACCGGAATTAAAACCGACTTTTAGCGATTGGGTCAACCCCGGTCAAAGTCGTTTCCGAGACACACAAAACAGCCCCTCACATCATCAAAATTCCAAGTCAAACACAAAACCCATCAAGCATTCAAAGTCAAGGTCCAAAAGACTGACCTGCGCGACCCATCTGGGCCACTCGGTCGAGTGACCCACCCACTCGATCGAGTGGGCCTATTTCGAGCCCGACGGCTGGCATAACGGGCCACTCGACCGAGTTGACCTCCTACTCGGTCGAGTAACCCTAAACTGCGTGCCCTAGCTTTTCCTATATAAGCAACCCCCATGCACACATCTTCAACACTTTTTCACAACTTTACAAACCCTAGAACAACCCTACACTTACACATACTACGTCTTTACAAACGCTAATTAAACCCTAGCAATTCAATAGTAGCAAAAACCCTAAAACCTAGTTTTAGGAATGAATCCCGAGCCACCATAACTGAAACTACGTAAATCCTCGAAGACTCTTGTGTAGAAGCCACGGTTACGAGTCCGCACCGAGACAAGAACATGTAGGTTGAGGGTGTCAAAACCCTTCTCTTCTCCTTCTCTTCACCTCGTCATCTTCCTCTTCCTTTTTTTTCTCGTTCTTTCATTATTTTTTACTATTATTCCGTTCGTCGCATCATAATATTGATAGTAACTAGTATAAAACATTAAAATACCTATCGATTTGTGTCGAATAAGAGGGATATCGGAATAAGGAAACCCGAATATACAAGTGTACTGCACACAGCGTTGCCGGTCGTTTATTCCGATACCCCGACTATTTGATTATTGAGATAGGTTAACTTAAACAACAGTCCGTTTTTATTTCTGTAGTCGTCATCGTCCATCTTGCATCCATTAATTTTCAAATCAATTTTAATAAGGGTCGAAACTCGTTGACACGGATCCGACATCACAATCTCTAGGGATTTATCGATGTCGGAGAAGTCGAGGGAATCAAGTCTTTTTATTATTTATTTAATCAAAGAGTCAATTTTTCTAAATCGCATTAAATCAATTTAAGGCAATTTTCGTTGATGCTAAAATAATTGTCAAAACAATTTGTTAGAATTATGGCATTATTAAACACGGAGAAAATTTAATCATATCACGACAACCAATTCAAAGCAATCTTAAAACGATTTTAAAATCAATGCAATTTTCACAAACGAATTGTAATTCGTACAGAGGGCACTCGACCGAGTGCCTAGCCCACTCGGTCGAGTGGCACCTCAAAATCGAACCAGAATGCTTTTCACGACCACCACTCGGTTGAGTCTCACAGTGACTCGATCGAGTGGCCACGTACTCGACCGAGTTGGTCAATAACTCGGACGAGTACGGTCTTAAACGTAAAACAGAAGCTTTTTTTTAGGGTCCACTCGATCGAGTCCATCGACCACTCGATCGAGTAGCCTCATAACGACTAAAACGCGAGTCGTACATTCTTCTATTTTTCAAACTCGATAGTATTTTGCGACTTAGGTCAACACGTGCTTAATTAATCACGTGTATACTATCTTTTCAAACCATGCGTCTCATATTTGCATCTCGTTTACATCATTCAATTCATCTCATATTTGCACAAACCGTTATTAGTCGTTATATCATTACATCGTTACTAACGCGTTTGTTATTTCTCTTGTCAATTTAATTATTGTTCGTTTATTGTACTAAATGAACCCACATGCTAAAATTCCACTTTGACGTAGAATTAATTGCATTAAATTGACTTAGAAACCCGTTTCAATTCTATTCACATGTTTAGGGAAAATAAATCTTTGCATATCATTTTTCCCGTTTTACTAACGCGCGTATTGTAAGTCATTCGAATTCTTAGTAGAGGCCGCTAATGTGCGAGCGGGGTTGGGTGTCCTTTGTGGGCTTCCCAACACGTACCCTCACCCCTTACTCAGAACCTCGGTTTCCGGATGCCCGAAACCGTTGGCGCACGAGAGTAATTCAATACACGATATCCGATAATGTCGGTATCGGTATCATAATGCAAAGGGACGAGCCCAATAAACTCTGACATCGGAAATGGGCCGTATTTTGTATACGGCCCACTACGACATAGAGTGGGCTCGAACGGTTCCGAATAACCACAAAATTCGGTGGCGACTCCACATAGACCTAAATTTCAATTCGATCCATTCTCATATGGAGATTCATTCGCCTACCCAAACCCCCGCGTGGCCGCGTCGGGGTGGACCTATGTCATGTCCACAATTTGGCGACTCCGCTGGGGATTAACTGATGCGTGACTTACCATCGACATCCTCAGGGTGAGACTCGAATAGAAATCGTTTGACAAATACAATACGCGTTTTAGTTTTACGGTTCATGCATAACCCATATTTTCCCGGGCCGGTACTCGCGACCGACGTCCCACTATACCGTTGATGTACTCCAATATGGATATGTCAAAAGGTGTCCATTGTCGATTCGAGTGGGTTTCGCGGCATGTTCTAAGATCAACTCGACTTAGGAAGTCCGTCCCGATCAACGTCTAGACTATGTACACTGGTATAGACCCTCTATAGACCGACCGAGACTTAGTATAGAGCATACATGGCGTCGTTATAATGCTTGTGTGACTACGTTCTACTTGGTTTCCGAGTCGTTTTCAAAAAAACCGTCAACTTTTCAAAATTGCACCCTTTTCAAACTATTCGATTTCAAAACCCAGGACACATAATGAATTTAGGACTTATGATTTTACTCAAAATAGCCTATTTTCTAGCCGGTATGCTGCCCAAATCAAAACTCGAACTTTCAAAACCCGTGGCCCAATGACTTTTCGTCCTCTTTTTCGGAAATTTGGGCCATTCACCGAGTTTACTCGGTCCTTTTTTGCAAAAATCATCAATTTTTAAAACCTTCCACTTCTAGGGCTTCCCTTATTTAGCAGTGTCGGGTCGTGTCTTAAGTTGTCAAGGTCTATAGCGTCGAAACTCTATCGATCTTACATCACGAGTTTCTTCCCCTTCCCAGTCCGCCTTATTAGACTAAGGCAAGGTCCACCTACGTAGGACAAACCCCTACAAAGGAGGGCCCGTCAACACAATCGAGTCCAAAAGTCTTGGGATGTCTCACATGAACCTTCCTTCGAACAGGACTAGGCCCACTCGCCGAATCCTAAGGAAGGCTCACACTTCACAAGTCACCCCTCTAAGAGTCTTTTCCGAGTCAACCTTTTACAAGGCATAGCCCTATAACAAAAGGTTCGGGGTCCTTACGTCTAAGAGTCACTCGTCCGACACTCGAGTCTTAACAAAATTGTCGATCCCACTCGGGGGCTACCCCTTTAGCAGGGCGATCAATCACGGTTGCCTTAAGGGTCATGTCTTACACGTGTCTCACGTGCCCCACATTCGAGTCACTTAGGTGTCACACCATCTGAGTCCTATCAAAGTCCTTAGTCTCACATTGGGAGCTATTCTCCGACGGAGTGATAAATCACAGTCACTCCGAGATTCGTACCCTACACATTTGTCTTAGGGGAGTCTAACCCGAGTCAAACTGGGGCCGCCCCTCCTCTTGCGCTATTTCCTATGCCTTGGTGAGTTTGGGTTCCGAAGCAACCTCTCTGATTACGTGGTGTTCTTACAGACAGGCCACCCGAAACAGACGCCAACGCAAGATGGACGAATTGAAAAACGCTCTGACCAAGATCGAGACCCAACTAGCTGCCATCCAGGCTAACCAAGCGACTTTATCCACCTGCCTATGCACCGTGGAGAAAACGGCCCCAGTTGAAGGAGCTGAGCCCACTGGGCCCATAGCCGAGTTGATCAGTGTTGTTCGTAGGCTCGAAGAGCAAGTCCACTTATCGACGAACAACTCGATCCACACCGAAAATGCTCGTACTTATTCACCTTTGAATGACGAGCTACCTGCCAACCTCAACTTAACGGGAATTCCTATGTTTGAGGGTACCGAAGACCCGGTCCACCACATCCGGGCTTTCAAAGACTTCATGGCGGTAAAAGGGGTAAAGTCCACCATGTTTAATCACTTATTCCCTTCCTCCCTCGAGAAGCACCCTAAAGCCTGGTACTACAGGCTCGATTCCAAGAAATACTCGACTTGGGATGACGTGGCAACGGAGTTCGCTCGGAACTACGCTGAAAATACCGAGATCCAGACTACAATGCGTACTCTGGAAGTGATGGTCCAAGAGCCCAAAGAAGGGTTCACTAAATATCTTCAAAGATGGAGGGCAGAGAGTGTGAAGTTGGTAGACAAGCCCAACGAGAAGACACTAGTGGAGGCATTCATCAACAACCTCCTACCTTCTTACCGCGTCCATCTTAGATATGCCGGCATTTCAAACTTTGCCGTACTTACCGAAATGGGCATTAGAATTGAAGACGATCTTCGACATAATGAAGATCTGGGTGAAGTTTCTACTGAAGGCTATACTGGACTTCAACTCGAGTCCTTAGAAGCCGACGACTAATGACAACATCATCCGAGAGTCCAGATTTGGTTTAAGTCTGAGTCTGAGTCCGAGTCTAGGATGTACCATTTCTTTCAAAGTCAAAGTCAGAGTCAAAGTCAGAGTCAGAGTCAGTCGTATTCTGTCCTCTTTTTCAAAATTCAATAAAATCAGCTTTCAATATTTTTTTTCTCATATATACTTTCCTTACGTGTTTCCGAGAACATGATGAACACCATCATACACTGTGAGCACACGCACGTGACTATTATAGGCACATCTATAATGACTGCAGGAAACCGAGCCCATGTTTTCATTTTACCTATTCCATGTCTGGTATAGAAAAGCCACATAACTACCCGTAGCAGGAGCGGTGTCGAATCCTACGACAAATCTAGGTAGTCTCCTAGTTTGGGTTCAAGACGGGAGGCAAGCCCATTTCCCACAACAAACACCCATCCGATAAGATCAACCGACCCCTACCTTTGGTGTTAGTCTGGCCAACAAAAAAAAACTGGACGAAAAAAAAATCAAAAACCCATGACCGGGGCTGAGAGGTCAACCAAAAAAATCAAAAACCCGTGACCGGGGCTGAGAGGTCAACCAAAAAAATCAAAAACCCATGACCGGGGCTGAGAGGTCAACCAAAAAAATCAAAAACCCGTGACCGGGGCTAAGAGGGCAACCAAAAAAATCAAAAACCCATGACCGGGGCTGAGAGGTCAACCAAAATTCAAAAAACCCATGACCGGGGCTGAGAGGTCAACCAAAATTCAAAAAACCCATGACCGGGGCTGAGAGGTCAACATTCAAAAAACCCATGACCGGGGCTAAGAGGTCAACCAGCAAAAATTAAAAAAACCCATGACCGGGGCTAAGAGGTCAATAAAAAAAAATCAAATACCCATGACCGTGGTCAACGATCAACTCAAGTGAAAATCCTTTGACCAGGGTACGGTCAAATTCAAAATTATCAATACCATCCAATAGGGGAGTAACAATCAAGCTGGTTAGCTAACACCACACTCGGCCTTCCCACATTACAACCCTCAAGACCTCCTCGAGACCTAGGCTAGAGACAGCCCGGAATTTTGAGGATTCAAGCTCCATAGGATACCCCTAACCATTAGGGCCAGACATGGAAACCAGATCCCGCATTATCAAACCAGCCCAATCGAAGTTCGAGCCATCATTACTCGACTTTCCCCTTTCCTACCACATTACAATACCTTACCCTCGAAGCCTCAGCTCCACAAAATCGAGCTCCAGATTTCGAATCATCAAAGCCACTTACTTCCTAGCCCCACATTTCCAAAAACATCCAGTCCAGTTACCAACCCCGTACAAGGGTACTCAACTTGCGGTCGGCATAGAACATGCCGAAATAGTTCACACCACCCTCTGGGGGCTACCCCGGAGAACGCTCACAGTCACAAGATCAACATCCTAACCATTCTAGCCCTTTGATCAAGACATCATTGGGAATGCACCTAGCCTACACCGTCAATACGGCTAGTTACACACAAAGTCCTATTAGACTAGGCAGCATAATATATCTTCCAATCCACTAAACTACGACATGGTTTGATTTCACTACACGTGAATACGTAGGCAGCCTTTCAACAGAGCCACAACCACCCACATTGACACACATTCAAAAAGCACTATCATTCCGGTCACGACACTGTCATGTTCTCAGCAGCTAGCTTTGTCGTCCTAGGGTCTTTTTTTAGACAGAAGACCTCCATCCACTCACAAAATCTAGATAAATCCAAAAAATCTAGCCTCCTTTCTGTAGTGTGTCCTAGTACTCGGCTCAGTCGAAGACAAGAATCTGTCAGGACTCGAGGCTATACCCATTTTGGACTGTACCTTAAAATCAGAAATCCAGAAGGGCACCAGACTAAAACAGTCTCATTACAGACTACTGCCAATCCCCTATAGCATATCTATCCCATTTCGACGTACGACCGTGTTGCCACTCGCCTAGGCTACGGGATAGCGCAACTTAAGAGTCTTGTTAGGCGGCCCACACCCCTACCGAGTCACGGTCCAACCCTTAGAGAGTCAAGTCCGTGTCAGTCAACTCGTCCTGTCGCGTCCAGAGTCGAGTCCGTCGGTAGGCCCATCTCTTCAGATTCCACTTTGAAATTTGCAAAATTTAGCCATTTGAGAAAAGATCCTTTTCGACAAAGTCAGATTTCAGTCTATTTAAACTGCGAATTTCTTTTCTACCCCTTTCCATTTTGAAAACCTAGCTCGTGATTGCTTTCAGGATTTCAAATTCAAAATTTCAAAAACTTCAAAAATCATTTTCCCCAGCACGATTCATTTTACTACCTACGTGTTGCATGCATTTTATGTAACTTATACAGGTACGACTCAAGCAAAGACATGCAAGTCGTTAAATCTCCCCAACAGCATTTTCCGGGATATCACGGGATGGGCCAACACACAGGCACACCCAGGGCTTACGCGACAAGCCCAAATTCCCCACGGAGTACGATCATCCAGCGCAGGTATGATCTCTGTCTTATGGCTGGCGAGCCCTTCACGCGAGTCTAATGGACTATAAACGACCCGACCGGAAATCTACCAGGTCTTAACGGGCTTGGTAGCTACTCTGACTTTCGCCTTGTCCAAGCCTCAGTCAGAGTGGGGGCTCTGTAGACACCCGCATTTTGACTGTCAGGTATCTATGGTAGTTTCCAAAAAACACCCGATGATGATCGGACGCTAACGTGCTTCTACGCGCTCGGATACAGGCTCAAATCCATTAATCGCTGGCTAACACACTTACGGAGTACAAATCTCACAAAATCAACCTCGAATCCAGGCCCAGTGGATCATTCCGAGCCAAACAAGACTAATTTGGGCCAAAACCGACACCGGAATTAAAACCGACTTTTAGCGATTGGGTCAACCCCGGTCAAAGTCGTTTCCGAGACACACAAAACAGCCCCTCACATCATCAAAAGTCCAAGTCAAACACAAAACCCATCAAGCATTCAAAGTGAAGGTCCAAAAGACTGACCTGCGCGACCCATCTGGGCCACTCGGTCGAGTGACCCACCCACTCGATCGAGTGGGCCTATTTCGAGCCCGACGGCTGGCATAACGGGCCACTGGACCGAGTTGGCCTCCTACTCGGTCGAGTAACCCTAAACCGGGTGCCCTAGCTTTTCCTATATAAGCAACCCCCATGCACACATCTTCAACACTTTTTCACAACTTTACAAACCCTAGAACAACCCTACACTTACACACACTACGTCTTTACAAACCCTAATTAAACCCTAGCAATTCAATAGTAGCAAAAACCCTAAAGCCTAGTTTTATGAATCAATCCCGAGCCACCATAAGTGAACCTACGTAAAACCTCGAAGACTCTTGTGTAGAAGCCACGGTTACGAGTCCGCACCGAGACAAGAACATGTAGGTTGAGGGTGTCAAAACCCTTCTCTTCTCCTTCTCTTCACCTCGTCATCTTCCTCTTCCTTTTTTTTCTCGTTCTTTCATTATTTTTTACTATTATTCCGTTCGTCGCATCATAATATTGATAGTAACTAGTATAAAACATTAAAATACCTATCGATTTGTGTTGAATAAGAGGGATATCGGAATAAGGAAACCCGAATATACAAGTGTACTGCACACAGCGTTGCCGGTCGCTTATTTCGATACCCCGACTATTTGATTATTGAGATAGGTTAACTTAAACAACAGTCCGTTTTTATTTCTGTAGTCGTCATCGTCCATCTTGCATCCATTAATTTTCAAATCAATTTTAATAAGGGTCGAAACTCGTTGACACGGATCCGACATCACAATCTCTAGGGATTTATCGATGTCGGAGAAGTCGGGGGAATCATGTCTTTTTATTATTTATTTAATCAAAGAGTCAGTTTTTCTAAATCGCATTCAATCAATTTAAGGCAATTTTCGTTGATGCTAAAATAATTGTCAAAACAATTCGTTAGAATTATGGCATTATTAAACGCGGAGAAAATTTAATCATATCGCGACAACCAATTCAAAGCAATTTTAAAACGATTTTAAAATCAATGCAATTTTCACAAACGAATTGTAATTCGTACAGAGGGCACTCGACCGAGTGCCTAGCCCACTCGGTCGAGTGGCACCTCAAAATCGAACCAGAACGCTTTTCACGACCACCACTCGGTCGAGTCTCACAGTGACTCGATCGGGTGGCCACGTACTCGACCGAGTTGGTCAATAACTCGGACGAGTACGGTCTTAAACGTAAAACAGAAGCTTTTTTTTAGGGTCCACTCGATCGAGTCCATCGACCACTCGATCGAGTAGCCTCATAACGACTAAAACGCGAGTCGTACATTCTTCTATTTTTCAAATTCGATAGTATTTTTCGACTTAGGTCAACACGTGCTTAATTAATCACGTGTATACTATCTTTTCAAACCATGCATCTCATATTTGCATCTCGTTTACATCATTCAATTCATCTCATATTTGCACAAACTGTTATTAGTCGTTATATCATTACATCGTTACTAACGCGTTTGTTATTTCTCTTGTCAATTTAATTATTGTTCGTTTATTGTACTAAATGAACCCACATGCTAAAATTCCACTTTGACGTAGAATTAATTGCATTAAATTGACTTAGAAACCCGTTTCAATTCTATTCACATGTTTAGGGAAAATAAATCTTTGCATATCATTTTTCCCGTTTTACTAACGCGCGTATTGTAAGTCATCCGAATTCTTAGTAGAGGCCGCTAATGTGCGGGTGGGGTTGGGTGTCCTTTGTGGGATTCCCAACACGTAACCTCACCGAAACCGTTGGCGCACGAGAGTCATTCAATACACGATATCCGATAATGTCGGTATCGGTATCATAATACAAAGGGACGAACCCAATAAACTCTGACATCGGAAATGGGCCGTATTTTGTATACGGCCCACTACAACATAGAGTGGGCTCGAACGGTTCCTAATAAGCACAAAATTCGGTGGCGACTCCACATAGACCTAAATTTCAATTCGATCCATTCTCATATGGAGATTCATTCGCCTAACCAAACCCGTGCGTATCCGCGTCGGGGTGGACCTATGTCATGTCCACACTATGATGATCGCCTAAGGTCCGTCTAATCCCTTTACGAGCAACGACGGAGGTGGCGCCCTTTCGAGGAGCACCGCCCCAATGTACTCAAGGGCGTGACGTGATCGCGATCGGTCATAGTTGAACGTGTTTGATCCGATTTCTACAATTAGTGTGGAACCCGTTGACTCGAAAACCGACATCACATAATCCGAAGGGATTAGTTTCGATGTCGTGACGTAGAGGGATGCAATTTCGTCACTAATTCAAATTTTCTAATCTAACGATAACGTTTTCATAAAATTCCGATAACGGTTTTATAATCGTATATATATACACGATTATAGCACCGGAGGCCAAGTTAAATTCAAATCGTGCGATATTTGTATTTAATTTGGCCAACCATCGATTTCCAACCAAAAAAATGAAACGAGTTATCGCTCGTACAGGGGCTACTCGACCGAGTACGTAGGCTACTCGATCGAGTAGCACCCAAAAAACTGGGCAGTAGCTACGTTTAAGGACGCACTCGACCGAGTCAGACCAAGACTCGATCGAGTGGGTCCTCTAACCCAGAAAACCGAGAGCTTTGACACACATTTCAATCCTCGTCTTTTTACGACTTTAGTCATCACGTGTAAAGACAATCACGTGACCCTCATTTCTTCAAAACCCCTGCATATCACGACACATAGAACGACTTTGATCGATTTTTCGACGTGATAAGTCGGGACAAGGCTACGAGACATGGGATCGGGCTAGCAACACGCCAAAGTCCCATGTTTCCGTCTTCCGTTTAATGCACAACATAATGTGTATTTAACCGGGGTTCGTCCATCTACATAATTCGTGGTCTAGTTTACATACGGGTCCGTTTCTATCTTTATTTTGCTTTTTTATTTCGTTTATTATTTTTGTTAATGGTTGTATTGTAAATTCCGGGTTGTATTTCCGCCCGTGTAACTTGTACGTATTTATTTTCGAGTTTTATTTATTTACTTGCTTATCGCTTTATAAATGAATCTCGCATGCTAAATCATTTCGACCATAATAAGATGCATTAAATGACGTAGTTCACATACTATTCACATGCTTAGCCCGAAAACGCTATTTGCATATCATTTAATTATTTTACTAGCGCGCGTACACGAACACGAACGATGTCTTAGTAGAGGCCGCCATTGTGCGGGCGGGGTTGGGTGTCCTTAGTGGGCTTCCCAACACGTACCCTCACCCCTTACTCAGAACATTGGTTTCCGGATGTCCGAAACCATTGGCGCACGAGAGTCATTTTATATACGAAAGCCTGTGTAAACGGTATCGATATAACAATGCAAAGGGACGAGCCCAATAAACTCTGAAATCGAAGTGGGCCGTACTTTGTGTATAGCCCACGACGACATAGAGTGGGCTCGAATGGTTCCGAATAACCACAAAATTCGGTGGCGACTCCATTTTGACTTGAATTTCGAACCCGAGAACAATCTTACCACGAGATTCATTCGCCTACCCAAACCCGCGCGTTGCCGCGTCCGGGTGGACCTACGTCATGTCCACAATTTGGCGATTCCGATGGGGATACTTGATGTACCACATGTCATCGGGGTTCCTAGGGTGAGACTCGAAGAGAAATCGTTCGTATATTAGTGTGCGCGCATTAGTTTAATGATTCATGCATAACCCATTTTTGCCCGGGCCGGTTACTTGTGACCGACGTCCCACTATACCGCGGTGCATTCCTACATGGGTGCGCTAAAGACTTCGATTTTGGAACTCGTATGGTTTTTGCAGCATGTCCTAAGACCAACTCGGCTTAGGGAGTCCGTCCTGATTTACGAGAAAGCCATCGTTGTTGGTATAGACCCTATTTTGACCGACCGAGACTTAGCGTAATGCATGCATAAGCGTCGTTATAATGCTTGTTTGACTACGTGCTACTTGGTTTCCGTGTCATTTTTTCAAAAACCATCATTTCAAAATTTCATCTTTCCAAAAATATCCAATTTCGAAAAAAACCCGAAATACTGTCCGTTTTGGGACCCGTCTTTCCAAAACGCCCAATTTCGAAAAAACCCAAAATACTGTCCATTTCGGGACCTGTCTTTTCAAAATATTCATTTTTCAAAACTCGGAATGCCGCCGAAATTTAGGATCAACGATTTGACTCAAAATATCCTTTTCTTTAGTCGGCATGCTGCCCGTTTTAACTCTCGAATTTCCGACACCGTCTTGATTTTATGATTTTTTTTCAAAATTCTAATCTCGGTTTTCGAAATTCCGTTTTCAATTTTCGAATTCTCGGAAATTCACCAATTACATATTCAATTTTCAACTTCAAGCATCCAACTTTCCTAAAATAAACCTTCCTTATTATAGGACCTACCGTCTATCCGTGTGTCGGGTCTTTGCATAGTACGTAGAAGGTTTATAGCGTCGAAACTCCGTCGATCTTACAACACGAGTTTCCCCCCTTTCCCGAGTCCGCCTTATTTGTCAAGGCACGACCAACCCGCGTAGGGCATACCCCTACAAAGGAAAGTCCGGCTGTACACTCGAGTCAAAAGTCTGGGGAATAATCTCACGTGGACCTTCCTTCGAACGGGACTAGGCCCACAAGGCCAAAGTCCTAAGGAAGTCATGCCACCTACGAGTCATCCGTCTAAGTGTCTTTCTCGAGTCTTTTTCACTCAGTCCTTTTCTTTTGGGTCGCTCGGGATGTACTTGTTTTGATTCCAAGATCTGGGTTCAGTTTCTGATTACACGGTGTTCTTACAGACAGGCCGCCGGCAACCAGACACACCCGCAAGATGGAAGCTGCTTTGAACAGTCTGAAAACCTCTGTGGACGCCATGGTCGTCAAGCAGACCGACATCGAAGCCCAACTGACTGAAATGAGGGCTGGTCAAGTGACTATTGTTGCTCGCATGGCTGCAGTGGAGCAAAGGACTCCAAATACCGAGACCAATGGGTCTCTGACTGAGCTATTAAGTGCGATTCACCGACTGGAGGAACAAGTGCACTTAGCTGGGAGTAACAACATTCAACGGGAAAACAGTCGTGAGTATGCCCCGGTGAACGACAAGCTACCCCCGAACCTGAACCTCACTGGTCTACCGATGTTCGAGCGAACCGAAGACCCGTTACTACATGTACGGGCCTTCAAAGAGTTTATGGCCATCAAGGGAGTGGATTCATCCATGTTCAAAAACCTTTTTGCTGCATCCCTTGAGAAGCACCCACGAGCCTGGTACTACAGGCTAGACCCAAAGAAATACCCTACTTGGGATGATGTGGCCACCGAGTTCGCTCGGAACTATGCTGACAACACCGAGATCCAAACCACAATGCGATCTCTGGAGGTTATGGCCCAGGAGCCGAAAGAAGGTTTTACCAAATACCTTCAACGCTGGAGGGCCGAGAGCGTGAAACTGGTCGATAAGCCCAGTGAGAAGACCTTAGTGGAGGCTTTTGTCAAGAACCTCCTCCCATCCTACCGGGTTCACCTCCGATACGCTGTCATACCCAATTTCACCACCCTTACTGAAATGGGTATGAGGATCGAAGACGACCTAAGACTGGAAGGCCTCACTAAGGCCACTAGCAAAGGGTACCAAGGGGCTTCCTCCTCCACTACCAAGCCCCAAGCTGCAACCCGCAGCATTTTCGACGCGGTTAATCTACTATATGCCCCGTCCAAAAAGAACACCCCACCTCGGGTTTTTAATGATATAGGTACTACCTATACTTACACCTTACAAAGGCTATCCTCCAAGGGCCTAGTCCAACCGATAGGCCCAACTCCTGAAGTTCTGGTCGAGCGACGCTCCAAGAATTACAATGCCCAGGCCTATTGCCAGTACCACGGGGGCAATGGGCATGATACCGAGAAGTGATGGAAGCTGAAGTATTTGATCCAGGACTTGATCGAAAGCGTAAAATCCCGCTACCCGGATATAAGCCTAGCAACAAGGAGAACCCTTTCAGCTCCCACGCCATCTTTACCGGGGAGGTGATTGATTGCTCTCACCTTATCTCTCCGTTTATCCCGCAAGTGAACGGGATCTGGTTCGACGACGAGGATGACGTCTACCTCGCCAAAGGGGAAGATGTCCCCATCACCTCCGAGGAGATTCGTAAGACCAAATCCCGAGTCTTAGCCAGTAACCACCTTGGTCGTCCCTATCAAGCCACTAGCTCCAGGGACGCCCCTATCCCGACAACCGTCGTTGAGCCACTAAGAACGGAAGTCGCCCCTGAGGAGCCGACTGCTGAAACGGCTCTCGTGAAGCAGCTGAAGAAGACCCGAGTTGACCTCACTATATGGCAACTCCTAGTTAGCTCACAGGAACACCGAGAAGCACTTACAAAGGCTCTCGATCAAATTAAGGTTGACTCTTTGGTTACCCCTGCTGAGATGGTAGCCACGGTCCTGCCCCATCTGAAGAGCAACGCTAAGGAAGGAGGCCCAATGATTACTTTCTCTGAAGCCGACCTACCGCCATTTGGGGCCTCCCATAATCTGGCCCTCTACATTACGGTGGTTTGCCGAGGGAAATTCCTCCCTATGACCCTGGTTGATGATGAGTCCGCTGTAAATGTCCTTCCTCTAAGGACCGCCAAAGCCCTCGGCATTACCGAGGCCGATTATATCCCGACTGCTCAGACCATCCAAGCCTTTGATGGGAGCCCAAAGTCGTTAGTTGGGGCCGTGAAACTAACCATCATAATGGGCCCGATAGAAAAGGAGCTCGAATTTCAAGTGATCGACGTCACCTCATCATTCAGTTTGCTCCTAGGTAGGCCTTGGATCCACGCGGTCAAGGCGGTATCCTCCACCCTCCACCGAAAGATCAAAATGCCTCTGCTTAACGATGTTATCACTTTAGAGGCAACACCAATGACTGTGGCTAGCTGTAACGCCACGGGACGCACGGACCTCTGGGGGTTCGATTTTGTGGGGATGATCGAGGAAGAGTACCTCTTTAGGCCTTACTTCACTACGAGTATCGACACGATGCTCCAAAACCTTGGATACTTTCCGGGGGCTACCTCTCGACCCGATCTTCCAGCTGGGAAGATCATCGAGGTCCTCAAAGACGAAGACTCTCACTTCGGTCTTGGTTATGCCATCACTCCCGACAATGTTGTCCGAGCAGGAATTGAAAAGGCCTGCAACATTATTAAGGGTATCCACTTGAGCCCTTATAGCCCACAGTTGACTGACTACTTTGTCACACCGGTGTTTGGGGCTATTCAGGTTGGTCTATACCAACCCAACGCTGTGCAGCTCGGGACCCACTTGGCCCGGGACTGCAACTACATCCTGGAGGATGTGTTCGCCCTCATCTAGTCCAATGGAGCTGATGATGCTGAGCCCGCGCTAGGGCAACTATTTGGGGAAGACACCATAGCCCCAACTCCAAAGGAAGACCTGGTCAACCTGATACTCCGCAGCAACAGGTTTGACCCGACCAAGCTGATCTCGGATGCTGGTTCCGAAACGGGAAACAGGGCCTGGAGGAAGACTGTCAAGTGGACTGACAGTCAGGGGAGAATCTACAAGCTGGTCACCGGAGAGGGAGACATGCCTGAGTCTGAGTCCGAGTCTGAGTCGGAGTCTGAGTCAGAGTCTGAGGTCGAGTCTAGGGAAGTCGGTGCTAGAATCACTCCTGTAACCCCTCTCCCTTTTATCATTCCTGCTGCTGGCACTTCGGGGCCTGTCCCGAGTGCCTTACCAATTCCGCCACTGACCAATGATCAGATGGCTGCTCTCTTTGAGTTGTTTTCCAAATTTTCAATCAATAATAACAACCGTTCTGCTTACGACTTGTCTCTTTTAAATTCTGTTTTCAAAAATACTTTATGTAATGACATTGAGAAACCAGACGAACAGGTACCCTTACCTCCGCATCTGATCAAGCAACTAGAGCAAAAGGAATCCCGAAACCCGGTAATCGAAGAAACCGAGTCCATAAATGTGGGAAAAACCTTAGAACCTCAGACACTTAAGATAGGGTTATCCCTAGATCCCGAGGAGAAACAACAGTTCATAAACCTCCTCCAAGAGTTCAAGGATGTCTTAGCATGGTCCTACAAGGACATGCCGGGGATAGACCGCGAAATAGCCGAGCACCACATACCAATCAAAAGCGGGTGCAAACCGGTCAAGCAGAAACTCCGCCGAATGAGGCCCGAGTGGTCTCTCAAAGTAAAAGAAGAAGTCGACAAACAGTTCAAAGCCGGCTTCATACAAGTGTCCGAGTATCCGGACTGGGTGGCAAACATCGTGCCGGTTCCTAAAAAGGACGGTAAGGTGCGGGTATGTGTTGATTTTCGGGATCTTAATAAGGCGAGCCCGAAAGATGATTTTTCGTTACCACACATCGACATATTGGTGGATAACACGGCCGATCATGCCCTTCTATCATTCTTGGATGGGTATGCCGGGTACAATCAGATCAAGATGGCGGAAGAAGACATGAGTAAGACTACCTTCATAACACCTTGGGGTACTTACTGCTATACCGTCATGCCATTCGGTCTCATTAACGCCGGAGCCACATATCAGAGGACCGCTACAACTTTGTTACATGACATGATGCATAAAGAGGTAGAAGTTTATGTAGACGACATGATCGTCAAATCTAAAGAACGGGACGGTCACATCACCGCCCTAAGAAAATTCTTCACCCGACTGCGCAAGTACAACATGAGGCTAACCCTCAAAAGTGCAATTTTGGGGTAACATCAGGTAAATTACTGGGTCATATCGTTAGCCAACGAGGTATCGAAATTGACCCAGCTAAAATCAAAGCCATTACCGAGATGCAACCTCCTAAAACCGAAAAAGAAATAAGGGGATTTCTCAGGAAAGTCCAGTATATTAGTCGGTTCATTTCCAAGCTGACCATGGTGTGCGAACCAATTTTCAAGAAAGTGAAAGTAGGAGAATGGGTACTATGGGATGACAAGTGCCAAGCTGCTTTCGACAAGATCAAGGAAATAATGTCTGCTCCGCCGGTCTTAATGCCACCTCAACCCGGTTTGCCTCTGTCGTTATACCTAACGACGATCAAGAAAGCCATGGGGGCTATGCTGGCTCAGACAATTGATTCCGAAGAACGAGCTATCTACTACATCAGCAAGAGGTTTTTAGAGTATGAGTGCAAATATACCATGCTCGAAAAGACGTGTTTGGCTCTAGTCTGGGTCACTAAGAAGCTTCGGCACTATATGCTCAGCTACGAGGTCCATGTGCTATCCAGGATGGATCCCATCAAATACCTCTTCGAGAAACCCATTCTCAATGGCCGAATTTCCAGATGGACTCTAATGTTATCAGAGTTCGACCTGAAATTTGTACCATTAAAGGCCATTAAGGGGCGGGTAGTAGCTGAATTTCTCGCCGACAGCCCAGTAAACGAAGAAGGACACACCGACACCTGGTCCTTCCCAGACGAAGATATTTTCCACACCGATACTGAAACATGGGATTTATATTTCGATGGAGCATCCAATTTTCGAGGGTTCGGAGTTGGGATCCTCCTAATTTCACCAAAGGGGAGCACACTCCCATCTCCATCAAACTGGACTTTGATGTTAACAATAATGCAGCAGAATATGAAGCATGCATTTACGGGCTACAAGCCGCCGCAAATCTGGGGATCACAAATCTCCGGGTACATGGTGACTCATCCTTGGTCATTAACCAAGCACTCCAAAAATGGAAGACTCGGAATGCTAATCTCGTGGCCTACCAGGCACGAGTAAGGGATCTCGAGAAACAATTCCAAAAGGTAGAGTACATATATCTGCCCCGAGAAGAGAATCAGTTTGCAGATGCACTCTCAAAATTGGCATCTTTACTGAACATTCCCGACCACGTGACCAGTATGCCAATTTGCGTCGAGAGACGGTCCGAGCCGGCGTACATCCACGACATCGAAGACATTGAGATAACTGATCCCGAACCATGGTATCAGGCTGTGTTAATGTACCTGACAAACGGAGAATATCCTCCCGGGACGGAAGGTCGAGCCAAGAAAGCCTTACGAAGGCTAGCCACCCAGTTCATCTGTACCGATGATGGACAACTGTACAAAAAGACGGCACAGGGGGCTCTTCTCCTTTGTGTTGATAAATATAAGGCCGAGAAAGTTATGGCTGAAGTACATGATGGTGAAAACGGTCCGCACATGAATGCCCACATGCTGGTCCAAAAAATCATGAGGCTCGGCTATTACTGGAATACTATGGAAGCCGACTGCCGGTTATATGTCAAACATTGCCATAACTGTCAAATCTTCGGCAATGTGCAACATATGCCGTCATCATTGCTTTATACCATGACGTCACCCTGACCATTCTCGACATGGGGTATCGACATAATCGGGAAAATAAATCCCTCTGGTACTGGTGGGCACTGCTTTATTTTGGTAGCTATCGACTATTTCACCAAATGGGTCGAGGCTGAATCATATCGCATTCTCAATGCTAAGCATGTCGCCAAGTTTATCCAGAACAAGATAATATGCCGGTATGGGATTCCTTATGAATTTATCAGTGATCATGGGACCCATTTTCAAGCCGAGACTGCGGCCCTGCTAACCAAGTATAAAATTCAAAGGCATACTTCCTCGCCTTACCTCCCCCAAACTAATGGAGCAGTAGAGGCGGCCAATAAAACAATTGTCACCATACTAAAAAAGATGGCTGATAATTACCGGGACTGGCCCGACAAGATACCTTTTGCCCTATGGGGGTACCGGACGTCAATTCGCACCGCAACCGGGGCGACGCCGTATTACCTAACTTATGGAATGGAGGCTGTCCAACCAGTTGAACTGGAGGTACCATCCCTCATAATTCTGCTAGAAAGCCAAGTGCCCGAAGCTGACTGGGTTCGAGCACGGTATGACTCGTTGGTTCTACTAGACGAACGACGATCCCGTGCCCTCAATAATATCCAAATCTATCAGAAGAGGATCCAACGGGCCTTCAACAAGAGAGTAAGGCCCATAAACATTAAAGAAGGGGATCTAGCCCTTAAATCTGTTCGAGCTTTACTACCAGTTGACCCAAGGGGAAAGTTCAAACCCAATTGGGCTGGTCCATATTTGGTGAAGAAGATCCTATCAGGGGGAGCAGTGATGCTGACGGACCTGGACGGGAATGAGTTTGTCAACCCGACCAACCTGGACCAGCTGAAGCGTTACTACCCTTAACCACTTCTCAATGTCATTAGCAAAATTTATCAAAATCATTTTTCTTACAAAAAGCAAGTCAATGAGCTAGAATTACTTATTCTACTGTCGCAAACATCTTGAACCAATAGTCTTGGTGTAATTCGAGATTGCAAATTTACTGAGCCTGAACTACGTTTGGTTTGATTCTGCTAATCGCGGATACGTAGGCAACCCCTCAAAAGGGTACAACCAATGCAATCGAGAAAAGACAGGAGCGGTTTAATAATAAACTTCTTTTATTAATTCAAAAAAAAAAAACTTCTCCGATAAACTCGGGAAATTACAAAATGCAGGAATCCAAAAAATACAAAGAAAGCACACAACAAAAATAATAATAATACTAAAATAATAATAAAGCTAAAGGACTCGGCATTTAGGGCATCTTGCCCTTCCCTTTGTCCTTGGCCTCCTTAGCCGTCCACTGGCGACGACGCGGAGGGGAGCGTTCCCGAATCACCACGGGAACCTCTCTAGCTCGGGCTCGTTTGTTTGAGCCTGAATCCTCTATCACGTCAATAGGCCCAAGTATGGCCCTCACGGCTCAGGGAGCCGGTCACGCGGGCCCAGTCGGTCCCGGGCCGCCAGTCTTGGCCCAAGGCATCTCTCCAAATCAGTCTGGGGGCTTGGCTACCCCCGTGTGCTGCTAGAACCGACCTCCTTAGATCGAGTCTTAGTTTGTGACTTAAGACCCGATTCTTCCCGGACTGCAGCATCAGGAATATCTCCTCCGTCAAAGAAATCCCTGTTATCCTTCGCTGTCTCCCGGCGAACCAGTTCAAAGGCCTCATCAAGCTTCAAGGCCTTGCGAGCTTCCTCGGACTCCTCAGAAGTCCATTTCTGGTAAGCCCGTGACACCCAAGCGGATTGGCAAGGGCTGGGTACAGTCCATGTAGGACGAGTGAACCATCTCTGCAACCATGTGTCGCACATAGCGTCCGTCAATTGGAGCGAGACGCTGATAATGGCTTCAGTCTCAGGGATGCGCTGAGACAAACCGAACTGCCTCAGGAGACGATCCGGGTAAATATGAACTGTCCAGTCTAGGGACAGAATCACCAGGTAGCGAGCTTGGTCTCTCTTGGCCAATCCAGTCAACTTCGAAAGGAACCACCAAGCGACGGTCAACCTAATCAAAGGACCTCCATGAAACACCAACTCCTCATCCCAGTAAGCTCGGTTTATTTGATGACTCGAGCTTATCCGTCGCCTTCTCGAGCTAATCTGACTGCTCCGGTAATTGGGAATGCTCGGAGGGGACTCTATAATTGACAGCCGCTCCGACAACCATATCTGAAAAGTATACACAAAGCTTCGTAAGCAACAGAGTGGTCCGCTACAGCTCACTCGATCGAGTACAACAGGTGACTCGATCGAGTAAGCCCTCCAAAAACAGGCAGCAGCTCGTTGTGAGTGTCACTCGATCGAGTGACAGGTCCACTCGATCGAGTGACTTACGGACTTCAGGGATTTCGCGTGAAAAAAAAACGCGAGATGTATACCTGCATGAGACGGGTACTTCCCGTCAGCCGTCGATTTGGGTCAAGCCGCCTAGCATCCAGACCCATGTTGATTTCCCCAGTGGCTAGCCAAGCAGGGCTATGACCAGTCTCCATCTGGTCAACCACTCCAATCAGCCTGATTTGACCCATGCATGAGTCAAGCTCCATCAACCCTTCAAAAACGTAGCAGTGCAGCATGCAAAAGGCGAATGCCCTACGCCTGAAAGTCGGGGTGGCCCTCACATCCCGACTGTTCATGAACTTGTCGGCCAGGTCGAATAGGGAAACAGTATTTCCCCGCACCATCCGATTTGTCTCAGCATGAGACAGACCCAAGAACTCTCTCAGCCTCCTCCTTGGATCTGGGTAGAACAAGGGAGTAGCAGGCTGAACAGCAGGGCTCCAACCACCTATGGATGCGATTTCCTCAGGAAGAGGGCATATCTCTCCCCGTGGGAACGCAAAGACGTGATGGGTAGTATCCCAAAACGTCAGGCAGGCGTCCAAGAAATGGGAATCAATTGTCAGACGTTGGAGGGGGAATAGGCTGACGATCCCCATCTGGGTCAGCCGAATCTTTTCTTCGTCCCGAAAGTACTGGGACCAAGCGAGCAGCATGACGGTCAAGTGATCGATACCCATGACAGAGATTTCTAGCTTTCTTGAAAGTCTAAAAGATTTTGAGAAGGAGAAGAAGAATTTGAGTTGGGATGCAGAAGTTGAAGCAGGAATTCCTATATTTATAATGGGAAAACCCAACTGTAACCCTAACTACCTTGCCTCCTCAGCAGGTTGAGCCCTATGCGCGCGCAGGCCTGATTTCAATAAAAGAACCCGGAATAGAAATCAAGCCAACCCGAGCTTTCCTAAGAATTTCTAAAAAAATTCTGTGATAAAAAATTGTGATAAAATTCTTTTCAAAATTGTGGCATTTTCAAAAATTCGGTATTTTTTCTCCCCAACGCGAGTCAGTGTTTTGCCTATGTGTTACATACAAGTTGTTATGTGTCAGCATACAGGTACACTCCAGACTTCAAAAGCAAGTCTTCGCGGAGCTATTTTGTTCCACAGCATGAGTCAATGTTTCCTCAGAATGCTACATCCCAGACGTGATGTGTCAGCATGCGGGTACACCTACACCCCCAAAAGGCAAGTTTTACTCCCCACGGAGCTATCATCATCAGGACAGGTATGACCCTCTGCTTATGGCTGGCGAGCCCTTCACGCGAGTCTACTGGACTATAAACGACCCGACCGGAAGTCTACCATGTCTTAACGGGCTTGGTAGCTACTCTGACTTTTGCCTTGTCCAAGCCTCAGTCAGAGTGGGAGCTCTGTAGACACCCGCATTTTGACTGCCAGGTGTCTATGGTAGTCTCCAAAAAGCACCCGATGATGATCGGACGCAAACGTGACTTGGTATACTCGGATTTGGACTCGGGCTCAATAATATCTGACGTGGACTTTTAGCAGAGTAAGAATCTCAGAAAACAGACCTCAAATCCAGGCCTAGTGGGTCGTTCCGAGCAAAATAAGACTAATTTGGGCCAAAACCGACACCAAAAATAAATCCCGTCTTTTGGCGACCGGGTCAAAACCCGGTCAAAGGCGAACCCGTCATACAAATCAGCCAAATTCATTCTCGAAACTGGCGCCCAAATCAAAATTCTAAAAACAAATCAATCAAATCACAAGGTCAACTCCTTCCTATTTTGGCTCGATTCACCTGATCCACTCGATCGAGTGGATTGACCCACTCGGTCGAGTGGAGCGCCTTAAACCGAGTTTGGCACGTTTGCAAGGGCACTCAATCGGGTGACCCTAGGTCGTGGGGTAAAGTCTATAAATACCCCACGACCCCCTCTCATTTCAAAAGGTTTTGACACATACATTTACCCTACATTTTCAGCCCTAATTCACCTATACTCTCTACACTACAAGTCCTTAGCAACCCTAAGCAATACACACAAAAACCGAGTCCTTCGTCCCTCGAAAACCGACGAACCATCCACACACACACACACACACCATAACTCGCGTACATCCTCGATACTCCAGTGTCCCGTCACTATTCACGAGTCCATTTCCGAGGTCCCTACCAAGCATGTATGTTGAGGGTGTCGTAAACCCCATCTCTTTCTCTTTTCTATTTCGATTTTCATGTACATTTTCGCATTTTATATCGTAATCATATTGATCTAGTAACATTAACACTAACATTTTCATACTTTCTTTTTTGCATATTTTTGTATCATCTTTTTATTACTAACATTATCATACTGCGTATATATATATACTAGTACCAAAATTCGGTTTTAAACACGTTGGACTATGATGATCGCCTAAGGGCCGTCTAATCCCTTTACGAGCAACGACGGAGGTGGTGCCCTTTCGAGGAGCACCGCCCCAATGTACTCAAGGGCGTGACGTGATCGCGATCGGTCATAGTTGAACGTGTTTGATCCCATTTCTACAATTAGTGCGGAACCCGTTGACACGAAAACCGACATCCCATAATCCGAAGGGATTAGTTTCGATGTCGTGACGTAGAGGGATGCAATTTTGTCACTAATTCAAATTTTCTAATCTAACGATAACGTTTTCATAAAATTCCGATAACGGTGTTATAATCGTATATATATATATACACGATTATAGCACCGGAGGCCAAGTTAAATTCAAATCGTGCGATATTTGTATTTAATTTGGCTAACCATCGATTTCCAACCAAAAAATGTAACGAGTTATCACTCGTACAGGGGCTACTCGACCGAGTACGTAGGCTACTCGATTGAGTAGCACCCAAAAAACTGGGCAGTAGCTACGTTTAAGGACGCGCTCGACCGAGTCAGACCACGACTCGATCGAGTGGGTCCTGTAACCCAGAAAACCGAGATCTTTGACACACATTTCAAGCCTCGTCTTTTTACGACTTTAGTCATCACGTGTAAAGACAATCACGTGACCCTCCTTTCTTCAAAACCCCTGCATATCAGGACACATAGAACGACTTTGATCGATTTTTCGACGTGATAAGTCGGGACAAGGCTACGAGACATGGAATTGGGCTAGCAACACGCCAAAGTCCCATGTTTCCGTCCTCCGTTTAATGCACAACATAATGTGTATTTAACCGGGGTTCGTCCATCTACATAATTCGTGATCTAGTTTACATACGGGTCCGTTTCTATCTTTATTTTGCTTTTTTATTTCGTTTATTATTTTTGTTAATGGTTGTATTGTAAATTCCGGGTTGTATTTCCGCCCGTGTAACTTGTACGTATTTATTTTCGAGTTTTATTTATTTACTTGCTTATCGCTTTATAAATGAATCTCGCATGCTAAATCATTTCGACCATAATTAGATGCTTTAAATGACGTAGTTCACATACTATTCACATGCTTAGCCCGAAAACGTTGTTTGCATATCATTTAATTATTTTACTAGCGCGCGTACACGAACACGAACGATGTCTTAGTAGAGGCCGCCATTGTGCGGGCGGGGTTGGGTGTCCTTAGTGGGCTTCCCAACACGTACCCTCACCCCTTACTCAGAACCTTGGTTTCCGGATGTCCGAAACCATTGGCGCACGAGAGTCATTTTATATACGAAAGCCGGTGTAAACAGTATCGATATAACAATGCAAAGGGACGAGTCCCATAAACTCTGAAATCGAAATGGGTCGTACATTGTGTATAGCCCACGACGACATAGAGTGGGCTCGAATGGTTCCGAATAACCACAAAATTCGGTGGCGACTCCATTTTGACTTAAATTTCGAACCCGAGAACAATCTTACCACGAGATTCATTCGCCTACCCAAACCCGCGCGTGGCCGTGTCCGGGTGGACCTACGTCATGTCCACAGATCGAGTCATTGCGAGACTCGACCAAGTGGAGGTCGGAAAACGTATTCTGCTCGGTTTTTGTGATGTCACTCGATCGAGTGGCCTATTGCACTCGGTCGAGTGGCACCTGTACCAACTGCTGGTTCGTTTGCAATTTTGTTATGATTTCGAAATTGCTCTTGATTTTGATAATTTGACGATTTTACCGAATTGAGCATAAATATTGTATGACTTATGCTCGATTCGGGTTTTTTACGAATCATTGATTTTGTTGAACCGAATATAAATATTGTGGGATTTATATTCGATTCCGAATTTGAATACTCGTTGTATCTCATATTCGATTATTGAATCGATATGGAGTACTAGAGGAAAAATATTAAATTGATTTTAGTCGTCTTAAATTAACTATCGCGATATGAATAAATTGCGTTAATTAATTTATGTGACTAGATCGATAGATTCGACATCCAATTATGGAATTGGTATCGAATCTAATGGATCGACACCTTGCTTTGAATTAGAAGACTTGATTCCCTCGGCTTCTCCGACATCGAAATAAATCCCTAGAGATTGTGATGTCGGATCCGCGTCAACGGGTTTCGACCCGTATTAAATAGAATGCTTGTTTTTGAGAAACGATGTAAATATGCGATTTGAATAAGGATGCAACGAAAATAAACGAATTATTGTTTAAGTTAACTTGTTTCAATAATCAAATGATTGGGGTGATGGGATAAGCGACCGGCAACGCTGTGTGCATTACACTTGTATATTTGGTTTTCCTTATCCCATCATCACTCACACTCGACACAAATCGACAAGTATTTAATGTTTTGATACTAACGGTATTATCGATATTATGATGCGATAAAGAAAATAATAAAAAAACGAAAAAACGTGAAAAGGAGAAAGATGACGAGAGGAAGAGAAGGAAGGAAAGAAAGGGGTTTTGGCACCCTCAACCTACATGTTCTTGTCTTGGATGAGGCTCGTAGTTGCGGCTTTAACACGGGAGCTTCGAGGTTTATGGAGGTTGAGTTATGGTGGTTAGGGTTTCGATTTCCTAAAACTAGGTTTAGGGTTTGCTAGTGTGGTGCTAGAGTTTGAATTGGGGTTGTAGAGTTGTGTAAAGGATTGATTAGGGTTGTGTAAAGATGTGAAATTGTGTGAGCATGGGATTGCTTATATAGGCAAAGGCAAGGGCACCCGGTTAGGGTTACTCGACCGAGTAACCAGCTGACTCGGTCGAGTGGCCCGTTACGCCTGCAGTCGGGCTTGAATATGGGTCCACTCGATCGAGTGGGTGGGTCACTCGATCGAGTGGCCCAGATGAGTCGCGTGGGTCCGTTGACTTGGGCCCTGACTTTGGTTTGATGGGTTTTGTGTTTGACTTGGACTTTTGATGATTGTATGGCTGTTTTTGTAAGTCTCGGAAACGACTTTGACCGGGTTTGACCCAATCGTTAAAAAGTCGGTTTTACTTCCGATGTCGGTTTCGGCCCAAATTAGCCTTATTTGATTGGAAACGGCCCACTGGACCTGGATTTGAGGTTGATTTTGTGAGATTTGTACTCCATAAGTGCGTTAGCCAGCAACTAATGGATTTGAGCCTGTAACCGAGCGCGTAGAAACAAGTTAGCGTCCGATCATCATCGGGTGTTTTTTGGAAACTGCCATAGACACCTGGCAGTCGAAATGCGGGTGTCTACAGAGCCCCCACTCTGACTGAGGCTTGGACAGGGCGAAAGTCAGAGTAGCTATCAAGCCCACTAAGACCTGGTAGACTTCCGTTCGGGTCGTTTATAGTCCATTAGACTTGCGTGAAGGGCTCGCCAGCCATAAGGTAGGAATCATACCTGAGCTTGATGATAGTACTTCCGTGGGGCATTTGGACTTGTCGCGTAAGTCCTGGGTGCGCCTGTGTGTAGGCCCATCCCGCGAAAATGCTGGGGAGATTTAGAGGGTTGCATGTCCCTGTTTGAGTCGTACCTGTATAAATTACATAAAAATGCATCCAACACGTTGGTAGTAAAATGACTCGTGCTGGGGGAAATGATTTTTGAAAGCTTGAATTTTCGAAATTTTTTAGATTTCTTGAAATTTTTAAAATTTTAAATTATTTTGAAATTTTGGAATTTTTGAAAAGAATTGACTCCTAAAGAAATTAGGAAAGTTCGGGATGAATATTTTTGTGCTAGTATCGGGACTAGGCTTGTGGGTTGGTTCCGTTTAGAATTAGGAAACTTTCCTAAAAAAATTTCAAGGCTAATGCTATATATAGCCTTCCTTTGCCCTTGATTTCTTCATAATTCCCATCACAAATCAATCTCTTTTTTAAAGAAAGTCTCTTTATTTCCCTTAAGGCAAAAAGAAAGTCTCTTTATCCTCTTAAGAAATCAGCCATGGGAATCGATAGGTTGAGCGTCATGATGCAGGAATGGTCCCGACAATTTAGGGATGCCGATAGGGTAGCCTTGAACCAGACGGGTATTGCCCAGCTTAATACCTTCCGTCAGATGCAAGTTGATCGCTACTTTTTGGATGCACGCTTGGCTTATTGGGACGACATATATCATGTCTTTGCCTTTCCTCGGGGCGAAGTCTGCCCTTTACCTGAAGAGATTGCCCTTATCTGGCCGAGAAGTTTATGAACCCGCATGATGTCCGGGTGAGATCAATTCACAGCCGTAGGGCTTTTTCTTTCTGCATGCTCCATGTTTATGCTTTTGAGGGTCACATGGACTTATTATCATGTATGGGTCACATCCGTCTATTAACCGTGATTGATTTAATGGAGACGGAGCACAGCCCGACTTGGTTGATTACGGGTGAAATAATCCAAGGATTGGACAATCGCAAGAGGGATTCGTCCGTCCGTCTCACCGGAAGCACCCGTTTGCTGCAAGTATGTCGGATTTTATTTTTTCAAGATTTTTTGAATTTTTTGAATTTTTTCGAGAGTTTGGCTACTACAGTGGGCACTCGATCGAGTCACCCTGGCACTCGATAAAAAGTCCCCTGTTCGCTCCCAGTGATGCCACTCGATGGAGTCATCCTGGCACTCGATCGCGTGTCATCAGGCGGACGCCTGTTTCGTCTCGGGATTTAATGCTTTTGTTTCCTTTTTCAGATTTGGCTTTATGAGAGGCTATCAGTGATAGATCCTCCTCTTGATGCTAGCAATTACCGTCATAACCAACTGATGACGAGGAGGCGCGTCATTGATTTTTCTCGCCAAATTAGTCAGAAATATTGGGACGAGGTATTATCAATCCATGGTGGTTGGCTCATTCGATGGGTAGTGCTGTGGTGGCCCATCTATGTTTGGACTGGCTTGGACCCGAGGGACAGAGCTCGTTACCAAGTAATCTTGTCTTTCAGGCAGACGGTTCATCTCTACCCGGATCGCATACTAAGGCAGTACGGACGGGCTCAACGGATACCCGAAATTGAAGCAGTTGTGAGTGACCCTACCCAACTGACTGATGTGATGTGCGATACTTGGGCGCAAAGATGGTATACCCGGCATACTTGGCCCGTTTCCAAATCTCGCCATTCGATTTGGGTTTCAGACTCATATATGAAGTGGACCAAAGCAGGTGATGCCAAGGCCCGAGCTGCGTTGAAGGTTGACGAAGCCTTCGACCTGCTGAGAAGGGAGCAAGCTAAAGACAACATGGAATTCTTTGATGAAGGAGACACTCCGGCTACCCTAGTTCGTCTAATGTCAGGACAGAAGAAGAAGGCTAAGACTCAAGCTGAAGGGTCTAGTGCTAACGGTGCTCGGGGGAAAGTGAGCCCCCAGACTGCCTTAGAGAGGAGACTGGGCCCAAGACTAGCAGTGCAGGACCGACTTGGCCCACGGGATAGACTACCCGAGCACGTGCGAGCTCGACTTGGACCGAAGACCGTTATAGAAGACCCGTCGTCAAAGAAGCGGGTTCGCGCTAGAGAGGTTCCCCTTGTGATTAGGGAACGCTCGTCCCCACCTCGGCGACCTCGGGCTCCTCGCGACCCAAAGGACAAGGGGAAGGGCAAGATGCCCGGCTACTAGCCTCCTTTATTTATTTTTTGAGTATTACTATTAATTTTTTGGAGTGATTTTCTTTTGTGTTGGTTTTTTTTTCCCGCCGTGTTTGGCGCGTTTTTTTTTTTTTTGCAATTCCCGAGTTTATCGAGATATTAATAAGACGTATTATTTGAAAACCGTTCTCGTCTTTTCGTTATTGCAGTGGTTGTACCCTTTTGAGGGGTTGCCCACGTATCCACAATTAGCGGAATCAAACCAAACGTAGTTCAAAATTTGATTTGATTGATATTTTTTGCAATTTTCGAAATACATCAAGATTATAAATTCGAGATGTGCGACGGTAGAATAATTAATTCTAACTCATTGACTTGTCTAAAATTTTGAAAATTTATAAAAGACAAATTTTTATAAACTTTTGCAAATGACATTGAGATAAGGGTTTATGGGTAATAGCGCTTCAGCTGGTCCAAGTTGGTCGGGTTGACGAACTCATTCCCGTCCAGGTCTGTCAGCATCACCGCTCCTCCTGATAGGACCTTCTTGACTACTAAGTATGGTCCAGCCCAATTGGGTTTAAATTTTCCTCTTGGGTCAACCGGTAGTAAGGCACGGACCGAGCGATTTCAGGACCAAATCCCCTTCTTTGATGTTCCTGGACCTAACCCTTTTGTTGAAAGCCCGTTGGATTCTTTTTTAATATATTTGAATGTTGTTGAGGGCCCGGGATCGCCGTTCGACTAAAAGGACTAGCGAATCGTATTGGGCTTGGACCCAATCTACTTCAGGTACTTGGCTTTCAAGTAGAATCCTAAGGGACGGAACCTCTAGCTCGACTGGTTGGACTGCTTCCATTCCATATGTCAGGTAGTATGGAGTAGCTTCGGTTGCGGTGCGGATCGATGTTCGATACCCCCATAAGGCAAAGGGTATTTTGTCGGGCCAATCCCAATAATTCTCAGCCATCTTTTTAAGTATGGTGACAATTGTTTTATTGGCCACTTCTACCGCTCCATTTGTTTGAGGTCGGTAGGGTGAAGATGTATGCCTCTGAATTTTATATTTCGCTAGCAAAGTAGCGGTTTCAGCTTGAAAGTGGGTCCCGTGATCACTGATAAATTCGTGAGGGATCCCGTATCGGCATATAATCTTATTTTGGATGAATTTGGCCACGTGCTTGGCGTTCAAGACATGGTATGACTCGGCTTCGACCCATTTGGTGAAGTAGTCGATGGCCACTAGAATGAAGCAATGACCTCCCGTCCCGGAAGGATGCACCTTCCCAATTATGTCAATACCCCATGTCGAAAAAGGCCATGGTGATGTCATGGTATATAATAGGGAAGACGGCATATGCCGTACGTTGCCAAAGATTTGACAGTTATGGCAGTGTTTGACGTATAATTGGCAGTCTGTTCATGGTGCTCCAGTAATACCCGAGCCTCATGATTTTATGGGATAGCATATGGGTATTCATATGCGGACCGTTTTCACCGTCGTGTACCTCGGCCATGACCTTTTCGGCCTGCGTTTTGTCGATACACAGGAGGAGAGCCCCCTGTGCCGTCTTTTTGTATAATTGCCCGTCGTCTGTACGAACAAATTGGGTCGCCAATCTTCGCAAGGCCTTCTTGGCCCGATTTTCAATTTCTGGGGGATATTCTCCCGTTGTCAGGTAGGTTAGGACGGACTGGTACCAGGGTTCTGGGTTGGTTATCTCGATACCCTGAATGGCATGGATGTAAGCCGGCTCGGACCGCCTTTCGACACAGATCGGCATGCTGGTCAGGTGATCCGGGATGTTCAGTAAAGATGCGAATTTGGAAAGTGCATCTGCGAACTGATTTTCCTCTCGGGGTAGGTAGATATACTCTACCTTCTGGAATTATTTCTCTAGAACCCGTACGCGCGCTTGGTAAGCCACGAGATTGGTGTTCCGAGTTTTCCATTTTTGGAGCGCTTGATTGATGACCAATGATGAATCACCGTGGACCCGGAGGTTTGTTACCCCTAAATCAGCGGCGGCTTGCAACCCGTGAATGCATGCTTCGTATTCGGCTGCGTTTTGGTCACATCAAAGTACAATTTGATGGATACAGGAGTGTGTTCTCCTTGGGGTGAGATTAACAGAATTCCGACCCCAAATCCTCGAAAGTTGGATGCTCCATCAAAATACAGATCCCATGTCTCGGTATTGGTATGGAATATGTCTTCGTCAGGGAAGGCCCAAGTATCGGTGTGGCCTTCTTCAGATATCGGGCTATCAGCGAGGAATTCGGCTACTACCCGGCCTTTGATGGCTTTCAATGGTACAAACTTGAGGTCAAACTCAGATAACATTAAAGTCCATTTGGACATCCTGCCGTTGAGAATGGGCTTCTCAAATAGGTACTTGATAGGGTCCATTTTGGATAAAACATGTACCTCGTGACTAAGCATGTAGTGTCTGAGCTTTTTAGTGGCCCAAACCAAAGCTAGGCACGTTTTCTCGAGCATGGTGTACTTGCATTCGTACTCGAGGAACTTTTTACTGATGTAGTAAATAGCCCGTTCTTCTGATTCGACTGTCTGGGCCAGCTTAGCCCCCATGGCTGTCTCGGTCGTCGTTAGGTATAACGACAAAGGCAAACCGTGTTGAGGTGGCATTAGTACCGGCGGAGCCGACATAATCTCCTTGATTTTGTCAAAAGCCGCTTGACATTTGTCGTCCCATAGCACCCGTTCCCCGATCTTCAGTTTCTTGAAAATGGGCTCACATACCATGGTTAATTTCGAAATGAACCGGCTGATGTATTGGACTTTCCCGAGAAATCCCCTTACTTCTTTTTCGGTCTTGGGTGGTTGCATCTCGGTGATGGCTTTGATTTTAGCTGGGTCGACCTCGATGCCGCGTTGGCTAACGATATGGCCCAGTAATTTGCCTGACGTTACCCCGAAGCTGCATTTTTGGGGGTTTAGTCTCATGTTGTACTTGCGTAGTCTGGTGAAGAACTTCTTTAGGGCCGAGACATGCCCGTTTCGGTCCTTAGACTTGACAATCATATCGTCCACATAGACCTCCACTTCCTTATGCATCATGTCATGTAGCAAGGTAGTGGCGGTCCTTTGATAAGTGGCTCCAGCGTTGATAAGCCCAAATGGCATAACAGTGTAAAAGTAAGTACCCCAAGGTGTAATGAAGGTGGTCTTACTCATCATGTCTTCTTCCGCCATTTTAATTTGATTGTATTCGACATACCCGTCCATGAATGATAGAAGGGCATGATCGGCCGTATTATCCACTAAAATGTCGATATGGGGTAACGGGAAATCGTCTTTTGGACTGGCCTTGTTTAGGTCCCGAAAGTCCACGCATAATCGCACCTTGCCGTCCTTCTTGGATACCGGCACGATGTTTGCAACCAGTCTGGATATTCAGACACTTGTATAAAGCCCGCTTTGAATTGTTTGTCTACTTCCTCTTTAACTTTGAGGGACCATTCGGGCTTCATTCTTCGGAGCTTCTGCTTTACCGGCTAGCACCCATCTTTGATGGGTATTCGGTGTTCAGCTATTCCCCGGTCTATACCCGGCATGTCCTTGTAGGACCATGTGAAGACGTCCTTAAATTCTTGGAGGAGGTCTGCGAATTGTTTTCTCTCCTCTGGACTTAAGGATAGGCCCAACTTAAGCATCTGGGGCTCTAAAGTGGTTCCCACATTGATGGACTCGGTTTCTTCGATTACCGGATCTCGGGATTCCCTTTGTTCGAGCTGCTCGATCAGATGCGGGGACAGAGGTACCTGTTCGTTGGGTTTCTCAATGTCATTGCATATAGAATTTTTGAAATTGAGAAAGTTTTGGAAATAAGACAAGTCGTAAGCAGAACGGTTTTCGATATTATTATTAATAGTAAATTTTGAGAAAAGCTCAAATAGAACTGCCATCTGATCATTGGTCAGTGGCGGGATAGGGAGAGGTCTTGGGACAGGCCCCGAGACCTCAGTGGACGTTGCTAAGGGAAAGGGGGTTACAGACTCGACTCTAGCACCAGACCCTATAGACTCAGACTCAGACTCCGACTCTGACTCAGACTCAGACTCAGTATCCGGCATGTCTTCCTCGCCGGTAGTCAGCTTGTAGACCCGTCCTTGACTATCCGTCCATTTGACGGTCTTCCTCCAGGCCCTTGTCTCGGTGTTAGCACCGACCTCGGTGATTAGCTTGGTTGGGTCGAACCGATCGCTGCGAAGGATCAAGTTGACCAAATCGTCATTTGGAGCAGGGACGGTATTGTCTTCTCCAAATAAGAGCCCCAGCACGGGCTCGGAGTCGCTTTCACCTTTCTTGGACTCAGCCTGGATAATGGTGAATATATCATCGGGGATATAGTTGCATTCCCGAGCCGTTTTGGTCTCGGGATATGTGATGGTGGGTTGGTAGAGGCCCACTTGAATCGCCCCAAATACGGGAGTGACGAATTTGATTGCACCGGCCCGGCCCACATTTTCCGAGCTCATGGTATATCCCAATCCGTTTTGGTCTAGGACCTCGATGATTTTCCCTACCGGAAGGTGCGGCCTTGAGGTGGCTCCGGGTAGGTAACCCAGATTTTGTAGCATCGTGTTGATGCTAGTGGTGAAGTAAGGCTTGAAGAGATATTCCTCTTCGATCATACCCACGAAGTCGAATCCTTGTGGTTCAGCCCGGCTTGTGGCATTACAGCTAGCCACGGTCATAGGAGTAGCTTCTAGTGTGATGATGCCATCTTGAAGTGGCATCTTGACTTTCCTATGTAGGGTAGAGGGCACTGCCTTGACTGCATGGATCCAAGGCCTTCCTAGTAGTAAGTTAAAGGATAAGGTGACATCAATCACCTGAAACTCTAACTCTTTTTCGATTGGGCCCGTTATAATTTTCAGTTTGACGGCCCCGGCCAATGGTTTTGGGCTTCCGTCGAAAGCCTGGATAGTCTGTGCTGTCGGGAGATAGTCGGCATCAGTGATGCCGAGGGCTCTAGCAGTCCTTAGAGGTAGGACATTCACGGATGATCCATCGTCGATAAGGGTCACCGGGAGGTACTTACCCTTGCAGATGACTGTGATATATAGGGCCAGGTTATGGTTGGGCCCAAATGGTGGCAGATCAGATTCGGAGAAGATGATGAGTGGGCCTTCTTCCTTTTACTTGCCTTTGAGAAAACGCATAATAGTGGCTACCATTTCAGAAGGGGTAACCTGTGAGTCGACCTTGATTTCATCGAGAGCTTTAGTTAGTGCTTCCCGATGTGCCTGTGAGCTAACCAGTAGTTGCCATATAGTCAGATCAGTTCGAACCCTCTTCAGTTGTTGGACTAAAGTCGTGTCATTGCTTGGCTCTTCGAGGGTAGACCCCGTCCTGGCAGGTTCAGTGACGGGTGTTGGGGTGGCGCGCCCAGCAGTGGCGAGGTGGTTAGTGGCTAAAGCTTTGGACTTAGCCTTTCGGACCTCTTCAAGGGTAATGGGGACAGCTTTCCCTTTGGTCAGGTAAACATCATCCTCGTCATCGAACCATATCCTGTTGACTTGTGGGATTAAAGGAGAAATGAGGTGAGAACAATCGATTACTTCCCCCGTGAATATTGCATGGGCGCTGAACGGATTTTCTTTGTTGCTCGGCTTGTCTCCGGGCAATGGGATTTTCCCGCTCTCGATCAGATCTTGGATCAGATGTTTTAGTCTCCAGCATTTTTAAGTATCATGTCCGTTACCCCGATGATAATGGCAGTAGGCCTGGGCGTTATAAGTTTTGGGCCTCTTCTCTACTGGAGGCTCTGCAGTTGGGCCTATCGGTTGGATCAGGCCCTTCAAAGATAGCCTTTGTAAGGCATAAGTATAGGTAGTCCCTATATCTGTGAATACCCGATTTGGTGTATTCTTTTTGGATGAGGTGTCGAGCAGATTTACCTCATCGAAAATGCTGCGGGCTGCAGCTGCAGGTGTGGGCTTGTTTGTAGATGAACTAGCCCCTTGATAACCTTTGGTAGAGGCCTTAGTCAGGCTCTCTAGTCTCAAGTCATCCTTGATTCTCGTGCCCATTTCAGTAAGGACAGCAAAGTTTGGGATGATAGCGTACCGGAGGTGGACCCGGTAGGATGGGAGGAGGTTTTTGACGAAAGCCTCCACTAGGGCCTTCTCGCCGGGCTTGTCGACCAACTTCACACTCTCGGCCCTCCACCTTTGCAGATATTTTGTGAACCCTTCTTTGAGCTCTTGAGCCATGACTTCCAAAGTACGCATGGTAGTCTGGATTTCAGTGTTATCGGCGTAGTTTCGGGCAAATTCGATCGCCACATCGTCCCAAGTTTTGTATTTCTTGGGGTCGAGCCTGTAAAACCAGGCCTTAGGATGCTTCTCCAGGGAGGAAGGGAATAAATGCTTGAACATAGTTGACTTCGCCCCTTTGACCGCCATGAAGTCCTTGAAAGCCCGGATGTGGTGGACCGGGTCTTCGGTACCCTCAAACATAGGAATTCCCGTAAGGTTGAGGTTAGCAGGAAGCTCGTCGTTCAAAGGTGAATAAGTACGAGCATTTTCGTTGTGGATCGAGTTGTTCATCGATAAGTGGACTTGCTCTTCGAGCCTATGAACAACACTGATCAATTCGGCTATGGGCCCAGTGGGCTCAGCTCCTTCAACTGGGGCCGTCTTTTCTACGGCACTTAAGCGGGTGGCTAGCGTTGCTTGGCTAGCCTGAATAGTAGTCAGTTGAGTCTCGATCTTGGCCAGAGCATTTTTCAATTCGTCCATCTTGCGTTGGTATCTGGTTTTGGGTGGCCTGTCTGTAAGAACACCACGTAATCAGAAACTATCCCAAAATCCCGGAATAGAAAGTACATCCCGAACAAGACTAAAAAGGGAAATGACTCGGAAAAGACACTTAGACGGGTGACTTGTGAGATGTGGGCCTTCCTTGGGATTCGGCGGGTGGGCCTAGTCCTGTTCGAAGGAAGGTTCACGTGAGACATCCCCATACTTATCGACTCGATTGTGTTGACGGGCCCTCCTTTGTAGGGGTTTGTCCTACGTAGGTGGGCCTTGCCTTAGTCTAATAAGGCGGACTGGGATAGGGAAGAAACTCTTGATGTAAGATCGACAGAGTTTCGACGCTAAAGACCTTGACAACTTAAGACACGACCCGACACTGCTAAATACGGGAAGTCCTAAGGAGAAGGAGGTTTTGAAAATTGATTGTTTTTTAAGAAAGGTCCGAGAAAACTCGGTTGAGGGCCCAATTTTCGAAAAAAACAAAAAGGGTATTGGGCCACGGGTTTTGAAAGTTCGAAAACGTTTTTGATTTTTGAATCGGGCAGCATACCGGCTAGAAAATAGGCTATTTTGAGTAAAATCATAAGTCCTAAATTCGGTATGTGTCCCGGGTTTTGAAATTGAATAGTTTGAAACAGATGCAATCTTTGAAAAAAGACGGTTTTTGAAAACGACTCGGAAACCAAGTAGCACGTAGTCACACAAGCATTATAACGACGCCATGTATGCTTTACACTAAGTCTCGATCGGTCTATAGAGGGTCTATACCAGTGTACATAGTCTAGACGTTGATCGGGACGGACTTCCTAAGTCGAGTCGATCTTAGAACATGCCGCGAAACCCACTCGAATCGATTATGGACACCTTTTGACATATCCATATTGGAGTACATCAACGGTATAGTAGGACGACGGTCGCGAGTACCGGCCCGGGAAAATATGGGTTAGTCATGAACCGTAGAACTAAAACGCGTATTGTATTTGTCAAACGATTTCTATTCGAGTCTCACCCTGAGGATGCCGATGGTAAGTCACGCATCAGTTAATCCCCAGCAGAGTCGCCAAATTGTGGACATGACATAGGTCCACCCCGACGCGGCCACGCGCGGGTTTGGGTAGGCGAATGAATCTCCATATGAGAATGGATCGAATTGAAATTTAGGTCTATGTGGAGTCGCCACCAAATTTTGTGGTTATTCGGAACCATTCGAGCCCACTCTATGTCGTAGTGGGCCGTTTACAAAATACGGCCCATTTCTGATGTCGGAGTTTATTGGGCTCGTCTCTTTGCATTTGATACCGATACCGACATTATCGGATATCGTGCATTGAATGACTCTCGTGCGCCAACGGTTTCGGGCATCCGGAAACCGAGGTTCTGAGTAAGGGGTGAGGGTACGTGTTGGGAAGCCCACAAAGGACACCCAACCCCGCCCTCACTTAGCGGCCTCTACTAAGATCTCGAGTGACTTTCTAATACGCGCGTTAGTTGAACGGGAAAATGATATGCAAAGATTATTTTCCCTAAGCATGTGAATGGAATTGAAAAGGGGTTTCTATGTCAATTTAATGCAACTAAAATTAACGTCAAAGTTGTATTTTAGCATGCGGGTTCATTTTAGTACAATAAAATAAACTAGAATTAAATTGACAAAAGAACAAACGGTTAGTAACGAGATGATGATAATAACGGTTTGCAAATTATTGAATAAAATTGAATGATGTAAAGAGATGATGCATGGTTTGAAAAGATAGTAATACACGTAATTAATTAGGCACATGTTGACCTAAGTCATGAAAAGATATGAACGAGACTCGAATAACTTATAGGACTCGCGGTTTGACGCGATAAAGGGGCCACTCGACCGAGTCATTGAGGGACTCGACCGAGTGGACCTCTGAGAAAGGTTCTGTCCGGATTTCGTGACCCTACTCGACCGAGTTACTGACCAACTCGGCCGAGTACGTTGCTACTCGATCGAGTCATTGCGAGACTCGACCGAGTGGAGGTCGGAAAACGTATTCTGCTCGGTTTTTGTGATGTCACTCGATCGAGTGGCCTATTGCACTTGGTCGAGTGGCACCTGTACGAACTGCTGGTTCGTTTGCAATTTTGTTATGATTTCAAAATTGCTCTTGATTTTGATAATTTGACGATTTTACCGAATTGAGCATAAGTATTGTATGACTTATGCTCGATTCGGGTTTTTTATGAATCATTGATTTTGTTGAACCGAATATAAATATTGTGGGATTCATATTCGATTCCGAATTTTAATACTCGTTGTATCCCATATTCGATTATTGAATCGATATGGAATACTAGAGCGAAAATATTAAATTGATTTTAGTCGTCTTAAATTAACTATCGCGATATGAATAAATCGCGTTAATTAATTTATGTGACAAGATCGATAGATTCGACATCCAATTATGGAATTGGTATCGAATCTAATGGATCGACACCTTGCTTTGAATTAGAAGACTTGATTCCCTCGGCTTCTCCGACATCGAAATAAATCCCTAGAGATTGTGATGTCGGATCCGCGTCAACGGGTTTCGACCCGTATTAAATAGAATGCTTGTTTTGAGAAACGATGTAAATATGCGATTTGAATAAGGATGCAACGAAAATAAACGAATTATTGTTTAAGTTAACTTGTTTCAATAATCAAATGATCGGGGTGATGGGATAAGCGACCGGCAACGCTGTGTGCAGTACACTTGTATATTCGATTTTCCTTATCCCACCATCACTCACACTCGACACAAATCGACAAGTATTTTAATGTTTTGATACTAACGGTATTATCGATATTATGATGCGATAAAGAAAATGATAAAAAAACGAAAAAACGTGAAAAGGAGAAAGATGACGAGAGGAAGAGAAGGAAGGAAGGAAAGGGGTTTTGGCACCCTCAACCTACATGTTCTTGTCTCGGATGAGGCTCGTAGTTGCGGCTTTAACACGGGAGCTTCGAGGTTTATGGAGGTTGGGTTATGGTGGTTAGGGTTTCGATTTCCTAAAACTAGGTTTAGGGTTTGCTAGTGTGGTGCTAGGGTTTGAACTAGTGTTGTAGAGTTGTGTAAAGGATTGATTAGGGTTGGGTAAAGATGTGAAATTGTGTGTGCATGGGATTGCTTATATAGGCAAAGGCAAGGGCACCCGGTTAGGGTTACTCGACCGAGTAACCAGCTGACTCGGTCGAGTGGCCCGTTACGCCTGCAGTCGGGCTTGAATATGGGCCCACTCGATCGAGTGGGTGGGTCACTCGATCGAGTGGCCCAGCTGAGTCGCGTGGGTCCGTTGACTTGGGCCCTGACTTTGGTTTGATGGGTTTTGTGTTTGACTTGGACTTTTGATGATTGTATGGCTGTTTTTGTAAGTCTCGGAAACGACTTTGACCAGGTTTGATCCAATCGTTAAAAAGTCGGTTTTACTTCCGGTGTCGGTTTCGGCCCAAATTAGCCTTATTTGATTGGAAACGGCCCACTGGACCTGGATTTGAGGTTGATTTTGTGAGATTTGTACTCCGTAAGTGCGTTAGCCTGCAACTAATGGATTTGAGCCTGTAACCGAGCGCGTAGGAACACGTTAGCGTCCGATCATCATCGGGTGTTTTTTGGAAAATGCCATAGACACCTGGCAGTCGAAATGCGGGTGTCTACAGAAATTAAATGGACTTACTTCATGTCAATTCCATAGATTTTTGTTCCTCAAAACCCTTCGTGATGATGCTAGGAGATGGCTACAAAGCCACCACGATGATACCTTCCAAACTTGGAATCAATTAGCCAATGCATTTCTAGAAAAATACTATCCTCCTTCCAAGACCAATCATTATTGAATGGAGATTCAAACTTTCCGACAAGGTGATAATGAAAGCATAAGTGAAGCTTGGGATCGATTCCAAACTCCACAAAGGAAGTGCCCACATCATGGTATCCCTCATTGGCTTTTGCTCCAAACATTTTTCTATTCCTTATCCGCCGATGCAAGGGACATTCTTAACGCAACCGCAAGGGGCGACTTTTTCCTACTAAACGAGAATGAATCTCATGAGCTTCTTGACAAAATAGTTAAAAGTGACATTTATGCTAAGGAATTGCAAGAGGGTGAATCAAGTGGAGACTCGGAATCGTCAAATGACATAGGGGCCACTCTTGAAGTACAAATCGCTCAACTATTTGAGAGATTTGAGGCAATGGTTGCTAGGGACACCTTCCAACCCGAAATGAGGCCACCGCCAATAAGAGTCACCCCACCAAGAAGAGTTACTCCACCAAGAAGAATCACACCACCTAGGCGAACATCTATCTCGCCTCCAAAGCCATATAGGGTAGATATCCCATGTGATCATTGTGGAGAATATGATCACGACTTCAATTTTTGTGCGAGGAAGGAAAACGTTTATCAAGCCAACACTCAAGGAACATATGAAAAGCCTCAAACGAACAATCCTAATTTGGGGACCGGATTTTATTCCACGCCGACTCAAGGATCATATCCTTTCCCAAGAGCCCCCAATCAAAGGGTTTATCCTAATTCATATGGACCTCATTATCAACCGAGACCTCCTCACACAAATCAGTTCAATCAACGCTATTTCTATCCTCAAGGACCGCCTAGACCGAACTATGGTCCTCCTTTTGGAACTCATCCTCCATTTAATCAAGGTCCTCCTTTTGGAACTCAACCTCCATTTAATCAAGGACCTCCTTTTGGAGCTTATCCACCGCCTAACCAAGGTCCTCCAAGGAACTTTTAAGGAAACTCTCAACCCTTCTATGACATTCAAGAAATGATCAAGTTCTTGTTGGAAAAAAATGCGTCAAACCGAGCTAGACTTGAAGCTTTAGAGGCGCGAGCCGCGTTCCGAGCTCGATCTCCTCAAGAGCCGACCGATTCTTTCAACCAAGCATCCGTAAAGAGAAACCCGCGAAACCACTTGACCCACAAACTCTTACATCTCATCCCTCAATCAATGAATTTGATGAGAAAGTGGTCAAGGATGTAACCGAAAAACCAAGAAGAGATCCATCAAAGTATCTTGTAGGAGACCTTGCGTTTGTTATTGAACAAAATCCAATTGAGGACACAAATCTAGTCTCTAGGATCGAAGTACCTCCTTTGAATGACAAGCCACCAATCCTATTCGATGATCAAGCTTTGGGAATGATAACCTTCACCGACCTTATTGAAGACATTGTCACAAGCACATCCATGCCTACCCCGTCCGATTACATCCGAGACATCATTTTGAAATCCGCCGAGAAGGAAAAAGCTCCCGTTTCTCCAAAGACCAACCCTAGAGTCACAATTCCTATCAAACTAGGAGATCCGGGTAGTTTTGCCATTCCATGCTCCATCGACCACGTCTTGATAGATCGAGCTCTATGTGACCTTGGTGCCGACATTAGCTTGATGCCCTTGGACATCGCTCGTACTATTTATATTAAAGATTTGGAGTACTTCCCTGCGAATGTGCAAATGGTCAATGGAACCACTAAGGAGCCCTACGGATTGACCCGTAACCTCATGGTTAATGTGGGGAGTTTGTATATCCCCACCGACTTCGTCATTTTGGATATGCCAATCGAGGAACGGAGTCCTATCCTCTTGGGACGGTCTTTCCTAGCTACCGGTGGAGTGATTATCGATGTGAAGCGAGGACGTTTATCCTTCAATGTTGTCAACGAGATGGTTCAATTTGTGCTTCCCGCATTCCTTCCCGAAGATCCTCATAATTTGGAGTTTTGGAACCAAATGGTGGAGTTCCCATCAAATGAAGAGCCTTCTACCGAAGATCTTGACTATGATGATGAAGAAGACGACAATGCCCTATTCATATTTGGTTCTACTTCCGACGAAGATATTCCCGAAGAATTTGCAATGCTTCCCGAGGTAGCACAACTTATGAATACGCCGGAGTTTAGAGAAAAGCTCAAGATCGGTAATGTGGAAATTGAAGCTAATGATCAAGACCCTCCGGGTTGCTTTTCAAGCAACCCTAATTAATCTCAAACATTCAATTCGGTTTGGTGGTGTTCATAATAACCACCTTTGTAAATATTTGTATATTCTCATCTCTTTTTATTTTCTTCGAACGGTAGCTTTTGGATTTTCTTTTGGAGCCTTGTTATGGCACCTGCAGGGATCGTGAAGATTTCTTTCGGAATTTTTGGGGTTGCGCTTTGAACGCTTATGAAACGATTCTGATTGAGAAGATTGGTTTATTTAAAGAAGTTAAGAAAGGTTTTAGGCCAAGTCAAAGAAAATTTTCGTAGCAAGGTCCCGTTTTGATGTGAATTATTTTACCGGGTGAAATCTCACCCGGTGGCGACTTTGCTCAAACTAAAGGAATTGACGGAAATCCGTCGGGCAAAATTTCACCCGGTTGAATCTCACCGGGCGAAATTTCGCCCTGCGGTAAAAATATTTTGCGACTTGGAATTGACGGAAATCCGACCGGCGAAATTTTGCCCGGTGGGGAAACTGCGCGGAAACGACAAAATTCGACCCGAAGACCGTCGGGTGAAATTTCGCCCGGTGGAATCTGACCAGGCGAAAAATCATCCCGCGTCACCCTATACCTAGCCAACCCACCCTTACCATCTTCATAATTCACCTTTCTTATCTCTCTCCTCAACCAAACCCCAAAAATCCCAAAACAAACCCGAAATCCTTCACCTTAAACCACCTCTAATCCCTCCATTCCTTCACTAAAATTCAATCAAATCATATATTTCTCATCCTTACCACATTCCTAACACTTCCTTGGAGTTTCTTTTGAGAAATCGTTCAAGTTCCGACAAACCCCAAACCGAGACCGTCAACACATATTCATCAAATTCAAGCATCAAGGATGAGAAGGGTAAAGCAAATGGCAAGGAAACGGATTTCTTCAATGCTTAATCGAAATTCGGGGTCAACATCGTTCTCAAGATCAGGGGAAGCGGCCGAGGCTCGAGACGAATCTGTCCCGATGCCTGTTCAGACACAAAGCTCAATACCGCGCGAACAACCTGTTCCGCTTGAGGTATGTTACCCGAACATCCGTCGTAATTTCCGTGAACCTCTATCTGGTCTCTATTTTGCCAAGAAAGCTCATGTTGATAAATGTAAAAAATTATGGGTCTGTCGTCTCGAACCGACTCGTTGGGCGGCTCGAGATGTACTTGAGCGCATGGGCATAGAATCGCAGGTACAAGCAATGTGCCAAGGTCTTGGTCTCATCAAATTTTATGCCCCCAAGGAGGAGACTTTTCAGAAGTTGACGTGCGAATTTTTCGAAACTTTCGAGCTAAGTGGTGATGATAATGCCACTGTCTCTTTCAGTTGCGAGAAACTTCGTACGTCCTCAACTTGAGAGACTTTGGTGCACTGCTTGGGTTACCTTCTTCAGTCCTTGGAAAGCCTAGGGCGGGACAGACTCGGGACGATAAATTCGGCCGTGATCGATTCTGGTTTAAAATAGCCCGCCAAAGGCCTTTCAAGGAAGGAAAGATGCGTTCTTTCTCGATCCGAAACCTCATCCTCCGGTATGTGGCGCGTATTATAGCTAATTCGTTCTTGTCGAGCTATGATACGCATCACAACTGTAGTGCTTTAGCTGTTAAGCTTTTAGAGGATGCAGTTTTGGAGAGAGGCCCATCGATCGATATGTCCGAGGCCTTAGCTACTCACTTCGCCCAGATCGCGAAGGGCGGCCGCAAGAGTATTTCTTGTGGCGGTGTTGTAACGATGCTAGCTAGAGCCTTGGAAATCGATTTTAGCGATTTGGCACCGGTTGATGGAGCGGGAATTTACATAGATGAAGTTTATTGTCCTTTCCTTATGTGGCCCCAGAAAGGGGATTATGACAGCTTGTTTTTGTATAAGATAACTAAGCTGCGCGCTATTGCAATGCCTAACCCCAATTGGGTGAGGCTAGACATTGAAGAGAACTTCGGCATGCCGAAGAGGTCCGGGGAATACGTTCGGGGTAACACCCGAGGTATGTTTTATCAGATTGAATACCCCGAGGGACCCTTAGATTTTGGTGACGATGATATAGAGGTCGTAGACGTGTCGGAGGAGGAACGGAAGGTTGAAACCTCTTGGGACGAGGGTCGTAGAACTTTACCGTCATCATCACATGGACCCTCTTCCTTCCGCGAACCTGAACCCCAGACCTCGCAATTTTTCACCCCCGACTTTTCAGACTTCACACCACACAGACACTCCACGTTCACCCAGTCTACCCCTGGTTTTCAGGAGGACGTCAACATGAGTCCTCCACGACACTCTTCGTTCTTTGGATCGGAGAACTTTAACAACCAATGGGGGGAAGTCTATGACCGTACACGTCAGACTTGGGAGAACTCGACAACCTCACCAAACCTGGCCCAGGATGCCTACAATGTGGCCCGGGATGCGCGCGATACTACGCATCATCTATACTCGTACTCTAGGGAAGGTTTGGAGTACGCACGGACCAGTTTTGAAATGGCTAGGGAGGCTGCTAGGGATGCCAAAGCAGCGAGGTTGGCGGCGGAGGAGAACCAGACGTTGCTGCAACAGCAACAACACTACTTTGATAGATTTTTCAGTATGCCTCCGCTCGGGTCTTACTACCCACCACCTCGTCCCCCAGGTTCTATGTGAGTGGTCGAGTGTCGTTAGTGTTAGTGTGGGGGTGTTAGTTGTCGGCTGTCAGTCGTCAGTAATCTGTTCTCTCGTCTCAGTTATCTTGGTCACTGTCTGTCCTTGCAGCGCCAATATTTGGCATTTGATAATTATGGTTGTTGATTGATTTGTAATTGATTATTTTATTGGTTTGAGAAATTATTGTATGCCAAATTTGGACCGTTTTTGCTCCCATTTAGACCCGTTTTTCCTTCATTTTGCGAGAATTAAGTGCGATTATCGCCGTATTTTGAGTAATTCTCGCATTAGCGTCTCTGTTTTGCATTTTACGTGTTTTTGGTAGTTTTCTGTCTATTTTGACCAAAAACGTGTCCGAGCTCCTATGAGAATGAGAGAGAGAGAGGGAGATCGTCCGAAAAGCAAAGAACACAACTTAAAATCCAAAGTCCAAACCCAAGAGGTGAAACCTTGAGTGAAAAGGAAAAACTTCAAGTCCATTGTGCATCTTCACCGGAGAGGTCGAACTTCAAATGGATATATCTAGAGTTCTAGACCTTGGATCGAAGCGATTCCAGTTGGAGGTGAAATATTATCTTCTTAGCTTTCCAACGACATATCACACGCCCCAATTGGAGATCAAACGAGAGAGTTATGGCCCTCTGAAGTCACAGGGCGAAATTTCACCCGATGAGAATTTGACCGGGCGAAATTTCGCCCGACGGTGTTCCTCCCCAGATTGCCATTTTGGCCGAAAATTTCATAGGGTGAAATTTCACCCTATGAGATGACCGGGCGAAACGACCGGGCGAAATTTCGCCCATCGGGTGAAATTTCGCCCGATAGAGAAAAGCGCCAAAAATGGCGATTCGAGAAGAAAATCTCACCGGGTGAAATTTCACCCGGTGGTGCTAATGTCGTCAACCGCAGGGCAAAACTTCACCCTATGAAGACTCATTGGGCAAAGTTTCATCTCAAAGGACAAAATCTCACTATTGGGCAAGGATTACATTATGGGCTTTAGGTTAAATACACATTAAGAGATTACTATATATATGTTACCCTAGTTTATTGCCCAAGTTACCTCTCCATTGTGCTAAGGAGGGAAGACATTACACCCTTCCATCATCTTATTACACCATCCATTAGTAGTAGTTTAGTAGTATTCTAGTAAAAATCCTCCAAAATTCTAGTAGTTTACATATTAATTAGTAGTAGATCTACATAGTTTCCATCAATAATTATCTAGATCTCAAGCTTGTAGAAGATTATTCAAGTTTTATTTGAAGATTTGTTGGGTTTAATGAAGGATTAGTGACAAGTTCTTCACTTTATTCATCAAAGATTCAATCTTTACTTATTCAATCTTCTTATTTCTTATAGATCTTCATAGTTGGTATAATTCTCTTCCACTCTCTAATCTCTAGTTTAATTTTTATGTTGTTTTCTCATCATTATCTTGTCTAAATCATATTAGTGTTGTTAGTTTCATTAGATCTAATTAATATGCATTTTCTGATGATTTCCATAATGATTAGTGAGTAGATTTCTTGTTGGGGAGTTTTGGAATGAGGGTTTGGATTATTTTATTCAAGGGATGTTGGTGGGTTGTTTACTTGTTAATTATCGATGTTAAGGTTTTTCTGTCTTTGTTGACTTAGAATCGCGACTAGGCCGACCTTGACTCATTTCTACCAATATGGGGAAACTCGAGGTAGAAATTACCTTAGATTGAGACTTACCCTTTCATCGCGAAAGCGGGCTTAGGTAGGTTGGATGAGGATACCGAAAGGTGGCACTCTCCTTTTTAACGTTGTAACAAAAACTCGATCCCGAGACTATAAGACCCCATTTCCGAATCCCGACTCTCCCCAATACCTTTCCTATTTATTGACCTTAGCCTACGCTCTCTCGACCTCTCTCGACCCAAAACCCCCATCTCAATCCCAAGCACGATTTGACTCTAGACTTTGACTTGACCGACTACCCCTCGATCGTCCCTGTGGATCGATCCCGACTTGCCGCTACTACGTAGTAGTATTTCGGAGTTTATAAATATTGTTTGACAGCGTTGGATAGGCGACAATTCGACGCGCATCAAAATGGCGCCGTTGCCGGGGACGGTGATCAGTTAGTCGAGGTTTAGTTTATTGTGTTTGGGTAAAAAAAAACAAAAAAAAACAAAAAAAAAACAAAAAAAAAACGAATAAATAAAAAGGTTAGTCCTTTTGTGTGCATCTTGGTGTTCGTGTTGCTTGTCTCTTGCATTCATCTCATTCGTTGATCAATCTCATCTATGTCTCTCGTGACGACCTTTGCCGACCATAGTAGACTCTATGACCACATGGTTACCTAACCTATTACTATTAGAGATGAGGATAGAGCGAAATTTGAGGTGGATCAAGTGTTTATCACGGTGCTTCAAAGAGATATGTTTTGGGGATTGCCTAATGAAAATGTGCTTGACCACCTTACGAAATTTCGTACAAATTGTTTAGTTGCGAAGAGAAATGGTTTGCCAATCAACACCTTTAAACTCTTAGCTTTTCCTTTCACCCTTGGAGGTAAAGCCAAGAAATGGCTACGTTCTTATCCTCCTAACACATTTTGTACTTGGGATGACCTTGTTCAAGCCTTTTTAAACCACTTCTTCCCATATCACAAGACCAATAAACTTAGACGAGAGATCCTTACTTTTGAACAAGGTGAGTTTGAGTGTTTAAGTGATGCTTGGGATAGATTTCGAGATTTATTGACATATTGCCCACACCATGGGATTCCGGTTTGGCTAACCACCATAATATTCTTTGACAACTTGCTTGAACACGTTAGAGAATTGATTCATACTTCGGCCGGTGGTAACTTTCATGAATTAGGAGATGATGAGGCGAGATTATTGCTTGAGAAAGTGGCTAGAACCGATGCCCGTGAGGGATATGGGAGAGTGACACCTTTGAGAGAACCGAGAGTTGAATCTTCCTCTCTTGTTTGCAATGTTCAATCCTCTCTTGTTAACTCTTCTCCAATTTTTGTGGATAATTTGCATGATTCTTCACCTTATGCCATTTGTGATGATGAGAAACATTAATTTAATGCTTCCTCTTCACCTCCACCACTTTCTAATTTGGATATAATATATGAAGAGGAAGAAGAGGATGAAGAAGATGATGTGCATATTGTTCAATCCCAACATGCTCCCCTACTCCCTTTGAATACATGTATTGTGCATGATTCTCCATTGCATTTGATTGATAATGATGCTCTTGATAAGGATTTTATGGAGTCATGTAAGAATTGTGATGATGTCAATGTGTCTTGTAGAGATGATGTGCTTGAGCTACTAAACTCCTCTTCTATGCAACATGATATGAGCTCCAAGACTTTAAATGTGACACTTGATGATAATCTTGGGAGTAGGAGATGTGTTGGTGATGAGGTTATTGAGGAGACTCTTGTACTGTTGAGAATTTTGATGATGTTGATGAGCCTTATAATGAGAAAATTGTGAGTATGTCTTGTGATGTTCTTGACATGAAGAGGGATGATGATTGTGTGTTAATAGAGATTGAGAACCCCGTTCTTTCCCTTGAGAATGATTGCATCCCCCACTTTGTTGATGATGAGAGTAAACGTGAGGACATACCTACAACTACTTGTGATAAGCCTATTGAGCTTTCCATGACCAACACCTTTGAAAATCCGGCAATTGAGAGCTTATGTGAGGTTGCGATGCATAATCCTCTATTTGAGCGCATGATAGAGGGAGTTAGAAGTAAAGAGGGTGAGATGTTTGATGATGGAGCGAATTGTGGAGAAGATACTAAGAACCCCTTTATTGAGAAGCATGAAGCTTTGAGTGATAATGGAAAGAATGAGGAGAGCTCTAATGTGATCATTATTGAGGTATTGTCTAAGGATGACGTCTTTTACCCTCACCTTTTTGATAAAATGTCTCTCCTTACCTATTTACAAGCCTCATTTGAGCTAGACTTGAATGGTTTCTACACCATATATCCTCCATCCTCTTTGATATTCCTTCCTCACTCACATAAGGAGTTTAACAATGACATGAAAGTGCCTTTTGAACATAGAGGCATGATGGATACTCTATTATTTGCTTTGACTTCTTATGTTTATGTGCTATCTTTGTGCATCAATGCTTCATATTGTCATTTCTTTGAGTTCCATGCAAGATTGTTTAATCTACTTTTAAGAGCGTTGAATTGCTATTTACTTGAAAATTGGAATGAGTCTTTCCTCGGTAAGTTGAAATCGAAATGGCCGGGTCCATTCGAGGTGACCAAGATACAACCATTTGGATCAATTGAAATCTCAAGCCCGAAAACCGGGAAGTTTATGGTTGATGGACAACGCTTAAAGATTTATCATGCCAGTCACGTTCGTGAGACCTTTGTTACCGAGAAACTTGGTGAGCTCCCGTTGGGGAGCATTGGTTAACCTCCTCTCAATTTAATGTAGGTTTGGTGGTATCCTCAACAACCACCTTGTATATATGTATTATACTCCCTCCTAGTTCTTTATTTCCTCCTACTTTTTTTTGGCACAAAGAATAAGAAACTTTTAAAGAATTGATTAAAGTAAGAAAGTGTGGGGTATAAAGTAGAAATAGGGTGGGTTTTGTGAGTAAAGGAAAGAATAAAGAATTGAAGGAAGAATAAAAAATTGATTAAAGTACAACCCAAAAATGGAAAGAGGGAAGATTGGTGAACTAGTGCCAAAAAGGAAAGAGGGAAGATATAAAAAACTAGGAGGGAGTATTTCTTTGTGTTTGTTAGCTTTGTTAGCTTGAGAACAATGAATGAACTTGGATTTCATCATGGAGCAATTATTTGGATGAAGATCAAGCTTTTGGAGAAGTTATGGAGCTTTATTTGAAGACCACAAGCATGTTTGTGGGAGATATTGATTGTGTAATGTGATTCGTGTCATTATTTGAAATTTTAGGTGATTATTGAAGAGACATGGAATGACAAGGCAGAAAAAGGAAGCAATCAAGACCGCTGGGCGAAATTTCACCCGGTGAGATTTGACCGGGCGAAGTTTCGCCCTACGAAAAAGTGCCAGATCTGCCAGAACTAATGAAGATACCACCGGGCGAAATTTCGCCCGGTGAGATTTTCACCGGGTGAAATTTCACCCGGTGGAAAAAAAAAATTGGCAAAATCGATTTTCATGCCGGAATACCGCCGGGTGAAATTTCACCCGGTGGTGCTTGACCGGGTGAAATTTCACCCGGCGGCATGAGCTTGAACGTCAATCACCTATAACATATTTCCTTACTACAATTTCAATTCCCTCCTTCACATTTACCACACATAACTTTCCCTCCAAAAAAAATTTACACCAAATTTTACCACTCACTTTAAAACTTTCACTTTCCCTCCTCAACCACCCTTATTTATATCACCCTTTTTATCCCACAATTCACTCCACATTTTCACCCATCATAAACACATCAAACCACCTTCCATACACCCCAACCACATTTAAATCTCCATTCATAGTTCCATATCCATCTTAGGTGATTATATTTGGGTTCTTTGAAGAGGTGAAGTTCAAGTTTTTTTGGGGATTATTCTTGCAAGGTTATCACTATGGAGACAAGAGCAAGGCGAGCCGTGCGTAAGCAAGATATGGCTTCGACTTCTACACCTTCTAAATCTTATAAATCTTCTAAGTCTTCTAAGCCTATGAATTTACCTTGTCTAAATACTTCTTTGTCTCGGACCTTCTCTGAAAAGATATTTCAGAGCACTAGGTGGCCTTGTCCCCACACAATGACCAATCTAGGAATAGTAAACGATATTAAAGAGTTATCGTCAAAGACCGGAACTAGCAAGCTCCTTAGCCTCACGGCCTTCACCTATAAAGACCTTACTTGCGAGTTCCTCTTGCAATTGATTTGTGACTCTTTGTTGGGTAACCCTAACCCTTTAGACCTACCACTTATCGTGGCGTTGCAGCACTTCTACCGTATCATTATTACCCAACGCCCCTCCTTAGATTGTGGAGGTCTCGTGACCGTAATTGCAAACAAATTGGGTTATTCGACCGACCACCTCACCCCACTAGACGATTCCATATGGCCTGACGAGGCCTATTTTCCGACTTGGATTTTTCATGTACCTCATCAGCGCCTCGTCTACATTAGCCGTGGGAGAGCTTTATTAGTTCCGAACACATACCGAACCACAATCCTTGTTCACCACAATTGGGACCTACCCTTGGGTCCCGGTGAATTCCGACTGACTAAGACTGAGTCGGGAGGAAGGGGAGTTTGGGAGTATGCACACTACGATTGAATCCAACCCTGCCCTCTCGCTTAGCGATGGTCCGGAGGAGTTTTCTCCCGAGCCATCCTCCGAGGGTATACCCTTTTTCTATGGGTCTCCTAGCGCTTCATTTGCGTCGGTCGATCACTCAGATTAGACCCTCTCCTGAGTCGGTGTGTGTGTGTGTATTGGGTATTTGTGTGTGGGTTGGGTCGGTGAGTCCTTAATCATCTATAATTGCATGTCCTTTGGTTGATTCCGTTCTTATTCCTTTTATCCTATTGTCATTGTGATTGATTTATCTCTAACATAACTTTGCAAGTTGTCTCATTGTTCCATTGTTGCGGCCAAAGCGGCCTTGGTATTGCTCCCGGTCATTGGGCGATGTGATTACGCCATTGACCTTTTGAAAATCCAAATTCTTCTCATTTTCTCGATTTTTTCTTAATCCGGGCTAGGTGATGTGACTACGCCTACGCCTACGCCCACTTTTCATCTTTTCTTTTAATTTCTTTTCTTTTATTTTATTCTCATTTTCTTAGTCACTTGGCTATGGTCTAGGTGATGTGATTGCACCTAGGCCCGCCACCCTTTTATCATTTTCTTTTTGTTTGTTTTCTTTCTTCAAATTTTTTCGAAAAATCCAAAAATATTTAAAAAATTATAAAAATCCAAAAAGATTTTTCTTATTTTTCTTTTTCTTTTTCCATCCTTTTTGATCTTTTTCCCTACTCGTGCATTGAGGACAATGCACAGTTTTAGTGTGGGGGAGGGATCTACTATCCTTTTGTTTTTCAAAAATCTTTCAAAAAACCATAAAAATTGAAAAAATTCGAAAAACCAAAAACATTTTCTTTTCTCATTTTCGTTATGTTTTCGTGTCCCTTGTATAGTCCTGTTCTCTATTCTTACAGGATAACCACCACCTTGATAGCACAATTTGAAGAGTTATGGAAGAAACCCGCTAGGTAACTTCCTTCCTTTTCGCTTTCTTCTTTACTTTCGTAGAGGAGTTAGGTTGTTGCAATTGGGAGGCTCTCGAAGAGATGAGCATTTTGGGTGTTGTGGTTGATTTTTGTGCTTGAATGTCGTTGGAGTACGAAGTGCATGACTTTACTCGTGTTTTCTTTTGTTTGCCTTTTCTTTTTCGTGTGTCCCTTTTGCTTTTGTATAGCGTGTCTAGGACTAAATGTTTTTGAAAACCCGATTACAAATTTATTGCAAGAGTTTACATTCCATTATGGATAACCCATTGTAGATTTTGGACCTTAGTCTAGTAGAATGACTCTTAGGCAATGAATTTGTTGATCCTTTAGCTTTGAGTCCACCTTTTATACTAGAGGTTTACTTCGGGGTTTGCATTTGACCACCTTGACCACCCATGGAGGAGTTAGGCCTTGGTTTCCGCATCCCGTCTTCTAGGTGACCTTGCTCGAATGACCATTGCACCTTTAGTCCAAATTCTCCATTTTTTGTAGGTTATCCGGGGATGGGCCCGTTTCCGGGTACCTATTTATCCTTTCACCCATACATCACCACAATAAGTTTACACAAAAATAACCTCAAAACTTGGTTTCGAACCACATCAAAGAGCCAAAAAAGGGCAAACCAAAGCAAGAGAAAAAGGGCACAAAAACATGACAAAAACATGAAAAAGAAAAACAAAGGAGAAAGAAAAGGAGCTTCAAATGAAAAAAATCGTATCGTCAAAAACGTCTCCTTGAAAAAAAAAAGAAAGAAAAAAAAATCCCTTTGATCGATTCATCGCCGTGAAGTGCCAACTAGATGACCGAATCCCGAGGTAGGAAGATAGCGGTGATGAGTCGATCCACCCAATAATTGTAAACACTCCACCTTTTTGTTTGGGCTAATTTAGGAAATTCGAGTTTGGAACGACTCTCTTGGCCTTAGCCAAACAGAGCGGGACTGCAACTACCTACAGTGTCGAACGAATCCATGGTTCACTTTTTCCACTCCGTTATACGCCCCGTAGTACCCCTTTAGAAGATTAGGAGGACCTAGCTAAGTTATCAACATTTATATTGCTTAATTGTCATAGTATTAGGCTTTGGTCCTTATTTACGTGGGTGATTTATCTTGGAAGTTTATTGTTGCTTTAGGTAAGTAATTGGTGTCGTTCCCCACCGTCTCGATGAGGGATTCGGTGTTTTATTTTTGTTTTGGATGCGTCTATTCTTTCGTGTTATGTGTTTTTGTGTATTTAGTCGCATCCACCATTTTGAGCAAGACCCAACTTGCCTTCCATGGGAGTACCTTGCCTCATAGGTATTTCGATGTGAGTTGAAGGGACGGAGCGGGCCGTTAATTACCTCGTATCGGCTTAGCATAGTCTAGCTTAGTAAGTAGTAGGTAATTTCTTTTTGGGTCTTTGCTCGAGGACGAGCAATGGTTTAGTGTGGGGGAATTGTTGTGTGCCAAATTTGGACCGTTTTTCCTCCCATTTAGACCCGTTTTTCCTTCATTTTGCGAGAATAAAGTGTGATTATCGCTGTATTTTGAGTAATTCTCACATTAGCGTCTCTGTTTTGCATTTTACGTGTTTTTGGTAGTTTTCTGTCTATTTTGATAGGCTTTTCGACCAAAAACGTGTCCGAGCTCCTATGAACAAGAGAGAGAGAGGGAGATCGTCCGAAAAGCAAAGAACATAACTTAAAATCCAAAGTCCAAACCCAAGAGGTGAAACCTTGAGTGAAAAGGAAAAACTTCAAGTCCATTGTGCATCTTCACCGGAGAGGTCGAACTTCAAATAGATATATCTAGAGTTCTAGACCTCGGATCGAAGCGGTTCTAGTTGGAGGTGAAAGCTTATCTTCTTAGCTTTCCAACGACATATCACACGCCCCAATTGAAGATCAAACGAGAGAGTTATGGCCCTCTGAAGTCACAGGGCGAAATTTCACCCGATGAGAATTTGACCGGGCGAAATTTCGCCCGACGGTGTTCCTCCCCAGATTGCCATTTTGGACGAAAATTTCATAAGGTGAAATTTCACCCTATGAGATGACCGGGCGAAACGACCGGGCGAAATTTCGCCCATCGGATGAAATTTCGCCCGATGGAGAAAAGCGCCAAAAATGGCGATTCGAGAAGAAAATCTCACCGGGTGAAATTTCACCCGGTGGTGCTAATGTCGTCAACCGCAGGGCAAAACTTCACCCTATGAAGACTCATTGGGCAAAGTTTCATCTCAAAGGACAAAGTCTCATTATTGGGCAAGGATTAGATTATGGGTTTTAGGTTAAATACCCATTAAGAGATTACTATATATATGTTACCCTAGTTTATTGCCCAAGTTACCTCTCCATTGTGCTAAGGAGGGAAGACATTACACCCTTCCACCATCTTATTACACCATCCATTAGTAGTAGTTTAGTAGTATTCTAGTAAAAATCCTCCAAAATTCTAGTAGTTTACATAGTAATTAGTAGTAGATCTACATAGTTTCCATCAACAATTATCTAGATCTCAAGCTTGTAGAAGATTATTCACGTTTTATTTGAAGATTTGTTGGGTTTAATGAAGGATTAGTGACAAGTTCTTCACTTTATTCATCAAAGATTCAATCTTTACTTATGCAATCTTCTTATTTCTTATAGATCTTCATAGTTGGTATAATTCTCTTCCACTCTCTAATCTCTAGTTTAATTTTTATGTTGTTTTCTCATCATTATCTTGTCTAAATCATATTAGTGTTGTTAGTTTCATTAGATCTAATTAATATGCATTTTCTGATGATTTCCATAATGATTAGTGAGTAGATTTCTTGTTGGGGAGTTTTGGGATGAGGGTTTAGATTATTTTATTCAAGGGATGTTGGTGGGTTGTTTACTTGTTAATTATCGAAGTTAAGGTTTTTGTGTCTTTGTTGACTTAGAATCGCGACTAGGCCGACCTTGACTCATTTCTACCAATATGGGGAAACTCGGGGTAGAAATTACCTTAGATTGAGATTTACCCTTTCATCGCGAAAGCGGGCTTAGGTAGGTTGGATGAGGATACCGAAAGGTGGCACTCTCCTTTTTAACGTTGTAACAAAAACTTGATCCCGAGACTATAAGACCCCATTTCCGAATCCCGAGTCTCCCCAACACCTTTCCTATTTATTGACCCTAGCCTACGCTCTCTCGACCTCTCTCGACCCAAAACCCCCATCTCAATCCCAACCACGATTTGACTCTAGACTTTGACTTGACCGACTACCCCTCGACCGTCCCTGTGGATCGATCCCGACTTGCCGCTACTACGTAGTAGTATTTCGGAGTTTATAAATATTGTTTGACCGCGTTGGATAGGCGACAATTCGACGTGCATCAGAAATTGTCAGCCCCTCCGTGACCCTACTTGGGTCGTTACACACGTGAGGTTTATTGCAGGTGCCTTAGAGAAGAAGGACCTGATTGTTGCTCCCGGTCTTCGGTGACTTGATCGCACCAAGACCATTTGAAAAATCCAAAATTTTCTTTTTCTTTTAATTTTCCCGATTTGTGCGGAACCCGGGCGAGGTGACGTGATTACACCTACGCCCTTTTTCTTCCCTTAACGATTTTTCTTATTTTTCCTCTTTCTTTTTCATTTTCCATCTCTTTTCTTTTTTATTCCATTAATCTTCAAAAATCCAAAAACATTTGAAAAACCATCAAAAATCCAAAAACATTTGAAAAATCATAAAAATTCAAAAAGATTTTCCGTTTTTTTTCTTTTTCGATTCTTCTCCTATTTGTGCATTGAGAACAATGTACAGTTTTAGTGTGGGGGAGGGATCTACTATCCTTTTCTTTATTTTCTTTTTCATTTTTCCTTTAAAAACCAAAAATCCAAAAAGAAATTCATTTTTTTTTCTTTTTTAGTTTTCTTTTCCTTTATTTTCGTTTTTGTGTCACTTGTATTGTCTTGCATTCTTCTTCTTGTAGGTACACCGCCAACCATTTAGCGGAAATGAAATGAAGACCGCGCGGTAATATTTTCTACCTTCGTTTTATCCCTTTCTCTTATGCATGGAGTTTGGGCATATATGCTATTTGGAGGTTCACTTGGTGAACATTTTGGAATTGGTGGTTGTGGATTGTGTTGACTTAATGGAGTATGGAGTGCTTGGCTTTACTTGTGATTTCGTTCCGTTTTGTTTTTGTTTCCTTGTGTTCTTTTTATTTTGTGTATAGCTTGTCTAGGTAAAGTTTTCGAAAAACCCGATTTTGAGATTAGGCCGAGTGTTTATTACTCACTTGTTAGTGACCCTTTTTGATTTTTGGACATACTTCTAGTAGAATGACCTTGACCCAATCTTTGCATTGGATTTTTGTCCATGAGTCCATCTTTTCTACTAGGAGTCTACATCGGGATTTGCATTTGACCACCTTGACCACCCATGGAGTGATAAGGCCTTGGTTACCGTTCCCCGTTCTCTTAGGTGACCTTACTTGAGAAGCCACTTTTAGTCCAAAATTTTCATCCTCTTATGGGTTCGGACGGGGTGCACACCCGACTAGCCTATCTCTCTACAATTCATCCATTTCCACAAATAAGTTTGCAAAAATATGCTTTACCTTGTTCCTCAAATGAATCATCTAGCCAAAAATGGGCTATTCAAAGAAAGAAAAAGGGAAAAATGAAGAAGAACAAAGGGCAAATCAATTTTGAAGAAAAAAAAAACCCCCTCAATCGAAATAATGAGGAAAGAAAATCAAAATCTCAAAAATCGTTCACAAACCCAAATAATACCTTGGTTGACTTATTGCCGTGAAATGCCTACTAGAGGACCGAGTCCCAAGGAAGGAAAATAGCGGTAATTCGTCAATCCTTACCATTTTGCAAACACTTATTCATCTTTTTGGTCTAATTGGCTTTCTCGAGTTTGGAACGACCCTCTAGGCTTAGCTTAGGAAACGGCATAACACTTACCTACAGTGCTTACTAACTCCATGGTTCTCATTTATCCACTCCATCTATCGTCCCGTTGTAGGCGTCTTTAGTGGAATTAGAAGGACCTTGGTAAATTTTCAATGTTTTTACTGATTGATTGTCATTCTATTAGGATTTTGTCCATGTCAATTTGTGTTACTAACTTGGTAGTGTTCTCGCTTGTCTTAAGCTCGAATCGGTGCTTTCTCCGCCGTCTCGATGAGGGATTTGGTGATTTATTTTCTCTTTGGTTGCGACTATCTTTTTGTGTGTGTCTTCTTTGTTTTGTGTTTGTGTGTGTGTTAGTCGCAACCCCAATTTTGAGCAAGCCCCAACTTGCCTTGCATGGAACTACTCTACCTCATGGGTATCTCGATGTGAGTTGAAGGGACGGAGCGGGCCCGTTAATTGCCTCGTATCGGCTTAGCATAGTCTAGCTTAGTAGTAGTAGCTAGTTTCTTTTTGGGTCTTTGCTCGAGGACGAGCAACGGTTTAGTGTGGGGGAATTGTTGTGTACCAAATTTGGACCGTTTTTCCTCCGTTTTGCGAGACTTGAGTGCGATTATCGCCGTATTTTGCGTAATTCTCGCATTAGTGTCTCTCTTTTGCATTTTATGTGTTTTTGGTAGTTTTTTTGTCTATTTTGATAGGATTTTCAACCGAAAACGAGCAAGAGAGAGATACGGTCCAAGAGCAAAGCGCACAACTGAAAGTACATTCAAGTAATCCAATTGATCGTCAAAGAAAGAGACCGGAAAAGAGATGGAAGACCACCGGGTGAAGTTTCGCCCGGTGAGTCATCACCGGGCGAAGTTTCGCCCGACGACATTTTTCCACCCCCGAAGATTTTCACGGCACTCCCGACCGGGTGAAATGACCGGGCGAAATTTCGCCCACCGGGTGAAATTTCGTCCGATGGAGAAACTGGGCCGAAAACGCAAAAACCGAAGAAAATCTCACCGGGTGAAATTTCACCCGGTGGGATTATTATGTCAAGCCGCGGGGCAAAATTTCATCCCATGAAGATGCAAAGGGTGAAGGTCTAGCTAAATGAAGAGGAATTGGATTATGGGCCTTGAAGTTTGTGCAACCCATTAAGAACTCTATAAATACTTAACCTAGGGTTTTGTGCCTCCTTGAGCCTTAAGTGTGCCTCTTAGGAGTAGGAGTAGGGTAGAAAACTCTCTAGTTGTAGATTTTAGTAAGATTACTAGAAAATTCTCTACAAACAATTAGTAGATCTACTTAGTATTAATATAATTACTACATAATTAGTAGTAAAGCTTCCATCTTTATTGAAGATTGTGCTTTATTGTTGAAGATTCAAGGGTTTTTCAAGGGTTTATGTGACAAAGATCCTTGTTTTATTTCTTGAAGATTCATATTTCTCTTATTGAAGATTGAAGATTTATGCATGGATTAGTGACAAATTCTTGTATATTTCTCCAAGATTCAATCTTTTATATTAATCTGCATCTTCTATCTTAGTTTCCTCCATGGTTGGTAAAATTCTTTCCTCTCCCTTTTCTCCATTAGTATAATTTATTAGTGTAGTTTTTATGCATGTTTTAGACAACTTCTCTTTTATTAGTGTTTTATTGTTAATCATCATGACTAGTGACTAAATTTCTTTGTTGGGGAATTAGGGAGGAGGATTTGGATTATTTGATGTAAGGGATGTTGGTGGGTTGTTTACTTGATAATTATCAATTTTAAGGTTTTTGTGTCTTTGTTGACTTAGAATCGCGACTAGGCCGACCTTGACTCATTTCTATCAATATATGGAAACTCGTTTCTACCAATATGGGGAAACTCGGGGTAGAAATTACCTTAATTTGAGACTTACTCTTTCGTCGCGAAAGCGGGTTTAGGTAGGTTGGGTGAAGAAACCGAAAGGTGGAATTCTCCCTTTTTAACGTTGTAACAAAAACTCGATCCCGAGACTATTAAACCCCATTTCCGAATCCCGACTCTCCCCAACACCTTTCCTAATTATTGACCCTAGCCTTCGTAGAATAGCTCGTTAGCAATAGTTCGACCTCTCTCGACCCAAAACCCCCATCTCAATCCCAACCACGATTTGACTCTAGACTTGACCAATATCGCTTGGTCCTCTCCCTGCGGATCGATCCCGACCTACCACTACTACATTAGTTAGGTTTGTCGGAGTTAAAAATATTGTTTGATCGTGCGGGTCGCGACGCCCGCGCATCAACCTGATACCAGGTGAACCCTTCCAACTTCCATTTTTGCTTTTATTTAATTTCATTTTGCTTTTATTTAGTATCATATTTCATCACTCTCTTCATTATTGTCAGTGTACGGAGCACTTAATCGTCATCCTCCATTAATGTTTTTATCTTCTTTCTTTATCTTCATTTTCAACCAATCACTTTCAGACTGTTAATTCATCGAGTCGGTTAAAAAGGAGTTAGGTTACCTAATATAGTCGGTTAAAAAGTCATCAATACTATTCTGGGTTAGCTAGTCCAATGATACGTATTTTTCTTAGATTAAATGAAATTTGTATTCACCCAGCATGCTCTCGCCACCCCGTTCCGGACGGTCAGTTGACTGTTGGGTGGTCACCTGTTTGGACGGAAGCTCGTCCTCTCTGGTGAGGGAATCGTGCATCTTTCGCTTTCCCTTTCGGTCGGCCTGAAGGCCCGGCATTGCCACAGAGTAGTGTTGACGGGCCGATTCCTGGTCCCCGTATATCTTCCCTTCGGTTTCGAGGTTAGTGACATTGGCCACTGTGAACGCTCGGATCGAGATTGCGGCCTGAATCTCATCAAAGGTCGTCCTATGAGGGCATTGTAGGCGAGATTGGAGTCGACGATGACGAATGATGCTCGGATGTTACGAGCCACGTGTCCTTCTCCAAATGTAACGGGCAGCTCTATATAGTCCCATCGGGATTATGCCTGCTCCGCTGAACCCGTAGAAGGACCCCGGGGTTGGCTTCAAATGTCTCGGCTCTAGGCTAATTTTTTTGAAGGCTTCTTTGTATAACAGGTTGGTGTACGCTCTCGTATCCACTACACAGGGTTTAACGACATGATTGCTGATACCGAGAGACAAGGCAAGGGGGTCGCTGTGTGGGTACACTATCCGTCCACCGTCCCCCGGCATGATACTAAGGGTCGGCGCGGTTAGTAGCGAGGCCACCTCCGGGTAGCAAATCTGATGATGGAGCTCGTGTAGGTGTCGCTTTCGGCCTCTCCGGCTGATCTTCCCTTCGGCGTCTCCGGACACAACATGTATCATGAGCCTGTCTTGCTTCGACCCCTCCAGTTTGTCTGGATGGACTTTCGAGTTCTTTTTCCGGGCGGCGTAGGTAGCTAACCATCTTTTTCTAATAAGCTCCTCTATCTTGTCTTTGAGGTTTCGGCACTCCTCTATCATGTGTCCAATACTGTCATGGTAGGTGCAAAACTTCTTCGGATCTGCCTTGGGATTTTGAGGCTTTGTGGGGCGAATTACACTTTTCTGTCTGCTTTTCTAGCTCAAAGATCTCGACCCTTGGCCTGTTGAGAGAGGTATAGCTCCCGAATTTCGGTTGAAAAGGTGTCCGCTCCTTTCGGTTATTTTCTTCCCTTTTCGGCTTACTGGTCGCATCACCTCTGCCGCGAGTATTCTATGGTGCGGCCTAGGCTCGGTTTGACACCGGCGTAGGGTCGTGCCTGCTATGATACTCCTCCTCGACCATGAACCCTTCAGCTATCTTGCGAGCTTTTGCAAGTGACTCGGGCTGGGCTCGGATGACCTTATTCTTGAGCTCGCCTGACACGAGCAAGTTGGTTAGACGTAGGCGGTCGTGGGGTTATCGATCTCCTTCACTTGCTGGACCTCTAGGTTAAACCTTTTTAAGTACTCCCGGATAGATTCACCTTCTCTTTGCCTCAACGTCATGAGGTCAAAGCAACTGAGTCGGCACCTCTTGTTCCCAGCATACTGGTCAAGGAAAACTCCGGTTAACTCGTGAAAAGGGTATATGGATCCTCGGGGGAGGTCTCTGAACCACCCCTAGGCGTGGCCTACTAGGGTCGTCGGGAATATGTTACACCGGGCCGCGTCCTCCGTGTCGTACATCCCCATGTGACTTTCATAAGACGCCAAGTGATCTTCAGGATCCGTTGTCCCATCGAATTTGACCGTGTGCATCTTGATTTTTGGGATAGGGCAGCTTTGGACATCCGGATGTAGGGGGTCCTGGTTGGTCTGCACAAGGCCTTTGGTCGGCCTCCCTCAGATTGGTATTCGTATTTTCCTTGATCCTCCAGCCGGCTCAAAGTACTGCCACTCGGCGGGCAATGTTGGTGCGATCGGCTTTGCCTGCTTACGACCTCGGGTTCCACTTCAGGGGAATTGGTGTCGGGATCCCGAGCATTTACCCTAGGGTGTCGGCTGTAGTCTTACTTCTAGGCCCTCCTTGGGGTTGATCCCTTTCTACTGGTGAGGTTCCTTCTCGGGCTGCCGACCGCGAGTTAATCTAGCTTGCATGCTTTTGGACAGACCCTTTGTGTTTGGTCGCTTCTCTGCGGGGGTTATCCTGCCAAACACTCCGGCTCTCTTTGGGTCTAGTCATGTGGGGACATGCTCCTGGAGCTTGAGATGGTCCCTCATGCCCTGCGACAGGGATCCCCTCCCAACAGATGCGGTAGACTCCATAGTATGCACGGAACATGCCTCCTTTGGAGGTCTTGGCTCCAGGGGAGTGACTTGTAGCCGCTTCTTGGCCTGAACGCATCTCAGGGTATCCATCTTCACCTTTCTCGGAATCCTTATCGTGGTAGTTTGCTTCGTCCCTCCTGCGGTCGTCGAGCTTCGGAACTCGAGGCATCGTGGGGTCATCGCGATACCACCGACCAGATCTTCAGAGGTGACATCTTTGTTCAGCATGGCTGTGAACAAGCTGACAGCCCGTGCGACCTGAGCAGGCATAAGCTCGAGGTTGAGCCCTCACTCTACCTCCTCTTGTACCTTTGAGGCTCCCGCTCCCTTACCGGGGGTGCCGTGAATCGTGGCTTGCCCGCCACCCTGAGGGGCAGCGGCTGCACGACAGCTTGCAGCGAGGAAAATTTCATTCCCTAACAGGGACGATGGCTTGTCCCATCGGGTCTACCGCTGTAACTATATCTTCGATGTCTGGCATCTTCTTATGACTTTTCGTTCTTATTGGAGATTATCTCGAGGAATCCCTACGAACGGCGCCAAATTGTTTCGGTATGAAACAATCGTTTCTAAACATGGTCTAGATGTAAAGCTACTTTGGTCCAATTGGTTATAGCTGATTACATAAGGTGTCTATGCTATGATTGTCTAGTGTTCGATCCTCCTTAGCTACAAATTTTGGCTACGAGGCTGCTGGTTGGAGTAATCAAGGGAAGAATGTCTACACTATTGCTAAGGGTTACGAATGGTTTAGGGAAAAAAGAGACAATGTAGACTGGTTTAGGACGGTTTGGAACAGATGGAGCATTCCTAAGCACGGGTTTGTGAGTTGGCTATAGCAACATAAAGCGATGAACACAAATAAGAAGCTGATGCAACTGAATCTGATTAGCGACCCGAACTGTCATCTGTGTGCTTAACAAATTGAAGACGTACAGTACCTGTTCTGCAGGTGCCAGTACAGCCAAGAAGTGCTGATGGGGATAGCGAACTGGCTACAGCTCAAAGTTGATTTATCAATTAGCACTTCATGGAGAATGCATTTAAGAGGAACCAAACTTCAAAGAGCCTTCAAGAACGAAGCTATTAACGCGGTCATTTATCATATTTGGAAGCAACGAAATCAAGCAAAAAATGAAGCTAGCATTAAGAGACCCGAATATGTAATAAAAGAGATTAAGAATGAGATCATTAGATTTGCTAAGAACAAAAATCAAAACGGGCTTAGTGACAAGAATAAATCCTTTTTATTGAGGATGACTTGTTGACTAACCATTTGTATATTTGTAATATACATATATATACTATTACCTTTTACCAAAAAAAAACAGGGTCTAGATATTAAGTTAATCGGGCTTGGATCTTGGCTTTACCTAAACGGTCACTTCCTTCCCTCTCTAGTAGGTGGACCTCCTTGGAGGAGCGGATCAGCCTTGCCTGCACAGATAGCAAACAGGGCCTCGGAGGTATCTGAGAAGACCCTCTCCGATGCCTAAGTCGGTCCTTTGTGCACATGATAGACCTTATTCGTGAGGAATAAGGTGACGTTTTCTAGAGAGAGAATTTAGTGGAAGAAAATTCATTACCCCTTAATGGGTGGACATTAAGGGGCATTTATAGGTTTCCCATGAGAGAGAGAGAGAGAGAGAGAACGTGACAATGACATGTCTCTTACCTTAGGCGAGGGTCTGAGGACTAACCTTGGAGCATACCCTCGGGGTCAGGATGACCAAGGGTCCTCGGACGTCCTTGGCTGACGGGCTAGGGGTCGGCTGGTCCGACCATAGGTCAGACCTCGAGGCCGAGCCGAGGGTCTTGGAGTTCTCCATTGGTGCGTTCATGAGGGTCGGCCAGAAGGGTCCTGTCTGGGACCTCGCCGCCAGCCTTGAAGGCTTTGAGACCTCCCCCAAGTGCGGTTGATCCGGGCCTGGGTCGGTGGATAACAGTTGACAGGTCTACGCGCTGCTCCTTTTATTTTCATTAGACTTGGCTTTACTGTAACTAAGGGGGTGGGGGCCCAGATTGTATCTCGGCTGCCCACCAATTTTTTGTAAACTATGTTTTGCTTCATAATAATAATAATAATAATAATAATAATAATAATAATAATAATAATAATAATAATAACAACAACAACAACAGCAACAACAACAACAACAACAATAACAATAACAATAAAAATAACAATAAAAATAATATATGACGTCTTCTCAAAATAATACTCCCGCTCTTCAAATCTAAATGGTACGCTTCACTTTTGGACATTATTCATAACTTAAGAGAATCGTTAATATTCTCGATAATCTATAAAAGAATATATAGTCATGTGAGAGCTTGATTTATTCGCCTTTATGAGTATATTAAGAATAACAAATTTTTAGTATAATTTTGTTAACCTAATATGAAAGATATTGCTGATGTAAAACACGTTTCGACAAATTTGAAAAAAAACAAACGTACCCTTTTGATTTGAACGGAAAGAGTACCAATTTTGTTCAATCTTAGACAAATATGTATCATTGTACTAGTTAACCCAGAACAGTATCGGTGACTTGATACCAGGTGAACTCTAACTTCCATTTTTGCTTTTATTTAATTTCATTTTGCTTTTATCTAGTATCACATTTCATCACTCTCTTCATTATTGTCAGTGTACGAAGCACTTAATCTTCATTCTCCATTAACGTCTTCATCTTCCTTTTCAACCAATCACTTTCAGACTGTTAATTCATCGAGTCGGTTAAAAAGGAGTTAGCTTACCAGATAAAGTCAGTTAAATAGTCATTAATACTATTCTGGGTTAACTAGTCCAATGATACGTATTTTTCTTAGATTAAATGAAATTGATATTATTTTGAGAAGACGCCTTATAGTGGGTATCATTCTCCTTAAAAAACCTTAATAATAATAATAATAATAATAATAATAATAATAATAATAATAATAATAATAATAATAATAATAATAATAATAATAATAATAATAATAATAATAATAATAATAATAATAATAATAATAATAATAATAATAATAATAATAATAATAATAATAATAATAATAATAATAATAATAATAATAATAATAATAATAATAATAATAATAATAATAATAATAATAATAATAATAATAATAATAATAATAATAATAATAATAATAATAATAATAATAATAATAATAATAATAATAATAATAATAATAATAATAATAATAATAATAATGCTAGTATCTAAATACATAAATATGAAGAAATATGCAGTATTACCTATATTTTTCGAGAGATCATACACTTGCACAATGTGTATGGGATTTTCCATACACACCCAATAAGACATCGCCACATGTTTTTTTCATTTTCAATTTAACCTAGGATAGTTAGTTTAGGGTAGGTTAGTAATTTTACTTATTTAGTTAATTATTAACCTAATAATCTAATTAAGTCAGTTTTAGAAACTTTAATATTTTCATTTTTCTTTTATATTTTTTGTTTTTTGAAATGCTCATATGATATTGTTAATATAATTTCGATTTATTTAAATTGTAAAAGGAAAATTAATTGATATAATTACATTTTGAAATTTTTATAAAATCTAAAGCAATTGTTATATATATTCCGAAAAAAATTATACTAAAGGTGTGAAAAGATATTCTTCGAGAATATGCTTGATATTATACCCGATGGCCGATACTATGCTCATATAGTGGAATGTTAAATTTGTATTTATATATATGAAATTATATGATGGAAGATATTGAAGATATGGATAGAGATTGTATTGTATGCAATTAATATATATGTACGGATACATCTGGGAGAAATTGATAAGAAAAACTATTCCATTCAATCAATTTTGTCATGGTATATAGCATAAACTACGATCCATACAAATTTAAAATTTTAATACGAAGATCCTAAAATCAAACCAATTCCGTATGGCAGGTGATGATGAGAAGAAAGGGGGTGGGAAAGGTTCAAAGACACTTCCTACAACGTCACCCTTGTACTTGCATCCATCTGACAACCCGAATTTGAGCGTGACCCAAATCGTCTTTAATGGCAATAATTACAATATGTGGGCAGACACGGTCGAAAAAGGATTGGATGCGAAGAATAAATTTTCTTTTATCAAATGAAAAGTTGATAAACCGGAGAGCGATGGAGAAGACGACAATCCGGAGCTGATAGCGTGGAGACATGTAGACACCCAGATTTGGACCTGGTGGCTCCAGGAGTACCCAACAAACACGACTTGATTTTACGATATTTTAGATGGTTTTTCTATTGAACGGGTCAAATAATTACTCGGAATAATTAATTCAATATCAAGACGGTCTTTGTCGTATCATTACGGTCGCGTCGACACTAATTAGAGTCAATTCTGACACCGGGGCCCCGAAACGGTCCCGAAACACGCAAAGTCAAGCCTGAGTCAGCGCCGAGCGAACCTCGAGACGCATGCCCGAGCCCCATCCGCGTGCTAGGTCAAAGGGTAAAAACCTTAACGTCCAAGAAACGAAGATTACGTATAATCTCTGCTTTGGAAAGTTTTCAAATCACATCTTCAAAATCCCGATCACCTCCCTCCAGGCGCATCAAACTTCCACCGCCTCACCTCAGTTTCCCCAACTCCGGGTCGCATGCCTTCGGGCGCATGAGATCTCGATTTGAACTACGAGAAAGACCATAAATACCCTCTCTTCTCCGCTCATTTCAACTCACAACCTACATCTCAATCTCCTCTCTCCTCTCTACGAGCTCCTTGCTCTTCTTTAGCGTCAAACTCCGAAATTAGGCACGATCCACTCGATCGTTTTCTCTCCAAATCACCTCTTACGAATCAACACTACTCTTCGTAGTTCTTCGAGTTATTGATCGACTTGATTCAAACGAAAAAGGGCGCTTGTGCTGATTAGTCGACCAAGCCTACCGTAGCAAAGCTCTGCCGGAATTGCCACAGGAAAGCTAGGAGGATCCGCCACTAGAAGTTGTATCGTCACTAGGCTCTCATCTAAACACAACTTTACATACCGTACTTTCAATTATGTACTTTGATAAAGTCGAGTTCGACTCATGTGGATACTAAGTCTATGACGCGTCGTAAACATACGTAATGTTCACAACTTCAACCACAAGCACTAAAACACCTTAACTAGACCCGAGTAGTGATGAGATCCGTTTTCAATCATCTATGCATCGTGTCTCGTTTAGTGTACACTCTAAGGGTACAACTCCTCACAATGTGATTTACTTACATTTCTCATTTAAAACTTTCGTATGATTTACCGCTTTTATGATCATAATCGCATGCTAAATCACCTAACACGAAATTCAAAACGTAAACAAACTAAAACTGAACAATTGGTGGTCGGGTCCATATTAATCCTGATGCTCACCCCTCACACAGGGTTCGACGCATCCTTATTAATATCGAACCGACGCACCTTAAGCAGAATACCAGGTAAGTTATACCACGAGAATGACTAAAATCCGTATTATCACGTTAAAACTGATTTACTAATACGAATAATATCTAGTACTCTCTACTCTCCTATTTGCATCTTTTCATGGCTTGCCTACCACGTGAAATCGCATTCAAAGAATGTAAAAGCAATTACTTCGACAACAAAAGCTTACTTGTCCTTAAACCACCGATGTAGCAAAGGCATAGGGTTAAAACAACGGATGTTATCGCACTTCCGCCACAATTAAGGAACGAAGTTATCAGCCCACCGATTGATTGATTAGTAGAGGCCGCTACGTGCGGGCGGGATTGGGTATTGAGTTCTATCGGACGTTGGCTTCCCAATATGTACCCTCACCCCTTACTCAGAATATACGGTTTCCGGATGGCCGAAACCATTGGCAATGAGAGTCATTCTAGACATGGAATACTTAAGGGTACAAGTCTCTATATTTAGTTCCCCATGTCACTGAGCCTTGAGCCGGCTAAGGATTAAAGTTGACTTGAATGGTTTCCGAGTATCCCAAAATTACTTGGTGCTGACTCCACAAATCGGCAACGAATTCGGTTCACTAAAAAGGTCGTCAGACCAAACATATCGGCCTTTAAACATTTACAAACACGTCTCGATCGATTCCAACGGAAACACAGATGTCCCCACAACCGTCTAGTACAATTTAAATCGTCAACCAAATCGAGATCCGACACATCGCTCCGAACATGAGATCGGATCGGTCCGGGTGCGACGAGCGTCCGATGAAGTGCCGTGTGGGTGGCCGCCGCGACCGGTTCCGCGCGGGTGCGCGCGGGCAGCGGTGTGGGCAAGCGTCCACAGTTTGACGACTTCGCTGGGAAATTGGAAACAAGCTTCTAGCGGTGGTGTAACCCGAACGAGGTTGGTGAAGCCCATTTCCTATTTCCATTTTGGTGGTCACTACAGGTTTTGACCCTAAAAAGCCCACCCTAACCAATTTTAGGACCAATCGACCTTCTCGTGGTAAAGTTCCCGGACCAAACCCGCGGGGAGACCCTCGATTGACGTTCCGTCCGTCCAAGGTAGTCACGCATTTCGTGAATATGCCAAGCGAACTGGCCTAAGCGAACGGGACGATGCTCACCTCCCCCGGTGACCCGTCGCCACCTAAGCAAAGACTCTTCGTAGATGGTAGCCTTCCCTAGCCTACCCGCGTCTGCATCCTGCATGAGTGTATGGCTTCCTAGTTATGTGTAGTGTGTTGTGACAACCCGAATAAAACATTAAAATCCGGAATCAACCACGACAATAAATTCAACTACACCCAAACTATGTTTTCCAAAGAACATCTTTTTCAAAACCACCTATTGACGCCGTTACTCCGACTAAAATCAAAACTTATTATTTTCAAAGACACCTTAGCGCCGTCACCCTGGCTAAACTCGCACTTACCGATTTTGAAAAACATTTTCTAGCGCCATCACGTTGGCCAATACAAAGCTTGTCATTTTCAAAAACAAAGATATAACGTTACTATCGCCAAATTTCCAACTAATGGGATCAAGACGCCTAATACGGTTACATTTTCTTCAACACACTTTTCGCACATACCGTTAGCATCACCGAAATTTCAATTAATGAAATCACGGAATCTAATACGGTTATATCCACAAAATGCTTTCGCACGGACCGTTACTATCGTCGAAATCAAAATCAATGAGATGGAATCGATAAATACGGTCACATGTTGTTAAAATTTCTAAAAAAAATACTATCGCCACCAAAATTCCGTAACAAGAATTTAGTTACACTTTCAAAGCACCGCCACGGACACCATATTTTCTCACAAACCCCCTCTACACCGCAAATGTCGAAATCCTAACTAATAGAAGTCTTGATAATAACGCGCCCACGATTTTCACATGTCTTCAAAATCGGTTCTTCTACAAACTGTATTTTCGCAAAATCACAATTCACACTTTTTCTATCGTTAATTTTTCAACTCATGAACTCTTGACACCCGCATAGCAACATGTTGTGACATATCACAAACGATGTCAGGAGGTAGATGTAAAACGCCATATCCCCAGGGAATGAATGAATCTCAAATTGGCTCGGTTCGTCTCGGCAGATGGAGAGCGTCCTTTTAGGAGCCTCACGGATTTAGGTATGACCTATACCGAAGCACTTAGAATCGCCAATGATGATTGGCAGATATTTCAACTCGCTCTTACCCCGGATCCACCCCTCGCCCGGGATGTGAGTTGGGATCCCAAGGCTTATTGCCAATATCATCAGGGTAGAGGGCATGATACAAAAGATTGTTACGGCCTGAAGCACGACATCCAAGATCTGGTGGATGTCGGGACTTTCCTCCCTATGAAGCCATGCACCATGCGCCTCACCCTTGAGGTCGCCAATAGCAAGGTCGCCACGACCATGGCGGTTACAACCAACGAGTACGCAAAAGCCAAGTCGGATGGTGCTGTCAAAGTGCTCTTCCCAGGAGGTAGTGTCAGTATCTGAGACATCACTACAAAAATCGATCCCAATTTGCGGTGGATTTGTTCGACACAAACACACAAAATCCAACGCAATGTTGTTGTTGTGTCGGACTAGCCGATGCAAAATCCCGCCGCGTTTTTTTTACGCAAATCAGGTTTTTTGCGACGAATAATCTGACGCAAAGGAGGTTGCGTCGCCATAGCGTCGGATAATCCGACGCACTATAGGAGGGTCAAACAATCCAGTCAACCCCCATTGCATCGGATTATCCGACGCTATGGCGATGATATTTCGTCTTTGCGTCGGATAATCCAATACAAAAGGGGTTGACTGGATTTCCTCTGCGTCGGGTTATCCGATGCAAAGGCGACGTCTCATCCAGTTTGCGTCGGACCAGGCGACGCCTTTATCCAGTTTGCGTCGGATCAGCCGACGCAGTTGTCGACAGTGTGTTAGTGTCGGTTAATGCGACGCGATTCCGAGGCTGAAGTTTGATTTGCGTCGAGTAAATCGACGCACACTTCGTGTATGTGCTCCCCATTTGCGTCGGATATTTCAACGCAATATTCATTTAAATAAAAGATATTCCGTTTGTTTTTAGCTCCCCAAATTCGCAACAAACAAACAAACAACCTGCAAATGGGGAGAGATAGGTTCACATAAGGTAAACAACTCTTATAAGTTCATAAGTTTCAGTGTTAAAGTTACCGAAAAAGTGCTTAAAGTCACACGAGATGAGTGATAACAGTGCTGAATCTTATAGTACAAAATATAGATCGTGTTTACTAGTACAAAATAGAGAAGTCTTGATTTACTAGTACAGTGCTGAATAATAACAGTGCTGAGTGATAAAGTCTTGATTTACTAGTAAAAAATATAGATCGTATTTTATACAAACATATTATTAAGTGTCTCGCTTGACTCTCTCCCCATCGCCCTATACCTGCAAAAATATAAAACAAAGGCCGCTAAGCGGAACACCAACCAAACCGTTCATCTAACATCACCTTGTACATATAAGACAATCATGTGAATAACCAATAATATGCTTACAAAAATATTAAAGGATATCACTTAAGAAATAGTTTCCTTTAATTCAATTAACCAACATGTGAGGTGATGAAAACGGTAAAGTTTAGAAGATGGGACATTGGCAGCCATTTGATTTTAAATCATTTTTCACGTAAACAAATGAACACACGAGTCGTGGCTCCTAGTATCACCGCTACATCCTATTGGCTTGCATCTCACCAATAGAAGTAACTGTGTTACCGACTCGTAGACCGAACCGATCTTATGAGGTTTACATCGCACCCATAAGGCTCAATTAGGTCAAACTTCAGTTATATTATATGTTTATTCAGACGGGGCTCTTTGGGAAATGAAAGCTGATGATTACATTCTCTGCATCACCAAGAGGGAACCCGCAGTTTTGAGAATCATGTTCTGCCCCCGTTACCAAGGTAGTAATATTGATCAAGTACTTATCTATAGATGCGCATATACCCTACGTAGACTCTAGGACCGCAGTCCTCACCACCGTAGGACGACTACCTTAAACACTAGGTCGACTCTCGGCTGCAGCTTTTGAGTAGTCTGATTTTCATTACAAGTGCAGTCGAAACACCACACGAGTGGTAGAATCCAACACAAGTTATTCGTCCCAGACTCGCATCGTAAACCTTATATAAAAGTCGCCCATGAACAAGTAGTATTTTATTTGGTGACCTTTAATAATTGGTCAGACTCATTTGAATATTCACTTTCCCAAATTTTTATGTTCGGTGAGACTATGTGATACTTTATTCCTCTAGTGTCATCTGAAACATCATATCTCAAATATCGTATACTGAGTAACCTTTATTTTAAACTTATTTTTAAAATAGGAATTTCTTTTAAATAAGGTTTTATTTTTAAAATAAAACTTAAGGTCTAATAAAATAATATTTTAAAATCTTAACGTTTTCTGAAAAATACAATTTAAATCATACTTAGTTGAATTACAAAATATGACGTGGAATTACTTTTAATAATTATGATCGTCGTATAAAAGTTTCAGAATAATTTAAATTCGTTTATTATAGAAAATGTAATTATTAATTTATTTTATAAAATATAAGTGGAGTAAAAATTACATCCGTAAATAAACAATAAAAATATTAAAACCAATTTAAACTTAAACATGTTGTAAGTAAGTAAAATTAACAAGAGAAACAAATAATATGAAATGAAATTTATAAGTATAAGAACATAAATAACACTTAAAAATACAATTAACATGAATTTAACACATCATAAGTAAATTTTACTCTCTTTAGGTTCTTTTAACCATTTTATCAGTTTCTCAAATAAACAGAAATGTAAAGTTGATAAATAAATTTAACAAGTGATAAATTAGTTAAGTTAAATTTAGTAATAAACAAAATATATAACATAAATAAAATATCACGTAACATTTTTTTTATATATATACATAAGTAGTAATTTAGTCAAACAAATAAGGCTAAATATTTACTTAAGCAATTTATTAAGTTAGTAACATAAATATACTTATATATATAAAATGTTGTTAAAAGAAAAGTTTGGTTACCTTAATAGCTACTATTTATTAATGATATTACAATTAAAGATTGTCTAAGTCGATGATGTCGTCTAAGCTGGAAATTTCGTCTCCTTCTTCTTCTAGAACGATACGTTTCCCCATACAACAGAAAATAAAATAGTTAGATTCCGACCTTACTAAATACGAAGTGTTACACCTTGTTGAATTTATCATTGAGTTTATGGATTTCCCCCAGCATAGCAAGGATAACAGTTTCAGTAGTGGGATTTTCAGGTGGGTTTTATGGTTGGTTTTCTTGTGGTGATACATAAGTTGCTTCAAGGCTAAAGTTGCTTAGGTTTAAGTTTCTAATAATGGATGCCAAGGATGGGGTAGGTTAAATACGTGATCCAGAGGCTCTTGGCCCTGAGGGTTTGGATTTTGCCTCTACCAGCTGTTTTTTGAGGGACTACTCAACAGCCTCTTTTGTTAGCTCTCGATGCATTTCAGAGCTTCTCTTATTCCAAGTTTCTGCTTCAGCATCACAGTGGACACTCGCCCACACCGCTGCCTGCGAGCACCCGTGTGGGAACCAGTCGCGGCGGCCACCCACACGTCCCGTCATGGACGCTGGTCGCGTCCGAGCCGATCCGATCTCGCGTTTAGAGCGAAGTGTCAGACCTCGATTTGGTTGACGATTTGAATTGTTTTAGACAGATGTGGGGACATCTATGTTTCCGTTAGAATCGATCGAGACGTGGTTGTAAATGTTTAAAGGTCGATATGTTTGGTCTGACGATCGTTTTAGTGAACCTAATTTGTTGTCGATTTGTGGAGTCACCACCGAGTAATTTTGGGATACTCGGAAACCGTTCAAGTCAACTTTAATCCTTACCCGGCTCAAAGCTTAGTGACATGGGGACCTAAAGATAGAGGCTTATACCCTTAAGCATTCCATGTCTAGAATGACTCTCATTGCCAATGGTTTCGGCCATCCGAAAATCGTAGATTCTGAGTAAGGGATGATGGTACGTATTGGGAAGCCAATTTCCGATAGACATCAACACCAAATCCCGCCCGCACGTAGCGGCCTCTACTAATCAATCGGTGGGCTGGTTACTTCATTCCTTAATTGTGGCGGAAGTACGATAACATCCGTTGTTTAAACCCTATGCCTGTGCTACGTCGGTTGTTTTAGGACAAGTAAGTTTTTGTCGTCGAAGTAATTTTTTTTACATTCTTTGTATACTATTTCACGTGACAAGCAGGCCATGAAAAGATGCACGTAGGAGAGTAGAGAGTACTAGGTAGTATTCATATTAGCAAATCAGTTTTAACGTGATAATACGGATATTAGTTGTTCTCGTGATATACCTTACCTGGTATTCTGCTTAAGGTGCATCGGTACGGTATTAATAAGGATGCGTCGAACCACGTGTGAAGGGTGAACATCTAGACTAATATGGAACCCGACCAACGCTTGTTCAGTTTTAGTTTGTTTACATTTTGAATTCTGTGTTAGGTGATTTAGCATGCGATTATGGTCATAAAAGCGGTAAATCATACGAAAGCTGTAAATGCAAAATGTAAGTAAATCACATTGTGAGGAAGTGCATCATCAAAGTATACACTAAACGAGATACGATGCGTAGATGGTCGAGAATAGATCTCATGACTACCCGGGTTTAGTTAGGGTGTTCTAGTGCTTGTGGTTGAAGTTGTGGACGTTACGTATGTTTACGACGCGTTGTGGATTTAGTATCCCTATGAGTCGGACTCGACGTTATTGAAGTGCATAATTAAAAGTACGGTATGTAAAGTTCTATTTAGAGGACAACCTAGTGACGATACGACTTCTACTGGCGGATCCTCTTAGCTTTCCTGCGGCAATTCCGGCAAAGCTTTGCTACGGTAGGTTGGGTCGACTAGTCAACACAGGTGCCCTTTTTCGTTCGTATCGAGTCAATAACTCGAGGAACTACGAAGAATAGTGTTGATTTGTAAGATGCAAATCGAAGAGAAAACAACCGAGTGGATCGTGCCTGATGTCGGAGTTCGACACTAAAGAAGAGCGAAAGGCTCGTAGAGAGGGGGGCGGAATGGTTTGGTTTCATGGAGGTCAGTTATTCGACTGTTTTCTAATTTTTTTTATTCTCTATATGATTTTTCAAAACAAATCATACAAACCACAAGTTAAACCAGGGGTATAATGAGTGTTTTATGTTGTATGGTAGGGTGTCACCAATAAAAATCCTGAAAAATAATAAATGGAGATACAACATCTTATGGGGTGTTTGAAGAGATTATGGAGTCACTTAAACCTAGTTTAATTGACTGAAGACTTATACATGCACGATGTTTATTTATTAATTTATCCAAACGGTGTTTGTTAGCTCTTTTTCATTTAAACATTTTTTTCAGTAAGATGTATGTAGTACGAAACATGAATATTGGTTTTTTTGATGATTAATGAACATGTCTCTTGTGGAACAATTAATGATTATTTTTGGATCAGTCGGCTTGTATGTGCAAATATTATTTGTAACGATTAAATTAAATTGGCGGTAAAAAATAAAATAAATTTATATTATCCATTGCAATGAAATTAAATAGTCTGCCTTCGACAAAATTGGATAAGTTGCATTAGTACAAAAATAATGTTGCCTTTATATTTCATTCAAACAAAATATGTTGCATAATATTGAAATAAGTGTTGCAAAATTCTGAAGGGAATGAGAAAAAGTATTGCATTTATGTATTTAAAGTGTTGCAATAGTTTCTCAAGTCATGTGTTGCATTAGGGGATCGTTGCAACATTTTTTAAAAATGTTGCATTTGAGTAAAAAATGTTGCACAAAGTGTTACATTAGGCTATTGCAAGTTGCAACAGAGCTTTAAGCAGCACACTTAAAAATGTCGCTTAAACCATAAAGCAACATTTTCAACGTCATATGCAACGTTTTCGACGCGTTGCAATAGATCTTTATTGTAGTAGTGATTGGAATTCTGAGTTGTTGTGTGTCGAATGAGCGAAGGGGGGGGGGGGGGAGTATTCACAGTTTTTATCGTAGTTCAAATCGAGATCTCAGGCGTATGATGTCGTGCGACCCAGAGTTGGAGCGCCTGAGGTGAGGTGGTGGAGAACTGGGGCGCTTGGAGTGAGGCAACCAGGATTTTGAAGATCCGATTTGAAAACTTTCCAAAGCGGAGATTATACGTAATCTTTGTTTCTTAGATGTTAAGGCTCGACCATTGACCTAGCGCGCATGCGCCGATGGGCCTCCGGCACGCGTCGAGGCTCGCTCGGCCTGACGCGCTGATCGGGCTTGACTTTGCGTGTTTCGGGGCCAATTCAGAGCCCCGGTGTTGGAATTGACTCTAATTAGTGTCGACGCGACCATATTGACATGACTAAGACCGTCTTGATGTGGAATTAATTTTCCGAGTAATTATTTGATCCGTTCTATAGAAAAACCATCTAAAACATCGTAAAATTTGGTGTTTGTTGGACGCTTCTGTAGCCACCAGGTCCAAATCTGGGTGTCTACAAGCGCTCTTTCTTAACTTCTCCATTTGTAGAGGAGTAACCATAACTGTTGGGGATTTGATGGAGGTACTCCGATTATTGGTTGAGAGGTACTCATGATTGGCTTGGATATACTACCTACTAGTAGTGAAGTGTTGGCTCTTGGTGGGTTTGGTGATGGTGCAGACATTTCTCAAGGTATTTTTTTTGTGAATATTTAGTTTTTTGGGGGGTTTGATAAACTAGTTGCCCCATGGTGGGCGCCAAACTATTTTGTTAATTTTTATGACTAAGTCGAAATAGGCTGTATGGTAGTTGGTTAACTAGTATCAACTTAGGATAGTCTTAGCGAGGTAATAAAAGTAAAGCGTAAAAATAAAAAGACAAGATATTGCACTGGGAAAACCCTTAGGAATGAAGGCAAAAAACCACGGGCGCCAAGCCAGGTAAGAGTATCACTATTTTGTATTTGGAAGCCTTACAAAAATTTTATCGTGTAAAGTAAGATTGTAGATGCCTTGTGTCTTTTTCTTTGTACCGAGTCTTCCTTTATAACAATTACCTATAGCTCGATTATCCGTTATGCACCCATTAGTTTCTCTTAATTAACGTGTATTAATTAGCGTGACCGTTGTGTGTTGTATTAATTCGCTTACACTACAAGAAAAATAGTCTCGGGCGTCCACTTGGCGGGCGTCCTCAGCATATGGACGCCCATTTGGCGTCTGAAAATACAAACGGGCGTCCACAGTCGGACGCCAACTTTGGCGTCCGACTGAACTTGGGAGGCAAAAGTCTGGGTGGACGGGCCTCCACAAGCAGACGCCATATTCCCAAATTGGCGTCCACTGTCAGATGCCATTTTGGGTATATGGCGTCCACAGTCGGACGCCAATTTGGCTGGATTTGGCGTCCGATAGTGGACGCCCGTCCACCTAGTTTTGCCAACTTATACCCGCCCACCCCCCTCTCCCCCTTCACTCTCTACATTCATCCTCCCTTACCCGCCGAGCCCCATCTCCAATCCTCTCCTCCATTTTTCATTCTTCTATTCTATATTTTGGTATGTTTTCTTACTTAACTCTATATTTTTCATTATAACTAGTTCTTGTATTTGATTGTTATTGTTATTTATTGGTAGTTTGGTAGTTAATAGTGTTTAGGTCTAAATTTTGATTAGGTTGATTAGTTTAGCCCAAAATTCGATTAGGTAGATTAGTTTTGCCCATCACAATTTGAAGATTTTGGATTAGGGTTTGATGAATTTGGATGAATTGTGATAGAATGACCTATAGGGCCACCCTTGAGGTTTTGTGTGACTTAAGACGAACCAAAAGGTGTCGAAATAATGTCGTATTTTCACGAAATCACTTCTATCGTGATCGGGGTGGTAAATAGGTGTTATCGGTGCTTTCGAAATTATAATATCTTTATCCGAAAATTTGACCTTATTTGACCTGTTTAAGCTGCTTCTGTGTGACCTAAGCCATGATTTTTTGTGTTTTGTTCGGTCAAATTGGGATTAAATTGATAAATTACGTAGTGTTTTCGTAAATTGGGATTAAATTTTGAATATATTTGTGATTAAATTCGCTGACTAATATTCGTAAGGTCAATTCAAAATTAATAAGACATTTGGTTTACTTTAATGTATTAGTGATTAAATTGAGGAAACTCAGTAATGGAAATTAAGTTAGAGAAATTAATTTTAAGTTAGATGGCGATTACATTTGTGTTCAGTCAGTTCTAAATGAAGTTAGGAAAATTAAACTTTAATTTGTTATATATATTTTTTGAACATAGAAATTGAAGAGGATTGAACGGAAATGGATGTATGAGGGAAGACTTGATAAGAAGAGACGTCCCACCGTCGAATTTTTGAGGGGTGTTGAATCATTTGTCGAGGTACCTAAAAAGTCAGTAGACTACGCATCGAGGGGGGAGGTTAGGTGTCCGTGTACTAAATGCAAGAACTTAAAATTTTTGGATGTCCTTACCGTTAAGGAACATGTCATCTATAATGGTTTCTCACCCGATTATTATAATTGGATTTGTCATGGCGAGCCATCTCAGTCTGAGACCCGAAAACCATCAAAATGAGAGGGGTTGAGAGGTATGATAGTTGACGTTGTGGAGTGCAACTTGTTTAACAATGAGAACCCACGAGACTCACCCAACCCACAAGAATCCCCTAACCCACAAGAGCCTAACCCACGAGCAAAAGCGTTTTTTGACATGTTGAATGCTTCGGAGAAACCGTTATACGGAAGGTGCGATGTGACTTTGTTAGAAGTCGCATCTATGGTAGTTAGCCTTAAATGTGAATTCAACCTACCCTTCGCTTGTGTCGATGGTATTGCTGCGTTGATCGAGAGAGTTATCCCAAAAGACAATATCATGACCCGAACTTTCTACACAACCAAAAAGGTTGTGAAGGGCCTTCAACTCCCGCATGAAAAGATTGATGCTTGCCCATATGGGTGCATGTTATTTTGGAAGGACGATGCGATGCTTGATGAATGTAGGAGATGTGGTAAGGGTAGGTATAAGACGGTCGAGGGGGACATTGTTTTGAGGGGTATAAAAGGGAAAAGCGGTGTTAGGGGTAAGAAACCAATCCCAATAAGTCAGCTTACGTACTTCCCTATCGCACCTAGGCTTCAAAAATTGTATGCCAAAAAAACCACAGCGGAGCAAATGAGGTGGCACCAGGAGGACACTAGGGTACCAGGGAAGATGTGTCATCCGAGTGACGGTGAGGAGTGGAAGCGTTTCGATAGACTACATCCCCACTTTGCGTTAGAACCCCGAAATGTAAGGCTTGGGTTGTGTACCGATGGATTTGCACCTTTCGGCCAATTTGGGAAGTCGTACTCATGCTGGCCTGTGATGATCACACCTTATAACCTACCTCCTTGGTTGTGTTTGAAGCAGCCTTTCATCTTCCTATCTCTTATTGTGCCTGGACCCAAAAACCCGAAAAATCATTTGGATGTTTACTTGCAACCTGTTATTGAGGAATTGAAACAACTGTGGGAGGTATGGGTCGAAACTTATGATGTCTCCCTGAGACAAAACTTTCAGTTGAAAGCAGCTCTGTTGTGGACAATAAACGACTTTCCCGCGTACGGTATGCTCTCGGGGTGGTCTACTGCGGGTCAGAAAGCATGTCCGTGTTGTATGGATGAGAGCAAAGCTTTTTATATTCCAAATTCTAGTAAAATAAGTTGGTTCGACTGTCATAGGCAGTTCCTACCAGAAGGTCACCCATATAGAAAGAATAAGAAGGCGTTCAAGAAGGGTGAGGAGGTGCTTGACGACGCACCTGATCGACTCCCAGGAGATGAAATATGGGAGTTGATTTCTGATTACCCGTCTACCGTCGACGGAACCGAGCAGGAGTTCAAAGACCTCAAGAAGTTGAAAATTGGTTGGTTTAAACGTAGCATATTTTTTGACCTACCATATTGGACGACTTTGTTACTCCGTCACAATTTAGATGTGATGCACATAGAGAAGAACTTCTTCGAGCAGTTGATTCACACTGTCATGGATGTTGAGGGAAAGAGTTGTGACACTACAGGCTCCCGGCGAGATGTAAAGCATTTTTGTGACCGTCCTCAATTACACATAAAAAGGGATGGATCCAAACCGAGAGCCTTGTTCACCCTTGACAAAGCTCAGAGGAAGGCGTTGTTGGAGTGGGTGGGGAAGTTGAAGTTCCCCGATGGGTACGCCTCCGACTTTGTACGTTGTGTTGATCTTAAGAACCTAAAGCTGCAAGGGTTAAAGAGTCACGACTGTCATGTCTTCATGGAGAGGTTACTTCCGGTTGCACTTAAGCAACTTCTGCCACCGACAGTGTGGAATTCTATAACTGAGATATCTCAATTTTTCCGAGACTTGTGTTCTTCTACAGTATCAATTGAGGACATGACTCGGTTAGAGGATCAAATTCCACAGATACTATGCAAACTTGAGATGATCTTCCCACCGTCGTTCTTTAATTCCATGGAGCATTTACCTGTCCACTTACCCTACGAGGCTAAGGTTGGAGGACCTGTCCAGTATAGATGGATGTACCCATTTGAAAGGTACACAAAATTTAATAACTTCATTTACAAATTTAAGTTACACTTAACTAATTTTTATTAATTGGAAAACATTACTTGTGTACTTAGGTTCCTCAATCATCTGAAGAAGAAAATTGGTAACAAGGCTAGGGTAGAGGGTTCTATTTGCAATGCATATTTGACAGAAGAGATTGCAAACTTCTGCTCCCTCTACTTCGAGAAAGATGTCCAAACAAAAACGAAGAACCTGAATATAGAACAATCGGTGCCCATTGATCCTACTATACCCGAGTTTTTCCAAAAGAAGGACGATGAAGGAACTTCATCAGTTGAGGGTTCTAGGACGCTAGATGAGAAAGAGTACAACCGAGCGCACCTTTACGTACTCTCTAATTGTGAGATCTTAGAGCCTTATGAGAAGCAGTTTGTAATTGAGTACGTCGCTGCAAACCCTGACGTGAACCCCGATGACGTTTGGAGTAAGCATGACTAACATTTTCCTAAGTGGCTCAAGGATCACGTAGTTGCCTTAGACATACGTGATGATTTGGTTAGAAGTTTGGCATACGGTCCAGTGAAAGCAGTTAAATATTGGAACCGGTACTCGGTGAATGGATTCAATTTTCACACATTCCACTACGGGAAGAACAAGGCTAGATGCAATTTTGGTGTGAGTGTGTCATCTCTTGATGGTGATGAGTACTATGGTATTTTGGAGGATATTTTCGAGTTATGTTATGCTGGCAGAGAACGGGGGTATAGAGCTGTGATATTCAAATGTGAGTGGAGAGACAGCTCCGTGAACGGGACCCGAGTGCATGAACGCTACAAGATTGTGGAAGTGAACCACACCAGGAAATATCCTACGTACGATCCGTTCATACTCGCGCATCAGGCGAAGCAAGTGTACTTCGCTCCTTTTCCTTGCACGAGAAATGACAGAAACCAGAGTCAATGGTGGGTATTCTTTACGACTAAACCACGGGGGCAAATAGACTGTTCTCTGTTCCAGGAAGATATGGCTTCAAGTGGTACACGCTTATCTCCTAGTGAAGAGGCCATATTCTCCGAAGATGATCAGAATGAAGGCGCAGAGGATGACGATGATGATGGTGAAGGAGATTACATGGGTAGGGATGTTCCGGACGTCCCTGAGGAGGATGACGGACACGATGAAGAGAATTTGGAAGACGATCAAGTGGAGGGCGAGGAGACGGAGGAGGAGGATCAGACTGAGGAGGATGAGGCTGAAGGCAATAACGACAGCGAAGATGACTACTAGAGTTGTTGCGGTAGGTTAATCATATTGATCATTGTGGTACTTATTTTGTGCATTATTTCAATCAACTTAAATTGTAATTGCTAATTGTTGCTAATTTGTTGCAAGGTCAAGATAATGGCAGACGGTAGATCGACCAGGAGACGTGGCGGAGGAAGTAGGTCTGTGCACACATCCACCTCGCAGCAGGATGAGGAGGAACGGTTCCCCGAAACAGGACCGGAGCAGAACGACGAGGAGCAGCAGGAGAACCAGCAGAAGGGGCATGAGGATGAGATATAGAGGGACGAGAACGGTCGGGTGATTCTCGACCCTGGTCGCGTATGGTAATATAATCTACAATGTCCATTCTTTTGTAAGATATGAATTTTTGGATTACGTACATCTTGTAATATTTCGTACATATATGTGCTTCTCTTCTCGATGTAGGTTTCTGCATGGGATCGTCACCAGAGGCTGTACTGCCAGTTACATGGCGGACAAAGGGCGGGGGTATGCCTGCTGGACTCAGGTCCCGATGGACGTACGGGAGTGGTGGTTTAATGCCTTCCGTGTACGTGGCTTGTTTTGTGTACCGAGTTTCAAATTAATTATAATGTAGACTTTGTAAACAATTTTGGTACTAATTACTAATCCGCCTTGATTGTGTAGTTGAAGTTCACTTGGAAGAAGGAGTTAGAAGGAAGGGTGTGGGACCGATACAACGAGACTTGCACCCGACGGTTTGCTGACGTAATGAACAAACGTCACGCCCGGGGGACAGCGCTCAATGACCTTAAAGGTGTAGTTTTTGAATATTACTCAATTTTAACAAACAATCTAACTTCAACCTTTTACTGTATTAACTAATAATATACTCCCTCCGGACATTATTTTTCGCCCCATTGCATGATTATTTAAGAGGAGTATTTTAATGAAATGGGGCGAAAAATAGTGTCCGGAGGGAGTATTAGTGTTGTCATATTTCAGGGGATGATTTGGAGAGGTGGGTTAAGTACCACAACGACGACGACTTCAAGGTCAGGTCGAAGAGGGCACAGGGAAACAAAATGAAGAACTGTGAGCATGAGGGGAAGGCAGACCCAACACATCATCGGGGTTCTCAGTCTTCGTTTCTTCGTGTCAAGAAGGTACGATTTCTACTAATATTGTACTCTTACTTGAATAATCGTAAGTTATATATTTTCACATAATATATATTCGACTAATGTTTGTACTCATTTAATAGCTAGCAGCTGAACTCGGGAGGACGCCAACCGCACTGGAGGTATTCTTCGACATGCACGGGAAGAGCGGTGATAAAGGGCATACTCTTAAGACGAGGAAAGATCAGGCAATCTGGGTGAGTACTAACTATTTCAAATAAATAAACTTTGTCTATACTTTAGGTGGTAGATAACTATCTTTAATGATTTCATCTAATAATAACTTGAATTGAAATCGTTGTTGTGTACGCAGGATGCCTACCAGGAAGAGCTGAAGAACCTCGAGAATGCTCCTGATGCAACCGACGTCGACGAGAACCATATTTTTTTCAAGGCTGTCTCGGGTTACAAGAAGGGAAGTGTGTATGGTGTCGGAAATGCACATGGTATGTACTTTACACCTCCCCCAGCACGTCTCGGGACCTCCACACAGATGGATTATACGCCAGCCGGATCTCAGCAGCCCGATCCGGAGAAGGAGCAAATGAAGGAGAAGCTGACAGCGCAGCAACAGCAACTGAAGGACCAGGCAGAACACATCAAGAAAATTGGGGAACAGATGGCCATGTTTCAGGCCATGTTCAACAAATGCAACCAAGGTCGTCCACCTTCCCCTCCAGACGACAGAGACCCCTTTAGCGGGGATGGCGGTAACTCCGGTGCTTCAGCTAGCTTCTTAGTTAGCTGATTGTTTGTTGTTGTAACTTGATTTATGGATTATGTATCTTCGAACTAGTTTAGATTTATGTACCGTCAAACCGTATGTTAAAAGTTTTTTTATATGAATGTTTTTTCAGCATAAATGTGTCGAGAGATGAAGTCTTTTGGTTGATTGAGAGTGAATGAGGTTGAGGTATTGTTGATGGTCGACAGTTGTGGTTGGTTGGGAGTTGTGGATGTGGTTTATTTTGCAGGTTTTGGCTAGACATTGAACGCATGTTTACGGGCATGCACCAGCATAAATGGCGTCCATTAAAGGACATCATTTCAGACGTGTAGACACCCGCATTTTAACCGCCAGGTGTCTATGGCAGTTTCCAAAAAACACCCGATGATGATCGGACGCTAACATGCTTCTACGCGCTCGGATACGGGCTCAAATCCATTAATCGCTGGCTAACACACTTACGGAGTATAAATCTCACAAAAACAACCTCAAATCCAGGCCCAGTGGATCATTCCGAGTCAAACAAGACTAATTTGGGCCAAAACCGACACCGAAATTAAAACCGAATTTTCACGATTGGGTCAACCCCGGTCAAAGTCGTTTCCGAGACACACAAAAACAGCCATACAACCATCAAAAGTCCAAGTCAAACATAAAACCCATCAAACAGCCAAAGTCAAGGTCCAAAACGATGGACCCGTGCAACCTGACTGGACCACTCGATCGAGTGACCCACCCACTCGATCGAGTGGGCTTGTTTCAAGCCCGGCGGCAGGCTTCACGGGCCACTCGACCGAGTTGGCCACCTACTCGGTCGAGTAACCCTAATCCAGGTGCCCTAGCCTTTCCTATATATACCCCCCATGCAACCAATCTTTTTACAACCCTAATACAACTTTTCACAACCCTAAAAAACCCTAGAGCAACCATACACACACATACTACGTTTTTTACAAACCCTAATCAAACCCTAGCAATCCTACACTACCAAAAACCCTAAACCTAGTTTTAGGAATCAATCCCGAGCCACCACAACTCAACCTCCATAAACCTCGAAGACTCTTGTGTTAAAGCCACGGTTACGAGTCCGCGCCGAGACAAGAACATGTAGGTTGAGGGTGTCAAAACCCTCTTTTTTCTTCCCTTTCTCTCTTCGTCGTTGGTCTCCTTTTTCTCCGTCTTTTTTTCATTTTTTTATTTATTTCGCTCGTTGCGCCATAATATCGATAATACTACTAATATCAAAGCATTAAAATATTTATCGATTTGTGTCGAATAAAAAGGATATCGGGATAAGGAAAACCGCATATACAAGTGTACTGCACACGCGTCGTCGGTCGCTTATCCCGATACCCCGACTATTTGATTATTGAGATAAATTAACTTAAACAACAAATCGTTATTATTTATCATCATCAATCTTGCATCCATCAATTTTTAAAATCAATTTTAATAAGGGTCGAAACCCGTTGACACGGATCCGACATCACAATCCTTAGGGATTTATTTCGATGTCGGAGAAGTCGAGGGAATCAAGTCCTTTTTTATTCAAGGAAAGCGTCGATCTTAGATTCGATACCAATTCCATAATTGGACATCGAATCTAACGATCAAGTCACATAAATTAATTAACGTGATTTGTTCATATCACGATAATTAATTTAAGACGACTAAAATTAATCTACTTTTTTATTTCACTCTAATATTCCATATCGATTCAAATAATCGAATATGGGATACAACGAGTATTCATAATTAGAATCGGGTATAAATTCAACAATATTTATATTCGGTTTAACAAAATCAACAATTTATAAAAAACCCGAATCGAGCATAGGTTATGCAATACTTATGCCCAATTCGGTAAAACCGTCGAATTATCAAAAATCAAAAGTAATTTCAAAATCAACAATTAAATTGCAAACGAACCAAGTTCGTACAGGTGCCACTCGACCGAGTGCCTTAGTCACTCGATCGAGTGACATCACAAAATCGAGTCAGAATGCATGTCACGACCACCACTCGGTCGAGTCTCACAGTGACTCGATCGAGTGGCCACGTACTCGACCGAGTTGGTCAGTAACTCGGCCGAGTACGGTCTAGTACGCAAAACAGAATCGTCTATTCCAGGTCAACTCGATCGAGTCCATCGACTACTCGATCGAGTAACCTCATAACGACTAAAACAATGAGTCGTACATTCTCCTATTTTCAAACTCGATAGTATTTTACGACTTAGGTCAACATGTGCTTAATTAATCACATGTATACTATCTTTTCAAACCATGCATCTCATATTTGCATCTCGTTTACATCATTCAATTCAATTCATCATTTGCACAAACCGTTATTATTCGTTATACTATTACATCGTTACTAACGCGTTTGTTATTTCTTTTGTCAATTTAATTATTGTTCGTTTATTGTACTAAATGAACCCACATGCTAAAATTCCACTTTGACGTAGAATTAATTGCATTAAATTGACATAGAAACCCATTTTTTTTTCAATTTCATTCACATGCATAGGAAAAACAATGTTTGCATAAGCATTTTTCCCCGTTTTACTAACGCGCGTATTATAAGTCATTCGAATTCTTAGTAGAGGCCGCTAATGTGCGGGCGGGGTTGGGTGTCCTTTGTGGGCTTCCCAACACGTACCCTCACCCCTTACTCAGAACCTCGGTTTCCGGATGCCCGAAACCGTTGGCGCACGAGAGTCATTCAATACACGATATCCGATAACGTCGGTATCGGTATCAAATGCAAAAGGACGAGCCCAATAAACTCTGACATCGGAAATGGGCAGTATTTTGTATACGGACCACTACGACATAGACTGGGCTCGAATGGTTCCGAATAACTACAAAATTCGGTGGCGACTCCACATAGACCTAAATTTCAATTCGATCCATTTTCATATGGAGATTCATTCGCCTACCCAAACCCGCGCGTGGCCGCGTCGGGGTGGACCTATGTCATGTCCACAAGACGCCAGGGGAAGCTAAAATCGACCAATTTAGCAGCTATTCAGGGGCAACGGTGTCCGACTGTGGACGCCAAATACCCCTGGATGGCGTCCACAGTCGGACGTCATTTGGCTAACACTGGCGTCCGACTGTGGACGCCATCCAGGGGTATTTGGCGTCCACAGTCGGACGCCAGTGTTAGCCAAATGACGTCCGACTGTGGACGTCATTCATAGATGCCTGGCATCCGCAGTCGGACGCCAAATGTAGCGTCCGCTGTCGGTCGCCAATTTAATTGGCGTCCAATAGTGGACGCCCATCCAAAAATGGGCGACCGGTCGTGGCTTCCGCTTTCTGGCGTCTGTTTGCGGACGCCCGGATCCTTATAGCGTCCACTGACGGAAGCCACTGGATGGACGCCCGGGGCATCTATTCTTGTAGTGTTATTACTGCTCAATAACTTCAGCCGTTACTCATCTCCGCATCTTTGACTTATTCGACATTCTAACTTGCAAATGCTGGGCTGACTTAGAATGTCAGCTTGTTACCTTGGACGGTTTGGTATCATGAAGATGGGGTTGTGTACACGTGATGAGGCCCATTATGGTATGATTAGGTCGTGCAGGGTGTACTAAAGTAAAATTGGGCCCAACACTTACATTTCAGCAAAAAAAAAAACAATATTAAAATTAATTTCTTTCAATATAAGACAAAATATATACGAAGTACCTATCAAATAATCTTATTTTATTCGTCTTTCCAAATATAGTATAGTATAAATATCAAACTTTGTTTTATACTCCGTGTTCCGTAATTTTCGTTAATATATAATGAAACATAATAACAATATAAATATGTCATGACAATTGACATAATGAAAAAAAGGTAAAAGTGGTTGTTGCATATGGATGGAAGGAGTAAAAAAGAATATGAAGGTTTAAGATACACTCCTCATATCTAAATTAAACTAACTTACATATCTGGAACAATGTTGTATTTAAGCTCGAACAAGTATATTGCAATGAACTAACTAGATACTCTATATATTCTACGGAGTTGAAATCGATAAATATTCTAAGTTGATTAAACTGAAAATCAGTAAAAAAAAATTGATGTATATTCAAGGTCACTCAACCCAATATCTTATGTTCTGAAATAAATGGCGAGCACTAAATACTTTGAGGTCCGTAAAAAATATTAAAGATTATCTAACTTTTTAATAATATATAGTTGGAAAACGTACACATCCAAATTTCGATTTTCAGTGTGCCGAGACACCCTAGATCCATACACATAGAATTCACTCTTAACGTATCCAAGTGAATCTAATAACCCTGGTCCAGGATTTCAAATTAAAATGCATGTGGAAGCTGAATAGGTTATGAAAAGAGGCAATCATCAGAAGTATTTGGATACACATGGATGCGCCCCCGCTCCGATTGGACAAAATTAAAAATAGGGTTTGGGTAGAGATGATAGTAAAATTGACAGAAGGGGGGGGGGGGAAGCTCTTAAGTAGAAGGTGCAGGGCAATGGTATAGTGTGATGGAGTGATGGAGTGATGGAGATGGACCACGTTGTGCGTAAACAGTAGTGTAGCCACGCCTAAGCATTGAATGTCATGGTCCTTTTAGGTCTCGAAGTGCATGATGCCTCACACAAACCCTTCATGCTGCAACGCTGCATCAAGCTTAACATTTGGTATGCGTCTTGTTATTATCACGTGTATTATGGACCACCCTATACGTTTATACGTTTAATTAGCTCTTACCTTCACCATTTTCATTTTCATTTTCATTACCTTAAATAATGCAAGTCTTTCGTTATTCTACTTGTGACCATTTCTGGAATTCATTATTTCAATTGTGACTCTACTTACTACGACACTTGACTTGAAATATATACCAAGATTGCCTATTCATTTTATATATGCTCTATGACATTAATTAGGACAAAATATCATTCTCAAACAAACCAATTCTTATGTGCTAGTTTTAGGATAAACTTCGTTCTACAACTTTTATTATCTACTAGATATTAATCAAGTTTGTAGACTACTTGTCTAGTTTGAGCATAAACAATTCTATATACCCTTAGTTTTTTAGGACCAATTTCCGTTTTATAATTCATCATGGGTTGGGCGGGTGCAGGTGCGGGTTTGGCCGGGCCAAAAAAAAATGGCCCACATGAGAGGGCCAAGCTAAGAGAGTGTGCCTATTTTTTTAAGCCCGGACACGGTGACTTGTGAAAACGAATGATGGCCATCGAGGAGGATACGTACAGGACGACCTGAAGACTGAGTCCACACCCCCTTGAGCTCCTCTCCTCTAAGCTACTAGAGGGGTCAGGGTCTCTGATGGTTGTGTGGCAGCCGATGGCTCTAGTGGCCCCATACCTGGGGGTCATGCCCTAGCGCGCTCAGAAGTCGTCACCAACCTACCATGACCCAACTACCCCCAACCTTACCCTTCTCCTTATCTGTCATCTGTTTAAAATTAAAGAGTAAATCAAAAATTAAAATTTACTCCTTTTTAATTTATTTTTCTAATATTTAACACCCAAGAAAATATAAAAGTTCAAAAATTGTCTGCATCTCTTAATCCCGGCGAGTTGAAGTGTATCTAACCAAAATACCCCTCCTCAAAAGTAACGACTCTCACGTCTCCTTTTTTCTTCCTTCATTCCCGTCCCAATCCTAATAAAAAAAACCCCAAAAAAAACCTAAATCGACAATAATCTTAATACCCAAAAAAAAACGGGGAGAATTTTTTTACAGTGATGACGAGGATATAAGGTAGGAGAAAGAAGGTAAGGAAGGGGAGGGGACTTTGGGTATGAAATGACAAAAATTTTAATTTGGCCGAGGTAACTCGCCGGAATTACGAAATGCAAGCAAGTTCTGAACTTGAACGTCTTTTTGGGTGTAAAAAATTAATTTTTTTTAAAAGGCCGGGAGTAATTTTTATTTCGTGTATCTTTGAAGGGAGTAATTTTTAACACGTAAACTTGTATGAAGTACATAAAACATGTAAACTATTTACGGAAATTTCCCATGGTACCCTCGAACTATGTCACATTACACATGGTACCCCTGCTTTTAAGTTTGTTCACATGGTAACCTTGAGTTTTATAGTTTAGTTTCCGATTTGCCCTTATCCAAATTTCTGTCATGACGCCATTAAATTATGACCAAAATTAACAACTACTTTTCTTCAAAAAGAGAGGCGTTCTCATGGTACCCTTAAGTTTTCATAGTTGTTCCCATGGTACCCTTAAGTTTTCATAGTTGTTCCCATGGTACCCTTAAGTTTTCATAGTTGTTCCCATGGTACCCTTAGGTTTTCATAGTTGTTCTCATGGTACCCCTGAAAGAAAAGCAACGACTCGTTGAAGCAAAGCAACGATTAGTTTATTGAACTAGTTGTTACATAAGTGCTTATAAAGTCAATCCCCTTTCTTTTTTGGCAGAAGAAAATCAAACAATCTACACTTACTCACTCAACCTTTTCACCTCTTTCTTCACTTGTACAAAAAAATGGAAAAACTTCATCACCATAACCTTGAAGATCGATCATCCGGAAACATCAATTTTTTCCATTTTTTTGTACAAGTGAGAAAAGAGGTGAAAAGGTTGAGTGAGTATGGATTATTTGTTCTTTTTCTGCTAAAATAGAAAGGAAAGTGAATTTATAAGCACTTGTGTAACTGTTAGTTAATTAAACTAGTCGTTGCTTTGCTTCAATGAGTCGTTGCTTTCCTTTCAGGGTACCATGGGAACAACTATGAAAAACTTAAGGGTACCATGAGAACAACTATGAAAACTTAAGGGTACCATGGGAACAACTATAATTAATTTTGGTCATAATTTAACGGCGTCATGACAGAAATTTAGGTAAGGTCAAATCGGGAACTAAACTATAAAACTCAAGGTTACCATAGGAACAAACTTAAAAGCAGGGGTACCATGTGTAATGTGACATAGTTCGAGGGTACTATGGGACTTTTCCCTAATAAACCCAAAAACTTAGATAATTAAGGGCAAAATTATACTCCGTACAGTTTTAAAACCGGATTTATGTTAAACTACGATACTTATCAAAAAAAAAAGCTAAACACACGTAAAACGTTGCAATATACAACGTTTTACTATCATTAAAACGTTGGAATCTAACGCCGACGACCTAAATAAGTTGAGCTAATAAGCAAGAGGAGGTCGGGCCACATAGGACTACCAAGCAAATAAGTGACGTCACATGTCTATCTATTACGGAGTACGTAATGATGCTTGAGGATAATAGTTAACCATGACTTTTTATATGATTATAGATTGTTATGACGATCATTCAACTGTTTTCGTTTATATCATTTCATGAAATACACCGTATTAATTAACTTTTCAACTAATTTACCAAGTCCTTTAATAAATTTAGTTGAACCTCCTAACTTTCGGTTTCGACTATTTCATCCAAAATCTTATAATAAACCTTCAAATAAATCTTCTATTTTCATCTGGTTTTCCAAATAGAGCTAAGTAAAACCATAGGGTAGTACTAGTAGGGGTAACTTAATAATTCCCAGGTGTCGATTGTCTACTATCACACTTCTCAAATTGTAGTCCGTAGTATTTGTACATCATTGCCTAAAGGAAAACAACAACTCATGTCAAATTCTTGTACGGAGTACTAATTAAATGCATTTTCTATGGTGAGGAGTAAGGATCCCATGTTGGCATATTGCCATCAACCATCGAATCCATACAGGGGACTACGGGAGATACAGAAAGGGATAGATACGAGTCAATATCATGGGAAAGTAGAGTGTAAAATAATGGACTACTCTACATTCCTAAGTACTTAATCAGTCGGTCTTATTTGTCAAGTTATAACGGATATATCTATCTTAATATGGAATAGTATTAAAATGGCTGAAATGTGTCCCAAATATAATATGATATAAATGATAAATATTCAATCGAGTAGACCTGACAAACGGGTCAACCAAGCCGTGTTCAGGCTTCGGGTCGGGTCACTTTCGGGTTATAGAATTCTGGTGGACTTCGGGTCCGGCAGCCGGATCGTTTTGGGTTCGGATCATTTTCGGATTTGCTATTTTCAATTTTTTTAGGGATAGCGACTAATTTTCTATAATAATAGTCAAGTCAGTTTCGGGTTAGTTCGGGTCAACCTCGCATCTTCAGTTCAGGTGTCGGGTCGGGTTCGGGTTGGCTTATTCGAGTCGGTCAATTTTGTCAGGTCTACAACCGAGGCACATGAGATCTTACTGTTAACTATTTGACTCGTTATAAATTTAAGACGGATATATATATATTCATTTTAAACAAGAATTTGTGTCATAAGAATCATTTTTCTATGGATCTAAAAACTAGTGCAAAACTCGTGCATATGTAGGTTGTTTATTGTATTTGATGGGGCCGGCAATTCCACCTTGGCCTTGCCAACCCCTCGACTCGGTCCTGGCCCCTCCAGGCCAACCGATCACCATCCCATGGGAGTAACCGTACCAGTCATCGCTCGGCATCGAGCCCTCGCTTAGCCATTAAGGAAGGTCGTCCAGACAACCGAAGCCCCATCCATTCTCCTGATATGTGACCCTTTGGTGCCCACCTCACCAGGTGGGCGCGCCGATGCCAGTCCAAGGAGAAAAGGTTGAGGTTTCCCTTTCTCTTTTTCTCCTCTCTCATGATCCAAACCTATAAATACTAAATGTATTCAACATTAAAGGGTAATGTATATTCAAACACTGAACTCTCTCTCTCTCTCTAGAAAAACGTCACATTTCTCCTCACGAGAAAGGTTTTATCAAGACATACACGGACTTAGTTAGGCATCAGAGAGGGTCCCCTCGGACAACTCTGAGGCTCTGTTTCCCGCCTGTGCAAGAGCAGGTCGCCCTAGCCAGTCCAAGGACGCTTATCAAGCTAGAAGAGAGGAAGAGTGTGTGTGGGATTAATCAAGGATACCAAAAGGCAAATCATCAAGATCTAAATCCCGAGTTTAGATCCAATTGTTTGGTACCAAAAAAAGCCGTATGTGGGGGATTTACACTTTAATCTCCAAAAGAGCAAAAAGTCACAAACAAGTCGGACATCGACGAGATAGTCGAGAAAGAAAACCTAGCCGGACCGGCCGTCGCCCCCAGGTAGAGCTGGCAAACCGGGCCGGGACCATATCGATGACCCGATCCGGCACGAAAATAAGCACGACCCCGCCCGACACGGTGATGACATGGCAAAAAGCACTGGCACGGCATGACCAGTCCCAAGTCGGGTCGCGGCGCCAATTTGAAGAAAAGTTCGTGCTTAGGCCGGGCACGAGGCACGGTTAGGCCGGCACGACTCTAAATCCCAAATAAATGAAAAATCCTGAAAATTTGGTCGGGCACGACAGCCCGGCACGACCGGGCCCGGGCTAGGAATCGTGCCTCGGCGCATGTTCTCAGAGTCAGGCACGGCCCGACACGGCACGGTGGGGCCTGCCAGACACGACTGGGCCGGGCTAGACGGGCACAAAGCACGACTGGGCCGGCACGAAGCACGGTACGACACGTCCAATTTTCCAGCTCTACCCCCAGGGGTAGCGGACCTACTGTCGCATAATTAAGTCACTCCATGTAAAGAAGCCGACACATCAAAAGCGGTTTTGGGACCTGCCATCCCAGGTGGCTTGCTGCCACATCTGGACATGGAGCTCACTCCGACCCAAATGATACCCCTGGAAACGTGGTAGGGAATGCCGCAACCAATCCCCGCCGCGTATTTCTAGACTCCGCGACTGAGGAGAATCGAAGCAAACGGCGATACGGAGAACCCATAGAAAGTCCACTTAGCCGCCACAGGATACATGCACGCTAGGAAAATGCTCATTGGCGTTCCTCCAGGAATCGAAGGAGTAGTCCTCGAGAAAGAGGCCCACAACGTGCAAACCAAAGAATCCACATCGTCGGCAGAAAGGCAACCTCTATCCCAGGGTATGATTGCCTCATCCCACGAGAACCAGCGAAACAACGCCTTGAAGTAAAGGTAAGGGATCAGTTTGGCCAACTGGGTTTCTAAGTCGAGCTACCCAGGCAGCACGGTATGTTTGAAAAAAATGATACCCCGTCTGGAAGGGCAATGAAAGAAAGACCAAGAGGTAAACCAGGAAGAATACCAAGAGTGGGATCTGGATCTGGATCTGAGATGCACGGAAGTCGCGACCTGTACGATAAAACAATATTTGTAACACCGACTAACCTAACTTATGTAGTAGTGGTAGGTCAAGATCGATCCAAGGGACGGTTTTTGTAAAGTCGGTCAAGTCTAAGTCTAAGTATGTTTGGGATCTAAGGGGGGTTTGAGTAGAATTAGAACTAAACTAAGATAGTCGATAACTAAAACGGAATTCAATAAGAGGAAAGACGTTAGGGGGAGTCCGAGGAATCGCGCCTAGGTAAGGTCGTCAAGGCTAGTCTACTAATGTCGGTAAGGTGGTCAAATCGGGTAGTGAACGATCTTTCGACCTTGTTCACCACCAACCACCGCTCAATCCGCTTTCGTGGCGGAAAAGGGATAAGGTCTCTAATTGGGGTAGCTATGTACCCCGGATTTCTTGCGTCGGTACAAGCAATTACAAGTCAAATTTAATCGTCACCAAGATCGACAAATAAACAAAACCCCAAATTAGACTAAGAAAATAACTCCTAAACCAATTCTAACAAATTACCCATAAACAATTAATACCCAAACATTCATCCTCTTCACCCCCTAACTAAAACCTACTCACTATTCATGAGGAATTTAACAAAATCAATCAACATGGAAAACAAACTACAAGGATCCATATACTAGAAATAAGAAGGAAAATAAATCTAACACAATAATGGAGAAAATAAAACCAAGAACAAAATCTACCAAAAAAAACAAGAACAAAGCAAGAAACATGAATAAAGACACAATAAAGTAGAGAAGAAAATAGAGGAGAAACTAATTGGAGAGGAGAGAAACGAAGAGAAAGGAACTAACAATGGAAAAATTCAACATGCAGAAGATGAAGATTGCATAAAAGAAATAATCTTTGAAGAACTAACCCAAGAATTTTGTCACTAAATCCTTGAACAACCCTTCAAATCTCTAATTAGATCTAGAATTCCATAATGTATCATTAATTTTTAGATAATAGAATACAATAAGCTTACAAAATGAGATCTACAATAATGAGGCATAATAGTGGTAAATTAGGTTAAATTTATATATACAAATTTGCTTAATATGTCACTAAAAGAAAGCCCAATTCTAATTTTTCCCTTGAAATGAAACTTTGCCCTTTGAATCTTCATAGGGTGAAGTTTTGCCCTGCGGATTCTCACCAATATGGCCGAAATATCGTCGAGCAACGTTTCGCCTTATGGGGCCAAGTTTCACCCAGTCACTTTTTTTGTCCAAAATGACGATCTGGAGAGGATAAACCGTCGGGCATAGTTTCGCTCGGTCATAATCTCATCAGGCAAAGTTTCTCCCGATGAAAATTCTGACCAAAAACTCAAAAATTTCGTAGGGTGAAATTCCGTCCGGTCAAATCTAATCGGTGAAAGTTTGCCTTGAGACTTCAGAGGGCCATAACTCTCTCGTTTGATCTCCGATTGGGGCATGTGATATGTCATTGGAAAGCTAAGAATATAATATTTCACCTCCAACTAGAATCGCTTCAATCTGAGGTTTAGAACTCTAGATATACGCATTTGAAGTTTCACCTTTCCATGTGAACTTGCCCAATGGACTTGAGTTTTGCCCTGTCATTGACTTTTACCCTTTTGCTCAAGGTTTCACCTCTTGGGTTTGGACTTTGGACTTTGTGGCATGCTTTGGACGATATTTTGCTTCCTTGTGCCCATGTAAGCTCGAACATGCTCTCGGACAATGGATTCCTATCAAAGTAATAGAAAAACCACCCAAAAATACGTAAAATGTACAAGAGAGACCGCTAGTGTGAGAAAGACTCAAATAAGGCGATAATCGCACACAAATCTCACAAAAGCGATAGGAAAACGGGTCTAACTGAGTGGAAAAGTGGGCCAAATTTGGCACACAACAAATCCTCCACACCAAACCGTTGCTCGTCCACGAGCAATGACCCAAAAAAACTAAGTAATAAACTACTAAGCTAAATTATGCTAAGCCGATACAAGGCAAATAATAGACCCGCTCCATCCCTTCAACGCACATCAAAATACCCAAGAGGTAAAGTACTCCCATGCAAGGCAAGTTGGGTCTTACTCAAAAATTGTGGACACAACTAAACACACACACAAAACACACAAAAAAACAAAACAAACAAAACAAACAAACAAACAAATGAGAATAGTTGCATCCAAAGAAGAAAACACAGAATCCCTCATCGAGATGGCGGGAAAGAAACTGGTTACGAACTTGAGATAAGTGAAAATATTCCAAAGCTAATTGTTCAGAATGATATGGACAAAATGCTAACAAGATGACAATAAAGCAATAAAAACATTGATGACTTACCTAGGTCCTATTCTTCTAAGACCTTACGACGGGATGTTTAAATGGAATGGATAGGTGAGAACCATAGGGTTTGTCGACACTGTAGGTAGGTGCAATCCCGCTCTCTTTTTTGCATAAAGCTAAGAGGGTCGTCCCAACTCAAGATAGCCAAAATAGTTCAAACAAAAAGCGGGTAGTGTTTACGAGATGAGAATAACCGACTAATCGCCGCTATCTTCATTTCTAGGGTCTCGGTCCTTTGGTAGGCTCTTCACGGCGATAAGTTGGTAAAAGTCTTATTTTTGGGTTAGGAATAATTTTGTGGTTTGATTTTCTTGGTTTTCTCTTATTGTGTATTATGGTTTTCATTTGTTTGTGCCCTTTTTCTTTTTGTCTTGGTTTTTCCTTCTGGCTAAATGACGCGACTCGGGATCTACAATCATCATGACCCCCGCTTTGCGTGGCGCAGGGCACGTCCTCCTCTTGCAGTATGCCTTGTACGTGACTAGAGTCCCCGAGTCTAATGAGCATCATGTTCAATTAGTTACAACAATGCAAATGAGAAGTCTCAACCTTTTGCAAACTTATTGGTGGAATGTATAGATGATGGGAAAATAGGTAAGTCGGGTGCGCGCTCCCCTTCAAACCCACAAAAAGGTGGAATTTTGGACTAAAAATATGACATTCTTAAGTAAGGTAACCTAATAGGACGAGATGTGGTAACCAAGGTATTATCACTCCATGGGTGGTCAAGATGGTCAAAGGCAAATCCTGAGGTAATCCCCTACTAGAAAAGGCTGACTCAAGATAAAAGATCAATGCAACTATTGATTCAAAGTCATTCTACTAGAATAAAGTCCAAAAATCAAATTGGGTCACTAGCGAGGGAAGATAAGCACTTGTACACTAGTCTCATAACCGGGTTTTCGGAAACCTTTTTCCTAAACACATTATACAAGACACTAAAACAAACAAACTTAAAAGGGTAAAAAAAACACAAAGGAAGACAAAACTAGTATAGCGAAGCCCTCCAAATCTCCAACAATCAAGCACAAAAACCACAAGCACCAATTCCAAAATGTTCATCAAGAGCCTCCAAATAGCAACAACCCATACTCCCATACAAGATAGATAGGGAAAACAAATAGGAAAGAGATTACCAAACGGTCTTTTGCTTCCATAACCTTTCATCTCGTGCTATAAGGTTGGTGGCGATCCTGCAAGAGTGGAGAACAAGATTATATAAAGGACACTAAGACACGACAAAATAAAAATAAGAAGAGAAAAAGAAGGAAAAATATTTTTGTATTTTTGTGAGTTTTTGATTTTTTTTTCAAATTTTTATGAGTTTTTGAAAAGATTTTTGAAAAATTAAAAGGAGAAATCAAAGAATGGTAAATCTCTCCCCCATAATAAAACTGTGCATTCTCCTTAATGCACAAGTAGGGGGAAATTGAAAAAGATAGAAAGAGAAAAATAAGGAACATCTTTTTGGATTTTAATGATTTTTCGAACGTTTTGAGATTGTTCAAAAAATTTGTGAAAGGAAATAAAATAAAAAGGAAGGGTTGGGTCTAGGTGAGGTGTAATCACGTCACCTAAACCTTAGCCAAAAGATGGTAGAAGAAAAATAAATAAAAATAAAAGACAAATGAAATGTGAGAAAAAGGCGTAGGTGTAATCGAGAGATATAGGAAAGTGAAGGAGAAAAAGTGTGGGAAAAAGTGGAGCCGGCTAATTCCACCGGGTGAAGTTTCACCCGGTGAACTCTCATCGGACGAAACTTTGCCCGACGGTAACTGGTCAATTTCTAATAACTTTTTTTTGTATGGCGAAATTTCACCCGGTCGGACTCCATCGGGCAAAGTTTTGCCCGACGCCATTTGTGCCTCTTCTTCTTGCTTTTTGCCCTTCCAAAAGCCTTAAAAGCCCTAAATTTCCTCAAACAACAATCCCAACTCACAAATTTCAAGATGTGAGCAAAAACCTATTTAACAAACACCTATAACACCACAAAAACTCTCCAAATCGACCTCAAGTCTTGATCAAAACATCCAAGCTTCCAAGCTCTTCGCAATCCAAACTCACTCATTCATCCAAAGACTAACTAACAAGTGAAAATTTAGGATACAATATATACAAGATGGTTATTAATAAGGATACTTCCAAACCTCGCTAATTAAATGTTACACAAACTCAACCGGGTCAACATCATTATGACCGATCCATGTTTCACCTCCATCAAAACTTGATCGTGGCTCGGACACACACATGATTTTCCTCAATGTTGAGAGGCTAGATTGAACTTCTTGTATTACCCAGGGTACTTTGTCCCGTTTCAACTTTTCATCACAAACTTCGACCTTAGCTTCCTTTTTATCAACAAGGTTTACACCCTTGTTGCGTGTCATTAGCTTTCCATCCTCGGGTTCCATTTTCACCAAAATTTTTGACTTCTTCTCTTTGGGTGTTTTCATTTTTCCTTTGAGGGGGGTTGGAAAAGTGTTAGCTTCAACTTTGTCTTCACATTATCGAGTAATTTACTCTAATTAAATTCATTTGCCTTTGCTATTTCAACATTCTCTATTATGCAAAGTATTAAGAAACTCTCGGGATCACCCATTTTGGTGGGGATCTTGCTTGATAAGACCTAACTACACTCTTTGGTGAGTGCAACCATCTTTGTATCTTCATGTTGACAACTATCTCGGTGAAAGGGGGAGTTACCTTATCCTTCTTTAGCAAGTCGGAGAATGTGGTGAAATTGATGTCTTTTCTATTGATTGTAGCTCGAGATGAAAATGGCAAACGTGGGACATATGGCTTAGGAGGTTACATGCTTTTCTTTCTTGAAATTTCTTATACCACATACCTTTTATATCTCTTGATGTACTTAGATGGGTCCCGTTTTTCAAATTTTGTTACATCTGTTACATAATGATCTTCCTTTCAACAAGTTGTGGTTGGAGGATGTCTTGTTACCTTGCTAGAATCATAGACACTTTGCTTTTCAACATGTTTCACCTTCGGTTTTCCCACTTGATTTAGACACAAGTTTTTGTAAGGGCTCACTAGCTCTTTTTCTCCCCTCAACGTGACGGCATTGACATATGCTTGATGATGGGGGTCCACGATATTTTGAGGTTGTCCGGGTAGTCCATATGGTGGATGTATCGGAACGGTAGGAGTCTTGGTGGCTTCTTGTGATTCTCTAGTGTCTGCATACTCGCTCAACAAGAACCTTATCATCTTTTGTATGTCTTGTATAGAGTTCTCCCATTGGTCACTCCATTGGCCTTGTTGGTAATCGTCATGATAAGGAGGAACTTGGTTATAATGGAGATTATATCCTTGGGAACTTTGATTGAACGTAGGATGATACCCTTGGATATGTTGCCCTTGATTGAACCTTTGATCGCCTTCATTATAATATTTAAAACCGTGTCTATTCCCTTGAATATAAAAACTACCTTCATGATTTTGGTAATAATTTCCTTGGTTCATGTTTTGATTATGGAAGTCGCCTTGGCTTTGGAAATTGTTGCTTCCTTGATTGTTAAAATTTCCTTCTTGATAAGGTGGCTAGAATGGAGTTGTTTTTGGAGGCCCTTGAATGAAAAACCTTTGTTGATTGTTTGAACATTTGTTGTTGTCCCCCATGATACATTGGTCCCGAATTTTGCACAACATGATTTGCGTAAGAGTTGTATTGGTGCACATGATTCCTTGTTTCGGGATTGTAAGTGTTTGAAAAAGGGTCATCTTGAAGTTTTGGATTGAAATTTTGAAATACTTGCACTTCATTGCATTCTTAATAGCATATTCCTTTATAACAACGACAAATTATGGACATATGACCATAATTTCCACAATACTCACAAGGGGTTTTAATCCGACAAACATCTTTTGTAGGTGGTAAAAGTTGTCTTGTTGGCTTTGCTTGAACTTGGGGCAGATCCCTTGAGTTAAAATTAGAAGTCAAAGCCTCATCAAGCCTCTTGGTTAGGTCTTCCTTTTTCGATATGAGCTTCAATTCATTTTTCATGGAAGTGTTTTCATCTCCCTTTTTCTTAGAATCTCGAACTTTGCCCCATTGAGAATCACACTTTGCCATTTTTTCCATGAGAGCTTTAGATGCATCACCTCCAAGAGTAAAGAAATCTCCCCCGTCCGCCGAATTTATATTGTCTCTTAACTTTGAGGATAAAGCGTTGAAAAAGGTTTGAGTAGTTAACCACTTAGAAATGCCATGATGGGGACACTTCCTAAGAAGATCACCGAAACTATCCCACACTTCGCCTAGGCTTTCATGTAATTCTTGACGAAAGGTTTGAATTTCCAATCGGTATTGGTTCGTCTTGGATAAAGGGAAGTACTTTTATAAGAAAGCATTTGCAAGCTCGGCCCATGTTTGGAAAGTATCATCCGGATGTCTTTGTAACCATCTTCTAGCTTAGCATCGTCCCTCAAAGTTTTAAGGAAGAGGAGACGATGTAGTTGACATGAAGTAAATTACCCCTAAGCTTGGCTCCAAATATATTTTCTTTGAAAAGACAAACATGCTCGTAGGCATCCTCTTGAGGGAACCCGTGGAAGATATCTAAATGTACCTCTTTGATAAAGGAAAATTTAAGCTCAAACTCATCTGGAATGTATCCATAGAAAACAGGAGAGGGCACATTCTCGAGAGTGATTTGCGAATGAGAACCAAGATCGCCATAATGGATTCTTGGAAAGAATTTGGTATTGGTGATGATGTGGGAAGTGTATAAGGTGGAGAATTTTCTTGTGAATTAAAAATGAGCTTTATGTTTGGAGGGATGAGAGGTATTGTATAGGGTGAATTTTGTGGAGTGAAAGGTGTAATTAAGTGAATTATTTAAGGGTGAATTTATGATGATAAGTGATGTGAATGATTTTGGTACGTGTCGTTACCGCACTCAAATTAATAATTTATAACCTTACTCTTATCACACTAACGATCTTAAAAATTACGTAGTATAGTACAAGTAAGGGTCGATCCCACGGAGAGACGATTTGTTCATTAACTAGTCCACTACATATTTACGTGATTATGACTAACATATTAACAATATTAACAAGAATATATACGGAATGGGGGGTTCAATTAATTGTCTCGAATAATCTAAACTAATGAACTACTCCATAATAAACTATAATTAATATCTTAATATATACAAGTGAAACAAGCATAATAATTCGGCTCATATATTTCTTATACTTGGTTACCCATTCAGTTACTAAATCGACTCGTCGTACCTACATTATTTTATTACTAGATTAATTGTAGAGAATTTAGCCGCTAAATCTCCCTATCTTTCCTTACTTATAATCGATGTCGAGCCGCTCGATCACCAATTCTAACTAATTAATTATTACGTAAATTTTGACGCTCCGTAAGTTAACTAGTCGCATTAAGGACGAGAAAGACATCACTAATCCTAGCCAATTAAAAATTAACTAGATCAAATTATACTCCTAGATTAACCTAGTGACAATTCGCAGTCCTAAATTAATATAGTTGCTACTCGGTTGTATAATTTAACGTCGCGCCAAATAATACAACTAGGCAACTAGCTATTGAACAATAAGAACGAGTATAAAATTGAATACTAACAAAATAATATTGGTACAACTAATTGATTTCATAACTGAACGATTAACGTCATATAAGATCCAAGACAAAATTAATAACTGAAATTAACAAGTATTAAGGAGTAGAGAACTTAATATCTAGGCCCAAAAAGACTCCTCCTTAATTTGGTTTCGACACCTCCACAAGTAGTGCTTCCGTCTTCCCTCGAGTTGAAGCCGCTTCACCCGACGGACTGCTCCGAGCTCCAAAAAAACCGTTAACTTCAATTACTAAAAGGGTTTGGTATTTTTGTGTTTGCTTGCTTGCTTGATTCATGATGGGAGATCGGGTATTTATAGTTGCCTTGGGTCAAAATTAGGAAAGATTTAAGATATAATTTATTGGTAAAAAGATAGAAAACTGACGGGATTTGAAGACAAGGAAAATATTGTCTTTCCATCGCTGATGCCCGTATTTTCGTCAGGTTGGACTTCGTAGTTGTGTCTGTATCTTTTTTTATTCCTTTTCCCCTTCTTTCCTTATTCTTCCCGTATTTTCCTTGCTTGCCCAATATTTTTATATTTTTTTCTTTGTCTTTTGATGTTGTGTTGGCTTGTCAATTTGGCAAGTCTTAAATTTGAGACCACTTATTTTCCTTGCTTCCGCTCCTCAAATAACGGCAACCTTTCTTTATATGGATTTGTTCTGCTTCTTATTCATCCGCTCAATTCGTATCTATATCATAATTAGTACAATTTAGCCAATAGTATACTAAAATAATATTTACTTGAGTGAATATCTGAATTAATAAAAAGTATACTATATAGCTCAAAGAATATTCATAAATTATATTAATGACACATAAAAACGGGGTGAAAATATAAGTAAATAGCGAGTTATCAAATTCCCCCACACTTAGCTTATTGTCGTCCTCGACAATGACAAAACCTTATATACAATTGGATAGATCAACCTTTTCAATTTCAGACAAACCAAAACAAGATTACCGACGACAAACTAAAATACTTTCTGTTAGATAAATTAGTTCACTAAGTTAGAGAAGTCAATAAAAATATTTGAGTTAAATTAGAAAGCATATATACTAAACTTTTCCTCCACATGGAACTATTCAAATAACTAATTTAACAATATATAATATTTTAGACCGCTTTTAAATATAAATTATAAACGAACTCATTATTTTTCACACCCATTGAACTACTTAAAAAAAAGTTGTATAAAAATTGACTCAAAAAGACGACTTTCGGCAATTTAAGGTCTTGGGGGAAGGGGATTCACTTTCCGTACATTCCTATTACCAGTTCAGTACGAGGATCGTTCTCCCGAGCACATAGGTAAACTAAACACCTCATCTCACTTTTTTTTCATAATTATTCTTTTCTTTTTTCCTTCTTCATTTTTTCTTTTTTTTTTATATATTTTTTTATATTTTTATATATTTTTTTTCCTTTCGCTTTTTTCGTTTTTTTTTTCTTTGTTATTTTTGCCCGATCAAGTGACCCATGTAACGAGCTTTCAATCAATGACTCCCGCCCTTCCGGACAAGGCATTAGGCATTCTCCCAATCCCATTAGGACTAGGTTCCCCTCGGATTTACTAACTCGAGTCACAAGAACGACTCACTCACTCTCGAGGTGTCTAATCTTCCTTAGCCCTAATTAGGAGTCACCTAGGAAATCAAATTAATTTAACAAGACCGGCTTACTTTTCGTACCTCTAGAGTCAATAAAAAAATAGTAAAGGTAGTACAAATAAGTGATATTCTTTATAATTCACTTATAACTCAAATTTAAAAGAAACTTAAAATATCATCTACTATTAAATTAATTAATCCAAGTTCGATCGAGAGGAAAAATAACTGCATATATAACTTCAAAACATTTTTTTTTATAATATTATTAATAGAATTTATAAAAGTTAGTAATTTTTGAAAAAAATGTTAGATTAGAGCTTGTCGTCGACTCTCTTATTTTAGTTAGCCTAAAAACGCATAGGTTGTAACCTTAAAGCACAATAATTGAAAATTTTAAAAATAGACTCATTTTATTAAGATTTTAATTAACTCCCCCCCGCACTTAAGATCGCCATTGTCCTCAATGTAAAATAAATGGACTCAAAAAATAAAGGAAAGAGATAAGAGCACTTAGCGGATTTAATATGTGAGTAGGCATGGTGCCTCGAAGTAAACCCATTCGATTCATGTGGTAGTCCCTCTTTATATGCGTAAGCTAATTGTGCAGCACCGACCCGGTTGTATGTCCATTGTATTAGCTTCAGTCCCATAACAACCTCTACAGCCTCCAAAAGTGCACAATAACAGTATTCCTGCAAAATAGAAGCACTAGACCCAAACACGTGTAACACGAAATACCCAAAAAATTCTCAGCAATGACACGTTTTATGAAGTTTATTTTATCTAATACTAATATTTTTGTGCAACCGACACTATTAACATCCCCTTACAAAGGTTGTGAAACTCAGGGAGGCACTTAAGCCGACTCAACTAAATAAATACATAAAAATAATGAAATACAATTAAGCTTGGGTTGCCTCCCAAGAAGCGCCTAATTTAACGTCTTTGGCTCGACCGAGTTAAGATAATCTTAATAGTCTGACAATTCTGCAACCGCCATCTTAAACATACCTTCTAATCCAACCCTCCGCGTTGTTTCATCCAATAATATTTCAATTACATCTAATCCCAATATTTCTATGCAATACTCCTCCAAATTATAAAAATTATAATCCAAAATGTAAGGGTACCGAATAATTTCATAAAGATTAATTTTTAATTCCTTTCCGGCACATCTCAATACTACTTCTCCCCTAACAACATCAATAAGTGCTCTAGACTTTCTCAAGAATGACTTTCCTAAAAGAATAGGAAAAGAAGAATTAGACTTAGTTACATAAAAGTCGCTCACGAACTCAAAATTGCCAACTCTTACTATAATATTTTCCAAAACTCCAACCGGATGCATTATACTACCATCTCCTAACTCAAGAGTGGATGTGGTGCTTGTTAACGGACCAAATTCATAAGATTCATAAACATGCAGTGGCATTGTATTCACATCGGCACCCAAATCCAATAAGCAATAATCATAATGGAATGCTCCTATACCGCAAGGAATACTAAAAGAGCACAAGGGGATATCACCAAATTCCCCCACACTTACTTTGTTGGCACTCACAAAGCCCTCAAAAAGCTCAGCATATCTCGGAACTAATTTAATTCCTCTGATCAAGGGAATCCTATTCTCGTTAGCTACGCTATTAGTTAGGTGGTCATTATCCTTCTCAAGTGGATTAAACTTCATATCATCTCCCTCTCTTATTCTAATAGCTAAACATCTATCCTTCGGATTGGGGATTATTTGTGCCGGAAGCTTACCTGAGAGAGTGGTTTCAATATTACTTAAGGTCGTACATATTTGCCCCAATTGTAAATCTAATTGTTGAAGATGAGCATCTGTTTTCTGTTGGTACGACGCACCTTGGTTTTGAACTTGACCCACCGTATTAGCTAGTTGCTTTACTATGTCTTCTAGTGATACAGAATAGGGTTGAGGTGCATGAGGTCTAAAATTATTTTGATTAGAGGGTCTAGGTCCTGAACCGTATCTAAGATTATGGTGATCTTTCCATCCCTCATTATAAGTGTCCGAATACGGGTCATATTTCCTATTTTGGTTACCATTAAAACCACCCATAGCATTCACATTTTCAGACATACTAAGATGACCAGCGTCATTAACTCGCAAATTATCAGAACTTACAGCAAAAACAGTCTTTTTTTAGTGATCAGTAACAAGTTTCGAGACAAGAGTAGTCAAAGTCGCAATTTGTTGGCCATTTTCTTGAATTTGATCCTTTAAATCAGTCATATCAGCACTACTAATCCCATTTATTACCCCTACATCCTTCCGAGAACTAAATTGTTGAGTATTTAAGGCCATGTTATTTAGTAGTTTCCTAGCCTCGGTCGGTGTTTTATCTGCCAACATTCCCCCACTCGCGGCATCAATATACTGTCTATCCTTACTTAAAAGACCCTCATAAAAATAAAACAATAATAGTTGCTCAGTTATTTGATGTTGAGGACACGATGCACAAAGCCTATTAAATCTTTCCCAATATTCACATAAAGACTCATCATAACCTTGTTTAATACCACTTATTTCCTTTCTAATAGAAGCGACTCTACTAGCGGGTTGAAATTTTTCTAGAAAAGCAATTTTTAAGGTATCCCAACTAGTAATAGAACTTGGTGGTAAGTAAAATAACCATTGTTTAGCAGCCCCCTCTAACGAAAATGGAAAAGCCCGCAATTTAATATCCTCTGGTTTAACCCCCTCACATTCCATAGAAGAGCATGTTAAATCAAAAGCAACTAGATGCATATTAGGCAATTCATCTGATTTACCGTAAAACTTAGGAAGTAAACTAAGAAAACCAGAATTTAACTTTAAAGGTTTTTTAAGAGTAGGAAATACGATACTCAATGGGGTGGCCGTCACATCCGGTGTAGCCAATTGCTTTAGCGTCTTCTCAGCCATCTTTACTTCTTCCTCTTCTATAAAAAACTTGTCGAGCTCTAATGGTTCCTCGGCCTTTCTTCTAAGAAATTCTCTCCTTAGCCTCCTTGCGGTTTTCTCGATTTCGGGATTGAAATTTACGGCTCCTCTGGATCGACGAGTGTTATATGATGCATACACCTATCAGGAGCGGAAGAGAATGGATAATTAGTATGTAATAAGGCAAACAAATATGTGGTGAAAATTAGTATTGAAAATTGATACGTGCCAAAATTAGTGAGAAAGAATTATTATAATAACATGATTAGTATCTCATGATTAAAAATACAATTATGCTGACAAAATACAATGATACTTACACCAAAATTAAACACAAATACAATGGCACGTATCTCATGATTAAAACATAATAAGTACACCAAAATACAATAATACAATGCAAACTTACGTGCAAATTATACCATCCGTGAAGATTTAACACAAATACAAAATTAGACATACTAACGAAATTAATTAATTTATTAGACAAACACAAATAACGAAGATTTACTAATTTATAAATACAAAATATATGTTAAATATACTACCGCGGATACAATACTATAGTGGATGGAATGAATTATAACTGTAGTATCTTGTATGGATGAATTAAAACATAATATTATATACAATATAATTAGGACCGAAAATACAATACACACATGTACAAGCTAGAATGAATAATCATACATCTCCCCGGCAACGGCGCCAAAATTTGGTACGTGTCGTTACCGCACTCAAATTAATAATTTATAACCTTACTCTTATCACACTAACGATCTTAAAAATTACGTAGTATAGTACAAGTAAGGGTCGATCCCACGGAGAGACGATTTGTTCATTAACTAGTCCACTACATATTTACGTGATTATGACTAACATATTAACAATATTAACAAGAATATATACGGAATGGGGGGTTCAATTAATTGTCTCGAATAATCTAAACTAATGAACTACTCCATAATAAACTATAATTAATATCTTAATATATACAAGTGAAACAAGCATAATAATTCGGCTTATATATTTCTTATACTTGGTTACCCATTCAGTTACTAAATCGACTCGTCGTACCTACATTATTTTATTACTAGATTAATTGTAGAGAATTTAGCCGCTAAATCTCCCTATCTTTCCTTACTTATAATCGATGTCGAGCCGCTCGATCACCAATTCTAACTAATTAATTATTACGTAAGTTTTGACGCTCCGTAAGTTAACTAGTCGCATTAAGGACGAGAAAGACATCACTAATCCTAGCCAATTAAAAATTAACTAGATCAAATTATACTCCTAGATTAACCTAGTGACAATTCGCAGTCCTAAATTAATATAGTTGCTACTCGGTTGTATAATTTAACGTCGCGCCAAATAATACAACTAGGCAACTAGCTATTGAACAATAAGAACGAGTATAAAATTGAATACTAACAAAATAATATTGGTACAACTAATTGATTTCATAACTGAACGATTAACGTCATATAAGATCCAAGACAAAATTAATAACTGAAATTAACAAGTATTAAGGAGTAGAGAACTTAATATCTAGGCCCAAAAAGACTCCTCCTTGATTTGGTTTCGACACCTCCACAAGTAGTGCTTCCGTCTTCCCTCGAGTTGAAGCCGCTTCACCCGACGGACTGCTCCGAGCTCCAAAAAAACCGTTAACTTCAATTACTAAAAGGGTTTGGTATTTTTGTGTTTGCTTGCTTGCTTGATTCATGATGGGAGATCGGGTATTTATAGTTGCCTTGGGTCAAAATTAGGAAAGATTTAAGATATAATTTATTGGTAAAAAGATGGAAAACTGACGGGATTTGAAGACAAGGAAAATATTGTCTTTCCATCGCTGATGCCCGTATCTTCGTCAGGTTGGACTTCGTAGTTGTGTCTGTATCTTTTTTTATTCCTTTCCCCTTCTTTCCTTATTCTTCCCGTATTTTCCTTGCTTGCCCAATATTTTTATATTTTTTTCTTTGTCTTTTGATGTTGTGTTGGCTTGTCAATTTGGCAAGTCTGCTCCTCAAATAACGGCAACCTTTCTTTATATGGATTTGTTCCGCTTCTTATTCATCCGCTCAACTCGTATCTATATCATAATTAGTACAATTTAGCCAATAGTATACTAAAATAATATTTACTTGAGTGAATATCTGAATTAATAAAAAGTATACTATATAGCTCAAAGAATATTCATAAATTATATTAATGACACATAAAAACGGGGTGAAAATATAAGTAAATAGCGAGTTATCAGATTTTGGAAAGAGTGGAAAGATAAGATGTATGGTTGGTGGTGTGAGGTATGGATGTGGAATCACCCATGTTGAGTTATTTCCCAGGAATCTCATAGCTTTAAGCGTTATATCTAGTTCGGGATCAAACCAAAAGTGATAACCTGTTCCTGGGCAAAAACTCAAGTAGAAGGTGAGTCTCCTAGCACCAAGTGGTACTAGGGTAGAGAGAAATGAAAATGAAAATGAAAGTAAAAACCAAACACAAAAACACAAATACTCAATCAACTAATTGTCGTCCCCGGCAACGACGCCATTTTGATGCGCGAGTGTCGCAACACATAAAGTCAAACAATATTTGTAACACCGACTAACCTAACTTATGTAGTAGCGGTAGGTCGGGATCGATCCAAGGGAGGGTTTTCGTGAAGTCGGTCACGTCTAAGTCTAAGTATGTTTAGGATCTAATAAGAGGAGTTTGAGTGGAATTAGAACTAAACTAAGATAGTCAATAACTAAACAGAATTCAATAAGAGGAAAGGCTTTAGGGAGAGTCCGAGAATTGGGCCTAGGTAAGGTCGTCTAGGGTAGTCGACTAAATGTAGGGTTACAACCCTTAAATTCAAGGACCTGTTACAAGTATTAACCGAAAAGACAAAAGTAGAGGGATAACAATTATACATTATTTGCAGCGGAACAACATATTAATAAGAAGTATAATAAACCCAGAAATATATATAATCTTCACGGACAGAATAAATAATCTCCACGGAAAGAATAAACAATTCTCACGGACAAAATAAAGCACCCCAAACGTGATGCCTCCTTTGGTATCCACACGGGTACAGAACTGCGACGTATATGCTAGTATAAAGGTATGTGAGTCTCAATATCTCTCTATAAGTCTTATAAGAAGAATATATATTATGAGTCAATACTCTTAATTCCATATCTTGGTTCATCATATGAACCTCCTTATATAGGAGATGAGAAGGTAGAATTAGGTTATTTCCATAACTCTAATTACCATAATTAGATTATTAGTATAACTCTAATTACCATAACCCGACAACGCAGCTGAGTCCGTTTACTACTGACCCGATATAATTAGTATCATTATATTAATAATATCTCGTACACATTGTGTGTGACCCAATGGGCCCACTTAAGACTATCAGATACGTAACTCATTTATATGTCAACCCGACATCGACCTCTAGCAAGGATTATCGGATACATAGAATTAAGCGGGTTAATCCGTAGGACAGTGAACATAACTCCTTCAGTCTCCCACTTGTACATGTCCTCTCACGAACAGCGTTAAGTCTCTTTGTTACTATTGTCTCCAATTGAGAATGAGGTAAGAAGAAGTGTCATCCTCGCATGTCTTAATCTTTTACTCGAATCTTTGAGTTGACTTGTTAAAAGAGCAGATAGATGACAATCATCCTATCTGAGCGCGGCCATGCATTTGCACAAGTCACACTCTTCGAGTGGCCAAGAAACAATAAATTCCCTTCAATAAAGGAAGAGCAAATCCCCTCTTGTCTAACAACATCCTATCACATGATCCATGCATGCCCAATAACCATCCATAGCCCCCTTTCACAGCTGACGAGGAATAGTATCAAAGCATACACATCACATGTACAGAATAGTCAAAGACTCAGGTCTAAAGACCATACATGTTCATAACTTGCAAAGAACTTTACTGACACTAAGCGAAATCTTAGTAAAATTCTTTTTGGCGGGTCTGTCTAATGCATGTTCTTAACACACACTCGTGTGCCTGGTTTAGTATCTCAGTATCTATGACTCAAGGAACTTAGTCATCAACCAACTCACACACCCGTCATTTAAGGGTATTCAAATGTCCCAACACAATACCCTGACTAGAGACAAAATAATTACATCATCCAAATAGAGTTCCAAGACTAAGTCACGTACTTAGTGATCTATTTCATCAATGTAAATTATTTAGGGACAAAACTCGGTTACATTAACCAAATGACAATATGTCATACATATATCAATTATCGAAATAACTCCCACTAAACCAAACACCTCTAAAAGTACCAAGACCACTCGCCCATGCGTCTTATACCAATCATAACAATATGATCTTTATGTAGAGGAGGTTTCGGGACATACAACATTTGTATCAGTTATTTACAAGCATATGATCAATCTACCTTATCTCAAGTAAGGCAAACTGTTAGTTTCATAAGCAACAAATTGCTTCATAAACTTTAAAGTTGAGTGTGTGCTTGATTCGTAATCAGACGTTTATTTGCTTCAAAAGCAATAGAACACTAACTTTAGTTATAATAATACTAGTCACAAAGTTGTCCTTTGGAACCGTTCCAACACACAACTTCTCATCCAAAACAAAATATACTGAGATTACAATCTCACGTCATCTTTGTCTATTTGGAAATATGCATCATTGTAACTTGTTTACAACAATTTCCTTATCACATCACGCATCTGTTGAATAATTCTTCTTTTACTTCTTAAGCACATAAGAATAATCCTTAGATTGCAGTCTGGTGACACTCACCAAATTAGTATCAACTCGTCACACGAGCACATAATAAACAATTTTCTTGCCAAGTCCATGGACTAACGCAACCAAATATTGTTTAGTTAGAGAAGTATGTCACTTACATACCAAATCATAAAGATAAATGCACTCCCACTAGCCTCTTGTATACATTTTGTCTCTCTTCGTCTCAATAGAAAACAAACAAATTTGAATTACCACATTGAGAACAAAGATATTTGCTCCATGCTGCAATCAAATTGGAATACTCACATTTGCCTAGCAATTTTAATAATATGAAATTCATACGATGTGTCGCACACACATCATATTGCATCCCTTTCAAGAAATGTATTTCACATATATATATGTCCAAAACTCATCATAATGAGTGATGACATTCAAAATGCTAAATCAATCCTAATAGACTTAAGCATAATGTTGTAAAAATAATTTTTCCATATTCATTACTATGAGATCAATCCTTAACTACCAACTATGCTTCATATATACTCTTATATCAATCTACATCGTCTTTATATTGAAGACTGTTCTTCACTATAAGACCCATTTAACCAAAGTCTATACATGGTAGTTATGGTATATAGAATCTATTACATTTTATGTGACTTTTGGAGTCTTTGCCCATTATTGTTTCATCATAGATCAAACCTATGTAGGGTAATATTTTACAGCTAAGATTATCATGACTTTTCATGGATGCATCAATATCCTCTTCAACCATTGCTGAGAATTCCTGTTAATCTTGAACAATTCAAGGTCGATTCGTCGATTCTACTCTCACTGTTTCTATTAGAAATCACATTTCTTTAAAAGAAACATGTCACTCCATGCAACAAAATAATTTTGTTCTTTGGATGATTTGTAGAATTAACATAATACCCATAATGAAACACATGTCATAATTGAGTCTAAGTTCTAGAAAACAATTTTCTTTAAACTTTGAGACTTGATAATTAAGAAAAGACTATTTTAGAACATTTCACTCCATATCTCATATGGTGTCTATTCTTCGACTTACATGGACAATCTCATCAACATTTGTACAAAGAGTTTTATAGTGCATAACTTTCTAAAACGTCAATAAAATCTGCATATGCCTCATCGTAGACTAAATCATATCAAATATGGTTCGATGTAGTTTGAAACACTTTTCACTACTTCTAAGATGATCACAATCTTTTAGTTCAATTCCTCCCTGTTTCAATCATATTGAACGACTCGTACCAACTTATCAAGTTGATCTTGTACTTTTATCTGAATTTCCTTGAACAATTCAAAGATTCAGTTTCAAAATTCATCAATGAACAAAATCATACATGTTACCCATTTTTGCAACACCACTAGTTAAACTCACACGTATCTGTATATGTGTGATCCAACAAGTCTAAGTACCCTCCCATTACAAATAATAGGAGTCACTTAGCTTCTAATGTCATTTATCCATCTAAACAAAATCCATCTACCTCAGTTGATCCTTATCAATAAGGTTTATAATTTCATCATTATGAAACTTATTCTTATATTTCTTGTCTCATGGATTAAGGACTATGTCTTAATAGGTAAAACTCGTGTCAAGGGACGGAATCTTTTGATTGTTATATTACAAATAAAAGCATTCAATACTAGGAATGTAGAGCCCAACAATCATGTTGGCCTTATTGTACCTCGTATTCTTGCAAGGTATAGAGCAACAACTATTCTACTTTTATTAAAACTTTTCATGCCCATACATGAAACATAATCAATATTTTTGCTTATGACTAGTACAAGAATAACAATTATTCAATTCCAGTATTCAGCTTTATGGTAAAATTAAGTGATTTTTCTTTTATATATGAAGCAACAACGTTTGTCTATTTCGTCATAAAACACTTCACTTATATACCATTATTCCACCCTCTTTGAGCCATCACATCCACAATGTAATACTTGCATTTGGTATCTTATACCAAAACAGTAGAATAAAAGTAACAATTACTCTAGTAACATACACACCAGAAGTCATACTTCAATAATTGATTTGCAGATTTTCTAGACACTTTTAGAAAGTTATCTACCAATGCCATATATTTGTCATTACATTAATGATAAATAATTTCGTACTTAATCTAAACTTGGGAACAAGTTTGGGTATGACAACAATTATTCTTCCCTTACTTTAACCAATGTCTTAGATTCATTAATCATTATCTCAAACAATTTTCTTAATGAACTCATAGAACATTAGTATTATTTGCCTTCTTGATACAATGTTCAATCGTCTTCTAACTTCTCATTCTAAAAGGTAAGAAACCTTATTAAGTCACCTGTTTATTCATAATAAAGTGACCTAAACTTAGGACTAATTGAAACGATTTCAATTCCTAATTCTTTAGAAAGAAGCATCCAAAATTTCCTGATTATCAATATAATCAGTCATCATATGACATATGGATTAATCGGATCATCTTTAACATTTTTCTCAATTAATGGGAACGATTCCCTTTATTGAAAAAATTGATTTTGGTACTTATAGTAGTCATCTTCATGACTCTAATTATACAATCCATACTGTACATTAGCACTGGTTATAATTTGTCGAAATTATCCTTAACAAGGACAAAATCCATATCTCTAATTTTGAAAACAATTCTCAAAATACCAATCGACAAGGTTGAACAATTCAAACTCATCTTTAATAAATGTGATAAAGGGACTAAATTACAACTACAATTATATGCAAGGTAAAACGATAATTAATATTAATAATCTTAAACAATTTTAAGATAAAATCATGAAAACTACCCTCAAATTCGCATAATATTCCAAGATCCTAAACCTTTTGTCGCTCAAGTGAACTTGGGCTCACTGCTCAAGCTACAAAAGTAAAGGTAGACAACAACATTGTCAATTACATCAATATGTAATTCTTGGTTCGTCGGAATTAGTCATCATATGACACCAACTATTTGCCTCAAAGCCCAAGTCCGACTTGTTAGCAATGTTAAGTAAACCAGACTGAACCTGTAGATAATCGTTACCCACCTACTCAGTCCACACACATCGGCAAAGCACTGCTTAGGCAGTCACTTCAACCAATGGTATGAAATTGTTGTAGTGGTCAATTATGGAAAGACAGTACTTAATATTTGTGCGAGGGATTAAATGTAATATGGGTCCTAACCATGTTGCTAGGTCAACTTACAAGGCGACCTATTAGTTCTAAGCACACAAGCCACAAGTCTCAAACAATAAAATTCATGCATCATATGACATAATAATTCAATTGTTACTAGTGATTTGTGCATAAAACAAGTTAAAGGATCCCATATTTTGATTCATAATCATATTACAATTCATAATTGCTATTTGATTTAAACAATTTCACCAATATCTTTCATTTTACCAACTACGAGAAACAATTTCCCACTCGGAAAAATTGAACGGATATACAAAACTCGATTCACAATCGATTTGCAACTTATAATTGTCATATAGATGAATAATTCATCAAAATAAAATAAGACTCGAGAAACTCTTTTTCCGATCTATTTATGATAATATGATAATTACAATGAATAACATTATTTACCGATTTAGAAAACTAATTTTCATTAATTCGGAAAAATGAAATATAATCCATGTTTGATTCAGAATCAACAAACTAACGCATGAAAATGACTTTTCTTAAAAGCGTCACCTGATCCGACACCATGTCGTCCGAGTAAATATTGTGTCGTCTTGATCAAACTTGTGCATCCGGGTCATCCCGTCCCAACCGGGACACACCCGTACCCACCGAGTCACACTCGTTCCCACCGAGTCATACTCGTGTCGTCCTCGTTTCGTTCCGTCTCCACCAAAATTAAAACGAGTATTGTCCTAATCTTATTAGGTCTCATCGTCAATGATAAATTCTTGTAATTTTACGTTCCCAATTTCAATCGAATCTTGACTAATATAATTAGTCTCATCGTCAATAAGGAAATTGAAAATAATAATGGGTCAATTTAGGGCAAAATTAAATTAAAAATAATCAATATTAGATCTTAAATTAATTTTACGAGTCAATTTTAGAATTTAACAAATTAAATTCGTAAATTAAAACAAACCCTAAACGTGAACGAAAATTTCATGGACTAGCCTCAAAGCATATGAAGACATGAAACGAATACAATACAGAAGTATGCGTGACAATAAGCTCAAGACCACGTATTACAATAATTACAATTGAATGGCACGGTTCATTGTTATCTTTGTCAGGAACAAGTGGAAATCAATATAACCTTTTTTATAATGCATATACCAAAAATCATATAATCATATTCTAACAAAGATAAGACCCTGTTCGTATAAGGTAACAATCACAAACGAGAACTATTCTCACGATGGAAGTTATAATCAAATTAATACGCGGGTGAATCCTTCATAACCAATTATGAGACATAGATTCACATCTATTAGATTAATACTACACAACAGAGGCTCTGATACCACTGTAGGGTTACAACCCTTAAATCCAAGAACCTGTTATGAGCATTAACCGAAAAGACAAAAGTAGAGGGATAACAATTATACCTTATTTGCAACTGAACGTGTTAATAAGAAGTATAATAAACCAATAAATATATATAATCTCCACGGACAGAATAAATAATCTCCACGGACAGAATAAATAATTCCCAAGGACAGAATAAAGCACCCCAAACGTGATGCCTCCTTTGGTATCCACACGGGTACAGAACTGCGACGTATATGCTAGTATAAAGGTATGTGAGTCTCTATATCTCTCTATAACTCTTATAAGAAGAATATATATTATGAGTCAATACTCTTAATTCCATATCTTGGTTTTATCATATGAACATCCTTATATAGGAGATAAGAAGGTAGAATTAGGTTATTTCCATAACTCTAATTACCATAATTAGATTATTAGTATAACTCTAATTACCATAACCCGACAATGCAGTTGAGTCCGTATTACTACTGACCCGATATAATTAATATCATTATATTAATAATATCTCGTACACATTGTCTGTGACCCAATGGGCCCACTTAAGACTATCAGACATTTATATGTCAACCCGACATCGACCTCTAACAAGGCTTATCGGATACATAGACTTAAGCGGGTTAATCCGTAGGACAGTGGACATAACTCGTTCACTAAAGTCAGTAAGGTAGTCAAATCGGGTAGTGAACGATCTTTCGACCCTATTCATCAACAACCACCGCTCAACCCGCTTTCGCGGCGAAAAGAGGATAAGGTCTATAATTGGGGTGGCTATGTACCCCGGATTTCTCGGGTCGATACAAGCGATTACAATTCAAACTTAATCATCACCAAGATCGACAAATAAACAAAACCCCAAATTAGACTAAGAAAACAACCCCTAAACCAATTCTAATAAATTACCCAAAAACAATTAATACCCAAACATTCATCCCCTTCACCCCCTACCTAAAAATTTACTCACTATTCATGAGGATTTTAACAAAAACAATAAACCAGGAAAACAAGCTACAAGGATCCATATACTAGAAATGAGAAGGAAATCGAATCTATCACAATAATGGAGAAAGCAAAACCAAGAACAAAATCTACCAAGAAAAACAATAGCAAGGCAAGAAAAAACTATGAAAAACAATAGAGTAGAGAAGAAAATAGAGGAGAAACTAATTAGAGAGGAGAGATAAGAAGAGAAAGGTACCAACAATGGAGAAATTCAACATGAAGAAGATGAAGATTGCAAAAAAGAAATAATCTTTGAAGAAGAAACCCAAATATTTTGTCCTCTTCAAATCTCTAATTAGATTTAGAATTTCTTAATGTATCATTAATTTCTAGAGAATAGAGTAGAATAAGCTTACAAAATCAGATCTACAATAATGATGCATAATAGTGGTAAATTAGGTTATATATATATATATATATATATATATATATATATATATATATATATATATATATATATATACACACACACACTAAGTTGCTTAATCGATCACTAAAAACAAAGCTCAATTCTAATCTTTACCTTTGAAATGAAACTTTGCCCTTTGGATCTTCATAGGGTGAAGTTTTGCCCTGCGTATTCTCTCCAATATAGCCGAAATACCGTCGGGCGAAGGAAAAGTTTCGCCCTGTGGGGCCAAGTTTCGTCCGGTCACTTTTTTTGTCCGAAATGGGGAACTAAGGAGGAAAAAAATCGTCGGCCGAACTTTCTCTCGGTCAGAATCTCATCGGGCAAAGTTTCGCCCGATGAAAAAACTGGCCAAAAACTCAAAAGTCTCACAGGGTGAAATTTTGTCCAGTCAAATCTCATTCGGTGAAATTTCGCCCTGCATGTGACTTTAGAGGGCCATAATTATTTTGTTTGATCTTCGATTGGGGCGTGTGATATGTTGGAAAGCTAAGAACATAAGCTTTCACCTCCAACTGAAATCTCTTCGAATCGAGGTCTAGAGCTATAGATATATGCATTTGAAGTTTGACCTTGCGATGTGAAGTTGCATGCCCAATGGATTTGAGTTTTACCCTGTCATTGACTTTTACCCTTTTGCTCAAGGTTTCACCTCTTGGGTTTGGACTTTAGACTTTGTGGCATGCTTTGTACGATATTCCGCTTCCTTGTGCCCATGTAATCTCGAACATGCTCTCGGACAATGGATTCCTATCAAAATAATAGGAAAAGTACCCAAAAACACGTAAAATGCACGAGAGACCGCTAGAGTGAGAAAGACTCGAATAAGATGATAATCGCACACAAATCTCACAAAAGCAATAGGAAAACGGGTCTAATTGAGTAGAAAATTAGGCCAATCTTGTCGTACACCAATCTAGGGCAGACATTTGTTTGAACAACAGCTAACAAAGAATCTTTGTATGATTTGAGTCTATTGTCTTTTAAAGCTATGAATATAGGACAATCAATTCCTTTATGAACTAATGGTTTAATAGTTATTTGAACTATACAAAAATGCATGAATCTATATTTATTTTGAATGTATTTATCAATGTCAGTATGAGATAATAGGGATATGGTTTCGGTTTAGTTTTAGTTTTGAATACTTCTTATTTCTTCATGCGTCCGAATTGAGAATGCAGTTTTGAACTGGTCCAATACGATGTACTATCTCCATCTCACTAAGATTGTCCTGTTTCATTAAAATTCCTCTCGCATATAATAAGGAAATGAAATAATCTTTTAAGGACGGAGGGAGTACGAGATTCAGATTTTCTTTTAGGATATCTATAAATAAAGTTAAAAGGGTTGTTTATGCATTTAATTTTTTGCCACGTGGCGGGCATTAAATGCTTGAGCAACCTTTCGTTATTATTATTATTATTATTATTATTATTATTATTATTATTATTACTATTATTATTTATAATTTCATTCCTTTTGTCAATTTAGTCTTACTGAATTTTTCCCTCATATACGTATGTGTCACCAAGTTTTGCCTTTACACAGTTGCAAATTTTGTCTTCTTAAAAGATTTTCCGTTCTATTTTCAAAATATTCTCCTCAGTTGTATACTCACTCTTTGTTCGTTCTAATTTTAGTGCTAATTTTTTTTCGTGCATTTGTTGTTGTTTAGTGAACTTATGTGAATCCACTAATCAAGTCTGGAATTCCTCGCTTTTCAGGTATAATAGTTTTATTTTAGTTGATTATTTATATAGATATATTTGAAGTTAACTTTAAATATAATGGATTTGGTGTTCATAAGAGTGTACTTTTATTTATATTCAAACTTGAAGAAATTTACACAATATGATTAAAAAGAGGTTACAACTGTTTTTGGTTTTCAGTTTCTTGCATTCGGCTCTGATTTTTCAATTTAGTATTACTGATTTTTCCCCTCATATATACGTGTCACCAAGTTTCGCCTTTACACAATGGCAAATTTTGTCTTATTAAAAAAGTTCCCGTTCTATTTTAAAAATATTCTCCTCAGTTGTATACTTGCTCTTTGTTGATTCTAATTTTAGTCCTAATTTTTTTTCGTGCATTTGTTGTTGTTTACTGAACTTATGTGAAGCCACTAATCAAGTCTGGAATTCCTCGCTTTTCAGGTATAATAATTTTATTTTAATTGATTATTTATATAGATATATTTTAAGTTAACTTTAAATATAATGGATTTTGTGTTCATGAGAGTGTACTTTTATATATATTCAAACTTGAATAAATTTACAAAATATAATTAAGAAGAAGTTACAACTGTTTTTGTTTTTCAGTTTCTTGCATTCGGCTCTGATTTATTCTTATTGCATTTTGTTTTGTTGCTTATATATGTATTGTTTTTTCATGATTATAGATAGATGCATTTCCGTTCTGTTTTTAAAATATTCTCTTCAGTTGTACAATTGTTCTTCCTTGATTCTAATTTTAGTGTTGATTTAATCTTTTTGCATTTGTTTTTGTTTAGTAAAATCATGCGAAGCCAATAATCAAGTCTGCAATTTTTCATTTCTCAGGTATAATAATTTTATTCTAATTGATTATTTATATAAATATATTTCAAGTTCACTTTAAATATCACGGATATTGGGTTCATAAGAGTGTGCTTTTATTTATATTCAAGCTTAAGAAATTTACAAAATATGATTAAGAAGTTGTTTGTCCTTTTACAATTTCTTGCATTCGGCTCTAATTTACTCTTATTGCATTTTGTTTGTTGCTTACATATATGTATTCTTTTTTCATAATTTTAGAGTTGTTATAAAGTTTTCGCTTTATTATTAAACTTATATATACATAGACAAAATATTAGATAAAATTTTTAGAAAGATTGTGATTAAAATAATGTACGTGATAATAAATGTACTAACAAAATGAATCATCTTTGTTGGAAAGTATAAAAATAAAATAAAATAATGGAGTAAGTTAAATCAAATGAAATTTTCATTCTTTATCAATGAATATTGATTTTCTACTCATTATTATAACAGATAATAATTAAATAAGGGTAAATGGAAAGATTTTGGTCAATTACTAATGTAATTAATTACATCTAATAAAAAAAAACTTAATATCACATATAATAATACAACAGCTTATTAAAAAAAGTTTTAGAAAAGATTGTGATTTTCGAAAATGTAGTTCGTAATAAATTTATTAATGAAAACAATTTGCAGTGATTTTTACATCCACAAATAAAAATTCTTATTGCTATAAAAGATAGTATTAGATTGTGATTAAAATTATGTACGTGATAACAAATGCACTAAGAAAATGACTCATCTTTGTTGAAAAGCATAAAAATAAAATAAAATAATGGAGTAAGTTAGGTCAAATGAAATTTACATTCCTTATCAATGAATATTAATTTTCTACTCATTATTATAACAAATAATAATTAAATAAGGGTAAATGAAAAGGTTTTGGTCAATTACTAATGTAATTAATTACATTTAATGGAAAAAAACTTAATATCACATATAATAATACAGCAAATTATTAAATAAAAGTTTTAGAAAAGAGTGTGATTTCTGAAAATGCAGGTCATAATAAATTTGATAATGAAAACAAATAAATTTATTAATGAAAACAATTTGCATTGATTTTTACATTCACAAATGAAAATTCTTATTGCTATAAAAGGTAGTATTACACAATTTACTATTTTCGATTAAAAAAAATGGTACACTCTTATGAACACAAAACTCATGATAGATAAATTTAACTTGAAATATATTTATATAAATAATCAATGAATTATAACAAATAATAATTAAATAAGGGTAAATGAAAAGGTTTTGGTCAATTACTAATGTAATTAATTACATTTAATATAATAAAAAAAACTTAATATCACATATAATAATACAACAAGTTATTAAATAAAAGTTTTAGAAAAGATTGTGATTTCTGAAAATGTAGGTCATAGTAAATTTATTAATGAAAATAATTTGCATTGATTTTTACATTCACAAATGAAAATTCTTATTGCTATAAAAGGTAGTATTACACAATTTACTATTTTCGATTAATAAAAAAAAAGTACACTCTTATGAACAGAAAACCCATGATATTTAAATATATTATACCTGAAAAATGAGAACTTTCAGACATGATTATTGGCTTTACATAAGTTCACTAAACAAAAACAAAATCCGAAAAGTAATATTCGTAATACATTTATTATCGCTTAAATTTTTAAATCACATATTTTTCTCCACCTTTTTTATATCTAATTCTCCGTCCGGACTAATTTGTTATGTTATTAGTATGTTGTATTAATTTATGCTTTTATTAGATTCCTTATTAATTTTATTATTATCTATCTATCTATCTACATATAAAGTTAAAAAGGTTATTTGAGTATTTATTTTTTTGCCGCGTGGCAGATATTAAATGCTCAAACAATCCTTTATTATTATTGTTGTTGTTGTTGTTGTTGTTGTTGTTGTTGTTGTTGTTATTAATTTCTTCCCTTTGTCAATTTAGTCTTATTAAATTTTCCCCCCATATATATATGTGTCATCAAGTTTTGGCTTTATACAATGGCAAATTTTTTCTTATTAAATTTTTTTTTCGTTCTATTTATAAAATACTCTCTTCAGTTGTATAATTGTTCTCCGTTGATTCTAATTTTAGTGCTAATTTTATCTTTTTGTATCTAATTTTAGTTAACTTATGCGAAGCCAATAATCAAGTCTGGAATTTCTCACTTTTCAGGTATAATAATTTTATTTAAATTGATTATTTATATAGATATATTTCAAGTTATCTTTAAATATTACTCCCTCCATCCAAATTTAAACTTCATGGGGGAGTAGACACAAAAATTAAGGGTGGAGTGTAGTGTGTGGTGGAAAATGAAAGTTGAGAGAAAATGTGGGGTCAGAAATGATATGAACCACAAAAATTAACCAAAAGAAGAAATATTGTGAGTAGGAAGTTTAAAGATGGACAATCCAAAAAGGAAAGTAGGAAGATTAAAAATGGATAAAGGTAGTATGAATTTTGTGTTTATAAGAGTGTGCTTTTATTTATATTCAAACTTGAAGAAATTTACAAAATATGATTAAGAAGAAGTTACAACTGTTTTTGTTTTTTCAATTTCTTGCATTCGGCTCTAATTTATTCTTATTGCATTTTGTTTTGTTGCTTATATATGTATTGTTACTTCATAATTATAGATATGTTTCCGTTCTATTTTTAAAATACTCTCTTCAGTTGTATAATTGTTCTTCGTTGATTCTAATTTTAGTGCTAATTTAATATTTTTGCATTTGTTTTTGTTTAGTGAACTTATGCGAAGCCAATAATCAAGTCTGAAATTTCTTATTTTTCAGGTATAATAATTTTATTTTAATTGATTATTTATATAAATATATTTCAAGTTAACTTTAAATATCATTGATTTTGTGTTCATAAGAGTGTACTTTTATTTATATTCAAACTTGAAGAAATTTACAAAATATGATTAAGAAGAAGCTACAACTGTTTGTGTTTTTAAAATTTCTTGCATTCGACTCTAATTTATTCTTATTGCATTTTGTTTTGTTGCTTATATATATGTATTGTTTTTTCATAATTATAGATATGTTATAAAGTTTTCACTTTATTATTAAACTTCTCGGTTGGCCTTGGTAATTGGTTATATATAGTACTGAATTTTTAATAATTTGCAATAATATAGTACTGAATAATTTGCAATAATATAGTACTAAATATTTTTAATAATATAGTACCGAATTTTTAATTATTATATGTGATGTTAAGTATTCTATTTATTAAATTTGGAAAACCTTTTCGGTTACCCTTATTTAATTAATTAATTAATTATTATTATTATTATAATCAAATAGAAAATTAATATTCATCCGTAAATAATAAAAGATTTCAAATTTCATTGCGTTTAAGTTAATCCATTTCTTAACTTTATTTTTTGACTTCTCGACAAATATGATTCATTTTATTACATTTATTATCACTTAACTTTTTTTAATCACATATTTTTCTACAACTTATATCTAATACACCGTAAAGACTAATTTGTTATGTTATTAGTATGTGGTATTAATTTATGCTTTTATTAGATTCCTTATTAATTTTATTATTAATTGATTGAAACCTTTTCGTTTACCCTTATTTTATTATTTGTTATAACAATCAATACAAACTTAATATTCATTGATAAAGAATGACAAATACTTTACAACAAAGATGATTCATTTCTCTTAGGTAACTTTTGTCAGCTCTAATTACAACTTTATGCACCATCATTATTGCAATCGAAACTACATTTTAACTATGTTTAATTCCATTAAACACGAAATCGATTCACATGTAATTTCAAACAACTACTCTGTATATACATTCGCCAAACGACTTGGTGGATGATTTACAAAAACCAACGCACATAATTTTTAAGCGGATAATCCCGTGAATTTCACGGGTGACGTACCTAGTTCTAGTTTGAGAAGTCTACAGGAACATGAATTTCTTAACATTGAACTGTATGCAAGTCATTACGAGACCCGACCTGGAATGCTTTTCGCAACCAATTAGCCATAGTAATCAAATGATCATACCTTAATATTCACTCTATAAGAGGATGGAAACAGTGGGACCACCTAACTAGGAACACCGACTCATGCTTACCAACAAATTAAACTTAATGGGGTTACCTAAATGGTCGAAAATCACACGAGGTGCCAATAAAGTCAAATAAAATGGCCACGCAAAATTTGCGTATCAACAGAGACCGTATGAGGGTCCCAATATGTGAAAAAACAGCGTCAATAGAAAATCGCTAAATTGTGAAAAGACGGCGTATAGTTTTAGTTTGTTGAAATTCGATAGGGTACCTTCTAAAGTCTCCGCTGACACGTCGCAAAAAATCAGGACCAAAAGTATACTAGTCCGTTAAGGCTCTCTGGGCATCTCAATTTGCAGCTTATATTAAACGATTTTCAGAGATTTGAGGGTCTGGAATAAAAATGACTGAAAATCCCACGAGGTGCTTATAATGTTAAATAAAATGGTCACACATAATTTGAGCATCAACAAAGACTATATGAGGATCCTGATATGTGAAAAACAACGTTGATTGAAAATCGGTACATCGTGTAAAGGCGACGTATAATTTTTGTTTTGGCCTGAGATTCGAAAGGGTACCTTCTCTGAAAGCATCCCCAAACACATGGAAAAATAATCAAGACCAAACGAAACCTTGATCGACAGGGCCCTCCGAGTGACAATTTGAAGCTTATAATACACTGTTTTTCGATATTTGGGGGACCGGAACAACAATGGTCGAAAATCGCACGAGATGATAATAAGGTCAAATAAAAAGACCACACAAAATTTGAGCATCAACAGAGACCATATGAGGGTCCCGTTATGTGAAAAAATAGCGTTGGTAGAAAATCATTAAATCGGGAAAAGGCCACCTATAATTTATGTTTTGTCTAAATTTGAAAGGGTGTCTTCTTAAGCCTCCCCAGACACATGGCAAAAATATCAGGACCAAATGAATCTTCGTACGACAGGGCCCTCCGAATGATTCAATAATTTAATCGAATAGTTAAATGTCAAGTAAACACAAAATATAAAATAATTATCCACAACATGCCATATGTGCCGAAATAAATCCGAAATGGAAAGAAAATTAAGGCATGTTTATAGTTACACATAGGTTATTAGGATTAGGATCAAAGGTTAGGGACGGTTAGGATGGTGTGCACGATATACCAACATTTATATGATGAATGACAAGAGTCGAGCTTCTTTGTAGCTTTTAGAAGTTTGACGTTGATGGGATGGATTTGCCGTCAATCCCTACCAACAAGTAATAACCAACTACACCTAACACGTAGATAGGGTAAGTCGGGTCGAGTCCACGGGGACGGTTATGAGGTGTCTAGACTAAGGTCGCTCAAAAACAAGACTAGGTCAACAAGGCTAAACTAACTAAAACAATTAAAAGGGGACGAGACTATGACTAGAACTAGGCTAAATGTGACAACTAGAGCTAGGGATTCAACTAACTAAAGGAATAATAGCTAAGACGAAGAAGAAAACAACTAGGAAAAGGGCTAGGATTAGGTCGGGTTCAAGGGTGATGGAATGATCAAGGAAGAGCAAAGGTGAAGGGGGTAGTCGGGTTATCTAGGTATAGTCCGGGCTCTCGCTACATAAACCGACCTAGAGGTTTCTCGCTCTCGCGCAAGAACCCATCTTAGCGACACACAAGACCGCAAGAAGAAGGCAAGAAAAACAGGCATTTGCAACTACAAGTCATTCAAGCATTTCATAAAACATGTTCTATGTATATACCCAAGAAGCAACCAAAACTTCCACCAACATCTTAAACAAACCCTTAATCACCCACTAAGACACCAAATTCCCCTACTAATCCTAGCAAGAGACTACTCACTCATGTTCAAGATAGTAAACCCAACACCCATAACGAAACAAACATAAACATGAACATTCATAATGGATTATTGAAGATTACTAAACATAAACACAAATGAAAACTAAATAGAAGAGATTAAAGAGAAGAGGAATTATACGTACCAACATTAAAAGAAAGGAAAAAGATCGAATCTTTGCATAAATAAACCCAAAGAAAGATCTCCAATGTTGTCAATAGAGTAGATCAACCCAAAAAGTCTTCAATATTACAAAGATAAAACTAGGATTAAACTAGGATTAAGGAATAATTAAGACTAATTTATATTAATCTAAGCTAATCTAGGCTAAAGTAGTCTAGGGTTTTGTGTCTAATCTCTAACATAACATAAGATTACAAGAGGGGGTATATATATAGGGTTACAATGAATAAGGAGAAGAAAAGAAGAGGCGCGGCTACAGATGGTTCATCACGGCCGAGATGGGATGGTCTCGGGTGAGATGAGTCTCATCTCGGTCGAGATGATGTGATCTCAGGCGAGATTGAGCATCAGTGGCCCGTCTTGGCTTGTACTCTTCACCCCGACCGAGATAGCCTTCATCTCGGCCGAGATGGGTCTTGTAGGCATCAATTATGATCTCAAGGGTCTCTTCTTGCTTCTCATGGGCTTCTCATCAATTCTCGGTGCTCGGGATCGAGTCTAAGGCACCGAGTGATCGTTCCTTCTCTTCGTTGGCTCCAAATGTGTAGGAAACGAGTCGGAATCGTTCCAATTCTCCATGATTGGTCTTGGGAACCTAAAACGAACTAGAAGAAGCATAAGTAGCCCAGAAACCGCTCCAAAGAGCGATTTCACAAGAGAAACCGAGACCAAACATAACAAATAAGCACTACAAAACACACTTATCAACTCCCCCACACTTAACCCTTACTCGCCCTCGAGTAAGCACCAACTAACTAAAAACTAAAAGAAACTAAACTACTAACCGAGCGGGTTTTAGTGCACCCTACGCCCTTTCAACTCACGCGAGTACACATAGAGGAAAAGTGCATTCCGCAAGGCAAATAAGGTCTTGCGACAAAACTGTGGATGCAATCGGACACAAAAACACATAAACAAACAAACATACATACAAACAAACAATCGGTTGCACCCAAAAAGAAACAAATACCGCTTCCCTCAAACAAGCGGTGAAGAAACACCGGTTAAGGACTCAAGGCAAGTGACAACGTTCCCAAGCTAATAACACAAATCGAAATGGACATGACCCTAATAGTATGACAACAAAGCAATAAAAACGTTGGTAACTTACCTAGGTTCCTCCTAACCTTCTAAGAATATACTACGGGACGATCGGTGGGGTGGAAAAAGGATGAGCCACGGTATTAGTCGACACTGTAGGTAAGTGAGACCCCGCCCCCTTTAGCGACAAGCCAAGAGGGTCGTCCCATGCTCAAAATCGCCCAACTAGTCCAAGTAAAAAGGTGGATATGATTGCAAAATGAGGGAAGACCGATCATTACCGCTATCATCCTTCCTAGGGACTCGGTCCTTTGGTAGGCTCTTCATGGTAACGATCGGAAAAAGGCTTATTTTGAGTGGGTGAGAATTTTTTTTGTGAAATGGTTTTCTTTTTGGCATTTTGTCTTTTTTTCATTTGGCTTTTGAGTTGCTATGTCATTTCTTTTTTTTTTCTTCTTTTGTACTTTCTTTTTTAGTGTTGTGCCTTTTCTTTTTCTTCTTCCTTTTCTTTCTTTCTTTTTCTTTGTTTTTTTTTCTTTCTTTTGACTTGGCTTGCCTTTTTGATATAACTTGTATTGTAGGCATTTCTTGTAACCAAGTGAGAATTTCAATAATTTTGCAAATTATTTGTGAAAATGCGAATGAGGTAGGGAAATGGGTAAGTTGGGACAGGCATTTCCCTTCAAACCCACAAAAAGGGGAGAAACTTGGACTAGTCAAAGCAATTCCGAACATGGTCACCTAAGGGACGAGACTCGGCAACCAAGGCCTTTTCACACCATGGGTGGTCATAATGGTCAAAATGCAAATCCCGTAGTAAATCCCTAGTAGACTAGGTGGACTCAAGGTAAAGGACCAACGAAACTATTGATTTAGGGTCATTCTACTAGACTAAAGTCCAAGACTCGATTCACATCACTAGGAAGGGAAAGTAAACACTTGCACACTAGCCTCAAAACCGGGTTTTCGAAAACCTTTTTACACACTAGACACAACTACACATCACAAAACAAAGACGCGACAAAAAACAAAAGAAAATGAGACAAAGACAACAAAACAAAACAAACACACAAAGAAAACATACACCACCCCGAACTTCCAAACAAGCCACCAAATCAACCTCAAACTCTACAAAGCTCCACCCGAGCACACATCATCACAAATCTCCTCCAAACTCCACAAGAGACAAAGAGGAAAAAGGGATAAAAATATGTTACCGGATAACTTGAAAGCCCTCCAAAGTTAACGGTGATTAAGCGACCTATAAGGAAAAAGGGAGGCAAAACACGCACAACAAAACAAATATACGACACAACGACACAAAAGGAAAAGACACAAAAGAAAATCTTTTTGATTTTTATGAAATTTTTTCAAATTTTTAGGGATTTTTAAGATTTTTTTCAAAAAAAAGACGAAAATAAAACTAAGCTAGACTACGATATCGCTCCCCCCACAGTTAAACCGAGCAATGTCCTCATGCTCGATCGGTAGTGTGTGGAGACACTAAAAAGAAAAGAAACTACGAAAATAAAGCTAAAAATAAAAAAGAAAAGCGAAGAAAGGGTAGAATGTGTCCGGCCGGGGTGTAGTCAAGTCACCATAGGCCGAGACGAGAAAAGATATGGATGAGGGAAGAAATAAAAATAAGAAAATAAAAGGAAATGGGTGGGGAGGACTACGTGTAATCAAGTCACCTAGCCCGGATTCCGCCTAAATCCGACTAATTCCTACTAAAAGAAAAATAAAATAAAGAAAAAAAAGAAAAGACTTATAAATTTGGATTTTTCAAATGATTCTCGATGTAATCACGTCATCGAGAATCGGGAGCGATCACCACAAAGGCCCCGAGGGCCAACAAAACACTCATAACAAGGGGGAAATAAAATAGACGAGCATCAAAAACGGAAAAGAAAAGAAAGTTGTCATACCAAAGGTTAGCAACTAACGCATCTCCATCGTTTCAATAATCAATAGTCATCTTGCTCGTCATCATCCCCCTCCTCACTTCCATTGTTACCATCATCATCTTCATCACTATCTTCTTCTTCTTCTTCTTCTTCTTCATCTTCACCACGATTACCCTCCCCCCCATTAACATCGAAGGCATCTTCGGCCTCAAACTCCTCGTCATCCATCATAGCGCCACTACTACTAGGATTAACGTAGTTTGGAAAGTATTCGGGCCTATACCACGATGGGAGATAGCCTTGCGGATTTATATACCCCTGTTGAGACAAAAGATGATATCCGGGGTATTGAGCATAGTAATCGTCCCTCCTCTGCTCATATTGCCCAATGAGTAGAGCATTAAGCATAGCGGCCATAGATGGATCGGCCGGGGGCGAAGGGTAGGCAAAGGGGGTGTATGGTGCATACTGAGGGACATCAATAAAGGCCGGGGAGTGGGGTAGAAGGGGTAGGGTCGGGTATTGCTTTGTTGTTGTTGTTGTTGGGTTGGTTGTTGTTGTGCCACACTTGGACGTGGAAGCGGGGTACGGGAGAAAGAAGCACCGGGGTCACCTACCGCACCCGGCACTAATAGGTTAGGCTCCTCGACTGGGACGATGGAATGTTTCATAGGCTTAAGGGTCGGTAGCGTATTGCATGGTAGAGTGAAGTGTGGCCGACCCGAGGTATTCCATGTATACCTCTTATCTTCCCTCTCATAGGTAATCCACTTATGGAACCTAACTAAACACTCCTCGTCTATGGTCGTATCCCCCGGTACGGGGGTCAACTCTTCCTCACTAAATTTTCATCAATCGCCTTAGCCACGTGTGTAATGATCCCCCCGAGAGGAATCTCACTCATATTTTTCCCCGCCTTACTAATCTTTTGAAAATGCTTTGCCAAAGCAAGGGGAAGGTCGGTTTCAAACCTAGGTTTGCTCTTGATATTCAAATAAGCACCTAGTATTGTCAACTCTTCTTGAGTGAAGGTGCTCATTTCGGGCCTCCCAAATATTGTACCCGCAATAAGACGATGCCAAATACGCACAACCGGATGGTGGACATGACCTGCGCATGAATCAGATCCGTCTCGCCCGGGAGGATCTCATCTCGCCCGAGATGAGTCTTCGTCTCGCCCGAGATGCCTTTGAAGCTTCCTTTCAATAAGAACACACCGAACCTTCCTCCCAATCGACAAATAACAACTCGGGATCCAAAATCCCGTCCCCAAAAGCTTATTCTAAGCTCAAAAACGACCATCTAGCTCCCGTCTTCCAATAAAAATCCCACCGAGCCGACACTTGTAGGAAAAATAGAAGACCGAGCATGTAATACTTGATGCTAATCATGGGAGATAAAAGTGGAGCTTCTCTTGATTTGCGAATATTCATCTAAGCACATAGCTTCATCAAAGCTCCAAAAATCAATAATAAAACCGCTCCCAAGATCGCTTCAAGCGTTCACCTCCAAAACTCACATAATCACCCTTCAAACTTCAATCATCCTACACAACTTCACAATAATCATTAGAATCCCCTCCCTTACATCACTCAAAAAAATTCCAAATTACAAGAATTCCATAAAATAAAACAAATCCTAGAATTAAACAATCAAATCACACAAACACAATTACAAAAACTCGAGAGAAGAGAAAAGAGGAATATACAACATGACGGTTCTTTAGGAACTCCGTCAAACCGAGGATGGTGGACACTCATTCTTCAACCATAGCCATCAAGGGCTCGGAGGAACAAGTCAAACGCACGAGCCACATCATAATGAGGGCTCACGCCACCGGGCCAAGCTATCCTCCAAAGCCTCCAAGTCGGAAGCAAGAAGTAGTCACCTAAAGACCCAACGTCATCTTTCATGTTGTCTCCGGGGTCTATCCATCCTACGAGCTTTAACAACCTCTTCCTCCCTAGGCACCGTCTCCAATCACAAGAAAACTTCAAGTCCTTGACACGAGACACAAAAAGCGGTTTTGACCTCATTTCCTTGTTGCACATCCTCATACCTTCCTCAAGTTGTGGTTCCCCATCTTCATCACTTGTCCCCACATCATCTTGGAGGAGAGAATTGAAACTTCTACCGGCGGTTTCAATCTCTTCCAAACCGTTGCTTGGCTTACTTACAAGGGGCTCTTGATGTTCTTCCACATTATCGGACAAGGGAAACTTGGGCTTGTTATTTCCACCCAACAACTTCACAAATTCCACCAACTCACTCAACTCACTAACCTCCTCCAATTTTTCACCAACAAGGCCTTCACCACGGGTCATTTCCTCATTCATCTCTTCTTGGGTAGACGATTGAGGTTCTTCAAAGCAAGTTTCGCTTCCAAAAGGAACTTCATCGGTGGCTTCGTGATTAGGTTGTTCCCCTTGCTCAAGTGAGCACCCTTCATCTAGTTGTGACGTTCGGGATAAAAACATTACGATTTTAACCGCTAACGCATTTAATCGAGCATCCATCGCCTCGTTTTCCCTTTGATATTGGGCCATGAATTCATCTTGGTTCTTTTGCATTTGGATGGCCATTTCTTGTTGGTTCTTTTGCATTTGAAGAATCGCTTGATATAACCCCAAGTTGGGCAATTGGTGGTCATTGGGGTCTTGTAATGCTCTTTGAAAATCTTGATGATGCCCAAGGGTTGGAGCATCATATTGTTGGTAGTGAGGTTGAGATGATTGTTAGTATTGTGGGTTTTGGCCTGGGGTTCATATTGTGGTTGAGGTGAAGGGTAATATGGTGGGTTTTGGGGATACTGGCTTCCATATGGTGAATCACGATGAAACATGGTGGGTTCACATTGATAGCTTGAGCAATAGCCACCATGATCATAGGATTGATAAGCATTCACTTGTTGGTAACCGTTCCCACTTCCTTGAAGCTCATACCCACGGGTGTCTTGATTACCCCTCGAAGCTTGATAGTAGTAGGGAGACGTCATGGCATACTCTTGATTCATAGAGGAAGAGGAGTAGCTCATGTTGGCTTCTATGGGTCGGGAGTTTAGATCAAACCTCATGTTATACTCGAAAATCGTGGCTCGTACCCGGTTGAGGACCTCTCAATCTAGCAACCGTCCATTAAAGCGGCTCTAAGCTGTAAAGAAGAGGATGGTCACCACCTCTAGGCACAAACTATAGACTGGGAGCAAACGTGAGAAGTCTAGTGCTTTTTGTGCACTAGAAAAGAGAGAAATAAACTTCACACACACACAAGAAGCAAAGGAACAAAAAGAAAAGCACAAAAAAAAACAAAAGACAAAGTCAAGTAAATAGGCAAACAAGGTCTAAACTAGCACCGTCCCCGGCAACAGCGCCAAATTGATGGGATGGATTTGCCGTCAATCCCTACCAACAAGTAATAACCAACTACACCTAACACATAGATAGGGTAAGTCGGGTCGAGTCCACGGGGACGGTTATGAGGTGTCTAGACTAAGGTCGCCCAAAAACAAGACTATGCCAACAAGGTTAAACTAACTAAAACAAAAAGGGGACGAGACTATGACTAGAACTAGGCTAAATGTGACAACTAGGCTAGGGATTCAACTAACTAAAGGAATAATAGCTAAGACGAAGAAGAAAACAACTAGGAAAAGGGCTAGGATTAGGTCGGGTTCAAGGGTGATGGAATGATCAAGGAAGAGCAAAGGTGAAGGGGTAGTCGGGTTTTCTAGGTATAGTCCGGGCTCTCTCTACTTAAACCGACCTAGAGGTTCCTCGCTCTCGCGCAAGAACCCATCTTAGCGACACACAAGACCGCAAGAAGAAGCCAAGAAAAACAAGCATTTGCAACTACAAGTCATTCAAGCATTTCATCAAACATGTTCTATGTATATACCCAAGAAGCAACCAAAACTTCCACCAACATCTTAAACAAACCCTTAATCACCCACTAAGACACCAAATTCCCCTACTAATCCTAGCAAGAGACTACTCACTCATGTTCAAGATAGTAAACCCAACACCCATAACGAAACAAACATAAACATGAACATTCATAATGGATTATTGAAGATTACTAAACATAAACACAAATGAAAACTAAATAGAAGAGATTAAAGAGAAGAGGAATTATACGTACCAACATTAAAAGAAAGGAAAAAGATCGAATCTTTGCATAAATAAACCCAAAGAAAGATCTCCAATGTTGTCAATAGAGTAGATCAACCCAAAAAGTCTTCAATATTACAAAGATAAAACTAGGATTAAACTAGGATTAAGGAATAATTAAGACTAATCTATATTAATCTAAGCTAATCTAGGCTAAAGTAGTCTAGGGTTTTGTGTCTAATCTCTAACATAACATAAGATTACAAAAGGGGGTATATATATAGGGTTACAATGAATAAGGAGAAGAAAAGAAGAGGCGCGGCTACAGATGGTTCATCACGGCCGAGATGGGATGGTCTCGGGTGAGATGAGTCTCATCTCGGTCGAGATGATGTGATCTCAGGCGAGATTGAGCATCAGTGGCCCGTCTTGGCTTGTACTCTTCATCCCGACCGAGATAGCCTTCATCTCGGCCGAGATGGGTCTTGTAGGCATCAATTATGATCTCAAGGGTCTCTTCTTGCTTCTCATGGGCTTCTCATCAATTCTCGGTGCTCGGGATCGAGTCTAAGGCACCGAGTGATCGTTCCTTCTCTTCGTTGGCTCCAAATGTGTAGGAAACGAGTCGGAATCGTTCCAATTCTCCATGATTGGTCTTGGGAACCTAAAACGAACTAGAAGAAGCATAAGTAGCCCAGAAACCGCTCCAAAGAGCGATTTCACAAGAGAAACCGAGACCAAACATAACAAATAAGCACTACAAAACACACTTATCAACTCCCCCACACTTAACCCTTACTCGCCCTCGAGTAAGCACCAACTAACTAAAAACTAAAAGAAACTAAACTACTAACCGAGCGGGTTTTAGCGCACCCTACGCCCTTTCAACTCACGCGAGTACACATAGAGGAAAAGTGCATTCCGCAAGGCAAGTAAGGTCTTGCGACAAAACTGTGGATGCAACCGGACACAAAAACACATAAACAAACAAACATACATACAAACAAACAATCGGTTGCACCCAAAAAGAAACAAATACCGCTTCCCTCAAACAAGCGGTGAAGAAACACCGGTTAAGGACTCAAGGCAAGTGACAACGTTCCCAAGCTAATAACACAAATCGAAATGGACATGACCCTAATAGTATGACAACAAAGCAATAAAAACGTTGGTAACTTACCTAGGTTCCTCCTAACCTTCTAAGAATATACTACGGGACGATCGGTGGGGTGGAAAAAGGATGAGCCACGGTATTAGTCGACACTGTAGGTAAGTGAGACCCCGCCCCCTTTAGCGACAAGCCAAGAGGGTCGTCCCATGCTCAAAATCGCCCAACTAGTCCAAGTAAAAAGGTGGATATGATTGCAAAATGAGGGAAGACCGATCATTACCGCTATCATCCTTCCTAGGGACTCGGTCCTTTGGTAGGCTCTTCATGGTAACGATCGGAAAAAGGCTTATTTTGAGTGGGTGAGAATTTTTTTTGTGAGATGGTTTTCTTTTTGGCATTTTGTCTTTTTTTCATTTGGCTTTTGAGTTGCTATGTCATTTCTTTTTTTTTTCTTCTTTTGTACTTTCTTTTTTAGTGTTGTGCCTTTTCTTTTTCTTCTTCCTTTTCTTTCTTTCTTTTTCTTTGTTTTTTTTTTTCTTTCTTTTGACTTGGCTTGCCTTTTTGATATAACTTGTATTGTAGGCATTTCTTGTAACCAAGTGAGAATTTCAATAATTTTGCAAATTATTTGTGAAAATGCGAATGAGGTAGGGAAATGGGTAAGTTGGGACAGGCATTTCCCTTCAAACCCACAAAAAGGGGAGAAACTTGGACTAGTCAAAGCAATTCCGAACATGGTCACCTAAGGGACGAGACTCGGCAACCAAGGCCTTTTCACACCATGGGTGGTCATAATGGTCAAAATGCAAATCCCGTAGTAAATCCCTAGTAGACTAGGTGGACTCAAGGTAAAGGACCAACGAAACTATTGATTTAGGGTCATTCTACTAGACTAAAGTCCAAGACTCGATTCACATCACTAGGAAGGGAAAGTAAACACTTGCACACTAGCCTCAAAACCGGGTTTTCGAAAACCTTTTTACACACTAGACACAACTACACATCACAAAACAAAGACGCGACAAAAAACAAAAGAAAATGAGACAAAGACAACAAAACAAAACAAACACACAAAGAAAACATACACCACCCCGAACTTCCAAACAAGCCACCAAATCAACCTCAAACTCTACAAAGCTCCACCCGAGCACACATCATCACAAATCTCCTCCAAACTCCACAAGAGACAAAGAGGAAAAAGGGATAAAAATATGTTACTGGATAACTTGAAAGCCCTCCAAAGTTAACGGTGATTAAGCGACCTATAAGGAAAAAGGGAGGCAAAACACGCACAACAAAACAAATATACGACACAACGACACAAAAGGAAAAGACACAAAAGAAAATCTTTTTGATTTTTATGAAATTTTTTCAAATTTTTAGGGATTTTTAAGATTTTTTCAAAAAAAAGACGAAAATAAAACTAAGCTAGACTACGATATCGCTCCCCCCACAGTTAAACCGAGCAATGTCCTCATGCTCGATCGGTAGTGTGTGGAGACACTAAAAAGAAAAGAAACTACGAAAATAAAGCTAAAAATAAAAAAGAAAAGCGAAGAAAGGGTAGAATGTGTCCGGCCGGGGTGTAGTCAAGTCACCATAGGCCGAGACGAGAAAAGATATGGATGAGGGAAGAAATAAAAATAAGAAAATAAAAGGAAATGGGTGGGGAGGACTACGTGTAATCAAGTCACCTAGCCCGGATTCCGCCTAAATCCGACTAATTCCTACTAAAAGAAAAATAAAATAAAGAAAAAAAAGAAAAGACTTATAAATTTGGATTTTTCAAATGATTCTCGATGTAATCACGTCATCGAGAATCGGGAGCGATCACCACAAAGGCCCCGAGGGCCAACAAAACACTCATAACAAGGGGGAAATAAAATAGACGAGCATCAAAAACGGAAAAGAAAAGAAAGTTGTCATACCAAAGGTTAGCAACTAACGCATCTCCATCGTTTCAATAATCAATAGTCATCTTGCTCGTCATCATCCCCCTCCTCACTTCCATTGTTACCATCATCATCTTCATCACTATCTTCTTCTTCTTCTTCTTCTTCATCTTCACCACGATTACCCTCCCCCCCATTAACATCGAAGGCATCTTCGGCCTCAAACTCCTCGTCATCCATCATAGCGCCACTACTACTAGGATTAACGTAGTTTGGAAAGTATTCGGGCCTATACCACGATGGGAGATAGCCTTGCGGATTTATATACCCCTGTTGAGACAAAAGATGATATCCGGGGTATTGAGCATAGTAATCGTCCCTCCTCTGCTCATATTGCCCAATGAGTAGAGCATTAAGCATAGCGGCCATAGATGGATCGGCCGGGGGCGAAGGGTAGGCAAAGGGGGTGTATGGTGCATACTGAGGGACATCAATAAAGGCCGGGGAGTGGGGTAGAAGGGGTAGGGTCGGGTATTGCTTTGTTGTTGTTGTTGTTGGGTTGGTTGTTGTTGTGCCACACTTGGACGTGGAAGCGGGGTACGGGAGAAAGAAGCACCGGGGTCACCTACCGCACCCGGCACTAATAGGTTAGGCTCCTCGACTGGGACGATGGAATGTTTCATAGGCTTAAGGGTCGGTAGCGTATTGCATGGTAGAGTGAAGTGTGGCCGACCCGAGGTATTCCATGTATACCTCTTATCTTCCCTCTCATAGGTAATCCACTTATGGAACCTAACTAAACACTCCTCGTCTATGGTCGTATCCCCCGGTACGGGGGTCAACTCTTCCTCACTAAATTTTCATCAATCGCCTTAGCCACGTGTGTAATGATCCCCCCGAGAGGAATCTCACTCATATTTTTCCCCGCCTTACTAATCTTTTGAAAATGCTTTGCCAAAGCAAGGGGAAGGTCGGTTTCAAACCTAGGTTTGCTCTTGATATTCAAATAAGCACCTAGTATTGTCAACTCTTCTTGAGTGAAGGTGCTCATTTCGGGCCTCCCAAATATTGTACCCGCAATAAGACGATGCCAAATACGCACAACCGGATGGTGGACATGACCTGCGCATGAATCAGATCCGTCTCGCCCGGGAGGATCTCATCTCGCCCGAGATGAGTCTTCGTCTCGCCCGAGATGCCTTTGAAGCTTCCTTTCAATAAGAACACACCGAACCTTCCTCCCAATCGACAAATAACAACTCGGGATCCAAAATCCCGTCCCCAAAAGCTTATTCTAAGCTCAAAAACGACCATCTAGCTCCCGTCTTCCAATAAAAATCCCACCGAGCCGACACTTGTAGGAAAAATAGAAGACCGAGCATGTAATACTTGATGCTAATCATGGGAGATAAAAGTGGAGCTTCTCTTGATTTGCGAATATTCATCTAAGCACATAGCTTCATCAAAGCTCCAAAAATCAATAATAAAACCGCTCCCAAGATCGCTTCAAGCGTTCACCTCCAAAACTCACATAATCACCCTTCAAACTTCAATCATCCTACACAACTTCACAATAATCATTAGAATCCCCTCCCTTACATCACTCAAAAAAATTCCAAATTACAAGAATTCCATAAAATAAAACAAATCCTAGAATTAAACAATCAAATCACACAAACACAATTACAAAAACTCGAGAGAAGAGAAAAGAGGAATATACAACATGACGGTTCTTTAGGAACTCCGTCAAACCGAGGATGGTGGACACTCATTCTTCAACCATAGCCATCAAGGGCTCGGAGGAACAAGTCAAACGCACGAGCCACATCATAATGAGGGCTCACGCCACCGGGCCAAGCTATCCTCCAAAGCCTCCAAGTCGGAAGCAAGAAGTAGTCACCTAAAGACCCAACGTCATCTTTCATGTTGTCTCCGGGGTCTATCCATCCTACGAGCTTTAACAACCTCTTCCTCCCTAGGCACCGTCTCCAATCACAAGAAAACTTCAAGTCCTTGACACGAGACACAAAAAGCGGTTTTGACCTCATTTCCTTGTTGCACATCCTCATACCTTCCTCAAGTTGTGGTTCCCCATCTTCATCACTTGTCCCCACATCATCTTGGAGGAGAGAATTGAAACTTCTACCGGCGGTTTCAATCTCTTCCAAACCGTTGCTTGGCTTACTTACAAGGGGCTCTTGATGTTCTTCCACATTATCGGACAAGGGCAACTTGGGCTTGTTATTTCCACCCAACAACTTCACAAATTCCACCAACTCACTCAACTCACTAACCTCCTCCAATTTTTCACCAACAAGGCCTTCACCACGGGTCATTTCCTCATTCATCTCTTCTTGGGTAGACGATTGAGGTTCTTCAAAGCAAGTTTCGCTTCCAAAAGGAACTTCATTGGTGGCTTCGTGATTAGGTTGTTCCCCTTGCTCAAGTGAGCACCCTTCATCTAGTTGTGACGTTCGGGATAAAAACATTACGATTTTAACCGCTAACGCATTTAATCGAGCATCCATCGCCTCGTTTTCCCTTTGATATTGGGCCATGAATTCATCTTGGTTCTTTTGCATTTGGATGGCCATTTCTTGTTGGTTCTTTTTCATTTGAAGAATCGCTTGATATAACCCCAAGTTGGGCAATTGGTGGTCATTGGGGTCTTGTAATGCTCTTTGAAAATCTTGATGATGCCCAAGGGTTGGAGCATCATATTGTTGGTAGTGAGGTTGAGATGATTGTTAGTATTGTGGGTTTTGGCCTGGGGTTCATATTGTGGTTGAGGTGAAGGGTAATATGGTGGGTTTTGGGGATACTGGCTTCCATATGGTGAATCACGATGAAACATGGTGGGTTCACATTGATAGCTTGAGCAATAGCCACCATGATCATAGGATTGATAAGCATTCACTTGTTGGTAACCGTTCCCACTTCCTTGAAGCTCATACCCACGGGTGTCTTGATTACCCCTCGAAGCTTGATAGTAGTAGGGAGACGTCATGGCATACTCTTGATTCATAGAGGAAGAGGAGTAGCTCATGTTGGCTTCTATGGGTCGGGAGTTTAGATCAAACCTCATGTTATACTCGAAAATCGTGGCTCGTACCCGGTTGAGGACCTCTCAATCTAGCAACCGTCCATTAAAGCGGCTCTAAGCTGTAAAGAAGAGGATGGTCACCACCTCTAGGCACAAACTATAGACTAGGAGCAAACGTGAGAAGTCTAGTGCTTTTTGTGCACTAGAAAAGAGAGAAATAAACTTCACACACACACAAGAAGCAAAGGAACAAAAAGAAAAGCACAAAAAAAAACAAAAGACAAAGTCAAGTAAATAGGCAAACAAGGTCTAAACTAGCACCGTCCCCGGCAACAGCGCCAAATTGATGGGATGGATTTGCCGTCAATCCCTACCAACAAGTAATAACCAACTACACCTAACACATAGATAGGGTAAGTCGGGTCGAGTCCACGGGGACGGTTATGAGGTGTCTAGACTAAGGTCGCCCAAAAACAAGACTATGTCAACAAGGTTAAACTAACTAAAACAAAAAGGGGACGAGACTATGACTAGAACTAGGCTAAATGTGACAACTAGGCTAGGGATTCAACTAACTAAAGGAATAATAGCTAAGACGAAGAAGAAAACAACTAGGAAAAGGGCTAGGATTAGGTCGGGTTCAAGGGTGATGGAATGATCAAGGAAGAGCAAAGGTGAAGGGGTAGTCGGGTTTTCTAGGTATAGTCCGGGCTCTCTCTACTTAAACCGACCTAGAGGTTCCTCACTCTCGCGCAAGAACCCATCTTAGCGACACACAAGACCGCAAGAAGAAGCCAAGAAAAACAAGCATTTGCAACTACAAGTCATTCAAGCATTTCATCAAACATGTTCTATGTATATACCCAAGAAGCAACCAAAACTTCCACCAACATCTTAAACAAACCCTTAATCACCCACTAAGACACCAAATTCCCCTACTAATCCTAGCAAGAGACTACTCACTCATGTTCAAGATAGTAAACCCAACACCCATAACGAAACAAACATAAACATGAACATTCATAATGGATTATTGAAGATTACTAAACATAAACACAAATGAAAACTAAATAGAAGAGATTAAAGAGAAGAGGAATTATACGTACCAACATTAAAAGAAAGGAAAAAGATCGAATCTTTGCATAAATAAACCCAAAGAAAGATCTCCAATGTTGTCAATAGAGTAGATCAACCCAAAAAGTCTTCAATATTACAAAGATAAAACTAGGATTAAACTATGATTAAGGAGTAATTAAGACTAATCTATATTAATCTAAGCTAATCTAGGCTAAAGTAGTCTAGGGTTTTGTGTCTAATCTCTAACATAACATAAGATTACAAGAGGGATATATATATAGGGTTACAATGAATAAGGAGAAGAAAAGAAGAGGTGCGGCTACAGCTGGTCCATCCCGGCCGAGATGGGATGGTCTCGGGCGAGATGAGACTCATCTCGGCCGAGATGATGTGATCTCGGGCGAGATTGAGCATCAGTGGCCCGTCTTGGCTTGTACTCTTCATCCCGACCGAGATAGCCTTCATCTCGGCCGAGATGGGTCTTGTAGGCATCAATTATGATCTCAAGGGTCTCTTCTTGCTTCTCGTGGGCTTCTCATCGATTCTCGGTGCTCGGGATCGAGTCTAAGGCACCGAGTGATCGTTCCTTCTCTTCGTTGGCTCCAAATGTGTAGGAAACGAGTCGGAATCGTTCCAATTCTCCATGATTGGTCTTGGGAACCTAAAACAAACTAGAAGAAGCATAAGTAGCCCAGAAACCGCTCCAAAGAGCGATTTCACAAGAGAAACCGGGACCAAACATAACAAATAAGCACTATAAAACACACTTATCGGACGTCTTGACGTTTCATGACCGTAGGGAGTTCACCAACGCCCTTTTCACCAACACTTACTCTAGTAAGATAGCGTTTCCGTCTTCTTGCATCTGTCGTGCTTCATTCGCAACCCCATTAAGAATGTGATGTTGATACCTCAGGTATACCCAATTCGCTCTATCTCAGCTAGTTGTTGCTGTAATGCTGATGCAGCAAAGACATCCCTAGCGACAAAGACACCGAGCCTCCCAGGGAAAAAGGGAGGGTGAGCAGCCACAATTGTCACTCCCCGAAACCAGGCCCGGATGCAGTGACAATACGTTCCAAACTAGATCGGAGCTCACTATTGAAAGGAAGATAGGTCAACCGAAAAGTACGGGGATCGGAGAACAAGTACGCAACACAAAGTATAACTTAGAAATACATGTGCAAGCCCAAGAAGAATCAACTCGCATTGGGGATCCTCAAGCCTATCAACCGAGTCCATAAGTTCTATAGTATGGGTAACCCTCTTCGAAACAAGTACACCACTAAAAGTTGGACACCCGTTGACCGGCCCATCAAAGACCTTAACATCATCCAAAGATCTAACAATAGAGGGGGAAACACCTGGATTCCTGCTCCTGGGGTCTTTCTTAGGCCAGAAAACCTTTGTTTTATACTTCTATCTACCTTAAGGTAGAGGCCTGGACAGGGACTCTCATCTATAATCATTTGAACAACCTTTTTCACAACTAAGGTATCCCTGACAATAGTACGATCATTAAGATACCAAACCTGCAAGCACATATCAAAAGAGTCACAGATCTTACTTACCAAAGCATGCAAAACCAAAGCAAAAAGAAGAGGTGTAACCCACTAATTTATAAAGTAGTCTTCTCACTCTAATTCTATTGATGTGGGACAATGCCCCAGAGACGAAGCTACGTTAAGGTCATACTGGGCCCTGGCATGGGGTAGCTTTTCAGATTCAATTATAGTTTAGTGAGAAAATATTCATTAAGTTTCCTTGTCTTAGTTGGTTAAGCTGATTACACAAGTTATCCCTACTCAACTGCTCTTGGGTTTGAATACCCTTGGCAGATATATTTTTTCTTCTTTAATTCCCCAAACTTAACTTTGCTCAACTTCATTCTTTCTTTAGTTAATTACCTTTTTTTGGTATTTTATTCTCTCTTGCACTTTTAATTTAAATTTGTGTTCTCAAGATAATATCTCAACGAGTTATACTTTCACTTATACAAATCTAAAATGCTTATGCAAATTTTCACGATTAAATCTCCATTTATACAAGTATATTACAATTTATTTTTGGTAATAGTTTCACATACGAACACAAATATATTAATTTCTTATTTTAGGTTGCTTATATGTTTCAATGTATTGGATCTCAAAAGTTTATCATTTGATTTCAAAAGTGAACTAAAATTATCTTATGTTAGACCTACACATGAGAAATTCTTTTTTCTAAGCTAAGGGATGTAAGTGTTGTTTATTGTTATCATTTGACCTTAAAAACAACTATGACCAACCGAAGAGTGAGTCAATATATAATTTTTTTGGCTCTACCTAATATTCTGTCATAGCTTCGTCCCTGAATGTCCCATCATACATGGAAACAAGGAGACCTAAACAATCTCTCCGCTTTCACATGTATGTGAACAGAAACTCCCCTTCACTTGGTGCTACTCCGCACCCGATACCTCATCGGGCCATTCTGGCTACTCCGCATCTTTGGCTAACCAAGGAGAAGACTCTGATAGTGGGGCTACTCCGCAACCACAATGCTACACCGCATTATCTCGAGCACCATCACCACATCGCACCTTACGGTCCCAAGTCGAACCATAAGCTCTAATACCACTTGATGAGTCCTCCCAGAGTCCCAGTGGGCTAATAGAACAAGTGCTAGAGAACGACTCACAAACAAGTGAGATTCCATCCTAAAACCAATTGGTAATAGGAGGAATAGCCCACTTGTTTATAAATTAGTCTCCTCACTCTAATCCTGCTGATGTGGGATAATGCCCCATCACACGGTACACATGGGAACGAATATACCTCAACACTCTTTGTAGTAAAGCCTGGCAGGGCTGGAATAACATAACTCAACCCACCGAGAGAGAATAAGGCAATGATGGTGAACCTCCCGCAACATACTCTCCCTATCAACCAAGTTAAAGGCATTTTGGAAGTTAGCCATAAGTATGGAAAAAGACTCACCTCAGCACCACGATCCTCAACAAGGCAGTTCAAGGAATGCAGAATAGTCTCACCACCGCTTGACACACCGACCACGAACTGAAGACCCTTAAAAATAGCCATATAAAGATGGTCCAACCAGGAAAGCATCAACCTTAATTAGAAATAAGGTGTCTCCAGATAGGTAGATAGTGCCAACGATGATAGGTAGGACACCCTCATCGGGCTTACGAGCGGCGTGAGAAGAGCACTTGAAATGGATTCACCCAAAACTTGCGGACACCTCTCCTCGAGAAAAGGTTGACCACCCTAGTAATGGAGGCAATAAGATCATCGACAATGTCAACATATAGCAGCACCACCCAAACAACCCAACAAATTATTATTATTATTATTATTATTATTATTATTATTATGAGTATTATTTAATTTTTCAGTTCAATTCAATTCAGTTTCATTTAGTTAAGTTCAGATTCATTCAATTTCAATCTAAAAGAACTTGGTCTATGACTCATTCATCAAGACACCATCGACATAAAAGATGGGTATTACATCTCTAATCTTTAGAGTCTCTAGAATGAAAACATAAAAAATGACTTGGATGTAAAACATCAAAATAAAATGGGTCACACGAAGAAGAATTAACTAAAAAAAAAAAAATCCACACCAAACAAGTAATCCAAAATTTCAAACATGGCTTTGGATCTCCCCTAGCTAGTAGCTACCCTCCGAACACTACACCACTAGAAATATGCACACTTCTAAAATTATACTATATGTACATGCCAACGTGATGGTCCAATTAAGCCCAAGGAGCATATATATGTATTGCTCCCTAATTCCACAAATACTAATCAAATTTAAGTCCTAAATACTCGCCTAGTATATTTGACTTTTGTTTTCATCAACATCACAAAATTGCATTTACTAAATCATGGATTTATGAGTCATCATCATCAATGGTTTTGCTTTGCTATTCCAATCACGTTCAATGTCTTGAGCAACCTTCATAGCGTCTCGTGATACACCTAACAAGCCTCGTTTGGTGAAGCCTACTGAATACAAGCCATTCTCACCTTTCCACCCTTCCGGAAATTGTTTAATTGGGTATCCATCTTCTGAGAACATACTCGTACCCTACACAAAATCAATACGTAATCATTTTAACATCACACATACTTCCTACATTCCAATTTTATTATTCTCAACAACTAAAGTCAAGATTTAAGAAATTAAAAATAATAATGTCAATAGCATTTCAATAATGTTAATAGTATTTCATCAAAAGTAGCGGTTGCGGGTTCCCCGTCATAAAAAAAATTAATAAATTTAGACATGAATAAAAATTTTAAATAAGATTACGAAGTTTTTACGTAACTAAGGATAAAATGAAAAGTTTACTCTATTATACTTAAAATATTTGGAAAAAAGGACGGTCAAGTTGGGTTATAAATTTATATACCGAGTAATACTTCAGCCCACTTTTAATAAATACTCGTACGATGGCAAAAAAAAAAAAAAAAAAAAAAAAAAAAAAAAAAATACTCGTAGCTTGGAAGTACTCTTAATACTTTTTGGCTTATACCATAAGTAAATGGTACTCTCTCAGTTTTATTGTCCATTTTGTCTTATTTGTACATCCCAACAAATTAATTATCTTTCTTCAAATATATGAGTATTAAATAAATGGACTACTCACTTCAACCCTAGTTAAATCACAATTTCTTGTTTGCTACATTCAAATAATTTTATTTTATCTATATATGTGGATATTAATGGTAATTTACTACTCGTATTATTTATTAAATCAAAATTGTAGTAGTAAATTTCTATGAGACAATAAAATTGAAACGAAGGACATATAATGGAAATACTTCTAGAAAACTTACCGAGTATTTAGTTAAGGTAAAATGGAGAGTTAGTACAAAAAAAATACGAAATTACTTTTTCCTAACGAGCCTTTACTCAATCCTAACAACATTATACCGTTTTATCTCTTTCATTTCTTTCCATAAAAAAGTGGAGGGTTTGGTTTTCTCTCTAAATCAATCTCAAGCACCCGTAGACTCACTATGAACCACCACAAATATCGAGACCGCCATCAACCACCACAATATCGAGACCGTCCAAGGTCGATGGCGGGAGTCGGTGGCTAAGATGGATGCGATCGGGTCGGCGGGTCTGGGTTGGTGGGGTCGGATCGAAGCCGATGTGGGTCGGGTTGTGGGATGGTGGGCTGGGTGGTGGCCGGTGGTCGGGTGGCCTGGGTGGTGGCCTGTGGTCGGGTGGGTGAGGGTGGTCGACGGTGGATGAGGGTGGTCGACGGTGGTGGGTGGGTATTGGGTAACGTTGCTGCTGGGGAGTAGGGTTTTTTGTTTTTTTTTAATTAAACTATTTATTCAAATTTCCGTTTTTGTTTTTTTATTTTATTTTAGTTTAAACATTTAAATTCAATTGGTCGTAAATAAATACAATTAAAAAAAAATTCATTAAGTAAATAATCGATTTTTACATTATCAATAATTGAATTAGAGATCATAATTGAATGTCGGAGCGATTGATTATCTAAATTGAGTAGCATAAAATGAAAGAATTGTTGTTGAATCTCAATATCAATATAGAATACGGAGTAATATTTATATAAGGATATGATGGAAATTTTTTAGGAAAATTTGTTAGGATCGAGTAAAGACTCGTTAGAAAAAAGCACGACCCAGAAAATATTATATTTGATACATATTTTGATGAGACGATAAATTTAGGACGAAAGAAATATCTTCGTACGGAGTAGTAACTTAAAATGGTGTAAAAGTTGACTTAATAAATAAAAAAGAATGGTTACCTTTAGCCAAGAAGGTACGTTGCTTTTGTAGCCCGTGGCAAGGATGACGGCATCAAAGTGTTCACTTCTATCATCAACAAAGTGTGCCCCATAACGTGTTAATCTTTTAATTCCAGGAAAAACCTAAGCATTCATAATCCACAAATAATAAATTCATTAGGTATTAGGTGATAATTAAAACCATACGACGTGAGCTATTCTAGATTGTTTCCGATCAGATCAAGTAGCGTAGATAAATAAATAAATAAATAAATAAATAAATAAATACATAAATAAATAAATAAATAAATAAATAAAAGTGTAATGTCTAGAGATAGCAAATGACTTGTCATTATTTATCTTAACGGTTTTTCTAACATATAATATGTTAATTAAGTAAGAAATCATAATAATATTATTACGATAAATTAAAATGTCTAACTCTTAATTATCATACTAATTCAAGATAATGATGATTGATTCATTAATTAATATAATATAGTTTGGGCACACGTTAGAAAACTCGTTTATCTAATAACGTTATAACGTACATAATATTTGATCTGATTGTAAATTTGTGACGGGTATACCGTATATATATTGACTAACCTTGATGAATCCATGTTTGATTTGAGCAAGTGTGCCAATATCCAATACTGGAGTCTTGCCAGAGATGCTTTTGTACTCAAGTGGTCCTATGGGTGGCCTAATTAGCCCTAATTTAGCCGTGTCGCCAAGGATTAAACGTGAAATTAGTAGCAAAAGTTGATCAACTCGCTTTAATGGCAACCATTTAAGCAAGCACATTGATAATCCAAAAGTGGAACATCCAAGCACTTGTTGCGGTAATACATGTACCTGTAAATTTATCACGTTTGATATATAGATTAGCAACTACGGAATATAGTAATATAAAACACATGACAAATTAAAGAAGACTTTTGTCAAATGAATGTTGTAAAGTTGGTTGGAGTTTATTAACTCAAGATTAGGACATGGATCGGATCTTATATAACTCAAGATTCATGTTATACTTTCATTAAAAAAAAATCCAGCCTAAAACCAAACACCTACGAATTATATTTGGTCCACGAAATAAATTATGAAAACAGTGTTCCAAACAAATGTCGGTACAACAATAGATTAATTACGATGATTTTTGTTTGTTTTTAAACTACATATTTAAATTTAAATTTTGATAACTTATTTTCTCAAATGACTTAAAAAAATTCAAATAAATAGTATCATAATGTACCACCCCCTATATAAGGGGTGTATTGTGACCATTTTTATTACTAGTATATTCTTTTATACTAAAAAAGTATTTTATTTTATTTTTTTGGTCATTGTTACATCAATTTGTATGTAGTTGGTATCACAATAAAGTTAATGGTAGACATTTCATATATAGTATAAACTTTGATAAATTTACTAGTTTCTTTGTGTATCACTACATAAAGTTAGCGACTAGTTAAACTTTTATATTAATTGTGATTTTTTTTAATAAAGTAAACAAATGACCAATGCTGAGTTATATAAAATTCACGGAGACTATTTTATAGCTAGCATCGAAAAATACAAATTGTGTACATGGGTCGCCCTCAAAATTTTATCGAGTAATCTGAAAATTTTGGATAAATTAGTAATCTCTGTATAAAATCTTAGATTTTTATGTTAGTACAGGGAAAAAGCCTTAAAATTTATTTCCTTTTAGAAAGGGAATGGTAGAATATAGAAACAAATTAAAATAATGTACAAAGAATCAATTCTTTTGACACTAGCTACCACTCCTAATTAACCACATAACTATCAAACAATTGGTAGTGTGTTTGAAGTTTTAAACACGTTTTTGAGTCCTAATTAGGTAAAGTTTGCCTCTTATTCCAATCTGGAACCAACATAAATATTTTTGGTTGGCGAATTAATTTTATTTATTTATTTTATTTTACTTCCTCCGTTCCAAGGATCAAATTACATATAAAAAAATATTTCTAAAATAGAAAGGCAAACAATTCATTGAGACGCCTGGAATACGCAAACAATTCATTGGGACGGAAGGAGTAACATTTAAGTTCGGTTGTTTGCAAACAATTCATTGAGACGTCCCAATATGGAATACACAAACAATTCATTGGGACGGAAGGGGTAACATTTAAGTTCGGTTGTTTAACTTTTTTCCAGCCCAGTTCAGTTTAACCTCAGGAGACATATTTTGTCTCAATACTTCATTCCACTTCAGTTCAATTCATTTCATTTTCAATTCATTTCATTTCAGTCCGAAAGAACATAGTGATTTAGGTAAAAGCATGCAATGGCAAAACTCTTGAACAATATTCGATGTTAATGGTCCATGCATGCATGCCTTCTTCGTTCCCACCCCACTAGCTATTGAAAGTTGAAACATATCTCTCTATTGTTCTTACTAGTGACTACTGACTTCTTTTCATTCAAGCTACACTCAAATCGGTGCAAGTAACCTTCTACAAATGGCAATGACAACCAAAGTTGGAATCTATCACAACTTTTTCCAATTGGTACAATCAAATAAACCCCGGCCCTAGCTTACGATGTTGATATATAGATGTGCATGTAGTACTATACCTAAACTTAATTAAAATTTTCAAGAATTGTGAACGGAAAAAATGCATGCACGCATGTCACACTCTGATCTTCAAGGTGTGGTAATTGAAAACTTTAACTCTTAGGTAATCATGTCTCTTATCTATCATACCCATTTTCGAAAATGACTTCATCTTAATTAGCAGTTATCCGTGTTATTGCGATCCTTTTGAAAAATATCATAACCTAGGCTAGCTAGTCGACATACGAGTAAGAAGCTAGATCGTCGCTATCGCGATAAAATTATTACTCTGTATAAATTAATTAGAGTAATATTCGTTAAAATCACGACTTGTTTTTATATAAGATGGCATGAGTGAGTTTAGAGGAAGCGAGGAATTACATACCGAATTCCTAACAACCAAAGAAGTGTAGGCATTGTGATTGCAAAGATCTAAGCAAACCTCCATGCCAGAATTGCCACATCCCACAACCAACACCTTTTTTCCACTATACTCATGCCCACTCCTGTACTCACTAGAGTGAATCATGGGTCCCACAAAATCTTCACTCCCCAAAATTTGAGGCACCAAGGCCTCAGCATTCTCCCCCGTCGCCACTACCAGCCACTGGCAGACATACTCCACCTCCTCCTCATCCTTCTCCTTCTCGTCTCGTACCCTGACCCGCCAAATGCCATGCTTGGTGTCGTACCGCGCCCACACCACGGCCCACCCGAAGGCCGGTTGCAGGTTGAACACTTTCGCGTAGGTGTCAAGGTACGTGCTGAATTGCTCCTTGGAAGGGTAGGTTGGGAAATGGTCCGGAAATGGTAGGTACGGGAGTTGGCAGAATTGCTTTGGAAGGTGAAGCCTGAGCCGATCGTAGGTCCGGTTTTTCCATAGCGAGCCTACACAGTCGGATTTCTCTAGGATTAGCCCCGGGACTATCCCTCGTCGCTTTAGGCACGCGGCCACGGCTAGCCCCGATGGACCTGCCCCCACTATAACCGGGCCGGGGACCCAAACACGACGGACGCTTGACTTGTCATGTGCCAATTTGGCTTCCATTTCTTTCATAGGGTCCATGTCTAATCAATGTGTAATATTTTCTGACTCGAATCCAAAATAAATCGAATATTAGACCGAAATATGTAAGTGTGGCCAAATAATACTCGGTCAGGTTTAGTGAGGAGTGACGATGACACACTATGAATCAAGTGAGAAAACAATGAAAGAATGTATATGTAGTTTATATAGTAGTTAGGTACTAGAGTATGTAGTTGTATAAGTATGATACACTACTAGGAGAAGGAGCAGTACGTAGTAGTGAGTAGTGATTAAGCTGACATATCATGTTGGAGGAACAAGAGTTCACGTACGACTTAAAAGGAATTAAAAGCGAAGATTCTTAGAGATACTAGGTACGATAGGAGAAGATCTAGGACGTGATTACACTTTTGATGCTGATAAAAATTTATAATCTTTATCCACATGGGTTTACTTTTTATTATTATTATTATTTTGTTTTTGGGTCGTGGGTTTTTATGTATAAGACTCTTCAAGTTATAAAAAATTAATATTATATCCTAAACTTTGAACTTTGATCTAAAGAAGGGTTTATGAAGATTTGTTTGTGTTTTTTTTTTTTTATAAACGGAAAAGATTTAAGTTGTGATTTTGTGATATTTTGAAAATCAATTTGAAAATATAAAGATGTGGAGATGAAGTTTGATAAGGGATGTGATTAAATCATGAATTTATATGGAGGTGGAGGTGGTGGTGGAGGGATCAATAGTGACGTTATTTATTAGCGATTGAAGTGGGTCATCAGTCATCTTGCGTTATTCACTACTTTTATAGACTACTAGTAGCAAAATAGGAATGGAAATGCTTATATACTTCCTACGTTAATCAAATAAAAAAATTAATTAAATACAACGAACATGTCTTAGTCTCGTGGTTAAGGTGAGAAATCCGGTATAGTATAATAGATCGCAGGTTCAAATCTCTCTCCCTTATATCATAATGCGACTAAGTGCGCATTTTCATCATCCTTATAATATATATATATACCGTGAGACGGTCTCACAACAGAATTACTGTATTATATATAGAAAAATTTGTTAAACACCTCCTTTGGGAAATGATATTTCGCAAACTACTCGTCGCTTTTATTTATTTTTCTGTCTAAGGCCCTGTTCTTTTCGGCTGAAACAGGGCTGAGCTGAGCATAGTTGGTCTGATAGGAGCTGAGCTGGTCTGATAGGAGCTGAGTTGGACTGATAGAAGCTGAGCTGAGCTGAGCTGAATTAAAAGAAGCTGAAACTAATAACTAGTTATATAAATTATCTAATAATATTTTAAAAAATGAGAAAAAAATATAAAAAATTATAACACTAAATAATAATAATTATTATTATAATTATAATAATTATAATAATAATTAATAAATTAATAATAATAATAATAATAATAATAATAATAATAATAATTAATTAATTAATAATAATAGAAATGATAATAACAACAACAACATAGTACTCACTCCAATTCATTTGATTTCTACTTTTGTTTTTTTTAGTACTTGACAATAGAAAATATTATGCATATATCTTTGATTATGTAATATACAAAATTTTAAATTTTCATATTCTTAAATCTTAATACAATACAAATAATATTCATATGCTATATTGTGTGGGTAAGTTGTACATATTTGAATGTAACATCCATTTCAAGACCACAAAATATTATGGAGTGCATAATAATATTAATAATTTTTATAATACCAATGATGATAAAAAAATTGAAAATAATACAATAACGATAATAATAACAATGACGATGAGGATAACGACAATGACGATGATAATAATAATTTGTTATTACTATTAACATTGAGAGATACAAGTAATAAAAATAACAGCAACAACAACAATATTATGATCATTATTATTATTTTTTATGAAAAGAAACTTGCATTAATATCGAATGCAATAACAACAACAACAACAATAATAATAATAATAACTTATTGTAATTTGTTTCGATCTTAATGCAACTTCCGTTTCATATAAATAAATAAATAAATAAATAAATAAATAAATAAATAAATAAATAAATAAATAATAATAATAATAATAATAATAATAATAATAATAATACATTATTATTATTATTTATTTATTTTAAGAACTGAAAATATTGAAGCTGGGCTGAAAATATTAGAGCTGAGCTGAGCTGAACTTATAGGAGCTGAGCTGGGCTGAGCTGATAAAAGCTGAGCTGGTCTGAAACGGGCTGAAAATAAGCTGAAAAGAATAGGGCCTAACACTCCCTTGTACATTGATTTTTTTGTTTAATGGTTACTAATTAATCAATTTTCTCAAATAAATTACCTAAACTTGCAAAGTTTCACATGTGTACTTTCTCTTCTTGTTCTCAGGTTTTTTTTACTTCGCTTCATCGGAATTTTATGTGAACTTTCCAAAATGTCAATATATATGACTAAGAGAATAATACTCTAATTTTTCCCTCCAAAATCCCTATTTTCAATTAAGGAAACCATTACTTTAACACAAATTAAAGAAACACAACAAGTCACACTTGATTTCATCATATGATTATGAAATTCAATTCATAAAAGTTATTTATGATCATAAATAAAAAAATAAAATAGAAAAACATACGGAGTATGTTAGTGATTTGAGTTAATCACGTTTCATTTGATTTAGTCGGGGTTTAGTTACAAAGAAGGGTGAACTCGATTTAGCTATATGACGAGTCGGGAGTGCGGAGTGCATGCTTGTCTAAGTCTAAATTGAGCTTACGGTTTGTCTAAATGATCAAGTGTATGTGTCTACGTTTCCGTCTTTACCCGTATAACAACTATGGGTAATCGGTGTGTGTTACGTTGGAAAATCCGTTAAAGTTGTGTGGATTCTTATCATTTTAACCGTCATTTTGACGTGTTCTTTTCACACGGTTTCAGTTTGAACTTTGACATTGCATGGTTGCATGCATGTGGGGGTGGTTATTTTCATGCACAAGCATGAAAGTATTTTGACGTGGCATTGTTTTGATCATTAAGAGGATGGTACACTAGAGAAAGAGAATAAGATCAGAAACTCTATCTCCTTATTCTGTTTTTTCTCTCGGTTTCTTTGTAAAAGATAAAAAAATACTCAATCTCCATAAGTTTTTGCTCAAATTTCTAGTGTCGGAATAAGAGTGTACACTTGTAGTCTTATCCCACAAGAAAGTCGTGGAACCCGGGACACTTTAGGGTCGATTATTCTTGAAGGAAAGTGATTCCGTTCACGATTCTACAAGATATCCAAGCAATTGTATTTTTTCGTTGTTGTAATTTTAATAGTTTAGTATTTGTAGCTATTGTAATTTTCAATATTGTTGTATCCCGGTGTATTATACAACAATCTTCAAGAATAATACCTACAATGTCGAATGTGAAAGAGATGACAACGAAAATCGGGAAATCGGACAAGTTTGAGGGTGTCGATTTCCGTCGATGGCAAAAGAAGATGCATTTTCTCTTGACTGCTTTGGAGGTGGTATATGTTCTTAGCACACCGATACCAGAAGTGGCGGATGATGGTCCAATCGATCAACTTCGGAAGAGGAACAAATGGAAGAATGATGACTACATTTGTCGATGGCACATTCTAAATGGTATGTCGGATTCTCTATTTGATATCTATCAAAATGTTGAGTTGGCCAAAGACTTGTGGAATCAATTAGAATCAAAATATATGGAGGATGATGCTTCGAGTAAAAAGTATTTGGTTAGTAATTTTATGAATTACAAAATGGTAGATTCTAGGCCGGTGATGGAACAATATAACGAGTTATTGCGTTTATTGGATCAATTTGCTCAACATAAGATGGAAATGGATGAGTCAATTTCGGTGTCAAGTATTATTGATAAATTACCACCTTTATGGAAAGATTGCAAACGGATGCTTAAGCATAAAAAGGAAGAGTTGAGTCTTGTTCAACTCGGTAGTCACTTGCGTATAGAGGAATCTCTAAGGGCGCAAGAGGATACTAAGACCAAGGGTAAAATGGCTACGGATCCGTCTTCCATCAATGTGGTGGAGGGTGGTGAGGGTTCTTCTAATAAGAATAAGGGTAAAAAGAGACCACATTCTAGTGTTAGCGATGATACCAATTTAGTTCCTAAGGGTGCTTGTTGGATTTGCGGTAAATATGGTCACTTCAAAGCGGATTGTACCGTGAAAATGAACAAAAAAGCAACACCGAAAGGGCCTTCTGGGCAGCGGTCTAAGGACAAAGGGCAAGGGCCTAAGGACCAAGGGTCACCTCAACATCAAGGTCAGAATTTATCTTGTGATTTTAATTCGGTTGAGAATTATGTATCATTGATTTCTGAGGCATTTTATATGCAGGATGACGATGTTGCATGGTGGATTGACTCGGGTGCTACCAAGCATGTTTGTAGGGACCGTCGATGGTTTGAAGATTACAAACCGGTGAAAGATGGGTCCATCTTATTTATGGGAAACGAGTCAAAGGTTGCCATTGTCGGTGTAGGAACCGTGGTGTTGAAGTTTAGTTCCGGAAAATTTATTACCTTAAAGCATGTTTTACATGTGCCTTGTATTAGAAAGAATTTGGTATCCGGTAGTTTGCTTTCGAATGATGGATTTAAATTAGTATTTGAATGTGATAAATTTGTATTAAGTAAGCATGGATTGTTTATTAGATTTGGTTATTTATGTAATGGCATGTTCATGTTAAATTTGAATCATGATGATGTTGATCGTGCGATGGTTTGTAGTAATGTTAATACATCGGTTTTGTGGCATGCTAGATTAGGTCATGTTCATTTCAAAAGAATGATGTTAATGTCTAAAAATGAGTTGATTCCATCTTTTGACATAAATAATATGAATAAGGCCATGTTCTTTTCAGCTTATTTTCAGCCCATTTCAGACCAGCTCAGCTTCTATCAGCTCAGCCCAGCTTGTATCAGCTCAGCCCAGCTCCTAAAGCTCAGCTCAGCTCAGCTTTAATATTTTCAGCCCAGATCCAATATTTTCAGCTCCTAAATTATTATTATTATTATTTTTTTTATTTTTTTTATTTTTTTTTTGCAAGGAAGATATCATTTCATTTCAATGTGAAAGAAATTACAAGCTTTGCAAAAAAAAACTACCACACTAGATAATCACATCCCTTTACGCTTCTATTCCCTCTATTACTCGGCGAAACTTTGAACTATTTCGATAACTAGAAAATCTAGTGATAACCAAAAATTTAATCTGTGAAACAATAGCTTCTACTTTAGCTTTCTTATCTACAAAAATGCGCTTGTTACGCTCCTTCCAAATGGCGTAGATAGTTGCTGCAAGACTGACTTTTACCCAACTCATCTTCCAATGCTTTCGTTTACTAGCTGTCAGCATCCAACGTAATATCTTAGGCAGACTGGACTCATATAACTCCAAATTCATCCATTGAAGGACATTCTTCCATACTTCTTTTGAGAAATGACAGTTAAAGAATAGATGAAGGTGATTCTCTAAAGCATTCTCACACAAACTGCATCTATTAATTACCTGAAACCCCTTTTGCAGTATTGATCCACCGTGCTCAGCTGCTGTTGTATTGCTAGAGATAGAATTATCTTATGGCTCGGCATAATGACATTCAGAGAGAGAACCGAGTTCCAGCGTTTCTTCTCAACCTGCCTAAGTACATCATAAGCTTTCTTGATTTTAAAAACTGAATTCTGAACACAGTTCATTACAAAATTCTGAGCAAATGTAGCAGTCCCAAATCTCTGAATCAATATATCTCTTACTTTAAGGCAGTGCTTAAAGCTAGTTGGATGAAACTCCTTAGCTGTAATGTCCCAAATAGTGTTTGAGCCCAAAATGTACTCTCTACACCATTTACCCCATATGCTACAGGGAGAACTTGAGAGGACCCATAGCCATTTAGCGAGCAAAGCCTGATTCCATGTCTGAAGGTGTTTAATATCCGCCCCTCCTGCATCCCAAGGAGAACATAGTTCAGTCCATTTTTTGAAGACCAATCTGCGTTGTCCTTGTTCAATACCCCAAAAGAAATCTTTACACATCTTGTTAATCAATTTAAGGATCGCCATAGGAAGGAGTAAACTCGAGCACCAGAAATTATCGAGACCAAAGATTACTGAGTTCAGTAATTGAGCTTTACCCGCATATGAAAGAAACTTGGTTGACCAGTGATGAATTGAGTGTTGTATCTTAAGCAAAAGAGGAGAGAACATATCAATACTGAGTCTAGAATCCGTGAGGGGGATCCCTAAGTATCTGAAAGGGAATGTACCCGTTACAAAACCCGTCCGATTTAGTATAAGCTGCTGTACCTGCTCATTCACACCTCCAAAATAGATATTTGTTTTATCTAAATTCGCTGAAAGCCCTGATTTCTGAGCAAATAAGTCAAGAATATGTTTGCAGGCCATAACTGAAGGGAGATCGCCACGAACAAAAATCATTAGATCATCAGCGAAAATGAGATGAGACAAATTGAGCCTTCCACACTTCAGATGAAACGAAACCTGGGGGATCTTACAAAGATTTCTTAATTCTCAAGAGAGAATTTCCATACTCAATACGAAGATATAGGGCGAAAGCGGATCTCCTTGACGAATTCCACTTTTTCCCTGAAAAAACCCAGAAACTCCACCATTAATCTTGAATGTATACCACGGATTCTGTATGCAACCCATTATCCAGTTTATGAACTGTCTTGGGATACCCATAGTCTCGAGCATTTGATTTATAAATGACCACTGAAGAGAGTTGAATGCCTTACGAATGTCTACCTTAATGAGACAGCGAGGCATCAAGAATTTCCTATTGTACCCCTTAACCAAAGCTTGTGAGAGCATGGTATTATCAAATAGATTCCTGCCCGAGATAAATGCCGCTTGCTCTTCTCCCACAAGGGAGGGAAGAATTGGCTTCAATCTATTGGCTAGTATCTTAGCAATTGTTTTATAAAGGACCGTACAACAAGAAATTGGCCTATAGTCCATTACCGAACTTGCATCTTTCCTCTTAGGAATAAGAGAAACAAGAGTAGTGTTGGCTTGTTTAGACATTTTCCCACTTTTGAAGAAGCTTAGAACTGCGGCACAGAAATCACCACTAATGAGGCTCCAAGAAGATTTAAAAAACCCAGCCGAGAAGCCGTCCAAGCCCGGACTGCTATTATCATCCATGCTAAAAATAGCATTCTTTATTTCAGAAACTGATATAGCTGCAGTAAGGGATGCAGTTGCATCAGCAGGAAGAGCAAAAGAATCCCTCTCAAGACCTGTAGTTGGGATTGCATTACCCAGAATTCGGGTGTAGTATTGCTGAAATGCTACAGAAACAGCAGAAGAACCCATTCTCAGAATGCCATCCGCATCCTTAATCACACCAATATTCTGCAAGCTTCGTCTTTCAGCGATCTTCGCATAGAAATATTTAGTAGAGCAATCAGCCATTTGGATATGCTTCACTTTTGCTTTTTGTTGGAGCATTTCTAACTCAGTTTTCTTTAGCTTAATGTAGGTTTCAATGAGAATTTTCTCCTGCACCTGCAGCTGCTCAGAAGAAGGAAATACTGCAATCTGCCTCTGACAGTTCAGGATTGCTGCCTTAGCTTCTTTTACTTGCAGAGATATATTTGTGTAGTTATTTAAATGAAGATTAGATAGCCCATGTCGGACTTGCTTCAGTTTATGAAATAGGCGATACATAGGAGAGCCATTAATCCTAGTATCCCAAGCTTTCTTCACCGTCTCCAAGTATTTTGGATGCTCACACCAACAATTTAAGAAACTAAAACGCTTTTTGGGAAGCAATTCAGTTGAGACATTCACCAAAATTGGGGAATGATCAGAAATTCCTTGCTCACAAAAAACAGCCGAGGATGAAGGGAAATTCTGAGACCAATCAGGGTTAATCAACACCCTGTCCAACTTAGGCCATATTCGAGAATTCGGCTCTCTTTTGTTCGTCCAAGTCAAATTACAACCTGAACTAAGCATATCATCCAGTCGACAGTTCAGAAGACATTGATTGAAGTCCCACATGTCTTGAAAATCTGGTGGATTTGTCCCTAACTTTTCTTCAGCACTTCTAATAATATTGAAATCCCCAAGAGCTAACCAAGGGATACTTGTTGAGAGAGCCTCAAGATCATTCCAAAGCTGCATTCTCCCTGATCCCTCATTAAACCCATAGATAAAACTTAGCTGAAACTTTGCATTAGTTTGATAGTGATGCAATATTCCTGTAATCTGCTGAGCAGACATACTAGAAACAACAAAGGAAACTGTAGACGGGTTGAATAGAATCCAAATTCTCCCCTTATTGTGACAGTTGTAATTCTGAATTACAGACCAACTAGGAAACTTTCCTCTAATTATTTTTGAGACCTTATTCCATTTTACTCTAGTTTCAAGAATCGCCATGATATCCGGCTTATTTTCTTTCAAAAATTCACTAACTTCACTATGTTTTATTGGGTCATTAAAACCCCTAACATTCCATGAAGCGACTTTCATTATTTTTATCAGGGGGAAGCGGCTCCACTACTTCAATAATCTCATTAGAAGCTACTTCATGCTCTTCAGTAACTTCAGAACACTCACCTTGATCATTTAGAAGCATCTGGAATCCATTTTCCAAGACAATAGGCTCCCGTACCACTTTTGGAGTGATTCTCTTGGCAGATTTCCTCACAGAAGAAAATTCATTTGGTGATGGAATATGTGAGTCATCCGCTTTCTTTTCCTCAACCTGTACAGGAGGATCTTTCACCTCTACTACAGGTTCAGTGATTTTCACAACTGCCTGCTTCTTCTCCCTTTTACAAGAGTCAATGGTGTGCCCAAGTTTACCACAACACTTACAGTAGTACGGTATCCATTCGTACTGCACTCTCTGAGCAGAATGCTCACAGTAAGGAGTTGAAATCACAATGGTGTCAGGAAGGGGCTTAGACACATCTGTTTCTACTAGAATTCTAGCGAAAGAGAGCTTCGCTTTCGTTGTAGTAGCTAAGTCGGCACAAAGAGGCTTACCAATCTTACTGGCCATCTTACCAAGCACGGTTTCTGACCATAAGAAAGGGTCAAGATCAGGGAATAACACCCAAATCGGAACACACGCAACCCTATCCATTTCACTTGAGAAAGTAGGAGACCATTCCTTAAGGATGAGCGTATATACACCCATTCTCCAAGGACCTCCCCTGAGCACCTCATCCATGGCTTCCTTAGACTGAAATCTAAAGGAGAACCACCCTCTTTTGAAGTACTGAACCATCGGTTGAGCAGTCGCACTCCAATGCTCCTGTACATATTTCTTCATTGCCTGCAAGTTTGGCCTAGAACCGATAACATTCCCCATTAATGTGTTCTTCCAAACTTTGATTTCATCCTCAAAGTCATCAATCGTAAAGTCCAGAACCTCAGAATCCATAACATCATCGAAATAAGGGAGATCCATACCTAACTGCTGTTTTTTTCCCGCAATACCCGACCACTTCTTAGCCGGAATTATAGGAACAACAATAGGCTGAATAACAGAGGGAGCCACCGGAATTGCAGGAGAATCATTCAAAGATTTATCAATTTCAGAGTTATCAGAATTAGAAGGAGCTGAGTGAATACCAGTCGAATTAATTGCGTGAAGGATGAAGTCCTTGATTGTGCTCTTTTGCGAAGCACTCTGAGAATCCGTTTGCTCTGCAGATTCTTCCTCTTCCTCCATACCTGAGCCTGATGGTGGAACCGGGGGAGTAGGAGGAACACGTTGAGCTTTTTTCGGTGGCCGTCCCGGACCTCTCTTGGCATGAGAGTCCGCCATGGAAGCTCAGCAAGCTGAATTACAGAGAAACGGTTTTTGAGAGAGAAAGTCTTTCTCTCACTTCGCTGATTATTATTATTATTATTATTATTATTATTATTATTATTATTATTATTATTATTATTATTATTATTATTTATATGAAACGGAAGTTGCATTAAGATCGAAACAAATTACAATAAGTTATTATTATTATTATTATTATTATTATTATTATTGTTGTTAAAAAAATAATAATAATGATAATAATGTTGTTGTTGTTATTGTTATTTTTATTACTTGTATCTCTTAATGTTAATAATAATAACAAATTATTATTATCGTCGTCATTGTCGTCATCGTCGTCATCATCATCATCGTCATTGTTATTATTATCATTATTATTATTTTTTATTTTTTTTTATCATCATTGTTATTATAAAAATTATTAATATTAATATCATTATGCACTCCATAATATTTTGAGGTCTTGAAATAGATGTTACATTCAAATATTTACAACTATGTGTCTATGTCTCAATGTCATTACGACTAATTTACGATTTTTTACACTATTTTTGAGTAAATAGAATAAGTAATATATATAGACACATATAGCATATGAGTATTATTTTTATTGTATTAAGATTTAAGAATATCAAAATTTAAAAATTTGTATATTACGTAATCAAAGATATACACATAACATTTTCTATTGTCAAGTACTAAAAAAAAAAAAAAGTAGAAATCAAATGAATTGGAGTGAGTATTATGTTGTTGTTGTTGTTATCATTTCTATTATTATCATTAATTATTATTATTATTATTATTATTATTATTATTATTATTATTATTATTATTATTATTATTATTATTATTATTATTTATTATTATATTTAATTATTATTATATTTAATTATTATTATTATTATTATTATTTTAATATTATTAGATAATTTATAAGTATTTATTAGTTTCAGCTTCTTTTAATTCAGCTCAGCTTCTATCAGTCCAGCTCAGCTCCTATCAGACCAGCTCAGCTCTTATCAGACCAGCTCAGCTCAGCTCAGCCCTGTTTCAGCCGAAAAGAACAGGTCCTAAGTGTGACACTTGCATGCTGACTAAAATTGTTAGGCAACCTTTTCCTAGTGTTTAAAGATCGACTCCGGTTTGGAACTTATTCATAGTGACCTATGTGATTTGTATGCTACACCATCTTTGGGTAATAAAAGATAGTAGTAACTTTTATAGATGATTGTACTTGTTTTTGTTATGTATTTTTGTTGCACACTAAAGATGAGGCAATGGATATGTTTAATATCTACAAAAGTGAAGTTGAACTTCAATTGTCTTCTAAGATTAAGAAGATGTGTACCGATAGAGGTGTTGAATTTTATGATCCATCCTTTTTCGAATCATGTGGTATAATACATGAGGTAACGGCACCGTATACGCCACAACAAAATGGCATTGCGGAGAAGAAAAACCGTACTCTTAAAGAGATGGTAAATTCCATGCTATCTTACTCGCGTTTGAGTAAGGGTTTTTGGGGGGAAGCAATGTTGACGGCTTGTTACTTGCTTGATAGGATTCCAAGTAAACGGAATACTATAACTCCATATGAGCTTTGGAATCAAAGAAAACAAAACCTAAATTATTTACGAGTTTGGGGTTGTAGAGCGGTAGTAGTAAGACTAACGGCACCTAAGATTAAAACCTTAGGTGAAAGAGGCATTGATTGTATATTCATTGGATATGCTATGCATTCCAAGGCATATCAGTTCTACGTCATTGAACTGAATGATTCGGTGTCGGTTCATACCGTCATTGAGTCAAGAGACGCCATCTTTGATAGTCTCGGTTTACATCAATGCAAAGGACAAAAGACATTACTCCTAGAAATATTGGAGTAGAGGTGACGGATAATGTGTCATCTCAAGATGAGCCTATTGTGCCTCGGAGAAGTAAAAGGGCTAGGAAAGAAAAATCTTTTGGACCCGACTTCCAAATTTATTTGGTGGAAGGGACGAGAGAGGAGGTGGGATTCTAATATTCAATTGCTATAATGTGGATGAGGATCCTAGGACATATAAGGAGGCTATGAAGTCTCAAGATGTCTCATTTTGGAAAGAAGCCATCAATGATGAGATGGATTCCATTATGGGGAATAACACGTGGATCCTCACGGATCTTCCACGTGGTTGCAAACCTCTGGGTTGCAAGTGACTCTTCAAAAGAAATATGAGAGTCGATGGGACAATCGACAGGTATAAAGCCTGGTTAGTCATCCAAGGGTTCAGACAAAAGGAAGGTATTGATTATTTCGATACCTATGCTCCGGTTGCTAGAATCTCCACTATTAGGTTGTTGATTACTCTAGCGGCAATTAATGATCTAGTTATCCATCAAATGGATGTCAAGACGGCGTTCTTGAATGGAGATTTGGAAGAGGAAATTTATATAAGGCAACCAGAGGGTTTTATTATGCCGGGTAATGAGTATAAGGTTTGTAAGCTTGTTAAATCCTTGTACGGACTCAAACAAGCTCCTAAGCAATGACATCAAAAATTTGACGAAGTTATCTTGTCAAATGGTTTTAAGCTTAACCAATGTGACAAGTGTGTATATAGCAAGTTTGATAAAACCGGTAATGGTGTAATCATTTTCTTGTATGTAGACGACATGTTGATTTTTGGTACTAACCAAAATCAAGTTGACCTTTGTAAAGAGTTTTTGTCGTCTAGTTTTTCCATGAAAGACATGGGGGAGGCGGATGTGATCCTTGGGATCAAGATAATTCGAAATAGTGATGGGATTTCATTAACACAATCACATTATATTGAGAATGTTTTGAAGAAATTTCATTGTGAGAATGGTACTCCGGCAAACACTCCCATGGAACCGGGTGAGAAACTCGAGCCTAATTCGGGTGAACCGGTATCACAACTTGAGTATGCTCGGGTCATAGGCTGCTTGATGTATGTTATGACTAGTACTAGACCGGACATTGCGTTCGCGGTTGGAAAGGTTAGTAGATACACGAGTAACCCAAGTAGTCATCATTGGCGTGCGGTAAATCGTGTTCTAAGGTATCTTAAGTCCACTAACGATTTTGGATTGACTTATGTGGGATATCCTTCGGTCTTAGAAGGGTACTCCGATGCAAGTTGGATAAACAATGTGGAGGATCACTCCTCTACTAGTGGTTGGGTGTTCTTGCTTGAAGGAGGTGCCATATCATGGGCCTTTAAAAAGCAAACATGTATATCTGGCTCGACCATGTAGTCGGAATTTATAGCCTTGGCTGCGGCCGGAAAAGAGGCGGAATGGCTTAGGAATTTGGTATACGAAATTCAGTCATGGCCAAAACCGATGTCACCCATTTCTATCAATTGTGATAATTCAAGTACATTGGCTAAGGCATATAGTCAAGTGTATAATGGTAAGTCGCGACATCTAGGCGTTGGACATAGCGCTGTACGTGATTTGATCACTCATGGGGTGATCTCGGTGGTGTTTGTGAGATCTCAATATAATTTAGTCGGTCATTTGACGAAAGGATTGGCTAGGGACTTGGTGAACAAGTCGGTTATCGGGATGGGTCTTAAACCCCTATGAGTCTTTGGTGGTAGGATACCAAATTCCCCTCTAATATGACGTTGGAGGCAGAATTCAATGTGGAAGGCCTACTATCATTTACTTGAGCACGTGAAAATGTCCCGAAGGTATTGCTATTAATCTGCATGATTAGGTTGAAGTGAAATCTTCTTAATGGATTTTTGACAAAGTGCAAATGCAGGTGCACGATTAAATATTCACCTATGTGAGACATGAAGTTAGCAGCTTCAAAGAGGTTCGGGGTTGACTTCTCATATGTTTTCATGAACAGATATGGACACGAGGCTGTTAATTAGTGTCGGTTTTACTTATGGAGATTTCAGCTTATGTGTATGATTATCTTCACGTATTAAATATGGGTAAAGGGGTTCAATGCTTAGTCACACCCCGATACACCGAATATCTGGAATGTGTAATTATACTAAGTGGTAATTCAATCTTCGTGATATTGCCATAATGCATCAGTTGGTTGTTTTCGGTTTTACTGAACCAAGGATTACACTCAAATGGGGGAGGATTGTTAGTGATTTGAGTAAATCACGTTTCATTTGATGTAGTCGGGGTTTAGTTACAAAGAAGGCTGAACTCGATTTAGCTATATGACGAGTCGGGAGTGCGGAGTGCACGCTTGTCTAAGTCTAAATTGAGCTTACGGTTTGTCTAAATGATCAAGTGTATGTGTCTACGTTTCCGTCTTTACCCGTATAATAACTATGGGTAATCAGGGTGTGTTACATTGGAAAATCCGTTAAAGTTGTGTGGATCCTTATCATTTTAATCGTCATTTTGACGTGTTCTTTTCACACGGTTTCAGTTTGAACTTTGACATTGCATGGTTGCATGCATGTGGGGGTGGTTATTTTCATGCACAAGCATGAAAGTATTTTGACGTGGCATTGTTTTGATCATTAAGAGGATGGTACACTAGAGAAAGAGAATAGGATCAGAAACTCTATCTCCTTATTCTGTTTTTTCTCTCGGTTTCTTTGTAAAAGATAAAAAATACTCAATCTCCATAAGTTTTTGCTCAAATTTCTAGTGTCGGAATAAGAGTGCACACTTGTAGTCTTATCCCACAAGAAAGTCGTGTAACCCGGGACACTTTAGGGTCGATTATTCTTGAAGGAAAGTGATTCCGTTCACGATTCTACAAGATACAAGCAATTGTATTTTTTCGTTGTTGTAATTTTAATAGTTTAGTATTTGTAACTATTGTAATTTTCGATATTGTTGTATCCCGATGGATTATACAACAGAGTATTAATAAATGTTTGTGAGTTTATATAAATATCTTGGGAAATTCCCATTTGTACCCTCTAAGATTTGTACCCTCTAAGTTTTCACTTTTCTCAGTTGTACCCCTGCGTATAAGCAATTCCCAACTGTACCCCTGAACTCTGTTAATTACTCTCAACCGTGACTAAACTAGAATTAGCCGTTAAGTATGGCTGTTAAGTGCCAACTTGCAGTCCTAATCTAATGACATGGCGAGTGACATGTCGGTCTAGTAGCATTTTGGCCTTCGTTAATTCCTAATTACTCTTTCATTCTAATTTCAAAGTACAAACCCTTCCTCTTCCTTCCTTTCTTCCCCGGTTCGAATTCACTGATCATCACCATATCATTTGTCATTCTTCCTCTATGTACTATCATCATCATCATCATCATCATCATCATATTCTATGTTACTTTTCTCACTTATTATTGCATGTTGTTGTTGATTTCGACGAGGCGAAAACTCGAAATTAGAATGAAGGGGTAATTAGGAATTAACGAAGGCCAAAAGGATACTAGACCAACATGTCACTCGCCATGTCATTAGATTAGGACTGCAAGTTGGCACTTAACCGTCATACTTAACGGCTAATTCTAGTTTAGTCACGGTTGAGAGTAATTAACAGAGTTCAGGGGTACAGTTGGGAATTGCTTATACGCAGGGGTACAACTGGGAAAAGTGAAAATTTAGAGGGTACAAAATGGGAATTTCCCAAATATCTTTTATCCACTTTGAATAAAAGAGTCAATTAATCAAGAAAGTCATTTTTTCCCTATTAATTTATCTATTACAGAGTATAATATTAACAACATAATATATGCTTCAAAATGAATGAATGAAAAAAAAAATTATAGTACTCCCTCCGTCCATAATTTATCGCCCCGCTTTTTTTTTTGGGTAGGTTATTATTTATTGCCTCATTCTCTCACTTCCTTTTTCATCCTACCTTTTTTACCCAACTATCCTTGTGGCCCACCATCCTCACTTTCAATACTACACTTAACCTACATTAATTAATTAATATATTGCCCATTAATTGTGGCCCATCATCATTTCTTTAACATTATATACAATTTTCTTATTTTCTTTGCATAATGGTGTGGGGCGATAAATTATGGACGGAGGGAGTATGATTCATACTCTAATTATTTGCTTATTTATATATACTCCATTTTACAAAAGTCATGCATTTGCATGAGATCTACCCTAGTTATCCATTAGTTCAATTACAAAAACTAGAAAGAGACGGTCTCTCAATAAGTTATTGAGATACCACTTTTATCATACCTCGCTCTTTACGTGTTATTCATACTCCCTTTATTGTAGATAGTGACTGCTTTATTAGTATACTCTTTTATCCTCTCTCCCCACTAAGATCTTCTCACTTTCCTTAAACGAAAATTCCACTAAAATTTTCTCACTTCAAAACTTTTCTTATTCATCAATTATACTCTCTTCCTATTGGTTACTTTTGTGATTTGACATCTTAAACCCCACCAAACAATTTACCACCTTTCATTACCCATTTCTTTATCAATGTGTCATATTAAAGTAGAAAGATCATTGTGGGTGGGGGGAAGGAGTATCAAACGTACCTATTTATATTAGGTTTAGTATTATTGTAACCTCAAGTTGCAATTGGTCTCTCGTTTAATGAGAGCCGACACGATAATATATTGTTTAAAATAATAATTAAAAACTGAACAAATTTAACATGGTAAATCATAAAATATTTATAGAAAAAAATTATATTACTTTTATACGTAGTACTCCTTTAGTAATAAATACTCGTATATTTATATAATAATATAGTACTTCTTCCATTTTTATTTTATCTTCCTATTGACATTTGACACAATTTTTTTTAATGAATATAACATGATAAATTTAAGAAATATTGAGGGTAGAATGGTAAGGTGTGTAAATAGGAAAAGAATAAAGGTGTAATGTATTGCAAATAGTAAGGGTGTATGGTAAAAATTATGGACCAAAATGAAAAGAAATAAAATGGAAAGACAAAAAAAAAGTGGACGAAAAAGAAAAATGGGAAGATAAAATAAAAATGGAGGAAGTAATTTTTTAAAAAAAAAATTTAAATATTAAATACGATAATTAATTAATACTCTTTGTGAGTTCCTATTTTGTTCTCTATTTTCATTTTTGGTTGAGTTTGCACTTAGTTCCTTATTTCCCTTTTAAGACACTTATTTGCAATGGTTCAGATTTACTTTTAAATTTATCTTTCTTCCCCCTTTTGTGAGATACTCATTTTTCCATCCTCATTTTCCCACCCTTATTTTTTTTCACCTCAAAAGCAAAAGGAACGTAGTAAGAATTCTGAAGGAGTGTATATATAATAATATTAGCAATACTCAATAAGAAAAAAAATTAATTGGTAGAAATTAAGGCGTCGAAAATTATTTGTAACCCTACCTCGTATGATCCAACCCGTACTTGATCCAACTTGATTTATAACCTTTTTTTCTTTCCTTTACATACCCTTTAGGGCCGTTTGGTTCGCAAGAAGGTATGAGGTTGGAATCAGGAATCAAACCAGAGTGGTATGAGTTGAAACTTGATACATGATAAATGGAGTTTGGTTCATTTCTGGAATCAATTTCATCTTCTTACCTTGTGCTTGGATAAAAAAATAGTGGAATCAATCAATTTTTTTACGGCTTTATTTTTAGTTTTTTGAGATTTTTTACGACTGTATTAGAACAATCCATATATTAATTAAAAAATACAATAACAAATAGGATTATTAATGTAAGCATTGAGAAAATAAAATACTAAAATAGAATTCAAATTATAAAATTTCTAAAATAAAATAAAAAACAATTCAGGTAAAGATTCAATACAAAACGAAATTGGAGTGTAATTCAATAAAGATCTAAATTTCAATTATTGTTCCACAACAATTATTCAATAGAAATTTTAGTAATTTAGAAAAAAAAAAAAAAAAAAAAAAAAAAAAAAAAAAAAAACTACTATAATGAAAAAATACATAACAATTTTTTTTACATGGATTAAAGGATGAAATAGGGAGATGAAGGTGGAGATAAAGATGATTTCCATGTGAGTGTGATACTCTGACTTGCACGACGATGGAGAAGAAAATGAGAATAATTGAATATATTTTTTTGATGCCTAAGGGTTTGGTATGAGTCATACCCACCTCCACCCAAGGGTTTGGTTTCAAAAACCCATACTTTGTGGGTTTGAGGTATGGGTATCAACATACCTGGGTTTAGACCCTTTCATATCCATACCTTATACCCTAATTTATCCAACCAAACAGTTATTGAGTTTATTATAATGTGATTAAGTGTGTTTGTAGACACCCGCATTTTGACTGCCAGGTGTTTATGGTAGTTTCCAAAAATCACCCGATGATGATCGGACGCTAACGTGTTTCTATGCGCTCGGATACGGGCTCAAATCTATTAATCGTTGGCTAATACCCTTACGGACTACAAATTCCACAAAAAGACCTCAATTCCAGGCCCAGTGGACCATTCCCAGTCAAACAAGACTAATTTGGGCCAAAACCGACACCGGAATTAAAACCGGCTTTTCACGATTGGGTCGACCCCGGTCAAAGTCGTTTCCGAGACACACAAAAACAACTCATCAATCATCAAAAGTCCAAGTCAAACACAAAACCCATCAAGGTCAAGGTCCAAACAAGACCCGCGCGACCCATCTAGGCCACTCGATCGAGTGACCCATCCACTCGATCGAGTGGGCCTGCTTTGAGCCCGGCGGCTGACATAACGGGCCACTCGACCGAGTTGGCTACCTACTCGGTCGAGTGCCCTAACCCGGGTGCCCTAATTTTTTCTATATAAACAACCTCCCATGCACACCTTCAACACATCTACACAACACAAAAAAACCCTAGCATCCTACACACATACTACGTTTTTACCAACCCTAGAAAACCCTAGGAAAACCGACTTTAGCAAACCCTAAACCTAGTTCTAGGGATTCAATCCGAGCCACCACAACTTAGCCTTCATACACCTCGAAGACTCCCGTGTTAAAGCCGCGTTTACGAGTCCGTACCGAGACTGAAACATGTAGGTTGAGGGTGACAAACCCCTTTTTCTTTCCTTTTCCCTCTTTTCTCGTTTTTTTGCATTATTATTACTATTATTATATATTATTATTACATATTATTATTATGTATTATTATTATATATTACTATTACGCACTACTACTACGTATTATTATTATTACTACTATATATTATTATTACTACTATATATTATTATTACTATTACGTACTACTACTATATATTATTATTATTATTATTATTATTATTATTATTATTATTATTATTACCGTATTATTATTATTATTATTATTATTATTATTACCGTATTATTATTATTATTATTATTGTTATTATTATTATTATTATTATTATTATTATTATTATTATTTCGTATTACTATTATTAGTGTTACGGTTATTTTATCATTATTATTGCGCATTCATCATTCTTCCTCGTTTTTTCGTTTTTTTATTATTTTAGTCATCGCATCATAATATCTATAATATCTTTAGTATTAAAATATTAAAATACTCATTGATTTGTGTCGAGTAAGAAGGATATCGGGATAAGAAAACACGAACATACAAGTGTACTGCACACAGCGTTGACGGTCGCTTATCCCGGTACCCCGATTATTTGATTATTGAGATGAGTCAACTTAAACAAGATTCCGTTATTACTTCTCGTTATCATCATCAATTTTGCATTCATCAATTTTCTAAAGTCAATTTTTAATAAGGGTCGAAACCCGTTGACACGGATCCGACATCACAATCCCTAGGGATTTATTTCGATGTCGGAAAAGTCGAGGGAATCAAGTTTTTTTTACTATTCAAGTAAAGCGTCGATTTTAGATTCGATACCAATTCCATAATTGGATATCGAATCTAACAATCAAGTCATATGAATTAATTAACATGATTTATTCATATCACGATAATTAATTCAAAGCGACTAAAATTAATCCATCCTTTTTATTTTTCACCCTAAATACCCCATATCGATTCAATAATCGAATATGGGATAGGATGAGTATTCAATTTTAGAATCGAGTATAAATTCAACAATATTTATATTCGGTTCAACAAAATTCGCGATTTATAAAAAACCAAGTCGAACATAAATTGTGCAATATTTATGTCCGATTATCAAAAATCAAAAGCAATTTCAAAGTCAACAATTAAATAGCAAACGAACCAAGTTCGTACAGGTGCCACTCGACCGAGTGCCTTAGTCACTCGATCGAGTGACACCCTAGAATCGAGTCAGAATGCTAATTATGACCACCACTCGATCGAGTCTCACAGTGACTCGGTCGAGTGGCCATGTACTCGACCGAGTTGGTCAATAACTCGGCCGAGTACGGTCATAAACGCAAAACAGAAATCTTTTTTAAAGGTCTACTCGATCGAGTCTATTGACCACTCGATCGAGTGACCACATAATGACTAAAATGCAAGTCGTACATTATTCTATTTTGCGAACTCGGTAGTAATTTATGATTTAGGTCAACACGTGTTTAATCAATCATGTGTATTACTATCTTTTCAAACCATGCATCTCATATTTGCACCTTTTCATCTCATCTCATATTTACATAAACCGTTATTATTCGTTATATCGCTACATCGTTACTAACGCGTTTGTTATTTATTTTGTCAATTTAATTATTGTTCGTTTATTGTACTAAATGAACCCGCATGCTAAAATACAACTTTGACGTTAATCTTAGCTGCATTAAATTGACTTAGAAACCCGTTTCAATTCAATTCGCATGTTTAGGGAAAATACTGTTTGCATATCATTTTCCCGTTTTACTAGCACGCGTATTAGAAAGTCATTCGAGTTCTTAGTAGAGGCCGCTAATGTGCGGGCGGGGTTGGGTGTCCTTCGTGGGCTTCCCAACACGTACCCTCACCCCTTACTCAGAACCTCGGTTTCCGGATGCCCGAAACCGTTGGCGCACGAGAGTCATTCAATATACGATTAACCGCTCAAGTCGGCATCTATATCGATATGCAAAGGGACGAGCCCAATAAACTCTGACATCGGAAATGGGCCGTATTTTGTATACGGCCCACTACGACATAGAGTGGGCTCGAACGGTTCCGAATAACCATAAAATTCGGTGGCGACTCCACAAAGACCTAAATTTCAATTCGATCCTTCTCATATGGAGATTCATTCGCCTACCCAAACCCGCGCGTGGCCGCGTCGGGGTGGACCAATGTCATGTCCACAGTGTTATTCGTTGCAAAAAAATGTACCACTCACTTTATTACTCCCTTCATTTCATTCAATTGTTTGTCTTTGATTAAAATACTTCTCACAATAAATATAAAAGACAAACAATTGAATGGGACGGGGGGTAGAATATTACTACTAGTACTTTAATAATTTAATTATTTTGAGGTATATTTTGAGTGGGGAGGAATATTTAGTAAAATTGGGATGGTTTTTGAGTATTATATTTGCAATGATGAGAGTTAATTTGGTTGATAAAGTGATAGGCATGAAGCTATTCCATGAAACATGGAGGTAGGATACGGGAAATATGAAGTATATAATGCAGCATGCACTTAGAACGAAATGAATCTAGATTCTGGATTGGAGTGGGTGGCATGCATCATGCATGTTCCAAAGACATAGTACCAATCATAACTAAACATTCCCCTCTTCGCTTTACTCTCCTGCAACCAACGGTTCGGGAATCATAAGCTTCCCCTTTTCTTAATTGACCACTCAATGAATTCCGAATATTCCCTCTACTTCAACACCAGTTGAAAGGTTGACTCTTATAAACACTACTCTAGCATGTACGTGCATCTTGGTAGCATTTCTCACTCTCCACCGTAACCACAAATACTTGATATCATATCAGCACTAATGTATCGGATTTCATCAATATTCAAACGTACTTGGTGAGAGTAATACTAGGATGGGTGACCTTGGTCTCGTATTGTACCCTTTTACTTGATAACATTAGCAACATTTGTGAACCAAAAAAAAAAATTAAAGCGAATATAACTCATGCTTAACAATTAACTTTATTTTTATTTTAATAATTTGATATCCATTATCAAATACGGAGTACTTGTGAAAATAAAACATAAACAAGAATTTACTTCTCCTCATATAAACACCATTTCACGTCCTCGTAACCAAAATTTAGGTATAAATACATGCATTTGTAGTGCTCCTAGTACATATAGCCACGACTCTCATAGTGCTAATTTGCAATGAGAATTGTATCACTTAAGTGACACTATTGTATAAGTTCTCTTAAATATCTTTGACATTAAACTTAATAGGTAAACGATGTTGAACGAGAAATATTGGCAATGGATAGTGTATTTCGAGAAGGATGGATGAATAGAAGAAGGGGAGGGGGTGAAGGGATGAAATGAGAGGGAGGTGAAGAGGAGGAGATGAAGATATGGAAGGAGGACGAGGAAGGATGAATTGAAGAAAGGGGTGAAGGTACGATGGAGATGAATAGAGGAAGAAGATGAAACAAGAAAGAAAATCTAAAACAATGGAAGAGGAGGCAAATTAGACCATCTAATCAATGAATGAATGTATACCAACTCCACGCATAGACAAACTACTAGTGTAATGAAAGAAAGGGCTACATGCCTACCTAGCTTGTTCTTTATCACTAGTGTTCAATTCGACAGTGAAATCCAAGAAGAAGAAGAAGAAGAAGAAGAAGAAGAAGAAGAAGCTAACTAAAGCAAGACAGGAGGAGAACATAGGTATAGGACCAAAGATCCAGAGAAACAAGGGGAATGAAAAGTCGAAAGTGCAGAGTCCAAGGGACCAAATATAGTCGGCCTTGTTAACTATGCGGCTCACATTCTTGAAGGGGACGTTGATGAGGATGCTAGCGTGGCTGTAGTACCTTATCGACTGCACATTTAAGAGAAACGCGAGCAGAAAGCAGACAATGATGCTGAAAAACTTGATGGAGAAGCCCATGGCACTAGCATCCCATAATACAAGTTTGATTTCAGTACTCTGGCTTGTTGGTAGGTGTAAGCGGGAAAATCGCCACTCATATATTATTTCTTCGCCTTGCTTTTCTTAGTTGCCTGTGGTTTCCTTTTCTTTGGCTGCTTGCTTCCTCCAGCTTTTCCTTTCTTTTGTGGTCCAACCTTCATTTTGTATCACTTTAATACGATCCACTGCCATGCTAATTTATGTTCTATAACCACTAAGAAGAGTTCAGCGCATACCGCTTCTTTCTTCAGCCTTCCTCTAGGTTTTTTGCCACTCTGCTCCTCAGCCCCTTCATTCTGATCAGCTTTAACGTCTTTGGCCACTTTATCACCTTCATCCTCAGAGTCAAAGGCGAACCCTTCCAAAGTTCCTATTCAAATAAAAAGTACAGAGAAAAGGAGATTAACATCACTTACGTTTTGCCAAATAGAAGAGATTTGAGTAGAATTCAAAGGAGGTCTAACCCTCAACCATTGTTTCAGCATCATAGACATTTGACTGTGCTTTCAGTTGAACAAAATCATTCATGATGGCCTCTATCTGTTCAATGTACACTAGAGCAAGTGAACTACTTCACACAACCCACGAGCACAAGTAGACCCTTCATTGGAAGACCACCGGTAAATCGGTATTTTGACCGAAAGGCAATATAGGTGTCTAGTTAGCTACATTTCTATCATTAGTAAATGTTGAAGCAACCATACCTTAGCTTCTGATTGACCAATGCTAACCTGAAAGAGAAAAATCCAAACTGATAGTAATTAACCTTCTTATAATAGAAACATATATTTGAGTGGTAAATGAATAGTCTCAGCTTTAAGGGTACCGATATGGCAGTAATCCAATTGCATCATTTTTATCAATTAGTGATTCATATCGGAATTAAAATTTTAGATGAAGAAGGTAACGTACCACACAAAAAGTCCTTGATGGAACTATTGTTGTTCTGTATATGGTTCCTAAAATTAGTGACAGGGAGGTAAAAGAAAAGAGATGAAATATCAGAAGCACAAGAGTCCTCTATATGCATATGGAATAATTGAGCTTTGACAGCCACTCAAATAAGATCAAATCATCATAGGAGAATAGCACAAAAAACTTAAAATGACAAACCTTTTAAATCGAAAAACATTTCATGTTCTCCAGAATTAGTATCAGGAACAATTACCCTTCCGACAGCACCCATGTCACCACTCAAATCAATTGATTCACCTTCACACTCAACAAGGACCTGCAAAATCGTATACTGCTTATGAAAAGATTATGTCTAAGCTGCTCATGTATGGCATGGTTATTTGCTTCCACTTCTTAAGTTCCCCTTTAAACAGGGATGGGGTGCGGTAGCTGACAAGGGAGAACATCAAGTACAATGACATGGGTTGTCTAGTCCAATATACAGCCGAACATCGAAATATTACAAACATTTGCTTTCACTGGCCTACCTTAGAGCGAGAAACTTTCTCGGGGAGTAGCAGAGCCAATGTAGAGGAGCTTACCTGCAATTACACGAACATTAACTAGCAAACTCTGACGATGTGGATAGATAGAAATAAAAACAATGCTTACGCGCGGTTCAATATGCTTCTCAGGTAGTCCTCCATCTTCAGCATCAACATCACCTACGTCCCCTATTAACGATCAACATGGTAAGCTACCAGGATGATCAACAGTGACAATTCCGGAAAAGAAAAGGTATACTAAAATCTCTTCCTAGTGACACTTGTTGTGACTATTGGACAGAACTGAACAGAGTGAGGGAGAGGAGAAGAGGTAACCGAGAGTAGCGAATATTGCAGCGACGAGGTAAGGAGGCCTCTGCCTTGAAAACTATTTCCGGTGCGATCGAGGTGGCGATCAGCAGGTACCGGTAGTTCCCCAAGGTTGACACTGTTGCACCGAGACTCACCCACTTGAGACCCGGAGCATTGGAACGACTGATATAGCGATACCCAGGAAGTATAATGAATGAAAGAAAGAGGAAGAAGGAAGAGGAGTACTGCGTGTTTTGTTGTGTATGTGCTGCTGCCAAGTAATGCCATGAGGAGGCACGAAACAGACTCCTCAAAAACTGAGTCAAGGGCAGAAAATGAGGAGAGAATAACTCTCCCACAACAGCCACTTTGACCCCTTCACAACTGACAGCAGCAGCGCAGCCACAACATACAGAACCCTAAACCTAAACCGAGTCAGGCCCAAAAAGATAGGCAAAGCCCGCCGCAGGCGATTTGCCAAATCCCGAATCCCAAATCACGAATCCGGATCCGGGCCGGGCTCGGTCACGCGCGCGCATGTGCGAGCTGAATTAAGCACCTCGCAGGTCCATATAAAATGACCCCCTTTCACCACTAGTGATACCCATAGTTAGAGTAGTGTATATAAACTACCTATGACACTAGTACTCTTCCTATGTGGGACAATTAGAGATAAGGACTTAGCCCCTATTTTCCAACAATCCCCCACTAGGGGCTACAGAAACAGAGAGAGAGATTCCTGGGTAAAGGAAGGGTGGATACTTAGGTATCAATATCTTTCGATTTGAATTGACACTTTAGTGAGGTGAGGAAACAACTTACTTTCAGTGAGTGAATATCTTTCGATTTGAATTCCTAACTGAGCTTCGGTTGATACCCCCACAACACATATCATACCTTCGAAATTAAGGTCGTTCCGCGATTTCAATGTGTAACACGCTCTTAAAAGCCATGCGTTTACCTTGGTACTTATAAGTGTAATCATAAGACTTCTCATAGTCTTATGATTGTTACACCTATGCAGGTGGCTCAAGTGCTTCTCAATAGCACTTCTTACGTGAGCCATTAAGGACATAAGTCCAACCTAATGTATGGTTCATCAAGTGCGTCTCAAAAGCACCACCATTAAGGCTATGAACCCATACAATGCCATAGAAATGGAAACTTTGGACCTAGTCAAGTATCACTCCTTAACTTGACTTAAGGACCTAAGCCCCATTCCCCTCGACAAGTAACAACTTGTCTTCTAGGCAACCCCTTAGTGAGGATATCAGCAAGATTGCATTTGGACTTCACATAGTCCACAGCTATTACTCCATTCTCACGGAGTTGTCTTACTCCCGCGTGTCTAATTCGCATGTCTCTTTTTTGCGTTGTAGACACTATTTTTTGCAACTCCAATGGCTGCTTGGCAGTCACAGTGTAGGGAGATCGGTGTCTGCCGACTTCCCCACATAGGCACATCGGCTAGTAGGTTTCTCAACTCAAGAGCTATGAACTCTGACTCCATGGTAGAGCGTGTCATACAAGTCTGTTTAGAGGACTTCCACGATACAGCACTTCCACCCATGATAAACACATAACCACTAGTAGAACAAATTTGATCGTTTCCTGTAACCCAATTCGCATCACTATATCCTTCTAATACAGCTGGAAATTTATTGTAATGCAAACACAGATCAGCTGTTCCTTTTAGGTATCTTAGTAAACGATTAAGTGCAGTCCAATGTTCAGAACTAGGGTTATGTGTGTAACGACTCAGTCTACTAACGGCATAACCAATGTCTGGTCGTGTACAGTTCATAAGAAACATCACACTACCTAGAATTTTAGCATACTCTTCTTGGGAAACACTCTTACCCAAGTTTTTACACAAAGATATACTAGGATCATATGGTGTTATGGCAGACTCAATATCAAAACAGTCAAATTTTTTCAACACCTTTTCAACATAATGAGATTGACTCAAAGAGATTCCTTTAGAGTTTCGGGTAACCTTAACTCCTAGGATTACATCAGCCTCTCCTAGGTCCTTCATCTCAAATTTAGATGACAAAAAATCTTTGGTTTTAATTACTACGTCCACATTATTACCAAAAATTAACATATCATCAACATACAGGCATATGATCACATAGTCAGATTCAAACATCTTCGAATACACACATGAATCAGAATTGTTAACCATATAGCCATTTGTTATCAAAGTGCTGTTAAATTTCTCATACCACTGTTTTGGTGCTTGTTTTAGACCATAAAGTGATTTGTTCAGTTTACACACTTTATTCTCTTGACCTTTGACCACAAATCCTTCAGGTTGCGTCATATAGATTTCTTCTCTTAAATCACCATTCAAAAAAGCAGTTTTAACATCCATCTGATGTATAACTAGGTTATGAATAGCAGCTAACGCAATCAGAATTCTTATAGTCGAGATTTTGGTCACAGGTGAATAAGTATCGAAATAATCAACATCTTTCTTTTGTGTAAAGCCTCTAACCACTAGTCTAACGTTGAACCTTTCTATTGAATCGTCAGGTCTCATTTTCTTTCTAAACACCCATTTACTGGTAATGGGCTTGCTACCTTTGGGTAAATCAGTTAACTCCCAAGTCTGATTATAAGCAATAGAATCAAGTTCATTTTTAATAGCATCTTTCCAAAAATTTGCATCAATGGATTTCATTGCTTCATCATATGTTTTTGGATCCTCTTCTATTAAAAAAGCATACACAAACTCTTCACTAGCACAGATAGAATAACCATGTTCAGATAGGAATGTTGAGACAAAAATCATCACCAAAGTTCTTTGCACATCTAGTTCTTTTACTCCTTCTAGGTTCAACATTATGATCAGTAGAAGTGCTAGCATGTGAAGACATATCAACAGATGTAACAGGTAAAACAGACGATGATTCAACATTCTTCTTTAATGGAAACACATGTTCAAAAAATTCAGCATCTCTAGCTTCAGATATAGAACGATCATTTAAAGACATGAATCTATAAGCAGAGCTGTTCTGTGCACAACCGATAAACACACAATCATAGGTTTTTGGTCCAACTGTGGGTCTCCTAAACTCAGGTAAACCCACCTTAGCTAAACAACCCCATACCCTAAGGAAGCTCAGGTTAGGAGGGTAGCCCTTCCAAATCTCGTAGGGGGTCTTATCTATTTTCTTATGGGGAACACGGTTAAGAATATGACAAGTCGATAAAATCGCTTCCCCCCACATATCGTCAGAAAGGCCAGAACTTAAGAGCATAGCATTCATCATTTCTTTTAAAGTTCTGTTTTTACGTTCAGCTACACCATTAGACTGAGGTAAGTAAGGTGGACTATACTCATGGATTAATCTGTTTTTCTCACAGAAATCAACTAAGTAATCGGACCTATACTCGCCCCCTCTGTCAGACCTTACCCTTTTTATTTTCTTGTCGAGCTGATTTTCGACTTCGGTTTTAAAGTTTATAAACGCTTGTTGTGCTTCGTCTTTAGTCCTAAGCAGATATACTCTAGTGTATCTCGAACAGTCGTCTATAAAGGTGACATAATAATGCTTATCGCCTCTACTTGCAGTATTCTTGAAATCAGCTAGGTCGGTGTGAATTAATTCAAGAAGACTCGTACTCCTAGCAGAAACAGGTTTACTAGGTTTTTTAGTGAATTTAGCCTCAACACAGCTAGCACACTTCGAGAATTCTTTATTAGTTAAGCTTGGAATTAGACTCATTTTTCTAAGCTTTTTAATATAATCTACATTCACATGACCCAATCTACCATGCCAAATATCAAGAGATTCAACAATATAAGCAGAAGTGAAAGCAATATTATTGAAATCAAAATCAGTGTTCAAAATAAATAAACCCCCAGACAAATATCCCTTCCCGACAAAGTCCCCATTACGCGACATTACTACCTTGTCAGCTTCAAAAACAAGCTTCAACCCAGCTTTGTTAAGTAAAGCACCCGACACAAGGTTTCGACGTAAAGAAGAAACATACAACACATTTGTCAGGGCAAGAGTTTTTCCTGAGGAGAGTTTGAGAAAGATCTTGCCTTTTCCGGAGATCACTGCAGATGAAGAGTTACCCATGTAAACACATTCTCCGTTGGCCACTTCCTCGAACTCGGCGAACATCCCCTTTTCAGCACAGAGGTGTCTTGAAGCGCCAGTATCCAGCACCCATTCAGCAGCATTTCCCACCAAATTAGCCTCAACAACCACAGCAGCAATGACTTCATCATCAGTAACAGCAACATTTGCTTCAGCAGTTTTCTTGTGAGTACACTGGTAAGCCTTGTGACCGTTTTTCCCACACACGAAGCAGACAAGAGTACCCTGAGGTTTTTGGATTTTGGGAACGGGTTTGGTGTGTTTTCCTGGACCATTTTTCTTACCCTGACTCTGACCTGACCATTCTTATTTTTCCCCTTATTCTTTCCCTTAGACTTGTCAGCATTAGACGGACCACCAGACTCAACTACGACCATATTAACTTTAGCATCATTAACAGGTACAGCAACTGGTTTATCTTTAAGACGATTAGCCTCTTCGGTCCTCATATGACCTACAAGGTCTTGGAGGGACAAGTCTTTTTTCTTATGTTTAAGGTGATTTCTATAGTCAGACCAGGAGGGAGGGTATTTTTCGAGTAGTACATTAGCAAGAAAAACATCACACAACTTCATCCCTTCATTTATGACATCAGCACACAGATTTTCATAAATACGCACTTGCTCCATAATCGGTTTACCATCCTCCATAAGAAATTCCAACCATTTTCCGACAACATATTTCTTTTTCCGACCCATATTTTGACTCTAACGACTCCCAAATAGTTTTAGCCGGCTTATTAGGAGCAAAAAGATCAAATAGGGTGTTAGTCATGTTGTTCAGAATATGACAACGAGCTGTCTTATTATCTTTTTCGTACTTTTTGATAGCATCATCATTAGACTTGATAACAGACGCAATAGGAGGAGTAGCCTCGACAGTAGTGGACACAGCAACAGGGACAGGACAATCCTCAGACAACACATAATCAATATCGAGTTGTTCAAAAAACATCACCAGTTTCTGAGACCATCGTTTATAATTGTTACCATCCAATTGTTCAATTTTAGACAAATCAGGAACCAACTTAGACACAACTGACATTGTTACAGCAACAGTAAATAGTTTTCAAATTGTTGTGACTATTAGACAGAATTGAACAGAGTGAGGGAGAGGAGAAGAGGTAACCGAGAGTAGCGAATATTGCAGCGACGAGGTAAGGAGGCCTCTGCCTTGAAAACTATTTCCGGTGCGACCGAGGTGGCGATCAGCAGGTACCGGTAGTTCCCCAAGGTTGACACTGCTGCACCGAGACTCACCCACTTGAGACCCGGAGCATTGGAACGACTGATATAGCGATACCCAGGAAGTATAATGAATGAAAGAAAGAGGAAGAAGGAAGAGGAGTACTGTGTGTTTTGTTGTGTATGTGCTGCTGCCAAGTAATGCCATTTATAGTAGCAAAGACGAGCAAGAGGAGGCACGAAACAGACTCCTCAAAAACTGAGTCAAGGGCAGAAAATGAGGAGAGAATAACTCTCCCACAACAGCCACTTTGACCCCTTCACAACTGACAGCAGCAGCGCAGCCACAACATACAGAACTCTAAACCTAAACCGAGTCAGGCCCAAAAAGATAGGCAAAGCCCGCCGCAGGCGATTTGCCGAATCCCGATCCGGGCCGGGCCGGGCACGGGCACGCGCGCGTGTGTGCGGGCTGAATTAAGCACCTCGCAGGTCCATATAAAATGACCCCCTTTCACCACTAGTGATACTCATAGTTAGAGTAGTGTATATAAACTACATATGACACTAGTACTCTTCCTATGTGGGACAATTAGAGATAATGACTTAGCCCCTATTTTCCAACAACACTAAATAATATGGGAAGCTGCCTACTATTCATAACGAGTAACACTCTCATCCTTTAATAAAATGGAATAAATAATACCTAATACTTCATTTTCTTCCATTTTCAAAGTCTCTTTCGCTTGATTAACATCTGCCTCTTCAACATCTTCAACCTCTGGCCTTTTCATCAGAGATTTTCCCTTCTTGACCACCTTCGAGGCAGAAACCCCATTAATTTTTTCCTCCTCTTCTTCCTTCACTGATCCTAATAAATTATGAGTAGGTGATTTATCATTAGCTTCCTTTTCTCCAAATGCAACATAAAGAGCAACTATTTGTGATCGTCATGTGCCTGAAAAAATATGTACCTTGTATTTTCACAGAAGTGACCCTTTTTTTCTTCCCCTTAGGTTTAACTTGTTCCAGTTTGAGCTGCTTCTTAGGAGGTTTTTCCCTTTTGGCCACCTTGGAGGCATCCACATCTTCACCGTGTATGCCTTCATTCACTTCCTCTCTTATGGCAGCATCAGAGTCAGGCTCAGAATCTGATGACAGTGCCAAAAGTGAATGATCCTGTGCCTGTTACCACAAGAATAAAAAATGGTGATCATCGTCATAGTCCCCAATCCCCCTTTCAAATATGAGCGAGAAAACTTTGGGAAGGAAGACATATTCCATAATGGTCTACTCAAAGATAGAGTAGTTGACTAAGGTGGTAAGCTTTGAAAGAAATGTTGGAATTGAAACAGTTTGAAGGAAGATACAGATAGAAGGCATGATGCAAGCTTACCGGAGTTGTTGTTGTCGTTGACTTATGGAAAGAAGATTCCGTCTTAAGATGGGTGTCATCTTTAGTTTCTGTATAATACGAGTGAGCCTAAGAATGCAGAAGCCAGAGCAGAAAGGAAAAGATGGTTTGGGGGGCTTGGGGGTTGTTTTATACTCCGTAGAAGTAAAGAAAAGCAAAAGAGAAGAATGTAAGATAAGAAGCGCTAAGAATAGTATAAATAAAAATGGAGAAGTGTTTCGCGAGCAAGTAGTTTGGGTTTGAAGAAAAGACATAGACCTGTTTCTGGTTCGGGTTCGGGTTGCTTGAGTTGATCAGTTTTCCTCCTTTTGGAAGGCATCCCATCATCAATTTGGAGTCGTTTTTTAGTGGGCTTGTTGTTGGATGACTTAAGAGTAGAGTTTTTGGCATCCTCGTCGGAAATGTAATCTCTAACAGCATCAGGGTCAGGGTCAGGGTCGTCGGAGTCAGATGATAAGGACGTAACTGAACATGCTGGAGCCTGTATAAAAGCAGAAACAATGAATTGGCAGTGGACAGTAGTAAGGAGAATGAAGCAGGATTGGACGCAGCAGTTTGAGTAGCATATATCAGCAGAGAGAAAGCAAGCAAGTAGAGTAGTAAGACGAAATCGTAAAAAAAAGAAGAGACCTGAAAAGAACGCAACCAATCAGGAGAATCTTCTCTATCTGCCATTGTAAGCTGCAGAAGAAGAAGAAGAAGAAGAAGAAGAAGAAGAAGAAGAAGAAGAGGGTTGCGTGGTGTAATTGGGAGATTTTTGCAGAAGAAGAGTATAAAGAAAGAATGGAAGTTTCAGCATCAATCTTCTTCACATGATTGATGTAGAGTATATAAGAGGAGAATGGAAGCTGCGAATGAGAATAACAAACATTCAGCCTCAAATCCAATGAACAGCAGCAGCATCAAAGTGCAATGAATGAATTAGGAGCATATAAAATGGGACGACCTAACAATAATAAACCCTAAAAAAAACACAAGACATGAATAGAATTAGGTAAAGAGTGAGCCAGAATTACAATCAATTGCTTGCAGCAGATACAGATTGAAATCGACGACGATGGGGCGCCGAACTCAGCCGCGGAGGTTTGGGGGTTTTAACTTTTTAACACGCTGCTTTCACTCCGCTTCAATACTCTCCCTGACTAGTCCCTGCCTTCTTTCGAAACAGAATTCCAGTCAACGGGAGGGACTAGGGAGTAGCATGAGTTTCCCTCTCATCCAATCCTTCGACATTGGATTTTTGATCACTTTTACTGGATGTTTGGTAGGGACTTTTGGAATGGAATGAAATGAATTCGATCCATTCTAATATTGCTTTCGGAATCTTCTACTTCCTCCATTTTCTTTCTATCTTCTCATTTATTTTTGGCCCACTTTTTTTTGTAATGAATATAAAATAATAAATTTAAAAAATAGTGAGGGTAGAATGGTAAGTGTGGGTAAATAGGAAATAATAAAGATGGAAAGTGTTGTAAATAGGAAGGGTAGTATGGTAAAAATTATGGACCAAAAAAGAAAGAAATGAAATGGGAAGATAAAAAAAAAGTGGACCGAAAAGGAAATTGGGAAGATAAAAAGAAAATGGAGGAAGTATTATACAAAACAGCAATATTTAGAAGTCCCGCATCGTGCTAGGACTATTAATAGGATGATGACATGGATCGTATGTGTCATATGACGTGGCGCTTATGTGGCATAATAGAATTTCCTTTTTTTTTTAGCGAAAAGATCATTTCATTAATAAAAAGTCATACGACATCTACAAAATATATCGAAATTAAACGGATACAATACTATAAAATTTGAGTAAAATAAATTCTCGTTAAAACAAAGATCTCTCACTATGATTTTGAACTCCGCTTCTGCACATCCTCTTTCAATATATCGCTGTTTAATGATACAACTTTTCACAAGAGGGTCTTCGGATCTTCCAATGTTTTGAAGAGAATCGATTCCATCAAACTTGATAGATTGTAGCCGCCAATTTGACATAATTTGAGACACCATATAAAGAACGATTGTGGCACTGATCTTCCGCGTCCTCTCTGCTATCATAGATGATTGAACATCTCTCCTAAAAGAGAGAGCGAAACCCATCAATTGATGGGGACGAAACTCTCCAAAAGGAGAGGACAATTATTAAAACTATAATACTAATACTGTTACGAATATTAAAATTATATAATTAATTAAAATTGGCGGGGGGGCTTACCACCAATTAATGGTGGAAGCCCCAATTTTTTTATTTTTTGGAGGCTAGGGTTTTTAGGGAGGAGGAAGAAGGTTCGATGAATATAAGGTTTTTACACTAATTCACCCTTAACTGCCAAAATAAAAATAAAAATAAAAAAAACTGTCAAGTTAAAAAAAATCAAATGAAAGGAAGTTACCGGATGATTAGGGGGAGTTAATTGCCAAATTAAATTACAAAAAAATCACACTGCCAATTAAAAAAGTCAAACAAAATAAATGAGGGGAAAGTTACCGGCTTAGGGGTGATTAGACCATGGTTATCTATGGATAAATTTTCTCTCCATAGGGATCCCACAACTTCCAGCTCACTTTTTCTACCTCATTTTCTCTCTCTTATAAAATACTTCTGCATCTATGGATTCATTTTTTTTCTCCATAAAATACTTCAACCCCATTTTTTAATACATTATGATAGTTTGGAACTTTTTTTTTAAATAAAAACGATGATTTACGAATCGATTCTTTCACTTGAGTTTTTTACCTTATTGTGTTTTTTTTAGATTTCGAATATAATTTGAAACTAAAAGTCGAGAAGAATGTGATCAATTACAACATTTAATCGGAAATTAGATATTACACAAACAATACTCCGTAGTAACATATTACGCCCACACTTCAATTAAACTACGTTACAAGACTAATTGTGTTACGAAATATGAAATACTTTAATAATGCATTGCGAATGATGAATAAAAATATTTAAACGGGAACAAGAGATTGCATAAACCAAAGGATGAAACCAATCGAGGGATCTTTTAGACCTTTCTTTCGGAGAAACCGACTATATTCGTGATATGTCGGATAAATAAAATTGAAAATATTTATTGTTATCCCTTTTTTTTTGAGTTGAAATTATTAACTTAATAGTATGGAGTAGTAATTTGTTAAGATGGTAAGATAACAGAAAAGAAAAAATGTAAGAAATTGAGAGAAAAATGAAAATGTATCTATAAATTATTTTTTTGTAGTCGTAGATTTTTTTTTTTTAATAATACACATTTGTCATTTATAATATGGGATTATTAACTTTAATGCATTATTTTTTTTGTTTTTAAGAAAGAATAGTGTGGGATGATGTGACAACCTTTATTAAAAAAATATAAATAAAATAAAAGCACATCAAACCCAACAACTTCCAAGTTTTCCAAGTTTTAATTTTTCTCTCTCTTCATTCTTTTCTCTCCCTGAGGAAGGATTCAAAATCATTTTCCATAATGGTGGAGAGATAATCCATGGATGTGGGACTCTCCCCACTCCATCCTTCCCATGGATTCATTTTGAATCCATGGATGTACATGCTCTTGGGGGGGTGAAATTAAGGGGTTGACTACAGACTATTTGCATTCACAACTTCCACAATTTTAGTTACGTGAAACCTCGTTTCCCACAATCCCACAATATATCAATAACAATTAACATCTTCATCACATCTGCAAATCACCAGGAGTTTCTTTACTCTTTACATCAGATTTTGACTGAAAATGTTTATTTTAGTTGAAGGAGAACAAGCGAAAATCAGCCGAAGAGAAAAACCCGATTGTGATGCAAGCAAATAAGCGACATCAGTTAATTGGCTAATTGTCGTTGTTGTTAGACTCTTTGACATGATTCAATTATTGTTTCATCAGACGATCCGTGACCACCAAAGATGAACTCATTCACAAAACTATTACAGTCTTACGGACCATTCAGACATTGTCGATAGAGGTATTTGTCTTCTTCAATTTTTTTGTCCAATAGAAAAACATTCATGAAATCGTGATCTTTATGTCTAACGTGTGAACAGTATAGAAAATAAGGCCATAAAATGGCAAGAGGTAACCCTCTTTCTATTTTCGAGTCAGTTTTGATGGTTACTTGGACAGAAAGTGTCGTCCGAGTTCAAAAAATTGGCATAATTAGAGTCCTCGCTTAAATATATAACAATCAAAAGGTATATGTGCATGATTTCTTATCAGATCGTAAGATATATATCTTCAATGAAGGTACTCATGACCTTAATTTAAAACATGTCATCATCAAAACTGACTCGAAAGTATTAAACTGCTAGAAAAATATCCCTCGTTGAATTAGATTATCTTTAGTTTACCATCAAAATCACACGGTTCACACTCAGTTATTTACTGTATTATTTTATTATTTTGTTACTTGGCCCGTATGCGATAGATTTGCAGAAGTAACATGATAAACCTAGCATTCGGTTTATGATATTACGATTTAATACCACGGTCCACCGAGTTACTCGTTTTCAGCTCGCAATCGGGTTTAACGAGCTTTTGTTGCTAATTCGGTACTCTTGATTGGTATTCATTGTTTTTTAATGGGAATGTTTTGATGATTTTTAGTTTGTTAGTTACAAAGATGACTTCGTTGATGTGAGATAAAGATGACTTCGTTGTTTGTTTTACATTTTTTAGTTTGGTGGATTTTCTTTTTCATTTTGATTTTTGTTTCGAGAGCAATTGGAAATTTAATTACAGGTTTAACTTAAGTGATAATTTATTTAGTGCAGATGGTTTAACTTCAGCGAAGTTTACGTCATTAATTTAAAATAATTGTTTCTCTTCTTTATTTTGTAGGTACACAAATGCCAAAAATTGTGTTTTCATATGTCGAATGATAGCATCTGTAATATGTGCCACAATTTGAAACCTCAAGTTGTATAGGAAGATGACATTTGAGGAAGAAAGACTAGAAAACAAGGATGATCATGCTACAAAAGAACTACAACTTGCGAAATGAAGGTTGCTTATGACTAGGGAAAAACAAAAAGAGGTGTTGAGTTCAAAACTCCTTCATATCTTTTTTTTTACCCGTCAAAAAAAACTCCTTCGTATCTTAATGTTCTTACTCTTTCAATAAAATACTCCTCAAGATATTAAGATACAGAGGGAGTAATATTTTTGTTTAAGTAATTGACCTTATAGGGAATAACTAAGTTTGATCATATGGGTAATTTGATTACATGATTCCTCAAATTTTATAAAATACTATAGATATTTTTAAAAGTAATACGACATACTATCTCATAATTCGGTGTAATTTTTTTACATCTCGCAAGGGAAGATGGGGTAAAATTGAAAGGTTGAAGTGTAATTTCGATGAATCCTAATGTAACCAATTTTTGGACATTTTCTATGAAGTAACAAGTCTTTTCATAGAGCTGACATAAGATTACTGCAATTTTTAAACATATCACTGGGTGTCGTTTTGAATACTAATAGAGTGGTCTTGATCCGAGCAACCGATTAAGTGTATGTCAAATTTTTAATTGTGTTTTTTGTCTTCTTCTAATCTGTAATTTATTTGAAAAATGTCATCATCGTTCAAATCATGCATGATATATTTGTTGGTTGATTATCTCAAGAAATACCGACGTATTTGGAAGTTCACATGCTTGTTTGTAGGTTGTGGCCGACCTTCGTTCACAATGCTACTCTTATTGAAGAATGAGATTTCAACTGAATAAACATGTTTAACTTTGTAAGAGGATAAAAATTTAAGAGGATAAAAATTTTAGAGAGACGGTTTCTTTATTTTCATATCAAGACATTTATGAGTGTAATCCAACTTTCACTAAATAATTGCTTTAGTTGTGACCATGTATTCCCAACTTGCTAATTGTGTAACTTTCATGTGTGACAGATAGATACACTTCTAGCCCCCGGTGGACCGGCAAAGAATTCGTTGTATGTTTAAGAACATGGACTTAGAAATTTTTATGCTGGACTTTAGTGCATTATCCACTACAAAAATTGTGTGAATTATTAAGCACTCCCACAATTTGTTTTTCAGTGTTTCTTTTAATTTGTAATTTATTTGAAATGTATACATGTTAATTTGTTAATTGTGTTTTGTCTTCTCATAATCTTTAACTTCTAAATTCCAATACAAGTATTAATTTTATGTTGATGATAATTTTTTTTAAAACATGTTCAAGACCTTGACAGGGTTTGGGTTGGGTCGGATATGGGTTTGGGTTAACGTGGTTATAGGCTGGTCGAATTTAGTACTCTGTATATGGTTTCACCTACTGATGTTAAAGCACATTTCAGATCTTTTCCTTTTAGTTACAATCACTTTTTCGTTGCCTAATTTTCTATTGGAGTAATAATATTTATAAGAGTATAAAAAAGAAGCGATTAATGGAGATCACGTAAGTTTTCAAAGTTGAAAATACCAAATTTTCAAGTAATGAAGTTAAATCTTATCTTAACTTATACGGAGTATTGAACTGAGCCTTTTTTTTTTTGTTAAAAGTGATATTCCCCCATACCAAAATGATCTTCTCATTTTTTTTTATTATATATCCTCATAATGGAATAAAAATGGGAACATCTTATTGGTACGGATGAATAAAAATGACAATTTGGCATTCACTTTATCGCATGTCATTTACTCTCTCTATTTACTTCTTTTTTTCTCTGATTTAATTTAACATGGTCTTTAAAGCAATACTTTGACCGTCATTTTAACCACTTATATAATTTAGAAGTAGGTTCTAAACTACTACTAAACTACTATACATATAAAATAAGTATTGAGTCCCTAAGTCCCCATCCCATCCGTTGGATGGGAGATGGATGAAGGGACGAGATTAATCGCTATATTAATAAAAAAAATAAAAAATAGAAGATACTGCTTCCATCAAAATAGGAAGGAGAATATTTCAGTTACGTATCATTCAGTCATTCATTCTCTCGCTCATTCAATCATTCATTCCATCACTTTCTTCTTCATCTTTCTCTCGCTAATTCAATCATTCATTCTCTTGTTCGTCATTCTTATTCACGACGATGTCATTTACTTCAAAACGACACAATCAAGACCACATTCAGTCATTCATCGTGTTCATCGCGCTGCTGCATTCTACATTCTATAAATCCGACTTCTACTTTTCATTCAATGGCTGGTATGCAAATCATAGAACAGACAAACAGTGAGTATATGCATTGTAGTTTATACTGGGAAGGACATGGGAGTCATTAAGATGATACTAGATTATTAGTTTGTAATTCTCTACGCTGATCTGCATATTAATCATACGATATTTGTGCATACAAAAGATATTGGGTTATTTTAGTTCACATACCGTGTTACTTTAGTGTGGAGTGTCTGTTATTTTGATGACAAACATCTGTTACTTTTATGATCCGTTACTTTAATTCATCAACGGTGTTACTATAGTGCATAACGTCTGTTATTGTAACACAATAGAGTGTCGTGGTGATATATGAAACTGCCATGCTGAAAAAATAATATAAAAAATATATTGTTTCCTATAATAGTGGGACGTGATTGCCAAGATAATAGGAAACAAATAAAAAAATAGGAAACAAATAAAAAGAGTAACTCCCCATTCAGAAAAATATACAGCTTTGCTATCTTCCACGACTTCAAATCAGAATAACGTATAATCAAAGTACACGAGTTCAGTCAACGAATAATTATACACGATTCGTCATTCATCTTCTTCCTTGTGCCGCTGCAGGTTCTCCTTCTATGGTTGATATTCAAATTGTCAAACAATCAAACTGTAAGTTCTTGATCTGTAGTTTATACTGTAGACACCATGGAAGCAACTAAAATTCTCCATAATATTAGATTCTACGTTCATTGTACGGACATTGCATATTATCGCATTCTTTTTGAGTACGTGAATGAAATATACCTGGAGTTATTTTAGTTCACACTATACGTTACTTTAATGCACACTGTTTGTTACTTTAGAGACAGTGGTCTGTTACTTTATGTCTATTTTATACGCATCTTCTGTTAATTTAATTACTTCAATGCAATGGTTTGCTTTTCAGTTGTCGCACAAGCACATGAATGTTGCAGGGATGTGGGTGATACTTTCACGCTATACGTGGGGCAGATATTCAAAGACGTGGAAGAGGCGGTAAATTTTTATAAAATCTACGCATTGGCCTGCGGGTTCGATGTGAGGAGGTACACAACGAAGAGATGGCGGGGTGGTGAGATAAAATCAAAGCTGCTTGTATGTAACAGGTAGGGTTTTAACAAAAAAAAGGACAGCGGAGATGCGGCGTCCAAGGAGTCGACGTCGAAGGAGGGAGCAGCGAAGGAGACGGCAGAGGGAGTCGTTGTGAATGAACCGAAAAGGAAAACAAAGGTCGTCGTGTTGGCTGTATGGCAAGAATTAAGCTGTACAGCAAATGCGGCCCTCTAAAAGTTGTTGTTTTCATAGTGGACACAACCACGAGTTAATTTCAACGAAAGACAGAGAATTCCATAAGATATCGAGAAACCTCACGAAGTACCATAAGCAAATGATCCTGAACAATTCACGGGTATGTGTCGAGTAAGTTCTTGCAGGTTAAATTATTTAAATTCTGATCGCTATCTGAGTTCACTGCGCCATAGGTAATATTTGGTTACTCTAATGCACATGCTATGTTACTGTGGTTCGTAAACCCCGTTACTTTAATGAATGCCGTATGTGAATTAGCAATTTCTGGTAACGTAATCAACGCGTTACTTTAATGTCGTCTTACTGTTACTTCAACCTTTGGCATACGTTACTTAATCAACGAATTGTTTCAGCTGAAGATCGGTGCCACGTAGACGTACAAGATGTGTAAGGAGCAGGTCGAAGGGTTCGCAAACGTGGGTGCCAGCTTGGTCGACTTCAAGAACTTTGGCAGAGATATAAAGTGCTTCGTCCATGAGAGAGACGGTCAGTTATTCATCGATCGTTTCAGGGGTATGGCGGACAATCGGCAGGGATTTTTTTTTATTACGAACTGGATGAGGATGGTAGTTTGAGCAGGGTCTTTTGGGTTGACGGTGTTGCTAGGAGAAACTACAGGTTGTTTGGTGACGCAGTTTCATTCGACCCAACATACGGGATGAACAAATATAAGATGATATTCACACCGTTCACCGGTATCGATCATCACAAATGATCGGTGACTTTCGGTGGCGCTCTAATCGTGCACGAGGACTTTGAATCGTTCAACTGGGTGTTTGAACGGTTCCTGAAAGCCATGGGGGGCGTGGAGCCTGCGTACATCATCACTGATCAGGACCCCGGGATCTTATCATCATTCGGGAAGATGTTTAAATCGGCGTGGCAACGATTTTGTATGTGGCATATAATGAATACGGTTTCCCACTAAATACGGTGCCAGGAGGGATGACTACCGGGAATTTCTGAAGAAATTAAATGCAATAGTGTGGGATGACGAGATCACTGCAGCAAAATTCGACGAGCGTTGGACTGAAATAATGGAGGAGCACGACGTGGGGGATGTTCAGTGGTTCACAACTACCTTTTCGATTAGGAAGCAGTGGGTCATGGCACACTGCAAGGATCTCCGGATAAGTGGCTTAATGCGAACAACCCAAAGATCGGAGAGCGAAAACAGTTTCTTCAAACGGTTTGAGAACCAGCACGAAACGTTGGTTGAGTTCTGGATGCGTTTCGAGAGCGCCATGGATCAGCAGAGGTATACCCAGAAAAAGCTTGACACCGAGAACATACAATCTCTGCCCAAGACAATAACACACCTGCCGATAGAACAGTACGCATCAAGGATCTACACCCACGTCGTGTTTGACGAATTTCAAGAGGAGGTAAAGTTTTCCGTGGGAACATGCAGTGTTAGAGGTTTTGCTGAAAGAGATGGTGTTGAAGTAACTACAGTGAGGGACGCTACTAGGGATAAAGAATTTCTAGTCCACTACAGCCAAGGTACACCTGCCTGTTGTTTTGCCTTTTACTGATTTTATTAGTTAAAGTAACGAAATAAATGCATTAAAGTAACACATAATATGAACTAAAGTAACGCGTTTTGTCTTAATGCTTTAATATCTTCCTGCAGAAACATCGGACGTCAGATGCACGTGTAAAATGTTTGAGACGAGGGGAATACTGTGTCGACACATAATTTGGATATATTCCTCGAAGGGCCTGAACAGTATACCCGATAACTACGTTGCCAGAAGGTAGTCGAGGGACGCATTGCGCACTGCTCGTATTGTTGATGACGGGATGGATGGTGATGACATTGACATCATTAACGGAAAGCAAATTGAGATGTCTAGACTGTGGTCGAAGATTCATGGGATGATGGGTATTCTACGGTCTGCTGATAAAGCAGATGTCGAGAGCATGTGCGCTTTGATCCGCGAATTCAGGGTAAAGCTTAAGCCGATTGAGTGTCCTAGGACTTTGAATAAGACCCAGGAATTGGAAGAAATACTAAGATGTACGTCAACTGCAGAGATAACGATACTCCCGCCGAAGGTTTCCAAGACAAAAGGAAGCGGCAAGAGGTTGTTATCGAGCAAAGCAAAATCCGTTGCACTTGCAAAGAAGCCTAAGCACATGTGCAACAATTGTAAGCAGATGGCGCATCACGACAAAAGGAATTGCCCAAATCCCTTTGAAAAACGGCCGACGCCGACTGTCAAACCATCTGACGATGAATCAGAATCAGAATCAGAAGAAGAGGATGAGGATGAAGAAGATGAACCAGTATTCTGATTAGGGCAATATTTTATTAGATTAACGTAGCTTATTCCTTACAATAACGTATTGAACGAATTACAGTAACACATTCATTTAAAGTTGATTGAACTACATACATTCATTTCTTGGAGAATAAAATATATTACTCAGTTAAAGTAACACACGTTATGTATTAGAGTAACGTGCTAGATGAGTTAGAGTAACACGGAATATAATCTTGTTAATGCTGATTGAATTTCAGGTATTCATTCCTAGGAAGATATACTATTTTACAAGTGTAAAATTCATTTAAAGTAACGCATATTATTCATTAGAGTAACGTTCTAGATAAGTTACAGTAACACTGGATATCATTTTTTTTAATATTGAAAGAATTACAGATATTACTCCTTTTCCACTCTTTTGTTTAATTGGACATCGTGTGTTAAAGACAATATTATGCAGCGTGCAAGATATTAGAGTTAAAGTAACACATGACATTAATTGAAGTAATCAATTATACCAGTTAAAGTAACAAAGTTTAAGGGATATAATGACATTGAAATATGTCAGAATGGTAGTAACTGTTTTTCTGACAACATAATTTGTAAACCTTGTACAAAACGATGATCAGTTTTTTGGTTAAAACTAAAGTTAAAATTAATCCAACCATTTACGGATTACTGTTTTCGGCCCTTTCCTCGCGTAGCCTTCAGTTCTTCAATTATTTTTGGCCTAGCTGTCACAAACTTTTTTAGATCACCAATCAGCTGCCTTCGAACCCTGTTCAAGTCTGCTAGGAGAAGAGTGGCTGAAAGCTGGACCCCCAGGTATCTTCTGTTAACTTTCCTCTCGAGGTCTTCGTGTTGGAAATCACGTCCCTCGTATATTAGCATGTGCATCAGAAGAAACGTCCCCGACTCATCCTTGTTGATGACTTTGGACTGCCAATTCAGTTTAATCGGGCGGAACTTGTACATCGCAATATCTTTCGCACCAACAACATGATAATAGTCACTACAATAAATACCTCATATAGCTACCAATCACGCGCGACTGATAAATTCAGTAGCTAATTTTGCGACTGAAAGTACAACGCGCGACTGATATTAGTCGCTGGACGGGGAGACAAATTTTTTAAAAAATAATTAACCTCAGCGACCGAAATCGGTCGCTAAATAAATGAACGCGCGACTGATTTCGGTCGCTAAATTACTTAAATAGCGACCGATTTCAGTCGCTAAATCTGTGACCTAGCGACTGAAATCAGTCGCTAAAAAAAAATACGCGCGACCAATTTCGGTCGCTAAGCTTTGTGAATTTTTTTTATACGCGAGCAGTCCCCCTCCCCCTCCCACATTACTCATTTCACTCTCTCTCTCTACAAATGCTCTCCCTTCTCTCTAACCCGTCTCCCACTCCTTCCTTCTTCATTCCACTCCTTCCTTCTTCATTCCTCCATTTTTTTAGTTACGGTATGTTTTTTTTATCTATACTTAATTTAAATTATTTGTTAATTTATTTATTTATTTATATAAATAGATTAGTTTTTGAGTTAGATGTTTTTATAGTGTAGTGTTGTTGTTAGTGTTGGAATATTTAGTGTAGTTAGAATGTTAATCGCCCAATAGGTTCCCCAATTTGAAATAGGTAGATTGTTAGTATAAAATTAGGGTTTGCGGTTACGTAGTTGAATGAATTGGGTTGTTTTGATGTGTTAGGAAATTGAAATTGAAATACAATTATGTCGATTTAGTGACGTAATTATGGATGATTAGGTGCAAATAATACTATGTTTAGGTGAATTGAGAATTTCACAAAATATGTGAGTAGTGTGTATTTATTAGTAAATTACTTAAGAGAAAATAATTTGTATGTGGTTATTGTCTCAATTTTTTTAGATAAAAAAATGAAGCGACAGGAACGAAAATGGATGTATGAGGAAAGATTAGATAAGAGACGACGTCCCAGAACTGAATTTCTAGAGGGTGTTAATAGTTTCCTTGAGTTCGCTAAAACCCATCCCGAATACGCGTCAGAGGGTAGATTTAGGTGTCCTTGTGTGAAATGTAAGAACCTAAAATTCTTGGATGATATTCTCATTAAGGAACATATTATCTCAAATGGGTTTAGCCCAAATTATTATTATTGGATTTGTCATGGTGAGACGTCTGCTGTTGGGGTAACTGAGGTGAATCAGAATGAGGGCGGTGTGAGAGGAATGATTGTTGATGTGGTTGAGTGCAATTTGTTTAATGATGAGAGCATGTACACTAATGACGATGACCAACCAACCCCACAAGAGCCAAACCCACGAGCGAAAGCTTTTTTTTGATATGTTAGAGGCTGCGGAGAAGCCATTATATGGAGGGTGTGATGTGACATTGTTAGAAGTGGCGTCTATGGTAGTGACCCTTAAATGTGAGTATAACCTACCTTTTGGGTGCGTAGACGGTATCGCTGTGTTGATTGAGAAACTCATCCCAAAAGACAACATTATGACCAAAACATTCTACAATACCAAAAAAATTGTTAAAGGTCTTGAACTTCCGCATCAAAAGATCGATGCTTGTCCCGATGGATGTATGCTTTTTTGCAAGGACGATGCCGCGCTTGAGGAATGTAAGATATGTGGGAAGGGTAGATACAAAAGTGTAGATGAGAACATTGTTTTGAGGGGTAGGAAGGGAAAAAGTGTTGCGAGGCATAAAAAACCTATACCACTTAGTCGACTTACCTACTTTCCCATCACCCCTAGACTTCAAAAATTATATGCAACCAGAACCATTGCCGAACAAATGAGGTGGCATAAGGAAGAAACTCGTGTAGAGGGGAAGATGTGTCATCCTAGTGATGGGGAGGAGTGTAAACGGTTTGATAGGATTTACCCTGAATTTGCTGAGGAACCCCGTAACGTGAGACTTGGGTTGTGTACCGATGGGTTCGCCCCTTTCGATCAATTCGGTAAGTCGTACTCATGCTGGCCTGTCATGGTCACACCGTACAACTTACCCCCATGGCTTTGTCTGAAACCACCGTTCATATTCCTTTCTCTCATTGTTCCCGGCCCAAAAAATCCCAAAAACCACTTGGATGTTTACTTACAACAAGTGATAGAGGAATTGAAACACTTGTGGGAAGTAGGGGTGGAGACATATGATGTGTCGTTGAAACAAAATTTCCAGCTTAGAGCATCGCTTTTGTGGACTATAAATGATTTTCTTGCGTATGGTATGTTGAGCGGTTGGTCTACGGCATGCCAAAAAGCGTGTCCTTGTTGCATGAGTGAAAGTAAAGCATTCTACCTAAGTAATTCAAGCAAAATTAGTTGGTTTGAATGTCATAGACAATTTCTACCCGAGGGTCACATGTATAGGAAGAATAAGAGAGCTTTCAAGAAGGGTGAGGAGGTGCTAGATGAGGCACCGATTCGTCTCCAAGGAGATGAGATTTGGGAGGTGATTTCAGAGTTCCCATCTACTGTTGACGGGACCGATCAAGAGTTCAAAGATCTTAAGAAATTAAAAAATGGTTGGTTTAAAAGAAGCATCTTCTTCGACCTTCCATATTGGAGTACTTTATTACTCCGACATCATCTGGACGTGATGCATATTGAGAAGAATTTCTTTGAGCAACTAATTCACACCGTCATGATGTAGAGGGTAAGACATGTGACACCGTAGGATCCCGAAAAGATTTGAAAAAAATTTGTGACCGTCCGAAAATGCATATCAAGCGGGATGGGTCCAAGCCTAGGGCCTTGTTTAGCCTTGATAAGGCTCAGAGAAAGGCCGTGTTAGAGTGGGTAGGGAAACTGAAGTTCCCTGATGGGTATGCATCCGATTTTAGTCGATGTGTGGACATTAAGAACCTGAAGCTCCAAGGCTTGAAGAGTCACGACTGCCACGTGTTCATGGAGCGGTTACTACCTGTGGCGTTGAAGCACCTGCTGCCGGAAAGTGTTTGGAATCCTATCACCGAGATATCTCAGTTTTTTCGAGATTTGTGTTCGTCGACAGTTACAAATGACGACATGACTCGTTTGGAGGATCAAATTCCACAGATACTATGCAAACTTGAGATGATATTCCCACTCTCCTTCTTTAACTCAATGGAGCTTCTAACGGTCCACTTGCCCTACGAAGCTAAAGTGGGAGGACCGGTACAGTTTAGATGGATGTACCCGTTTGAGAGGTGAGAACTTTCAAGTACTTACTTATTTTACCCACTAACTAACTTTAGACACTATAATTTAATAATAACATAATTGCTTGATGATTGTCATAGATTTCTCAACCATCTGAGGAAAAAAATTGGTAACAAGGCGAGGTTTGAGGACTCCATATGTAATGCTTACTTAACAGAGGAGATAGCCAACTTCTGTTCTCTGTATTTCGAGAAAGAAGTGAACACCAAATCCAAAAATCTAAACCTAGAAACACCCGAGACGACGATTGACCCCAACATACCAGACTTTTTTCAAAGTAAGGTGGGTGAGGGATCGTCATCAGCTGGCGGGTGGAGGACATTAGATGAGAAGGAGTACAATCGTGCTCACCTGTACTTGCTATCAAACTGCGAAGTTTTGGAGCCGTATGAGAAGAAGTTTGTAACTGAATTTGTGGTTGCTAATCCACATTTAAATGCTGATGATGTTTGGAATAAGCATGAGGAACAATTTCCCAAATGGCTTAAGCAGCATGTAATTTCAGAGAATATTCAGGATGATTTGGTTAGGAGTCTAGCATTAGGTCCTTTGTGAAAGGTTAGGACTTGGAACCGGTATTCGGTTAATGGTTTCAATTTCCATACATTTGCCCATGGTAGCAGTAGGAGTAGATGTAATTTTGGTGTGAGTGTGTCGTCACTTGAGGGTGAAGATTACTACGGTCTATTGGAGGACATCTTCGAGCTGTGCTATGTTGGAAATGATCGTGGGTATAGAGCTGTGGTATTTAAATGCGAATGGAAGGACAACTCTGTACTAGGTACTAGAGTACATGAAAGGTACAAACTAGTTGAAGTTAATCATACCAAAAAATACTCCAAGTACGATCCGTTTATACTTGCACATCAAGCACACCAAGTGTACTTTGCGCCTTACCCAACCACAAAGAACGACAGAACTGTAAACCAGTGGTGGGCGGTGTTCAAAACTAAGCCACGAGGCACTATGACTCTGACCTCTTCCAAGAGGATGTCATTTCTAGTGGTACAACATTGTCTCCAGTTGATGAGAATCTTTTTGCAAATGATGATGATGACAATAATGAGGTGGATGTGGGGGAAGATTTTGAAGACAATGAAGGTGGTGAGGAGGAAGAAGGTGCTTCTATTGATATGGTCGAGGAGGAGGACGACACCAATGATTTAGAGGTCAGTGACGAGGAGGAGGAAGATGACTACGAGGAAGAGGATGTCGTTGGTTCGAGTAGGCAAGTGGAAGATGACAACGAGAGTGACGATGATTTTTAGTGGGGTATAGTTTTAATAAGTTATATTATTTGTACATAGTAATCTGCATTACATATTGTAGTCAAATTATTTCAATATTATGATGTCAATTTCTAACTTTCTACTACTATATGTCTGCAGATATGACGTTGGGCAGCAGGCTGCGGTACGGTAGTTCGAGCAGCAACAGCAACAGGGAGTCCCAGCAGCAGGAGGACCAGGAGGAGAACCGGCGAGAGGAGGATAACCAAGGGGTGAACGACGAGGAGCAACCAGAACAACCACAACAGGATCAAGGGCTTCAGTATAAGACGACGGACGCCTTATTATTAGCCCGGAGAACACATGGTGAGACATCATATTTCCTTGTTTTTGGGAGACATCATCTTATTTCACTCTTTGGTGTAGGTTTCGGACCCGTGCGGTGGTGACTGGTGTGAAGGACAGTTTTATGAATGATTTGAATACCTACTGCACGAGTTGGACCAAGTTGCCTCTGTGGCAACGGGAGAAGTGGTTTGCCAACTTTAAGGTACACCATTTTCTGTTTTTTATTAATTATCTATTACTGTTTACAGATTACTAATACAATGACAACAAACGATCTTGCAGTTGAAACACTTCTACAACAAGGGTCTCGAAGTGGCTGTGAGAGACAGGTACATGGATGTCGCGAAGCCCAGATACAAAGACATGATGTATAAGATGGCGAGCGACGAGAAGTTACAGAAACACCTTAAAGGTTCGATTACTCGTTTAGTGTCTGTACTTGAATAAAAAGTTGTATATATCTTCAAAACACTTATTGATCTCAAAGTGTATAAATTGTAGGTGACGCCATCCAACAGTTCAGAACAGCCCGCTCCGACCCCAAGTTCCTTACAAGATCCGTCCAGGCGAAAAAAAACAAGAGGCGGGGAGGGGACCCCGAGAGCTTTGCTGAGCGCACCCACTATGGTGGGTCGTAGTCGATGCACCAGCGGGCCATCAATGTTAGTATTTCCTTACCTTTGATTTTTATTTTGGATTCTTATTTTATGTTTTCATTATAAATATAAATGAAAACTCTACATGTACTGTCAACAGGTGAAGAAGAAAACCGGAGAATTCCCTCCGCCGGTGCAGCTATTTCTCGACACGAAGGGCAAGGGGGATGATACTGACGGTCGAACATTCTCCACGAAGAAGGATATGGCCATTTGGGTAAGTTTAAAACATAGGACTTCGTTACTTTTTTTTCTTCACGCAACCCACCTAATCACGACTTCATTTTCTTTCAGATGTCGTATAAGGAGGCCACTAGAGCACCCGAGAATGAAGGTGTGGACCCGAGCACGATTTGGTTCAGAGTCGTGGAGGGCGTAGCGGTGTACGGTACGGGGAACGCTCATTCCCTGTATTGGACACCACCCAATGTTCGGGGGGGCCATGCGACCTCGACGGAGTGTGTGCCATTCAAAATGGCTGAGATTAGGTCAGAACTGCAGGAGGAAAGGGCGTGAGGGGAGGCTATGGCCGAGAAGCTGAAGAAACAGGATGAGAGGTTGAAGATGCAGGAGTCAGTTAACCTGCAAATTCCGCAAGAGCTACAACGCCTTAGGAACATGGAGCAGTATAAATGTAACTCCGGCCCCATTCCCCGACCCCCGGATCCTAGAGACCCAAACAATGGGGGTGGTAGTGGTGCGTCAGTTAGTTTCACTGTTAGGTGAGTGGATTGAAAATAGTTTGTAGTTTCTGAATACTTGTTAAAAAAACAGTTTGTGACAACACTTTTAATTTAGTGTATTCATGACGTTTGCGTACTTGGTTTCCAAATTTGGAGTGTGAAGCTTGCGTAACATTTGGAACAACGTTTGGAATGATGTTTGGGATGTATTGTGGTTGTTGGTTTGTTTTATTGTGCAGATTTTGGCTAGAAAAATAATAATTATAACCGGCCTATTTCAGGTACAACAGCGACTGATTTCAGTAGCTAATTTCTCTATTTAGCGACTGAAATCAGTCGCTGTATGACGTTGTATGTCCCCACGTCACACAATTTAGCGACTGAAATTAGTCGCTAACTGACGCCTTTAGCGACTGATTTCAGTCGCTAAAGTGTGAGCTTAGCGACTGAAATCAGTCGCGCGTTTTTTTAGCGACTGAAATCAGTCGCTAGATGCGACTAACTGTAGCGACAATCGCTTAGCGACTGTTAACAGTCGCGCGTCTCTTTTTAGCTACAGATGACGGTAGCTAAACTCAGTCGCCCAATACTTAAACTGTTGTAGTGAGTCAAGGAAATTACTCATTGTGGCCACCTGAAAAACATTGATGACAATATAAGATGACCTCAAAAAAAATGGCGACCAAGATTGTGATAAAAAACTGATGAAATGAAGAATAGAGAAGCTCACAATTATCTTGATGGCTGAAAAGAGATCTGTATCTCTGATGCTTGTGTAGCGACAGTGATCGACGAGATCGACTGTACGCTTCTTTTTGTTGAGGACTATGAGGGAGAAGTACCCGTGTACGTCGATGGGCACAAAAATAAGTTCAGCGTCAAGCTGCAATGTACCGCCACAATTACTCCTGAAAATATGCCATTGCTCCATCAAAGCGTCTGAATTCTGAGTGGACGCACAATCCGGATTTTCGGCAATAATCCTCATTATCTTATCCTGTAAAAAGGTTGAACTTGTGTGAATATTTACAATCAATACCAAGTAATTTTGTGGATGTCCTAGTGCTGTAGTAATACACGTGGTGAGTAGTAAAAAACTTGTTACTTCAGCACGTGGTGATTGTTACTCCAGTGCAGTTGAAGTGTTACTTTAACCAATCACTTTCCAAAAAGAATCAGAATATGCATGGCAACCATAATGCATATGCACTATATATCATAATACACACTGCCCCATCACATAATTCTGTAGAGAAATTCCTAAATAGTAAATCGTTATGCATACCGTCTGTCGTAGAACAAAGAACGCCATCTTTGGAGAATCACCGGACCCGCTCCCATTTGCGACGAGGCTGTTCATCAGCATTGACATGAACTCGACAACATATGGCGACATGTCATTACCGGGGAGCATGGACTCTACATCACCACGGGTGATTTCAGCCAACTGTGAATACTCCGCAACCACTTTGCTGTATTCAGGACAGATCGAATGCATTGCGAATACAAGTTAGGTGAGAAAAATTTAAACAACAATATATTACAAATATATGTCTAGAGTTCGTCTTATTACCTGCTGCTGTAGCTGTTGTGTTGAAATAAGCAGTAGTCCACACCATTTTTCCGCAGGACGGCGATATTGCTCAGCAGTGTCTTGTTGTTTGCAAGGAACGGGCATGCCATCGGTACGCTGGAGTCTACATCGCCACAGTCGATGGAGCAGCCTAGGCCATCCCCGTCCCCCCTAGGTCGACTCCTAAGGATAGATAATGACCCGGTGGTGCCCGGTGATTGGTGTGCGGTTTCCGCAGCAGGAGTTTCTGGAGTGGATGGTGGCACGCGACTCTTCTTAGAGGGTCTAACATCTGGAATCGGCTCCCCTGACCTCTTGTCAAACTCATTGATTGACACGGCAACAGCTGACATAGTCTTACTAATGGCAAGGTTGGCTTTATCGGCTACAAAGGAGGACACCCTCGATATCAACACATCCCTCTCCTTGTTAATATCGCAAAGACACAGCGTCGCGGCAATTTCTACCCTGTACAGATTGTTCGCTTCGCTCGTCCCAAGGGGACAGTCGAACTCCTTCCCAATGTACAACGCCATGTGTATTATGAGGTATACGCCACAATCATTAGCCAAGAACCCGCTGACCTGCCATCTGAACGGGATGTTGACAAGAGGGAACGAAGAGACATTGGCCCCCTTGTTGATGCCTCTTCGCACCATATACTTACCCATTTCTTCGGCCTTGGTGATTAAATAAGAAAAAAAAAGTATAAGAATGACAGATGACGAAACATCATTTGTTACTTTGTCATCCTTATACACGACGTTTTGTATATAAGGATGCTAGAATATATACAAAAGTGAGTAGACTTACTGAGAGCCGTGCCATCCCGACGTAAGGAAGACTATCGAACTCCCCCTCATCGTAAGACCTATTACCAAGGTACTCGATCTGCTGTGATAAAAAATTGATACACGCGCAGCTGTAATGGTCATTGTTCTCCGACAGCACAGGAACGAATACCTGCAAAATAGAGCATGAGTATGGTCTTGATCATTAAAACTGATGACAAAGCTTACAAATATGGGAGCTAATTTGAAAATACCATGTCAGAGTCTAGCACGAGATTCCCTTCATTTTCTTCGAGCCATATGTTCCAGAAGTTGAACAATTCTTCGCTCAAATCCACCGGAACACCACCCTTTCTGCTTCTCCAAATTTTCAAAGCTGTATCCTGCATGATATTTGGTATCATTAGACAAAGTCTGGTTCATCATATGAAATTTGCGCACACACAATGGACTGAATTATTGTAGATCATAAATGGTGTTACTTTAATGTTGAGCATCTGTTATTGTAATGGCTATCATCTGTTACTTTATATGATATGCTACTTTAATACGTATGATATTTGTTGGAGAAACAGGTGGCACGCATTAGAGTAACGCACAAAGTGAATTACAGTAACACACTTGTTAAACTAAAGTAATACCCTTCTTAGCATAGTACTACCTCCCATTCACTGGAAACCTACCAAAGATTGAATATATGTGAGGTATATTTTAATCAAATGGTAGGATTCCATTAAATGGGAGGAAGTATATACTAGCGACTGATATGGCGACGTTATACTGATATTATCAGGGTTTGTTGATGATATTTATACTTATCATTTTGGTCGAACAAATGAATTAGCTTACGTTGTGGCTGACTCCAAAGAAGCAGCGTGATGTAAAAAGCGGTGCGGTCCGAGCAGCAGCCATGTGGTTGAGAAGTATGCACCAGCTGTCGATCACAGCATTTGAAAGATGCTCTCCAGGCGCCAGCGTGGCCAGCTTGCCACGGGGTACATTGATGAAGTCGCTGAACCTTACCATCATTTCCCTGCAAAATTCGAACGGATTATTTAACACTCGACAAAAGCGACATTAAAACCCACGAAAAAGAAGTAGGCAATGTAAACCACTTACGATGTAATGTATTTTTCATTTTTGTAGAAGACGTAGTCAATTACGTCTTTCCTAACAGACAGAATAGACCTGAAAAGCCTGCTATCACTACCCAGGAAGTCCGACAGCGTAAGCTGGTCAGGATCCGAGACATCACAGTCAAAAGAGCACCCAAGCCTCTCATCGACGACTTGCATGCATCCCAAACGCTTGTCAGAATGAAAAAAATAAGGGTGGAAGACCTTCCTACTGTCTACTTCCACCCACAGGCACCCGCCTACCTCCTCGTATCTATCGCTATCCCCCAGGGACAGAACCAGCTGGCGGTCATTATGTAACCGATATTCGTCCTCAATAACTTCGTTTACCTCAGTTGTCGAGTACGGATGAAAGTTAAGATCACCCAGATTATATTCATGTGTATGTCTGGCCTCAAAAACTGGCCCTTGCGACGACAGCTCCCTTGCGCGTCGAAGCGCATCACATACTTGGTCCACCATCCGGTGCAGCTCATCTCCTCCCCAGAACGCCTGGGATTCTTGTGACGGGATTGGGTCATCCGGTAATGGACTACCCGATGTTATCCTCTTGAGCTTGACAGAATGTAACACCCATCAATCGTGGAATGCAACTGCATTCCACCCCATCATAAGATGAATCGCATGGACCTTTTGCGTGAAACAATAACTGTGTTACAAATATGCATAGGAGTTAAAAAATGAATGTTCTATGAAAGGACTTATTCATTGAAGTAACATATGATACATACTAAAGTAACAGATCATATGTATTAAAGTAACAGTGCATGTGTGTGCACCCAGGTGACAGGATGTGTAGTCAGAGGGGGTAGACATTAAAAGTAACATGTGATATTAACTAGAGTAACATATGATATGAATTAAAGTAACATAATATGTATTGGAGCAAAATGTAGATGATTCAGATTATGAGTAACACATAATGTTCATTAAAGTAACACATACTGTTAATTAAAGTAACATCAGTTATGTGTTAAAGTAATAGTTCATATACAGATTTACAGACATTCAGGATTTGCATTGGTCACATATTTACGGCTCACAAAACCATGATTCCCAAAGTCATACATATATATAGATTAATTAATGACTTGATTACTTACGTCGACCGCCCTGGCCCTCAATTCACTGTCGTCTTCAACCCCTCTAGCAAGTTTGATGGTGATGAACTTATCGCCCTCTTGTCCAGTCAATGTACCATCATCAGTGTGACGGTTCTGTGTAATCTTCAACGGCGATGATGCGTCTCCCCCCTTCACCACATGAACACAACGATGGTACTCCATGTCAGATCGGGTAAGCCGGCCCAGCCCAGGCCACCACCAACAAACTCACCGACCAACCGTTCAATCATGCGTTTACCATCCCAGTGCTTGATCAAAAGGAGATCGCACGGGCACAGGAGATTGCGGTAGACAAACCGCTGGAAGTAAGTAATCATTAAAAGCGGCACACAACCATGTAAATATGATCAACTACGGAACACAAAATCCTCGCATCCCTGCGCCAGTCCGTCGAGTATGAACATGCACCAGTCAAAGTTTTTAATCTGCTGTACATCTTACACAACCTTCAATAGTCTCAGATCAACCCCATGATTGGACGTCGGGTTGAAGAATATCGACATGCTGTAGAGAACGAACATCCTACAGAACATCTCCCCACCCTCTACATCCTCCTGCAGTTTCTTAAGGACCTTTGACAGAGGGATTGCATCACTTTCATTGCCGACTTGAAAGTGACCCCTCCACTTTTTCTTCAGCTCCACGACAAACTCCTCTTCGGCGCCTTCGATCGATGATTGATGCGCGTCGAATTGTCGTCTATCCAACGCGGTCAAACAATATTTACAAACCCCGGAATACTACTACTACGTAGTAGCGGTAAGTCGGGATCGATCCACAGGGACGGTCGAGGGGTAGTCGGTCAAGTCAAAGTCTAGGAGTGATTGGGTCGAGAAGGGGGGTTTTGGTCGAGTCGAACTAGACTAACTAAACGAGCTATGAAACTAAGGTGAGAAACTATTAGTGGGAAAAGCGTTAGGGAGAGTCGGGGAGTCGGAAATAAAGACAAGAGTCTAGTAACGCAAGGATCATCACAAGATGTATAAGGGAGGTTCCACCTTTCGGTTTCCCTACCAACCAAGTCTAAGCCCGCTTTCGCGACGAATAAACTAAGGTCTCTAGACGGAATTACCCAAACCCCGAGTTTCCCCATATTGGTCCGGGTGAGTTAAGTCAAACATAACACAACAATCCCATCAAGACAATATCACCCTCAAATGCAATAATCTCACAAAGATGAAATCTTTATTTATAATTCCTCCTCCCCTAGCCCCCCAACTAAAATCTACTCACTACCCATGATAGTTAACAACAAAACATTTACTAAGAAGAAAATAATTAAAGCATGCATAAAAACTACACTAACAAATATACTAATGGAGAAAAGGAAGAGGAAAGAATTTTACCAACTATGGAGAAATCTAAAATGGAAGATGAAGATAATAATAAAGATTGAATCTTGAGAGAAATACACAAGAATTTGTCACTAATCCATGCATAAATCTTCAATCTTCAATAGAATAAATATGAATCTTCAAGAAATAAAGCAAGTGTTTTGTCACATAAACCCTTGTAAAACCCTTGAATCTTCAACAATAAAACTAATTCTTCAATAAAGATAGAAGCTTTACTACTAATTATGGAGTAATTATACTAATACTAAGTAGATCTACTAATTGTTTGGAGAATTATAAGAGAGTTTTACTACAAACTACTATTACTACTAGAGAGCTTTTTACCCTACTCCTAAGAGGCACACTTAAGGCTCAAGGAGGCACTAAACCCTAGGAGGGGTATAAATAGAGTTGCTTAATGGGTTGCACAAACTTCAAGGCCCAAATCTGATTCCTCTTCATTTAGCTAGACCATCACCCTTTGCATCTTCCTGGGGTGAAATTTCGCCCCGCGGCTTGCCATAATAATCCCACCGGGTAAAATTTCACCCGGTGAGATTTTCTTCTCAAAATGCGATTTTGACCCGACTTCACCATCGGGCGAAATTTCACCCAGTGGGCGAAATTTCGCCCGGTCATTCCTCCTGGTCATGCGTGCTGTGAAAATCTTCGGGGGATGAAAAAAATTGTCGCCGGGCGAAACATCGCCCGGTGGTGACTCACCGGGTGAAACTTTACCCGGTGGTCCACTGACCCTTTTCCAGTCTCTTTCTTCGTCGATCACTTGGATTACTTAAACTTTCAGTTGTGTGCTTTGCTCTTGGACCGTATCTCTCTCTTGCTCGTAGAAGCTTAAACACGTTTTTGGTCGAAAATCCTATCAAAATAGACAGAAAACTACCAAAAACACGTAAAATGCAAAAGAGAGACACTAATGTGAGAATTACGCAAAATACGGCGATAATCGCACTCAAGTCTCACAAAACAGAGGAAAAACGGGTCTAAATGGGAGGAAAAACGGTCCAAATTTGGCACACAACAATTCCCCCACACTAAACCGTTGCTCGTCCTCGAGCAATGACCCTAAAAGAAACTAGCTACTACTACTAAGCTAGACTATGCCAAGCCGATACGAGGCAATTAACGGTCCCGCTCCGTCTCTTCAACTCACATCGAGATACCTATGAGGTAAGGTACCTCCATGCAAGGCAAGTTGGGGCTTGCTCAAAATTGGGGTTGCGACAAACACACACACAATACAAAGAAGACACACATAAAGAGATAGTCGCAACAAAAGAGAAAATAAATCACCGAATCCCTCATCGAAACGGCGGAGAAAGCACCGATTCGAGCTTAAGACAAGCGAGAACACTACCAAGCTAGTAACACAAATTGACATGGACAAGATCCTAATAGGATGACAATCAAACAATAAAAACATTGAAAATTTACCAAGGTCCTTCTAATTCCACTAAAGATGCCTACAACGAGACGATAAATGGAATGGATAAGTGAGAACCATGGAGTTAGTAAGCACTGTAGGTAAGTGTTATGCCGTCTCCTAAGCTAAGCTTAGAGGGTCGTTCCAAACTCGAGAAAGCCAATTAGACCAAAAAGATGAACAAGCGTTTGCAAAATGGTAAGGATTGCCAAATTACCGCTATTTTCCTCCCTCAGGACTTGGTCCTCTAGTAGGCATTTCACGACAATAAGACAACCAAGGGATTATTTGGGTTTGGGAACGAATTTTTTTTTTTGAGATTTTGATTTTCTTTTCGGTTTTTCTTTCTTTCCCCATTATTTCGATCGAGGGTTTTTTTTTTTCACTTTGATTTTTCAATGCCCTTTCTTCTTCATTTTTCCCTTTTTCTTTCTTTGAATAGCTCATTTTTGGCTAGATGTTTCATTTGAGGAACAAGGTAAAGCATATTTTTGCAAACTTATTTGTGGAAATGGATGTATGGTAGAGAAATAGGCTAGTCGGGTGTGCACCCCCTTCGAACCCATAAAAGGATGAAAATTTTGGATTAAAAGTGGCTTCTCATGTAATGTCACCTAAGAGAACGGGGAACGGTAACCAAGGCCTTATCACTCCATGGGTGGTCAAGGTGGTCAAATGCAAATCCCGATGTAGTCTCCAAGTAGAAAAGATGGACTTATGGTAAAAATTCAATGCAAAAATTGGTTCAAGGTCATTCTACTAGAATTATGTCCAAAAATAAAAAAGGTCACTAACAAGTGAGTAATAAACACTCGGCCTAATTTCAAAATCGGGTTTTCGAAAACTTTACCTAGACAAGCTATACACAAAATAAAAAGAACACAAAAACGACAAAAACACAAGAAAACAAAAACAAAACAAAACGAAATCACAAGTAAAGCCAAGCCCTCCATACTCCATTAAGTCAACACCACCAATTCCAAAATGTTCACCAAGTGAACCTCCAGATAGCATATATGCCCAAACTCCATGCATAAGAGAAAGGGATAAAACGAAGGTAGAAAGTATTACCGCGCGGTCTTCATTCCATTTCCGCTACCTTACGTATCCATGCTAAATGGTCGGCGGTGTACCTACAAGAAGGAGAATGCAAGACAATACAAGTGACACAAAAACGAGAATAAAGGAAAGAAAACTAAAAAGAGAAAAAAATTGATTTTTTTTTTTTTGATTTTTGGTTTTTAAAGGGAAAATGAAGAAAACGATAATGGATTCCTCCCCCACACTAAAACTGTGCATTGTCCCCAATGCACGAATAGGAGAAGAATCGAAAAAGAAAAAGAAAAAAGAACGGAAAATCTTTTTGAAATTTTTATGGTTTTTCAAATGTTTTTGGATTTTTGATGATTTTTCAAATGTTTTTGGATTTTTCAAAAATTAAGGGAATAAAAAGAAAAGAAATGAAAAATGAAAGAAAGAGAAAAAAAAAGAAAAATCGATAAGGGAAGAAAAAGGACGTAGGTGTAATCACATCACCTCGCCCGGATTCTGCACAAATCGGGAAAATCAAAAGAAAAAGAAAATTTTGGATTTTTCAAATGGTCTTGGTGCGATCAAATCACCAAAGATCGGGAGCAACAATCAGGTCCTTCTTCTCTAAGGCACCTGCAATAAAACCTCACGTGTGTAACGACCCAAGTAGGGTCACGGAGGGGCTTACAATTCCTCAAATCAACAAAATAACTCATTATAGATCAACCAACAACATAATTTCAAATGCCAAAAATTGGCGCTGCAAGGACTGACAGTGAACGAGATAACTGAGATAAGAGAACAGACGACCGACGACTGACAATGACAACTGACACCCCCACACTAACATTAATGACACTCGACCACTCACATAGAACCTGGGGGATGAGGTGGTGGTGGGTAGTAGGACCCGGGCAGAGGCATACCGAAAAATCTATCAAAGTAGTGTTGTTGCTGTTGCAACATCCTTTGGTTTTCCTCCGCCGCCAACCTCGCTGCTTGGGCATCCCTAGCAGCCTCCCTAGCCATCTCAAAACTGGTCCGGGCGTACTCAAAACCTTCCCTAGAGTACGAGTATAGATGATGCGTAGTATCGCGCGCATCCCGGGCCACATTGTAGGCATCCTGGGCCAGGTTAAGTGAGGTAGTCGAGTTCTCCCAAGTCTGACGTGTACGGTTATAGACTTCCCCCCATTGATTGTAAAAGTCCTCTGATCCAAAGAACGAGGAGTGTTGTGGAGGACTCATGTTGATGTCCTCCTGAAAACCTGGGGAAGACTGGGTGAACGTGGAATGTCGGTGTGGTTCAAAGTCTGAGAAATTTGGGGTGAAAAATTGTGAGGTCTGGGGTTCGGGTTGGTGGGAGGAAGAGGGTCCATGTGATGATGACGGTAAAGTCCTATAACCCTCATCTCGAGAGGTTCCAACCTCCGGTTCCTCCTCCGATACATCTATGACCTCTATATCATCGTCGCCAAAGTCTAAGGGTCCCTCGGGGCATTCAATCTGAGAAAACTTACCTCGGGTACCACCCCGAACGTACTCCCCGGACTTCTTCGGCATGCCGAAGTTCTCTTCAATATCTAGCCTAACCCAATTGGGGCTAGGCATGGCAATGGCTCGCAGCTCAGTAATCTTATACAGAAACAAACTGTTATAATCCCCTTTCTGGGGCCACACAAGAAAAGGACAATAAACATCTATGAAAATTCCCGCTCCATCAACTGGTGCCAAATCGCTAAAATCGACTTTTAAGGCTCTAGCTAACATCGTTACAACACCGCCACAAGAGATTTTCTTGCGGCCGCCCTTCGCAATCTGAGCGAAATGATAGCTAAGGCCTCAGACATATCGATTGACGGGTCTCTCTCCAAAACTGCATCCTCTAAAAGCTGAACAGCTAAAGCACTACAGTTGTGATGCGTATCATAGCTCGACAAGAACGAGTTAGCTATAATGCGCGCCACATACCAGAGGATGGGGTTTCGGATCGAGAAAGAACGCATCTTTCCTCCCTTGAAAGTCTTTTGGCGGGCAATTTTAAACCAAAATCGATCTCGGCCTAATTTATCGTCCCGAGTCTGGCCCGCCCTAGGCCTTCCAAGGACTGAAGAAGGTAAACCAAGCAGTGCACCGAAGTCTCTCAAGTTGAGGACGTACGAAGTTTCTCGCAACTGAAAAGAGACAGTGGTATCATCATCGCCACTTAACTCGAAAGTTACGAAAAACTCGCACGTCAGCTTCTGAAAAGTTTCCTCCTTGGAGGCATAAAAATTGATGAGACCAAGACTTCGGCACATTTGCGGTTCTATGCCCATACGCTCAAGTACATTCAAGCCGCCCAACGAGTTGGCTCGAGACGACAGATGCAAAATTTTTTACATTTATCAACATGAGCTTTTTTAGCGAAATAGAGACCAGATAAAGGTTCCAAAAATTACGACGAATTTTCGGGTAACATACCTCAAGCGGAACAGGTTGTTCGCTCGGAACGGATCCTTGCGTTTGAACAGGCATCGGAACAAATTCGTCCCGAGCCTCGGCCGGTTGCTCCTCAGACCTTGAGGATGATGTTGACCTCGAATTAAGATTAAGCATTGAAGAAATCCGTTTCCTTGCCATTTGTTTCACTCTCCTCATCCTTGATGCTTGATTTTTGATGATTATGTGTTGACGGTCTCGATTTGGGGTTTGTCGGAACTTGAACGATTTCTCAAAACAAACTCCAAGGAAGTGTTAGGAATGTGATGAGGATGAGGAATATGTAATTTGATTGTATTTTAATAGAGGAATGAAGGGATTAGAGGTGGTTTAAGGTGGAGAATTTCGGGTTTGTTTGGGATTTTTGGGGTTTGGTTGAGGAGAGAGATAGGAAAAGTGAATAATGAAGATAGGAAGGGGGGTTTGGTTGGGTAAGGCTGCCGCGGGGTGAGGTTTCGCCCGGTGGGTCACCATCGGGCGAAATTTCGCCCGACGGACTTCGGGTCGGTTTTCGTCGTTTCCGCGCTGCTTCACCACCGGGCGAAATTTCGCCCGGTCAGACTCCACCGAGCGAAATTTCGCCCGGTCGGATTTCCGTCAATTCCAAGTCGCAAAATATTTTTACCGCAGGGCGAAATTTCGCCAAGGGAGATTCCACCGGGTGAAATTCTACCCGAAAGATTTCCCGTCAATTCCTTAAGTTCGAGCAAAGTCGCCACCGGGGAAATTTCACCCGGTAAAATAATTTACTTCAAAACGGGACCTTGCTACGAAAATTCTCTTTAACTTGGCCCAAACCATCCTTAAATCTTCAAATGAACTAATCTTCTCAATCCGAATCGTTTATAATCGTTCATAGCACAACCCCAAAAATTCCGAAAGAAATCTTCACGATCCCCGCAAGTGCCAAAACAAGGCTGCAAAAGAAAATCCAAAGGCTACTTGTTTGAAGAAAATAAAAAGAGACGAGAATATACAAATATTTACAAAGGTGGTTATTATGGACACCACCAAACCGAATTGAATGTTTGAGATTAGTTGGGGTTGCTTAAAAAGCAACCTGAAGGGTCTTAATCATTGGTCCAATTTCTACACTACCGGTTTTGAGCTTTTTTCTAAATTCCGGCATACCCATAAGTTGTGCTACCTCGGGAAGCATTGCGAACTCGTCGAGAATGTCTTCATCGGAGGTTGCACCAAGTATAAATAGGGCACCGTCATCTTCTTCATCATTGTACTCAAGATCTTCGGTAGAAGGCTCTTCGTTTGATGGGAACTCCACCATTTGGTTCCAAAACTCCAAATTAGAAGGATCTTCGGGAAGGAACGCGGGAAGCACAAATTGAACCATCTCGTTGGCAACATTGAAGGATAAACGTCCTCGCTTCACATCGATAATCACCCCACCGGTAGCTAGGAAAGGCCGTCCCACAAGGATAGGATTTCGCTCCTCGATTGGCATATCCAAAATGACGAAATCGGTGGGGATATAAAAGTTCCCCACATTAACCATGAGGTTACGGGCCAATCCGTAGGGCTCCTTAGTGGTTCCATCGGCCATTTGCACATTCACGGGGAAATACTCCAAATCTTTAACATAGATAGTACGAGCGATGTCCAAGGGCATCAAGCTAATGTCGGCACCAAGGTCACATAGAGCTCGATCTATCAAGATGTGGTCGATGGAGCATGGAATGGCAAAACGACCCGGATCACCTAATTTGATAGGAATTGTGACTCTAGGGTTAGTTCTCGGAGAAATGGGTGTTTTTTCCTTCTCGGCGGGTTTCAAAATGATGTCTCGGATGTAATCGGACGGGGTAGGCATAGAAGGGCTTGCATCAATGTTCTCGATAAGGTCGGTGAAGGTTATCATTCCCAAAGCTTGATCATTGAATAGGATTGGTGGCTTGTCATTCAAAGGAGGTACCTCAATCCTAGAGAATAGATTTGTATCCTCTATTGGAATTTGTTCAATGAAAAATGCAAGGTCTCCTACAAGATACTTTGATGGATCTCTTCTTGGTATTTCGGTTACATCCTTGACCACATTCTCATCGAATTCATTGATTGAGGGATGAGATGTAAGAGCTTGTGAGTCTAAGGTTTTCACCGGTTCCTTTTTGCTCATTACCTTAATGGCATTCACGGAAGCTTGATTGAAAGAATCGGTCGGCTCTTGAGGTGATCGAGCTCGCGACATGGCTCGTGCCTCTAAAGCTTCAAGTCTAGCTCGGTTTGACGCATTCTCTCTCAACAAGAACTTGATAGTTTCTTGAATGTCATAAAAGGGTTGAGAATTACCTTGGAAGTTCCTTGGAGGACCTTGATTAGGTGGTGGATAAGCTCCAAAAGGAGGACTTTGATTAAACGAAGGATGAGTTCCAAAGGAAGGACCTTGATTAAATGGAGGATGAGTTCCAAAGGGAGGACCATAGTTCGGTCTAAGCGGTCCTTGAGGATGGAAATAGCCTTGATTGAATTGATTTGTGTGAGGAGGTCTCGGTTGATAATGAGGTCCATATGAATTAGGATAAACCCTTTGATTGGGGGCTCTTGGAAAAGGATATGATCCTTGAGTCGGCGTGGAATGAAATCCGGTCCCCAAATTAGGATTGCTAGTTTGAGGCTTTTCATATGTCTCTTGAGTGTTGGTTTGATGAACGCTCTCTTTTTTCACACAAAAGTTGGAGTCGTGGTCATATTCTCCACAATGATCACAAGGGATATCTACCCTATATGGCTTTGGAGGCGAGATAGATGTTCGCCTAGGCGGTGTAATTCTTCTTGGTGGGGTGATTCTTCTCGGTGGAGAGACTCTTCTTGGTGGGGGCCTCATTTCGGGTTGGAAGGTGTCCCTAGCAACCATAGCTTCAAATCTCTCAAGTAGTTGAGCGAGTTGTACTTCGAGAGTGGCCTCCATGTCATTTGATGATTCTGAGTCTCCACTTGATTCACCCTCTTGCGATTCCTTAGCAAACATATCACTTTTGGCTATCTTGTCAAGAAGCTCATGGGATTCATTCTCGTTGAGTAGAAAAAAGTCGCCCTTTGCGGTCGCATTAAGAATGTCCCTAGCATCGGCGGATAAGGAATAGAAAAATATTTGGAGCAAAAGCCAATGAGGGATACCATGATGTGGGCACTTCATTTGTAGAGTTTGGAATCGATCCCAAGCTTCACTTATGCTTTCATTTTCACCTTGTCGGAAGGTTTGAATCTCCATTCGATAATGATTGGTCTTGGAAGGAGGATAGTATTTTTCTAGAAATGCATTGGCTAATTGATGGGGTTGATGGGTGATGGCTGTCCGCAGCTTGTCAGTCCCGCAGCCCCCCCTTTTTTTTTTAATACAATCTAAACTCATCCATCCACCGTCCATATTAAACTAAATGGATGGGGGGATTAACATTAAGGGAGAGTTGGAGAGTTAGTAACTCCCTTGATCCCCTATATATATATATATATATATATATATATATATATATATATATATATAGAGAGAGAGAGAGAGAGAGAGAGAGAGAGAGAGAGAGAGAGAGAGAGAGAGAGAGAGAGAGAGAGAGAGAGAGAGAGAGAGAGTAAAGATCAAGTGAGTCCTTTTTTTCTTTTTGAGTCCATAAGTCCTATTTAGAGCCATTGATTTAGATGAGATGGATGGTGGTGATTGAGTCTAGTAATTAAGGTAATATATAACATATTTTGGAAAAAATATAATAAAATCCTCTCTCCTCCCTTAATTATCTCCAACCACCTAACTTACTTGATTATGTTTCATCACATTCAATTTTTTCATTCAAACTCACCCGCCTAACTAAAACTCTTCATCTTCATCATCCCAAACTCAATCTCTCGACTTCTAATTTCTTTCAAAACACACACCCGCTCATTCTTTCATCTTCAACTCAAGCAAGGCTACACACCCGTGTTACATTGACGTATTATAAGTGTTACTTTAATGAACAAATGATGTTACTCCAAGTAATTAATGGTGTTATTCTTTGTCTCATGGTTAAACAATGTTATTATCATTAATTACTCTGACGCATTATATATCGTTCTTTAAAGAACGACAATCGTTAATTTGGTAATGAATGGTTCCAATCCAAGTTATCATCAATTACTTTGGTAATCATTTGTTTAAACGCTGCTGTCCTCAGTTACTTTAATGCATTATGTCTGTTACTCTAACTGACGAAAGGTGTTACTCCAATAGAACAAAGATGTTACTCTAACCAAATGCACATGTATTAAATAAAATATAGAGTTAATTGCTACGTAGCACAACGCTACTTGTAAAAAATGTGTACAAAATCAGTTATTCTTGTAAACAAAAAAAGAAAAATATTTTTATCATGACCAAAAACACAAGTATTCTCAAAACACATGTTCCTCCTTATTTTCTTCAGTGTCTTCCTCAGTTTCCTCATTTTCGTCGTCGTCATCCACTTCATCCTCCTCATCCTCATCCACCTTTATCAGTGTTGTCTTGTGCATTCGCATCACTTCCAATATCACCTACACAAAATTAAACAACGTGTTACTCCCATGCAGCCAATGTGTTACTTCAACTCTTACGTTATGTTACTCTAACTGGTAAAGTACGTTACTCTAACATCATCATCAAAAACTGTTTCTCAACGTTCAGTGTGTTACTTTAATTGCAATTAAGTGTTACTGTAACGTTAATACATATGCGTTACGTCCATGCAGCCAATGTGTTACTTCAGCTCTTACATTGTGTTACTCTAACTGGTAAAGTACGTTACTCTAACATCATCATCAAAAACTGTTTCGTAACGTTCAGTGTGTTACTGTAATTGCAATGGAGTGTTACTGTAATGTAGAGCGTATGTTACTTCAACATCGTGACTGCGTTCATAGAAAACAAAACAATATTATCAGTGGACCTCATTGAAAACCCAAATAACAAACATAAAACTATGGAATCAATATCAATTAACCATCACTATGAATCTATGATGAATGAAAAAACAATATCAACATAAAAATTGATGTAAAAAGGGAAGCCAAATCGACATGAATATCAATTAACCATCAATATGAATCTATGATGAATGAGATGACAATGAAAACAATATTAACATGAAAATTGACATAAAAAACGAAGTCAAAGCGACGTGAAAGAAATTTAATTTTTGTTAGTCGATCGCCGAATTATAATTGAAGCAAAACGTGAAAGAAATATCAAAAATCACCATTGTTATACTCGATCAATTGCTTTTCAACAGTTGATGATGATGTCGCGCTCATTGAATCCATAGTAACGGGATTTTGAACCCAGATTTGATTGAATGAATGACGGAACGTGATGATGGAAGTTTTTTTTATTATTTTTTTTAGGTTTTGATGAATTTTGCAAGGTGAATGACTGAATGATGAATGAACGTAATCATGGGGTTATTATTTCCTAAAATCATGGGAGCTATTTTAGGAACGTAATCTTTTTTTTTTAATGCAAATAATTGGAAGCATCTCGTCCATCCATCCTCATCTCATCCAATGGATGAGATGAGGACTTAGGGACTCATATAGAGTAAAGGACTCATAAGAGCCTTACTCTATATATATATATATATATATATATATATATATATATATATATATATATATATATATATATATATATATATATATATATATATATATATATATATATATATAGGCGGGCTCCGGTGAGGCAGGGTAACTCCTTCCGCTCATTGAGGTACAATCTAGACCATTAGATTAAGATGAAACATACATCTAAATAAGTGTTATATACACTAAAAAATTCATTATATACGTTATTAAACTCTATATATATATACACACACTTAAGAACTCAATATATATAGTAAAATAATTGTTATATATACACTCAAATAGTTATTATGTACACCAATTAATCAACAATGGAACATACATCAAAATAATTGTTATATACACTAAAAAAACTCATTATATACGCTATTAAACTCACTGCATATATATACACTTAAGAACTAAGTACATACAGTAAAATAATTGTTATATACACTCAAATAATTAATATGTACATCAGTTAATCAACAATGGAACATACATCAAAATAACTGTTATATATACACTAAAAAACTCATTATATACTCTATTAAACTCACTACATATATACACTTAAGAACTTAATATATACAGTAAAATAATTGTTATATACACCCAAATAGTTACCATGTACACCAATTAATCAACAATGGAAAATACATCTAAATAACTTTTATATACACTAAAAACTCATTATATACGCTATTAAACTCACTATATATATATATATATACACTTAAGAAGTCAATATATACAGTAAAATACTCCGTAAATGTTATATACACTCAATATTTTCCGGATTTTTTTTTTATGGAAAAAAAATTCCGAATTTTTTTTTTAAACTCTGAATATATATATATATATATATATATATCGGGTGAGAACCTAACCCTCAATGAGAACTGTGAGAACCATTTAGAACCAGTGATCTTATTTAGATCTAATGGCTGACATTTTTCTTAAAACATCCCCTCTTCCTTTTAACAAAAAAAATCAAATATGTTTCTTCCTTCTCCCATCCTTCATCAACAATTTCTGAAATTGAAGAAAAAATTCAACAAAATTCACCAAAAATCAAGAAACCTATGAATCTTTGTTCATCAAATACAAATTCAGGAGTTTTGTTGTCTAATCTTAATAAATTAGGGTTTCGGTGTTCATAAAATTGGGGATTTATATACAATGGGGATTTCTTTAAATTAGGGTTCATATTTTCGTTAAAAGCATTAAATACGTCCACACTACTACAGTTCTAGCTTACGATGACGCTTATTAGAGCACGGTCATACACGGAACCGTGCTCTAGATAAAAAATTAACAATTAGGACGGTTGAGCTAGAAAAGTAAGATCTTATGTATAACAAAGAGGTCGGTTGGTCAAAATAACCGTACTCTATTATGTAAGAAACCGGTTGGAAAGGAAAACTGACCTCTATGATAAACAAAGAGGTTGTTTTATTTGTCAAAGCGACATAAATGTTAATAAAGCTAAATAAAAACAAACAATTCTACTTTGTTTTTTTTTTTGTAAGATTTCAGATCTGAAATCACCCTCCCTCCCCAAATCAACCCAACCCTAAACCCTCACCCCTCTTCCCCCGGCTGCCACTCTGCCACCACTCACTGTGGTTTCCCCTCTGCCGGCGACCCACCTCCCTCCATCACCGGTTCTCCTCCTCACTCTACCTCTTTTTTGTGTTTTTTGTTCTTTCTTTATTTCCGGCGACCTAAATATCCGATTCTCCATTGCTCCCACCACCGGTTCTTCTCCTACCTCTCCGGCGACCCATCATCGTCGTCTCCTCGATTGCCTCTCCCTTTCCCTCACGCTAACTCACTTTCCCTCTTCTTCCTTTTGTTTTTTGTTTATTTGATTTAGCGTGCTGCTGCCAGAGTTGTGTGTTGCACTTGGATTAATTAGTTTGTATTGTTTGTGATTAGTGATTTGTTTGTGATTATGAACTAAGAAGAATGAAGTTGAGTTTATATAGAGACGAAAATGAGTGACAGTACTTAGATGGAAACCCTATTATTATTACTATTATTATTATTATTATTATTATTATTATTATTATGAAATGATGATTGGAATGAATAACCGACTACTTTCAACATGAAATCCAGGTTTCTCTCTTGAGTTCTGAATCTTCGTGTCTTACATTTCATCGGATGTGGCGTCAAGCGTTTGTTTCGTGCTCTCCAATGTTCCGTGTGCTTCCTTTTTTTCAGGTCAAAACATCTATCATGCCCAGTTTCTTCAATCAATAGCCCTCTTCGAAGTCCGAAATCATCACACAAAAATTGCTTAAAGAGGCCTCCTTTCACTTCCGGCATTAAGATAACGTCTAGCCTCCTTACATTCCGTCTCCGTCGTCGATTAGGTATATTATCTAAACCTTATTCGTTTTGTGTGTGGTTTAGATATCGGTTTGGGTTTGTGTTACCATTCCAATGAGAAATAAGATCTTCATTAGCTTTAAGAAGACAATGTCATTTGATTAAGAAAACCAACAATTATAATGGAGAAAACTAGCAATAGGAAGAGTATAATTTAAAAGAACATGGAGCACTAACCAACTTAGAGTTTGAGGCAAATAAAACTATTGGAAAGTTACTAACTTAGAGTTTGAATTTGTAAGATACAATCATAAGTCTATCACTAATCACAATCAGAATCATTGTAGGTATATTGAGCTTAATGTTGGGAAGTAACCAAAGTTTAATCTTCATCTTTTCGCTATTGAGGTAAGCGACTGTCTTATTAATTAAGCTAAAAGTTTGTTTAGTACTCCTTATAAGAATTAATCTTCATTAGAATTCATCACTTTTTGCCATCCCAATCGGCCTTCATACGAACATTATGAAAACGACTAGCAAATCATCTTTTGTTGTAATGACACAACTTGGTGGCATGCATTATAGCACGTATAGGCTGCTAACTTGCATATATTATCTACTCTAAATACAACTATTTCATTTCATTGCCTCATTTTGATCAATAATTGATGCTTAGCCTCTATTCATGTTGATCCTACCATTCTTGGTTTAGACACTTTTACAATTCTTTATTTTAAGTCAATATATTGTGAAGTTAATGTTTCAAGAAATGAAATGTTTCCATACAGCAGAAAGGAAGGTTCGTGGTTCTGCTCTTAGGGAGGTACACCCAGATAGAATCCCAGTTTGACAAATCACTTTTATGTTGTATCCTTATTATACCTTCTTTAGTGGAAATGTATTTGCTACTTATACTTGTCTAGACTTTTTTGTGTAGCTTGTCGTGCAAATAATTGGCATCCATCAAATTGAGACCAGGTGAGTACTTTCTTTTGCTGCTTGGTGCTTAGGCGTTTAATTTTTTTTGTTAACCGTATCTGCTAGCTATATGAACGAATATGCTACTTCCTTCCACTTTAGTATTCAATTGTGAAAGTGTAAAATAATCAAATGGAAAGATCTTAGAACTTTGTTTTTCAAACCTTTTCAATTCTGATAATAGTCATGTAGTAAGATCTTTCTTTTTCAGATTGTTGTTGTTTTTGTTGGTGTATTAGTTGTTGGTGTTGGTGTATTCGGGTAAGTAGAAATATGCTAATATGCTTACATTTTTTTCAAAGCATATCTAATCTAATAACATTATGATTACAAATCGTTTTTTTTGTTTCAGGTTAATTGCAAGGAGTTCAACTGATTACGGACAACATCTAGTACAAAATTGATCAAGGAGTTGTTCATCTTGTATCATAGATACATTATTTTTATGTTTTAAAAAGATTGGTAGAGATATACTTTGCTTATGATTTTTTTTTTAAAGGCTGGCAAGGTTAGTAAGCTTTTTACCAACACCTATTTTTAGTACTCTATATATAAGAACATAAGATGACATCCATGATAAACATCTTGATGTATGTTGTTTATTGTGTTATATTTTGTCTTTATTAATAGAGTTTTTTTCAACAGATTATAGAGATGTGATAACCAAATCATTGTTGTACTTTGAAGCTCAAACATTGGGCAAACTTTTATTTATGGTTTTTCTTCATTCTCCAGCGTATCCGCAACTTCTACACGAAGTCATCCGGCACTTGAAGTGGATTGACTTTGGTGGCATTCACTGATTTGCAAAGACCATGCACTTATAAGTTGCTATTTTGATGTATTTTGGTTTGTTTTTGCAAGAAAATGTATTTTGCTTGTAGATAGTGAAGTTCTTGCAGTCACCTTCATATGTGCGGATTTTTTTAAGGTTTCCTACAGTTTTGTACGAGTAATGTATATATTGTAGTTCATGAAATCGCGGTTTCTGTTGTAATTTTATTTTTCGGAATGCGATGTTGCGCTTTATTGGATTGTAGGATGTATTATATAGTCAAGATAATTGAAAACAAATTGTGTAAACCAAAATATGTAACAATGTTGCGGTTGGTCTATATGATACAAACCAATCGTGATTTTGTAAAATAATTTTTTTTTTACAAAGATGACGGTTACAACAAAGCATATTGTTTTAGAAAGGCAACAAAGATCACGGTTTTGAAAAGGGATTGTCCTCTTTCAGAAAATAACAAAGATGACGGTTTCAGAAAGAAAGCGTGCTCTGAAAGTATAACAACAATGACGGTTCTGTAGTTCAACCGTGATCCTTGATAAACAACAAAGAGGACGTTTTGACTTGTTTTAAACCGTGATTGATTATCAACGATCACGGTGACCTACATGACGGTTATAATCTTATTCAAGGAAGCTTTTGAACCGTAATCTTTTCTATGTTTTGTAGTAGTGCCACTTGATTTGAGATTTTTGTGTAATTAGGGTTCTTGTATGTCAAATTAAGGGTTTGTGTGAAAGCCTTAATTGTTGTATACGTGGGTATTGTCGATTTCTTGCCTCTTGTATGTTGGAACCTAATCGTGTATATGCCTTTTCGGTTTTTCACAATTGAAGATTGGATCGATGTAGCCACGTTTCTTCTTAAAATTCAAAAAGGGTACACCAAAATGGTATGCTAAAATTGAGAAAGGATACACCAAAATTAAGAAATGTACGCTAAACTTCAAAAGTGAGGGTACACTAAAATTGAAATTGAAAAAGGTTACCCTACAATAGAAAAGGGGTACGCTAAAATTGAAATTGAACAAGGGTACGCTAAAATTGAAAAAGGGTACGCTAAAAGTGAAAAAGGGTACGCTAAAATTGAAATTGAAAAATGGTACGATAAAATTGAAATTGAAAAGGGTACGCTAAAATTGAAATTGAAAGTACGCTAAAATTGAAATTGAGAAAGGGTACGCTAAAAGTGAAACAGGATACGCTAAAACAGAAAAAAGGGTACGCTAAAAGTGAAAAATGGAACACCAAAATTGAAATTGAAAAAATGTATGCTAGAAAAAAGGGTACGCTAAAATTGAAATTGAAAAATGGTACGCTAAAATTAAAAGCGGGTACACCATAATTAAAAAAAAGGTTACGATAAAATTAAGAAAAGATATTCTAAAATTTAAAAAGGGTACAACAATATTGTCAAATAATAAACTAAAATTGGAGCCAAAAATAAAATTAATCGGGGGAACGAGGGAAAGCTGGTAAGGGAAAGAAAATTAATCGGGGGAAAAACTAATTAAGATTGCATTAAGAAATCAAAGTGCAATCTCAGCCATCCATTCACATAATAGGATCTGATGGCTGAGAAGAGTTCTCATAGTTCTCATTGAAGGAGTGGTTCTCACATGAACCTAAATCTCTCTCTCTCTCTCTCTCTATATATATATATATATATATATATATATATAGTAAGGCTCTTATGAGTTCTTTTACTTTAGATGAGTCCCTAAGTCCTCATCCTATCCATTGGATGGAATGAGGATGGATGGACAAGATGCATCCTAATATTTGTATTAAAAAAAAAAAAAGATTTAGTATCCTAAAATAACTCCCATGATTTTAGAAAATCATAACTCCCATAATCATCTTCATTCCTCATTCATTCATTTACTCATTCATTCACGTTACACCTTCATCAAAACCTAAAAAAAAAAATGCTCCCATCATCACGTTCATTCATTCATTCAATCAAATATGTGCTCGATATCCCGTTACTATGAATTCAATGATCGCGACATCTTCATCAACTGTTAATAAGCAATTAATCGAGTATAACTATGGTGAGTTTCGATATTGCTTTCATGTTTTGCGTTAATTTTTATTCATCATCTTGATTAATTTGCGTCAATTTGCGTTATGTTTTGCGTCAATTTTCATGTTGATATTGCTTTCATGGTCGTTTCATTCATCATAGATTCATATCAATGGTTAATTGGTCTCTTGTTAGTATAGATTCCAGAGTTTTATGTTTGTTATTTAGGATTTTCGTAATCTCCACTGATATTATTGTTTTGTTGTCTATTGAAGCAGACACGGCGATGAAGTAACATACGTTCTAAGTTACAGTAACACTTAATTTTAATTAAAGTAACACAAACTGAACGTTGAGAAAAGGTTTTTGACGATGATGTTAGAGTAACGTACTGTACGAGTTAGAGTAACTCAACTTATGAGTTGAAGTAACACATTGGTTGCATGGGCGTAACGTTGTTTAATTTTGTGCAGGTGCAATTGGCAAAGATGCGAATGCACAGGACAACACTGGAAAAGGTGGAATTTTATTCATTTGATTAATCATAGATTCATATCAATGGTTTTTGTATTTGATTAATCATAGATTAAGCAGACAAGGCGTTGAAGTAACATACGTTCTAAGTTACAGTAACACCTTATTTTAATTAGAGTGACACACACTGAACACTAAAAAAGGTTTTTGGCGCTAATGTTGAAGTAACTTGCTTTACGAGTTAGAGTATTTATGAGTTAAAGTAACACATATGTCTCATGGGCGTAACATTGTTTATTTTTTTTGCAGGTATCATTGGCAAAGAAGCGAATGCACAAGAATGATGCAGAGATGTGGGTGAGGCGTTCACTCCGTACATGGGGCAAGTATTCGGGGAAATAGATGAGGCGGTGGAATTTTATAAAATCTACGCGTTGACTTGCGGATTCGAAGTTGTTTTTTTTTGGGTTTACAAGAATAACTGATTTTGTACGTATTTTTTACACATAATGATGTGCAACGTTGTAGTAAACTCTCTATTTATTTAATACATATGTTGTTGGTTAGAGTAACATCTCAGATGTATTGTAATAACACCCTTCGTTCCTTAAAGTTACAAATATAATGCATAAAAGTAACTGAGGATATTAACATTGTTTACCATTCATTCTTAGATTAACCACAACCATTTCTTATAGTAACATGATTGTTCGTTAAAGTAACAGCTACACTGCGTTAGAGTAACACATATTTTTTTGCTAGGGTAAGACCCCAATCCCTGATGATGAAACCAACTTTGTAATGCGGGTTAACAGCCTCTTTCTTAGGTTATAACCATTCATTACCAAAGTAACAACATTCGTTCCTTGAAGTAACATATATAATGCGTCAGAATAACTGATGCAAACAACGTTGTTTAACCACCATTATGAAAATACCACCATTCATCACTTAGAGTAACATCATGTAATCGTTAAAGTAACAGCTACAATAATGTGTCGTTGTAACACACTAATTGTTAAAGTATTTTGGGGTTTTAAATTATGAGGATATTGGGGTTTTGTGCGTGAGTGAGAAAGAATTTGAGAAGAGAGGTTAATAATTATTATTTGGTAGAGGGAATTAAGGAGTACTATTGATTAGTAGTTGGAGAGAATTAAGGGAAGAGAGAGAAATTTAATATATTTTTACCAAATATATTAGTTATTTCCTTTATTGCTCAAATCAATCACCACCATTCATCTCCCTCTAGATCAATGGATGTAATTGGGACTTACGGACTCAAAAATAAAAAGATGACTCACTTGATCCTTCCTCTCTCTCTCTCTCTCTCTCTCTCTCTCTCTCTCTATATATATATATATATATATATATATATATATATATATATATATATATATATATATATATGTTCTAATGAGTCCCTATATAAGTGTTGGGTCCCTAAGTCCTCATTTCATCCGTTGGATGGGAGATAGATGAAGGGACGAGATTAATCACTATATTATTAAAAAAAAAAAAAAAGATACTGCTTCCAACAAAATAGGAAGGAAAATATCATTCAATAACCTATCATTCACATTCATTCAATCATTTACTCTCTCATTCATCATCGTTCTCTCGTTCATCATCATTCTTTCGTTAAAAAAAAAGATATATTGCTTCATCATTCTCTCGTTCATCAATTCAGTTTCCATTACTTTCTTCATCGTTCTTCATCGTTCTCTCGCTCATTCAATCATTCATTCTTCCTTCAAAACCACACAATCAAGACCACATTCAATAAGTAATCGTCTTCATCGCGCTGTATTATACGTTCGATCAATCCGGCTTCTACTTTTCATTCAATGGCTGATATGCAAATCATAGTAAACACAAACGGTGAGTATATATACATTGTAGTTTATACTGGATTGTATATGGGAGTCATTGATGATATTAGATTATTAGTTTCTACTTTTCTACCTTGAACTGCATATTCATCTGCGCACACGAAAACATATTGGTTTATTTTAGTTCACATACTGTGTTACTTTAGTGTGGAGTGTCTGTTACTTTAGTGACAAACATCTACGGAATATTATTTTTATGGTCTGTTACTTTAATTCATTGGAGATGTTACTTTGGTTAATAATGTCTGTTATTGTAACGCATTAAAGAGTCATGGGGATATATTAAACCGCCATATTAAAATAATAATAAAAAAAGATCTTGTTTCCTATAATAGTGGGACGTGATTGCCAACAAAATAGGAAAAAGATATTGGTTTATTTTCTAATTTTCTAGGTTGAACTGCATATTCATCATATGAAATTTGCGCGCACACAATATATTGAGTTATTGTAGTTCATATACTGCGTTACTTTAGTGTATAGCATCTGTTACTTTAATGTCTACCATCTGTTACTTTATATGTCGTGTTACTTTAATACACTCCATTCGTTACTTTAGTGCTTTTCATCTGTTATTGTAGTGCACTGTAGTGTCGTAAGAATAAAGGAAACCGCCATATTAAAAAAACTTAAAATAAAAGATATTGTTTCCTATAATAATGGAACGTGATTGCCACCAAAATAGGAAACAATATCAAAGAGTAACGCCATATAAAAAAAAATTAAAATAAAAGATACTGTTTCCTATAATAATGGGACGTGATTGCCACCAAAATAGGAAACAATATCAAAGAGTAACGCCATATAAAAAAAAAAGATATTGCATCCTATAATTATGGGACGTGATGACTTCAAAATAGAAAACAATATCAAAGAGTAAGATACTGCTTCATACTCTCATTTCTGATCATTATATGAATTTTTTGCATTAACCTATACCTGGTGTTATTTTGATAAGCATTATCTGTTATTTTAATTCATACTATCTGTTACTTTAATGTCTGACCTCTGTTACTTTATACCTGGTGTATAAGCATCCTCTGTTAATTTAATCCAATGTTACCTCAATGCACTTCATCTGTTACTTTAATTCTTCTTATCTGTTACTTTAATTCTTCTTATCTGTTACTTTAATCCATATTTCAAGTTTTAAATGTTTTTCCCCGTCACGTTTATTGGCACTGTTATTGTTTTTCAGTAGACGCAAAAGCACATGAATGATGTAGGGATGTGGGTGAGAGTTTCCTCCATTGTGCGGTGGTGAGATTAAACCAAAGCTTCTGAGATGATGATGAAGAGGACGAGAAGGATGAAGAAGCAGAATTATAAGTAGAATATTATGAGTAACAAGTGTGAAACATTGAAATTGTAATGGAGTTGATTTAGTTGGAATCTTGTACCACTTTTTGTTTTGGAGTATCTTAATAAAAACAAACATTGTTATTTTTGTTAATTGGAACTCCTGTTTTTGCAAGAGACTACTATGCAACGTAACAGATTTTATGAGTTAAAGTAACACAGTTCATGAATTAAAGTAACATATTGTATGAGTTAGAGTAACATTTTTTGCAAGAGACTATGCAACGTAACAGATTTTATGAGTTAAAGTAACACAGTTCATAAATTAGAGTAACACAACGTATGAGTTACAGTAACATAGTTTATGATTTATGACAGTAACATGGTAACATACGTATAATGACAGAAGGGAACAGATGATTTTTTGCTGAAGATGAAAAAAAACTTAATTTTAAATAAATGTGTTGGTTGAGAAAAAGAGGCAATTAAAAATTGGATAGGAGAGAGAATTTGTATTGAGATAATTAAGGAAGAGAGAGAAAGAAAATATATTTAGTAGATATTATAGATATTATAGTTATTTCCTTAATTATGAGATCAAATCTTGTCCATTAATCTAACATTGAATCAAGGGCTAAGATGAGGACTCACGGACTCAACATATATAAGTGGACTCACCTGATCCCACCTCTATATATATATATATATATATATATATATATATATATATATATATATATATATATATATATATATATATATATATATATATATATATTTATATATATATATATATATATTAATGAGTATTATTTTTTCATATTCTTTTTGCAGATTACTATTTAAATTACTTCTACTTTAAATATATAACATATCTTTAATACATCCGCGCAATTTTGCACGGACAAAAACTAATGGACTTAGAAACCCAAGGGGTTCTAATTCCACCCTAATACCTTGGAATCCCAATCCATAGGTTCTCCCTGTGATTCCAACTCCATTCCTCCTCTTACACAATTTACCATCCATTCCAAGATCAAACCAAACGAGTACTAGTAAACATTGGGTTCTAATTTCGTACCTCTCTGGATTTATATTCCAATCCATTCCACTCCTATTGTTTGAACCAACGACCCCTTAAAAAAATGAGTAATGAGTAAAAATATTATTGGTAAATCAAATGTTTTTATGGGACCATCTAAATTAAAGTTAGTAAAAAGTAATGACATTTTGATTAAATAGAGGATGGATATGAGGATTGCAGGTTAAAGTCTTTTGCCATAAAAGAAATGTAAAGTTCAGATTGAATAATCCCTTTGCATTAAGTGTAAAGCTTGGATTGGATGAAATTAAGTAATTGTTTTTTCCCATAATCACCTGAACTTTACGTATCTTTGTCAAAAGGCACCAAAATCCAAATTCCGTAAAAAAAACACACTAACAAACGTTAGTGTTAACGGTAGTTTTGTTTTCCTCCTCTTAATCAAACCTCATTTCTTAATCAATCTCAATCATCAATCCCAATCAAGACTCGTCTTTTATAGAACACTTAATTATTTCTCTTTCTCATCTTCTTTAGTACCCACAATACTCCATTTTAACTCCCAAAAGCTCAAAAATTGAATAACAAACACTCCCTCCGTACCACTAATATCTTCCCACTTTTATTCATTTGTGAGAGATATAATATTGAAGTGGAAAGATCTTAGTGTTACGGAGGGAGTAATGGTTACTCACTAATTTAAACCAAAAAATTAGGGTTACCAACAATCATAAACTTCGATTTTTTTAATCCAACACACAAACCCCAAACTTATACTCGAAAATTAGGGTTAATAAACAAAAAAAACAAAAGATTACTAAATTAAAGCAATTGTATTTAAGAAGGTGAGGAACAGCTTCCTGAATATCCTCTCGAATTTCATATGTTGACTCAAGACGAAAAAGATTGAAGTTTCTCAAAAGCTAATTATGAAGGGTAAAAAGTGTAAGTTAATGCTAGGTACAAGGCTTTCATCCCAATTATTTGCTCATTTGGGTAGTGTGGAAATGCATTTATCGCTTCCTTCTGAGACTTCTGTTTCTCCAAAATGGATGGGATAACTTCAATAAGAAAATCAACTCTATCGGACCATGGATCATCCTTTGAGATGAGTTTGAGCCGAAGGAAAAAAAAGGGCATATAAGATGCCAGTAAACAATAAACTCAAACAATAGAAGACACTTTTTTTTTTCTCACGCCAATGGTAGGTTGAGACAAGCTCTAACAAACATCAATTTAGAACCTTGGTCATGAAGAGCATGCCAAATGGTAACCTCAATGACCAAACACTAATCTATAACTTAACCTGAAAGAATACCTCAGAACAAATTAAATATTTTAGTTCATTAGGTGAAAGAACATAGAGCCTTTTCGAGAGCTTGTCTACTAATTAAATATTTTAGTTCGTTAGGTGAAAGAACATAGAGCCTTTTCGAGAGCTTGTCTACTGCACCAATATTAGCTAGTCCTAGACTCCTAGCTCTCGTAACTGAAGAAAAGAAGATGCATGTACAACATTAGCAAAAATAGGATTTAGTTTCTTCAAGGACTACTGTCGACTTTGGGTCACTTCAGAATACAACAAACATTATTTGAACAGATAAAATGTTTCTTTTTAAAGACTATGTTGTTTGCTACTATCAGAATAATATACATACAGGCCTTTGGTTTTTTCTTGAATCCAAGCAATTGAAAAGACTGAAAACGTTCATAATGAGCTTGAAGAACCTCGTCATCAGTTAACTGTGTCCCTTGACGATCATTGATCTCAAAAGTTTCATACAACTGTAACAAGTCAACAAGTTGCGAAAACAACTTTCCCATCTGATGTGTGTAAAGTGCACTTAATTGACATTTAGCAACTACAACAACATTAGCGATAAGGGGCGCCTCAAGTAATTGTATGTAGCGCCCACCCCAGTAGCAAATGATATCAGATGGATGCATAAATGCAAAAAAAAAATATGAGGTGCTGAATAACAATTCAAAGCAAAATACTAAAAGTAAGTGGAATTTGATGATCTACAGAAAAAACCGAAGACAAATTAATCATACATGATCACAATAACCACATCCATCTTTTAATAGGTTTACTAAGTCAAAATGCTTATAGATAGATGAAATATTGCAAACCACCATAAGTGTCGAGAAACCACCTCGGGATGAACGAAAAGGTAGATATTAACAAATTTCTCCGCCAATTCATATTAACAAATTTCTCCGCCAATTCATATCAACAAATTTCTCTATTCTTTCTCTCATCAATTCCTTCCTACATCAACATGAAATGTAGGTTTTTCTACTTCTCTCAGCTTCCTCTTCTTCATATCCCACATCACGTACCTTTTTTGTTGTTACACCACCGTTGGAAATTTGTTTCCAAATCCCCAGTGGAGTCGCCAAACTGTGGAACTCGATTTGATTGACGATTTGAATTGTACTATATAGATGTACGGGCGCATCTATGTTTCCGTTGAATCGATCGAGATGTGGTTGTAAATGTTTAAAGGTCGGATCATTTGGTCTGGCGACCGTTTTAGTGAACCGAATTTGTTGTCGATTTGTGGAGTCGCCACCGAGTAATTTTGGGATACTCGGAAATCGTTAAAGTCAACTTTAATCCTAAGCCGGCTCAAAGCTGAGTGACATGGGGACCTAAAGATAGAGACTTAGCTTGTACCCTTAAGCGTTCCATGTCTAGATGACTCTCATTGCCAAAGGTTTTAGGCATCCGGAAATCGTAGATTCTGAGTAATGGGTGAGGGTACGTATTGGGAAGCCAACATCGGATAGAAGTCACCACCCAATCCCGCGCGCACGTATCGGCCTCTACTAATCAATCGTTGGGCAGATAACTTCGTTCTAATGTGGCGTAAATGCGATAACATTCATTGTTTTAACCCTATGCCTTTGCTATGTCAGTTGTTTTAAGAGCAAGTAGTTTGTCGTCGAAGTAAATGTTTTCACATTCTTTGCATGCGATTTCACGTGACAAGCAGACCATGTAAAGATGCACGTAGGAGAGTAGAGAGTACTAGATAGTACTCGTATTAGCAAATTACTTTTAACGTGATAATACGGATATTAATTGTTCTCGTGATATACCTTACCTGGTATTTTGCTTAAAGTGCGTCGGTTCCACATTAATAGGGATGCGTCGAGCCACATGTGAGGTGTGAGCATCGAGAATAATACGGGCCTAGACCACTGCTCGTTGTGATTAATGTTAGTTGTTTACATTTTGATTTTGTGTTAGGTGATTTAGCATGCGATTATGGTCATAAAAGCGGTAAAATGTGAAATATAAGTAAATCATGTTGTATGAGGAGTTGCACCTTCATAATGTACACTAAACGAAGTACGATGTGTAGACGACAAAGAACGGATCTTATAACGACTACTCGGGATCGATTTAGGTATTTTAGTAATTGGGGTTGAAGTTGTGGACGTTACGTATTTTAGACGAGTTGGACTTGGCTGAGCCAAACAGAAGTAAGACTTGTACACCATTTGGAGTACAAATAGTAGACGCATCTTGGAATTAGTATCCACATAGGTCGGACTTGACGACGTCAAAATGCATAATTAAAGTGCGATATGTAAAGTTTGGTCAAGATGACAACCTAGTGACAATATTGACTTGGACGGAATGATCCTCCTTAGAATCCTGCAATGATTTTGGCAGAGCCTCGCTACAGTGGAAGACAAGTCGACGAATCTACACAGGTGCCCTTTTTCGTCCTTTTGAGCCAGGAACTCGAGGAACTACGAAGGTTAGAGTTGATTAGTGGAATGCGAATCAAGGAGATAACGATCGAGTGGATCGTTCCTAATGTCGTGGAGTGCGACGTTAGAGAAGAGCTGCAAGTTGCTTGTGTGGAGCTCGTAAGATGAGAGAAGTGTGTCCATTATGAACGGAGGAGAGGGGTATATATAGTTTTTCTCGTAGTTCAATCCGAGATCTTGGGCGCAGTACGTCGTGCGACCCAATATTAAGGCGTCTTGCTCCAGGCGACACGATTCTCAGGCGCATCCCACTGGGCGCCTGAGATTTTGAAGATCCGATTTTGAGAAGTTTCCAAAATGGAGTTATACGTGATCTTGTGATTGCTTGCTCGTTAAGGTTTTTAAGCCTTGCCCTAGCGCACGTCGATGGGCCTCGGGTGCACATCCCGGGTTTCGACTCGGCCTGATATGTTGACTCGGGTTTGACTTTGCTTGTTTCGGGACCGATTCGGAGCCCCGATGTTGGAATTGACTCTAGTTAGTGTAATAGTGTTGATGCGACCGTAATGACACGACTAAGACCGTCTTGATATTGAATTAATTTCTCCGAGTAATTATTTGATCCGTTCTATAGAAAAATCATCTAAAACATCGTAAAATCGTATCGTATTGCAGTTCGATCATCACCAGGTGTTTGTTTGGCGCTCCTGCAGCCATCATGTCCAAATATGGGTGTCTACACTTCCTCGTATGGAAGTTGCTCTTCATACCTTACGATGTCAAATAGTTTCTTTGTCTTCTATAAAAGTCCCTCAAGCACCTTAATTACTGCGTAACTTTCTTGGCTGACGCGTTTACTCCACGAGTTGGATGTTCATAACATCATCACTCTTATCCCTGTCAAATGTGATATTCTGGTTCCTATTCACATCACAAAGAACTATGTGTTTCACAAACGAACTAAGCATATCAACCTTGATTGTTATTTCGTTAGGGAGAAATTATTGTCGAAGATAATCACTCGGTCTATACCTACTCAACTACAACTAGCGGATTTACTCACGAAGAACCTACCAAGTTCTCAACACAACCTCCTATTGTCCAAGTTGAACGTGCTTTCATCTCCCTCCAATTTGAGGGGGGATGTTAACATACCTATGCAACCACCTTGACGTTGTTATGAGTTAGTTACAAAGTTGTTATGAGGTTGTTAGAGTTGTAAATATTCATTCATGTACCTATATACCCATTCGTGATGTAATTATCATTCAATTTAATAATACATAAAATTTTATTTAGCTTGCTTTGTTTTCTCTGAAATTCAATCGCTCTCTCGTTTTCTCTCGTTCACTCTTTCTTCTTCGAGCTAACCTCAAGCTCCATTAATGGAGGAAGCTTATCTCAACACAACAAAGCTAAGGGAAGACAGATTGAGGCATAAACATTCCGTAGATTGAAGGAGTATCAAGTACGAGTTGGGATCTTCTCCATTATTTTCCCTTTCCATTAGCTCTTAACGATCTAGATATTATTTTGAAATGATATAATAGTGACAACTATAAACAATGGATGATAATATGTAGGAGAAATAATCTTTATAATGAACCTATTAGAGATTTAGAGGTAACACAAATTCTTATGTGTGACGAAATTATCCGTCACTTTATTATAACAGGTCAAATACTACCCATTTACATAGACAAAACACTATCCCACCAATGTTGTCTTTTCAATACAAATGAACACTATTTGACCCGTTATAACAAAGTGACGGATACGTCCGTCATAAGGGAGACTACATGGATAATGGATCATCCATTACTTTTAAGATTATGGAGAGATACTAACTCATCAAGCACACCGTAGGAATGGAAGAATGCGTGATAGACGGAGAAAACAAGCCAAGGGTGACTTGTGTACGTGCTCTTATTCCGCTGGTTTAAAAATTACGAGTACTTTTGTGTTTACATCATGTCTTTTGGAAACCGGTATGCGGTATTACTCCCTCCATTCCATTCATTTGTTTAACTTTGATTAAAATACTTCTCACTATAAATATAAAAGTCAAACAAATAAACAAAACGGAGAGAGTATAATGTACGGAGCAATATTGCGAAGTTATTCTGAAAAAGATGGTTGTACAAAAGGTACTAATAGACCCATAGTCATAGAAAACATGAAATGGTTTCCTTGAGAAAAAAGTTGGGTCACTGACATGGGCAAATCTGAAATACTTAACCGCAGTATGAAATTTGGTACACATTTTATTTGATTTTATTTTGGTATGAAAGATCGTTAAGTCGCAAATAAGAATCGAATCCCATCCAACTTGGCACACAGATTACTTGGGTCATTGTTGATATGCACAAAAACTAAGAATATTCGGTATCTCATTAACGTAAATGAAAGATCTCTAACATAATGGAGGGTCTTACTTATTTTACTTTTTGGGTTTTTTTACCTGTCTCACCAACTTATCGTTGATATGAAGCTAACCACAACGATTAGACAGATAAGGTTGGTAATTAGGTAATGGTTGTTGCAAGGAAGTACGAGTAATTTGCAACGTTCTTCCAAAAGAAACTCTACCCCGTAAACACTAACTTTCGCTCATACACTCATAAAATGACTGATATTGGAAAACTGATACTCTAGAAACAAAATACAATCCCTTTCAACATGTATACAAAACATTACACAGCTGGAAAAGCTTTACAAATACATTTGTGCATACAATTTTATAACTCACTTCCCATTGAGTTGACTGTATCTTTTTACAGTTTCCTTTTTGTCTTGGAAAAGGCACAAAATCTCTTATGTGACGGTCTCATGGTAACTGTATTACGAGATTTCTCACATAGGAGGTGGTTACTAATTTGTAACACTTCCTACGTGAGAGGTCTCGCTCACATAGGAGGTAGTTAATAATTTGTAACCACTCCCTATGTGAGAGGTCTCGCAATACAATTACTGTAAAACCATCTCACTCAGAAAAAGGTCCAAGGGTGAAAAGGACAACAACAAAAACTTGTTTCCTTCTCACAATATGATTGCTCTCAAATAAGGGGCAGAGTATCACCCTGAAAATAAACCACCACAATGCCATGTGACTATAATAATGTCGCGACCTAGGACATACACCACCACAATGCCAGGAAAGAAAGCTAGGTTGACACCTTAGAGCGAGACCAACCCTATCTCATCCTATCAAATATTGGCCACAAAATCCAAGAACACGACGAACTGGAATGCCACAAAAAAAGGACATAGAATCCCACACCTTACCGCTTAGTGACCGCTTGTAAACCATCCAGGTGACTTGATTACTGTCCAGATGTGGAAACCAAAACGTTATGTTCATTCAGGAGTCTTTTAAAATTGGCTAGCTTGGTTTGTAGTTTCAGAATCCCCGCAGCTTTCTGTGAAAGAATGGAATTCAGCTTTGAGACATAATCATCTAGGTGATTCCCAGGTTGATCAGCTTCAATTATCATATTCATCTCCTGCACTCGCAATTTGAAGTAATAACCATTAGCAAATCTTCTATGAGACCGTCTCACTTAGAGACCAACGCAAATACAGGTGAACATGTCATGTTACTAGATTGTTCATGATTAATAAGATTGATCTAAGAAATATGGTCTCCAATAAGATTTGAGATGACATAGTTAAGCAAGCCACTAAGTTTACACCAGATGCTGTACTGACCTCCCTGACAAGTTCTATGGTTTCCTCCAGAAGACTTCTGTGAGAAGCAACCAGATCCTCCTCTTCCTACAACGAAATTGACCACACTTGTCTTACTTAAATAATACAAGTAAAAGTTAACCAATGACAGCATATATTAAAATGCTTCATTACCTTGAGTAATGCATTGAGATCGTCATCAGATTTAGCATTATTACCACACATCTTACTACGCAAGTCCGGCACTTGGTGGATCTCAGCCTTTTTATCCTTCATCCAACAGGGACTCTCTTGTCCAGATAGTTCTTCAGAGTTATCATAATAATCTAGTGACATGTCAACCATCCCTCCTCTCGTCCCCTTGTCATCTAAATACGTAAATGAGTTACTTTTTTCCATCCTTCCACTGTGAACACGTTCAATGATGGGAGATGGAGGAGATTCTTTTTCAAACTCTCTGGAGAATCCAAATCGATTGCGTCTACTTGGACCATTATTAACTGGGTTGTCCTCGAGGTTAGGTATAAAGGCTGAGCTGGAGCTTTGAGGTTTTGAGTCCCTTTTCGAGTTGTTCCCTTTGGATAGACTCTTGACTCTGTTTCATGCATGACTGTCAAGACTTAAACCACAAAACTAGAAGTTACATTGTTCAGAATACAGAAGCAAACAAATACCTGTCAGCATATCTCAGGGTGTTAAGAGTGTGTTCACAGGAACCTGAGTTTGGAGAAATGCATGATATCATAACTGTCCGTGAGTTTCCAACAAATGAATCTCGCAAGACTTCAGTCAGCTTGCTCCCTCTGAAAGGAATATGATTTTGGTCATTGTCAAGAGCTCGTATACATTCTTTCAAAGCAAGCAAACTCTTGTTGATTTCAGCCCCTTCCATTCTGAAAAGAAGGCATGCAAAAATGGTCAATCCACAAATATCAGATCAGATAGATTCCTATACAGGCAAAGACTCGCTTCTCTTTCCTTGTTTTGATTGTACAGCATCACGCATTCTCAGTACAAATTTCAATAGGGGTCATCATACACAGCTTCCATGTGTTGTTAACCAAGAGATAATGCTTTGCATAGATTCAACCCTATTACCCCAAATGTGTAGTACTTTGACTAGTCAGTAACCTTTGATGCAAAAAGTAAAATTTCATTATTGTAATCACGACAAAAACACAAGTAAGGTTATCTACTTCGTATCATGGTACATTCGAAGTTAAATAACAATGAATGCATAAAAAGATGGAGCACTTCTTTTGTGTACAATCATCTCTTAAACAGTATAATTTTGATGTAAGACTTTTTGGAGGTCTCACGGAGGACACTGACTATATTATTATGCATTGGAACATTATACTCAAATGTAATTTTTTGAAAGACTTTTACAAAAATGTGTTTTAGTATAATATCAATTTTAATTTTTTATATTAATTTTCAATAACAGCTCTTAAACTTTGACATCAAAGAACAAATAGGAAGATTATAGTCATATAAAGAGAGTATCACATTACAAAAAGAAGTAAAAGGCAGAGGGCAACAAGGATTAACTACACGAAATTCGGACTTAGTGTTGATTACCTGGTTTGCTTATCATTATCTGTTGTATCTGCACCACGCTCACTTCCTGCAAGGTCTATGAATGAAAGCTTTCCAATAACTCGAGGAGACTTTGATTCACTGGCATCAGCAGCTCTCTTAACGACAAGCTGGAGTATAGCATGTGATCTCGAAGACTCCTCATTTGCACCCGTAATTCCAGTGCTTCTTGAGGCATTTCCTTTCTCAATAAGACCCATTATTGTTTCAGTATCAGATACTTTGTATTCATCCAAGCCACCAATGCAGACCTGCTTCTTTCCATCTTCTCTCATGCTCAAGCTCCTGAATAATTTTGACAAAAATACCAATTTCACTTATGACAGATCTCTTGGCATCTAGTACAATCGATGTCAAATTTGCAGAATACATTTCTTCAATAACGACAGCGGAGAATGACTTACTTGCGGTCATTGAGAAGATCAAACAGTTTCCCTCCATATATCTCAAAAAAACTAAGATACAAGTGATATCCTTGGTTTCTGTATGTATGATGTATCAATGACAAGATATCTCGGGAAGCTCTCAAGGGTAGAGGCTGCATTGTGTAAGTCTTCCCACTCCCTACATGACAATAGACTCACTTAAGATTCAAAAATTCCAAAACTAAGATTTAAGTAAGACCACAATGACAAGGCTCCGTCAGAGACTAGACTTGAAATAAATACTTTATGAAACGCCCAAATTGCTTTTAAGAAAGATTGTGGTAAAGGTCTAGCTAAGACCACACAGGCAAGGCTCTGTCAAGCATTAATCTCCTGAAATTATATCGAACTTCTGACAAAGACGCAATACTTACACCTAAGCTAAAATACAGCAGGATATGAGGATGAATCACAATAGTTATAACAGTCGGATATCAACCGAAATCAAATAAAAAAACCTACCTGTTTGACCATAAGCAAAACATGTCGCTTTAGTTTTTCGGAATATGAGAGGCACAATTGGCTCAACAGTTTCAGCATAGACCTGCAGCAACAATGAACATGTTGAGCCAAATCAGGCAAGAACATCTGGGAGGGAGAGTTACCAACGAAAAAACTTAGATGTATGGTTACCTTATCATTTGACACATGCTCATCCAACACTGCATCAAAAAGAAACTCATGTCTCTCCATGTATTCAGTTAGATCAACCTGACAGAAAATTTACAAACGGCCAAATGGATGTCAGTACACCTACTGAGCTCAAAGAATCATGACAACATAAGAACGTAAGCTCTCCTCTCAATTACATTTGTGGATCTCCTACTTCAAACTCGCACTACATATATTGTGTGTGAGTGTGTATGTTGTGAATACCCCGCAGGCAAGCACAAAAAATGGGCAGAGTTACCTAGCCCTATCTAACAAAAAACTTCCAAATTTATTTTATACCAAAATTAAGAAGAATAAGAATCGGTGAATTATATTGAAAGTTTGTGAAAGAGTTCAGTCAGAAACCAGGGTGGCAAGAAATACCATATAAAATGGAACGATTGCAAGAAACCGTTAAGGAAAGTACAAATAAATATTACGAGTAAAATTCAATGATGTACAAAGGGAGTATTGATTTAAATAAGGTTTAAATATACTCGCAAACATATCGTCTTCACACTGGTGGCTTTCACAAAAACACACAAGTAACCAGAAAAAATAATTCTTAAACTTAAAGGGCATAGGGCACACCAAAGTGAAAAGGGCCCGTGCACACAAGGTGTGAAGAACAAGGGAAAGACACAAACCTCTTAGGCATGACCGCATGAGATACACCGATTTTGCAAACATAATTATATTTTCAAAATAAATTTTTAGATCAACAACTAAATAGCTAAACATTAGGGATGATGACTAAAAGGAGTATACTACTTGAATTAGAATAAGAAAAATATGGAATTAGAATAGTAGTGTGCATCGGGCGGGAGGGGGGTGGGAAGCATTTAGGCTAGTACATCACTGAGCTTTGCGCTTGACCTTTTCCAATCCAGAAGATGGAAATTAGGCAAGAGGAGGTGAATCACTGGTACAACTTTCTAACTACTCAGCATCGCCAAAACAAGTATTTCGGTCACCTTAGGAACTCTTTCCCAATTGAGGAAAATTTCAAGGATACAGAAACGAAAGACTGCAATCTGGAAAATAAATACACGCTATATAAAGTGTCATTAAACTCTAAAAATAGGACAATCCTACAATGCAGACACGTAAAACAAGATACAGCATGAATCTTCTTATCAGTTAGTGGAGAAAGGAGGTGCAATATCAATTTCTTTGATCACCATTGTAATCAGGTTTGCAACAATACATACCTTAAGTTTTGTTTCATGGACAGTTAAGGCATTGGAATTTGGCTCTATAGTTATTATGTCATCTTCTTTCTTTGCCATCTCTTTTTTGTTCAGAGGCCTCTTCCGCACCTGTATTAGATTTGTAGCCGATTAAAAAAATGATGTAAGAGAGAAACATTTTTTTTAATAGACAGGTTGATAGAACCATCTATTCTTTTGATGAAGGTCACTGTCTATCAACTCCATATCTAGGAACTTCAATTCAAAAATAATTTGACTTTGATTGGTAAATCGCTGTCTGGAGGTAACTTGGTCAGCTTTTACAATCATTGTGGCTTCAATACACAGACAATTTTTATACCAGTTAACTGGATAGCAATTTTTCTATATCCAGAACACAATCCACAATATCAAAAAAAAAAAAAAAGATGCGTACCACCACTTTGATTTTGGCTACAGGATTTGCCCTGTTAGCAACTCTGCTTGCAACAGGATACGTATCTGATTCATCAAGGCCCTTAACATAATCTGGGTGATTTAGGGAGGACCCATCATATGAGCTAGGAGCTGGAATCTATCATCAATACAAGCAGAAACTCCATCAGTGCAATGTGCAAATTGTGCTTCTCATCTTAAGCAGCGAAAAGAGTTGGATAAGTAGAGCGGTAGAACAAAGGTGAGTCAGTAAACAGCAAAAGTAAATCACCACATTAATATTTCCAGTATATTTTATACTATACAATAAAGAAGCTCTCATATGCCATCTGATGGAAGGTTAAGCATCAAAGTGATATGGTTGATATGAAAGCTATTAAACACTTACGCCATTTTCTAGTGAAGTCGACTATACACTGCAATAAGACACGTCTGCTACGAGATACTCCGTATATCTTTTAGTATCAGATTTTAAGGTCCTTTAAATCTGTGTAAGCACTAAATTTCACAGAAGGCATTCAGGAATAGGACCCCATCCCCTACACTTTATTCACTCATGGTGTTTGACAACTAGCTTGGCATGTCCATTAAACAAGAAGGCAATTTGATCGTTTTAAAAGTGATTTGACTCTAAGTTCCACAAGTATTGTTTATAAAAACAATGATCTCAATTGTCAAGGAAGGGCGGAAAAGCAAACGCATTCATTACACAATTCTCTTCAATTGACTTCTATTCTCTGATCATTACACAATGCAAATGTTCAACAATATGGTAAATCCTCGTCAACGAAATTTCAACATGTTTTTACCCAATATATTGACTGCATCAGACTCCAAATGAGAATGCAAACAATGATTTACAAAGTCAATAAATTACAAACCATCAAGCTATAAGACAATCCAATCAAAAACATTGCGCGTAGGTAACAAATCTCCACTAATTCTTGACTAAAAATAAAAGTAACCACCAAAAAGAGCTATGATCTCGAGAAAAAAATACCTCAGAGATGAATTCAGTATCGAAGGATTGAAGATCAAGCAAGCCAGGGCTATATTCATTAGGCGAAGATGAACTGTCATTACCCTTCCGAAGTTTCATCACTCGTGAAGCGTTCCATGGCGGCGAAGGTGGATCTAAAGGAAATTCATGATTACTGCTGATTCCTCCTCCTGCATTCAAACCCCTCTGCATATATTCCTACTATTATTATTGGTGTTCTTATCATTCCAATTTACAAAGATAAATCAATCAATCAATCATCTACGAAACTGCTAATTCCTTAAAACAAACAAAAACCAGAAACAATCATCCTTCAAATTTCTCATCAGATCAAAGACTGCTAACTGAAAGACTTTATGTAATCTCTCGGTTGCATTTGATTATATACAATTTTGAAGATATTCAAGGGAGATTTTGAAAACTTTATACAGTCAAATGGAAGAATTTGTTGGATATGTATTTTGACTTTTTTTTTTTTCCGAAAGTCATTCCACGAACTACTAATTTAGCCTCTTAAAACTTCCATTTCGAACTCCTACTCCGCCAACATGATCATCAGAGAATCATCAACTCATTGCAAAAGAATAATAAGCAGCAATATCGATGAAATAGTTTGAATTACTAATTCGAACTCGATAAAACATGAATCAATCAGCATTCCAATCCCCTAACTCCGAAACCGGACTCCAGCGACAAGATCATCCAAGCATACGCCACACTTGCTACAACAAGGATCGTCAATTCAACACAGCATGACTTTAAAAACAACAATTAACAATAGTAATTGAAGATGATGACGACGACGACGAACTTTTTACTTACATAAATTCTAAACGTTTCTTAAGATTAATAAGTTGAATCACTAATTCAAAATATCATCAATCCAACACCACAACAACAAGAACAAATAACACTAAAAATGTTGATTAATCAAGGAAAAAGAGTAAGAAAAAGGGAAATGATTATACGGGATTAAGAGGAGCAGGTTGAAGCCACTTGGAAGGAATTTCGATGAAATTATTGGAGGTGGCAGCAGCAGAAGTTCTCGGCAATTGTCTACCAACTACATCCATTTGTGAATCTGTTGGATTCAGAAGTTTGAAATTTTATGAAATTAGGGTTTATGTTGAAGTTTGAAATTGAAAAAGGTGAAGTATCTTTATTGCTGTTGTTGTTGTTGTTGTTGGATGATGATACTCACTCAATAATTAAAAGTCAAGAGATGATTAAAGAAGGTGATTAAGGAATTTAAAGAAAGGCGCGTGGAGGACACGGAGGGGAGGGGGAGAGTGGGCGAGTGAGGAGAAAGACGTGGGAGAGAGGATTATTAGAGTATAGAGAGGGAGAGGCCGGAATGAGGGGGAGATGTTTGAAAATTGAAATGATGATAATAGACGAGAGGAGAGATGAGATGGGCAGAATTTTTGACTGGACAACGGCTGACTTTGTATACGCGCGCCTCTTCGCCTTATTTAAATATTTCAAACATACTTACGCCGGAGTCGGTAGACGGTAGGTGTAGGGAATCAGCCCGTCTCTCTTACGACAAATATATCCGTCATGGGTCAAATAATTTACGGAGTACTTTGTACATAGTTAGATAAATGCAAGCTTAGAAAGTGGCAATTTATTTGTCTTTATCTCACCGAAACGGATATTATTTGACCAATCACAAAGTTATGACGACGGATATACTCGTTATAAACAAAGATTTGATGCAGGGAATAACCAATAGGGATGTAAGATGGTGGAATAATTAGTGCCTAAAAGTGGAAAGACAATTTTGTCACGAGACCGTCGCACGGAAACAATAAACTTATTGTGAGAGAGTCTCAAACAATAATTAGTGAAACTGGAATATTGATTAGAATATTGAATCAAGGACTACTTCCTTTATTCAAATCCATCCATGGTATATATATATATATATATTTTTTAACATTATTCACAACCAAAAATAGTACTCCGTATTAAATTTTCTCGACATTCTATAATAGAAAATATAGTCATGTGAAATCTTGTTTAATTCGTTTTTAGAGTATATTAAGAATAACAACCTTTACAATTTTGTCGATCTAAAATTCTGAGTTAAAAAAAATAATGCAGAAAAGTTGAGAGGAAGCCGTAAATGGAGAATGGGGATGAGAAATTAGGGTTAAGTGAAAAAGAGATGAGTGGAGAAGGGGTAAAAAAGTCATTTGAATAATTCGGGATGTGGGAAGTGCAACTCACCGGGGGGATCGGTGAGCAACTTCCCGCATCATGTAGGAATTGCAAGTGATGGGATGAGTTTGAGTCCCCCCATTTTTTTAGTTTTGGGGTAACCAAACAACTCCCCAGGAAAGCATTTCATGGGATGTTGCAATTCCCGGGAAGTGAGGAGGCAACCAAACGAGCTCTTAGTGATATTGATGATGTAAAACCCGCATTGACAAATATGCAAAAACAAATACTCGTATGTACTTTAGATTTGAATTGATGGAGTATTATTTGTAAGGATTGTTTTATGAGAATAATTCAATCTATTGTCCACATTCTTAGAATAATCTCAAACACATGTAACTTCATAATAATTCCAATTTTAGGTATCATATTCTCAAATTAGATTCATTGTATTATATACCTGTTATCGGGAGCGGACCCAGGAATCCAAACTACCTGGAGCTAAAATAACTAACACTATAAAAAAAATTAAAACTAATCTTGAAAATTAGCATAAAAAATTACGGTGAAACACACCATAAACATATAAATTACATACTCCAAATTTTACTAACTAAATTTTACTATACGAGACCACTTAGTTCAAATTCAGCAATTACATCATCATTGTCAATTCTACAAGGAAATGTTCTTTCAATATAAAGGACATCAAATCATAAAAGAATTATTCATTCATCTTATTTCTCAACTTGTTTGTGATGATGCTCATACTTAAAAAATGTTTTCTCTATTTGTGGAAAACTGAAGTGTCAAGATAAGACTAAATAATCGATAAATCATCGGATAAAGCAATATCTTATCAAAATCAATCATCCTTCGACACAAATCTAATGCAGGAGTCGTATTTTCAAATCTTGAATCTTTTTGAATATCTACTACAAAGAACCGACACTCTGATCAAGAAGTCTGTTATTTGACAAAAAGTCTAAAAGATAATACTTCTTTTTTTTGCCAGCTAAGACTAAAGGCAAGATTAGTTTTTGATGCCCATAGCCGCTAGGGAATGGGCATCCTTGTTAAATCCTCTGGGTATGTAAGAAACAGAAACACAGTGAAAGGACTAGAAAAGATCATGTAGATGACCGACAAACCTCCATCAAATCTCCAACTTGCTGAATAAGAGACATATAGTTAGAAGAGAGATGAATGTGGAGAATAAGACCACGAGAACGCACCCAGAGAGTGACCTGATGAAACGCAATAGCCTCGGCATGGAGGGGGAAAGCCGCACAAATCTCGGTGAACACTCGTGCCAAGCAGACTCATCTTCCAAAAGAACGATCCAGCCCCCACCAGCCCTGCTATAATTCTTCCAAGTTGCATCCGTATTAATGTGAATGACATGGCATCCCACACCTAAGGAAATGATCTTGATAGGGATCCAAGCTCTAGCATTTTTCAAGCTAGGACGATTTTCAGCATCCAACGAGAGATTCGCCTCCAAAGATATTTTCGGGTCCTCCACCCCGACGACCAACAGGGTCTTAAGCATAATCATTAGTCCAAGGCCCGAAAGACGCAATCCTTAGAATCTAGATTTGTTACGGACTATCCAAATAGTCCAAAAGGTGGAAACCAAGAGGGACGTACACTCGGGATCGATCATTGTCAAGATACCAAATATAAGAGATCCAATCTACAATCCAATGCCTAACATCAATGAAAGTCGACATAATGGTTCTGATGCCAAGATCAGAGCCCAACAATACACGGGAAGAAATGGGGCAGTCTCGAAAGAGATGATCAAGAGTTTTAGGGACATTATTGTAGACACCCGCATTTTGACCGCTAGGTGTCTATGGCAGTTTCCAAAAAATACCCGATGATGATCAGACACTAACGTGTTTCTATGCGCTCGGATACGGACTCAAATCCATTAATCGTTGGCTAACACACTTACAGAGTACAAATCTCACAAAAATAACCTCAAATCCAAGCCCAGTGGATCATTCCGAGTCAAACAAGACTAATTTGGGCCGAAACCGACACCGGAAATAAAACCGACTTTTCACGATTGGGTCAACCCCGGTCAAAGTCGTTTCCGAGACACATAAAACAGCCATACAATCCTCAAAAGTCCAAATCAAACACAAAACCCATCAAACACCCAAGGTCAAGGTCCAAAACAAAGGACCCGTGCAACCCGACTGGGCCATTCGATCGAGTGACCCACCCACTCGATCGAGTGGGCTTGTTTTGAGCCCGGCTGCAGGCTTCACGGGCCACTCGACCGAGTTAGCCCCATACTCGGTCGAGTAACCCTAAACCGGTGCCCTAGCCATGCCTATATAAGCAACCCCCATGCAACACAATTACACATCTTTTTGGCAACCTTAAGAAACCCTAGAGCAACCATACACACACATACTACGTCTTTTTACAAACCCTAATCAAACCCTAGCAATTATACATACACTAGCAAAAACCCTAAACCTAGTTTTAGGAATCAATCCCGAGCCACCACAACTTAACCTACATAAAACCTCGAAGACTCTTGTGTTAAAGCCACGGTTACGAGCCCGCACCGAGACAAGAACATGTAGGTTGAGGGTGTCAAAACCCTCTCTCTCTTCTTCCCTTTCTCTCTTCGTCGTCTTCATCCTCCTTTTTGCACTTTTTTTGTTTTTTTTATTATTTTGTTTGTCGCGTCATAATATCGATAATATTATTAATACCGAAGCATTAAAATACTTATGGATTTGTGTTGAACGTGAGTGATGGTGGGATAAGGAAAACCGCATATACAAGTGTACTGCACACGCGTCGTCGGTAGCTTATCCCACTACCCCGATCGTTTGATTATTGAAATAAGTCAACGTAAACAATAATTCGTTATTATTTCTCATCATCATCATCAATCTTGCATCCATCAATTTCTTTAAAATCAATTTTAATAAGGGTCGAAACCCGTTGACACAGATCCGACATCACAATCCCTAGGGATTTATTTCGATGTCGGAGAAGTCGAGGGAATCAAGTCCTTTTTTATTCAAGTAAAGCGTCGATTTTAGATTCGGTACCAATTCCATAATTGGATATCGAATCTAACAATCAAGTCCCATGAATTAATTAACGTGATTTGTTCATACCACGATAATTAATTTAAAGCGACTAAAATTAATTTTTTTTTTTTCTATTTCACTCTAATATCCTATATCGATTCAAATAATCGAATATGGGATACAACGAGTACTCCAAATTTAGAATCGGGTATAAATTCAACAATATTTATATTCGGTTCAACAAAATTCGCGATTTATAAAAAACCAAGTTGAACATAAATTATGCAATATTTATGTCCGATTCGGTAAAATCGTCGAACTCTCAAAAATCAAAAGCAATTTCAAAATCAACAATTAAATTGCAAACGAATCAAATTCGTACAGATGCCACTCGACCGAGTGCCTTAGTCACTCGATCGAGCGACATCACAAAATCGAGTCAGAATGCCTTTTACGACGCCTACTCGATCGAGTCTCACAGTGACTCGGTCGAGTGGCTACGTACTCGACCGAGTTGGTCAATAACTCGGCCGAGTACGGTCCATAAGGCAAAGCAGAATCATCTTTTACGGGTCTACTCGATCGAGTCCGTCGACCACTCGATCGAGTAGCCTCATAACGATTAACACAATAAATCGTACATCATTCTATTTTCTAAACCCGATAGTATTTCACGATTTAGGTCAACACGTGCATAATTAATCACGTGTATACTATCTTTTCAAAACATACATCATCATATTTGCATCTTTTCATCTCATTTATCATTTGCACAAACCGTTATTATTCGTTATTTCATTACATCGTTACTAACGCGTTTGTTATTTCTTTTGTCAATTTAATTATTGTTCGTTTATTGTACTAAATGAACCCACATGCTAAAATACCACTTTGACGTAGAATTAATTGCATTAAGTTGACTTAGAAACCCGTTTCAATTCCATTCACATGTTTAGGGAAAATAAATCTTTGCATATCATTTTCCCGTTTTACTAACGCGCGTATTGTAAGTCATTCGAATTCTTAGTAAAGGCCGCTAATATGCGGGCGGGGTTGGGTGTCCTTTGTGGGCTTCCCAACACGTACCCTCACCCCTTACTCAGAACCTCGGTTGGCGCACGAGAGTCATTTCAATACACGATATCCGATAATGTCGGTATCGGTATCATAATGCAAAGGGACGAGCCCAATAAACTCTGACATCGGAAATGGGCCGTATTTTGTATACGGACCACTATGACATAGAGTGGGCTCGAATAGTTCCGAATAACCACAAAATTCAGTGGCGAGTCCACATAGACCTAAATTTCAATTCGATCCATTCTCATATGGAGATTCATTCGCCTCCCCAAACCCGTGCGTGGCCGCGTCGGGGTGGACCTATGTCATGTCCACAGTTATCATTATTGCATAGGGAGCAACCCGAGGGGATCGACAACCCGTGTCTCTGGAATTCCGCACCAATAGGAAGAGCATTAATTAAAAATTTCCATAGGAAGGTTTTCAACTCTGCTGGTCACTTGATCTTCCAAAGGATTTCGCTAGCAGAAGTTTTTAAGTTTACTTTCGAGCGTAAATCCAATAGGGTTCTCCCGTAAATGAAGCGTAATTTTCAAGCATTTAAAAGTGAAGATGTCTCTATGCTTGCTCTAAAGTATTATCCACAAGGATAATACTTTAGAGCAAGCTTAGAGACATCTTCACTTTTAAATGATCGAAAATTATGGCGTGGATCAAATGAAGCAGCAAGTATAAGAATCTCCCTGGAGCTCTCCGTAAATTTGCTATCAATTTGGACCAATTGAAAGTCTATCAAACAATAAAATATGTTAACACGATAATAACGTTCATTTGTGATATTTTTTTCACAATTCCTTAACCTTCTCTTGTAAGAAGCAGACATATCTGGCATAGAAATATCATGCTCATAACAAAAAAACTCTAACCTTCTCAATCAAATCATCCCAACCTTTTTCTCTAATGTCTTGAAGTTTATCTTTCGTAATTGTAAGAGAATGAAGAGCATTCAATATATCAATATCTTTTTTTTTTTGCAAAGCTTGGTATACAAAAATCTGTTATCCTCATGATAGCATGCATCATATATGTAAATTAAAGAGTTTATGGATCTTTAAGTACCTAAGAAGGGGAGGGGTGATTAGGTACCTTTTAAAAATTCAACTTAATCTTTATTGATTAAAGTAAGTTGAGTGGAAGTAGAAAACAATTATGTGAAGAAGTACTAGACTTAACATACAACGGACAGTCAGACTGTTACGCTTTGTCTTAGCAAGGAGTACGGCTACAGAACAAAGCCACAGTATGAGCGACTGTTGTCAGACTGTATTTGATTCGCTTAGCAGAATGAGAAGCTACAGACGAATGTCACAGTATGGGCGATTGTTGCATGAAAAGAAATAGCACAACTAAAACTAAGTTTGAAGCTTGAGCAAATAAAAGAAAAAAAAATAACATGCTTTTATCGAAAGATGCAGCGGAAAAATAAAGAACACGATAAAACACGATATTTTTGAATTGGTTCGGCCAACACTCTAAGGGCCTACGTCCAATGCTTTTCTTATTGCTTTTCTTTAGAAATCTACTCCGAAATCAAAAGACCCTTACAATGAAAAGCGACCCATAACCTACTCCGGTTGCGATTTGAGTTTACAAGACTACTCCGTCTCTAACTCATCAATGACCTACTCCGGTCACGACCAATAGCCTACTCCGGCTACGACTCTTAATAACTTAGAAAGTTACAAAGATTACAATTGAAAACCAAGTTAGACAAGAGTGTGTGTGATTCTGTGTGACATTGTGTTCGACTGTGACTTTGAAATTACTTAGACTTTCTCTTTTGAAAATAATTTGCAAAATGCTTTTAAGATAAAAACCTTTGAAAACAAAATGCAATAAATGAAGTTTTAGTTTGAAAGCCTTGAAAAATGAATGAGGCAAATGAGTTTCTTTTATAGTAAATGTGTAAATGGGTAAAAGAATGTGCCTCATTGAAAAATCCAAAGATTAAAAAGAAACCCTTGACTTTGTTAAAAAAGAAGGGTTATTTAATAGGAATAATACCAACTTTGGGTGGTCTTCCATAAATAAAACCAACTTTAAATAATACGGGAATAAAACCATGTATGAGACATATTATACACGAATAGAATTGTCTCACCTGCTACCGCCAACGCCGGACAATATTTCATTAATACTGACCTTTCATGTAACCCCATACAATTCTGGGTTTTTTTAACTTCAAACTTCATCTTCACTCCATCCTTTTCTACCTTAATTCATCTTATGCTTTACTTCATCTTCTTCTTCCTCAATTCATCTTGTTGAAGGTAATTTTTTTTTCGATTTTTTTGTTTGTTTATCAGCTTTCGAAGGTAATTTATCTTGTCCGTCTTTATAATTATCATTAAAATTGTCGAAAATTAATTTTTAGGGGTTATAGCTGTAGAGAAGTTCATTTCTCAATCCTTTGCGTCGGCAATGTCAACGGTGAGTATTGTTTTTATTTCCTCAAATCGATTTTTCTGGGTTTCCTTTACTAATTTAGGGTTTTTTTAATTCTGAGTTTAATTTAGGGGTTATTCTGGGTTTCCTATTAGTCTTCTTTTTAATTGAATTGATTGAAAACGTAGGTTGATCCATGGAGACTTGTGACCTTGAAGTTTAGTTATGGAGAAAATCGAGTTTGTTGTGGACCTGTGGGAATGAAGAAGATAAAGATTTGTGTTAATTAATAGTATGAGACCCACAAAATTGACTTCATCCGGTCATTTAAGAGCCAATTTCATTCGTGTATAATATGTCTCATACATGGTTTTATTCCAGTATTAATTAAAGTTGATTTTATTTACGGAATATCACCCAAAGTTGGTATTATTCCTGTTAAATAACCCAAAAAAGAAAGCTTTTTCAAAAAGAAAAGGGAAGCATGCTTAAGGTTTACCAAAACTGAAGAGAAGGTGTTTATTTGAAAGGTGATACTTGAAAGAGGAAACAATTCAAGTTCACTTTCAAAAGTGAAGAACCATTTTTGAAAAACCTTAAAGAAGAGGTGCATTGTTTTACAAGAAACCAAACCATCCATTTTCTTAAAGAAATCATATTTTTTTCAAAGTCAATTTTAAATTGTAAAAAGATTTTTCTGAAGATTTAACTTTTGAAATCAAAATCTTTTTGAATCATTAAGAGCTGTCGAACGATGTAACAGTCAGTCCGACTGTTACATATATACTGCTGTACCGAAAAACACACACTTTGCCATTTTTAGTGACTATGGACTTAGACTCGATTCTATTCTCTTCACTTGAATTTCTTGATCTTTATCTTGGGTAGCTTTGACTTGTCTTGATATCATCATTCTTGAGTTAGCACATTTGATAATTATCGCACTAATGACGATTAACCTATAAGATTAAACTAGAGCACAAGTTAAATAGGCATTGTCATCATCAACAAACCCAACAAATTCCCCCTTTGATGATGACAAGCCTAAACAAAACACTTAATGTCCCAAGTTCCCCCCTCAAAAGGTTAGTCTATGAAGATTAGTAATCACATAGTAAAGGGTTTATAAGCTTAGAAGAAGACCTAACAATACTTAGACAAAATATTAGATATAAGAACTAAGAACTATCAAGGAAGGATCAAGAATTCGTTCTTGAGGACATGTGTTTTACCTTTTTCCCCTCTTGGCATCATCAAAGAACCTGTCATAATTCCGGACACAGTAGAAAACACATACTCCCTCCTAGTTTGAGTATTCCTCCCACTTTCTTTTTTGAGCTTAGTTTGGTTTTCTTTCCATTTTTCTTTTTTGGATGTACTTTTAATCATTCTTTATTCTTCATTCAATTCTTTATTCTTTTCCTCCACACCTAAACCCAACACCTTTTCACTTTATACCCCACCTTTTACACCACATACCACACTTTTTATCCATTTCTTAATCTCTCCCCCCCAAAATTGGGGAGGAATACTCTAATAACTAGGAGGGAGTATAACATAGGCACATAATATTACGAAAACAAATTAAAAAGCATCCAGAGGGCAACGGTCACCAGGATTATTACACAGAATTCAGAAAAGCAAATACAAACCATTGTCTTTCAAAAGATAATATTAAAAATAGTTTTTGATTTTGAAAAGAGAGATTAATTAAGAGGAATCAGAATCTCATCATCATCAGCATCGGAATCCATTTCACCACCTTTTCCCTTCACCAAAGCAGAAATTACCCCGATGTTTCCTTGCATCTCATCCATTATCGCATCCAATTTATCCAACCTCCCAAGAACTTCAGCCCGAAACCCAGCAAGTTCTGCTAATATGGCTGCACTGGCAACAGTCGGATCGACTGTGGCATGCTTATTACGTTTACCCCACTTAGAAGAACCCGCCGTAACCCTAATTAATTTCTTGTACATCTTACCCATAATTCCACTGGTCATAATATCATAAGAGCGGTAGGTACCGACCGTAGTAAGAAGAAGGACCCCTTTAGCTCGGAAAACCATAGATAACCACATGCAGTAAGGAAGGAAAACTCTAGGGTGAGCTCGACTCGAGATTTGAGTCTGAGTGTGATGAAGACGGTGGAGGATTAGGGCAGACAAGTTTATTTGCTTATGTTTGATCAAATGAAAGAAAGTAGTGTTGGTAGATGGACACCTTACCTCTATCATTATTAGGAATGAGAGATCGAATAAGCAAATTGAAGAAGAACTTATGGGTAGGTGAAAGCTCGGCAGGGGTAACAGTGTCAGTGGTTGTTGCCTTGGGGTGGAGAAAGGTGACAATATCAGTAGGAGATACATTATCGGGTAGGGTGACCCAAGACTCGGAGGGGGTGAGACAATATCCGGAGTCGCGGATGCCTAGGATTTTTCCTAACTGATGGGCGGTTAAGGTCAGATCTTTGCCATTAACTGTAGCAGTAAGAGAGGTGGGTAGAGTGACTTTAAGAGTAGCATAAAACTGTATCAACTCACACACAAAAGATGGTTCTTTGTACTGAATCAAAGAGGTCCATTTTTGGGCTTTCATAGCATCTTTGAAAAATGAAAAAGCGGGACTCGAATCATACCATTCACGTTCAAAGACTCGGGTTGTTGTAATCTTCTCAGATTTGAGGATCTCCTGACACTTAGAGAACATATCAATAGGAAGAGCCAAGTCTTCAAGCTGCTTGGTTATGGTGGCCACAGTCCACTTGTCTGTGATGGTAACATTTTCAGCTGGAGATAAGAACTTAGACCCTAATTTCGATTTCTTGAAGGCAATGATTTTTCCTTTCTTTTTGGGTGCAGGAGATGGAACGACATCCTTGCTCACAGGTTCGTCGGAGGCGGAATTAATGGATCCGGGAGTGGTATTAAGATCCATTGAAGCATTTGATCTTTTTTCTGAGGTTGCTTCAGTTTCATTCAAGTCACCCATCACCTCCTCTATGACATTAGAGGGAGAAGATGATGTATCATGGACAGTTTTTGCAGTAGGAACCCGGGCACTTTTCCGACGTTTCGTCGATGATGGAGGAGCAGTAGAAGCTTTGGATGATTTCTTCCGTTTGAGGGAAGAAATAGGAGCATTGTCCTTGGGTGACATGTCTAGAGGTGTGGGTTGAACCAAGGATAAAGTATGGGATGAAGATCTTGAAGTTGTGGTGTTATGGGAGGATAATTCTTAAGTGGGAGGAAGATTTGCTATGGCTTCCATTCGTTCCCTTTGTATTTGAGGAGTTAGTATGGATTTGGTGTTTTTGGTATTTCTTGGAGGCATGATTATGGAGTTAAAAGAGTAAAGAAGGAAGATGAAAAAGAAAGGGTAAAAAAAGGAGTTAAAGAAGAAGATGGTATTTAACAATGAAAAGAGAAGAGGGAGATGGGTACTAACATACATTTCTTTTTCTTTTTTCGTTTTTTTTTCGATTTTTTTTCGTCATCCAACTACAATAGAGAAAAAGAAGAATGAGTAATTGAATGGAGGTAATATATGGGAAGGTAAGTTGGGGAAGGTAACTTAAGGGGAAGCTAAAAAGTAGATAGGAAAAGTGATGATGATGGGAAAGAGGAAGTAAGAAATAAGAGCATGTACATCAACAAGAATTACCCAATTCTCATCTTTCACTTTTTCACCTTTTCTCTATCCTATTCAACATCCACTTCACGTTTCCACTCACTCTTACATTTTCACCAAAAACATCCTACATTAACAAGAATTCATTTATCATTCTCTCTCTTACTTTTTTTATACCTCACTATCCACCTCAACAATTCATCAATTAACATTTATTTAAAAGTATTATTAACTTTAAATTTATGGGTTGGTATCGGGTTTATGAAATATATTAAAATTGGAAATTCTTTATGGATCAATTTTGGGTCAAGATGGATCGATTTCGGGTCCACAAGCGAGTCAAGATGGATCGATTTCAGGTCTTTAAATTTTATTACGCTCTATCGGGTCGGTTTTCACGTGAGTCAAATTAGTTTGTCGGGTCGGGTAAGCTATTTTAACAACTCTAATGATAACTCGTACAACGTGTCATCTAATTAATGTATTCATATTGGTCTTAATTAATTAACTAATTTCAATTAAATAAAATTAACGATACTAATCGTTGATACTAATTATAGTTATGCTAATAAACAACGTTTCACAATTAAATACGTACGCATTTTTTGTTTTATATGAAAATTAATATTTTAATAATTAAAATAAAGAAAACAAATAGAAAGCCTGCCAAAGTTGCAGGAATACACTGCCATTCCAATTCTCGCATAGGCGAGAAGTTCGGCTTCTTTTCACCGCCTACCCAGCTTTCTCTTCATTTTTTAATATATATTTATCTAGATGTCATTTCTCGTTCTCGCGCGAGTACACCACTGCACATGCTCTAAAGAGGAGAAATTATTTTTTTTGAAAAGATAGGAAGAGTAAAGGAGGAAGTTGCCCATAAGGATGTTGCCTAGTGGTTAAAACTTGTGGTCATCGCCCCAAGAGTCTCAGGTTCAAGCCCCTGCAAGCGCGAACTTGTGGGAGTTGTATGGCTTGAGACTATGCCTCTAGACTTCGAGCCTGTCGCTCACGGGCGGTTTACCTTGGTGTGCGTGGTTTGCAGGCTATGCGTACACCCGAGGGTTTACCCAGTGCGCACCAAAAAGATAGCGACTGCGGGTTCCCTCGTTCATTAAAAAAAAAGGAAGTTGTTAGTTAAGGGGAAGGAGAAATTTTTAAAAAAAAATTGAAAAAGAATTTGATGGGAGGCGTGAGTCAAAGGAGAGAGGAGAGAGGAGAGAGGGAAATATTTTTTTGGTTAAAAGAGAATATTTGTAGGATAATAGAAAATATTATTTAATAGATATTATATGGTGAATATTTGGTTAATATATGAGATATTAGTTTATTTTTGACAACTTCCCAAAAACAAAAAGACAATGGTTAATGTACACAATTCAAAATTCATCACATAAGAATACCAATTAATTCATTAAGTAAGATTAAGGACTAAGTCACATGCATAATCACTAGAATAAGAATTATCGGTTCGTCTAGCCAATCATGCAAGGAAAAACGATAAATCACACAATAATCAATTAGAACAATTAATCAAACCAATTTCGAGTCGAAACTTCTCGAATTGGTCTCTTGCTAGTGGGTTAGTAAATATATCGGCAATTTGATCTTCGGTATTGCAAAAATTTAGCTTAATGCGACCCTTTTCTACGTGATCCCTAATAAAGTGGTAACGTATATCTATATGCTTAGTTCAAGAATGTTGAATCCGATTTGTAGATATATTTATGGCACTCGTATTATCACACATTATAGAAATGGAGTCATAAATCATACCAAAATCGACAAGTTGTTGTCGTACCCACAATACTTGAAAACAACAATGAGCGGCGGCCACATATTCACTTTCGGCCGTTGAGAGAGCAACGGTGATTTGCATCTTCGAACCCCATGAAATGAGACACGGACCTAAGAATGTAGCAACACCCGATGTACTCTTTCGATCGATCGTACACCCCGCATAGTCTGCGTCCGAGAAACCTATTAGATCAAATGGACAACTTAAGGGGTACCATAATAGATAAAGCTCTTGTGTTCCAACCAAATACCGAAAAATGCGTTTTACGGCTGATGCGCGTTTTTTATATACATTTTTTATGCTCTTATTATGCGCATTCCCGTGTTTATTAAATAGTAAAAGCTATTATTTTGCCCCGAATTGGCTACTTTGTGGTGTGTATTGTCTTTTTGCAGGAACGGAAGACAAATGAGCTAAAACGAACCAAACCGAGCCAAAACGAAGCTGGAAAGAGCTGATCGCTGAACTGGGTGATAGTCGACCGACCATGGCAATAGTCGATCGACAGTTGTTTTAGTCGGTCGACTATTCTGGAATCTGCAGAAGATCAAATAAGTGAATGATAGTGACCGACTATTAAAATAGTCGGCCGACTATTTTCTGGGCAGCGGACGGATTTCGTGTTTAGCAAGCAGTTTCCTAATCAGTTTTAACTCTCCCTAAATTGTATAAACAGGGCTTTTCAGCCACATTAGAATACACTTTTCACTTTCAACTTTTAGATATACTTCTCCATACTTTTACTTTCTCTCCTTAGACTTTTATTTAGATCTCCTCTCTTTATTCTTCTTTTAAAACTCGGTTTTTGTAAGACTCAAGATTCGAATCGTCTTTATTCCTCTAGTAATTTAATCTAATCTTCCTTCTTTCTTCTTCTTCGTTCTTGATTGTTCTTAATCTTTGTTTGTTCGTCTTCCTCATACTTAATTATTCTTAATCTTTTTTTATGCTTGTCGTAATTTTATTATTATTCATCATGTTTAATCTAGTAAAATCTTTTATTAATCTTATTGTTCTTGAATTAATTATGAGTAGCTAATTTCCTTCCCTAGGACTTAGGGGATCAGCGAATTGAATGTGGTCGCTAAATAATTTATTGATCTGTCAATGATATTGCGTCTGAGTTATCAATTGTACCATATAATCAAGATTAGTCAGTTAATGCGCATGATTGATTAATTGAATTTGCTAAACTTGAACCTAAGATCGGAAGCCTGGTAAAAGTTAGACCTGCTACAACACATTAGTTTGCCCTAATAAGATCGGAAGCCTTTAGACGCATGCTAGGGTGAATAGCGGACCGGAAGGACCTTTTCACTACCCCTTAGACCAATATTTGCGACAGACCTGTGACTTAGACCGTGACCATATGAGATTCGTAGTGAACCGACAATCCTAGTTTTCTCTCCATATAAATTCGTCTTAATTCATCCTAATTATTTTAGTTATTTCTTCTCTTTTAATTTTATCTTCCTTCACTACTTTTAGATTAGTTAAACACAAAAACAAAACCCCCGATTTGGTTACTTAGATAGACTTTAATTACGAGTAGAATTTATTTGTCTCCTTGTGGATACGATCCTGACTTGCCTAGCTATATTTTTAGTTAGACCTAAGTTGGTTATCTTTGATAGGTATACAACTAGCTTGTCAACGGCTTTAAAATGAGATTCTTTGGGATTTGCTTGGGAACGAGCACACAAACAAACACTAAATAATATATCGGGACGACTGTTGTGTGCCAAATTTGGACCGTTTTTCCTCCCATTTAGACCCGTTTTTCTTCCGTTTTGCGAGACTAGAGTGCGATTATCGCCGTATTTTGCGTAATTCTTGCATTAGTGTCTCCCTTTTTGCACTTTACGTGTTTTTGGTAGTTTTCTGTCTATTTTGATAGGATTTACGATCGAAAATGTAACCGACCTTCTATGAGCATGAAAGAGAGAGATACAGTCCAAAAAGCAAAGCACACAACTGAAAGTTCAAGTAATCCAATTGATCGACAAAGAAAGAGATCGGAAAAGAGACGGAAGGATCACCGTGTGAAGTTTCACCCGATGAGACACCACCGGGCGAAGTTTCGCCCGACAACATTTTCCACCTCCCGGAGATTTTTGTGGACACTCACCACCGGGCGAAACGACCGGGCGAAATTTCGCCCAATGGAGAAAAGCGTCAAAAAACGCAAAATGAAAAGGAAGTCTCACCGGGTGAAATTTCACCCGGTGGTGCTAACTCGTCAACCGTAGGGAAGTTTTGCCCCATGAAGATGCAAAGGGTGAAGGTCTAGCTTAAATAAGAGGAATTGGATTATGGGCCTTAAGATTGTGTGACCCATTAAGAATTAGTATAAATAATAAACATAGGGTTTCATTTCAACTGGAGCCTTAAGTGTGGTCTTTCGATTAGGAGTAGGGTAGAGGATCTTCTTAGTAGTAGGAGTAGTAGTTTACATAGAAAAACTCCATAAATTTAGTAAGCTTTCTTAGTATTAGATTAAAACTAATCTATATTTCTACAATCAAGTTATCATCTTTATTGAAGATTTAAGGGTTTTGCAAGGATTTGGTGACAAGATCCTTGTATTATTTCTTGAAGCTTCATCTTTTATGTTAATCTTCATCTTCTCCTTTAGTCTCTTCATTGTTGGTAGTTTCTTTCCTCTCCCTTTTCTCCATTAATTAGTCTTGTTTTTAGTTTTATTAATTCATTGTTAGTCTTGTTATTTTCATGTTAGTGCTTTTCTCTCTCCCTTGTTTGTTCCTCCTTAGTTTATGTTAGATTAATTATTTCTCCTCTAGTTCAAGCATGCTTAGTTTTTCTTCTAGTCTCCTTAGTGTTAGTTTTATTATGGGTAGTGAGTAGATTTTAGTTAGGGGGCTAGGGGAGGAGGTATTCTAGGAAAATGTTTTATTTTGTGAGATTATTGCATTTGAGGGTGATATTGTCTTGATGGGATTGTTGTGTTTTGATTGACTTAGCTTGATCACCTAGGTTGACTTGACTCACTCGGACCAATATGGGGAAACTCGGGGTTTGGGTAATTCCGTCTTGAGACCTTAGTTTATTCGTCGCGAAAGCGGGCTTAGGCTTGGTTGGTAGGGACGCCGAAAGGTGGTACCTCCCTTATACATCTTGTGATTCTTGCAATTTGCATCCTTACCTTAATTTCCGATTCCCCGACTCTCCCTAACGCCTTTCCCATTAGTTGTTTCTCGCTTTAGTTCCTTATCTCGTCTAGTTAGTTTAGCTCCTCTTGTCCAACTCCCCTTTTCTCAACCCCAATCACTCCTAGACTTAGACTTGACCGACTACCCTCGACCGTCCCTGTGGATCGACCTCGACTTGCCGCTACTACGTAGTAGTTAGTTGGAGTTTATAAATATTGTTTGACTGCGTTGGATAGGCGACGATCTGACGCGCATCAACGACTTGCGGTTAAGTAGAGAAGTGAGCCTATCATACCTCTGTACACCGATTCACTAACATTCTTACCACTTTCATCCTTGTCCAATTTGGACGATGATACCATCGATGTAGTGCATGGCTTAGCATTGGTCATCCCGAATTTAGTTACCATCTCCTTGATGTACTTTTGTTGGTGAATCATAATTTCTTCTTTTGATTGTTTGATTTGAAGACCGAGAAAGAATCCGAGTTCACCCATCATGCTCATCTCAAACTCCGATTTCATTAGATTAGAAAAATAAAGAGTAAGGAGTTCACTAGTTGCTCCAAATATAATGTCATCGACATATACCTGGACAACCAACAGTCCATCCGACTGTGACTTTATAAATAATGTTTTATCCACCGAACCTCTACGAAAACCATTTTCAAGCAAAAACTTTGACAAGCGATCGTACCAAGCTCTCGGGGTTTGTTTTAAACCATAAAGTGCTTTGTCAAGTTTAAAAACATATTCGGGATAATCATTATCTATAAAACCCAAAGGTTGCTCTACAAAGACATCTTTCTCTAAATAACCATTTAGGAAAGCGGTTTTAACATCCATTTGAAAAAGTTTGATGCCTTTGTGAGTTGCAAAAGCTATTAGGAGCCTTATGGCCTCAAGTCTAGCTACCTGTGCATAAGTTTCATCATAGTCGATACCTTCTTGTTGATTATAACCTTGCACCACTAGTCTAGCCTTGTTCCTTACGATTTCACCGGAATCGTCTAGCCTTGTTCCTTACGATTTCACCGGAATCGTCTAGCTTATTGCGAAAGACCGATCTAGTATCAATGATGGTACGATTAGAGGGCCTAGAGACAAGATGTCATACCTCATTCCTCTTGAATTGAACGAGCTCTTCTTGCATTGCTATCAACCAGTCGGCATCAGTCAGAGCGACTGTGACATTGGGCGGTTCGATTTGAGAAACGAAAGCGTTGCAAGAGTAGAAATTGTTGAGGGATGATCTTATCTTTACTCCAGATTTCAAAGTCACTAGTCAGATTTGAGAGGGGGTGTGAGCTTTGATGCTTCAACTTCCTTGGAATGAAAGTATCTTCCCCCTCAACTGTAACAGTCCTTCTGACTGTTGCTTCTGGGCTGGGAGTTGATGCTTCCACACCAGATTCTAAGGACGCCTCTGGTCCTTGGGCATTAGCTGCTGCTTCACCATTATCTCCTTGAAGGTTACTTTCAGGAGGATCATTAATTCCCCCTGAACTTGTGCCTTCGTCTTCAAGTAACAGTCTGGCAGACTGTTGCTCAACAACTCCGTTTAGCTCATCTTCAAGTGTGTGTTCTTTTCGAGCAAGGCCTATTTCAAATTCCTCATCTTCATGTTGTACCTGCTAAAAAAGACTAGATTCATCAAATATGACATGCACACTTTCTTCGATCATCATGGTTCTTTTATTATAAACCTTGTAAGCTTTACTATGATCGGCATACCCTATGAACACGACTTCATCACTACGGAGGTCAAATTTTCCTAAGTTATTTTTACCATTATTATGCACAAAACACTTGCTTCCAAAGCATCTAAAATAGGAAATATTCGGTTTTCTATCACGTAGCAACTCATAGGGAGTCTTATTTATTATACTTCGGCCCAAAATTTTCTACGTAGCTTACTACATAACAACATAGTTCTGGCCATGCTTTCAAGAGTTCTATTCATGCGTTTTACGACGCCATTTTGTTGAGGTGTCCTAGGGGCCGAAAAGTTGTGATCTACTCCATTATCATCACAATAAGCACCAAAAGATGAGTTCTGAAATTCGGTTCCATGGTCGGTTCTAATTGACACAAGTTTTAGATCAAGTTTGTTTTGAACCCTTTTTAACCATATTAGAAATTCATCAAATGTTTCAACTTTGGAGCTTAAAATAATGCCCATACAAATCTAGAGTAATCATCAACAATCACCAATACATAGCGACTACCACCTCTACTACGAACTTTCATAGGACCACACAAATCAATATGCAATAGTTGCAGTGGTCGTGACGTGCTGACTATCTTTTTGGATTTAAAGGAGCTTCTAACATGTTTGCATTTAGCACATTGATCACACATTTTATCAAATTCAAATTTCATGTTAGGGAAACCATTAACAAGATCTAATCTTCTAAGTGTATTAAGAGTTTTAGCATTAACATGTTCAAATCTTTTATGCCATAACCACGGGTCATTTTTCATTACGCTCATGCAAGACATGGTTTGACCATTTAAAGTATTCAAGTCGGTTAAATAGACATCTTTGACACGTCTACCTTCAAGAACAACTTCACGGGTAGTGGCATTCATAATACGACATAAACTAGTACTAAACTCAACCAAATTACCACGATCACATAATTGAGAGATACTTAGAAGATTATGTTTCAAACCTTTGACAAGCCGCACATTGTCGACACAAACCAATGAAGACTTACCAACCTTTCCAAGTCCTATGACTTCACCTTTTTTTGTTGTCTCCAAAAGTTACCGTGCCACCATCATACGCTTCTAGTGAGAGGAATTGGCTTCTATCACTCGTCATGTGACGAGAACATCCACTATCAAGATACCAATCACGACGTCCCCTCACCAAGACCTACACGAAATTAAGAGGAGAGTTTAGGAACCCAAACGGATTTGAGTCCCTTAGTTAATGACCGGTTTTACCACAATGATGACAAATGATGTACTCGGGAAGTGCTACATATTTTCTTTTCCTAAAGTCTCTTTTAGTGGGGGTTGGAGTAGTGAATTTTAAAGTTATGACGTCTATTCCATTTGAACCCAAGCCCCTCTTTTTCACGATACAAGTTGTCTTGATTAGTAAGAAAATTTAGCACATTTTGACTTCCTTCCCAAGTTTTGTGGACTCTTCTAGCTTCAACAAGTTCATTAATAGAGTCTTGAATAGAGTGAGTGAGACTCTCATTTTCCTTAATTTTTTGTTTGAGCAATTGTTTGGATGTGATACACTTAGCTTCAACTTGACGCAAACTCTTGTCTCTTTGTTCAATTAAGCATTTATGGTTGAGATTGCACGCCTCTAAGTAAAAAATTCTAGCACTTGAAGATCTAGACTCTAGAGTACCATTACTAACAAGCTTCTTTTGGAGTTTCCTCAACTCTTCTTTAGTTACGTCGAGATCGACCTTGAGACGTTCATTCTCTTTGGTCAATTCAATATTTTGGGGGTTAGGAAACTCATCGGGAACAGTAGGTTGGGTTGTGACAAATTTAAGATCAAGCAACTCTTTAGACAAATCTTTGTTGACCTTTCTCAAATTTTCAGCTCATTTTTAACTTCATCAGTAACAGTCACACTGTCTGTTGCTTTAAGTATTTCTTTAAGTTGGACATTCTCAATTGCAATTTCCTCAATTTCTTCTTGCATAGCAAGAGACCTTTTAGTTTGAGAACGACACTTATCAAAAAGACTATCAAGCAACTTGCAAACTTTTTCTTTGGAGTAAGTTCTAACTTTAGCCTTAAGTCTTTGTACCTCATTATCGGAGTCGGAATCTGATTCATCGGGATTGGCCATGAGACACCTAAGATGTTCAACTTTGGAGTTATTGACCTTAGTAGTGACACACACATTATCATCTAACTCCTCATCCTTGGGTTCGTCGTCTTCTTCCGAATCGGACATTCCCCAAATAGCGGACATGACCTTAATTTTATATTCCCTTTTAGCTTTATCACGTTTATCTTTAGAGTGAATATCATTCCATTTAGGACATTCTTTGATTTGATGATTTTTATCACCACATTTAAAGCATCCTATGGTTGAGCTAGGTCATTTCTTAGGGAATCGTTTCTTATTGAAAATGTTGTTGAACTTACGATTTCCTTGGCCATTTACCATACCATACCAACAATGTTCCTAGTGAACATGGCAAATCCGTCCTCTTCGTCCTCATCCTCATCATTTGAGGCGGACTTGAGAGCAAGACTCTTTCCCCGTTGGTTGTCACTAGAACGCTTCACGAGGTTTAGTTCGTGAGCCATTAGTGATTCCATTAGTTCATGAAGTGTCAAGGCGGATAAATCTTTAGCTTCCTCTATGGTCGTGACCTTTGTTTGCCATTTATCGGTTAGACTATGAAGGATTTTTCGAATGATGTCTTCGGACTCGAAATCTCTTCCTAGACTTTTAAGATCATTAATGATACAAGAAAAATGACTTGATAAGCTATTTATGGACTCGTCTTTTGACATGTGAAACATTTCATATTGTTGCATGAGAAGGTCAATACAGTGTTTTTTTTACTTGAGACGTACCCTCATAAGCAAGCACGAGGGAGTCCGAAATTTCCTTAGCCGTAGGACATCCATTTATACGACTCACTTCCTCCTCACCGACACACCTTTGAAGTATTGACATAGCCTAAGAATTTTTCTCAACAATTTTAAAGTCATCTTCATCATATTCAGACTCATCTTTAAGTTCAGTAGACTTGCCATCGGCACTAGACACTTTGATTTCAATTGGACCCTCTTTAATAATTTTCCAACATTGATAATCGATATTTTTGATATAGTGTTCCATTTTTAGCTTCCACCAACCAAAATTCTTGCCGGTAAAGACCGGGATCTTGGAGTGTTTAGCAGAATCCATATCGAGGAATCAAACTCGAGGTAGTTAGCCTTTAAAAGAGTACGAGGCTCTGATACCAATTGAAGAGTTTATGGATCCCTAAGTACCTAAGAGGGGAAGGGGGTGAATGGGGTGAATTAGGTACCTTTTAAAAATTCAACTTAATCTTTATTGATTAAAGTAAGTTGAGTGGAAGTAGAAAACAGTTATGCGAAGAAATACTAGACTTAACATACAACGGACAGTCAGACTATGACGCTCTGTCTTAGGAAGAAGTACGACTAAAGAACAAAGCCACAGTATGAGCGACTATTGTCAGACTGTATTCGATTCGCCTAGCAGAATGAGAAGCTACAGACGAATGTCACAGTATGGGCGACTGTTGCATGAAAAGAAATAGCACAACTAAAACTAAGTTTGAAGCTTGAGCAAATAAAAGAAAAACAAAATAACGTGCTTTTATCGAAAGATGCAGCGGAAAAATAAAGAACACGATAAAACACGATATTTTTGAATTGGTTCGGCCAATACTCTAAGGGCCTACGCCCAATGCTTTTCTTATTGCTTTTCTTTAGAAATCTACTCCGAAATCAAAAGACCCTTACAATGAAAAGCGACCCATAACCTACTCCGGTTACGACCAACAACCTACTCCGGTTGCGATTTAAGTTTACAAGACTATTCCGTCTCTAACTCAGCAATGACCTACTCCGCTCACAACCAATAGCCTACTCCGGCTATGACTCTTAATAACTTAGAAAGTTACAAATATTACAATTGAAAACCAAGTTAGACAAGAGTGTGTGTGATTCTGTGTGACAGTGTGTTCGATTGTAACTTTGAAATTACTGAAGACTTTCTCTTTTGAAAATAATTTGCAAAATGCTTTTAAGATAAAACCTTTGAAAACAAAATGCAATAAATGAAGTTTTAGTTTGAAAGCCATGAGAAATAAATGAGGCAAATGAGTTTCTTTTATAGTAAATGTGGAAATGGGTAAGAAAATGTGCCTCATTGAAAAATCCAAAGAGTAAAAAGAAACATTTGACTTTGTTAAAAAAAGAAAGCTTTTTCAAAAAGAAAAGGGAAGCATGCTTAAGGTTTCCCAAAACTGAAGAGAAGATGTTTACTTGAAAGGTGATACTTGAAAGAGGAAACAATTCAAGTTCACTTTCAAAAGTGAAGAACCATTTTTGGAAAACCTTGGAGAAGAGGTGCATTGTTTTACAAGAAACCAAACCATCCCTTTTTCTTAAAGAAATCATATTTTTTCAAAGTCAATTTAAATTTTTAAAAAGATTTTTCTGAAGATTTAACTTTTGAAATCAAAATCTTTTTGAATCATTAAGAGCTGTCGAACGATGTAACAGTCAGTCCGACTGTTACATACTGCTGTACCGAAAAACACACACTTTGTCATTCTTAGTGACTATGAACTTGGACTCGATTCTATTCTCTTCACTTGAATTTCTTGATCTTTATCTTGGGTAACTTTGACTTGTCTTGATATCATCATTCTTGAGTTAGCACATTTGATAATTATCGCACTAATGACGATCAACCTATAAGATTAAACTAGAGCACAAGTTAAATAGTCATTGTCATCATCAACAAACCCAACATAAACAATACACAAAATCAAATTTTTTCAAAGCATTACCGATTGCCTTATCTTCTCCTCGCACTTTATCTGCACATTCACATACAAATCATCAATAGTCGATCTAGTAGCTCCAAACAAATTAATTAGACTTGAAATGGAATGCAAATATGAACCCCAACGAGTTGCCCCTACTCTTAACAAATGACCGAGACGGAAAGAGTACAAAATATTTTTTTATAGTAATGTGTTTTTATTGGTTGTTGTTTGTTGTATGCCAAATTTGGTCCGCTTTTCCACCCATTTAGACCCGTTTTCCTATCGCTTTTTTGAGATTCTTGTACGATTATCGCCATATCCGAGTCTTTCTCACCTTAGCGGTCTCTCTTGTGCATTTTACGTGTTTTTGGGTAGTTTCCTATTATTTTGATAGGAATTAGTTGTCCGAGAGCATGCTCCATATTACATGGGCACGAGAGAGCGGAATATCGTCCAAGACATGTCATGAAGCAATAGCTCAAGCAACAAAGCACAAAACTTTGAAGAAAAGAGTAAACAGGCGCCCATCAGACGAAATTTTCACCCATCGGGTGAAGTTTCGTCCGACGACAATTCTGCCACCCAGAGGATCTTCATCAAGTAGCTCACCGGACAAAATCACCGGGCGGAATTTTCATCCATCGGGCGAAGTTTCGCCCGACAGTATAACTGTCCCAAATTTTGAAATTTCAAAGGAAAGTACACTGGGTGAAACCATCAAGCGAAATTTCGCCCGACGGAAATGACCAGAATTGCAGAAATCCGAAGAGTGAAGTTTCACCATGTGAAAATCCATAGGGCAAAGTTCCGACTCAAAGACAAAATTTAGAATTGGGCTTTGTTTTTAATGATCCATTAAGAAACATTGTATAAGTAGAAAAACCCTAGTTTTCTAACAGAAGCTCCTTTAGATTACTTTTTCATTGGTAGACTACTCATGAGCACTCTAATTAGGAAGTCTTAGATTTAATCAAAGTTGGAAGATTTTGCAAGGATTGGATGACAAAGTTCTTATATTATTTCTTCAAAATTGATATTTATGTAATTATGTTAATCTTCATCTTCTTTTTTTGAGAATTCCTCCATTGGTACCTCCTCCTTCTTCTTCTTCTTCTTCTTCTCTCTCTCTCTCTCTCTCTCTCTCTCTCTCTCTCTCTCTCTCTCTCTCTCTCTCTCTCTCTCTCTCTCTCTCTCTCTCTCTCTAGTTTTCTCCATAGCTTATTGTTTTTCTTGTGTTATCTTTCTTTTTCCTTGTTATTCTAGTCCTTGATCTTAGAATCTCCATTATTGTATTAGATTTAATTTCCTTCTCATTTCTAGCATGATTTGTTCTGGCTTGTTTTTTTTTGTTTATTGTTCTTACCAATTTTCCCATGAATATTGAGTAGATTTTAGTTAGGGGGCTGGAAGAGGATGAACTTAAGTTTCATGGATTGAGAATTTATGGAAATTGTTGCGATGATGATGATTTATGTTGTATGAGATTGTTGTGTTTTTGTTGACTTTGCTTGATCAACTTAGTTAACATCGACTCACTCTTGACAATATGGAGAAACTTGGGGTACGTGTAATCTCGTCTTGAAACCATAGCTTTCCCACAGCGAAAGCGGGTTTTGGTTAGGTTGGGTAAGGAAACCGAAAGGTGGCTCCCCCTCTAAATCGATCTTGAGACAAATTTCGTGACTCTTTGATATGTGTACCTAGTTTTGACTTCCCGACTTTCCCTAGCGTCTTTCCTCTTATTGAATTTCGTTTTAGTTATTTTCGATCGACTACCTTAGTTTAGTTTAATCACCTCAAAACCCCCCTTGATCCCAAGCATACTTTTTTTTGGGTGAAATGTGAGTAATTCATTCATAAAAAAAATAGTAGTTATAGATCATATACTGTACAAATGCAAATAAGACTCGATCGACTTTGTTGATTTGGCTCTAATTTATCAACCAATCGTAGAACATACCAGTAAAATAACCCGTCTTCAGGATATGAGTTAGGAACATACAAAATAAATAAGAATGATACAAAATAAACGCACGCATCAGAACACCATTTGCACAACAAACAAGCTAAGCTCTCCTTATACAGTTAGCTCCAGAGTACCGCCCCTGGCCTCTACAACGGCCTATGAGCATAATGCATATGCAAACATTCTAAATACTCAAATCATGGAACATGGAAGCAATTACCACATACCAGTACACAACCCTAAAATATCTAGTGAAATAACATAAAAACACAATTGAACGATATCTGTAAATATTATGCAAAATACTACTCGTAACATGAAATAAGCCCAATATAAAAATCCCCAAAATTTTTAAAGATAATTGATATCGCACAAACTTGGTAAGTGCAGATTTACTCGGACCATCCTTACCATTCATAAATTGTGAGTGCGAAATGAACAAAAAAGGGAAAATGAAGTCCAGAGTAGCTCAATGATCCCCCAAATTCGCTTTGCCCTCTCATATCACCCGAATCGCCTCCTCCAACAAGATGGACCAGAGGTGACTTCTCTCGCCTAGCCCTTTTCTGACTTCATGTAGTCATGAACCAACCTCAGGACTAGTACGTTCCTATTCGGAATCGCTTGCATCTCCCAAACCTGAACCAACGTCTTCATGAGATCTTACTCGAAGGGCTTGGTATTTCATCTGCGCGATCAAGTTAAAAACAATGATAAGGCACTAAGTCCCAAAGTTCGACATTGAAGTGTACTTACAACAAGTTCACTGTGTGTCATGATCCATGCGCACAGTATATTGTAATGCGAAGAGTTGGTCGTCAGTTCCCAATGCAAGTTGGGTGCTCCTGTTATGCGAAAGTTGTTGAACAAACCTCAACTTTGAACTTTCGTCGAGGGATAAGAAAGTAGATGCCTATTCATAATAGGTACTCCCTCCATTCAACTCCAATTTACCCATTTGGGTTTTGGACACTATTACAAAACTAAAAGAATCATCAAAATTCTACACGATTTATAAGACAAAATATTATCATGTGAGATCTTGTTTGATTCGTCTTGACGAGGGGAACAAGAATATAAAAAAATTATAATTTTTACAAATACGTAGTGAAAGATATTAACGATTTAAAATGCGCAAAAAGAAATGGGTAAATTGGAGTTGAATGGAGGAAGTAGCAACTAAGTCACTAAGAGCAACAGCAATAGGCGTCCATTTGATGGGTTCATTGGAATGGACAAACGGATGGATGTTTATGATTGTTGTTGGGCAAAGTACGTAGGAGTTTGTCCATACAAGTTTGTAAATACAAACTTGTCCATGGAAGCAATTGGTGGGCCATGTGATTTTGTTTTTCTTTTGTTTATTCCACCAACATTTCACACCATTTCTAGCATTTCACACACATTTTTTTTTTTACATTTCTTTTGTTTGTTCCAATTTAATTTTATAAGTTATTTATTTATTAAAAACTATTAGACAACAATAATATAAAACCATTTATATGACCGTTTTAATTTCTTTGCTGATATTAAGTTTCCACACCAACAGACTATTTATAATATTATACTCGAGTAAGTCTTGTTTGTGACGAAATTACCCGTCACATTGATATAACAGATCAAATAATGACCGTTTAGATATACCGGATCAAATAATGACCGTCTTATTCCTTCGTTCTAAATTAATATTATTTGACCCGTCACATTAAAATGACGGATATGATCGTCGCAAATAAGATGTCAGAATGAAAGTGACTACACAATGGTAATAAAATGTGATAAGATGGCACAATGCATGTGACGAAACAGTGCCACTACAATTTAATAAGATACAGGAATGCATGTGACGAATCTCAATGATCCACTTAATAAGATGTCAGAATGAAAGTGACTACACAATGGTAATAAAATGTGATAAGATGGCACAATGCATGTGACGAAACAGTGCCGCTAAAATTTAATAAGATACAGGAATGCATGTGACGAATCTCAATGATCCACTTAATAAGATGTCAGAATGAAAGTGACTACACATTGGTAATAAAATGTGATAAGATGGCACAATGCATGTGACGAAACAGTGCCACTAAAATTTAATAAGATACAGGAATGCATGTGACGAATCTCAATGATCCACTTAATAAGATGTCAGAATGAAAGTGACTACACAATGGTAATAAAATGTGATAAGATGGCACAATGCATGTGACGAAACAGTGCCACTAAAATTTAATAAGATACAGGAATGCATGTGACGAATCTCAATGATCCACTTAATAAGATGTCAGAATGAAAGTGACTACACAATGGTAATAAAATGTGAGAAGATGGCACAATGCATGTGACGAAACAGTGCCACTAAAATTTAATAAGATACAGGAATGCATGTGACGAATCTCAATGATCCACTTAATAAGATGTCAGAATGAAAGTGACTACAAAATATTTTACTCCAAACTTAGATTTCATAGTTCAGATGTCATAGTGAAATGATCCACTATGATTTCATAGTTTCGATTACATTTAGATAAGATCTGATTAAGATAAGAATTCAGATACTCTATATATAGTGATGCTCTTCATCATTCCAAATTCATATTTACTCCAAACGTATTTTACTCATATTAATAACTGAAAAAATTATTTACTCATGGATTCCAACTGGAGAGCATCCTTCAGTAATTTATTGAACAATACAAATCAAGAAACTCAAGAAAATATGGAAAATCAACCAAATCATTTCAGCTACCCATACCCACAATTTTATGGCACCACCAAATTATCTAAATATGGCACCACCAAATTATCCAAATATGGCACCACCTAATTATCCAAATATGCCACCACCAAATTACCCAAATATGCCACAACCAAATTACCCAAATATGCCACCGCAAAATTGGCAACAACCAAATTGGTGTCCACCTCTGACAGGTTCAGCTGGAACGACCTACAACAATAGGCCGGGTTCAAGTGCGACAAAGAGTCGGCCAATATTAATTCCAGGAGACAATATTTCATGTGATGACTCTGATTCACCAGTTCCACCTTTCTCTACTCAAGAGGGTTTAGAAACTATTGAAGTTCAAGATAATGGTGCTGTTGGTAAAAAAGTTAAATGGTCAATAGATTGTTCATTCGTATTGTGGACACTTTATCTGAAAGGTATCCCTACTTTCAGTTAAGATATAATGCAGCAAATGAAAGGGGACTTTCTCCAATCCAAAAATATACAGCTGCAATTCGACAACTGGCGTATGGAAATCCTCCTGATTCTTACGATGAGTACATAAGAATTGGGGAAACTACGGCGAAGGAGTGCTTGTTTAATTTTTGCCGCAATGTTATTGAAGTCTTTGGCCCTCAATACCTTAGAAGGCCAAATGGAGCAGATGTTGAACGATTACTTCAAATGCACTTAGATCATCACGGCTTTCCAGGCATGCTTGGAAGCCTCGACTGTATGCATTGGCAGTGGAGAGCGTGTTCAGTTGCCTGGCATGGTCAGTACACGCGGTGTGATCATGGAGCGCCCACCATTATGCTCGAAGCTGTTGCGTCTCAAGATTTGTGGGTATGGCATGCTTTTTTTGGAGTGGCTGGATCGAACAATGATATCAACGTTCTTCGTCAATCGCCATTGTTTAATGATGTGGTTGATGGATTTGCTCCGCAAGTTCATTTCTCGGTTAATGGATCTGAATACTCGAAAGGGTATTATTTAGTTGATGGTATATACCCAGAGTGGGCAACCTTCGTAAAGAGTTTCCCAAATCCAATGGACCCTAAAAGACAATTATTCAAGAAATTACAGGAATCGGCTAGAAAAGATGTGGAACGTGCCTTTGGTGTTCTTCAAGCGCGATGGGTGATTATACGCCAAGCGGCTCGTTTTTGGGATAGAAGAAATTTGAAAGATGAAGGAACACAGATAACTAATTGGGAAAGTGATGTCGAAGCAGATCCCGTACAAGTGAATGGAGGGTTGTTGAGTGATTTTCAAGCGTCTCTTCATAGACGTGCCGGGCTTCGTGACCGTGAAGTTCACAACAATTTGAAAGCGGACTTGGTTGAGCATATTTGGCAACGATTTGGAGGAGATATCGAAATATAAATAAATGTATTATTATAGTTGTTGGTGGGAAGTGTTAATTTATTTTTTTAGATTGTTAAAAAAAATATGGAGTTTAAAAAATTATGAGTTTTAAAAAAATATTATTAAAAAACGTTTTGTTGTTAATTTAAAAATGTAATGTTAATTTATTAAAAAAATATTATGATGTTAATTAAAAAATGAAATGTTTTGATAGAAAATAATAAGTAGTGTGAGTGGATTGTGTGTGGGACCCATTTATAAACTTGGATGAACTTGTGCTATTGTTGACATTGGTTTTTTGGAGTTTGAGTTTGTTTGAGTTTGTAGACAATGATGTGGCAGTGATGTGGCGGAAAATGAACTTGTATGGACGTTTGTTATTGCTAATGCTCTAAGTCACTTCCCCGAGAAAAGCACTCTCATTTTTGTAAAAAGTTGCTTAACCTTTCGGATAAAGAGATCAGCTGCTAAATTAGGCCGGCTAATGTTATGAGTATTTGATACTAAATAATAAAGGAGAAAAAATAATCAAATAAAAAGGTGAATAGCTTAGACTATCCCCATCCAAGGATCACCTTAATGGAGGTCATCCATGTTTTAGTGTTTTAATCAATTTGTTGACCCTAACTCATCCTATACACTCCCATTCAGAAAATCAAGGTCATCAACCCAATCATTTTTAACTTTTCAACTCAATCATCTCTCACTTTCTCTACCAACATATCTCTTTCCTACCTTTTTTTTCAACTACCACTATATTTACATATATATATTTATTTTTACAAATATTTTAATACCAACATTATTATTTTTTAAATATTGAGAACGTACAATCAATTTTTTTTTTTAAAAAAACTTACGATTACAATTATATTATTACGACGGATAAACGGGTAACAAAAGTGGAAGAAAGTGGGTCTGACAAAAGTGTAAGGAGTGAGAGAAAGAGTTGGGTCCCGTGCAAATGGAAGAAAAGAGAGAGAAAAAGTGAAGGTCATGCAAATTTTTGAAGGGTCATCCAATGACCTTCAACATGAGGAGGTCACCTTAATTAATTGAGAAGGCCACCTTAATTCTTCATTAGAGTGACCCCCATCCTCCATGACCCAATGGATGGGGATGGTCTTAGTACTTCGTCCCTAAAGATGCACACAATCTATTAAAAAACAAGGCAGTAAGAGGATTAAAAAACAAGTCTGTTAGAGGATTAAAAAACAAGGCAGTTATATTTGTTATAACTTCTTATGCTGGCAGGCAATGTTGAATAGATACAGATTGTTCCTATCCAATAAACTTCTTATGTTGGTAGAATGGTAGGCAATGTTCGGATTATTAAGCCATGTGACTGGTTTGGTTCCGTAGTAAAACCATGTTATAAGGTTTGTGCAAGGAAAACTGCTTATTTGAATCTTTTGTGCAGTAAGAAAAGCTCCCCTATGGCAAATCAAATGTAATCTTGGTGGAAAAACTAACAAATTCTGTAGAATAAGATAGATACTTACTTTGAGCATATGGGCATGTATCTTATAGAGTCTGGTCCTTTCTTTTACTTTATCAACATTTGTCTTCCAAATTTGTTCATTTTCTTCGAGACACCCGGTAGGATATGCGTAACGGTTTTTACAATATTCTTCTATACCGGCTGCAACGGCATTCCATAACTCTGGCATGGTCCAGGCGTAATTAGAGCTCTACGACATCCTAATATAAGGTCCACGCTTGTCTTGAAAGAGGACCGGTAGGTATTAACGCGCTATCCTTCTAATCAAGCCACTACTTGTTGTGCAATTCTGGTGGTAGATCCATTTTGCCGCCTAGTTCTAGTGGTGGTGGATTTATTTTCTCTTGAAAACATAATATAACGTTTCTGAAGTAGTTGTGGAGAATAAAATTGCAAAATTATCAAAAAAAAAATCTACAATTAGTCAATACATTGTGTATGCTCACAATGCTAGAACACAATATGTTTAATACATGTCCAAACTCCAAAACCAAGAGATTTGTAAACCATTAGTGTGGTATTTAAAGGATATTTTTTTACCTAAAGTAAACTTGACAATAATATGACAAGGCACCAGTTAAGCATATTTAAGGGCTCAAGGCATAGCCAGTAGGACGAGTTATGACAATGCACGATTTTCAATATGACAAAGCACCAGTTAAGCTCATCGTTCATATTGTTAATTCAAGCAATGGTTATTGTCAGCTTCGGATACAAGGCCTTACATTGTGTGTAAGCATATTACGAGTGATTATATTCTCGCCAATGTGGTACCTCGACACATATAGCTCATTTCAAAACAACAAGCTACAATAAACTTGTTCAGGGCTTGGTTGGGATGAGAGTAATGATTAAGGGGGTAATGGATGGTCAAATAAGTATAAAATGGTGAAAATTGAGGGTTGATGTGGTGTTTTATGGTGGCATGAGAGGAATGATTACCCTCATATGGAGGTAATGCATTACTCTAGTACGAGGTGGGTAATGTATTACCTCCATTTGAGGGTAATCATTTCCCCCTTGCCACCATTTTCCACCATAAAACATCACATCAACCCTCAATTTCATCATTTTGCACACTTTACACTTGCTTGACCATCTATTACTCCCCTAATAATTACTCCCTTCACTGCACCCACATAAATTTAAAACAAGTGAGGATATGCGGAAATAAGTAATTACAAACATTTGATTTAGGCGAGCTAGTTAATGTACTCAGGTGCTAAGTTACTTAAAAATCTATGGGAATGATGCGTGCCTTTCCTATACAGTTTTTCGTCTCTTTTGGCACGTATTTTCGTGTCGTTTCACTTTTATAGGAGTCCTTTGTGTCATTTTCTCCCATTTTGTGCTACTCGGGTACGTGTTTCTTGATTTACAGATATTTTAAGTCGAGGAGCCAAAAGAGCCTGAAAAAAGTTAAACATAAAGTCAAAGCTCTAAACCGATCTACGCAAAGTGAGGCTAATAAATGAAGCATAAAAGTTAGAGGAAGACTTGAGACGAGAGCCAATCGCCCAAGTATACATGTTAATCAACCAACATCATTCGAACATTCAGCTTGACGTTGGTCAAATTTAAACATCAATATCTTCATTTCTACAACTCCGATGGAAGTGATTCAAGTTGCATTAGAAAGCTCTTTCTTTTAGCTTTCAAACAGTAGGTCACACATCCAATTCTAATCAATAACAAAGAAATGACAAGCATTTGAATTTGAGCACACAAAGCTGAGGAGTGACAGTCGACCGACAGAGTTCAGTCAACCCTTCAGTCGACCCATGATAAAAAAACATCAGTCGATAGGATCTTCCTTCATTCGATCGACTGACTTGTCCCAGGTCTTCCCTCAATCGATCGACTAGGAATTTAGTCTATCCCAGCACACCTCGACCGCTACCCACGTACTCCTCCTTTCACATCAAGCTTTCTTTTCCCACTGACTCTTTACGTAAAACTTATCAGTTGGTGGGATTGAAGGATTAATGATAGTTAGTAGGAAAGTGGGTTAAATTAATTAATCCAAAGATTAGTATAAATAGGCCGGATAGCTTATCTTTTATTCTCATCTTGTCATATTCTCCATCTTTCAGTTTAGTTTAGTTTTAGATTCATGTACACTTTTAGTTTTTAGGTTTTCTTTTATAATTTTATTTGAAATACAAAATTAGTTCTCAGAAGTTTACAGTGTTCATATTCTCGGGTTATTATTATTACTTCCGTCTCATTTTACTCTATTTCGATTTCGGTAATCTTTTCTTCTTCCCTAATCTCCCTCCTTCTCAGTTACTATGACTTTTATTTTTCCTTTTTGTTCCATGTAATTATGATTCTTCCTGCTTCTCTCTTTTCTTCATTTCTTTGTTTATTTATATTCTTTCTGTTTCCTATAACTCATCTGCTTCTTTTCTTCCGATTTTCTTTATTTAATTTGTCTTGTTTTTCTCTAGCTTTTATTTTTATTATTTCCGTAAATATGCTTAGCTAATATTCTGTCACTAGAGTTTAGGTGAACTACGTATTGAACCGAGTTTATATGTGATAACTAAATAATCAACTTTTACGAGTTAGATCACTCTTGCAACATTATAACGATGAGTAATTAATTATAGGCCGCAATTGATTGCTTAGTCTCGTAAAATCCCGACCTACGTAGCGAAAGCCCGGGGATAGAATAGACTTGTTGTGATCAATAGAAATCACTAATACGTAGCGAGAGCCCGTTAGGTGACTTATCAGATGACTACTGATCCGAGAGGACCGTGTCAATGTTCTTTAACTCGTCTTAACTGATTATTTGGAGATCGTATGTATCAATGTATGCTTGCTTTAATTCGTAATGAGCCGATAACTCTGGTGCTTTTCTTTATTTGATTAGTTTCATATTTTTATTTTCTTAATTATTTTCTTAATATTTTATTAGACCGTCATTTCACCCAAAATCATTATAAATCGTGACCATACTTACTGCTAGCTATCTATTAGTAGTAATCTAGGATTATTTTAATTATGGTGACGTGACGTCTCCGTATCAGGGAACAAGTTACCATACAAGTATATATAATACAAAGATGAAATAATCAAAATATCGAGCAACCGCAGTTCACTTCATGACGACAATCCAAGTGCCTCAAAAGCTTATGAAAATTGCGGGGTTAGGAGTAGAAGTAGTCTTATACTTGTACTTGAAAAAACAAATTCTCTCACAACAAATACATCCTGGGAACATACTATGTATATCATTTATTAAAATTTAGCATTTAAAGCAAACTATTCTCGATTCAATTCAACAAATTAAATACATCATGAGAACATCTAGATCAGTGAGAAGATGAGTTAACCAAGCAAGTTCAGCGGTGAGTCTCCATAGAGATCTGTATTAGGGCATTAGAGTTATTCCCACTTGCAATTGTGGTGCTGGTTGGTTGTTTGACTATGATTATACGGGAAAATTAAAGAGCATTAGGGTTGTTTGCCAAATACAAAAAAAAAATCAGAAAATTATCAAAACTCAATGACACAACACAACAGTAAATCAATAATATGATGAATAACATGCCAAGCCGGAATTGTATGTATGCTCTGGTGATTCAGGAGTGTGTAGATTCATCAGGAACGACTACAAAAATTTGGGGAAATTAACAGAATTACAACAGGAAATCAAGACAACAAACTGAAAACTTCAAAAACTCATTAACAAACGTAAAAAAAACATGTTTCGGTGAATACAAGTTAGATCCAACACCCACTTCTTCGATTAATGTTATTGGTTGCTTACCGCTGTTTTCCTCTGTATTCCCCTTGAGCTCCGTCTCTCTGTGGACATGACAAAGATCCACCCCGACGCGGCCACGCGCGGGTTTGGGGCGGCGAATGAATCTCATGTGAGATGGATCTCGAATTGAAATTTAAATCGAAGTTGGAGTCGCCACCGAACTTTGTGGGAGTTCGGGCCCATTTGAACCCACTCTATATCTCGGTGGACCGTGCACAAAGTACGACCCATTCGGATCTCAGAGTTTATTGGGTTCGTCCCTTTGCATTGCGATACCGATACCGACATTATCGGTTACCGTGTATTGAATGACTCTCGTGTGCCAATGGGTTCGGACATCCGGAAACCACGGTTTGAAGTAAGGGGTGAGGGTACGTGTTGGGAAGCTCACAAAGAACACCCAACCCCGCCCGCACTTAGCTGCCTCTACTTAGATATCGTTCGTTTTTGGTGTACACGCGTTAGTTTGACGGTTGAATGATATGCAAACAGCGTTTTGACTAAACATGTGAATTATGTTTGACTAAGTCGTTTAATGCATCTAAACTAACGTCAAAGTTATTTTAGCATGCGAGGTTCGTTTTAGTATAATAAAACAAACAACGAAATAAAAGAAAAGGTACGACAACAGATTACAATATACGAGCGGCATACCACTCGGAAATACAATGCCACATACGATACAATACAACACGAAGTGTAAATATATAGACGACGTAAGTATGATATGATGCACGGTTTTGAAAAGGTGATCACGTGATGGACTTAGCACGTGACGACCAAAATCGTTAAAAGAATTTTATCGGGACTCGGAATATGTTGAAGGGCTCACGGATTCTGACGTGATAGAGGTCACTCGGTCGATTCATGGAGAGACTCGGCCGAGTGCCTCTTGAAAAACCCTCCTACCTCGATTTTGAGGTGCCACTCGATCGAGTCAAGTGTGACACTCGATCGAGTGATCCTCGAAAAAAACATTCTGCCTCTGTTTTTGGGGTGTCACTCGATCAGTGGCCTATGGCACCCGGTCGAGTGACCCCTGTACGAACTATGATTCGTTTTGATTTTGATTTTGAAATTGCTTTCGGCTTTGAAAATCGATAATTTGGTTAAGTCGCGTAAAAATATGATACGATTTATACTCGACTTAAATTTTGATACTCGTAATGTTCAATGCTTGATTATAGAATCAATATCTAATATTTAGAGTGAATTTTAGAAAAGAAGTTTATGAAATCGTTGTTTGATTTATTCCTTTAGATTCGACATTCAACTATAGCGTTGATATCGAATCCTAGGGAATAATGCTTTTTTGAAAATATTACGATAATATCGATATTAGAAACGAGAAAAGAAATAAATAAAAGTAAAAAAAAACATGACAAAAGAGACAAAAAACGAGAAAAAAGAAGAGATCAGAAAGGGAGAAAACGGGATTTGTAACACCCTCAACCTACATGCTAAATTATCTCGAAAACAGACTCGTAATAGCGGCCTAGGCGCGGGAGCGTTAAGATGTACTTCCTCCGATTCAGAATGATCTTCCCCTTTGATTAAAATATACCTCACATATATTAAACAAAGGGGAAGATCTTTCTGAATCGGAGGTAGTATATAGGAGAGTTATGGTGTGTATAATTGGGAAGGGATTTGACGAGTTTTGCTCTCGGGTCTTTGACGAGTTTTGATCTCGGATTTCCTAAAGGATTTCTAGAGGAAAAATCGGGATTGGATGTGTATAATCTGCCTAGGATTGCTGAAATTTTGGTTTGTGTATTGTTGTTGGGAATTGTTGATGTTATGTCGGGAATTGTAATTGTGAATTGTATGTGTGCAAAGGGGGTGTATTTATAGGAGTGGTTTCCAGCTTTGGCCAGGAAATGTACTTGGCTTTTGGATAGGAAAAGCTTGCTTGGATGAGAAGAAAGCACCCGGTTTAGGTGGAGTAGGATTCCGATCTTGGATAGAAAAAGAATCCGGTTCTAGCTGGAAAAGAGGTCACTCGATCGAGTAGTGCATAGTACTCGATCGAGTGCCCGGTCTGACGCCGGTTTTGGCGTGTTTTGCGAGCCTACTCGACCGAGTGGCCGGTCCACTCGATCGAGTGGGTCTGGGCCGGGTAGGAGTCTCTTTTAGAGATCGATTTTTATCTTTAAGGGAGAGTTCTAGTTGCTTAATTCTTTTTGTAGTTGGTTTTTTTGTACTTTTCGACTTCAAGTCGAATTTGCGAAGTGATGCGGCAGATCGAACATACTCTTTACTTAAAGGTGAAAAGGTCAAAACGTCCTTACCTCTCAAGACGGTCAATCCAAGCTAATATTATTCAAAGAACTCTTTCTCCTCGAACCCACAAGCTACAAATAATATAAATCGATTCAATAACTATATAGCTAAATTCGATGTGAACCCAACTTACTCTCAAAATACGATTTAGACACAATATTATCAAAATCTTGTATCCTAAAACTTGCCTATTGATAACCTTTTATCCATAATATATGACATAAACCTCACCTCCAACTTTGCATTACTGTAAGTTGTAATTAGAATCTAACTATCCATGACATCATCCTATCATCATCACCAAACCATCACTTTTATTTTAAACCCACAACTGCTACGGATCTTTCCCCTGCCCGAGTCGCATCAATGATATATTTAATACAAGGTAACAAATCGTCCTACTAAAGCCCCAACTTCTATACCGACCAAGTAGTTTAATAATGCTAACTACGAAAGTTTTACCACCACGGTCACTAAAACGAAATACGAACAATCGAAATAAGTCCATACCGACACCTATCAACAAATTTGTTTAATCGACGTCTCCCAACATCTGACCCATGATATTTAAAGGTAAAATTGATTTATAAAAGTACAAGAAACCATATTTAATAAATTGAAACTAAAAGTGATACTTACAAATAAATCTTTAATTGAAGTGAGAAAGAGACAATCAGATGCAATTGAATGATGATGGATCCGATGTAAACCAAGAGATATAAGGAAGAAAGGTGAGAAGGAATAGAGTGGGGCGGCAGGTGAAGTAAGAAAGATAGAAAATAGAGTAGGAATAAGGGTGATGGAAAAAGGGATGACGGGTGAGGTATAAATAGTTTTAAGTTTTTTTTCTTTTTCTTTTTTTGTGTTTGACTCGAAATCGAATACGATACAAAGTCGGTTTATAAAATAACGTTCCGCTTTTAAGAAAATCAAAACCGATTTATTAGAAGACGACCCAAAATACTTTAATATTTATAACGACATTAAAAATATTTTTCCAACTTAAAAACCCAATTTAAATAAAAGTAGAAAAGTCAACTTTATAATTGACTCAGAAAATAACGGGGTGTTACATCCCGACCGGGACCAATTTGTCACGACCGGAATCAAGTCCATCTCGACCGGGATGAGTTCCAGCTTCCCCTTTTGCCTTCTCTTCGTCATTTAAGCCTCACCCAACCACTTTATACCCCCTCCCAACCTCCTTACTCACCCTTGCAACTATCATTTCACCCTTGCACCACAAGTATATACCTTCATCTCATCTCCTCTTCACTACACACCGAGTTTCTCCTCAAATCCCACCCTCATTACACCATTACAAGCTCGATACTTCAACCATGCAACTACATTTAGGAGGAAGACGAATAACGAGGACAAAGACAAGCAAAGTGCCGATAACGATCATTGAGGCGATGGAGATTATTGAGTTGCTAACCATTGGTAGGCGACTCTCCTTTCTTTTGTGTCTTTTATTTCTAGTCTCTCTTTGTATGTTCCCCTTCCCTTTTATGTATTTGGTGTCATGGTGGCCCTCGGGGCCTTTGTAGTTATTGCTCCCGATTCTCGATGACGTGACTACATCGAGAATCCATTGAAAATCCAAATTGGCAAGTTCTTTTCACTTTTTCTTTAATTTTATTTTCTTTTGGTAGAATTTAGTCGGATTTAGGCGGAATACGAGCTAGGTGACTTGATTACACCTAGCCCTCCCCTCCCATTTCTTTTTATTTTCTTCTTCTTGTTTCTTCCCTCATCCATATCTTTTCTTGTCTCGGCCCTTGGTGACTTGATTACACCCCGGCCGGACACTTTCTACCCTTTCTTCACTTTAATTTTTGATTTTTAGTTTTATTTTCCCTTTTTCTCTTCTTTTTAGTGTCTTCCACACACTACCGATCGAGCATGAGAACATTGCTCGGTTTAAGTGTGGGGGAGCGATATCCTAGTCTAGTTTAGTTTTATTTTCGTAGTTTTTTTCGAAAAATCTTACAAAAATTCCTAAAAATTTGAAAAATTTTCATAAAAAAAAAAAAAAGATTTTGTTTTGTGTCCTTTTCTTTTGAGTCTTTGTGTCGTATATTTGTTGTGTTGTGTGTTTTTCTCCCCCGATTTCCTTGTAGGTTGCGTGATCGTCGATAAGTTTGGAAAAGCTCTTGACATCCGGTATTATCCTTCTATCTCTTTCTCCTTTTTCCTTTTTGTGGAGTTTGGAGGTTGTTTTGTGATGGTGTATGCTCGGGTGGAGCTTTTTGGAGTTTGTAGTTGATGCGGTTGCTTGTTTGGAAGTTTCGGGGTGGTGTTTGTTTATTTCGTTGTGTGTTTGTTTTGTTTTGTTTTGTTTGTTTCATTTTCCTTCGTCTTTGTTGTGTCTTGTTGTAGACACCCACATTTTGACCGCCAGGTGTCTATAGTAGGTCCCGCCAAACACCCAATGATGATAGGACGCAAACGTGCTTTAATGGGCTCGGATATGGGCTCGAAATCATGGACATTTGGTTTAGGCTTATTAGGGAGTACAAATCTCACAAAACGGACCTCAAATCCAGGCCCAGTGGGTCGTTTCGAGTCAAATGAGACTAATTTGGGTCGATTCCGACACCGGGGGTAAAACCGTCTTTTAGCGACCGAGTCAAACCCGGTCAAAGATATTTTTTCCCGAGTCACACGAGCTGGCCGTGACACTACACGGCTGATTCGGACTCAAACACCAAAAAAAGAAGCTTCGAATAATATTAAACAAATCCGTTTAAGGATAGAATTCGATCTCAAGTAGGAATTCTATCCGGAAACCGAATCAGACATCGACCGAGCATCGAAATACTCGGCCGAGATACCCCAGGACAGCCGAAATACCTCCCCACCAGCCGAGACTTTTGGCTTCTTCACCAAGAAACGAGAAGTTTAATCCCTTACGAACTCTCGTATTTCCTATCCAAACCGGTGTTTCTTGTCACACAAACAAGACCACCTCGATTCCTATAAATAGGACCTTATATCCGACAAAAAAAAAAAAAACAGTTTTTAACATAATTTTTCAGCAACTCATACAGCAAAAATAATCTCGAAGTCCACATCCGAAGGAATCCCGAAATAGTGTCCAAAAACCGACGAATCCGTCCCGTCACCCGGCCAAACCCACGCCTCACACACACACACAAAAACGCTCCAAAAACCGACACCTTAACTCACCCGCATCATCTCGACGCTCCCGTGCCTAAGCCACCGTCCGACGAGCCTCATACCGAGAAACTAAAGCATGTAGGTTGAGGGTGTAAATCGAACCCGATTCTTCTTCTTTCTCTCTCTCTCTCTCACGTTTTTTTCCTCTCTTTTCCTCTCTTTTCGTCCTTTTTTTATTTTTTTTTTATCGATCGTTTCGCATTATTAATATGGGTCGTTTGTCGCATCATATTTTTATTTATTTTCGACGATAAAAACTATTTTTTTTATAACGTTCTTAAAATACGATATCGATTCTCTAATCAAATATCGTACCTACAAGAACTAAATTAAATCGATTTTCGTTGATGCTAGTAAAATCATTACTTTTTTTTTTAACAAAATTCGATGATTTTTAATGCGGAAAAAATTAACATCTTTTTTTCGTTCAAAATTCTTTCTTTTTTTCAATTTTCGTTCAAAAACATGTTTTTCAAAATTTTTTATAAAATCATTCCGACTATTCGATATCGATTTCATAATCGAATATCGAATACGACGAATATCGAAAATATAAATCGAGTATAAATTAATCCATATTTGTACGCGATTTATAAAGAATTAACGGTTTTCGACAAAATAAAAAAACCCGGACAGACCGCCACGCGAGTCGCGCGCCATCCAGGCGGCTCGCGCGGCGGCCTGATTCGGCCGAGTCCCTTTTTCTTCGTTTCTTCGCTTTTCTATTTTTAATTCTTTTCGAACCTTACATTAAAATGCGACTTTCGTGACATATTTCGATAAAATACTTTTTTTTAGACCTCGGTCAACACGTGTTAATCAATCACGTGTCATCAAATCTTTTCTAAAATCATGCATATTATTTATTTACGTCCTTTTCAATTTATTCATCGTTACTAACTCGTTTTCTCGTGTTTGTAGCTTTTTTATTTGTTTTTATCGTTTTATTAGACTAAAACGAACTCACATGCTAAAATAACTTTGACGTTATTAGTTTAAACATGCATTAAACGACTTAGCAACCCATTTTATTTTTCTCACATGCTTAGGAAAATAATGTTTGCATATCATTCAACCGTCGAACTAACCCGTGTACACAAAAAACGAACGATATCTTAGTAAAGGCCGCTAAGTGCGGGCGGGGTTGGGTGTTCTTAGTGAACTTCCCAACACGTACCCTCACCCCTTACTCATAACCATGGTTTCCGGATGTCCGAATCCATTGGCAACGAGAGTCATTCAATATACGATTAACCGCCCAGTCGGCATCGGTATCGATATGCAAAGAGACGAGCCCAATAAACTCTGACATCGGAAATGGGCCGTATTTTGTATACGGCCCACTACGACATAGAGTGGGCTCGAATGGTTCCGAATAACCACAAAATTCGGTGGCGACTCCTACTTCGATTTAAATTTCAATTTGACCATCTCATATGGAGATTCATTCGCCTCCCCAAACCCGCGCGTGGCCGCGTCGGGGTGGACCTATGTCATGTCCACAATTTGGCGACTCCGCTGGGGATCAACTGATGAGTCACTTACCATCGGCATCCCTAGGGTGAGACTCGAAAAGAAATCGTTCGAATAGTAATGTACACGTTTTAGTTCAATGGGCCATGCATAACCCAATCTTTCCCGGGCCGGTTACTTGTGACCGACGTCCCACTATACCACGGTGCGTTCCTACTTGGACCTACTAAAGACATCGATGGTGGAACTCGTTTAGGTTTTGCGGCATGTTCTAAGACCCACTCGGCTTAGGGAGTCCGTCCTCAGTACGAGAAAGCCATCGTTGTTGGTATAGACCCTATTAGACCGACCGAGACTTAGACTAAGAGCATACATGGCGTCGTTATACTGTTTCCGTGACTACATGCTACTTGGTCCGTGTCTCATCTTTTCAAAAACCGTGTTTTCAAAAAAAACTCGCACCTTTTTTCGAAAACTATCCATTTTTCAAAACCCGGAAAGCTGCCGAATTTAGGACTTATGATTTTGACTCAAAATAGCCCATTTTTAGCCGGTATGCTGTCCAAACCTTTTCAAAAATTCAAAATCTCGGCCCGATAAACCTTTTTCCCGATTTTCAAAAAAAATCGGGCCTTCCAATCCGACTTTGCTCGGGCTTTTCAAATCCAAATCCCTTTTCAAAGCTTTCTTCTTAGGACTTCCCGTATTTAGCAGTGTCGGGTCTTGTCATAAGTAGCAAGAGTCTATAGCATCGAAACTCCGTCGATCTTACATCACGGGTTTCCACCCTATCCCAAGTAGGCACGGCCCACCTACGTAGGACAAACTCCTACAAAGGGAAGCCCACTTACACAATCGAGTCCAAAGTCCGGGGATTAGCTCACACGTAGGTCTTTCTTCACACGGGACTAGGCCCATTCTGCCGAAATCCTAAAGAAAGCCCACCGTCCATGAGTCACCCGTCTAAGTGTCTTTTCCGAGTCAACCTTTTACAAGGCATAGCCCTATAACAAAAGGTTTGTGACCTTTACGTCTAAGGGTTACTCGTCCGACACTCGAGTCTTAAACCAAATTTTTGATCCCACTTGGGGGCTACCCTTCATTAGAGCGGTCAATCACGGTTGCTCTAAGGGTCATGTCTTACACGTGTCTCACGTACCCACCTTTGAGTCACTTAGGTGTCACACCATCTGAGTCATGTCTAAGCCCTTAGTCTCACTTGGGGGCTATTCTCCGACGGAGCGATTAATCACAGTCACTCCGAGAATCATACCCCGCACATTTGTCTTAGGAGAGTCTAACTCGAGTCAAACTGGAGTCGTCCCTCCTCCTGCGCTATTTCCTATGCATTGGTATATTCGAGTTCCGAAGCAACTTTCCTGATTACGCGGTATTCTTACAGACAAGCCGCCCTTCACCCGAACCATAACTAAGGACTCCATTGATCAACTAACCGCCTCGTTGGCCAAGATCCAAGATCAACGGAACCAGATTAGGGGAGACCAAACCGCCATTGCCACCCGTTTGAGTGCCTTGGAACAAAGGACTCCTAAGGTCGGGAATGAAACCACTGGGCCCATAGCTGAACTGGCCAACGCAGTCCGCAAGCTGGAGGAACAGGTCCACCTGTCGACCAACAATTCAATCCATACGAAAAATGCTCGTTCCTATTCACCTTTGACCGACGAGCTGCCCGCTAACCTCAACCTGACGGGCCTACCAATGTTCGACGGGACTGAAGACCCGGTATTACATATCCGAACTTTCAAAGAATTCATGGCCATCAAAGGAGAGTGAAATCAACCATGTTCAAGCACCTGTTTGCTTCCTCCCTCGAGAAGCACCCGAAAGCCTGGTACTACAGGCTTGACCCTAAGAAGTACAAGACTTGGGATGACGTGGCGACGGAATTCGCTCGGAATTATGCCGATAATACCGAGATCCAGACCACGATGCGTACTTTAGAAGTCATGGCCCAAGAGCCCAAGGAAGGTTTCACTAAGTACCTTCAAAGGTGGAGGGCCGAGAGTGTGAAGTTGGTAGACAAGCCCAACGAGAAGACACTAGTGGAGACGTTCATCAACAACCTCCTACCTTCCTACCGCATCCATCTTAGGTATGCCGGCATTTCCAATTTTGCAGTGCTTACTGAAATGGGCACTAGGATTGATGATGATCTTCGACACAATGAAGATCTGGGTGAAGTTTCTATTGGACATCCACTTGAGTCCTTAGAGGCCGAAGACTACTGACGACATTATCCGAGAGTCTAGATTTGGTTTAAGTCCTAGCCTGAGTCCGAGTCTAGGATCACTATTTTCTGTCAAAGTCAGAGTCATTTGCATTCTGTCCTCTTTTCACATTTTCAATAAAATCAGTTTTTCTATTTCATATATATACTTTCCTTATGTGTTTCCGAGAACATGATGAACACCATCACACACTGTGAGCACATGCACGTGACTATTGTGGGCACATCTATAATGACTGCAGGAAACCGAGCCCGTGTTTTCCTTTTACCTGTTCCATGACTGACATAGAAAGCCACATAACCACCCTTAGTAGGAGCGGTATCGAATCCTATGACGAATCTAGGTAGTCTCCTAGTTTGGGTCCAAGACGGGAGGCAAGCCCATTTCCCACAATAAACACCCATCCGATAAGATCAACCGATCCCTACCTTTGGTATTAGTCCAACCAAAATTCAAAAAACCCATGACCGGGGCTGAGAGGTCAACCAAAATTCAAAAAACCCATGACCGGGGCTGAGAAGTCAACCAAAATTCAAAAAACCTATGACCAGGGCTGAGAGGTCAACCAACATTCAAAAAAAAAAAAAACCATGACCGGGGCTAAGAGGTCAACCAGCAAAAATTCAAAAAACCCATGACCGGGGCTAAGAGGTCCATCAAAAAAATCAAATACCCATGACCGTGGTCAACGGTCAACTCAAGTGAAAATCCTTTGACCGGGGTACGGTCAAAATTCAAAATTATCAATACCATCCAATAGGGGAGTGACAGTCAAGTTGGTCAGCTAACACCACATTTAGCCTTCCCACATTACAACCCTCAAGACCTCCTCGAGACCTAGGCTAGAGACAGCCCGGAATTTTGAGGATTCAAGCTCCATAGGATACCCTAGCTATTAGGGCCAGACATGGAAATAGACCCCGCATTATCAAACCTACCCCGATCGAAGTTCGAGTCATTATTACTCGACTTCCCCCTTTCCTACCACATTACGGTACCTTACCTTCGAAGCCTTAGCTCCACAAAATTGAGCTCCAGATGTCAAAACATCAAAGCCACTTACTACCTGGCCCCACATTTCCAAAAACATCTAAACCAGTTACCAGCCCAAACACGGGAATTCAACTTGCAGTCGGCATAGAACATGCCCAAATAGTTCACACCACCTCTGGGGGCTACCTCGGAGAACGCTCACAGTCACAGGATCAACATCCTAACTATTCTAGCCCTTTGATCAAGGCATCATTGGGAGCACACCTAGCCTAACCATCACTATGGCTAGTTACACACCAAGCCCTAATAAACTAGGCACCATAATACATTTTTCAACACTGAACTACTGCTTGGTTTGATTTCACAACACGTGAATACGTAGGCAGCCTTTCAAAAGAGGCACAACCACCCACATTGACACTCATTCAAAAGCACCATCATTCCGGTCACGACACTGTCATGTTCTCAGCAGCTAGCTTTGTCGTCCCGGGGGCTTCTCTTAGGCAGAAGTTCTCCATCCACTCACATAATCCAAAGACTTTCAAAAACTAGCCTCCTTTCTAGAGTGTGTCCTAGTACTCGGCCCAGTCGAAGACAAGAATCTGTCAGAGACTCGAGACAACACCTACTTTGGGAACATGCCCCGAAACCAAAAAAAAAATTCAAAAGAACACCAGTCTACGGCATTGCTACCACAAAGCCCTGTCGTACGGAAACAATCTCACTCTGAGGATTCGACCATGTTGCCACTCGCCTAGGCTACAAAATAGCGCAACTTAAGAGTCTTGTCATCTTAGGTGGCCCATCCCCTACCGAGTCACGGTCCAATCCTTAGAGAGTCCAGTCGTGTCTGCCAACTCGTCCGGTCACGTCCAGAGTCGAGCCTGTCGGCATGTCTCTCTCCAAATTCTTATTTTAAAATTTGCAAAACTTAGCCATTTGAGAAAATACCTTTCCTAGTCACCCCGGAAATAGGAATTTTTATCACTTCATCTAGGCATACAGGCCTAATCAGGATTTTTAGGAATCCGTGTCAGAATCTGATCAGGAATCAAGTCATCCCAAACATTCATTTTCTTCCAAATTTTTCAAAAAAAAAAATTTCCGCCATTTTTTCAAAAAAAAATTTCGGTTTTTTTTTTTTTTTCTTTTTTTTTTTTTTAAAAAAAAAAAAAATCGGCCAAAAATCATTTTTCTCCCCCAGCACGAGTCGATGTTTTATCTGTATGTTGCATGCAAAACAGACAGGTATCCCACGACTCCTGGAGAATTCTCAAAGTTCTCAGTGAAAATTCAAGCAACATTTTCGCTGAGGAATCGGATGTATCAGTAAGCGGTACATCCGCAGCTTCTAATAGGAGCTCCCGCGCAATTTCAAGATGGAAATTGTCTGCAACCAGACAAATCCAAGACTTTTTTAGTAGAAAGTCCCCGCGCCGTTATCGACGTCTATCCAGGTATGATTTCTATCCTATGGCTGGCGAGCCCTTCACGCAAGTCTAATGGACTCTAGACGACCCGATCGGAAGTCTGCCAGGTCTTAATCCACGATTGGCCTGGTAGCTACTCTGACTTTCGCCTTGTCCAAGCCCCAGTCAGAGTGGGGGCTCTGTAGACACCCACATTTTGACCGCCAGGTGTCTATAGTAGGTCCCGCCAAACACCCGATGATGATAGGACGCAAACGTGCTTTAATGGGCTCGGATATGGGCTCGAAATCATGGACATTTGGTTTAGGCTTATTAGGGAGTACAAATCTCACAAAACGGACCTCAAATCCAGGCCAGTGGGTCGTTTCGAGTCAAATGAGACTAATTTGGGTCGATTCCGACACCGGGGGTAAAACCGTCTTTTAGCGACCGAGTCAAACCCGGTCAAAGATATTTTTTCCCGAGTCACACGAGCTGGCCGTGACACTACACGGCTGATTCGGACTCAAACACCAAAAAAATCAGCTTCGAATAATATTAACAATTCCGTTTAAGGATAGAATTCGATCTCAAGTAGGAATTCTATCCGGAAACCGAATCAGACATCGACCGAGCATCGAAATACTCGGCCGAGATACCCCAGGACAGCCAAAATACCTCCCCACCAGCCGAGACTTTTGGCTTCTTCACCAAGAAACGAGAAGTTTAATCCCTTACGAACTCTCGTATTTCCTATCCAAACCGGTGTTTCTTGTCACACAAACAAGACCACCTCGATTCCTATAAATAGGACCTTATATCCGACAAAAAAAAAAAAACAGTTTTTAACATAATTTTTCAGCAACTCATACAGCAAAAATAATCTCGAAGTCCACATCCGAAGGAATCCCGAAATAGTGTCCAAAAACCGACGAATCCGTCCCGTCACCCGGCCAAACCCACGCCTCACACACACACACAAAAACGCTCCAAAAACCGACACCTTAACTCACCCGCATCATCTCGACGCTCCCGTGCCTAAGCCACCGTCCGACGAGCCTCATACCGAGAAACTAAAGCATGTAGGTTGAGGGTGTAAATCGAACCCGATTCTTCTTCTTTCTCTCTCTCTCTCTCACGTTTTTTTCCTCTCTTTTCCTCTCTTTTCGTCCTTTTTTTTTTTTTTTTTTATCGATCGTTTCGCATTATTAATATGGGTCGTTTGTCGCATCATATTTTTATTTATTTTCGACGATAAAAACTATTTTTTTTATAACGTTCTTAAAATACGATACCGATTCTCTAATCAAATATCGTACCTACAAGAACTAAATTAAATCGATTTTCGTTGATGCTAGTAAAATCATTACTTTTTTTTTTAACAAAATTCGATGATTTTTAATGCGGAAAAAATTAACATCTTTTTTTCGTTCAAAATTCTTTCTTTTTTTCAATTTTCGTTCAAAAACATGTTTTTCAAAATTTTTTATAAAATCATTCCGACTATTCGATATCGATTTCATAATCGAATATCGAATACGACGAATATCGAAAATATAAATCGAGTATAAATTAATCCATATTTGTACGCGATTTATAAAGAATTAACGGTTTTCGACAAAATAAAAAAACCCGGACAGACCGCCACGCGAGTCGCGCGCCATCCAGGCGGCTCGCGCGGCGGCCTGATTCGGCCGAGTCCCTTTTTCTTCGTTTCTTCGCTTTTCTATTTTTAATTCTTTTCGAACCTTACATTAAAATGCGACTTTCGTGACATATTTCGATAAAATACTTTTTTTTAGACCTCGGTCAACACGTGTTAATCAATCACGTGTCATCAAATCTTTTCTAAAATCATGCATATTATTTATTTACGTCCTTTTCAATTTATTCATCGTTACTAACTCGTTTTCTCGTGTTTGTAGCTTTTTTATTTGTTTTTATCGTTTTATTAGACTAAAACGAACTCACATGCTAAAATAACTTTGACGTTATTAGTTTAAACATGCATTAAACGACTTAGCAACCCATTTTATTTTTCTCACATGCTTAGGAAAATAATGTTTGCATATCATTCAACCGTCGAACTAACCCGTGTACACAAAAAACGAACGATATCTTAGTAAAGGCCGCTAAGTGCGGGCGGGGTTGGGTGTTCTTAGTGAACTTCCCAACACGTACCCTCACCCCTTACTCATAACCATGGTTTCCGGATGTCCGAATCCATTGGCAACGAGAGTCATTCAATATACGATTAACCGCCCAGTCGGCATCGGTATCGATATGCAAAGGGACGAGCCCAATAAACTCTGACATCGGAAATGGGCCGTATTTTGTATACGGCCCACTACGACATAGAGTGGGCTCGAATGGTTCCGAATAACCACAAAATTCGGTGGCGACTCCTACTTCGATTTAAATTTCAATTTGACCATCTCATATGGAGATTCATTCGCCTCCCCAAACCCGTGCGTGGCCGCGTCGGGGTGGACCTATGTCATGTCCACACTTGTGTAGTTTGTGTCTAGTGTAGAAAATGTTTTCGAAAACCCGGTTTTAGGCTAGTGCGCAAGTGTTTACTTTCCCTTTCTAGTGATATGAATCGAGTCTTGGATTTTAGACTAGTAGAATGACTATAAATCAATAGTTTCGTTGGTTTCTTACCTTGAGTCCACCTAGTGTACTAGGGATTTACTGCGGGATTTGCATTTTGACCACTTTGACCACCCACGGAGTGAAAAGACCTTGGTTGCCGAGTCCCGTCTCTTAGGTGACCGTGTTCGAAATTGTTTGATTAGTCCAAGTTTCCACCTTCTTGTGGGTTTGAAGGGAAGGGTCCGTCCCGACTTACCCGTTTCCTTACCTTCTACACATTTTCCACAAATAAGTTGCAATTTGTTGAAAGTTTCTTACTTGATTGCAAGAATTGCCTACAATACAAGATATATCCAAAAGGCAAACCAAGTCAAAAAGAAAAAGAAAAAGAAAAAGAAAGAAAGAAAAGAAAGAAGAAAAAGAAAAGGCACAACAAATCAAAAACAAAATACAAAAGGAGAAAAAGAAATGGCATAGCAACTCAAAAGCAAAATACAAAAGAGAAATGCCAAAGAAAATCATCTCACAAAAAGATCCTACCTCCTCAAAAATAAACCTTTTACCGATTGTTATAGTGAAGAGCATACCTGTAACAACCCGGATTTTCGATGACTTAAAATAATAGATAATACAGAAAGTTATCTAAGTCATTTAATTAAAATTATATCAGAGTGTAAATAAATCCGGATCGCTACGGATCCTTACAACAAACGACTATTAATTACATAGTCTTGATTCACTTAGTACAGAATATAGATTGTATTTTATATAAACATATTATTAAATCTCTCTCGCTCGATCCTTTTCCATCGCCCCATACCTGCACAAACATATAGAATAGAGAGACCGCTTAGCGGGACAGCAACCAAACCGTTCATCTAATATCACCTCATACACATAAGATAATCATGTGAATAACCAATGATGTACTTATAAAAATATTAAAGGATATCACGTAACAAATAGTTTCTTTTACTTCAATAAATCAACATGTGAGGTGATGAAAACGATAAGGTTTAAAAGATGGGACATTGACAGCCATTTGATTTTAAAATTATTTTTCATGTAAACAGAGAATAAACACACGAGTCGTGGCTCCTAGTATCACCGCTACTCCATATTGGCTTGCATCTCACCAATAGAAGTAACCGTGTTACCGACTCGTAGACCGAACCGATCTTATGAGATTTACATCTCACCCATAAGGCTCAATTGGGCCCGAACTTCTATTATATTATACGTTTATTCAAACGGGGCTCTGGGCTGAAATGAAAGCTGATGATTACATTCTCTGCATCACCAAGAGGGAACCCGCAGTTTTCAGAATCATGTTTTGCCCCCGCTACCTAGGTGGTAATACTGATCAAGTACTTGTCTATATGTGCGCCACATACCCTACGCAGACTCTTGAACCGCAGAACTCACTGCCGTAGGACGACTACCTTAAACACTAGGTCGACTCTCGGACCGCAGCCTCCGAGTCTGCTTTTCATTACAAGTGCAGTCGAAACACCACGCATGGTAGGATCCAACACTAGCTATTCGTCCCAGACTCGCATCGTAAACTTTATATAAAAGTCGCCCGTGAACAAGTAGTACATTATTTGGTGACCTTCAATAATTGATCGGACTCATTTGAAACAGTCAAATCCTCAAATACCTACTTTCAGTGTGACAATGTTATACTTTAATCCTCAAGTGTCACCCGAAACATTATATCCCAAATATCGTATAACTTCTTTTAAAATAGTAAATCTTTTTAAAATGAAGTTTTATATAAAAACAAAATTTAAGGTATAAATAATAAAATTTTATTTTAAAATTTATAGTTTCTGAAAAATATAAAAGCTTATGAAAAATATAAATGCAGTCGTACTTAATTGATTTACAAAATTTGACGTAAAATCATGTTTTTAAATATTTATAAATATCGTGTAAAAGATTCGAGATAAAATAAATCCATTTATTTAGAAAACGAAATTTATAAATTTTTACCTATATAAAAATAATAAGTGAAGTTTTATTAAAACAAAACATTTTGCAAGTTACTAATTTACTCTATTTTTATAATATATAAACAAATTTAAAAGTACTAAAGAAAATTAAATATGACCAAAATTACAATTATACAAAATATAAAGTACATAGAATAAACATACATAGCAAATAAAATACAATGAAAATGATATAAAGAAATTTTATTAATTTAAGTTCTTTTATTCATTTTCTCAATTTTCATATAGACACAAATGCAAATATGATAAATAAATTAAACAAGTGATAATTAAGTCGAGTTGAATTTAGTCATAGATAATATATATAACACAAATAAAATATCATGTAACTTTTTTTATATACATAAGTAATTTAGTCGTACAAACAAGCCTAAATATTTAAATAAGCAATTTATTAAATTACTAACATAATATACTTATATATAAGAAATGTTGTTAGAAGAAAAGTTTGGTTACCTTAATAGTTATTACGGGTCAATAATACGGCCTACGTTAGAAAAATAGTCTTTTTCCTCCTTTTAAAGAAATTTTCAGCCAAAATGATTTGACCCAAATACGGTACTAGAAAAGTAATCCCGCCAATTACTGGACAGCTCCTCATTTCCGATGCTCCAATTAGAAGAACGAGGGAGTAAATATAGTATCTAGTACGGAGTATATAATATGTAGGAATAGTAGTATAAGTAATTGTAATACTCGTAGTAAGTCAAACCAAGTTAAGACGATTGAGTAAGGTCAAGCCCTTAAATTAAACCGACCCACATAGTGGGCCTTACTTACCCGTACCACTTATTGTTTAAGTAACCAACCCATTATACTAAACCTACACCCATTATTTTATATACCCCGTACACCCATTATTTATACCCTTACACATACACCCTAACCTAAACCTAAATAAAACCTAATATCATACTCCCCTATATAATACCACACTCCGCTCTTTTCTTTTCAAACCGCGCAGCCATAACCACGACTCCACACTCCTACACGCATACGAATCAACCACACAAGTTAGAGGAACGGAAGGAGAAATCGAGTCGGGCCGTCGATAGGTATGTCATTTCGTTGTTATACATCGTCCTTCCCATTTTAGCAAATGATTAGTATATACTCGTATTTATGTCAACGGTTGGGATCGGGGCTGTCGTGTTGACGTCAGGCCCTATTGTCGTAACATTGCTCTTGTCATATATTACCGTTGTCGTGTCGGGTTAGGTCGGTGTTGGTTTTTGGTGGTGTCGTAGTGGTCAGGGTTGGTGTCACGTAAGCGGGGCGGTGTTCCTGTTGTTATCAGTTGTTGTGTAGTGCCTGCTAAGTGGCAGATTGTGTTGCTAGTAGGGGTAATTCTGTTCGTGGGAGTAGTGTTACTGTTGTATTTCAATGTTGAGAGGAAGCCGATGTGCGTAGGATAGGTATTATATTGGGGGTACAGTGAGTAAGTAAGTTACGTAGGTTGTTAATTGTTGGTCATAGTATTAAGCTAGTGGGTTTTGTATTGTGATTGACAATGTTGATTATTTAGTGTTAATAATAATAACAATAATAACAATGGTAAAAGGGTGTACGTAGCCTGCTTATACACATATAATAATAATAATAATAATAATAATATAATAATAATAATAATAAGTTAATAAGTTATGGGAGTGTACGTAGTTGTGTAGTATACTAGTAATTCTGAGTTCAATGCATGTTAATTAGAAGGTAGGAGTTTATGTACGGGGTTCTAGAATGATTAGAACAAATTAGTTGTTGCGGGTCACATTATTTAGGTACCAGTTCGTTTTATAAATCAAATATGTTACTATCGATATTAATTTATATGTACAATATTTTACTAGGATCGAACTTCGTAGAATTTCCGTGGTGATTTATTCTAGCGACGCTGTGGTGACCTGCTAGTAGGTAAGGTTTTCCTTACTTAGAACACGTTAATAATATTATGCATGTATGAGTTACGAGTACGATGTGATATTGTGATAATAAGAATAATGTTGAATATTGATTGGAGAATTATTGTTGAATATTGTTATATCGGAGTTGGTGAGGCTAGCTTTAGACCTAGCCGGGACCTTTGATCACGGTCCCCTCCCTGATTTCTCCTCGCGGGTTGTTGAACCTGCGGGGGGTGTGCACACTCGGAATGAAAGGGCCTGCCAGAAGAGTTGAAATGTGGATATTGAGATGAGAATATTGATTGGTACTGAGGATGTGGAGATGATATTGTTAATTGGTACCGATGATGGAACTAAGATGGTTGAGAATTGTTGTTTCTTATTCCGTACTTGTATATTAACGTTAGCATGTTCTAACCGTGTTTTCATTGTCTAATTTGTCACCCTATTTTATTGGGGGCCTGCGACGATCCAATTGATATTTACGGTCTTTTGGGGAGCAGAGTATTGATGCAGATATGGACCATTGATATATGCTTAACTGAAGGGAATTGCTGTTCGGGAAGGGAGTGCATGACCATCGTTATTACACTTTTAGCATGTTCCGTCGTTAGAACTTAATAGTCTTTTATTCATGTAATTGTTGGGTTTGGAACCATACTTATTCTCAAACTTGGTTTGCATCTTTTGAATAATCTATTAAACTCGGTTGTGTTTCAGTATTGTGTTGTGATGGGACTACTGCCTCGGTTAACCCGAGATGGTAACACTCTCATTTATCCGGGAAGGTCTAGTTAAGGCTCTTGGATAAACGGGGGTGTTACAAAGTGGTATCAGAGCAGTTCGATCCTGAAGCCTAAATAAATGACATAGGAAAATAAAATGAACCCCGCTAATAAGCCATTAGGAGCCCACATAAAATTTCTGGTTAAGGAGACGTCCTTATACCAACCTCTGGCCCTTTTGGTTTTGACCCGGTAACCACGTGTGAGATCGAGAGGGGGTAGAATAGGATGGGTCCGCGGTGATGATATGAACTTCCTTTGAATTGCATAATTTATGAGTAGTTATAAGTGTGATGTTTTCGATGATATGAGTAGTTACAACGTTGATACTAATATACTGCTATGATGTATGAGCATTTAAGGCTCATGTGTATGTTATTGTTGTTTTGAAGTAATCATGTCAAAGAAAGCAGCTACGAACTCTACCCCAACCACTCTGAGTGTCGAAGAAATGGCGCGCTTAAAGGCAACTAACGATGCACTTTTGGAAGCTCTGAGAAACATCCACGTCCCGAAACCACCAGTGACAGACGCGGCCGCCATCAGCGCTGCGATAGCACGCCTTCGTCCAAGTAAATATGATGGGACTGGTAGACCATCGCAGCTAGAGAACTGGGTGAGAGAAATGAAGAAGGTGTTCCAGACCGTGAATTGTCCGGAGAATCTAGAACTGGGTCAAGCTACATTCTATTTGAGTGGCAAGGCCGATTTATGGTGGCACCTTAACTATGACAAGTTGATTGCAGAGCATGAGGAAGGGGATTATGGGGAGGACGTCTTTGGGTGGAAGAGTCTCGCAGAAGCGCTGAGGGTGGAATTCTTTCCGAAACATATCCGTAGTGCAAAAAGAGCTGAATTTGATCGTTTCACCATGACAGACGATATGACTGTTGAGGACTATTACGACAAGTTTATTGGAGCTGGCTACTTATTCTGCTGATCTCAATTTGAGTTCTGAACTATTGGCTTCCCGCTTCGAGAGGGGCTTGTCTATCAGAATCCTGGAAAGGCTACCCATGGGGAATAATGCTGATGTGAAAGAGGTATACTTGAGAGCCGGGCACGCCGAGCGAATAGCCGATCGCATTAAGGAGCTGAGTGGCCAGAATAGTGAAAAGAGGAAAGCCGAGTCAGAGGGAGCTGTGCAGGGGAATGCGAAAAGACATGGGAATAATCGACCTCAGGGACCAAGGCCTCAATATTCTGGAGGGTGCAATTATGGGGGTGGTTGTTATAACCCGAGTAGGAGAGATGCAAGGAGCTATAACTGTAAGAATTGCAACTACAACCATCCAGGGACAGACTGCAATGGACAACCAGTTAAGTGCTTCGCCTGTGGAAAATCCGGGCACCGTGCTTACGATTGTCGAGTGAAGAAGGGTAACCCTAATTCCATTCCGGTGTCAGGATCCGAGAGTATTAATCAAGGAAATCGATACCAGGGGAACTGGAACAGATCACAGGGGAACTGGAACCGGCCACAAGGGAGTTACAATCAGGGATCTGGGAGCACGAATCAGTCAACTGCAGCCACCAGACCAACTACGTCTGTTAATGGGGCACCTGAAGGAAGTAAAAACACTGGGAAGCTCTTTGCTATGGGGAAGCAGGCTGCTGAGGAGGACACACAAGTTATCACGGGTACCTTTCTCGTTAACTCGAAATCTTCTTTTATTCTGTTCGATTCTGGGGCAACCCATTCATTTGTAGGCTGTAACCATGTACCGAGTCTAGGGTTAGCAGATTTTGAAAACATAGACGATGATGTTATCATACCCTCGGGGAAGTCGGTTAGGTGTACAAGGGTCTTTCGAAATGTGTCTTTAATAGTTGGGGGAGTTGACTTGCCAGTTAATTTAATAGAGTTTCCCTTAGATGACTTTGACATTATCCTGGGAATGGATTGGTTGGGACGATTTAGAGCCCAGATTGATTGTAACCTAAAGAAAGTATCATTAAGAGGTCCAAAGGGCGTTAGAGTGTCTTATAGAGGATTTGTGGTAAAGCCAACTGTGAAGATCATAGCAGCCATTACCCTGAAGACCCATCTGAAGAAGGGGAGCCCGTTATTCTTGTGCCATGTACGGGACACTCGGGCCGAGGAGTTATCTTCTGACTCAATACCTGTGGTGAACGAGTTCGAAGACGTATTTCCAGAGGAAATCCCGGGGTTACCACCAAGGCGAGAAGTTGATTTCAGTGTTGAGTTGAAGCCAGGGACGGGGCCGATCTCTAAGGCACCGTACCGTATGGGCCTAAGGAGTTGTCTGAGTTGAAGAAGCAGCTGGAGGAATTGATGGATAAGGGGTATATCAGACCCAGTGTATCGCCGTGGGGTGCTCCTATATTGTTTGTGCAGAAGAAGGATGGGAGCATGAGGCTGTGCATCGATTACAGGGAGCTGAACAATGTTACTGTGAAGAATCGGTACCCTTTGCCTCGTATTGATGATTTGTTTGATCAACTGAGTGGTGCTGGTATCTTTTCAAAGATTGATTTGAGGTCCGGTTATCACCAGTTGAGGATCAAGAATGAAGATATTCCCAAGACCGCATTCAGAACTCGGTATGGCCACTATGAATTTGTGGTGATGCCGTTTGGTCTAACAAATGCTCCTGCTGTTTTCATGGATTTGATGAACCGAGTTTTCCGACCCTACTTGTACAAGTTTGTGGTGGTGTTTATCGATGATATCCTGGTTTATTCAAGAAACCGGGAAGAGCATGCAGAGCATCTGAGGATCGTATTGCAACTACTCCGAGATAACCAGTTGTACGCTAAGTTATCAAAGTGTGAGTTCTGGTTGGAGAAGGTCGCTTTTTTGGGACACGTGATTTCGAAAGAGGGTGTATCTGTAGACCCGAGCAAGATCGAAGCTGTCTCAAATTGGCAGGCACCAAAGAATGTGGCAGAGATTCGAAGTTTCTTGGGGTTAGCCGGGTACTATCGAAGGTTCGTGAAGGACTTCTCAAGGATAGCCAGACCGTTGACCAACCTTATGAGGAAAGAGATTCGGTACAGGTGGGATGAAAACTGTGAGAGGGCGTTCCGGACCTTGAAGGAGCGTCTGACTACAGCACCAATCCTAGCCTTACCGGAAGGAAGCGAAAATTTTGAGGTGTACACTGATGCATCGAAGAATGGGTTGGGCTGTGTACTAATGCAGAATGGGAAAGTCATTGCGTATGCTTCACGTCAGCTGAAGACTTACGAAGAGAACTACCCAACTCATGACCTAGAACTTGGGGCAGTGGTGTTTGCTCTAAAAATATGGAGACATTATCTGTATGGGGCAACATTCAAGGTGTTCTCAGACCACAAGAGCTTGAAGTACATCTACACACAGAAGGAGCTGAATATGCGGCAGAGGCGATGGATAGAGCTGATCAGAGATTATGATATGGAGATTTTGTACCACGAGGGAAAGGCAAACGTGGTGGCCGACGCTCTAAGCAGGAAATCTGTGCATTCCTTGTGCTTGGATATGTCTAGATTGAGGCTAAGGAATGAAGTACAACAGATGGGGATTCATATGATAAGAAAAGGGGAAGCAATGACGGACTTGGCGATTCAACCCGAGTTGTACGCCGAAATACGAGAAGAGCAGTTTTTGGATCAGAAGTATCTAATGTGGCGAGCCCGTATTGAGAGAGGTGAACCCTCGAATCTCACCATTCACCCAGACGGGAGCCTCAGGTTCAATGGCAGGTGGTGGGTACCGGAAGGAGGAGAATTAAGGAGGAAAATCATGACCGAGGCGCATTGTAGTCCTTACTCGGTACATCAAGGTGGGGACAAGTTATATAAGGATCTGAAGAAGACATTTTGGTGGGAGAACATGAAGAGAGAGGTGGCCGAGTTTGTGTCCAGATGCCTGACTTGTCAGAAGGTCAAGAGTGAACACAAACGACCACAGGGTAAGCTGCAACCCTTAGAGGTACCTGAATGGAAGTGGGACTCCATTTCCATGGATTTCATTGTAGGTTTGCCTAGAACCCCGAAGGGGAATAATATGATTTGGGTGATAGTAGATCGACTCACCAAGTCGGCTCACTTCGTGCCAATGAAGGATACGTGGAGTAAGGCCGAGCTAGCAATGGCTTATAGGAAGCATGTTCTGAAATTACATGGAGTACCTAAGGACATTGTGTCAGATCGTGATTCGAGATTCATATCGAAATTTTGGCAGAAGCTGCAGGAATCCTTGGGTACACGATTGAAGATGAGTACAGCATTTCACCCTGCGACAGATGGTCAGACAGAACGAACCATACAGACTTTGGAGGACATGTTGCGGGCTTGTGCCTTGGAATTTCGGGGTTCGTGGGAGGATCGGTTGGATTTGATTGAGTTCTCTTACAACAACAGTTACCATGCTAGCATCCAGATGGCACCGTTTGAAGCTCTGTATGGGAGGAAGTGTAGGAGCCCGGTATGTTGGGACGAGAAGGCCGATGCTGTAGTGCTGGGACCTCACATGATTCAGGAGATGATCGAGCAGGTACATGTAATCCGACAGAAGATGCGAGCAGCACAGGATCGTCAGAAGAGTTATGCTGATCTCCACCGCCGAGAGGTTGAGTTCGCTGTGGGTGATAAGATCTTGCTGAAAGTGTCACCTATGAGAGGAGTTATGAGGTTCGGGAAAAAGGGCAAGCTGAGTCAAAAGTTTATTGGACCGTATGAAATTCTGGATAGGATAGGAGAGGTGGCATATCGGTTAGCACTTCCACCAGCTCTCGATAAGGTCCATAATGTGTTTCATGTTTCCCAATTGAGGAAATACTTGAGTGACCCGTCTCACATCCTTGAACCCGAGACGATCCAGCTAGATGAGTCTCTCACTTATGAGGAGGTGCCAAAGGAAATCTTAGACCGTAAAGTCCGAAAAAATCGGAGAGGGGAAACAGCTCTTGTCAAAGTTTTGTGGTCTAATCACAATGTTGAGGAGGCAACCTGGGAGACAGAAATATCAATGCGGAAACGTTTTCCCCATCTTTTTTATCAGGTAATTATTTTGGTTACGGGGACGTAACCTTGTTTTAAGGAGGGTAGGATGTAACAACCCGACTTATGGTATATACTTAGACTATTATTGTTATCATTTTATTTACTTCGTCATAGGGTGGTTCCATAGACGTAGTGACGTTTGTGTCGGGGAGCGAACTTCGGGGACGAAGTTCTTTTTAAGGAGGGTAGATTGTAATACTCGTAGTAAGTCAAACCAAGTTAAGACGATTGAGTAAGGTCAAGCCCTTAAATTAAACCGACCCACATAGTGGGTCTTACTTACCCGTACCACTTATTGTTTAAGTAACCAACCCATTATACTAAACCTACACCCATTATTTTATATACCCCGTACACCCATTATTTATACCCTTACACATACACCCTAACCTAAACCTAAATAAAACCTAATATCATACTCCCCTATATAATACCACACTCCGCTCTTTTCTTTTCAAACCGCGCAGCCATAACCACGACTCCACACTCCTACACGCATACGAATCAACCACACAAGTTAGAGAAACGGAAGGAGAAATCGAGTCGGGCCGTCGATAGGTATGTCATTTCGTTGTTATACATCGTCCTTCCCATTTTAGCAAATGATTAGTATATACTCGTATTTATGTCAACGGTTGGGATCGGGGCTGTCGTGTTGACGTCAGGCCCTATTGTCGTAACATTGCTCTTGTCATATATTACCGTTGTCGTGTCGGGTTAGGTCGGTGTTGGTTTTTGGTGGTGTCGTAGTGGTCAGGGTTGGTGTCACGTAAGCGGGGCGGTGTTCCTGTTGTTATCAGTTGTTGTGTAGTGCCTGCTAAGTGGCAGATTGTGTTGCTAGTAGGGGTAATTCTGTTCGTGGGAGTAGTGTTACTGTTGTATTTCAATGTTGAGAGGAAGCCGATGTGCGTAGGATAGGTATTATATTGGGGGTACAGTGAGTAAGTAAGTTACGTAGGTTGTTAATTGTTGGTCATAGTATTAAGCTAGTGGGTTTTGTATTGTGATTGACAATGTTGATTATTTAGTGTTAATAATAATAACAATAATAACAATGGTAAAAGGGTGTACGTAGCCTGCTTATACACATATAATAATAATAATAATAATAATAATAATATAATAATAATAATAATAAGTTAATAAGTTATGGGAGTGTACGTAGTTGTGTAGTATACTAGTAATTCTGAGTTCAATGCATGTTAATTAGAAGGTAGGAGTTTATGTACGGGGTTCTAGAATGATTAGAACAAATTAGTTGTTGCGGGTCACATTATTTAGGTACCAGTTCGTTTTATAAATCAAATATGTTACTATCGATATTAATTTATATGTACAATATTTTACTAGGATCGAACTTCGTAGAATTTCCGTGGTGATTTATTCTAGCGACGCTGTGGTGACCTGCTAGTAGGTAAGGTTTTCCTTACTTAGAACACGTTAATAATATTATGCATGTATGAGTTACGAGTACGATGTGATATTGTGATAATAAGAATAATGTTGAATATTGATTGGAGAATTATTGTTGAATATTGTTATATCGGAGTTGGTGAGGCTAGCTTTAGACCTAGCCGGGACCTTTGATCACGGTCCCCTCCCTGATTTCTCCTCGCGGGTTGTTGAACCTGCGGGGGGTGTGCACACTCGGAATGAAAGGGCCTGCCAGAAGAGTTGAAATGTGGATATTGAGATGAGAATATTGATTGGTACTGAGGATGTGGAGATGATATTGTTAATTGGTACCGATGATGGAACTAAGATGGTTGAGAATTGTTGTTTCTTATTCCGTACTTGTATATTAACGTTAGCATGTTCTAACCGTGTTTTCATTGTCTAATTTGTCACCCTATTTTATTGGGGGCCTGCGACGATCCAATTGATATTTACGGTCTTTTGGGGAGCAGAGTATTGATGCAGATATGGACCATTGATATATGCTTAACTGAAGGGAATTGCTGTTCGGGAAGGGAGTGCATGACCATCGTTATTACACTTTTAGCATGTTCCGTCGTTAGAACTTAATAGTCTTTTATTCATGTAATTGTTGGGTTTGGAACCATACTTATTCTCAAACTTGGTTTGCATCTTTTGAATAATCTATTAAACTCGGTTGTGTTTCAGTATTGTGTTGTGATGGGACTACTGCCTCGGTTAACCCGAGATGGTAACACTCTCATTTATCCGGGAAGGTCTAGTTAAGGCTCTTGGATAAACGGGGGTGTTACAGTAATACTAGTAGTATGTATGTATGTATGTATGTATGTATGTATAGTGGGTGGGTAGTAGAAGTAATACGGAGTAGGATGTAGTAGTAGTAGTAATATGTAGTGTAGTAAAGTGTAGTATACTAGTATATATAGTGTAGTATGTAGGGGGAATAGAGTAGTGGAGTAGTAAACATGTGTATGCATGAGGGAGTACGTAGGATTAGCTAGGAGTAGATAGATAGGTGTAAGGTAGTAGAAATAATAGGTAGGGTGAGTAGGAGCATACTAAGGCATGCATGTGTATTGAGTATGTGTATGTGTGACATACGTGGGAGGTAAATAAGAGATCGAGTTTCGGTCCGTTTCTCATACAAACGTCTTTCTTTCTTAAAAAGTCGAAATATAAAATTTCGAAATTAAAATAATGAAAACCGTAAAATTTATTTTTTTAAAAGAAATTTGTGAGACGGTAAGTAAAATAGACGATAAATAGTTTTATTGGACAATAGTTATAAGAAATCATTGTTTTAAAAATTCGATAAATTATTAAATTTTTACGAGACGAGAAAATGTTAAAACGACAGGTCAATATTAAAATATAGGGTTATTTCATAACAATAATACCAACTATGGGGGTGCTTCTTATATTAATACCAACTATACGTAATCCCATTTTAATATGAACTATCCCCACATTAATCTCTCTTTAGAACAAGTTACCGGCTACCTGATGAGCCGGTTCCCTTTTCCTTTTAATTTCTTTTTGAATTAAAGTCCCCCTCCCACCATACTCTGTACACTTCCTCTCTCGTTACTACGTACTCTTCTCTCGCCATTGTTGAACTCGACATCTCCTATCGCCATTGCTTTTCTTAAATTTTTTGAAATTGTGGTAAATAAATTAGAGCATCTGACGTTTGCAAAAAAAATCTGACATTTGAAGGATACGAATTAGAGGGGATCCAGATGAATAACCACATCTCATTGTATCAATGAGGGTTTTGAAGGTTGATAATGGAGGATGACTTTTAATTTGATGAATATAAAGGGGAAGAAGAAGAAGAGGCGCACCAAAACCTAGCAGGTCACAATTACCGGTTTTACAGGTAAAAAAAGGCATTGGTTATAAAGAGAGATTAATGAGAGGATAGTTGATATTAAAACGGGATTACGTATAGTTTGTATTAATATAAAAAGCACCCCCATAGTTGGTATTATTGTTATGAAATAACCCTAAAATATATTTTCGAGTTTTAAACTTTATTTAACGAAAGATAAATTTATATAATTCGATAAATAAATTCTCATGTTTTTAAAACGGAATAAATTTTAATTTAACGAAAATAAAATATTTGATTCATGAAAATAATTTTTCAAACGTAAAACTTGGTTTAAATAAATGTTTACAATTTTAATACTATTTGAGAAATACGGGGTATTACACTACCAAAGGACCGAGTCCCTAGGAAGGATGATAGCGGTAATGGTTGTATTTCCTCACTTTGCAACTATATCCGCCTTTTTACTTGGACTAGTTAGGCTATTTTTGAGCATGGGACGATCCTCTTGGCTTATCGCTAAAGGGGGCGGGGTTTCACTTACCTACAGTGTCGACTAACTCCGTGGTTCATCCTTTTTCCATCCCGCCTATCGTCCCGTAGTACGTTTTTAGAAGGTTAGGAGGAACTAGGTAAGTTACCAACGTTTTAATTGCTTTGTTGTCATACTATTATGGTTTTGTCCATATCGATTTGTGTTATTAGCTTGGGAACATTGTCATTAGGGGTGTTCACCGGTCCAAACCCGGATCGGACCGGCTTGACCCGCGGACCGGCAACCCAAATAATCCAAACCCGCGGACCACACCGGTTAACAAAGAAACCCGGACCGGACCGGACCGAACCCTCTTAAGACCGGACTGGACCGGCAAAATATACTAAATTTGATTAATATTTTTAATTGTGGACCGGACTGGACCGGACTGCGGACTGGCAACCAAGTTTCTGTAGACCCGCGGACCGGACCGGACCGTACGGTCCGGGTCGGTCGGGTTTGCCGGTCCGGGTCACTTTTTGAACACCCCTAGTTGTCACTTGCCTTGAGTCCTTAACCGGTGCTTCTGTCACCGCTTTGTTGAGGGAAGCGGTATTTGTTTCTTTTTGGACGCAACCGATTGTCTTTTTGTTTGTTTGTTTGATTGTTTGTTTGTGTGTTTTCGTGTTCGGTTGTATCCACAGTTTTGTCGCAAGACCTCACTTGCCTTGCTGAGAGCACTTTTCCTCTAAGTGCTCTCGCGTGAGTTGAAAGGGCGTGGAGTGCGCTAATACCCGCTCGGTTAGTAGTCTAGTTTCTTTTAGTTATTAGTTAGTTCGCGCTTACTCGAGGGCGAGTAAGGGTTAAGTGTGGGAGAGTTGATAAGTGTGTTATGTAGTGCTTATTCCTTGTGTTAGGTCCCGGTTTTCTTGTGGAATCGCTCTTTGGAGCGGTTTTGAGGCTACTTACGCTTCTTCTATCTTGTTTTAGGTTCCTACAGCCTATCTTGGAGAAATGGAATGATCCCGACTCGTTTCCGACGCATTTAGAGCCAACGAAGAGAAGCGATGATGACTCGGTGGCTTAGACTAGATCCCGAGCCCCTTGGGGCCCATTCCCGAGCACCGAGAATCGATAAGAAGCCTAGGAAGAGTAAGTAGGGACTTATGGGATCATATTTGAAGCCTACATGACCCATCCCGGTCGGGAACACATTCATCACGACCGGGATGAAGTGCAAAGAACAGACAGCGTACTGGGGGTAGCCCCAGCGTAGCCCCGTGTTCATTTCTTTCAATCCCTTATTCTTGTAACCCTATATATACCCCCCCTCTTGTATTGTTTTAAGTACCAACCCTTAGATTAGAGAAACCCTAGACTACTTTAGTTTAGATTAGTGTAGATTAGCTTAATCCCTCTTTAATTACTCCTTAATCTTAGTTTAATCCTTGTACTATTGGAATTCTCTAAGATCTCTACCAAGATTGACAACCTTGGTGGATGTATTTGGGTTTTCTCTATATATGCAAGATTTCATCTTTTCATCTTCTCTAGTTTGTTATAATCTCTTTTCTTTCTTCTCTTAATCTTTTATTGTTAGTCAAGTTTGAATCTTTATCTTTTGTTTATTGTATTGTTCATCCTTGTTGTTCTTCATTATGAATATTCTTGTGTTAGTCTCTAGTTTGTGTTAGTTTTAGTTTAGATATGAGTGAGTAGATTCTTGTGGGGTTAGTAGGCGATTATGTGTTGATTATGGGTGATTAGGGTTGATTGTGGGTAAAGGTTGAATCTTTGTTGCTAGTCACTTGTTATGCATACCATGTGTTTGATGAAATGTTTGTTAGGGTGGTAGTTGCAAATACTACTCTTGCTAGTTTCCTCCTTCTTGTTGTATGTTTGATTGGTGATTGAACTCTCTTGTTTTGGGTAGCATCTTACTTGAGTTTTCGGGTTTGTCTTTGACGCGAGAGCGCGGACCTACCTTAGTGACTAGGTGAAACCTACACCCTCGATTACCCAACTATCCTATTGCACCTATGAACCCGACCTAACCCTACTATCTCCTTATTTGATTTCTTCATATTCTTAGCCATTGTTTCTCTAGTTAGTTGATTCATTTAGCTTTAGTTTTTATACTTAGTTCATTCCTAGTCATAGTTTTCTCCCCTTTCTTTGTTTTAGTTTGATTAGCCTTGTGACCTAGTCTAGTTTTTAGGTGAGACTTAGTCTAAACCCTCTTTCCGTCCCCGTGGATTCGACCCGACTTACCCTATCTACCCAGTTAGGTTTAGTTGGTTTTATTTGATTGGTGTCGGGATTCACGACAAATCCCTCCCATCAATTAGAGATTCTGATACAGATAGATCTTCGCTTCACTTGGTATATGAGAGTTGTGAGGTTATGACATTCAAGGTGAAAGATGCTATATATAACCAAGTGAAGAGTCCGCTTTTTCCAAAGTGGTGGAAAGCATCCTTAATTACAAGCTAAGTCGTTGGAGTAAAACTAGCACTCCTCTTCATAGTTTGGCACATTCTTTAGTATCAAGGTAACTATTACTCCCTCCATTCAAATTTAAAATTCATTGGGGAGTTGGCACAAAAATTAAAGGTGGAGTGAAGTATGTGGTGGAAAATAAAAGTTGAGAGAAAATGTGGGGTCAGAAATTATATTGACCAAAAAAATCAACCAAAAGAGAAAATATGGTAAGTAGGAAATTTAAAGATGGAATCCAAAAAGGAAAGTAGGAAGATTAAAAATGGATAGAGGTAGTACTAAATTAAAATGTAGTAAATCTTTGTTTTTTTTAATATTGTAAATGAGTTCATAATATACGTTTGTTTGCATTTTGTACCAAGGTTTTATTCTCAGAAGTGGCTTGAAGAGATCCCCGGTCGAGTTGCTCCACATGTTGATAATGAAGTCTCCTACTCAAGATTGTCTTGTTTGAGGATATTTTTCAAAGTGCGGACGATAGAAGAAAATCCAACACCAAGTATGCCATCTTTTTAAGAAGAGAACATGATACGTTTAAAGATTTAGAATGTGTTATGACATGTCTCTAATGGAAGCAAGACATTGGTGGGCTACTTATGGTTCTAATACTCCTACTCTTAAGGTTTGACATTCAAGTTATTAGGTCAACCATCTTCTTCCTCTTTTAGTGAAAGAAATTGGAGCATTTACAAGTTTATTCACTCTTGTTCTAGAAACAAGCTTTCTCTGAAACGAGTGGAAGACTTGGTAAGGATTCACAATAATTTACGCTTGATTTTAAATAGTGGAGAATACATTATGGGGAGAACCAAGTTGTGGGATGTTGGTGGAGATGATTATGATAATCTTGATGAGATTGGTAATCTTGAAATGGCCAACCTCTCCCTTGATCAGCCCGACATAGAAATGGTGGTCTTTGGTGATGATGAAGCCCGTGATATTAGTGACTTTGATGGTAGTTTTTAAGGTGATGCTTGATTATGTTGAACTCTTTAGGTTTGTTGGTTGTTTTGGTAAGATTTTTAATCATTTGGACTTTTATTTGTAAGACTTATGTTTGAACCTAGTTGTAAGACTCATTTGGGTTTACTAGACTTATTTCGTTATTTAGGCCTTATAAGTGCCCGAAATTTGAATCTTTGTTATAAAGAGCTTAAAGTTCTCTTTAATTTAATATATATATATAATATATATATATATATATATATATATATATATATATATATATATATATATATATATATATATATATATATATAGAGAGAGAGAGAGAGAGAGAGAGAGAGAGAGAGAGAGAGAAAGAGAGAGAGAGAGAGAGAGAGAGAGAGAGAGAGAGAGAAGGGATCAAATAAGTTCACCATATGTAATTAAGTCTATATTAAAGTTACAGATGACATACGTTAAAGTTGCATTTTTTCAGAATTGATATGTAACTATAACATTCAGCTCTTTTATCACTTCAAGTGATAAAGTGCAACTTTAACACTCATCTCGTGTAACTTTAAGCACCTTTTGTGTAACTTTAACACTGAAACTTATGAACTTATAAGAGTTGTTGGCCTTATGTGAACCTATCTATCTATATATATATATATATATATATATATAGAGTGAGGATCCGATGAGTCTTCATCTTTAAATGAGTCCGTCCCGTAAATTAGAGCCACACGATCTAATCAGATTGAATGGCTGGTAATGTGCCATGTCATTAAAGAAAAGAAACGCGCGAACTTTCTAATTCCTCCTACGGACGTCATTCTCAAGCAAAAGCAAAAACAAAAAGCGTGGTTACCCTCTACGCAAGCCAAGAACTCTAAACCCTATTACCGTGACTGTTACAGCAACATTCTTGTTTCTGTAACTGTAACTGTAACATTATTACTCTGACTGTTACAGAAACAGAGAACTATTATATTATATTATTACTGTGACAGTGTCACAGTAAGATACTTGTGTTACTGTTACATTGTTTGTGTTACATTGTTTCTATTACACTGTTACTGTTACTACTGTTACATTGTTTCTATTATATTGATTCTGTTACAATGTTACTGTAACATTGTTCTTTTAACATTTCTATTACTGTGATAGTGTCAAAGTAAGATATTTGTGTTACTGTAATAGTGCTCTGTTACTGTAACATTTCTACTGTGACATTATTACTGTGACAGTAAGATATTTGTGTTACTGTTACTGTTACTGTAAATGTTGAAAACATCAAACAGAAATATTCTACAAAGAGTGATGAGAGGAATATAATGGTTAACGCAATAGTGTAAATTCGAATCATAAAAATCAATCACGTGAAATAAAATTGAAAAGAGGTGAGATGAATTACCTTCATTCAAGCTCTCATCAACAACTGTCGCATCATCCATAGTAACTGTGATGAAGTAAAAATTCGAATCTGAGGAAATCGATCACATGAAATAATAGAGGAAAAGAAAACCAAAATTGAAACTATAGAATTATACGTAGGTTGAATTCGCAGCAATAACCGAAATTACTAATTTCATACACGTACGTTTAGAAGAACTCAAATCAAATTAATTGAATAAATGTTGATTGAATAAACGTTGATTCTGCAAAATAACAGGAAAACTAACAGAGAATCACCTGCAAAATAACGCTAATCAAACGATGATTTTGATTGAACGTGTTGCGTAAATTGATGAATTTGATTGAACGTGTTGCGTATTTTGATTGAACGTGTTGATGAATTTGATTGAGAAAAGTTGGAGAGAACGTAGAAAAACAGAGAAAATTTGAAGAAATAGAGGGGAGAAAAAGTGAGCGTAGAGAGGGAGTTTCGCGAGGGAGTTTCGCGAGGGAGAAGAAGTTTATATATGTGCTCCGCGTGGTTTTCAGATCGTTGATCTGATCAAATCGAACGGTCCTGATTTGCGGGACGGACTCATTTGAGATGTGAGGATTCACATGATGCAATTTCTATATATATATATAGTCTTTTTATCTGTCGTGTCTGTGTCCTTCAAATTTACGAGAGCCATGTCCCATGTCCGATACGTCTCTGTGTCTATCTAACCTAGGGTAACAGGGCCCCATTTTTCTCCTCAGAAAAAGTGGGTCTATGTTACCATTGGATTGGAATAGAATTACAAATGAGAATTTATTGTACAGTAGGTATTTACGTTAAAGATGAGAATTTATTATAGGGTAGTGTATTCATTAGTCTAAAAGAGGTTATATGATCGAAGCAACTCACTACAACAAAACAAATTTCTCGGCTTTCGCGGCGATTTTTTTACTGACGATTGCAAATGAACATAACTAAGAAGTACTAGTTTAGTCCCGTGGAAATGCAACGTTGATTATTACAATAACGTATTCTTATAATTTACGTCTCAAGTACTTTATTTAACTTGTTTGGCAATTTACCGTTTTCCAATGAACATCGCGATGTTCATAAATTGAGGGTCTTCAGATCTTCCAAGGTTTTGAGGAGAATCGATTTCTTGTAACCTGATAGATTGTAGCCGCCAGTCTGACATAAATTGAGATATCATACAGTGAACGATTGTGGTACTGATCTTCCGCGTCCTCTCCGCTATCATAGAATCAATATCTCTCCTAAAAAAGAGAGCGAAACCCATCAATTGATGGGAACAAAACTCTCCAAAAGGAGAGAACTTATTATAACTAGAAAACTAATACCGATACTAATACTAAAACGAAATAATAGTTAAATGGGGGGATTAATGGAGGTAGCCCCAAGGTTTTTTTGGAGGCTACGTTTTTTTGGAGGCTAAGGATGAGGGAGAAGGGTTTTACTTCTTACCAATATTTTATATCTCGGACTTCTTCCGTATCTTAATGTTCTCACATTTGTCTAATATATTAGACGAGTACTTTATTGAAAGAAGATGAGCATTAAGGGGTCGTTTGGTTCATTAAATTAAGGTTTAAGGTATGAGTTTTGTTATCATTTTTTCTATTTTGACGCCTATATCTCAAACCTACAAGGTATGAGTTTTAGAAACCTTTGGGTGTTGACTCATTCTAAACCTTACGTATTAAATAAAAAAGAAAATCTACATAAATACTTCATGTCATTCGTTTGTTGTTTGTTTGTGAATCAAACTTACATAAATTTCATCTGTAAATTCATGTAAAAAAAATTGTTTGTGTTTTTCTGATGGGCCATATTTAGTCATGGTTATAACGATGATTTAGGTGTAATTTGGTTGACTAATTGGTGTTATTCTGTTGTATTTGTGTAATGTCCGTGGGATTATTATATGAGCTAATTTGAGGATTTTGGAGTACGACATGATTTTTAGTTGATTTGGCCAAGACAAAGATCTAGAAGAAAAAGCCCAACCGAAGCCGAAGAACCGACCGTCTCGCACAGCTCGGAAATTGAAGACGGAATTTAAGTCGCCTTAGATTCCGTGTCAGCTTATTAATTAATATATTATTATTATTATTATTTTATTTTATCTTATTTTATTACTAGAGTTTGGTAAGTAATAGACTTACCTTAATTATTTACTAGTATTAGCCTACTATTTAGTATATAGATTATTAGAATCAGTTGAATGAATTTTTCCATTATTCATATTATTTTGGAGTTGTACGTTCATTAGGGGATGAACCCTAGTTTTATGTGTAACTAATTTTCTTCTCGGTTCAAGACATTGAAGCGCTTAATTATCGGTTGTGAGTTTGAAAGTTCTTATTTTTATTCTTGATTATTGATTAATTGCTCAGTTTAATTATATGAATGTTGTTATTGATTTCTAGAGTGATAAACTAGTTTTCTATTTCATCGTTCTATTGTTAGTTTTGTTAATTGAACAAGATTTGTTGATTAACTTGACCTTAGTAACATCTAAGACTTAATTATTGAACGGGATTCGTTGATATTAAGACTTAGGAGCAATTATCATAGATTTATAGCACAACTGGATTGTATGTGTTTATTTATCTCTTTATCGAATTCTCTATTTATTAATGCTGCTGTTGAATTAAATCTAGAACTGGATTGTTTAGGTTGTTTAACAGTTAGTTCTAATTAAGAACGGGATACGTTTTAATTAGTTATTCATAAGGAGGATTAGAATCTACGATTCACGATAAAGTAATCAAGAGTAATAATTTGAACCGGATTTCGATGATCAATTGTGATTAAGTTGTGGATTTGTTCTTGACCGAGACCTTTTAATCATCTGATTTAGTTAAAGTTTTAATCTTTTTCAGTTTTAGTTGTTAGAAAATCATTCAAAACCCCCCTTTCTTATTGTTTAATTAATTAGTTATTTATCGTTCTACATTAGTACGCATTTATAGTTAATCCAATTCCTTGTGGGTTCGACCCTTATTTCCATTATACTACTGTTTTAGTTAGTTGGTTATAAGTGATTATAAATTGTAATTTGAGGCATACGACTTTAGCCCGTCAAATTTTGGCGCCGTTGCCGGGGAATTGGCATTAATTGTTTTTGTGTGTTAGTGTAGATATTTTTAGTTTGTTTGCTTGTCTTAGAGATCGAGTCTAGGTTAGTTTTAATATATTTATATATATATATATATATATATATATATATTTTTTTTTTTTTTTTTTTTTTTTGAGTGTTTTAGTTTATCTGATAGATGGCGACTAAATATTTCCCTCAATATGAGCATGAACTGTTTTACAAATATTTTGATAGATTGAGTGAGTATGTCTCTAGATGTCGTCACCGATATCAAATTTGGGAACTCTGTCATGTGGTATACAATGGGTTAAATGATGAAACTTTGATGCATGTTGATTCTTTAAGTGAAGGGAGATTCGTTGATGGACTTAGTTATGAGGAGAAGTGGGAACTTTTCATATACTTGGCTCATGACACTGAAGAATGGGAGTTTGAAAACTCACGTTCTAGGACACCTTTAACGAGTTTCGATAAGAATTTAAACACCCAACATGATTCTCGTATATCCACGGAAGACATGATTAGAGACCTGATTACTGCTCAAATGACCCTTCAAGCTAGTATGGCTCAATTCGGGCAAGTAAACAATGCTAGTATCGAGAACCTTCAGAGTCCTTTAGTGCAAATAACAGAATCTAATGATAGATTAGAGGCACAAGATGAGTTTTCTCTTAATTTTAAGGAGTCTAGAGTTAGTAAGAACATAGAGTTTGATGACACTCTCCCCCTTGAACCCGATTTGGTATGTCACTCTTATAAAGAATGTGATGTTGATAGTGATGATGGTTTTTGGGATGACGAGGAGGAGGACTATGATGATTCGATATACTCCTCACCATCTTCCACTGTTTCTACACATATTAATCCCTCTTGCACTAATATTGAAGATTCCTCAAGTCGTAATTATACGAGTGATAGTTCAATCTTAGGGGATTCTCTAGTTATGATTGTTGAGAATGAGCAAGAGGAAATAAGTGTGACCATTGAGGAGACTATGGAAGTCGGAGTAGGAGAAGAGGAGATAGTTGTTTTTGATGAGTCGAAAGACGATTTCCCTAAGAGAAGTGAATTAATGAGCATGAACGGTGATGAAAAGGTGGAAGAAATAGAGGGCATGAATATTGAATTTAATATTCACAATGAAGGACCACCATCGATACCATTCGAGTCTTCATTGGTGTTAATTCCGGGAAAGTTTTATGTTGACCCTCGAGCATATTTGACTATACCCATGAAAAACCCATCTTATAAAGAGGAGTACATTGATATGAATTCATTTTTTGAGCATATAGGGTCAGAAAGACGTTCATCGCAAGATTATTATGACGTGCTTATTTATAGGTGGTGTCAATTGATTTTTATCTCTTATCGTCACTATTTTAATCTATGTGCGAGTGTTTTTGATCAATTGTTAAGGACGTTGAGTTGTTCCGCGCCTAATGTAACATTCACTTCACTCGATTACTCCATTGTCGGTTGAGGTAAGTAATTTAGTACTATTTTAATCCGGGTCAGTTTTCTGCAAGAAGTCGAGCGAACGACATTAAACAAAAGCGCTTCCGGGAGGCAACCCGTATATGGTATGTTTTTATTTTTTTATTTATTAATTTTTCAAATTTTATTTTGGGTCATATTTCATAATATTAGATTAATAATCGTTTTTCGTATTTTTGTCGATTAAGTAGTTTTATTTTTAATTTTAATTTCAAGTATTTTCTAATTTTTAGTACTTGTAGGAAAGAGAAAAGCGGTTTTTTTTTCAGGAATTCGTGCGACTAGCATGACGGAGCACTTAAAAATCGAAGTAAAATTGAAGAAAAAGGGACGGATTTCCAGGCAGCCGCGCGAGTCGCGCGGATCCTATGCGACTCGCGCGGACCCTCCTCTCACAGGTCTATTTTTTTATTATTATTTAAAAAAAAAAAATCAAAAAAATCAAAAAAGAAAAACGCAGAACCCCAACTTTTCCATCTTCTTCCTCTTCACCAATTAAATTCTCCATTCTCTAATTCAAAATTCCAATCCCAATTCTCCAAATCAAATCCATTCTCCACCACTCAAATTCTTGTTCACTGTCATCCCACTCAAATTCCTGTTCACCGTCATCCCAAACACTCTACACCCAATCACATAAATATGGGGCCGTTTCGTCTCTGTCGTTTCTGTCGGTCAGTTTGTGTCGCCGGTGGGTCGTCGGTGTCGCTGGTCGTCAGGTCCACCACCGGTGTCTGTACCGGTCAATTTGTGTTGCCGCCTTGTCATCGTTGCCGCTGGTCAGGGTCAGGTGTTGAGTATCTCAGGTGTGTTCTTGATCAGGTCGCCGTCTGGTTGTGAATTTTGTCTGAGGTTGGATATGCCACTATCCATCAGGTTCCGACTCTTCTTCTTTTCACTTGACTGTGATTTCTACTACGAATTGGGGTTGGATAATTGTGGTTGATTTAGTCGATTTTGCGTTGTTGGTGTTGTTGGAGTCGGAGTCGCTACTTTGTCCGACTCCTGGTGGTTGGCTGAGCGGTTCGTTGTTATTGCACATGATAGTCCGTTGGTCTTGTGAGTGATTTCTCCCGAGTTGGTGTCGAGTTAGTAGTCGATTTAATGTTGATTTAGCTGATTTTGTCGGTGTTGTGGCTGATTTATGTCGTTTAATGCGGGTGTTCTAGGGTGAGCTAGTGTCAATTCGTGAGCTAGTGAGGTTGTGGAGAGTTACAGTTTGATGCTCATTAAGCATAATTGGAGTTTATTTGGTGAATATCGTGTGATGTTATGTGACGACTCGTTTATCAATGTTGATGGTTCCCTCCTCCGTTTATTGTTCTATCTACGTCCTTTATCTCACATTGAGGACAATGCTCGGAATAAGCGTGGGGAGGAATTTATATATTTCTCGTCTTTTTGTCTCGCTGTTGTAATCGTCTTGAGTTGATTTTTGAAAGAAAAAAATGATGAAAGACAAGAATTTCAAGAAAAAAAAAACTGGAAAAAAAAAAGATTGAATGAAAGAATGAAGAAAACGAAAAAAAAAAAAGAGAAATAAATAAACCCGGCTAGGTGAAAACCCGAAAGGGCGCCTAGGCAAGAATGGGAAAGTGGCCGAGGACGGAATGAAAACCCGAAAGGGCGTTTCGGGTAAAAAGAAAAATCGAGATGCGTGCCACGAGAGTAGTGTGAGTTGAAAAAAAAATGAAAAGGTAGAGTGAAAATCCGCAAGGGCGGGCACTCTAGGCAAAATGAGGGAATTAGAAAAAAAAAAAAAAAAAAACTCACAATTACTTTATCCGTTCTTGGTGTTGGCGTCATAAGAAGGGTGACATAGAAGGTCGGTCGGGTAGGATTACTGGTAAAGGTGAGAAGAATCGCGGTGCGGAGTGAAGTGATTGCACCTTATTTATGCGATTGGGTGTAATTGTTTTGATTTGGCGATTAGAGGCGATTAGGTAATTCACATGGTTTGGTGTTGTATTGGTTGTGATCATTATTGATGTATTTTTGTGATTATTTGAAACCGTGTGAATCTGTGTTAGGATTGGAGCGATAAGGGGCGTTAGAGTTTGATATTAGCTTCTATTGATTTATGATGTCCTGTTGTCGTGATGATAATTCTAGAGTTGATGATATTTTGTCGGTGACATATATTGGTGACTTATGTTGTTACATGAGGAGTTTGAAGGAAGGTGAGCAAGGGACGTGAGTGTAATGTTTTTCCCGCACATTTGGACTAGTGATAATGGTTGTTTTTATTGTGATCTTCGAGTTTTACTCGAGGACGAGTAAATGTTCAAGCGTGGGGATATTTGATGGGCCATATTTAGTCATGGTTATAACGATGATTTAGGTGTAATTTGGTTGACTAATTGGTGTTATTCTGTTGTATTTGTGTAATGTCCGTGGGATTATTATATGAGCTAATTTGAGGATTTTGGAGTACGACATGATTTTTAGTTGATTTGGCCAAGACAAAGATCTAGAAGAAAAAGCCCAACCGAAGCCGAAGAACCGACCGTCTCGCACAGCTCGGAAATTGAAGACGAAATTTAAGTCGCCTTAGATTCCGTGTCAGCTTATTAATTAATATATTATTATTATTATTATTATTATTTTATTTTATCTTATTTTATTACTAGAGTTTGGTAAGTAATAGACTTACCTTAATTATTTACTAGTATTAGCCTACTATTTAGTATATAGATTATTAGAATCAGTTGAATGAATTTTTCCATTATTCATATTATTTTGGAGTTGTACGTTCATTAGGGGATGAACCCTAGTTTTATGTGTAACTAATTTTCTTCTCGGTTCAAGACATTGAAGCGCTTAATTATCGGTTGTGAGTTTGAAAGTTCTTATTTTTATTCTTGATTATTGATTAATTGCTCAGTTTAATTATATGAATGTTGTTATTGATTTCTAGAGTGATCAACTAGTTTTCTATTTCATCGTTCTATTGTTAGTTTTGTTAATTGAACAAGATTTGTTGATTAACTTGACCTTAGTAACATCTAAGACTTAATTATTGAACGGGATTCGTTGATATTAAGACTTAGGAGCAATTATCATAGATTTATAGCACAACTGGATTGTATGTGTTTATTTATCTCTTTATCGAATTCTCTATTTATTAATGCTGCTGTTGAATTAAATCTAGAACTGGATTGTTTAGGTTGTTTAACAGTTAGTTCTAATTAAGAACGGGATACGTTTTAATTAGTTATTCATAAGGAGGATTAGAATCTACGATTCACGATAAAGTAATCAAGAGTAATAATTTGAACCGGATTTCGATGATCAATTGTGATTAAGTTGTGGATTTGTTCTTGACCGAGACCTTTTAATCATCTGATTTAGTTAAAGTTTTAATCTTTTTCAGTTTTAGTTGTTAGAAAATCATTCAAAACCCCCCTTTCTTATTGTTTAATTAATTAGTTATTTATCGTTCTACATTAGTACGCATTTATAGTTAATCCAATTCCTTGTGGGTTCGACCCTTATTTCCATTATACTACTGTTTTAGTTAGTTGGTTATAAGTGATTATAAATTGTAATTTGAGGCATACGACTTTAGCCCGTCATTTTCCAATCTTTTTTATTAGTATTAAATAATTTTGGGATTTTTTACGTTGTACCCTCATGTTTTTCCGTTTTCTAGCATGTTCCACTCCTATTTTCTAAACCTTCATTTAGTTGATTAATTTCATTAAATGTGAGCTATTCACAATTATCCTACTCAAAAATCCTAATTAATCTCAATCTTTGTCTCCTATGTTCTCTCAAATTCTAATTTTGCAAGCATAATTTCTGATTTTTTTTTATTCATTTCATCCTAATTCTTTCACTCTTCTTTATTTGTCTTTAAAATTCATGATCATGCAACGTCAATGCTTTGTTTGTTAATGTGATTGAATTAATATCGTTATTTTATGTAAAAGAATAAGGTGAGGAGAAAGTGAGGAAAATCAATAAGGTAAAAAAGAATAAGAAATGATGTATAAAATGGGGAAAATGAGGGAAATTAATGAAATGGAGAGAAAGTGTTGGAAAGTTGAGAGAAAAACAACTCAGGGTCGTAAAAACTAGTCATGTCACACCCTTGTTACTGTCATGTCATCTAATTAACGGAACATTAGACGGTTAATTGTGATTAAGTCACATTTCGTGAAGTTAATCAACATATTAGTGAGAGTTTTGAAAATAGAAGAGGTACATGATAAAAACCTAAAAATAGGAGGGTAAAAACCAAATAATTTTTGTACTGAGTGTTGTTGCGGGACAATAATTGAATACGTGAATGCATAGGGAAAAAAAATAGTCATGATTACATAATTTTTAATTAGCATATGAACAAACATGTATGTATATGAGTTTACAAAATAATTACACTGTAAAGATTATTGTATTTAGCCAAATGGATATATTTTTGTTTCCGGTCAAAATGATGATGAAGAGTTAATTGATATGTTAAGCTGTGATGACTAATTAAGATCATTAAGACTATAGACTATACACAGTAGATTAACGATTAAACTTTTGAAGTAAGATCGAATTTTTGCATTAGATGTGATTTTCCAAATGTATAGATAGTTCTTATATGTATTTGTTTGGCCATCAAATACATATCATCGAGTTAATTGATATGTATAATCCAATGTTCATCAATAATCATCCGAAAATAAACTTAAAGTGGTTAATATATTCTTCCATTAAAAATGTATAGCATACTGATACATACAAAAAATAAGTGTACATTTAATCTCTTAAATCATTAATTAATCACACAGTTCATCTCAAAAATACATCTATAAAGTATAAAGTTATAAAACAATAATATAATTAATGCAGATGTTTTCTTCTAAGGCAAAATTAGTATTCACCATAGGTTTGATAATATAACATGTAGCCTCGTGGTACAAGATTGCCATGCAAATAACTTCCTACACCAACAATTCTCCAATGAGACGATCTTACAATACGTCAACCCTCTCATATAATGGATAGTACTCGTTAATTCGTAATATTTCAGTTTTAGTGTGTTATAAGATCGATCCTGATAAAATAAAGGTTTTGTATTGGAATGAAGTATCACGAAGATACCATATCTAACTTAAACTAGGATACTAAATTAGATCGTAATAATATTATTCCTAATTTCTATCCTAGATAATACTCCCAATATTTTTTATTTTCTTCCCATTTGCTTTTTCACAGTCTTCAAGACGGTACCCTGACCGTATTTTTCGACATGTAATGAAACTGTTTTTTTTTTTTACGAAATTTATATTTTATGAAAGATAATTTGATACTTCGCAATAAATGTGAACTTTTGAGTTTTATGTATAAATCATTTTTATTCCTCAATATATTCGTGGTCAAATTTCGTTAACTTTGACCCTCAAAAGACAAATGGAAAGAAAATAGTGAAATGGAGGGAGTAATATCTAGCTTATTTACACAAACATAATAAGATATCATATATACGGTAATATAGTGTAATACTCTCCCTCAAGCTCAAAATAATTTTGTTAAAAAATTTCCTTAGATTGGACATACAATTAAACCAAGTAGAAAAAAAAATGACGATCTTCGTCTTCGTAATTTTCTTCCATCACTGTTGCGTATCAGACCCAACGACCTAGATAAGTGTGTAACTCGCCAGTAATCGTGCGTAACTCGCCAGTATCGTGCATAACTCTCTAGTATATAAGTGCATAACTCGCCAGTTATCAGTGCGTAACTCGCCAGTAGTGTGTAATCGGACTCGCCAGTCAATACGTGCGTAACCAACTTGCTAGTGAAGACTGAAGAGTTGAACTTTTCAACTTAATTTTTTGGGTTATTTAACCGGAATAATACCAACTTTGGGTGATATTCCATCAATAAAACCAACTTTAATTAATACGGGAATAAAACAAAGTATGAGACAAATTATACGAGAATGAAATCGCCTCTTAAATGACCGGATGAAGTCGGTTTTTGTGGGTCTCATACTATTAATAAACACCCATCTTCATCTTCTTCATTCCCCTAAATCAAATTCTCTCTCCTAAACCTACGTTTTAACTTAGGGTTGGATCAACCTACGTTTTCAATCAAACCAATTAAAAAAGAACACTAATTGGACACTTAAACCTCCAAATTAAACCAATAAGAAAACCCTAACTTTACTCAGAAAAATCGAAAACCTAAGTTATACCCAGAAAAATCGATTTGGAGGAATGAAAAGAAAACTCACCATTGATTGAGGAATGAACTTGACAATACCCCTGAAAATTGATTTTCGACAAAATTAATGATAATCAATTATAAACACGGACGTAGAAAATTCGGAGAAAGATAAACAAACAAAAGTTTCGTAAAAATTTACCTTCGACGAAGTGAATGATGAAGTGATGAATTGACGATGAAGTGATGAAGATAACGTGATTAGTTTGAAGTTTGAAGTTCGGGAATTAATGAAGTTAAAAGTGAATTGGTTACTTTGTATTAGTGGTAATATTGACGGGTTTAGGCGGTAGCAGGTAAGTAGCATATTTCATTCTCGTATAATATGTTTCATACTTGGTTTTATTCCCGTATTAATTAAAGTTGGTTTTATTGATGGAATACCACCCAAAGTTGGTATTATTCCTGTTAAATAACCCTAAGTTTTTTATAGGTTAATAATCCGACTCAACCAGTCGGGGATAACCGAAACAATAACCCGACTCATCGAGTCAGGGATAACCCCGTCTCATGACACGGGGAGAGTCGTACTCAAAGGATGAACTTTTTCTTTTTCTTCAACTAATACGTAATGGTGTAGAGATTTTTGTTTTGTCATATCTCGCCAGTGAGCGCCATAAATTTTCGCTCGCCGGCAAGACAGCTGAAGCAGTTTTTGTAGAAGCCTCAAAAATCGAGAGCATCTGACACTATGATAAAATAAAGGTTTTTGTATTATTGAATGTTGTGACTTCTTAATATGAATACAAACATGCCGATATTTATAGTATCACGAAGATAACGTATATATCTAAATTAAACTAGGATACTAGATCATATCGTAATAATATTATCCTAATTTATATCCTAAATAATAATATCTAGCTCATATACACCATATTCTTATATTCAGGGCCGTCAAATGATGTTCGGTGGCCCAGTGCCAAATATTATTTGGAGACCCCTTACCTAGCTAGCTTACACCGTCCCCTATAATTTTAGATTATTTTGATAAATAATACTCATTCATGCCGATCTCCAAATTTCAATTACGAGTAACTTTCAAATTTTTAAATATAATAGAGTGTCATGATTAACAAATATGAGTAGTTTGTTGTAATAGTACTATTTATAATAGTAAGATAGTTATCCAAATTTAAGATTTACGAGTAACGATATCTATAGATAGATCATTATTAGCTACCATCTACGGAGTAAAAAGTTAGGCCCTATTCTTTTCGGCTGAAACAGGGCTGAGCTGAGCTGAGCTGGTCTGATAGGAGCTGAGCTGGACTAATAGAAGCTGACCTGAATTAAAAGAAGCTGAAACTAATAACTACTTATATAAATTATCTAGTAATATTTTAAAAAATGGAAAAAAAATTAAAAAAAATTATAACACTAAATTAATTAATTAATTGATTAATTATAATAGTAATAATAATAATAATAAATTAATTAATTAATAATAATAATAATAATGATAACAACAACAACAACATAGTACTCACCCAATTCATTTGATTTATACTTTTGTTTTTTTTAGTACTTGACAATAGAAAATGTTATATATATATATATATACACGTAATATACAAATTTTTAAATTTTGATATTCTTAAATCTTAATACAATACAAATATTATTCATATGCTATATTGTGTGTGTAGATATTAGATATTCTATTCACTCAAAAATAGTGTAAAAAAACGTAAATTAGTCGTAATGACATTGAGATAGAGTTGTAAATATTTGAATGTAACATCTATTTCAAAACCTCAAAATATTGTGGAGTGCATAATAATATTAATAATTATTATAATAACAATTAATGATAAAAAAAATAGATAATAATAATAATAATAATAACAACAACAACAACAACAACAACAACAACAACAACAACAACAACAACAACAACAACAACAACAACAACAACAACAATAATAATAATAATAACGATAATAATAACACTGACGATGATGATGACGACAACGACAATGACGTGTTAGTATATTATTAACATGACATAAATAAAACATAATTCCCATAAATCTTTGAACAACATGAAGGTCACAGAAGATTAATTAAGAGAGATTAAGACATACCTCCTGACATTGTGGAATAAGTCGAAATCTAATACGAACGATATTAGATCTCTATAAGACGACTTCATAAATAATAATAATATAACTTCGCATAATAATAATAATATGTCTTTATATGATCTTCAAATAATAATAATAATAAGTCGGTTCATAATTAATAGGTACGGTTTCTCCGTCTTGTCCTATAACGTAATAAGTGTTGTCATTAAGCATAGAGTTTCTGATGGGGAAGACTCCATTATATAGGCAGAGAGAGGACCGGTTTCCTATTAAGGTTTTAGATTACGGTAATCTCGACCTTCCATCAAGGTTGAGTAAAATATGGAAAAACTTCTTATTTAGTCCGATATTGTTGTGATAGGATATCTCTTAAAGATTCGATTTCCAATAAGACCATAATTATGAGGAAGAAATATTAGCATAATAATAAAGAAGATATATTACATATCCCGTAATATTATTATAGCATAAAATATTCTTACATGACGATGATAATAATAATTTGTTATTTATTAACATTAAGAGATACAAGTAATAAAAATAACAACAACAATATTATTATTATCATTATTATTATTACTTTATGAAAAGAAACTTGCATTAATATCGAAATGCAATAATAATAATAATCATGATAATAATTATAACAACAACAACAACAACAACAACAACAACAATAATAATAATAATAACTTATTGTAATTTGTTTCGATCTTAATGCAACTTCCGTTTCATATAAATAAACAAAATAATAATAATAATAATATTATTAATATTATTATTGTTATTGTTATTATTATTTATTATTATTATTATTATTATTATTATTATTATTATTATTATTATTTATTATTATTATTATTATTATTATTATTATTATTATTATTATTACCTGATCTGACTTTATTTTAAAAAAATATTCTGTTCATTTCAGATGCTATTTTGTCCGTCAATTTTTATATATTCTTTAGAGCAAATTAAAAATTACTCCCTTCAAAGTTGCGGTTTTTAAAATTTACTCCCTTATGATTTTTTTTATATTATTTAACAGCCCAAAAGATACAAAAGTTCAAAATTTGCTTGCATTGGTAAAATCCGGCCAATTCATTAATAACTTGACCAAACTGCCCCTCAGCCTATCATCACCTCACTGAACCTCTTTCCCCTTCACTCTCTTCATTCCCATTTCCAAACCCAAATTTGTGAAACAAGCTTAATTTGGAAGAATTAACAAGACGGAAGATGATGTGGGATGAGGTATGGAAGAATCGGTTTTAGTTGGTGTGGGATGAGATTGAAGATTATATGGCTTTGGATAAATTAATGGGATTTCAATTAGCATATAAAGGGGAGGGGTAGTTTGGGTATTAAAAGGCGAAAAAAGGGTAAAAAATTCAATTTCGCCGGAGTGTCGTGCCGGAGTGTACAATTGCAAGTAAATTTTGAACTTTTGTATCTTTTTGGCTGTTAAATAATAAAAAAAATTTAAAAGGGAGTAAATTTTAATAAGAACAACTTTGAAGGGAGTAATTATTAATTTGCTCTATTCTTTAAAACAATGTTACTTGAAACAATCTGGATTCTTTTATACTGATTTTTTTTAATCCTTTTATACTGAAATTTTAACTAAAAAGTAAACTAATATTTATCGGATTTTTATTTTATAGAATATGGCATTATGTTACAAAATAAATCTATACCCCATAAGTTAAGTTGATATGGAACTGAAATTTTTAAATAAAAAATCACTCAATCCACTTATTCTTATCATTATACATCTACCAAAATTATGTAGATATATATCCATTTATCATTATACTATTCATAATAATCTTCAATAAAATATTCTGTATAGACCTGTAAGCAATTTATATATATATATATATATATATATATATATATATATATATATATATATACACACACACACACACACACACACATATATGTGTGTGTGTGTGTGTGTGTGTGTGTGTGTGTGTGTGTGTGTGTGTGTGTGTGTGTGTGTGTGTGTGTGTGTGTGTGTGTGTGTGTGTGTGTGTGTGTGTGTGTATATATATATATATATATATATATATATATATATATATAGTAAGGCTCTTATGAGTCCTTCTCTATATATGAGTCCATAAGTCCTCATCTCATCCATTGGATGGGATGAGGATGGATGGACAAGATGCATCCTAATATTTGTATTAAAAAAAAGAGAGGGAGATTTAATATCCTAAAATAACTCTCATGATTTTAGGAAACAATAACTACCATAATCATCATTCATTCATTCACGTTACACGTTCATCAAAACCTAAAAAAAAACGCTCCCATCATCACGTTCATTCATTCATTCAATCAAATTTGTGCTCAAATTCCCGTTACTATGAATTCAATGATCGCGACATGTTCATCAACTTTTGATAAGTAATTCATCGAATATAACAATGGTGAGTTTCGATATTGCTTTCATGTTTTGCGTTAATTTTTATTCATCATCTTGATTAATTTGCGTCAATTTGCGTTCATGTTTTGCGTCAATTTTCATGTTGATTGCATTCATGGTCGTTTCATTCATCATAGATTCATATTAATGGTTAATTGGTCTCTTGTTAGTATAGATTCTAGAGTTTTATGTTTGTTATTTAGGTTTTCCGTAATCTCCACCGATATTATTGTTTTGTTGTCTATTGAAGCAGACACGGCGTTGAAGTAACATACGTTCTAAGTTACAGTAACATTTAATTTTAATTAGAGTAACACACACTGAACGTTGAGAAAAGGTTTTTGACGATGATGTTAGAGTAACTTACTGTACGAGTTAGAGTAACTCAACTTATGAGTTGAAGTAACACATTGGTTGCATGGGCGTAACGTTGTTTAATTTTATGCAGGTGGAATTGGCAAAGATGCGAATGCACAGGACAACACTGGAAAAGGTGAAATTTTATTCATTTGATTAATCATAGATTCATATCAATGATTTTTGGATTTGATTAATCATAGATTAAGCAGACAAGACGTTGAAGTAACATACGTTCTAAGTTACAGTAACACCTTATTTTAACTAGAGTAACACACACTGAACATTAAAAAAGGTTTTTGGCGCTGATGTTGAAGTAACTTGCTTGACGAGTTAGAGTAACACAACTTATGAGTTAAAGTAACACATATGTCCCATGGACGTAACATTGTTTATTTTTTTTGCAAGTAGCATTGGCAAAGAAGCGAATGCACAAGAATGGTGCAGAGATGTGGGTGAGGCGTTCACTCCGTACATGGGGCAAGTATTCGGGGAAATAGATGAGGCGGTGAAATTTTATAAAATCTATGCGCTGGCTTGTAGATTCGAAGTTGTTTTTTTTTGTGGGTTTACAAGAATAACTGATTTTTTTTACATATTTCTTACACATAATGATGTGCAACGTTGTAGTTAACTCTATATTTATTTAATACATGTATTGTTGGTTAGAGTAACATCTCAGATGTATTGTAGTAACATCATTCGTTCCTTAAAGTAACAAATATAATGCATAAAAGTAACTGAGGATATTAGCGTTGTTTACCATTCATTCTTAGATTAATCACAACCATTCCTTATAGTAACATGATTTGTTCGTTAAAGTAACAGCTACACTGCGTTAGAGTAACACATATTTTTTTGCTAGGGTAAGAACCCCAATCCCTGATAATGAAACCAACTTTGTAATGCGGGTAAACAACCTTCTTTCTTAGGTTATAACCATTCATTACCAAAGTAACAACATTCGTTCCTTGAAGTAACATATATAATGGGTCAGAGTAACTGATGCAAACAACGTTGTTTAACCACCATTATGAAAATACCACCATTCATCACTTAGAGTAACATCATTTAATCGTTAAAGTAACAGCTACAATGTGTCTCTGTAACACACTAATCGTTAAAGTATTTTGATTAATCCATGTCACGCAAGATGACGATTGAAAATTATGAAGAGGAAATAATTATGAAGATGAAGGGTGAAAGGTTGTACAGTAGTTGGGTGGGTGAGTTTTGAATGAAAATTTCTTAATTGAGAGGTAATGTGTATGAGAAGAGAGAGAAATATTAGTAGAGAGAATTAAGGGAAGAGAGAGAGATTTCATATATTTTTACCATAATATGTCAGTTACTTCTTTTATTACTCAAATCAATCACCACCATCCACCCCCCCTCTAAATCAATGGTTGTAATTAGGACTTACGGACTCAAAGATGAAAAGAGGACTCACTTAATCCTTATATATATATATATATATAGGGGTTCACATAAGGACACCTCTCCCTATAAGTACATAAGTCTTAATTTGGGCCATAGGATGAGGTGAGGATGTATGGTTGAGATTTGATCTAAAAACACAAAATTTCACTCTAATTCACACTCCCCATGTAGCATTTACTATCATCATTAATCATTTCTCTCTCCTTCCACCACACTAATTAACCCCTATTAACTCTTCTAACAATAACTCCTACACACTAATTAATTCTTTTACCAACAATATTCTTCTCTCTTCTCCATACAATCATAACTTAAAAAAAATCAGAATTCTTTAATTTCTTTAATTTCCTCCCTTCTTGTTTTGTTTTCGTTTTACCATCTTCATCACCGTCCATTTTATTTCTTAGTAGGAGTATTTTTTTTTTGCATGATTTCAAGTGCATACAGTATAACTTCGAATAAACGTAGTAAATAATTTTATTTATCTCTTTCTTATTTTTTATTTTTAATATGTAATTTACTGTATTTTTCGTTATTGTTACAGTATAATTTTATTGATCTGAAGTTACCAAACATATGAACTGAAGTTACAAAACATATAAACTGAAGTTACGAAATATGTGAAGTTACAAATGTTTTTTAAAATTATGTTGTTATGGAGATGAAGTTACAAATTTATCAGTTAACGTGACGTTATAAAGTAATTGAAGTTGCATATTGACCAATTAAAGTGAAGTTACAAACTGAAACAATTGAAGTGATAGATCAATACAGTTGAAGTTCCTCTACATACACCTAGAGTTACGGATGCTGAAGTTTCAAAACAATTGAGTTGAAGTTATGAAACAAATGTATTGAAGTTTCAATACTTACACTTGAATGTTTACAACAGTACGAAAACAAATATTTATTAAAGTTATGTTATAATAGAGATGAAGTTACAAATTTAGCAGCTAAAGTTAAACTATTGTTTCTCTACTATGTATAAGTCAGCTATAATCTATTCTCATTCCAATTAAATATTGTTCAAGTTACATTTGTTGTCCGCTAAAGTTTCATATATATTGACTAATCAAAGTGACGTTAAGCTTCATTGAACTTCGAAATCAGCTTCACAAGCCTTCGTCCCCTACGTTTGACAAGGACATTACCGACATCTTCCTCCGCTACCGCCTCATTTTTCGCAGCTCCAACAATTTGACCTTTGGACGACATCTTGGCTAACAGATATGCAATGAAGAACAAAAAAACACAATATCAAATAAACATCATGAAAATGACACAAAACGCACAACAATCAGCTTATAAGACAAATCAATTGAGAATATTATACAAAAAAAATGACAAATAAAACACTAAATAATCAACTTATAAGACAAACCAATATCACATCTTGAAACCATCTCAGTAAAACCGTTTTAATTAATTAGCTTATAATTAATCAATTAAAATATATTTATTCAAAGTCTTGTTCCTGCGTTTTAAGCTACCCTTTATATACTCTTTTCCCAATTTCATCAACAAAAATGTTATTCTCCATTTAGGTTTAATTATTTTATTGTTATTATGGTATTTTCCCACTTAAAACGTGGACTACATTAGTGAAATATAACAAATCCATTTCATCATTGCATTTTCTTGACATAAAGATCCGATCTTTACCATATTTAGATGATTTTAGTATCTGGGTTTGTCATATTTTACTGCCATTGTACGTGTTTTATTAATAAATTAAAATTTGGATGAAAAATCCCTAATTGAAACTTCAAAAGCATAAAATCAAAGTTTTATGAATAAATTAAACTTCAGATGCAAAAAAATCAATACAAGAATTGAAGAAATAACATAAATAAATCAATTGAAGTTTTATAAATAAATTAATTAATAACAATAAAAAAAAGTAAACAAACCTTATTAGCAACCACTGATGTGCATAAATGACGAAGAGATGGAGATTGATGATGAAGAGATAATTCTAGAGCAATTGAATTTTTTTATTGTTCTTCAATGGAGGAGGGAAGAAGATGGTGGACGAATGAAGATGGAAAATGAAGAGGGTGAATGGTGATAGGAAAAATGAGGGTAATGAAGAGTGAGAGTGGGAAGTGTACAGAATTGAATAGGGTGGGAATAAGTGAACCTCATTAATTTCTAATTGAAAAATAAATAAACATTATCAAATCTAAGCCATCCATTCCATTTTGATCTAAAGGATGAAAATGGAACTTATGGACTTATAGGAAGGTAAGGGACTTATATGATCCTCTCTCTCTCTCTCTCTCTCTCTCTCTCTCTCTCTCTCTCTCTCTCTCTCTCTCTCTCTCTCTCTCTCTCTCTCTCTATCTATCTATCTATATATATATATATATATATATATATATATATATATATATATAGAAATGGGATCAAGAGAGTTGGTAGTGGATTGGGAAGTTGGTGAGTTGTGTTGTTAGCCATTGATTTGGGTTGGATGGATGGCCTAGATTAATCAAAAAAGAAAAGAAAAAGGGAGAGGAGGTACTTGGAATGACTAGTAGCAGGCAGCAGCAGAGCAACAGCAGCGCAATCTCTCTCAATCTTTCATCATTTCCATCACCAAAATTCACTTTCTCACTAACAATTGCTCACCATTTCGCAGCGCAATCTCTCTCAATCTTTCATATCTTCCATCACCAAAATTCACTTTCTCACTAAAATTCAAAAATTCATCCCATTGCTCACCATTTCATCTCACTAAAATTCAAAATTCATCCTAAATCAAAATTCATCTCCTTATTTATACTATCATGCAAAATAACTAAACCATAATTCGTAATTTGCTCTACATCTCCATGCTCCAATGGTGCTGTTCCTTGAAGATTCGTATATGCTCGAAAATGTGCAGTCGAAAATTTCTGTTCAACATGCAGGAGATAAGATGAGTATATACATATATTTTTGGTATCTTGCATTTGGAATTCCATTTTTTGTTTGGTTTGTTAATTTGAAGAGTTACACAGTTGTAATGTCACAGCCACACTCTAGATGGTGGACAGTCACACGTCGCTGAGAACAGTTCTTTGATGTGTCCATTTATTTGTTTGGTTCGTTAATATGAAGAGTCAAACAGTTATAACGTGATAGTCACACTTAATATGATAGACAATCACACGTTCCACGTTGTAGTTTTTCTGCTGTAGATGTAGTTGTATTATGTGAAGTTGCTTTATTATTCCAAATATTGGTGTTGGTAAGATTGATATATTTATTACTCCCTCCGTTTCTATGATTTCTTCCACCTTAAAAGTGGCACATTTCTTAAGAAAATCAATAAAATAAGTAAAAGTAGAGAGAGAGTAAAGTAAGTGGGCCACCTAAGTAAGAGAGAAGTGTGATAGAAAAAAGGAAAGTGGAAGAAATCAAAGAAATGGTTGAAAAAGAAAATGTGGAAGATATCAATGAAACAGAGGGAGTACGTTATATTCATTATTCACACGTTCCATCATTGTTATATTTATTATTGTAATTTTTTTTTGGTTGTCGAGTATTGTATATTGGTTTGTAGTTGTACTTATAGTTCTTATGCATTGTGGGTATTAATCAAGCCAAATTATTATTGTGTTGGTTCCATGTAGTTGTAGTTTTCTGTTGCAGGTGTAGTTGTATTACGTTGAAGTTGCTTTATTCAAAATATTTATGTTGGTTTCTTTATATTTATTATTGTTGGTATTTTTTATGGTTGTTATACTTATGATTGTTATATTTATCATGCTGTTATATGTAATATAGTGGTGTAAGATCATGCTGTTATATGAGCAAAGCCACAGTCGCTGTTCTTCAAAGTCACGGTCGTTGTTGAGAAAAGTCACATTTCATTAAGGTCAGAGATGAATGCGTGCGTTGCAAGATTGATAGTGTGTAATATAGGGTTTCTTTTTATTGACAGTAGTTTTTAGTGTGTAATATAGGTTTTATATTATAGTTTTTTATTGTTCCAACCACCGATAGTTCTTTTTGTTTTTATTGTTCCAACCTATATGCCAGTTGAAGACACAGTGACTGTGTCTTACGTAGGGCAGAAGTTTGCGGACATCAACGGAGCATTCTTGTTTTATCAATCTTACGCATCTTCTTTTGGTTTCGAGGCGAAGAGGTACACGACAACTAGATCTTTTGATGGTTCGATTAAGAAGAAATTGTTGGCTTGTAATAAAGAGAGCAAAACAGCTAGCCAGAGCATGGTGAAGTTGTCGAGCACAGGAGAGAAGGAGGGGCAAGAGTCTGTGGGATCGTATGAACCCAAAAGGAATACGAAGGCGAGGAGGACGCAATGTGGAGCAAGAATTAGGCTCTGTGCAATGATCGGGGGGTTTTATATTGAAGAGTTCATCGAGGAACACAACCACGATCTTGTGATGGTTAAGGACAGAGAGTTTCAAAAGTCATCTCGAAGTCTATCAAGATATCACAAGGAGATGATCGTTTGCAACTCGAGGGTGCGTAACGTCTGTGAACAATGTTGTGTAGTGCATGGTTGACTGCTAACTGTGCGCGACTAATGCAGTAGCAATTTTGTGTGTGCAGCTGAAGATCGGGGCGACTCGGACATACAGGATGTGCAAGGAGATGTCGGGCGGATTTCAGAACATAGGAGCATCGTTGGTTGATTTCAAGAACTGGGGGAGGGACGTCAAGTGCTTTGTTCACGAGCAGGATGGTCAATTGTTCATAGACCGGTTCAAGAGTTTGAGGGACAGTCATGATGATTTTTACTTTGACTATGATGTTGATACAGATGGAAGCTTACGCAGGGTCATTTGGGCGGATGGTGCAGCTCGAAGGAACTACGCGGCATTCGGGGATGCAGTTTTGTTCGACCCAACGTATGGAACCAACGTGTATTCTATGGTGTTCACACCGTTCACTGGCGTGGACAACCACAAGCGGTCTGTCACGTTCTGCGAGGCGTTGCTACTGAAGGAGGACTATGAGTCTTATCTGGGTCCTCTCCCGATTTATGGAAGCAATGGGCGGGAAGGAACCGTGTTATATCATTACAGACTAGGATCCCGAGATTTTAAAAGCCGTCTCAAAAATATTCAAATCAGCGCACCAACGTTGCTGCACGTGGCACATCATGAACAAGGTTCCAACGAAGTACGGCAGATCAAGAGAGGAGGCCTCGGAATTCGTAAAAGCGCTCAATGCAATTATTTGGGATGATGACATCGAGGCGTCGGAGTTCGATGACAGGTGGGGGCAGATTATGATCGACCATGATGCTGTTGGGATCGAATGGTTCGAAAATATGTTTGACATCAGGAGCAAATGGGTCGCCGCGCATTGCAGGGAGGTGAGGATGTCCAGAATTATGAGGACAACGCAGAGATCAGAGAGTGAGAACAGTTTCTTCAAAAACTTTGAAGACAACAATGGTACGTTGGTCCAGTTCTTGATGCGTTTCGAAAGTGCGATGGACCAACAGAGGCACATGCAGAAGAGGCTAGACAATAATAACCGGCAGACATTCCCCAAAATTGGAACGACGAATCCGATGGAGACCCACGCGGCAAGGGTGTACACGCACGTGGCTTTTGCACACTTTCAGGAAGAGGTAAAGTTTTCGCTGTACACGTGCAGCGTTCGTGGGTATCAGGAGAAGGACGGGATCGAAGCGACAATAGTACTAGACTTCATTCGGGACCGCAACTACATTGTTGAATACAATCCAGGTATTGGCATAGAAAGTCACTATCCATGGTGTCTAGCCACACTCACATAGCCCGACTATATGACCTTAACGGTGTGACTCTAAACTGCGGTGAGTGTGACTATACAACGTGGTGAGTGTGAATGCATAACGTAATGAGTTTTATTCTACAATTCATTGAATGTGACTGTAAAAAAATAAAGAGTGTGACTCTGAAATGCGGAGCGTGTGATTGTACAACGTAACTCGTCTGACTCTGCAACGTAAGGACTGTGAGTATGCAGCGTAATGGGTGTGACTGTATTCTGTAAAGGTTATGATTATACCTTTAGAAAGTCACATCCTATACGTTGCGTAGCTACTGCCTGTATGGTTGAGAGTCGCACTCTTTATGTGTTTTAATGCACTCGCAGGTACCTGTGAGGTCAGCTGTACTTGCTGGAAGTTCCGTCGGTATGGAATTCTTTGCAGGCACGCCATTTGGATATATTGTTCCTAAGGACGGGAGGCGATCCCGGAACGGTACGTGGCACGTAGATGGACAAAGGATGCTCTATGTAATGTTAATACGTGTCCCCTGTCAGAGAGTCGCCTAAGCGATGAGAAGGCTGTTACAGTCACGAGGCTGTTTTCGGAGTTCTATGAGACTGTCAGTCACGTCAGCAAAATGGGTAAGGAAGACGTTAGTAATTTAGATGACATCATTCGTGACTTCAGGTCCGATGCGGCGCCCCTTGCTGGCCCTTGTGGCAAGACGCAAGAATTAGAGGAGATCCTCGGCTGTACGAGCGCAATTGAAATAAAGATATTACCCCTGAAGAAAGCCAAGAACAAGGGCAGTGGGAAGCGGATGCTGTCCTCTAAGGCGAAGGCTGCTGCAATTGCCGTGAGGCCTAAACGGCTGTGCAAGAACAGCAAGAGGATGGGGCACCATGACAAGAGGAACCGCCCCAACCCATTCGCTGAGGACCCACCTATTGCTGACTTTTCTGTCGATGTTGAGGAGGAGGAGGACGAAGAGGAGGACTCGGAAGGGATTGCCGAGGAGGATTGTTCGTGAATATCATCTGTTATGTAGGAACATTTTTTTGGAAACACAAAGACTGTCGACATTTGAAATGGTCAAGGTCCGTGATACATGATGACTGTCGACGTTTTCGTATATTGCGGACCTCAATCATTTCTAATATGGTGTAAGTCGTAGATCGTGGGGCATTTTTTTTTTGAAACATAAAGACTGTTGATGTTGAAATGGTCAAGGTCCGTGATATTGTCTACGTCTATTGCAGATCTTAATCATTTCTAATATGGTATAGTCGTAAAACATGGGGTGTCCGTAAAATTGTTTTTTTGTTGATTGGCTGTAAAATACATTGAAATAGCAGTCGTTTTTAATCTCAAATGCATCATCTTTGGCTACAAATACAGCTGTACAGGAACATTATGCCCTTAATATTTGGTTGACACGAAACAAGTGAATGTGATTGTGCAACGCAATGAGTGTGACTTTACAGGAGGCAGGGTGTGATTCTACAACAAGAGGTGGAGTGTGGTGACACTAATTGTAGGAGTGTGATTGTACAAGTTTATGACTGTGATTCTACAATACACTGACTGTGATTCAACAAAATGAAGTGTAGAAACCTAAACTGGTTTTATGACACTGTCTGTGATTATGCACCATGTTGAGTGTGACTATACACCATGTGTCCATAAAAATAGAGAAATAGCGAAATAGCGATGGAAATATTTGCACATTATAAAAAGTCCATCTCTTACACAACACTTAACACTGGAAATATAAAAATATTCTACGACACAGTACTTGAAACATAAAAACATTCCACGACATAATGCGGAAAACATTTAAAACACATTAAAACATCCATTACATATCATTAAACGCTACATTTTAACCCATGCATAATTAACCCTCGTATTCTTGAAGCATCTTCTTCAAGTTGGCCAAATCACGCTGCAACGCTTTCTTAGTGCGGAAACATCCAATACACTTTTTCATCAAGAATTCGATGTAGTCGTCCAGTTTGGTCTCCTTTTCTGTATCGCCAATGGATGCCACATATTTCCTCGCGTCTACGGCAGTGGTGACTAGCTGCATGGCTGATAATTGGTTGGATCTAGTGGTATCCAACAAACCAGCGTACTCCTCGATCAATTTTCTGATTTCTTCTATTTTGCTTGCCATTTTTTTTACGGTTAAAGAGATGAAGTTGGAAGTAGTTGGGGTAAAAATGGCGTTGGTATTTAAAAGGGGGAGGCAGTAAAGGGTCAGTTAAAATTAATTGAGTTAGGTGGGGTTTCTATCCTCCTAAATTAATCAGGGTTAGGAGAGTGAGGTGATTGTTTGTGTTCTCAATGTGCATTGAGACTCACAAACATCACCTCCCAGTCCCAGTGCATTTTGATGTGTACAGTTTATATTGCGTCGACATCGTTTTCGAGCCATCGTTTTTTTTGGGAAGTAATCTGATTTTACGGTGTGTGTATTGTTTTTTTGGTGTCTTCTGTAAATATGGGAACCATCTTTTTTTTAGGTGAAACAATCGTTTAGTTTTAAGGTGAAATAAACAGAAAGTAAATGGATGGACATATATGCAGGGTTAGTTAGTATAATTAATTAGTGAATTTGTGATTGTCTGTCGTGACTCTGCAAGAGTTTGACTGTGACTGTGAGTCAGAAGTTGCGTGATTGTATCACATCGCACATGCGACCCTGATACTGAGTTGTCATTCATTTGATACTCAGAAGATACCCTAACATGAGATTTTTTTCTATATTCACAAAAAAGTGTTTTTACTTCACTACACATTCATGCCTTACGGGTCTTTCGTTCCACGATTTTCCCTAGCTTACGTTTTTCATCGGGTGTTTTCCATATGCTTGACGCGTCTTCTATGAAAGCGCGAATTTTCGGCAACACGTCCCCGCGAGCTTCATTCATGTCAGCAAGTACGAGGGTTGCTGCCACCTCGAATGACAAGTAACGCCTCTCGACCTTTGTCCCAATATCAGTGTGGGTGAACGGCGCACCATCGTACAGGCACATGTGCATCAAGCAGAAAATGCCGGACTCCGTATCGTTCTTCCGGACGCTCTGCCATTCCAATTTCACTTGTCGATGCGTAAAACTTGCTAGGTGACTGCTCTTAATCAGCCCCTTCTCGTTCATATAGTCGGTCAATGCTTGCATCTGTTGCAGTATTAGGTAATACTCCCTCCGAGTTTCTAACATTGCCCCATTTTCCTTTTTGAGCTGAGTTCAATCTTTTACCCACTTTCCATTTTAGGCCATAAATATGTGGTTCACATTCACCCACTCATTTATCTCTCTTCCTTCTTTTTTTTTTAACCACTCATTTTTCCTTCCTTATTTTCCACCCCATAAAGAAACGGGGCAATCATAGGAACTCGGAGGGAGTAGTAAACATCAACAGTTATGGAAGCAGTAGAATATTTTTGACGTGGTGAAATAAAGCATATGCGTGCAACTTACTATTTTGCTGGACACCCGGAACATATGTGACCCTGGGGCGTGTGTCTGGTGATCGAGGATATCAACTGTTCTTTCTCTAATGTTGACGCACACGCACGCATAGTGCCCCATAGTATGCACCGGGAAAAACAACAGTTCGGCGTTCAAGTCGAATGTCCCGGCGCAGTCTTGTATGAATCTGTCCCACGCTTCGTACACACCGTCAGTGTCTTCGTCCGTAGGGGTACTTGAGTCGGGTCCTTCCATTATACGGGTCAGTGAGTCCTAACGGATGGTGAATATTAGTTATCATCAGTGACAGGGTGCGAGACTGGACTATATCATGTGCGTGGCTGCACATCACAAAGTGTGTGATTGTACAGACTAAGCTGCGTGACTTTGCAGCGTGCAAAGTGTGACTATACATGACAGTGTGATTGTAAATTTATGATGCCTGACTATGCAACTTATATCACGTGATTGTACAGCTCAACATGAGTGACTCTACAAAGTGAACTACATCTTTTCAGTTATTTTGAATGGGGGTCATTTGTACTATTTAATGCCTGACTATGCAACTTATAGCATGTGATTGTACACATCAACATGTGTGACTCTGCAACTTATATCACGTGATTGTACACCTCAATATGAGTGACTATGCAACTCATAGCATGTGATTGTACACATCAACATGTGTGACTGTGCTAAGTGAACTTTGTGATTATTTCTAACTATTACACGGACTTTACATCTTTTCAGTTAATGTGAATAGGGATCATTTGTACTATTTAATGTAATAGGTAGGAGGTTATGGGGGCATACCATGTGTTGAATTCTGAACCACGCCATCGTTGGGTCAGTGGGGAAGGATAACCCACGCCAGTTGTCGTCTGATTCCAACCAGTTCAAGAGGTGCGACCAACACTCCAGCACAACGGTGCTCATGCTACCGCCGGAGAAGAGCGTTTGAATGTCACGCCTCTCCAGCTGCGCACGAGTGCTGTAGGACCCCAATCGTTCACTGCAGATTTGTTGACACCGGTTAGTAGGTGTAATATGCAACACGTATCAGTAATCAAATATGGTACTTACTTTTCGTCGTACCCATTATCGTCGAGGAAGCAGTAGTCGGCGGTGTGTCTTCGCAGGCTGGGCATCCTACTCGTCAGCGGTCGGTGCAGGCAAAACAAGGCCGACATGACAATGGCGTTCGGGTCAGGTCCACTTTGGTTCAAAGAGCAACCCAACCCATCTCCACAGCCCCGTATCCGAGACTTAATTGCCGACTGTCTTTCTTCTGGGACTGATCTGGGGGTGGGTTCAGGTGTTTTCGGTGATTTACTCTGACGCTTCTTGGTGGTTGCCTTCACAGGAGTGGTTTCAAACGTACAGGCAGATTCCAACGATTCCTTGTATGCTTCGAATGCATCCACTTTCTGCAAAACAGCGTTCCCCATCTTGTTCGCGTCGCTCAGTATAAGGGTCGCCGTGATTTCCGTCCTGCACATATTCATGGCCGCCATTGTCCCCAAGGAGCAGTTGAACGAGGACCCGGTGTACAACATCATGTGCATCATCAGGTACACTCCACAGTCATTGGCGGAGTACCCCACCCCTGCCATGATAAGGGAACGTTTACCAATTTAAACGAACGGACCTTCTCACCTTTCTCCACCCCTCGTTGTACCATGAACCCCCCCATCTTATCAGCGTGCAAAACAAGTTCAAACAGGATCAGGTGTTGAACACATTCGCGGTTACATAATTGATTTAATATTAAATTAAAAGGGCCTGACCGCTGTCCGAGCAATGCCATAGTAAGGCAACTTTGTAAAATCTTTATCGTACAACCGGTTGTCGAGGTACTCTATTTGCTCAGAATTGAAGTTGATGCAGGCGCAACTGTAGTGACCCTCGTCACCCGTTAAGATCGGGACGAACACCTACAAACAATGCGTCAGGATTATGGGCTGATAACAACTACGAATAAACAGTATGTCCAGGATAATACCATGTCCGAGTCCAAAGCAAAGTCGGAGAAACTCTTATTTATCCACTCGGCCCACACGTAAAATATTTCTTCGTCATAATATTACCCTTGCCTCCTTTCTTCCACAATTCCAACACTGGGACCTGTTCACATGCATTGATGGTAGTACAAGTAGTTACTGTGTGTTTGACATGAGTGTGACTGTACAACTGCAATTGTGTGACTGTACAGCGTAAAGTGTGTGACTATACAGCTTGTAGTGTGCGACTATACAACCTGAAGTGCGTGACTGTACAACATAAAGTGGGTGACTATACAGCTTATAGCGTGTGACTATGCAGTTATAGTGGTGACTGGACAACATAATGTGTGTGACTATACAGGTAATAGTGTGTGACTATACAGCGAATAGTGTGCGACTATACAGCTAATTTTGGGGGTGAACGTACCGTACGTCCAAGAGAGAAGTAACATCTACTGGTTACTCTTGGTGCTTTTTTTTCGTACACCAGCTTGTTCAGCAGCCTACACTAGCAGTCAATGACGTTATTCATCACCTGCAGGCCAGGCTCGAGCGACTGCATGTCGCCCCTCGCTATACAGTCGTAATCTGTGAACTCGACCAACATTTCGCTGTAGACCAAACAAAGTCCCGATTAGCACATGCATTTGAAAAAGGACATGAGCAGCACAATAAATACGTACCCTGACGAACGTGGCATTGACCGGTCGAAGACGTAGTCGATTACATCTTTCCGTACGTGGAGGATATCCCAGAAGATAACGATATTGGAGCACATGAATCCAGATATTTCAAGCTGCCCCCTCAATATTCCCCCACAGTCCAACGTGCAGCCCAAATTGTCTGGAATCGTATCCATGCACTCAAATGCCACGTCGGAGTGGAAGATGTACCGATGATGTTTAGCCTCCGGGTGCGTCCTAGTCCCTGAACCCTCGCCTGTCTGCTGATTATCGTTCGTGACGATTTCTGCCGTCGCAGGCGTGGTGGCAACAACGTCCGCTACAGCCCAGCCTGCTTTGTGCAGTTCTCTCTCAAGAATAGAACTGACAGTCGCATTGGGCGGAGCCGGTATTACATCTAAAGCCGACCGTGCATCAGTTGTCCCCCACCCTGCTTGCCCTAGAGCCACCACTACGGTCGGCCTCATGTCAACCGAACCCTGGACATCGGAGTCTTGGTTTATTTCTTCAGCGACATCATTCTCTTGAACTTCTCCCTCACAGAAACCTGGTGTCACGATGCCACCATCAATAGTGCCCTCATCATCGTAACCTTCTGTTCCATCACCATCTCCCACACAGAAACCTGATTTCTCAATATCTTCATCCACGTATCCAGATTCACGCAAGTCTTGCACAATTTGGCATACCAGACCGCAGGATTTAGCATCGTGCTGCTCCTCGCCCTCAACGATGGGGGCGTTCTGGGTAGTCTGGTTCAGCTGACCGGCCAACAGAGTGACTTCATCGATATATTGGAGGACAGCTGGATCTTCCCAGAATTGTTAGAGGCCGGGTCTTGACTTGGAACTGCGTTGTTCCTCGTCGATATTTCTCTTACTTTGGAGGCAGCCTGCTCACAGAAACCGCAAAAGGCTAGCGCACACCTTCGGAAATTCATGAAAAACCGCCAATCGTCCTATAATTCAGTTGAAGTCAAATCATTAGTGTGAAGCTCAGTGGTGTTGAGGCTGGCAGTGTGAGTATGACTAAGCATCTAAGTGTGTGACTGTACGGAATAAAGTGTGACACTATATAGCATAAAATGTGTGACTATACAGTTTATAGCGTGTGACTATGCAGGTTATAGTACTGATTGGACAACATAATGTATGTGTCTATACAGGTAATAGTGTGTGACTATAGAGCTAATAGTATGTGACTATACATCAGGATGAGTGTGATCATAATGACCGTGACTACTGAATCTCAACTGTATTATAAACACAGTTTTATGAATCGTATATGCTTTTATAAACATAGGTAAGGCTGTCAGATTAAATCGTTTCATGAACAATTAATGGATAATTTATAGAGTGGCTGGGAGATCACTTACGTCAACGGCGCTGTCTTCCGATTGATCATCTCTCTCCATCCCTGTCATTATTCTTTTGGGACTAGAGTGCTGGTTGTCAGAGGGCATCGTTATAGCGGAGGTACCCTCGCTGCCTGTTTTCCCACATATACATGGGTACGACACCTTCGAACACAGCTGATTTCCCAGTGACCCTGTCTCCAGTTCCCCAGCAAGACAATCACATATTCTCCGTGCATCCGAATGTGCGATACATGGTATGTCGCATCTGCAAGTCTCGCTACGGAAATCGTAGCGCTGGAAGTACGCAATCATCAGAATGGGGATGCACCCCTGTAGGTAGTTGAGGACTTTGGTGGGGTCACGCGTCCCCTTACCCGCCCGCACCAGATCCTGCAGGACAAAGCTACACTAGTTCTTTTCCCGAATCAAGTCCACGTCATCCACTGCGGCCAACAGGCTCAGGTCCAGTGAGTTGTTCGTAGTAGGCGCGAGGAATGATGACAACACGAACAACACGAACCTGCGGACAAAGTCGTCGTCAGCGACTTTGGTTGCCATTAACGTTTGGCCTGGTGCACCCTCCCTAATGTTATTGGCCCGCTGCTGTCCACCACATCGAACCCCTTCCTCCAGGTACTCTTTAACCTGATCACGTCAGGTGAGTCTGCCCCTTTCTTGTTTTGTGTTGGGATTACTTTCACCGGATGAGGGCGTAAAGGTAGTTGGAGGCAATCGTGGACGTCGTACTTTGACATCATGAATGCCTCCCGGCGTGAGGCATGGAAAATATGGGACCCGTCAGAAAATGCACGGAGGAACATAAGCGCGTGGTCAATGGGGACCGATTCGATCCTCAGCTCCAATAGCCCGCCGAAGCCAACAGCACGGACCCTCTCAATCTGATCATTCGATTATTGCGCAATTAGCTGGTGTAACCGCATGGGCCTACAGTGAATATCTGGCTGACCTCTAGGCTCTCTTTTTCCTGCTAGCCGACCTTGTTGTCGGTCCCCTCTCCTCTTCCCCCGAGACACGCGCACGACAGTGGGGTCGACCGGTATATCAGGTGTGACCCTCCTCTTTTTCTTTGGCCTGCTTTCCTCAACATTTTCTGTCCCCCCCACATCCAACTCGGCGACCGGTGTATCAAATGTGACCCTCTTTTTTTTCTTTCGTCTGCCTTCGTCATCAATTTCTGTCCCCCCCCCCCAAACATTCGTCTCGGCAACGATGCGGTCTCCCGATGTATCTTCAACAGTCTTCTTCTTCTTCTTACCCAATTTTTTGTCCACAACCACTCTATCATCAATTACAAGGTCTCGAACCGATGTCTCTGCCACGACCTTCTTCTTACTGTCCTTCGTTCGAACTTTTTTCTTCGCACCAGACTTTCTTCTGCAAAAACAACATGCGTAATGAGTGTGATAGTACAACTGAGTATACGGCTTCAACTGTGTGATTCTACAGTAAAATGCCAGTGACTCTGCAACATAACGAATGTGACTGTACAGCTTCAAACGGGTGACTATATAACCAACATTGCATGACTATACAATATAAAGCGTGTGACTTTGCATCATAACGAGTGCGACTGTGTAGCTTCAAAGGTGTGATTGTACATCATTCTGTGACTTCACAACAAAATATAACGAGTGTGACTATGTATCTTCAAACGGGTGACTGTATAACCAACTCTGTATGACTATTCAAATGTTAAATATTTATCTTCCCAAACAGCCTATGCAACTATATATGACCATACAACCTCAAATGTGACTTTACAACAAAACCCGCATCAGTTATGTCACATGCATCATTGGAAAGATGATTATGGGGATTTGAACATGAGAAAATAAGACTACTTTAAGATAAACTTCAACAAGGAAGCATGTAAATTGTATGACTATACAACTACAACAATGTGGTTATAGAACATAGTACGTATGACTATACAACTACAGCAGATGTACAGAACAACAAAAAACTGCCTAATCGATGCCACATGCATAATTACAATGACGATCATGGGAACCTCAACATGAACTTCAACAAAGAAATACAAACTTCTTGAACTACAACATGAACAACAAAGAAAAAAACTTCAACTTTGACTCTATAACTACAACCACGGTACAACTACAACAACTTGAACTCAAATTAGAGTTATCGGGTTGGAAAAATGTTCTTTTACCACTTTTTAGGGTTCATGCATGACCGGAGTTCATGCAAATGGAAGTCAAAATTCAAAAGGGATACAAAAGGGTTGAACAAAAGGAAAATCGGAAGTCGAAAATGGAACATTCAACATACCTTAAGTTGATCATCGGAATTTTAGGCATGATCGGAGATGGAGAAGCTGCGGAGATGGAGATGGAGATGGAGACGGGTTTATTTTTAGAGAGAGGAAGAGAGTGGTGAGTGAATAGCCGGTGAAATGAATTCAAAAGAAGGTGAATGGTGAAGTGTAAAGGGGTTTGGGCAGGAGTATAGAGATGGGTGAATGGGGAAGTGAAATTAATTGGGGTAGGGTGAGGAGGGAAGCTATTGATTAGTGATGGGTTGATGGCTGATTAGTGATGGTTGATGTCTGCTCCGCAGCATGTCAGTCCCTCTTTATTTATTATTTTTTTTTATAATTGAACCCCCTCCATCCACCATCCATATTAAGATGAATGGATGGAGGGGATCAACACTAAGCAACTCTTCAAGAGTTGCTAACTCCCTTGATCCTCTCTCTCTCTCTCTCTCTCTCTCTCTCTCTATATATATATATATATATATATATATATATATATATATATATAGTGAGGATCCGGTGAGTCTCTCTCCTTAAATGAGTCCGTCCTTTCAATCTGGACCACACAATCAAACAAGATTGAATGGCAGAGATTGCACCACGTCATTAAGGTAAATCACTTTTCCTCTGCCACTTTTACTGTTAACGTACTGTGACACTGCTACTGTAATTCCTTATTACGGTGACAGTGTCACAACAAGATATTTCGGTTACTGTAACACTGCTACTGTTACTGTAACACTGCTACTGTTACTGTGACACTGCTACTGTAATTCCTTATTGCTGTGATATTCATTGATTTTATATTACTGTGACATTATTACTGTGACAATGCTACTGTAATTCCATATTACTGTGACACTGCTACTGTGACATTATTACTATGACACTGCTACTGTAATTCCTTATTACTGTGACATTCTTTGATTTCATATTACTGTGACATTATACAAGTACGTTTAGAAGAACTCAAATCAAATTGAATAAACGCTAACTGAATAAATGTTGATTGATTTCTGCAAAATAACAGGAAAACTAACAGAGAATCACCTGCAAAATAACGCTAATCAAACGATGATTTTGATTGAACGTGTTGCGTAAATTGATGAATTTGATTGAACGTGTTGCGTATTTTGATTGAACGTGTTGATGAATTTGATTGAGAAAAGTTGGAGAGAACGTAGAAAAACAGAGAAAAATTGAAGAAACAGAGGGGGAGAAGAAGTGAGCGTAGAGAGGGAGTTTCGCGAGGGAGAAGAAGTTTATATATGTGCACAGGTACTCCGCGTGCTTTTCAGATCGTTGATCTGATCAAATCGGACGGTCCTGATTTGCGGGACGGACTCATTTAAGATGTGAGGACTCACATGATGCAATTTATATATATATATATATATATATATATATATATATATATATATATATATATATATATATATATATATATATATATATATATATATATATAGGCGGGCTCCGGTGAGGCAGGGTAACTCCTTACAACCATTGAGGCACAATCTAGACCATTAGATTAAGATGGAACATACATCTAAATAAGTGTTATATACACTAAAAAACTCATTATATACGTTATTAAAACTCACTATATATACACAAACTTAAGAACTCAATATATACAGTAAAATAATTATTATATACACTCAAATAGTTATTATGTACACCAATTAATCAACAATGGAACATAAATAACTGTTGTATATATATACTAAAAACTCATTATATGCTCTATTAAACTCACTATATATATATATACACACTTAAGAACTCAATATATACAGTAAAATAAATGTTATATACACAATATTTTTCGGTAAAATTTTTTTTTTGGGAAATTTTTTTTTTGAAAAAAAAGTATTTTTTTTTTTGGATTTTTTTTTTCCGAAATTTATTTTTTTTCCGAAAAATTTTGATTTTTTTTCCCCGGGAAAAAAAATTGGGGAATTTTTTTTTTTTATGTATGAGTTTTTATTTTAATCTTAGTCTTTAATTTGATTTTAATCTAATGGTTGAGATTGTGCCTCAATGGGTGCGGCGAGTTGAGCTGCCTCAAAGGATCTTTTATATATATATATATATATATATATATATATATATATATATATATATATATATATATATATATATATATATATATTTATATATATACGTAAAATACCAAAAGCTCAACAACTCTTATAAGTTCATAAGTTCCAGTATTAAAGTTACACAAAAAGTGCTTAAAGTTACACAAGATGAGTGATAAAGTTGCATTTTATCACTTGGAGTGATAACAGTGCTGAATGTTATAGTTACATATCAATTCTGAAAAAAATACAACTTTAACGTATGTCATCTGTAACTTTAATATAGACTTAATTACCTATGGTGAACTTATTTGATCCATTCTCATATATATATATATATATATATATATATATATATATATATATATATATATATATATATATATATATATATATATATATATATATATATATATATATATATATATATATATATATATATATATATATATATATATATATATATATATATATATATATATATATATATATTTATATATATATAAGGCCGGGATCCGGTGCGAACCTAAGTTCAATCCGAACCGTCCGAACTATATAATAACCAAAAAAAAAATACAGTAACAGGAAGCTAGTAACACGCTACAGTAATTCTTCCCCAATTGAAAATCAAAGGTTTCTATTCTATCTTTCCCAATTGCCCGATTTTCTCAACAATTCTCCCCTCCATCAATCCAATCAAATCCTTCAATCAATTAATTTGCTGCTTAATCCTTCAATCAATCATCTCATCCACGATTTTTGGTTTGTATTTTCTTATCCGCAATTAAGGTCGCTTTCACATTGAATCGTATATTGATTGTTGTTCTTATGAATTATGATATGATGAGGAGTGGTTGATTTTGATCGTCGACTTGTTTTTGAATTTCGGTTGGATGTGATTGTTTTGTTTAGTTGTGAATTCAAGTGCTCTTGTTCGATTGAATGCATCATGTTTAGTTTTGATTATAGTTGAATTACGTATTTATTTGGATTTAATAGCATTAATTTTAGTTTTGTTCTTCTTTAGATGATGAATTGATCTGATATCAATTTGATTGATTTATTCGGATTATAGTTGAATTTCTGCGTTTAATCGAATTCAGTAGAGCATTAAGTATCAGTTTGATTAATTTTTTAGTAGCTGCTATGATCTGTTGACTGTTTAGCTAGTGCGGTTTATATGATGATCTAATTCGTCATCAGTATGATTAGGATTCATTAATACATCATAGAGCGTGTAACATATAGTGTGATCTATGTACGCATAGATACAAGTATTAAATTCATAATGGAATTGGATCTATAACATTAAACGAGACCTTTAAGTCACTAGTTCATCATAGAGTACAATAGTAGCATAACGGAGAGTGAGTTCATTGTATGCATACGACATTCTCATCTCAGTTTTGTCGGAATTCAAGTGGAAATTCCCGCATTTGATTAGGCGTTTCCTCATACTACATAGTTGTTTACCAAATAAACTATTAATTTTGGTTTTAATCGTTTTAGGGTTACACTTGGTCTATTTTTTGTGAAGATGGTAACCAACTAATTCTTCATCTTCCGGTATGAATTCTTCATTTGGTTTATCAAGGATAGTGATGATAAATATCTCATTCACTTTTAAAGGCTTCACCTACACTCTTTAATGCTCCACTTACACTTTTTAAGAAGTGTAAGTAGAGACTAGAAGATGTGTAACTAGAGGTTATAGAAGTGTAATTGTCTCATTTTTATTTTCTCGTAGATTACACCTTTTAAGGCTCTACTTACACTTTTAAAAGTTTCACTTATACTTCTTAAAAAGTGTAAGTGGATACTAAAACAAGTGTAAATAGAGATTATATAAGTGTAATTGTCTCATTTTATTGTAGATTACACTTTTTAAAGCTCCACTTACATTTTTTAATGCTCCACTCACACTAAAAAATTGCAAGTAGAAGTGTAAGTGTAGACTAAACGAAGTGTAAGTAGAGACTATAGAAGTGTAATTGTCTCATTTTCTTTTTAATTTTTAGATTAGAGAAGTATAAGCATGCACTAAACGTTTAATTCTGTAATTGCAGATGTACATGTTGAAGTAACTGAAGAAGATCCACAAATGTTGAAGTAACGGAAGAAGTGTAATTGGACTATGAATAAGTGTAACTAGACGACGAAGAAGTGTAAGTGGACGGTGAATAAGTGTAACTAGACAGTGTACAATTGTAAGTGGACGGTGAATAAGTGTAACTAGACGATGAATAAGTGTAAGTGGATTATGAAGAAGTGTAAGTGGACTATAAATAAGTGTAATTAGATGATGGAGAAGTGTAAGTGGACGGTGAATAAGTGTAACTAGACCTTGGAGGAAGCGTGCCGCCTAATTTAGCCCAAGAAAAAAACGCCTAGCATGAGCATGACCAAATTGAAACAAGGGAAGAACTAGTGAGAAAACATAAAAATATGCATAACATTTAACTTGACCATTCAAAGAAAAAACAAAATAACTAATTGGTAGTTAGCTTCTCATTGTAATTAATAGGTAACTTGTTATGAATAAATTAGAAATGTCGTCGGTGATATCGAATTTCATAAACATCATACTTCGAACAAAATATATACGATAATATTTCATGATAATACGACGATACATACTGAATTCAATATCACAGAACTTATCTGAATTATTGAGTAACGCAGAGTGACGTAATCTTATTCTATACGAACAAATTAAACTAAAAAAAATACTTTAATACTTGAAGTGACTACGTATTTATCTCCATTTGCAACCAAAACTAGTTCTACTAGTAGAACTATCCTTGCGTAATCTTGGCACCCTTATCGTACAACTATCACCATTTTCCTCCTTGTCGTCGGCTAGAAGCTCATCTCTAAGAGTGGTTGCAGTTGTAGTTTTCTGATGCTCAACAATAGGCTGCAACCTGCCATTGAAAAACAGGTCATCAGCCTGATTAATCTCGAAATTGGCAACAGAAAAGTCGAAATCCAAAACCCATCGATTTGATATCACTTAGTTGCTTCTCACTAAGGTTGCTATTAATGAACGTTACAAGATGATTGAGTTGAAAATAAATTGCATTAGAAAAGAAAGATTGCTTAATAACAATCTAACACATAAGTGAAAAATCGCTTAATTACAGCATCATAACATCACATCATGGTTTGAGTCTATTGAGTAATTTGATGAATAACTAAAGACTAGCAATCAGCAACATTCCATCTTGCTCTGGAAAATGCATTACAGGCTCCAGTCATCAAGAGCTTGAAACCGATTGGGTAACGTAACAATGATAGTAGTAACAAACAAAATCGACATCAGTATCAGCAACAACAATAACTCACCAATGACGACTCAACAATGACAATATACGGGATAAAGACCACAGTCCATCGACCAAGCTAAATAGTTGTTTTTTCTACTGTTTTTTTATGAAATGTAAGATATATAATCCGTATTAAATAACTGGAATATACGGGTACATCCAAAATTAATCAAGCAATAAGCTATCCTGAACTATGTATCTCTCACACAACCACATAATACAATACTACACAGACCACGCACACATTAAACGAAATCATTGAAAACGAGTACGATTATATCCGATTAAACGAGCACTATTATCACACTCGAAATCATATCATATCCAAAACTACAATGACGAACAACAATACCGAAAACGAGTACGATCGCAAAAAAGAATTGGAAGAATTCGACAACACGAAACTAGGAGTAAAAGGATTAATCAATTCAGGCGTAACACGAAAATATTGATTGAAAAATTAATTAAAGAAGGATAAAAAATTTACCCGCCATTGGAATAGTTGATTGAACAATTGAAAAATTGATGAATTGAGATTGATTGAATTGAGGAATCGCGTTTGATTGATGATCGCGTTTGATTGATGAATGATCGTGTTTGAGTTGAGGGAAAATAGCAGCTGTTAATTGAAGGGGTCAGGGAATTGGGGAAATGTAACGTGTTTACTGTAACGGGGTTGATCGTGTTGATGTAGCATGTTTTTTTCTTTCCTATTATATATAGTTCGGACGGTTCGGACCGGATCCTAAATCTATATATATATATATATATATATATATATATATATAGGAGGGTTCTAATGAGTCTCTATATACTTGTTGAGTCCCTAAGTCCTCATCCCATCCGTTGGATGGGAGATGGATCAAGGGACGAGATAAATCGGTGTTTTAATAATAAAAAAAAATAAATATGAAGATACTGCATCCTACAAAATAGGAAGGTGAATATTGAGTAACGTAACATTCTCCATCATTCAATCATTCATTCTCTCTTTCATTCTAAATATACGTTTCATCTTCTCTCGCGCATTCTTCTTCGTAGTTCTCTCGCCCATTCTTCTTCATCGTTCTCTCGCCCATTCAATCATCATTCATCAAAATCACATTCAGGCTTCATCATCTTAATCACGTCGCTGCCATTTATTTCAATACCACGCAATCAATAACGCATTCAGTCAATCCGCTTCTACAATCAATAACCATTTATTTTCATCGCGCTGCTTGTGATTCAATCCGGCTTCTACTTCTCATTCAATGGCTGATTTGCAAATCGTGGAAAAAACAAACTGTGAGTATATATTGTAGTTTATAGTTGAAACGATATGGATTCATTAAGATGATACTAAATTTTTAGTTTCTACTTCTGTACGTTGAACTATAGTAACGCTGCATTATTTTAGTTCAGATACTTTGTTACTTTAGTGTTTAATGTCTGTTACTGTAGTGACAAACTTCCATTACTTTAGATTGAAACGTCTATAATCGTAACGCATTAGTGTTGTAAAAAAAGATATTGTTTCCTATAATAGTGGGAGTCATTAAGATGATACTAAACCACCATGCTAAATCACAAAGATATTGGGTTATTTTAGTTCACATAATGTGTTACTTTAGTGTAGAATGTCTGTTATTTTAATGTCAAAGCTTCATTACTTTATGGTCTGTTACTTTAAATCGTAAATTTGTTACTTTAGTTCTTAGCATCAGTTATTGTAGCGCATTAAAGAGCTATTGGAATATATGTAACCGCCGTATTAAAATAATGATTTAAAAAGATATTGTTTCCTATAATAGTGGGACGTGATTACCTACAAAATAGGAAACAAATAAAGAGAGTAACTGCCCATTCAAAGAAATATACTGCTTCAAAATAACCTAGAAATCAAAGTACACGATTGCAGTCAACGAATAATAATAGACGTTAGGCCATTAATCTTCAACCTTCTGTCGCTGCAACATCTCCTTCTATGGCTGATATTCAACCTGTCAAAGAAACAAACTGTAAGTTTTTTTTTAGTGATTTATACTGTAGACGGAAGCAATTAAAATGCTCCTTATTATTAGATTTTAGGCTCATTGTATGTAAACTGCATGTCATCACATACTTTTTAAATACGTGGATGAAATATGCGTGGAGTTATTTTGGTGCACAATATTCGTTACTTTAATGAACACTAGACGTTACTGTGAAGCCATACATCTGTTACTGTATGTCTATCTTATACGCATCTTCTGTTAATTTAATTACCTCACTGCACTGTTTTGTATTTCAGTTGATGCATAAGCACACGAATGGTGCAGGGATGTAGGTGAGACTTTCACGCCATACCTAGGGCAGATATTCAAAGACCAGGAAGAAGCGGTAAACTTTTATAAAATCTACGCATTGGCCTGCGGGTTCGATGTGAGGAGGTACACAACAAAAAGATGGCGGGGTGGTGAGATTAAATCAAAGCTGCTAGTGTGCAACAGGCAGGGTTTTTACAAAAAAAAAAGTCAACGGAGATGGGGCATCCAAGGAGGGCACGTCGAAGGGGGAAGCAACTGAGGGGAAGATAGAGGGAGTCGCTGTGGAGGCACCAAAAAGGAAAACAAAGGTCCATCGTGTTGGCTGTATGGCAAGAATTAAGTTGTTCAGCGAAGGCGGGCCTCTTTGAATTATTAAGTTTCACAGCGGGCACAACCACGAGCTAATTTCACCAAAAGACAGAGAGTTCCATAAGTTATCGAGAAACCTCACGAAGTACCACAAGCAAATGATACTGAATAATTCACGGGTATGTGTTGAGTAACTTCTTGCAGGTTCAATCATTTAAATTGAGATCACTGCGTGTTTATGTTCACATTCACATTCTGTATTAATATTTCGTTACTCTAATGCAGATACTGCGTTACTGTGGTTTATGTAGTCCGTTACTTTAATGAAAAGCCGTCTGTTAATTACCAATTTCTGGTTACTCAATCAACATGTTACTTTAATGACGTCTAACTATTATTTCAACATTTGTCATACGTTACTTTAATCAACGAATTGTTGCAGCTGAAGATCGGTGCAACGCAGACTTACAAGATATGTAAGGAGCAGGTTGAAGGGTTCGCAAACGTAGGTGCCAGCCTGGTCGACTTTAAAAACTTTGGAAGAGATATAAAGTGCTTCATCCATGAGAGGGACGGTCAGTTATTCATCGATCGTTTCAGGAGTATGACGGACAATCAAAAGGGATTTTTCTTTGATTACGACCTGGATGAGGATGGTAGTTTGAGCAGGGTCTTTTGGGCTGACGGTGTTGCCAGGAGGAACTACAGGTTATTTGGTGACGAAGTTTCGTTCGACCCAACATACGGGACGAATAAATATAAGATGATATTCGCCCCATTCACCGGTGTCGATCACCACAAACGATCGGTGACTTTCGGTGGCGCTCTCATCGCGCACGAGGATGAGAAATCGTTCAAGTGGGTGTTCGAACGGTGGATGGAAATAATGGAGGAGCACGACGTGGGAGATGTTAAGTGGTTCGAAACTGCGTTTTCGATTAGGAAGCAGTGGGTCATGGCGCACTGCAGGGGTCTGAAGATGGGACGCTTAATGCGAACAACACAGAGACCGGAGAGCGAAAACAGTTTCTTCAAGCGGTTTGAGAACCAGCATGGAACGTTGGTTGAATTCTGGATGCGGTTCGAGAGCGCCATGGATCAGCAGAGGTATAACCAGAAAAAGCTTGACAGCGAGAATGTACAATCTCTGCCGAAGACAATGACCCACCTACTGATAGAACAGCACGCTGCAAGGGTATACACCCACGTGGTGTTTGATGAATTTCAAGAGGAGGTAAAGTGTTCAGTGGGGACGTGCAGTGTGAGAGGTTTTGCTGAAAGGGATGGGGCTGAAGTAACTACGGTGAGGGACGCCACAAGGGGTAAAGAATTTCTAGTCCACTACAAACAAGGTACGCAGTTGCCTGCTTGCTGTCTTATTTTATACGGGATTTATGAGTTAAAGTAACGGGATGAATGTGTTAGAGTAACATAACTTAGCAGTTAAAGTAACGCGGTTTGTAGGTTGTAGATAAAGCACAGGATGCAGTATTAAAGTAACAAAAATCACGATTTAAAGTTACACATAGTTTTAGTTAAAGTAACGCGAACTGATTTGTGAGTGGGTGGGTTGTGTATCTTAATGCTATACTAACCTCCTGCAGAAACGTCGGACGTCAATTGCACGTGTAAATTGTTTGAGACAAGGGGAATACTTTGTCGACACATAATTTGGATATATTCCTCGAAGGGCCTGACTAGTATACCCGATAACTACGTAGCTGGAAGGTGGTCGAGGGATGCGCAGCGCAAATATAGTGTTGTTGATGACGGTGTGGAAGGTGAAGAAATCGACAACATAGACGGAAAGCAGATAGAGATGTCTAAACTGTGGTCGGAAGTTCATGAGACGATGGGTATTCTACGGTCTGCTAATAAAGAAGATGTGGAGAACATGTCCACTTTGATCCGCGAATTCAGGGTGAAGCTTAAGCCGATTGGGAGTAGCGAGACATTGAATAAAACCCAAGAATTGGAAGAGATGCTAGGATGTACGTCAACAGCAGAGATAACGATACTCCCGCCGAAGATTTCCAAGACAAAAGGAAGCGGAAAGAGGTTGTTATCGAGCAAGGCGAAATCAATTGCACTTGCAAAGAAGCCAAAGCGCATGTGCAACAATTGTAAGCAGATGGCGCACCACGACAAGAGGAATTGCCCTAATCCCTTTGCAACACGGCCGCCACCACCTGTCGAACCGTCTGAACCGTCTGACGATGAATCAGAATCAGAGTCAGAATCAGAAGAAGATGAGGACGAGGAAGATGTAGAAGATGAACCAGTATTCTGATTAGTGAAATTTTCTTCCTTATAGTAACATAGCTTGTTCTTTATGGTATTAATTTGGGAACATTACAGTAACATGTTTTGTAAAGGTTTATTGAATTACAGAAATTCATTCCTTGGAGATTATAATAAGTAGAGGAAGATTCAGTTAAAGTAACACACATTATACATTAAAGTAACGCGATAGATGAATTAGAGTAACACGGGATATCATTTTTTAAGTGTTGATCGCATTGCAGATGTAAATTCCTTACAGATATTCATTCCTTGGAGAATATAGTAGGTAAAGGAAGATTCAGCTAGAGTAACAAACATAATTCATTAAAGTAACGTGATAGATGAGTTGGAATAACACGGGATATCATCTTTTAAGTGTTGATCGAATGACAGATATAAATTAACATGCAGCGTAGAAGATGTAAGAATTAAAGTAACACATGACATGCATTGAAGTAACAAATTCTGGGGGTTAGAGTAACAAAGTTTGACGGATAGAGTGACAAAGTTTAAGGTATAGGTTAACCTTGTACAAAATGACACTTAGTTTTTTGGTTAAACCTTGTACAAAATACTACTCAGTTAATCTAACCATTTACTGACTACCGTTTCCGGCTCTTTCCTCGCGTACCCTTCAATTCTTCAATTAATTTCGGCCTAGCTGCCACAAACTTGTCTACGTCACCGATAAGCCGCCTTCGATAAATGTTCAGGTCTGCTAGGAGGATGGTTGCTGCAAGCTGGACGACCAAGTATCTTCTGTTAACCTTCCTGTGGAGGTCATCGTTATTGAATTCGCGGCCCTCGTACAGTAGCATATGCATCAGAAGAAATATCCCTGACTCGTCCTTGTTACATACTGTGGACTGCCAGCCAAGCTTAATAGAGCGGAACTTGTAAGACACAATATCCGCCGCACCAGGAACTTCATAGGCGTCAATGAAGTCACTCATTGACGCCACCTGAAAATCATTGATGATAGTGGTCAAGGAAATCACTCATTGGAGCACAAGATTGTGATAAAAAACTAATGAAATGAAGAATAGAGAGACTAACAATTGTCTTGATGGCTGCAAATAGATATGTTTCTCTGATCGTTGTGTATCGACGGTGGTCGAGGAAATCGACTGTCTTCTTCTTTCGGTTGACGGCTACGCATGAGAAGTACCCGTCAACGTTGATGGGCACAAAGATCAGATCAGCGTCCACCTGGAATGTATCACCACAGTTATCCTTGAAAGTATGCCATTCGTTCAACAATGCGTTTGCGTTCTTTAAGGACGCTGATTGATTTTCGGCAATAATCCTCATGATCGCATCCTGTAAAAAGGTTAGGATTGTGTGAATATTTGCAGTAACTACACAGTAATTTGTTGGTATCCTTGTTACCGCAACAGGTGTAGAGTGTTACTTTAATGCAGTTGAAGTGTTACTCTAGTCAAGAGTTCTCTAAAAAGAATCAGAATATGAGGCAAAAATAATGCATATGTACAAAGTAACTCGTTAGACATACCGTCTGCCGTAGACCAAGGAACGCCATCTTAGGGTAATCATCCGACCCGCTGCCGTTCGCGACGAGATTGTTCAGGAGCATTGACCAACACTCGACGACAGAGGACGACATGTCATTACCCGGGAGCATGGACATCGCATCACCCCGGGTCATTACAGCCAACGGTGAATACTCCGCAACCATGTCGCTGCATTCAGGACAGATCAGTATGCATTGCGAACAAGAGATAGGTGACAAAAATTTAAACAACGCTATATATTCCAAATATGTGTAGTGTTCACCTTATTACCTGTTGTTGTAGTTTTTGTGCTGAAATAAGCAGTGGTCCACGACATTTTTCCGCAAGATTTCAACAAAGCCCAACAGGGTCCTGTTGTTTGAAAGGAATGGACATGCCATGGGTGCATTGGGATCTGGATTTCCACAGTCAATGGAGCAGCCTAAGCTGTCCCCGTTCCCCCTAGATCGACTCCCAAGAATAGATAATTCACCGGCAGTGTCCGGTGATATATACGCGGCTTCTACAGTAGGTGTTCCTGGAGTGGATGGTAGCACGCGGCTCTTTTTAGACGGTTGCACGTCGGGGGTCGGCTCTCGTGACCTCTTTTCGGACTCACTGACGGGCGTGGCGACATCTGACATGGTCTTACTGATGGCAAGGTTGGCTTTGTCAGTAACAAAGGATGACACCCGCGAAATCAACAAGTCCCTCTCCTTGTTAATGTCGCAGAGACATAGCGTCGCTGCGATTTCTGCCCTGTACAGATTGTTCGCCTCGCTCGTGCCCAAGGGACAGTCAAAGGCCTCCCCCGCGTACAACATCATGTGTATCATGAGGTATACGCCGCAATCGTTAGACGAGAACCCGCTGCCCTGCCATCTGAACGGGACGTTGACGAGAGGGAACGAGGAGACATTGGCCCCTTTGTTGATGCCTCGCTGAACCATGTACTTGCCCATTTCTTCAGCCTAGGTGGTATAAGATAAAAAAAAGTAAATACATATATAAGACTGAGAAAATGAAGGAATGTTTAAATATATACCAAAATGAAGCAGACTTACCGAGAGCCGTGCCATCCCAACGTAAGGAAGACTTTCAAACTCCCCCTCGTCGTAAGACCTATTATCAAGGTATTCAATCCGTTTTGCCAAAAAATTGATACACGCGCAGCTGTAATGGTCATTGTTTTCTGACAGCACCGGAACGAATACCTGTAGGTAGGAAATGGGTATCATGTTGGTGTAGTTAAAAGAGAGTGGACACTAAAGTAACAGATAATATAAACTAGAGTAACAAGTTGAATGAATTAAAGTAACATCATATATACTGATAATAATGTAGATGATGCAGGTTAAAGTAACGGTTCTCATTGATTAAAGTAACACATATTGTTCACTAAAATAACGTCGATTAACTGCTAAAGTAACATAAGATATGTTGGAGTAACATGCAGATTTGCAGACATTTAAGTCTTACAAAATATGTGATCTAAAATCAAAAATACCAGGTCAGAATCTAGCTCGAGATTCCCTTCGTTTGCATCGACCCATATGTTCCAGAAGTTGAACAATGCTTCGCTCATGTCCACAAACAAACCACGCTTTCTATTTCTCCAAATCTGGAGAGCTGTATCCTGCATGGAGTAACAGGTCGCTATCATTAGAGTAATTAAGAGAGTACATTACAGTAACACAGCCATAGAACTACAGTTATCATTTGGGATAACCAAGTAAGTAAATTAGCTTACGCTGTGGCTGACACCGAAAAAGCATCGTGATGTCCGACGCGGTGCAGACTGGGCAGCTGTCAAGTGATTCATGAGTATGTACCAGCAGTCAATCACAGCATTCGAGAGCTGCTCTCCGGGCGCAAGCGTGGCCAACTCACCACGGGGTATGTTGAAAAAGTCACTGAACCTCACAATCATTTCCCTGCAAATAATCGAAAGGATTATGAAACATTTAACAAAAAACGACAATAATGCGCACTAAAAAAGAATTAGGTGATGTAGACCACTTACGATGTACTGTATTTTTCATTTTTGTAGAAGACGTAGTCAATTACGTCTTTCCTCACAGACAAAACAGACCTGAAAAGCCTGCCGTCCCCACCCAGGAAGTCCAACACCGTGAGCTGGTCAGGATCTGGGACGTCACAGTTTCAAGAGCACCCAAGCCTCTCATCGACGACTTGCATGCATCCCAACAGCTTTTCAGAATGAAAAAAGAAAGGGTGGAAGACCTTCCTTCCGTCTACCACCACCGACAAACACTCACCGACATCCTCGTCTCCAATTCTGTCAATATCCCACAGAGAAAGCACTATCTGGCGGTCACTGCTTAAATTCAGTCCTTCCTGAATATCATTAACCTCAGCCGTCGAGTATGGCTGAATGTTAGGATCATCCTCCTCGGCTTGATTAGTATTTTTGGCCTCAAGTACTGGCCCCTGCTCCGACAACTCCCTAGCGCGACGCAACGCCTCACAAACTTCATCCACCACCCGGTGCAGCTCTGCTCCTCCCCAGAATGCCTGGGTTACTTGTGATGGCACCGGGTCTTCGGGTAATGGATTGCCCGAAGTTATCCTCCTGATCTTCGCAGCATGTGAGACCCACCAATCATGGAATGCGATTGCATTCCTTCCCATCATCAGATGAATGTGATGGACCTCCTGCAGGAAAGAATAATTATGTTGCAAACGTGTACCAAAGTAACATTGTATGATAAACTGAAAGAATGTGTAGTGAAAATAGAGTATACACTAAAGTAACAGATATTATCAACTAAAGTAACAAATGGTATGGATTAAAGTAACATCATATATGTTGGAGCAATAATGTGGACGAATCAGGTTAAAGTAACGGATTGTAAGAATTAAAGTAACACATGTTGATCACTAAAGTAACAGAAGATATGTTAGAGTAACATGCAGAGTTACAGACATCACAGATTTAAATCCTTACTGATTCCATGGTTTCCAACACAGACACAAATAGATTCATTAATGAATTATTGACATGATTACTTACGTCGACCGCCTTGGCTCTCAGTTCACTATCATCTTCAAGACCACGAGAAAGTTTGATGGTGGTGAACTTATCGTCCTCTTGTCCAGGCAATGAACCATCGTCAGTGTGACGGTTCTGTGTAATCTTCAACGGCGGTGACGGTTCTCCCTCCCTCACCGCATGTAAACAACGGGGGTACTCAACATCAGATCGGGTAAGCCGGCCCAGCCCACCACAAATGTACTCGCCGGCCAACCGTTCAAGAATGCGTTTATGATCCCAGTGCTTGATCAAAGGGAGATCACACGGGCACGGGAGATTGCGGTAGGCAAACCGCTGGAAGTATGTAATCATTAAAAACGGCACACAGCCAAGTAAATATGATCGGTTACGGAACACAAAATCCTCACCCGCCTGCGCCAGTCCATCCAGTATGAACGTGCACCAGTCAAGGTTTTTAATCTGCTGTACATCTTGCACAGCCTTCAGTAGTCTCAAATCAACCCCATGGTTGGACGTCGGGCAGAAGAATATCGACATGCTGTACAGAACGAACATCCTACAGAACATCTCTCCACCATCTACATCATCCTGCAGTTTCCTAAGGACCTTTGACAGAGGGATTGCATCGCTTTTATTGCCGACATCAAAGTCACCCCTCCACTTTCTCTTCAGCGCCACGACGGACTCCTCTTCGGCCGCCTTCGATCGACCCATCGGCAGCAGCTCAACAGGGTCCGGTCCAAGTGGAAGGAGGAAGCAGTCATGTACATCGTGCTTGCTTACGAGGAACTGATTGGTACCGCATCTAAAAATCAGCGTGTCATCGCTGAATAAAGTCATGAAATCAGAAGCAAACTTTACAGGGAAGCTCTTAAGGTGCATTTCAAGTACACCGCCAAATCCGATCGCTGAAAGCGCCTCCCGCTGCCTCTGGTTTAAATTAGATATTAGGTCAACAAGGAGCTGCGAGTTGCACCTTACAGAAGACGAACGGTCGACGTTGGCTGCATCTGTCAAACCGGTAGCTAATGTCTTCAACTTCGATGGCTTGACAGCCGTTTTCTTTGCCCGTTGAACTCGCTTCTTAACCTGCCCCTCCTTCTCACCAGCAACAATAATCTTACCTTCTTCTGCCATCTGAAGATATATTATTATGAGAATAATGCCAATGATACAAACTGACTACATAATTACATACCCCTCATCCGCATAACATACCCCTCATCCGCATTGTACTATACTAAAGTAACATGTCATGTGATTTAAAGTAACCCAATATATGAATTAAAGTAACCCAATAAAAAAGTTCTAGAAAAGGGATCTTTGTCATGGATCTACGCATAGCAGTAACATAAATTATTTACTAAAGTAACATAATATATGAATTACAGTAACAAAAACACATACATTCTGTATACATTACATTAATATGTTATCAGTACATAAATTAAAGTAACCCAATATATTATTCATTAAAATTCCGAATGATACCAGTCAAAATAACAAATTATGTTCATTACAGTAACGAAAATAACATGCAGGGGAGAAATATATACAATCAATCGCGCATTCTACATATAGGTTGAGAGAAATAAAACAAAAACAAGACCTAATTTAAAGGTAGTTAGCATCACGAACAAGACCTAATTTACCATAAAAGTAATTAAAACAAAGGAAAAAACCCTTATTTACCTTAAGTTTGGAGTTCAAATATGGTGTACAAGACCTAATTTAAAGGTAGTTAGCATCACGAACAAGACCTAATTTACCATAAAAGTAATTAAAAACAAAGGAAAAAACCCTTATTTACCTTAAGTTTGGAGTTCAAATATGGTGTAGCTGCGTGGATGTAGTCGGTATGAGCGAAGAGAACGAAGACGATGATGAGCGAAGAGAAGACGAAGATGAGCAAAGATGAGAAGACGAAAATTAAGGCGGGAGTGTTTCAGAATATCAAAATAGCTCTGCTCTAGATGAAACGTGGTGTGAAGTAAAGAGGTGTGAAGGTGTGAAGTAAAGCGGTGTGAAGGTGTGAAGTGAAGAGTTAGAGAGGTTGGGCGGGAGAAATCAAAGGAAGAGAGAGAAAATAAAATATATTTTCAAAGATATTATGGTTATTTCCATAATTACGAGATTAGATCTTGGCCATTAATCTACCATTGAATCGATGGCTGATATGGGGACTCACGGACTCAACTTATACAAGGGGACTCACCTGATCCCACTTCTATATATATATATATATATATAGGTAGGTTCAAATAAGGGCACCATGTTTCAGTAAGTCTATATTAAAGTTACAGATGACATACGATAAAGTTACATTTGTTTAAAATTGATATGTAACTATAACATTCAGATCTTTTATCACTTCAAGTGATAAAGTGCACCTTTATCACTCATCTCGTGTAACTTTAAGCACTTTTTGTGTAACTTTAACACTTGACCTTATGCCCTTAAAATAGTTGTTGCCCTTATTTGAACCTATCTCATATATAGGTTCACATAAGGCCAACAACTCTTATAAGTTCATAAGTTCCAGCGTTAAAGTTACACAAAAGGTGCTTAAAGTTACATGAGATGAGTGTTAAAGTTGCACTTTATCACTTGAAGTGATAAAAGAGCTGAATGTTATAATTACATATCAATTCCGAAAAAATGTAACTTTAACATATGTCATATATATATATATATATATATATATATATATATATATATATTATTATTATATTTATATTTATATTTATATATATTATATTTATATAAATATGTATATACATATATAATATATATATATATATATATAGGTTCACATAAGGCCAACAACTCTTATAAGTTCATAATTTCCACTGTTAAAGTTACACAAAAAGTGCTTAAAGTTACACGAGATGAGTGTTAAAGTTGCACTTTATCACTTGAAGTGATAACAGTGCTGAATGTTATAGTTACATATCAATCTTGAACAAATGCAACTTCAACGTATGTCAACTGTAACTTTAATATAGACTTAGTTGCATGTGGTGAACTTATTTGATCCCGTCTCTATATATAGATATATAGAGAGAGAGAGAGAGAGAAAGAGAGAGAGAGGGGTTCACATAAGGACACCCCTCCCTATAAGTACATAAGTCTTAATTTGGGCCATAGGATGAGGTGAGGATGTACGGTTGAGATTTGATCTAAAAACACAAAATTCCACTCTAATTCACACTTCCCATGTAGCATTTACTATCATCATTAATCCTTTCTCTCTCCTTCCACCACACTAATTAACCCCTATTAACTCTTCTACCAATAACTCCTACACACTAATTAATTCTTTTACCAACAATAATCTTCTCTCTTCTCCATACAATCATAACTTAAAAAAAAATCAGAATTCTTTAATTTCTTTAATTTCCTCCCTTCTTGTTTTGTTTTCGTTTTACCATCTTCATCACCGTCCATTTTATTTCTTAGTAGGAGTATTTTTTTTTGCATGATTTCAAGTGCATACAGTATAACTTCGAATAAACGTAGTAAATAATTTTATTTATCTCTTTCTTATTTTTTATTTTTAATATGTAATTTACTGTATTTTTCGTTATTGCTACAGTATAATTTTATTGATCTGAAGTTACCAAACATATGAACTGAAGTTACAAAACATATAAACTGAAGTTACGAAATATGTGAAGTTACAAATGTTTTTTAAAATTATGTTGTTATGGAGATGAAGTTGCAAATTTATCAGTTAACGTGACGTTATAAAGTAATTGAAGTTGCATATTGACCAATTAAAGTGAAGTTACAAACTGAAACAATTGAAGTGACAGATCAATACAGTTGAAGTTCCTCTACATACACCTAGAGTTACGGATGCTGAAGTTTCAAAACAATTGAGTTGAAGTTATGAAACAAATGTATTGAAGTTTCAATACTTACACTTGAATGTTTACAACAGTACGAAAACAAATATTTATTAAAGTTATGTTATAATAGAGATGAAGTTACAAAATTTAGCAGCTAAAGTTAAACTATTGTTTCTCTACTATGTATAAGTCAGCTATAATCTATTCTCGTTCCAATTAAATATTGTTCAAGTTACATTTGTTGTCCGCTAAAGTTTCATATATATTGACTAATCAAAGTGACGTTAAGCTTCATTGAACTTCGAAATCAGCTTCACAAGCCTTCGTCCCCTACGTTTGACAAGGACATTACCGACATCTTCCTCCGCTACCGCCTCATTTTTTGCAGCTCCAACAATTTGACCTTTGGACGACATCTTGGCTAACAGATATGCAATGAAGAACAAAAAACACAATATCAAATAAACATCATGAAAATGACACAAAACGCACAACAATCAGCTTATAAGACAAATCAATTGAGAATATTATACAAAAAAAAAATGACAAATAAAACACTAAATAATCAACTTATAAGACAAACCAATATCACATCTTGAAACCATCTCAGTAAAACCGTTTTAATTAATTAGCTTATAATTAATCAATTAAAATATATTTATTCAAAGTCTTGTCCCTGCGTTTTAAGCTACCCTTTATATATTCTTTTCCCAATTTCATCAACAAAAATGTTATTCTCCATTTAGGTTTAATTATTTTATTGTTATTATGGTATTTTCCCACTTAAAACGTGGACTACATTAGTGAAACATAACAAATCCATTTCATCATTGCATTTTCTTGACATAAAGATCCGATCTTTACCATATTTGGATGATTTTAGTATCTGGGTTAGTCATATTTTACTGCCATTGTACGTGTTTTATGAATAAATTAAAATTTAGATGAAAAATCCCTAATTGAAACTTCAAAAGCAAAAAATCAAAGTTTTATGAATAAATTAAACTTCAGATGCAAAAAAAATCAATAAAAGAATTGAAGAAATAACATAAATAAATCAATTGAAGTTTTATGAATAAATTAATTAATAACAATAAAAAAAAAATGTAAACAAACCTTATTAGCAACCACTGATGTGCATAAATGACGAAGAGATGGAGATTGATGATGAAGAGATAATTCTAGAGCAATTGAATTTTTTTATTGTTCTTCAATGGAGGAGGGAAGAAGATTGTGGACGAATGAAGATGGAAAATGAAGAGGGTAATGGAGATAGAAAAAATGAGGGTAATGAAGAGTGAGAGTGGGAAGTGTACAGAATTGAATAGGGTGGGAATAAGTGAACCTCATTAATTTCTAATTGAAAAATAAATAAACATTATCAAATCTAAGCCATCCATTTCATTTTGATCTAAAGGATGAAAATGGAACTTATGGACTTATAGGAAGGTAAGGGACTTATATGATCCCCTCTCTCTCTCTCTCTCTCTCTCTCTCTCTCTCTCTATATATATATATATATATATATATATATATATTTATATTTATATATATTATATTTATATATATATATATATATATTTATATTTATATTTATATATATTATATTTATATATATATATATATATATATATAGAAGTGGGATCAGGTGAGTCCCCTTATATATGTTGAGTCCGTGAGTCCCCATCTTAGCCTTTGATTCAAGGTAAGATTAATGGACAAGATTTGATTTCATAATTAAGGAAATAACTAACAAATCTAATAAATATATCATTTCTCTCTCTCCTCCTTAATTATCTCAATGCAAATCTTTTGTCTCTCCTATCAATCTTTTTAAATGTTTTTTTTCTCTCACACAACAAGTTTTTTCAAAATTAAGTTTTTTTCATTTTCACCAAAAAAATCATCATTTTCCTACTGCCATTGTACGTATGTTACTATGTTACTGCCATAATCCATAAACTATGTTACCTTAACTCATATAACGTGTTACTTTAATTCATGAACTGTGTTACTTTAACTCATAAAATCTGTTACGTTGTTTAATATATTCTCTTGCAAAAACTATTACTCTAACTCATACAATGTGTTACTCTAATTCATGAACTGTGTTACTTTAACTCAAAAAATCTGTTACGTTGCATAGTCTCTTGCAAAAACTGTTACTCTAACTCATACAATGTGTTACTTTAATTCATGAACTGTGTTACTTTAACTCATAAAAGCACTTACGTTGCATAGTAGTCTCTTGCAAAAACAGGAGTTCCAATTAACAAAAAGAACAATGTTTGTTTTTATTAAGATACTCCAAAACAAAAAGTGGTACAAGATTCCAACTAAATCAACTCCATTACAATTCCAATGTTCACACTTGTTACTCATAATGTCCTACTTATAATTCTGCTTCTTCTTCATCCTTCTCGTTCTCTCCGTCTTCTTCTTTTTCATCTTCTTCATCATCATCTCAGAAGCTTTGATTTAATCTCACCACCGCACAATGGAGGAAACTCTCACCCACATCCCTACATCATTCATGTGGATTAAAGTAACAGATAACAAGAGTTAAAGTAACAGATGAAGTGCATTGAAGTAACATTGAATTAAATTAACAGAGTATGCTTATACACCAGGTATAAAGTAACAGAGGTCAGACATTAAAGTAACAGATAGTATGAATTAAAGTAACAGATAATGTTCATTAAAATAACACCAGATATAAGTTAGTGCAAATAATTCATATAATGATAAAAATTGAGAGTATCTTACTCTTTGATATTGTTTCCTATTTTGACGTCATCACGTCCCATAATTATAGAAAGTAGTATTTTTTTTCTTTTTTTTATATGGCGTTACTCTTTGATGTTGTTTCCTATTTTAGTGGCAATCACGTCCCATTATTATAGGAAACAATATCTTTTTTTTTTTATTTTTTTAATATGGCAGTTTCCTAAATTCTTAGGACACTACAATGCACTACAATAACAGATGAAAAACACTAAAGTAACAACTGGAGTGTATTAAAGTAACACGACATATAAAGTAACAGATGGTAGACATTAAAGTAACAGATGCTCTACACTAAAGTAACGCAGTATAAGAACTACAATAACTCAATATATTGTAAACGTAAAAACTAATAATTGAGTAGCATCTTAATAACTTCCATGGCGATTCCAGTATAAATTACAAAACATATATACTCACCGTTTGTGTGTTCTACGATTTGCATATGAATCTATGATGAATAACACGACCATGAAAACAATATCAACATGAAAATTGACGCAAAACATGAATGACACGACCATGAAAACAATATCAATATGAAAATTGACGCAAAACATGAACACAAATTGACGCAAATTAATCAAGATAATGAATAAAAATTGACGCAAAACATGAAAGCAATATCGAAACTCACCATTGTTATACTCGATGAATTGCTTATCAACCGTTAATGAAGATATAGCGATCATTGAATTCATAGTAACGGAATTTCGAGAACAGATTTGATTGAATGAATGAACGTGATGATCGATGGGAGCGTTTTTTTTTAAGGTTTTGATGAACCTGTGAATTAACGTGAATGAATGAATGAATGAATGAGGAATGATTGTGATTATGGGAGTTATTGTTTCCTAAAATCATGGGAGTTATTTTAGGATACTAAATCTTCCTATTTTTTTTTAAATACAAAATATTAGGATGCATCTTGTCCATCCATCCTCATCCCATCCAACGGATGGGATGAGGACTTAGAGACTCAACATATATAAGGTGACTCATTAGAACCCATCTATATATATATATATATATATATATATATATATATATATATATATATATATAATCAAATATTTGACATCCAATTTAAAGTAACATTGTTGATATGGAACTGAATCTTTTAAATAAAAAATCACCCAATCCACTTATTCTTATCAATAGCGAATCTATATTCATTTATAAATATACCCTAATGCATCTATTACAATATCTCTTTAATATTTGCAAGCAGAAAACGTAAAACCTAAAAAACCCTATAACACGAAATTAAACTCTAATACGTTTATCACCTTTGTCGATTACGGTATCAACTCAAAATTTATTCTCAAGAATGTCTGCTGCCATTAATCCCACCATTGCTACACTTACCCAAGGTGTTAGCCTAAGCAATTTAGATGTCAGGGTGATATATAGATGACAAAGACCTGACTTTAACGGTAAATTAAAGATTGATGGTGTTGAGTTGCTTCTAATTGAGTCAAAGTAAACTTACGTACTCTTAATCCGGTCTTATATATCATAAATTTATGATATTCGTTTACAATTTATGATGTTAATTTGTATTTATCGTGAAAATAAAAAACACAACACAACATGAAACTAAAATAAGTTCCCTAAAAACAGTAGAGAAACTTACGTAAACACAAAAAAATGCTCTAACCCGTGAATTTTCACGGGCCACTACACTAGTATTTCTATAATCTCATATAGAGTCATCTATAACGCCTATTATAAATTACAAAATCATCCACAAGTTATAATTAGAATAGTTCAATAAAGTCCTATAATCCATATTAAAAGTTATAAAAAAAAAATTATGGAGTAACAAAGATAACATTAATGAATAGAAAATATAGACTTAGAAAAGGAGGGGAATAAAATTAAAAAACAAAAAAAACAAAAAATTGTAACAATGGGATGCGAAACCCTGTCCTACGGTGCCAATGCAAACCTTATGCTTCCCCATATCACCACTACGCTGCTATCACTTTTAGTTCCATTTGTAAGGCAATTTACGTCATATATCTGACTTCAACCTGATGAGGCCCTCTTCCAACTTGGGCCCCGGTGCCAAGAACCGGTTCACCATGCCATTTGACGGGCCTGCTTATATTGTGCTTTCTAAACATACTAAGATATTGTGTATACGGTAATATACCGTAATGGATACTCGTACGTCACAACTAATTTCATGTGAGACGGTCTCACAAGAGATAAAAATATCCGTTAATAATGTACTCAAAAAGGCCAAAATCATTTAACTTTTCTCTTTTGTTGAAAATTTTATTTGTTTTCTATTTTTATCTTAATCTTAGTGATTTCATATTTATTCGCGAAAGTGCATGTGGTGAACCCCTTTACTTTGCTCAATTGTGAAATCAAACCCCTTTACTCTTAATTGGAGCTGATAAATTTGCCGGGGTGGACTGTCAAAATCGAGCATATCTTTAGGAGTGCATTCTTCTACGTCTACTACACTTATCGACTCTCTTCCTGATGATCTTCGGTCGATACTCCGAGAAGACATATTAGGAGTTGTTTTTCCTCGTTTGGTACTTACTTAATTCGTTTGTAATCAGGGCTTCGCCCCTCTTGAGTACCAAAAAAAAAATTCTTAAATAGAGCAATTAACCCACTTATCTTTCCCAATATGTGAAATTAAACCTCTTTATTTAAACCTTAAAGTTTCCTTCTTTTTCTCCTAACTAGTTTTCTTGTCGCGCGCGTGTGGTTAGGTACGATTTGTGTATGTATTTCGATCATACATGCATATTATTGTTGCTGATTGTCGAATTGTTGGCATACTTCGAGCTACTGTTTGAGTTTGTGCGATGTGCGCGGAGTGTTAGGCAGAAATCATGTATGTATTTTGTTGAAGCATATTCCTGTCCTTGGTGGTTCACTCGTTGGCATAAATCGAACCATCGTTCGTGTTTCCTTTTCTTTTTGTCATACGTCTACATTTCAAAGTAGAAACTATTTCGTACAAGCCTTTGAGCTGTAAATTTGGTTTGTAAGCTTAGTATATGTTTACGACTAACAATCAATCTTTAATGTCATACGTTGTAAATGGATAGTGTCTGTAAATGTATCATAATTGTTGACTTGATGGACGTAATTGTAGATGAAAGGTACACGTTTATTTTGTTCCATTGAGTATGATATTGCTGCTAGTTCAATGTCATTGTCGAAGCGTATATGAGTCACAGTTTACAAATTCTTTTAGAGGAGACATTGTTCGTAATTAGTATAGATAGTGTAATCTATCAGTTACGCCAAGGCATATGCAATAAAATTAACGATCTGTGGTGCGTAAGGTCGAGCAGGGAGAGCGGAGTCCATTGGTTTCTGTAATTTCTGCTCATGTATACTGATGCGCGCGGGATTGTCGTCTATCCAACGCGGTCAAACAATATTTATAAACCCCGGAATACTACTACGTAGTAGCGGCAAGTCGGGGATCGATCCACAGGGACGGTCGAGGGGTAGTTGGTCGAGTCAAAGTCTAGGAGTGATTGGGTCGAAAAGGGGGGTTTTGGTCGAGTTGAACTAGACTAACTAAACGAACTGTGAGACTAAGGTGAGAAACTATTGGTGGGAAAGGCGTTAGGGAGAGTCGGGGAGTCGGAAATAAAGATAAGAGTCTAGTAACGCAAGAATTATCACAAGATGTATAAGGGAGGTTCCACCTTTCGGTTTCCCTACCAACCAAATCTAAGCCCGCTTTCGCGACGAATAAACTAAGGTCTCTAGACGGAATTACCCAAACCCTGAGTTTCCCCATATTGGTCCGGGTGAGTTAAGTCAACCTAGGTGATCAAGCTAAGTCAAACATAACACAACAATCCCATTAAGACAATATCAACCTCAAATGCAATAATCTCACAAAGATGAAATCTTTATCTATAATTCCTCCTCCCCTAGCCCCCTAACTAAAATCTACTCACTACCCATAATAATTCTTCACATTAAAGAGACTAGGAGAGAAACTAAGCATGGTGAGAGTAAGACATAAACTACCTATTGGAAAACTACAATAATAAAACTAATTAACTAATGAAGAAGAGGGAGAGGAAAGAATTTTACCAACAATGGAGGAAACTAAGATAGAAGATAAAGATTAATATAAAAGAGAAGCTTCAAGAAATAGTGCAAGGATCTTGTCACTTAAACCCATGCAAAACCCTTAATTCTTCAGTAAAAACCCAAATCTTCAATAGATATGATAACTTGATGATGAATGTTTGAATAAAAATTATCTAATACTAATAAGATCTAGTAATTTTATAGAGATTTTTACTATGTAAACTTACTATAAACTATTATCACTACTAGAGATTTTCTACCCTACTCCTAAGAGGCACACTTAAGGCTCAAGGAGGCACTAAACCCTAGGAGGGGTATATATAGAGTTGCTTAATGGGTTGCATAAACTTCAAGGCCCAAATCCAATTTTTCTTCATTTTGCTAGACCATCACCCTTTGCATCTTCATGGGGTGAAATTTCGCTCCGCGGCTTGACATAATAATCCCATCGGGTGAAATTTCACCCGGTGAGATTTTCTTCATTTTTGACGTTTCCGGCCAAGTTTCACTATCGGGCGAAATTTCACCCGGTGGGCGAAATTTCGCCCGGTCAAGTTGCCCGGTCATGTCGCCGTGAAGATCTTCGAGGATGAAAAAAATGTCGTCGGGCGAAACTTCACCCGGTGGTCCATTGACTCTTTTCCGGTCTTTTTCTTCGTCGATCAGTTGGATTACTTGAACTTTCAGTTGTGTGCTTTGCTCTTGGACCGTATCTCTCTCTTGTTCGTAGAAGCTCAAACACGTTTTCGGTCGAAAATCCTATCAAAATAGACGGAAAACTACCAAAAACACGTAAAATGCAAAAGAGAGACACTAATGTGAGAATTACGCAAAATATGGCGATAATCGCACTCAAGTCTCACAAAACAAAGGAAAAACGGGTCTAAATGGGAGGAAAAACGGTCCAAATTTGGCACACAACATATACTAAATAAACAGAAATTGACATAAGCACACAGGACAATATAACTTTTACATATCAATTTTTAATGGAGTGTTCTGGTACATTGTATATGAATACATTGAAAGAACCATAAGTATACGATGTATGGGAAGATGATACTCATTCTCCCCATTAGAACATGCGAGGTCCTGAATAATTCCTAGAATTCAAAAGGTAATTCATAGGCATAGTACACAGGCACTTGGTGAGTGCAAGTAGCGGAGATGGCCCTTTGAAGAAACCTATTGCATCAAATTTTCCGCAAGAATACGAAGCCAAAAGCATCCACTAACTTTCTACTAAGCAACCTGATTGACAAAAATCTCGGAGGTTGCATATTAGCCCATGGTCCTGGCTTGGAAAAGAAATTTTGCCATAAGCAAGCCTATGGCAACATATCTTTTCCGAGCCGGGAACATGGGCTAATATGCAACCTTCGGGATCTGTGTCAATCAAGTTGCTTAATACAAAATTAGTGCATGTTTTTTGCTTGGTGTTCTTGAGGAATTTTTGTGCAAGAGGTCCGATCAGAAGGGCCACCACCGCTGCTCAGGATTCACATAAGTGTCCTGAATAAATCTCATATCAGTCAACGATATCCCAAAGAAATAATACTCGGAATAGACCAGTCTGGTTTGCTACAACATTTGCACTCGTTTTCATTGGAAGCGAGACAAATTTGTACTGCGCTGATTCTGGCTGCTATTGTATGTCGTCTCTCATATTGTCGACTATACAGCTTGCAGGATAAGCATACTGAGCAACAAAACCTTCTGTATCAGGTGCAGATGCTGCTGTTTCTATAACTTTCTCAGTCTTGAGACCATTTCACACCATCTAGTTGTTTGATCGCGCGCGATGCGCGCGGTCTTGTTGGGTTACGGTATTTTGACATTTTAGGGTTAGACTTTAGTTGATTTTGCTGCCTTTGTTTTGGCTAATTGTTCTGTTGTCTTTCTGCATGTACTTACCGAAGGTTAACGATAGTTCTGGTACATTAATCCACGTTAATCCATAACTTTAGTTGATAATGTCCTCGGTAAATGGTGTATTGTCTTTCTGTAGTTCTTATTTAATGAGGTTGGATTATGACTTAAATTGGTCATAGGCATTGTTCCTCCTCATCATCATAGTAAATGAGGATGTCGACCATATAGGCCAATGAAGATGTCGACTATTCAGCTTCTTGTATCATATACGTTCTATCATATAGGCCAATGAGGATGTCGACCATTCAGCTTCTTCTACCTTCTCCGTTCTTCACCCCTTTCTTCATTAAGACCAGTTCCTTCACTCCTCATTTCTTTTCACCTCCTCCTCCTCTATTCATCCTGAAGTATAACTTATTTCTGTCCTTTAGTTCAGTAAGAAGTTTGTTCCTACAACTCTTCTTACTTATTCCATTATTATTCATCAATTCTTCCTGTCCTCCCCATTCTCCTTTCTACCCTTCTTTTCCTATTTTCCTGTTTACTAAGATTTGTTTCCACCTCCTCCAAATCCCTCACCCCCTCCTCCTTCTGCTCATCTTCTAAGATGCACCCTTAAATATGAATTATTATTCATCTAGTTCATTGAGGATCTGCCCCTCCTTTCGCACTCTCTTTCTCCATCGCTCCCTTTCTCTTCCTGCAATGTCCATCCTCTTCGAGTGCGTTTAGATTTATGGAAAGGAAGGGAAAGGGAGAGAATGAAAGTAGATTCCTTTGTTTGGCTAGGAAAATAGGCTGGAAGGATTTGAAGGGGTAGGAAAATTGGATCAAACCATTTCTCTCCTCCAAGGTAAATAATATCCCCACCATCACAACCAAAATTTAGAAGGAAACTCTCATCCTCCATCTTTCCTCTCCTCCCTTTCCCCCCTTTCCATCCTCTCATTCCCCGTCATTTTTTATATCCAAACAGACCCTTCATGTTTGTTTTCCCCGTAAACTCTAATTTTTTTCCACCTCATTTTCACCCTCTCTTCCTCCGTGCCATAATCTAAGATTCATTCTTAAATACGACTTACTTTTGACATCTAATTCAGTGAGGGTGTTGTCTTTTCAAGTCATTCTACTCCTCTTAATTTTCACTCTCTCCCCCCCCCCACTCTCCTTTTTTCCTTCCCACTAATGTTATTCCTTTCCCGTTCCTCCTTCTTCGTCTACAAAGATAAATTTTTCTCCCCCTTCACATCCCTTTCTCCTTCTCCTACTTTTTTTTTTCTCTCATTGTCTCATCATCATCATCATCATCTAAAATTCATCCTTAAATATGGCTTGCTTTTATCATATAGGTCAGTTAGAATGTCGTCCATTCAACTTTTTCTACCCTTCCCATTTCCACCCCCTCTTTTCCACATACCCCCTTTTACTAAAATGATATTTTCTCCTCCACCACCTCCTCATCTTCATCCCCTTTACCTTGTCCCTTCTCTTCTTCAACTCCTCAATTCTCTCCTCCTCCTCCCCATTCCCTTCTGCTTCTACTCTACTTTGATCTGATTAGGATCGTCCCTTCAACTTTATCTATAGTCTCTTCTCATACCTGTTATAACATCATCAGCTTTGTTATCTACTTTGATTATAGTATCGCCCATTGAACTCCTTGTACGCTTCTATTCTTCACACTTTACTCCTCCTCCCTCATTCTCTCATAATTCTCCTCTTCTTGTTCCTCGTTTCTCATCTACTAAGATTAGTCTTCCTCGTCAACATCTTCTCCTTATCCTTCCCTATTATCCTCCTCCCTTACCTCCTCCTCATCATCTAAGATTAGTACATCTTCTACTTACTCACCTTACGGTGGTCGACGGCGACCCCATAGACCAACGTAGGTATCCCTGCACCTTGAAATGCAAAAGGGATCATGGTGCGATACAACATCACCTAGAAACGTCGTGGAAACGATTGGCGGAAGATAAACAATTAAGGGATAAGGACATTGTGAGCTTCAATTGGAATGATGAGGAGGGGACCGACATTCGCGTAGTGAAGTTGCCGGCGCCGGTGGGGGACGCGGTGGTGCTGCCGGCTGAGGGGTGCCGCCGATATGGGGTAGGACCGCCCACAGGAGTAGTGTCATGACCGATCAGGCGAAGGCTGGAACAATTCTGATGGTCATGGCTGGGGCCGCCGCCCAGCCACCATGGTGGGGGGAGGATTAAGGTAACATTAGTCTCCTCATACACCCTCTTCTCTGATTCTGTTAATGCTTAGATTCACTTTTAATTCTGTTTCATTTTGTTTCCATGCGAGGAAAATGGGTTTGGGCATCTGTTTGGGTGATTGTGGAGTGGGTTATGGGTGTTGCTATGTTATAGTGATGGTAGACTCTTCTTCCGATTGAAGTATGAAAAAAGTTTAATTTTAGTAGTGATATGCATTAAAAGATTTGGTTAGATTTAGTATTATCAGAGTTTGGAAACGGCGTCTCATGTCAACATTAATGGCGCCGTCGAATCATACCTTCACCACCGCCTGACGCCCACGTTTCTTGAGTGTCAATCATCAGAAATCAAGAATAATTATAGCTATATACATTTTATTTTATAAACATATCTTTTTGTATATCACGCTCATTCGATTTAAAAAAAAAGAATTATATTTTTGTATTTAGGTAATGGGGCAAAAAATGATGTCCGGAGGAAGTATTTTTTAAAGAAAATATCATAAAATTATTTAAAATTATCACAATTTTTTACCTATTAAGAAATTATTTTTTTCATTTATTTTTATCTATGACTGTTACGTTCATCCGTCGATCAAGTTGAGAACAAGAGATCTGCCGTCGTTTCTTTTTGTTAAGGAAAATATCATAAAATACTTTACTTTAAAAATGAATAAAATATTTTTGGGTCGTGCTTTTTCTTAACGAGCATTACTCAATTCTAACGACATTTTACCATTTTGCCTTGCCACATCAAATTTATGTCAGTATATATAAAATGCAATTTTGGCGAATTGCTTATACATCAAATTTTGTTTACCTAAATTGTTTGGCAACTCTTAATTTTCAGGTTTTTGAAGATTTTTTAAGATGGTGGTCAAGTGGCTGACAGAGTACAGAGTACATAGAGTATCTCACTCTCTTTTTGTTTTCTTTGGTACTTCTTGAAACAAACTTCGTGTACACAGTGGATAAAGTGGCTGCTTGTAATATCGATACTAGTTTGTGGCTGATACATGACTGCTGGTGCTAGAGTTGAAACAAACTTAGAATACTGAACTTGAATAATCCGGTCGGTGCTCGTGCTTTATGATGTCTGCTATGCTTGCTTTAGGATCTTGAATGCAGTTAATGGAATCATGGGTAGTGTAGAACATTAGAACCCCAGATTAAGGCTATTTATCAAACCCGTAAAACAACATTGTAGTACTCGGGATCCTGCAGACCTGATGTCTGATACAGTAAGCCTTATAGAGGCACATACAGTACTTTCGTTAATCCATTCCTCTCATTACTTAATAAGCCATAGTTATGCTGAAGTATGAACAATCTTGAGAAATGTTACCTACTGATAAATAAGAGGAAACTTGAGAAATCGCCGTCGTTTAAAATAGAAGAAACCGAAAGCCCACGTTTCTTGAGAGTCAATCATCAAAAAATCAAGAATAATTATCGCTATATACATTTTATTTTATAAACATATCTTTTTGTATATCACGCTCATTCGATTTAAAAAAAAAAGAATTATATTTTTGTATTGAGGTAATGGGGCAAAAAATGGTGTCCAGAGGAAGTATTTTTTAAAGAAAATATAATAAAATTATTTAAAATTATCACAATTTTTTACCTACTAGTTGTTTCTCCGCGCGTGTTGCGCGCGGAGCTCCAAGATGAAAGAAGTAGGTTTGAGCAAACGTCTATCGTTGCAGCAGCAACCGTACCTTTGCAGTCTAATATAAAACCGAAAGGTGTCTTTAAAACTTGTTCGACGGATACTACGGAGATATGTTAGGGATTTTGGGCAGCACTTGGCCACACAGAATACGACCATTGTTTTTTCATCGCAAGTTTTCGATGAGTTGTAGACAAAAGTTATAAGCCATGAAGAAGATGGCAGAGGTTTGGAGAAAATCTAAGTTTTACGAGAAGTTTTGTGCGGCGGAGTGTTGACAGTGGCTGCTGAGCTGTTGCTGAGTACTTCATCTGCGCTGACCTCCTCCACATCGGCTACGATTATTTCATCTTTTTGAGCCTGTACATTCGTTGCTGGTGTGCCGGCACTGTCTGCTGGTTTGTCGACACCATCGTCAGCTATTACAACCTGCTTCACCACCCACTGCAGGATGTTACTTGTTGATAGCAACGTCGCCGGACCAACACAGACCATGAACTTCCTACGCCCTAATATTTCCCGGATGACTGCAAAAGCTTGATCGTTTTTCTGCAGAGTTATGGACGACGTGTGAAGATATAGCTTACCTGTCCAGTAGTTGTCTTAGCGGTTATGTATAGACAGGTATCGACTTACAGCGTGTTTCATGTGGAATAAGTCAAACGCTGACATCATAAATAGCTTTGAAACGGTTGTTGTGAAAGCTGTCATTGGTAGCGTGCCTGTCCCGTCCGATATTTCACGGTTGAAAGTGACCCTGTAGGAATTTTTGGGTAGTACGACTTTAGTTGAGCATATCACAGGTCAATTTGGGCAAAACTATTTCCGCACCTAAGCTTTATGGTTGGTTTTGAAGGTCAGGGCGAATGCAAAGAAGTAGAATGGCGACGAACATACCGTGGCTCTAAAGTACACTCTGGGACAGAGCAAGCGTGGCAAGTGTAGGTAGTTCCTGGTGGTGTGCTGGAACGTTTGCTGTAGTGGGAGCAGCCCAAGTAAGCATGCATTTTGGATAGGTCAGCATCCGGAATAGTAACCTCCAGCCAGTGTCTTTCGTCCTGGAGGACTGACTTTGCCTGCGGAACAGTTCAGGGATTATAAACAGTGATGCATTTACAGTTGGTTGCATATGAGCAGTATCTTCAACTTAAAACAGAGAATAGTGTTGTGCGCACCTTTTTAGAACGGATGGCTGCAATTGTAGTAGCCTTTTGTGTCTGAGATGACACTCTTGCGCCAAAAATCCTTGCTTGCAGTTCTGACAGTGCCATGTGATGGGTAGCCATCCTGCAAACGGTGGCATGTGTAAAATTGAAGTGTAAGATCAGTGTGGAGTAAAAGACATCCAATGGTTAGGAGCATTTAAGTAATGATGTCTGCACTATGTAGGTACGGATATCAGGTGTAGTAGTCGATAATAAAATGGCTCTGCAACTAACAAATAACGATAAGCCTGAACACTACCAAGTTGATAGTGCTTCAGCTTTAGCTCCAACTGGCGCATGTACGATAGTAGTTGACGTAGAAGTTGACAACGAGAATCCTACGTGTTTGTTACAGGTGGTTATTTGTATAAATGATTGTTCTATGTAAAGAATTAAAGGACGACCTAAATAATATATACCTTTGTAGCCTGATACTCGGAGCGCTGTTAGGCCTACGATCCTGAACTTTGTCGGTACTGGAATGAGCATGGTGCAGTCGTCTTCAGCTAGTTCATCCCATACAGAGATTGCCAATGGTTGCGTAGTGCTGTTACAAATACAGCACCAAGTGTAACGTTAGACTCACTGATATGCAGAACAGACGTCATATGTGCGACGGTGTAGTGTTCATGTCACCTGTGGTCAATTACCATGAGTTCTCGTACCCTGGACTCGCATTTGTTAGATGTTGTAATCACACGCGGCTGGTCTTCAACAAACAGGACAACACCCAAGACATCTGCAATGGTAGTTGGTAATCACTCATCTATAACTCATTGACAGGTTACATGTGACCACACACCACCTAACAGCTAAGTTAAAGGCATCTTCTAGTGGCTTGTTATAACATCAGATGACTAATGAACTATAGGATAACTGTAGGTAAGTTGTCTAGTACTATACGTTTTCTAGACTGGCAGATATATATTTACAGACAGATATGTGCACAGATATACGAACTGAGGTAGAGATCCGAAGACACAAAGGTACGTACCAAATAGTTCAGAGTACTCTTGCTGCCTAGGAAGCTGCGATATTGATAGATATTCTTGAGTAGCAGCAGCACCAAGACCAGTGTCATCATCTAATGGAAATATGAGTGTTGTACCGCTAAATGTCATCTGGTAGTCGAGATCATTCGGACTTGTCTTCCATTCGGGCTTGAGAGGACTTATAGCAGCATTCCTTATCTCATATGTCTTGTTACGATGAATTGCATCTTCATACATTGTAACTTGGACGGCAAACAGAGCACCTCGCATCTTCGTGCCCTGCAAGTTGTACGCAGGAATCTTAGCCCTACGCAGCAATTGTCTTACTAAAATCAGTGTGTACGAAAAGATGATATGGAAATATGCAGACTATAATGTAGTCAGAAAAAAAACATCAAGATCAAATGCAGAGTCCATATCTCCACAGCTTATAAAAACTGCAGTCTTCTTATTGAGTCAGTTAATGGGTGGTACAAACGGTGGGGGCCAAGAGAAAACAGTGCAGTTCATATATTCTCAGCAACTATCTAGCACGAAGCAAAGGTTCATTGGTTATACTGGTCCAGTGAGCAACCAGGTATTGTAGGCAAAGCGAAACATTTGGGCACCGAACCGACGAAGTACTCTATATGAATCATGCGTTGGGCGCAACGAACACCAGGGCCACGTCTATATATCAGTAGTTCGGTCCTAACGTTCGAGTGTATACAGAGGTGCTTTCCAGTGACGAATAATAAGAATCATGTTGAGAATCACATTAACACATTTCCTACTTTACTGCATAAAAAAGGACTTGATTCTTTCCCAGATTGGCGAAAGTAATTTTTTTACAACAATCATAGATATAATTCATTCAGCCACCTCACGTAATACCCACAGGCATCACTCATCTAGGAACTCAATCAGAAACTGAAACGATAGATGTATTAGGGCAATGTAAATTCTGAATAGCAATCTTGCTTTTTCATCTTCAAGCAGTAAACTCTGGTAGACCATATTCTTGTTAGGAGATGTCTTCGGCCGTCTTTTTTCTATTACCTTCACCTTCACCTTGTAGTCACGGCTGTTTGTGTTCAAGTCAGCTAGGTAAGTTGCTTTAGGTTTCATTCTGCAAAACCATAAATACTATTCAAATTAGACTGACTGCTTACACGATTTTGATCGAATGGTTTCAAAGATCTACCTGACAGTTAGGTGATTACATGTACTTAACATACATAGGAGCAGCACTGAAGCGTTTAGCTCAAGACATTCTGGATTCACACATTCTAAACCTATAGTGTAAGCTGCAACTTAATCTAGCAGAAGCCACGGTCTCAGAACAGGCAACAACCTAGCACAACTTCAAAACACATTACAGACGACGGATCTCATGTGCATCACTAAGGTAGCAGACAACATCCTAACATTTAGTTCAACAATGGTCCGTCCCTTTTCGAGGAGCTAGTTTAATATTGTTATTTGTAACATACACTACTGTTAGGTACACATTTTCTAGTAATCTGCTATTGATCTTTATATCCATTCATAGACTTTCCACTGAAGTAAATAATTGGGTAGGCAGAAGTCCTGACAGAAGGCAATATGTATTTGAAAGTCATAGAACTATCACACAACATGACGGGAACGAACACCTTCAATCTATCGCAGATGGAAAGGAAGCATAATAGTTCACGCAGAGAATCAACCAAAAACTGAGCCTTAGATGAATGCGAGACCAAAACTCAGATTTGCAAGTCAAACACTGAGCACCAAATTTATGTTTAAGTTTAGCAGAAATCGTATATGTTCATCTCTAATATTCCTACAAAGATGATCTAAACAAACCCCCACAAAGTCTGTAGGAATGCATTAAACTTAGCTTGACATACCTGTGAAATCTTTAACAATTAGTGCCTTGAATTATTTAGAATGGCACCAACTCGTGCATCGCCAACCCTACAAAACTAATTAAATTATTTCTGGAAGAAACCAACAAATGCATAACATGCATGCGATTTGCAACTGGAAGACAAGGTGTTAAGCTATATTTAGAAGTGTTTGCGGGCTTAGGAGAATATTGAAATATTCAAGGGATTGAGTGATTGCTATATGGGAAGTATTCAAGGTATTCTTACAAGTAATGACAGATGGATGCGATGTGAATATAAAGGAGGTGGAGTGTGGCAGTAGGCAAAGGATTGAGGCAGGGTTTTCTTGGGAAAAGGATTGAGGAAGTGTTTGGAACGTGTATCGAGGATACTGTACTTGGCTTAATTAAGTAGAGGAGATTATTTTTCTCCTAAAGCTCTAGTTGGCATTTATTTGATTAAGGGGTGTAAATGAGTTAAGTAGGGCATAACTTTTACAAGGAGCTTACTGAAATGTCAGCATCACGTGAATGTTATACTCTTGACCTCAATATGGAATATGGCGTGGGGGATTAACACTAATCGTCATTCATTTCCGGAATATGGCGTGTTTGATTTAATTTACTAATGGCACCTTACATATAACTCGACTATAATTTGTACCTATTGGGAGTGCGATTAGCACAATTGGACTGTAAGCCAATCAAACTTGATTGAAGTAGGTTGTCATTTCGATTACTTTGCATGTGGTTACTGTAGTCCAATTATACGTTTAGTTTACGGCATAAGTATCATCCTAGACATTTCACATGTTGTTTACACTTGCTAACATAACATCACAATATACATCGACTATCCACTGATAGTATCGTTAGGCCTGAGAGATACTGTACCTGAGTGTACACAGTGCTATGTATTCAATCATTAACGTGTGACATTAGCAATAGGGTAAAGCTGTGTAGTACATGCATGATGTAACTATACATGAGTCCTTTTTTTCGTGTACAGCAAACTATCTCTTACTTTTGCTCACGCGAATGAAGAAGTTTTGGGAACATTGCAAGCAAATGGAATTAATTTATAGGGTCGTCACTAATTAGATGCTTTGTGAACTGATACTTAGATTCGTAATTATCTAATTTAAATAAATGTAATCTCTGGTTATGACATATAATCACGTCGTACAATTCGAAATGAATTGTGAATATGCAACATAATGTAGTTTCACTTAACCCATGATATTGGGTATAAGATGCAGTCTTACAGTACATGTACGATGTAATTGTACATGACCTACAATTTGTTCTGTATAGTACATGAATCAGATAACTTTGTAAGCGTACTGTTGTATGTACTAATAAAAAACGCAAAAAGTTAAACGTGAACCCTTTATACATTATGAAAGTATTCTGCCCAATAGGGTAAAGTCGTGTGGTACATGTATGATGTAACTATACATGAGTCCTTTTTTGTGGAGTACAACAAACTATCCCTTACTTTTATTCACGCGAAAGAAGAAGTATTGGGAATATTTCAAGCAAACGGAATTAGTTTACATGATTTTCACTAATTAGATGCATTGTGAAATAATACTTATATCTGTAATTATTTAATTTAAATAAATGTAAACTCTGGTTATGAAATATAATCATGTCGTACAATTATAAATGAACTGTAGGTTCATCTTGAGATCGTGCAACATAATCTAGTTTCACTTAACATGTGATACTGGGAATAGGGTATAGCCGTACAGAACATGTATAATGTAACTGTACATGAACTAAATTCGTTTTATATAGTACATTTATTAGATTACGAGAAATATAGAAGGACAAGTTGTAACATGAATAAATAAAAGAAGGGAAGCACAATCACTCTGCTATATAAAGATTGTGTGGAGGTAGATATCTCCCACTCCAAAGTTCCATCTATCACACCTTTTCACAGAAGATGTCTAAAGCCATGTCCAATGTTGAGGTTGTTGACAATTACCAACTTAAAATTGATGACCAGATTATCTACGAAACTCGGGTGTTGTTCGATCGTTTGACCAACATCGTAGTTCCCGAGACTATACTGCGTCTTATACGAAGGGAACCATCGCTCTCCACTGTAAGCAGAATTCTCAGCAATTCTGCTGCTCCTGTTTCGGTCCGAGTTCCCGCTGAGAATGTCTCAAGAGGTATCTGCTATTCTGATTTTCTCTTCTCCATGGTTCTCATGGTTATTATTGTAACCTTGTCTTAACTGCTTAGTATGCTGTGAAGATACAGTTGGTATCAAATCCGATGAACTTGACCGTTTCAAGACCGATGTTATTGCGCTGTTCAAGAGGCTTCAGGACGTTTTCCAGTGGCGGTTTGTGCTTGAACTATGTGGCGATGGAGGGGGCCTGCTACTTCTACAGGAGAAGCTTACTATGACCGACCTGTGCTGCGACTACATGGAAGAGATCTCACCAATTGCCTCTGCATCCGAATATGACTAATGCCATATTGTAATGGAAGAATCGGTGGACCTCTATCTGAAGCTGCATAAGTAGCTACTGTCTTCTGAATAAAAAAACATTTTGCTATTTCAAACTAACCACAGCCGTGGGTCTGTTCCGGCTATTTTAGTTGCGATATGTTGCCACTGTCCACTGCCTAATGCGCTGTTGTGTACCTATTATTGGGACTGAATAGATATGCAGGTGCTATATGTTTAGTAAACATGTGTGATAACTTCACTCAGGAAGTTGTCATCCTTGATGAATTCATATTTATGAGAAATTATATTCAGTTTAGTGTAAAGATACCAGACATATGTACATAAACTACGGCGAGATAGCAAAGTGCAGTCACCCCAAAGTCCACATCGAGATGTATAACACTACGCTGAACACTGTCATCTTACTTACGACACCGTACCTCACACCGATACTATACCTCATACGCAGGATCGAGACACAGCACAACATAGATAATTGTCTGTTCAAAACACACGCAGTAGTTTGCATTGGTGGATGTTGTAGCTGTATTGATAGTTGCTTTTGATTGTCTGCAGTAGTTCGTATTACACGGGTAGTAAAATTGCTTTCATTCTTTGCGCTTTGTCGCTTACCAAATTATTATCTTGTACACAGCGGTCAGACCCCTCACGTTCCTGTCTTGCGACAAACGCTATATTTTCTACAATAGTTGCGAGTATATCATCTAACGCTGCAGACAATTTTTTGTAACCAGGACATGAAGCTTAAAAGTCACGAAATTATACACTCATGCGTTACATGTTCAATGCACTCATTCGCAAGAGTAAGGGAAAAACGAACGAATAAAGTTTGATGTTAGTCTAATGGCGGAAGCACCGCAAGCATTCCACAGTACACACCGTTCACTGCAAAACATTGCACAAGCAAAACCAGCAAGATAATGTTTAAAACTGATAGAGAAGTGGAGAATAAGTGATCCCTCTTTTGACTTTCAGTGAGCCACATAAGAAACCTAAAATATAAAGACCTCTCCCCAACCCAGCAACATCATAGCAATCTTCTGCGCCCTCTTAACACTCTTGCGTGGGAGTTCCTTAAAGTTCGTACCGTCACTTTCTTCTGGTGGACACTCCATGACTTCTAAATGCGTACAGTGCTCAAGTGCTTACTGGCAGATGTGTTGTAATGTCCTAGCAATCTCAACTTGAGTCAAGTAACATCTGCATCTCTGTGATATTGTGATCCCACCTCTGAAAATAGTCATTACGCCATCCTTAAGTTCTCTCCGGAGCTGTCTATTATAGTGTGCATTCCATCCTGGCGCATCTGGATGCAGCAAGAACATTCTTGCCCATGTCTTGCGTGCAACAGCTACACTAGCCTTGTCACTGGTGCAGGAAGGGCATTCGAAGATTTTCATCATAATATATTCATTAGATAGGACACCTGATATCGATGGAGACAGTCTGCCGTGCATTTGGATGCTGTGATTCTGTCCGAACATAAAATGTAAGTGACGCACCTTCCTCCGCTTTCTTCTTAATACTTCCTCAAGTCAATCAGTCTGCTCATTATTCACAACCCATCCTCTGCACAGGAGCTTAACCATTATCAGATCTGAGACCCTCCACCATTGAATGGCCGAAGTAAAACAGGATTAGCTGCAGACTGGAAAGTATACGTCAGGGTAACTTGGTTAGCATATGAAGAGAAAGGCTCAAAAGAGCGGTGGTTCATAAGAACAGCTGTAAAACAGTAAGCGCAGGTTTCAGTTTGCAGAAAAGGACAACGGGCCTACACATGACCATCAACAACAGACTCAATGCAGAGACGCGTCTAACACACAGACAGTGTATAAGAAATGGGGTACAGTCACTACTCTTTTCCAGCTTTTTATTCTGCCTTATAAGTACTGCATATCAGCTTTCTCAAACAACTAGAAAATGCTACAGGTAGATCATCAAAGAAAACGAGAGACATTACATGAGTCCAAATGGTATTTACTCTTTAGCTACTTTATACACAGGAATGATGATAGAACATGAGTTTGTTTTCGAGGTTCTTGAACGAGGACTGGATAATTTTAGTTGTCTCCGGGCAACTTTATCAACTCACTGTGTAAAAAACGCACTACCATTATTTCAACTTGAACTGTACGCCATTAAATTGTTAGCTATTACTGGGGCATACAAACAATCATTACCTCCTGACCTCTTGTGGATGACAGTCGCAGTAGAATATTGACTGTAAATGGAACGAACGTGTATTTATATGGTAATACGAGAACAGCGTAAGCACAATCTCAGGCAGAGCAGGAAAAAACCGAAAACATTAATAGACAGAGATACTAAATACAAAAGACACAAATACTCGAGACTACCAGATAAGAGTCTCGCTCTATAGAGCAAGCATAATATTGCACACGCTGCTCTAGCATCATGAAGTGATTAAATCTATAAATAGAGAACCCAAAATTGACATCTTGGCAAGAGAAACCAGAAAGATTGTAAAGTTGCTGCAATACTCTAAAACAGTTAGCAGATAATAAAAGCAGACCCAGATCACTATGCCAAGACGACGAACACAGTAGCACTATCTACCACGATCTGGGCATTGATGTATGAGACAATGTATTATCATACCTAGGATGTTGTGTCCAAAGTGTTGCTTGTGTGCATGTGCAGTGGCAGTTGCTGGAGAATGATGAAGGAGGTAATACAAAGAGGCAGAGTAGTGTGTAGAAGGTCAGTAGGGTAATACTCAGTACCATGCTATTAATGTCAGGTTACTTAGGTAGTTGAGAGAATAGTTAATGTTACGGAGAAGCTAAAACCCTCTGTGAGTGCCTTGACAACAATTTCAAAGTCTAATGCCGAAAATTCGACAATTGGATTGGTATACATCGCTACTTTGCCTATTCTTGTTTTTTTTATTGGAAGGCCTGTCTGAGATGAATTAGCCAAGCAACAGCATTTTGCAATTGCTTGTGCGATGTACACATGGAGATCTCCTGAAAGACGGTTCCTTATTAATTTTATGGAGAAACTGGGTACAAATTAGAGTAAAAGAGGTATCGAACCTAATATAGAAGTGAGAATAGGAAAAGTGTACAAATATAAAGATGGCACGTTTTTTATATAAGACAGATACGAAACAAAGTTGTCACTTAAGGTTACAAAAAGCACCTAGAGTGGTAGCGAAGATGCGGTCTCTCAATAAGGTATTAAGAGACGGCTATTCCAATAGTTGTCATTATCCTCTAGCACATGTCTGCTCCTCCCTCTTATCATGTTTTCTAACTTTGTGCGCTCGAGCCATTCAATTGATTTAGATCGACAGGTGGCACAAGACATTGACACACATGACACATTAATAAGTAGTTTGTCGTTCCAATTTTAAATACTGCGCATTAGATTACTAAGGCCAGAAAGAAGATGTTATTTGGATCGCGTCTCTTCCAAAACATTTCTAGATGCGTTTCACAAAGTCATGTCGGAGATAGTGACGTTTCAAATGTTTTTAAAGTCACGTTCCAGTTTTGAGCACTGCGGATTAGATTACTAAGTCCATAAAGAAGATATTATCCGGCCCGCGTTTCTTCCAAAACAATTCTAGATACGTTTCACAAGGTCATGTCTAGGTAGCAACGAAAGTGAGGTTGCAGCACAGACATAGCTGTAGTTATGTAAATTGATAACCAAGTCATTCGAGAACAATGACATCTATCGTGCTAAGCAGTCCTAGAGCTATGACCTGTGCTGTGATGACAGCCTCCTTGCCGAATTGTTCAATATAGGCGGTCATAGTTTCTGTAGAGGTAGAACCAGTAATGTCCAAATGAGGTGTAGTGTTCATTGCCTTCGACTGGAAAGTATGCATCGTCCTCTTCGCGAGGCTATTGTTGGTCAAGTAGCATCTGCACCTGCGCGAAACCACAATTTCACCACGAACGGTAGTTGTTAAACCAAATTGGTGGTTTCTTTGTAGGAGTCTATTGTAATCTGCAGCCCATCGAGGCGCATCTAGCCTTAGTGCGAACATTTGAGCCCATCGCTTGCAGACAAGCGACATCACTGCACTGCTAGCCGCATCAAGTTTTAGGAATATGTGCTCCATATAGTCGTCGCTGGAAAGGACCCTGCTTACATGCGAGTACCGCCTACCATGGACTATAACTTCATGAAGACGATTGTAGATGAAATATAAGCGCTGTAGCTTCTGTTGCCTGCTATTAGCTATGACGGCATTCCTATCCTCGTCTACATTGTTTGTTACCCAGCCTCTGCAATAATACGTAGCCATGCTAACATTCGAAAGGCCTGTACAGTGGGACTACATGTCAGAATATTGGTCGGAAACAGGTAGTCGCAAAAATAATACAGAAATAGGAAGCGAGAAGAATTCTATATTGAAAATAATTGCTAGTGATGCGACGAACCAACATGAGGCACTTCGTGTCACATACAACATCCATCCCACTTTTATTACCCCACTTATTATCTGGGTACATCCAAGGAATGGTTACGAACAAGTTGATGCCTTTAGAAAGATGCTATACTTTTTCCGCGAAATAGTAGTGACAACTCAGGAAAATCAAAGCGATATGCTAACATATAGAATATAAGCGATGAATGTGGACATACATGAGAAAAAAAAGGGTGTTGTGGTCATTGGCGACAAAAATGACTCCAAGCATACCGAGTGTTACTCGCATACAGCAACATCAGCAAGGTACATGAACACAACCTTGAATCAAATTCTAAATCATTGAGCATGAATGTATTTCTAAGCTTAAATGAAGCATATACGCACACAAGAAAGGGAGAAAGCAATAAGAACTTGGAAAAGGAGGAACAAGAGTACGAACAAGAAGAGTAGAAGGAATTTATATAAGAGAATAAAGCGTCATGTACATGATGCGGCGATGCTGGGGCAGACTGACCACTATCTGGGATCATTTCGTGATTTATGTAAAGTAAAACAGTGCAAGGTGTGCAGTAGTAGAAAACTTACAGTTCCAACCGGTCTTGATGGAGGTCCAACAAATGCAGTAGAAGAGTTTTGCGAAAGTAGTTTTCGTGAAAATTGGGGTCCAGTAATCGCTTAATGTTCAGGGAAGGGGGAGGGAAAGTAGGAGGTTGAGGTTATCAATGATGCTAGTAGGGGTCATTGGGTGAGAGCTTGGCATCTATGAGGAGGGCAGCTGAATTAGTACAACTAATCTCTTTATCTGAGTTGATTTGACATGGGGTGTAGGCAGGTATGATAGGAAGCTGTAGGCATTAAGTTTACGTTTAGCTGGTAATTACAATTTGTCCATAGTTTTGTGGCGGTTCACATTTCGGTTGCAAATATCGGTTTAGATAGCAGTGGTTCGGGTCTTTACTTTTCTTTGGTTTTTCTCCCCTTGTGTTGTCTTTTTTTTAAATGTATAGGGGTAGGGGGCCGCGAGAAGATGTTATTTGGCTCGCGTCTCTTCCAAAACAATTCTAGATATGTCTCACGAAGTCACGTCAAATATAGTAATGTTTCGAACGTCTGCAAAGTCACCTGTGACTCTTAGGAGAAAAATATATTGATTGGTTACAGTGTACTCAGCTACTGTTTATAAGGAGCAATTGTTTGATAGTTTTGTAACTCAGTTAACTGGTAATGGTAATGTTTGGTCGATATCCAGTTCCGACTGCCTAGTTTGTTATATATATACAAATATATATTAGAGGCAGTACCTAAAAATATGTCGTTCAGTTGGAGCAAATTGTTCGGGTGAGGCTCACTGCACTGCCACTTCATGAGGACCTAAAGTGCATAATATGTTGGATTTAGAGAGTAACGACAATAGTAAATGCGTTACTGAGACATAGAATGGGAAGTCGTAACGGTAGGTCCAGCGTACCGGTGTTTGTGAAGTTTGGTACGTCTACGTGACGGATACCTTTTAATCTTTGTGTAAAAGATATGCGAATGGTTTACGTATCGCAAATAATATCCATCAAGTAACAAACTAAACATGTAACAGTCGTATACCGTAACGGAAACAAAATACGGAGTACGCTTGCACTGACTGGCAAAGAATTATGGATAAGCACGAAGAGTAATCATTATTAATTCCTTCAATTGGCAACTAAGAGTGGGATAATCAACAACCCACAAACCGTATACCAAGGGAACAACAGTAACTTCCACCAATAATTACTGCGCCTGCCTTTACCTCTTGTAGTAAATATGCCTTTACCCACAACTGCCATCCTTAAGTAATTGATGCAAGAACAATCCGTTACATGCAAAACTTCCACAGGACTCTAAATATATACTTGCCCAGTTTTTTATTAATTGTTCACAACCATAACAACCTAATTCTGAAATTGAAAGGTTCTTTAGTAGAAGGTCAGAATCAACAACTCGAAGTCAATGGATGAAAGATTCGTGTACCCACCAACCTGCATCATGCACAACTTACCTTACCAAAAAATGGGCAATGATCGAACCATTGGCAGGAGCTTCAACTGCGTAAGGAACGAACTAATTAAGCTGGGATATCCGGTTAGGAAGATCTACCATGTGTGGAGTGGCCAGAATGGAGACTTCGGGAGAGCTATATCGATAGAATTCCTAGGCAGCGATGAAAGATACAGCAGTGCTTTCAAGTTGCAGCGATGCTTCGAGAGGGTGGGAAGAGGCAAAGATGGGTTCAATGAAAGCTTCGACAACATGTCCGACCCTCACGTGTGGGTGGCAACTACTGCCGACGAACGAATGGTGAAAAAGGGGAGGAGCTGCATATATGTGTCCGACTATTGGAAGACACAGGGTTACAAAGACGCGGACACGGACAGCATTTCAACTTACGTCTGCGTGTTCAATCTGCTGAAGCATCACTGCCCCGGATTGTACGTCTGAAAAGTAACTGCTGACTTTTCTGATTACCGAATGTTTTGTAATTACCTTTTAAACTTCTGTCGGTATGTCCCATCTGAATTATTATGGATCTGTTAATTTGAACCATCGTATTCCTAAATTTGTAACGGATAATTTCACCAACCGTGCTGTTTGCGTTTTTAATTATGCTCCACATCCTATTTAGTCAATGCATCGAAGTATGTATGCCTGTGTATGCAGTAGTGTAGAACAGTCTGTCGTCATTGTGTAGTTAGTGGACGATCAAACAGTAGTGTCGATAGCCCACAAATACTCAAAGTGTCGATACAAAGGTTCAACGGTGGGAAACAGGCTTGAGGTTGGGTAAACTGATGATAAAATATGGAGTCACAAAACCAAAAGATCGCACGCACGAAATAGTGATGTACTAAGTTTATATTATCAGCACAAATTGGTGAATATCTATCTCCTTGAAAACAACATTAGTTGTTGATTGAGCATTGAATGGATCTTCAGTTAGAAGTAAGACTTTAAGACCCTTCTTCCTGGTGACCTTGGAAATAGCCACGTAAAGCTGCCCGTGAGTGAAGATTGGTTTAGGAAGAAACAGACCAACGTTTGAAAGAGACTGCATGTTTAACATTAGTGCCAAAAAAGGCAGTGACATAGGCAACAATCGATGGACTAACATTGAAGCAAACTTCAAAGCAAGTTCATGAAATATAAGGGACATACTAATGCTCATGTTCAACATCAGAAAGCCACAAAGCAAAAACAAAACAATTGTCTTGGATATAGTTCCAGCCAAAAGTATCCTGCTTTTTGTACAGGTCAGATGGGTCTTGCACAGTGTCTCGAAAGGATGCCACGTCCTTCGCATCTCATATGATGCCTGCAAGCCGCAGTACCTCGTAAGAGATGATGTTTTTCACACGGTAATCTGATGGAGCCTGGACTCTTGTCGCAGAAACAACAGTCACTTTGCTTGATTCTCTAGCCCGCGAAAGAGCAACATACAGCTGTCCATGAGAGAAGCAAGGTCTTAGCTTGGAAGGTAGACTGCAACCTGGTCGAGGGTCTGGCCCTGTGATTTATTAACAGTCATTGCAAAGGATAACCGTAAGGGGAATTGATTGCGATAGAAGCTGAATGGATAGTTAGAAGACTCCGGCGGTTCCATCCTGATCCGTGGAATGAAGACGTGTTCACCACTATGATGACCAGTGGTTATGACACATTCGACTACGTTTGGGAATAATTTTTTACATATAAGTCTAGTTCCGCTGCACAAGCCCGACGATGGAAGAAGATTTCGAAGCAGAATCAATGGGCAGTTTTCTTTAAGAACAAGTTCGTACGAACTCATGCCCCTAGGACAAAGTTTATTTATAAATTCAGCAGGGTAAATGTTGCAGTTATCAGCAAGCAGTGTGTCGTATCCTCTGTACACAACGGCTATTCCAGGAAATTTGTCTATGAGTAGTGTGTTAATAGCATCAACGTCCTCATTTATGGGTGTCAGTATTGACCTTTGGATAAACACATCGATTCCCAAAGCCTGGACATCAGCTTCTGGATAGACTACATTTGCTACTGTAGTAATTAGATCCGTCTCTTCACCACTTGTATGTTGTATAACTCTGTCTGGTAATACAACCAAATCAGAGTCTACAGTCTGAAGTTCACCGTTTCCTAAAGATAAAAGGTAAGCACAGAACAGTGGGCAGTCCGAGCGCGGACGTTTATCGTTAGCTGGAATTTGATAAGCTGGGACCATATTGGCGAAGACACTACGCTGAAGTTGACAGCCTCTCGCATGGTTTTATGCGGAACTATAGGCAGTACTTGCCGGAAGTCATCTCGAAACACTATTAATTTTCCACCGAAAATCACATCTTGATTACACAGATCACGTTGCAACTTGTCGAGTGCTTCTATCGCTTCCTTCCTAGCCATTGATGCCTTATCCCATATAATTAAACTGGCCGCTTGGATCAGAGCAGCCAAACCCCCTTGTTTTGGAACATTGCATGCGAGTGACTTGTCTAGTTTTAGAGGGAGTTTAAACCTTAAATGGGCGGTCCTTCCAGACGGAATGTTAGAGGCTGCAATTCCTGACGTGGTTGTGGGATATATCCAAGTAACCGGACTTCAGCGTACAAAGCGTTGTATAGATATGTCTTACCAGTGCCACCAGGTCCATCCACAAAAAAGGCTCCAGGGAGTTCTTGTTTCACATGCCTAATTATAGTATCGAAAGCGTGCTGTTGTTCAGCGTTCAGTGAGCTGCGACATGTTAAACACTCCTCCGGTACAGGTGCAACGAGTGCGTCAGCTATATCTCTTGTTCGCTGTATTACAAGATCCCGTGGCTCCACCAATTGGTCAAGACCGTACAGTTTGAGAGACTTACCAGCTGCCTCCAAATGATGTTCCACGCTGCGAACTGTGAAATTCTGAACTGCACGTGCATCCCCTGGGTTTTCTATCAGGAAATCTTCAGATAACGAACTGTAGTATTTGCCCCACAACTCCTGTGGATATCTGGGATCACAGTACATGAGAACGGTTGCGAATAGGCGTCTCAAAGCAGAGGGCATCTGAACAGCCTCTGCTTCATTGAGGCATAGTTCAACCATGTTACTGTCTTCTATCAGTCCAAGCTTAATAGCAGCTTCTTGGTACGTTGAACACTGTCGACCCTTTACAATCAAGAGATCTTCAAAAGACGTAGGTGCATGTACATGGGTCAGCAGTAATCGTAAGTAAAAGCGTTTTGTCTCCGATGGTGATACAAAGACAGGCCTGCCCAGTACAACAATACTGTTTTTTCTCCTGAACCATCGTCGTTGGGATGCATCCCATCGATAGTATTCAGGGAAGTCAGCGTAAATGTATTCTTCGCTAACCTTACCGGCGTTTTCCCTATTGACTCTGAAGAAGTCAGTTAATCGTGTTCTTAGCCTTTTTTTGTCAGAGAACACATGAGATAACGTTTCATGTTGTTTCATCTGGATTGACTGCATATCTTGGAGATGAATTGGTAATGCCATTACCGATGGATGCATCTCAAACAGATCAAAGCTGAATATGCGCCAAATCGCTTTTATCGGGGACATCCAACGACCAGACTGATACTCGTTTATTTCATCAATCACTTTCCCTTCACCATCCGGTCGAATGGAAAAAGATATTTTGTCATGACCCTTGTAGACATACTTGTAAAGATATTTCGCTACATGTATGCTAGAGCATACTTCCACATGAATATGACAGTCAAAGAGGTAAAGAAGATACGGGTTATATGGAATAACCCAACGATTGTCTAGATACTGACCTCTTATTTTGACTATCTCACCAGTATTTTGGCGTTTGTAGACTGGGTACCCGCCATCACTGTTTGTGGTTTCAACTGCGTATGGCTTTGGGTAGCCGGACTTACACTGGCCTACAGTTTTTTTGTGCTTCATGCATGGACAATCAGGGTTCAGCTTACCGCATGGCCCATGCTTCATATGTTTTAGCACAGCCTTACGGAGAATTTCGTTCGCTTCTAGAGGAATCTCAGCACTGACAAACTTCTCAAAATCCTCTGGACAGTTCATCTTAGTGTTTTTCTTCATAATGAACAAGAGATGTGCATGTGGAAGGCCTCGTTTTTGGAATTCAACAACATAAACATATGTGGCGACTTCGCCAAATATTTTCTCGTCAATAAGTTTCTTCTTCAGTACTATTAGCTTAGCTCGGAAAACTCTGGCTACTAAATCTGGCCAGTTCTAGGCTTCCTCTCCTTGAGCTAATTCATTTTTAATTTCAGGCCAGTTTGTATTGCAGGTTATTGTTATGAAGAAATATGGCTTCCCGTAGCGCTGTACAAGAGTCATCGCATTTAAATAGCGTCGCTGCATATCTCTAGGCCCTCCAATGTAAGTTGCTGGATGGATCGCACGCTTTCCAACATTAGCAGTACACTGCTCACCAGCGTCAATCGTGTCAAGTATTCCTTGGTATAGTTCAGAACGTATCACATCCTGATTGTACCGAACAAAGTCCAGGCGAGAGTTCTCTAGTTTGACGTACATGTCGACTACATATTGTTGCAGGCATCTTCCAGCCCTGAGAAGCATGTTATTTGGTCGGTGTTGTAGCCTGTAAGCATAGTACCCTCGGCAAGGCAGGTTACGCTCGAGTACTGACGACTGTCCAGAACACCCTAGGTTTATAGGATACGCCGTCAATAAACAGCACACAGGCCATACATAAAACAGTTACTATTTTTAAAGCAACTAACAACATCTGACATGCAAAGCTATAATTAGCAGTTGGTCTGTACATGAATCGACCTATCCGCATCAACCAATGTGCTTGACAATTTATTACACTGCGTGCTAGAATTACCTAATCATATATGCAAGTCCAAAGTTATGCACGCTTGTCAGTTTATGCATGTTTTCATCCTAGGAGCATATGTTTATGCTTATTGTCAAGAAATAATCTCTATACATTCATTGTTTTGGTTCGTAGTCTAACATGTATATCAGTACTTGTGTTTCAAGATAGCAAAATTGATACGACATCTGCAAAAGACAAAGTGAGGACATACTCTGAGCCTCAACATCCAGTAGATTCTCAGCATTCTCAAAACTTGATGGATAAGTCGCAGCAGGTTGCAGCGGTGCACTTGAACTGTTCAGAGATTTTCCTCTTGTAGTGGGATTTGTAACATGTTTCTTAACTCCCTGATGCCAACCACATTCACCGCTCGAGAAAAGAAGAGGGCACTGTAAAGGATCATAACAACCATAATAATGTTTAATCTGATGCGAGACGCTCATGCGCCCAGTCAATAAGATGTGTGGTCCGCTATTATCACTCAAGCTGGAATCTTCGGACCAAATGACAGCAACTTCATCAGAAGTAGGAGCATTGCTGACATGCTGGTCTCTGACAGGATTCTTGCATATACGGATACACGTGCTTTCAGTCACTTCTATTTCTTGCATGAACTGAAAAAAACGTGCGTACGGGTTTGTCTGTGTGACGCCAATCAGTATGTCGATAACATCCTCCCTCAGTTCTGTAAAGCACCCAGAACGGTTAGCAGATTCATGCTGACCATCGTAAAAGTACAACTGCATGTACTTTGGATCGCCATTTTTTGGTATCAGGTCTGAGACATTATGGTAAATTTGACCCTGTAGCTTAAAAACATAGATACCCTTTATTGTCTGTGATTCAATGTGGCCTCCAATTGAGCTGAACGCGAATAGGTTATTGTATAAGCGAGCATACCGCCTGAAATTTAGTGCATCCTCGTCTGCAGATGTGTACAATCTGACTAATGTTGGCGGATATGTGGATGATGGCAGAACTATTGAACCGTTGCCGCAACAAAACATTGGAGATTCATGCTCAAATCTTTTGGCGTGACACTTTGCGCATGCCTCTACCGGCTGTAACTGAAAAGGTTTTCCAGGTAGTGGTTGTCCTTGTGCAGCAAGTGGCAGACCTGCTACATTTTTGTAGATAAACTAAGTTAGGATACGGACCTTAAGTGCTACAACATGCTGCAGGAGCAAGAAGCACACATATGTAGTCGCAGATACGAAAGCACTGGAAACTCACACAAATGTTTCTACTTGAGAGGTCTTCCAGGCTTTCTCTTTTCCACTACTACTCCACTCATGACTGCCGGGGGTCGGCCGGGCCACCTCTTTGGAACACTTGAAGATGCATCATCTGTTCGTGTCATGAAATATGTTCGAAGATGGTTGTCAGTGTACTGATAAATAAAATCACGATACGTACTGAAGATCGCAACCTAGGACGTTACTCTGACACACTGTCCGAATCTTGTGCTGGCACCCCGCACCTCCGTCTACGCTTGCTGATTCCAGGTGTAGGTGAATAGTATGGAAACTTGTCAGCTGTAACATGAACGCTAAATACAATGAAGATAATACAAGTACACATTTACACAACAGAAGAAGTTCGGACAAAAGACGTAACCATTTTCCTAACAAAACATGGGTCTGAATGGCAGGTGTTCACCTCACAAGTAATACCTCGCCTGCAGCTTCAATTTGTTTCTCATTAACAGCCTGCAGACTGCACAAGTATGCATCAACTGTATGAATAAGCCTACGGTAAGTGATTAGCCCGGTGGTGCAATATCTGACACAACCCAGCAGCCACCGCCTACACATGGCATGCATCAACCGTCATAACAACTACTCATAGCTAAGCCTAGTCTATTTGAACTATCACTCACAGCATCCCAGTTGTCGGATATTGTATCTAGCACACGCGTAGCACTTGTTATGCTGTACAGCAATTATATGTGTGTACGTTACAACTACTCGTCTCATCATGGACAGAGTATCTAGCATAATGGGTGCATAACCTGAAACACCTGATCTACAAATAGGAAGGCATATAAAAATCGTAGACAGCAATTCCTAGTTCGGGTTACAACTTCCTAGCTTATATGCATCGCATGATTTCAGTTGATGCTAACATATTAGTAACCTAGGTATGGACAAAAACTCTAGAAAGAACACACACTGATGCCCTGTATGCCTAAAAAATGTTAAGTATTTATGCATCAAAGCACGGAGCCTGGTGCAGGATGCCACATCGCAAACAAAATACTGAAGCAGGAAAATCGCATAAGTATGCAGCCTACACAAGTTGTTCATTACAGTACTGATAACAACAAACCAAAATACAAGTCCTAATACAAGTATTTTCTCATAAAATAGCCCAACAATACATTGTTCAACCAAACCACTTGGTCTAGACTGCAACTACGAGCATAACAAAATGTCAATTATCATAGATACGTCGCCTTCACAGAGACCCAACGCTCTTAAAGAAACTGTTAATTGCCTCTGAAGATACTGCAGAAGATGATATGGTCTGAGCGTCTAAGCTCGATGGGGTGGTGAGACAGGTTTTCCTCTTCCGGGGAGCTAAAGGTGGGTATTCAGGTTTAGGAATAACATGCATTGTGCCTTTGGGAGTAGTACATCCGTCTTCTACAACATGAGAAGCGCTTGTAAGGCCTTGTTGAACTTCTAGGAAATGCTTCTTCAAAGTCAAGAACCTATTCTTAGTACACTCACAGACAAAGGCATCAAAACTGACAGCCTCAGGAGAGTAGTTCGCATCTATTATGTCAACATTATAAAGGGGTACAAAATAGCTGATTGTCTTAATGGCAAGATCTTTTTCTGATGCAGCAGAAGTTGCACATATATCACTGAAGATACATATATGTTCATGCTCGTTATCTTTGTGATCTATGTCTATCCACGACGTGAATGTGGAAGGTGTGTGCTCGATGGTGCGAACAGAAGTGCATTCAACAGGTAGTTTCTCAATGATGGTTGCAAGGACAGACACAATATCTAGTGAAACGACTCGCAAATGATTCATTTCATGAAAATCAAACTCTTCTTCTAGAGGGATTTTTGGCAGACCCTTTGCCAAGCAATCCAGTTCAAGGCGCTTCAAGCGCCAAAGATCGGCGCACCTTGTGTACATGTCCTTTTTGGCAGACGTGAAATCGTTGATGCAGATATCAAATATGTCAACGAAATCACTAACGGCAGCCCTTACTGCTGTATTGCATGACTCTTCATAGGTCAAGGCAGGACTCCCTACGTAAGTATATGTTTCAGGATAATAGTCACTCTTAAGGGTTACAGAAGCAATGTTCTCTCTGGCATTCACTATCGAATATTCTGGCTCCGAATATTCTAGACATTCGGTGATCTGAGCTAGCAACGGCCGAAAAGGGATTGCAATCTGTATGACTGGAGGAGCCATCAGTCTGTGGATTAGGTCCTATACAGAATCAGATGCAGTAAGTCAAGCAGTAGCTTCATGATGGCGATAAACCACACAAGCGACTACGTTAGGATGCACCGGTGTTGCAAAAACTGCAGCACCAATGTAATCACTATAGGTACCTACGAAGTAACGTGTAATCTATGTCGCAGAGAGTAAATTTCAGACGGCCCACTTGACACGAAATAGACTGAACTCTTCTACCTAACATTGCCTTCAGCAAGACCAGATAGAACAAAGAGAAAATGAACAAGCTGAATCTGAAATCTAGCATTGCAAAAACAGCGGCACCGGTAAAATAATGCCAATATCCTGCCATCTAGAACAACCAAATCAGAGGGCAGTCCTCCCAAATAGTCCACATGCAAATAGTGAGTCCCACAGCAATATTAACTCAAAGGTGATCTATATAACTCCAAACACCCATGAAATATCCTACAAGAAACAATCTCATGGAGTACTACACTAATCTCCTAACACCTCAAGCACAAACACAGAACGAAAATATGTGCATACACAATGAAACAATTGATGTGGTATTATATAAATCACTAATATAAGTACGTAGCAGCTAGATAAAGTTGAAAGAAAGCCAAGAATCTGTACTACATAAAACATGTAAAAGTCAGCAGAAGACACCTCTTAGTTTGATGATTATTCAGGAAGAAGTTGTTGCTGGATGTGTGAGCATACTCCTAGCAGTTAAGCAAGTAAGTAAATTTGTGTGGGCAGAGTAATTGTTATAGATATTATCATATATAGAGAAGGATTATATTGCTTCTATAGTCTATAGTCTTCTGTCAGTTAGCTTGGTGCATATAGAGCAGTTAGCTGAGGATAGGCCTGAACCGGAAAATTAAGAAAAAAATTAGAGTAATAAGTCTTGACTGACATGATGTATATGCGATTAGACCATGTACATACATTGGTTGATTTTTTTGTTTACTCTTTTATTTTTGTTTGCTTTTGTCTTACTAACACTGACTTTATATATTTGGTGATAAGATCTGCATGCCATAATTTCTCTGCTTCTGGCCCGAACACCGCAACTTCGTGTTTCTATTCTGTATAGCTACGTTACCTAGCGAACGAGAAAGTTATGTTGTTCCCGGTTGTTGCCCCTCTCCGATCTCTGATGTGTCTGGGGGGGTTCTGCGCGTTGGGTTGTTTGTGGTCTTCCGTGATTATCGATTATTTGTTGGGTTTGGTCGTGTTTTTGCGGTGTTAGTATCTAAGTATGAATTTTTGGTTATGGTTTAATACCTACGTACTCTGATCAAATTATGCTTTAGTAACGTTCCGTTATCTAAGCAAGCCAATGAACATTCTGAGAAGCCGCAGAATGTTCCACAAACACATTGGAGAAAAGGTAGAGCAGTTGCAGAGTAGGATTCCATGCACAACAGCTCGTCTAAATGCAAACTTTGGCATAGTACATGTCGATATATAAACGTTCAGCAATCAGCCGCACAGCAAATACACCACAGGAAAACTACAGCTTGGTAGCAAATGTCGCATCTATATGATAGTAGTGTGGTGTTGATACACAGAAGTTGTCAACATAACAAATGTAGTCATTTGTTACGGATCCATGAGGGAGTATAAGATTACGCACACACGAAATGGCACGAGAATGCAGCATAGGCATGTCCACACGTCTTACACAACCAAACATCTTATGCAGCGAAAGGTAGTACTTGCACAGTAGGATAGTCAAACAAAGGCTGTCGACTGCTGGTTCGCAGTGAATTAAAAAGAACCTGTCGCACAACAAAAATCGGTCATTGCAAATACGTAAATGTAGGTGGGTAGAGACCATATCCTACAGTCAACAACTATGTTATCAAACACGAGAGAAGAGAAGCTGCAGCAACCAAATCCATTGCGACTACACCTGCGACTACCAACTAAAAGTTCCCCAACATGTTCTGCGCACGATTGCTCTGAGACCCACGAGTGTGTGGGACGCGGTAAAAGACAGGTTGTTGCCCTCCCTGACAAACAACAACGTTCCCAGGATCATCAAAATGTCCACCTGAACTTTCCTGACCAATCGCAGTCTCGGGAATGATTGTTGGTACATCCAGGGCTGCATTCTCGGACATACCATCGCCTGACTCTATCAGCAAGCCCGAATAACCAGGCACACCTAGGATACCAGTAATTCGTTCCTTTATTGTCATATAACTTTCTCGCTCGAGATCACAGACAAGAGCAGCAAATTGTGCATCGCGTGAATTGTAATTGACATCGATGATCTCAAGTTTGTAAGCAGGTATCAAGTAGGTGACAACCTTCTTAGCTAGCTCACATTTTGCATATGCGGCAGTATTACAGGTTGGACCGATGAACACCTCTCTTCGCTGACTACTGTTAGGAACTTGGATTGCAATCCACGATGTATAGCTACCAGCACAGTGCCGAACAGTCACAAGCGGTGTAGCTTGTATTGTGACAGTCCGAAAAATCTTCCGCAGAAGGGGCATATAATCAAGGAAGACATGTTTGTCGTACGTGGGGCTACCGGGTACATCTTCTTCTAGTGCATGTCTGTATCTCCCTTTGATAATGTCTTCCAACCTTGTACGCTTGAGCCGGTATAGTCGACTACAACGTTCCACCTGTCTCTGCCTCTCAAAGGTTAAGTCTTCAACGACAACATTAAACATCTTGACAATGCTATGAACAGCCTTCCGTGCAGCAACATCGCACGATTCTGCAACAGAGGCAGCGTGCCCTCCGACATATGATAGGACGAGCGTGCCAAAATTTGGCCTCACCAACACATACGCACTATTCCTGGATATGTCCAGTATACGGTAATCAGGAGCTGGCCACTGTAATATCTCAACTATGCGTCCCAGAAGCGGACAATACGGAATGGTGATTGTAGTAGAAGCTACATCAAGCACCTGAATGTCAAACACACATCAACTTAGTACTTGGATATCTTGATTTACATAACCTAGTTTTGGATATTGATTTACAGCGAGCATTAGAAGCAAGAAAGTATGATGTTACCAACTTAACACCACGATACAGTTGTCTAAATGCTAATGAAACAATGTCATATGTCCGAAGTATGGTAGAGTCATATGGTAGAATGAGCATAAACCAAAAAGCACAATGACAAGTGCAATATTTGTGAAGGATAAAGCAGTACGGGTGAGCAACTCAAACTAACGCATGCAAGCCCTGTGTAACATAGCACTAACCCGAAATTCACGCACAGTCCAGCTAGCAAAACACTAACACAAACCTGAAAACTAAATCAGCTACCAGTAAAGTTTAAGCTTAGTAGATCGCGACATATGATAAAATCATCCGCCAAATGATCACCTAAGGCTATTTTGTGGAACCAGATGCTACTCAATCTCCCACTCTTACTTGTGTTATATAGTATAATATACAATAGCGACTATCGAGCAAGTATCTATGCACGTCTTTCAGACGGCTCGTAGCGTATAACAGAATGACCACTACTCTCGTGCTCAAAAATACGCGGATAATATAGGCAACAGAACACATAAAGTCGACAAAACTTTCTGTCCCTAGAAGCATACAACAGAACATCAAAATATTGACCATACCTGAGGAGCTGAACTCGAATGGTGCAGCAGCTGCAAAGCCATCTTATGCTAGAGTTAATCAAGTAATTTTGTTAGACGTTAGATTCGTACCCGGGATCAACTCTACGAGCAATAGTCCTAAATATATTGACAGAACAAATGATACTGTGGGGTACTGGCTTAGGTTGTATGATGATGGACAGCAATCCAAATTGTCTTGGACTAATAAACTACTGATGCAAGCTGTGCACTGATAGGTAGAGAATAGCCTGTAAGTAGACCTGTGAAACGGGTCGGGCGGTCGGGTTTCGGGTTCGGGTAAAATACGAGTCGGGTGTATTTCGGTTTTGGAAAATACGGGTTTTATACGGGTCGGGTTTATACGGGTTTCGGTTCAAATACGGGTTATTAACGCACTTTGAAAACATTAATCTTCTTTACTTTTTTTTTTATCATAAATACAATTTTATTCTTAATTTTCTTAATCATCTTATTTAACCTATTGTTTTAGAGTCAATAAACATGTTTTATTTAATATATTTTTTAATATACATTGTTATATTATTTCCATCGGAAGTACGAATATATATGACGAACTTTGACTCGATTTATTGATTTTTTTTACTCATTATAATAATCACGTGATAAAAATATGATTTTAAAGATATAATATAAATATTATTTCTTAAAATTTTGAAAATAAAAAAATATTTCTTAGTGTTTTTGAGAAACTTCTGTGTATAATAGCAATATTTTTTAAATTTATCTATTTTCGGGCAGGTAACGGGTTCGGGCGGGTTTTGACCCTATATATTCGGGTTATTATCGGGTTGGGTCACTTTCGGGTTTCGGTCATTTTCAGGCGGATTTTTTCGGGTTTTTTTTGGGCGGTTTCGGGTCGGGTCAATTTTTGACTGGTCTACTTGTAAGCATCAACGACAGGCCATTACATCCGTCCCGTCTAGAACACAGGTTTTAGTACTCTACCTGCTGTGTATGCAAGGCAAACGTGATAGCAGGTCAATTCACAACCTAGTACATCGGGTATTTAAACGGGTGTGTAACTTAAACTTTGAAATAATGACCTCAACTTGTTTATACTTTACTATGTCATGTTGGTTATCTAGCCCCGAGTACCAAAATTGTGTCCAATACTGCAAGTTTTTTTTTGTGTACAAAAAAGCAACGACGGTAGTAGCAGTATGTAAAAATATGTATTTATATAATTTTGTGAACGTAGACACGAGTCCATAGGGTTCTAGTCTACTTACCTAAAATCGTCAGTACATGGTTCGGTGCACGGCAAATCGTTACATCTTGTATTACCACGTTAACAATGACATAAATAACGATAACCAAATGTCATCGCACGTGCATTAAAGAATTACGTATAAATGGTTGAGGATTTAACAAATGCATAATAGAGTTAAATACCTGCATTATAGATACATGCACATTTATGATGGGATAAAGCATGGCTCCAAGATGTAACATGTTGATGCTTTGGGAATAACAATATATATAGATGTCCATAATAGGTGGCAAGAGAGCTTACCTAGGATCACCTATAAACTATAGTATTTCGTGGCATTAGAAGTACAGTGTACAACTATAAATGCATAAAAAAATAAACATCGGGGGTACCATGTGTAGCTCCGATTTATATGAAATCACGCGGGTTAGGACCAAGTAATTTGTATGTGCGGTTTGGTACTGCAGTGGCATGCACATGAGCGGGGTTTTATATTCCGTCTTACATGTTATGTTTGCACATATAAGTAAGAGTCAAGGAAAAGCACAGTAGACATCGATGCAAAGGTAAGCGAAACGATGCCCACACAAGGGAGAACGGGCTAATAAACTATTACTAAGCATGATTTCAAGAAAGTCGCATATTTTTAAAAGACAAACCCATAAATTAATAAACAGAACGAAAGATGAGAAGTCTATTATTCACTATATTTTCTGGGAGCACGTTACCATTGACAGAAACAACAATAAACAGGTGTCAGTCTACGTATGTATAACAGTCACGTATAAACGATTGAGCAAGAAATGACAAAGCGCATAATAGAGGTAGATAGTTACATCATAGGTATGTGCAGATTCATGATAGAGTAAACATGTTCACCAAATGTCACATTTTGATAGAACTTTATCTAAGATTTTGAATTTCTAGATAAAAGCCATCATTATCTAGAAAATATCAAAGGTATAGGTGCTTGTAATAGGCTTCAAGGAAGTCTAAACTATGGTCACATGTAGAAGACTTTGGGTTTCTTTATTGTAATCTACCACGGCCTAGTGTAGTTACACAAACGACTTCAGTAGTTTATTGTATTAAAAGTGAAACGTATGCAACACGCAACTATAAACACGTGAAAACCAAACACCTATTCTACCATGCATAGCTCCGATTCCATGGACCCATATGTGTCAGGACCATACAAGTGACTGGCATTTTTTTTTGGCCTTCTAGCGGGACGTACATAAATGAGGTCCCATATTCCACCGTGCATGCTCTCGATACATAAACAATTAAAAGGCAAGGGAAAACATAGTAGGCGTTCATGTAAAAGTAGGCGAACCTACATACATGCAACGGAAACCGTGATACTACGCTATCATTACTTCAATAGCTAAGAAATTTATGGAGCCAAATAACACAAACATAGGAATTAGTAGATGTACCGGAGGAGGACAAGGTGTTGCTCCATGACCCAACTGTTAGTGAATGGTACACATAGCACATGTCTACGTGCAGTCCTGTCGGCGTCTCGATTACAAGCGTGCAGTACTGCAACACATCGCGAAGTCGCCAAAAGTGGACAGTGTGCACTATAAGTGAACTAATTGTATAGTACGCCACTGTTACATGCCCAAACTAACGGGTTACCATGTGGCATGTATAGTAGAATTTTAAAGCCAGGCCGCGCTATTGAAATCACTACGGTCCGCCAGTGGTATGGACCCTAACGTAACGATATAAGCAAGGCCATACCCAGATCGTACCTGGTGCTTCTACTTAGAGTTTCACAAGTAACCCTTGACTATAGAATTCACCCAAAGCACTCAATGCTTTCATTCAGCCATGCCCTATGCAATAGGTTCATTATGTTTACAGTCATACCACTTACGATGCTACCAAATCTTACACTTCAGTTCATACAACAACAACAACAGTCAGCACTAAAACATTACCCGCAACCCTCAATCTGCGTAGAATTCTGGGTCCAATTGTATCGAAGTTCCCCTCAGGGCATTGTAGTGAGACACTTGAGAAGCATTGACTGCAGTAATTGCATTGTGTCGTATAGACGATGCCACTAAGGCAAACCCTGGCATCTGGACTAAGTACTTGAGATCTTCACGCTTAGCAACCCACAGGTTCGGCCCATCTCTCTGATCCTCAAGCTCGTACAAGGTATCCTTTCCCTTACCCATGGCATCAAACATTTGCTGCAACTTGAGTACAGATATGTAGGCGTCGCGACCCGGTGCAAATTCGATGACAACTGCATGCTTAAAGGATGGTTCCGGTCCTTTGTACACAGGTTCCAGGCTCGTAACCGGATAACCCAGATCTTCTAGCTTGTCCTTCAGGGGCTGAACTCCTTGCAAACAACGCATGGAAGGGGGGTGAACTCTATATGATATGGCATATTTGCCATAATGCATCGAGCTGGGTAAAGATACTTTTCCCTCAGTCCTGCACCACCATACCCATTCCCCACGCTGTTAGTAAGTGGCTGATCCATGCCACCGTTGTCCATTAAACGTACACCTGGCTAGCAGAGCGTAAACAATGCCTTGCTGTCCAAACTCCGACTGACAACTGCAGAAAGCATAATAGCAAAAGGTTTAAATAGGTTGGACTGTACTAATGCAAAAAACAATAGCGTCGCAGACAGTGGGTGATGGATTGATCGTGAAATAAACTGTAAAGATGCTATACGTACAAGGCTGGCACTCATTTCATCAGCGTATAGGATCGCCTACACTTTACACGGGTTATCAGTAATGTTGATATGTAAGGCTTGTTGTTCTTTATTAAGCTAGGACTTCTCTCTGCCGATGATACAGACATCGAAACAGACTGTTTGATAATAGATGTCTAACCGTCATATTCTTAACTGACGACGACTGCTCCTTAGTCTTCTTGTAACTGCTGCATACAAACAACATACAGCAAAACCAAGCACATACTACATGTCCAAAATATGCCTCAGATATCCGTAACAGGGACACTCAGTCAGAGTAGCATCAAGTCGCCTGTAGTAATCCATATTTACCAGCAATAACCACGATTCCAGCGACAACGAACATCTGCCTTAGCAGCTTATTACTCTATAGTGCCATCACCGGAAGTGATTGCATCGCACACTAATCAGGCACTCGCAGGTAATTATGGATGAGCCACAAATCACACAGTCCTCCTCTTACAAATTAACTCACTTCAAACCATCAGAAGCCACAAACAAATGGAAAAAATCGATGAAAAATGAAAACCCTAGATGCAGACCCACAGAACCCGGAGCAAAATATTCCCAAACTGCCCAAAAATTGAAGACATCAACCGAAAATTCAGATTCAGATTCTAACCCCACAAAAACCACGACCAAACCTTATAAAAAAGCAAGAATCACGGAAGAGCACAAACAACCCAAGGCAGAGAAAGTCAAAGGCATACATCGTGTGCAGGATTGTAAGAAACTTACACTACTTAGTAGGCGCGCCAACAGTGCTGCAATGAACATTGTACTGAGCCGAGTAAACAATGGCGAGAGCAGACGCAGGACGGGACGTAAAGACCGTGCAAGGAAGAAGCCAAGTAAGGCAATAGAAGAGCAATGCGGATATGGTGTCCTGCTACCCTGCTTTTATTCTGGTGAGGGGGCTGGACTGTATTTAAGAGAGTGCTATTAATGGTCTGGTTGTGGAATTGGCAGATGAGACTTAAAGTAGTATTTAATGAATCTCAAAAACCTGACCCCTCAAGCTGCGATCCTCTTAACCCAAATACTAAAACTACGTGTTTCACTGGTCTTAAGAGAAAAATTGATCATAGTAGAAGAAGAGGGAGAGCTTTAGGAAGATGCAATGAAGGGGGCTACAAGTTCGCGACTCCTAGCTTATCTGCTGCATGCACTCTATTTGTCGCATCATTTTTTTTCCTGTGAATAGTGTGCCTTATGCAGAATGCGTAAAGAACATTGGTGAATATACAAAATGACTCGGTATTGACTATGAACGGAGTGAATTTGTAAGAGGAGGATTGTATGATTTGTAACTCAACCATAACTACCTGCGAGTGACTGTTCAGTGTACGATGGAATCACTTCCGACAACGGCATTACAGGGTAATAAGCTGCCAAAGCAGATATTCGTTGTGGATGGAATAACGTATACTGCTGCTAAATATAGATTAATACAGGCAAGTGATGCTACTCCGACTGAGTATCCCTGGTACGAATATCTGAGACATGTTTTGGACAAATAGTATGTATCTGGTCTTGATGTATGTCGTTAGTACGTAACAGTTTCAGGAAGACTGAGCAGCAATCGTCATCAGTCAAGACTATGACGGCTAAACATTTATTGTCAAACGGTCTGTTTCGATGTCTGTATCATCGGCAGAGACAAGGCCTAGCCTAATAAAGAACGACAAACCTTAAATATCAACACTACTGATAACACAACGTTGTCCGCAACAAAGATAAAATACAAAAATAGGCAACATACGTGTAAAAAAATTTCCAGTCACAGTGTCGTAGTTGCCATAAGTAACAATTACCAAAAATGAGGCGGACGTATTTTCATACAGTAGAAGTGCTTCAGTAAGTGAGCAGCAGATCAATCGAGAACGACCAAATCCAGCGTGCTTAGCAAATCGATAGCAATGACACGCGCCTTGTCAACCTCTTTCTTGCTGAACTGCTCAAAGTAGCTGCCCTCACTCTCTGCAGTGGTGCAGTCACTAAATTCCAAGTTTGGTGTAGGGGGAGTTGCATCCGACTGGAAATTGTGCAGCATCGTCTTAGCGATCACATTGTCAGTCAAATGGCATCTACATCTTCGCGAGACAACAATGCTATCCCTGTAAACTGTTGTCAAACCTCTGCGGTTCGTTTCTTGTAGACTCCTATTGTAGTCTACAGCCCACTGAGGCGCATCGAAACATAGTAGAAACATACGCGCCCACGCTTTACACGCAACTGACACCGCTGCTCTGCCAGCTACATCAAGCCTCTCGAAAATCTGTTCCATATAGTCCTCGCTAGAAAAAACTCTACTTGCTGCTGAGAATCGCCTGCCACGGATTCTGACCTCATGTAGGCGTTTGTAGACGAAAGGCAAGTGCTCCATCTTGTTCTGCTTACTGTTGGATATAACTCCAGCCCTATCTTCATCTACATCGTTAGTCACCCAACCAGTGCAACAATACGTGACCATAGTAATATATATTTGAAAGTCCTGCACCGTACAGTCCATATCAGAGTAATGTTTGAATACGACGTTCAGGCCAATAATGTCAGCAGATAAACACTGAACAGGATGCGGAAACGACACAGATTGAATGGCAGTGTAGTGATGTCAACAAATAAACTACATAGTGGCTGATATTAGACTGAAACATAGTTTCAAGACTGGAACAAAGAACAGGAGGGAAAACAGGCCTAGCCATGTCATTAGTCATGGATAATGACGAGAGCTAGAAGCAAAAGGCAGCAGGTAACAGTGGGGGGGCTCGACGGAGTGTCCTAATCACTACTCCACAACTTCGTAATTAGCTGTTCTTCCAGGGCCAACAAGGAGATCCCGTTGCTAATGGTAGATTATACGTAATTAGTCACCCAAAACCCTAACCTAGAAAACTTAAACGACATGTAGATACACAAATCATACTATCTTACAGCGCATAATACTAATTACGTACAGGTTCTCATTTCGTAGGATGTCTGCCTACCACATAATATAGTACCAGAGTGAAAATCGGAACTTTGTAACCGAAGAATATAGATGACCCTACGTCTACCAACCCGGCTATTTCTTCATTTAACATGTATCAAAATAGTTTTCAGTACACTGACTTGGCTATCATTGTTCGGTATACTCTCAATTGCATTCCTCTGAAGTATTACCACGAAATATAGCCCCGACACGGTATGTACCCCCCAGTATATAGCAAAAGATACATTTAAACATCCTAGTACACCTCAACCCTTTGCATGGCAACGACAGAACAGATATAGCAATATGATCAAAGTAGGTACAGACGCACAATTCTGAAATGGACTCCAAATCAGCAAACATGCATAAACTGACAAGCTTCAAGAGATAGCCCGTTAAAGGGAAAAAAACAGAGGACAATAGAAAGGACAAAGAACACAAAAGCAGCTCATCGCAGAGATGCTAAAAGTCATGCATACGAGGGACACTTCGCGAATACCGTGAAGTAAAACAATAAAGTTGATAAAGAATAGAAAGCTTACAATTAGAATGTTGCTGGTAGGAGCTCAACAACCGAAGAAAAAGAAAGCGGAGAAAGCGAAAGGTGCCGCCCAAGCAACCGGGGGTAGTATTTTTTACTGGGGTCTGTTTTACTGTGGCAGTGGTAAGATAAGGTAAGAAGTTGAGGGATCATTAATGTTACTGGTCAGTGTAATTGAGGGTGAACTCGGTAAGCATGAGGAGAGTGAAGTAATTAGTATGTATAAGACATCAGCTATTCGTTTTAAATTTATGTTACACTGTTCCCGATTTATATGATTCTTTAGGTTTGCTCTATCACACTTGCTAATGCACGTTCTATCTTGTTTATATTGATATTTACACATTAATAAAAATTGTATACGTTTACCATTCTTGATGGACTCGGTAGCATGTTGAGAACAAGATTCCACATGACTATGACCTGAATTATACACTTGAAGCTACAATAGACAATATTTCCACCCATTCATAGTGCCAACAAGTAAACGTAAAGAAACAAATGAGGCAGAGGGAGTATTCGACATTCGATAGAGTATTAATTTGGCTGGCAAATTCTACACTCCTACTACAATTACTACAAATATTACTGCAGCTCCTAGTGCAGTCTGCGACATCCGAGGTCACATATCGGTAAATGTCCGAAAAGGGAGGTGGATTTTAAGAGCGGGCGACAATATAGTTGAGGCGACAAACGAACCTACGTTCGCATGTCCGATAAAGAAAATGAGCATGGACAGGATCTGTTATCTCACATTGTTGTTGTACGATATCCGTCTTAAATCTATGAGAGGTCAAATGTTAAGGCGCAGACCATATGATCAACCCTAATTCCCCATTGACCGACTCATTTTTCCATTTCCCACCGACTATATACCTGTCTACTATAAGGCAATCAGTGTCCCGCCACACAACCCACAACCGATAAATGCAGGAAGCATAATACCGGTGGCATAACGCAAACGGTACTGACCAATGTCCCAAACTCTTCTGACTCTTTTGCACACAGACCCTGCTTATACCCATAACTTCAGTGTTCACTCCATGCACCTACAACATGTCTCCGAGAGTTGAAGCGTGCTAGGTTGAGGGCGTCCTCATTTTTTTCGCTGGTTTTTTACCCAGATCATTTGTCGTCATGTACTCTCTCAAACAGTGTTTCAAACCTGGATGCCAAACGTAGCAATTTCGAAGCGTATTGTACGTAGGTAGTTCGCACTTGGTTTCGGTGTGCAGTGGCTGGATGTAACAGGTACAGTTAGTATCAGGTACAGGTAACTGATGAATGCAATATAGTTAACAAACCGACAGACCACGGACTCACATCATGTATCCAACAACCTAGAGTATAAAACCTCAGGTAAGGCACCTGATGGTAGTATTGTCCTTCTAACAACCACCACAGTAGTATAACTGCGCCTAATTCTATTAACACTGGATCCTACATCACTAAAACTACAGCAAGATACGGTCCTAGGGTAGGGAGATAAAAGGATAAAAAATAGCAGATGAGATTCGAACTCTCGATCGAGCAGGCATGATACATGGGTGAACGTACGCTCGCTATCACTCAAACAAACCAAGCACACTTGAACGCAAAGACAGGTAGCCAAGAAACAAATGTACACAACAGTAATTCACCTCAACCAATCACAATCGACAAAGTCCATTAATATACACGACACAAAGACACCAAAACGAATGGAGACAATCGAGCTAGAATCGAAGCAAATAGTTGACAACTGAGACCTGCAACCAGAGGAAAAAGGGTGAAATTGTACCCACGAGTGTGATCCACTCTTCCCTTCCTTCTCCTAGAGGGACCAATTATCATTATTACTTGCCTCTCCTTAGTTCCCCAACACATTAAACCAGCGGCACGTGTACAGCTGGAATGAGGAACTACTGTTCAGGGAAGAGAGCAGTAATCACTCTCGTGCATCCCACATAAACAGTTCTGGGTACAAGTGCAAGAGTTCGCTCATTAAATTATCAAATTCCATACCGTCGATTAAGGAAGCTTCAGCATCTGAATTCCCCTTCAGTGCAGCCGAAATAAATCGATACTGAACATCCTGCGGCAAATACGCGCTATCCTCCCGTGCTGCAACCCATAAACGCATGCCCCCAAATGATGCAGTGCACTCGGAGACACACCCCTTTCCAAAACCCGCTTCTTCAGCAAGGCGCGCAACCCTAAGGGCAGGCCAGTAGTTCTCCAGGCCTTCTTCAAACTCCAACACCATAGCCTTCCTGAAAGCGAAGCCTGGCTGCCTGGTTACTGGTTCCAAACTCACAACTGGGTAGCCTAGGTTTATTATCGTGTCCTTCAAAGTCGTGTGGCAGCGCGCTGCTGAACGGGTGCTCCGGATCTGGTAAGGCATATCGTCAACTATCCACCGTGCGATGCGTATTCGGATACAAAACCTTCAAAAGCATATGCGTCTTCCATTTTAATGTTATGTGCACCGTTTGGATACACTGCAGATGCAATCCTTCGCCTCTGTAACATTCAGTATTTCAATAATGTATAACTACTATCACAGTCTGTATGCAGATACTAATTCACAATTTGGAACGAAATTAATTCCTCTAGCTTTTACCTGGACGAAACAATAAGAGTACGACTATGTTCAGGTGCTTCCAGGTACCCAAAACGGCATACACTAAACTAATTACGTGCTGCGAAATGTTCCCTCTACGGAAGTATGTTGGCCCTTTTCGGATCCGTAGATTCGCAGGAACGAACATGAGATGGGACTGCAGTCTGTAGTAACAACTTGGAGTTTAGCACAAAAGTAGCCCAAACAGTGTACGACACTTATAAATACATGAGTAATAAATGCAAAGGAAGGCGTAAGGTCACCTAAACGTAACAGCGATAATCACCTGGAGCACGCCTACGTTACGTACCACTACACTACAAAATACATAATACCATTCAAGATCAAATAGGTGAACTAACAAATTGGGCAAAGGTTATGTAGTAATAAGTAAACAATTGAGAAAAACGATGAGTAATGATGATAACTTCCTCCAGCTGGCAACTAAAGGGTTAAGTTTTCACCCCAAAACGCAGTTACTTCCCCCAATCACTGTCTCTGCATTTACCCATTGCAGTAAATATGACACTACTCTCGAATACCACCACTTACTCACTAAAGGAAGCAAAATCCTGACGCATGCAAGGCTTCATAACAACTACACAGCTGCAGATGCGCGGTTTCCAAACATTTAAACCCTAAACCCTAAACCGAACATACCCTGCAATGGAAAGATCCATTAGCAGATAAAAGTAAAAAAACAATTCGAAATCAATGGCTGAAAGATTCGTATGTCTACCAAACTGCGTTATGCGCAGCCTACCCTGCGAAAGCGTAAACGACATGGGAATCACTGGCAAGAGTTTTAATTGCGTGCGGGATGAACTAATCAGAATGGGATTTCCAGTTAGAAAGACCTACCACCTATACAGTTACAGATACATGGATAGCAGTGCATCTAACAACACCTCAAACTCATCCTCATTCTCACGGTACGCCGCAACAATTGCACCCACTTTAATGGCGGCCGGTAAGGACTGGAATTGCGTTTGTCCTGGCAAGTATTCGATGTCCTCCCGTGTTGCAGTCCACAGACGAATGCCACCAAAAGTATTGGTCTGTCCTGAGACGTGCTCCTTCCCATAGCCATGTTCTCTAAAGAGATTCTCAAGCCTAAAAGCATGACAAAATTTGTCCAGACCTTCTTCAAACTCTAAGAATACAGCCTTGTTGAAAGCAACACCTTGTCGTCTAAGTACAGGTCCCAAATTTTCAACTGGATAGCCTAGTGTACCCAGCCTATCCTTGAGCATCACGTGGCGGTTTGCCGCCGAGCGTGTGTTTTGTATGTTATATGGCATATCATCAACAATACACCTAAAAGGGTACGCATATTCAGCGACACAGGTACTAGTATCGTGCACACCTTCCATCACGTGTCCGGCTCGCAGCAGTCTACACACAAAAAAAAAAAACTGAATAAGTTCGCCAAATAACTAGGTACCTCAAATGAACTACCACTCCATCAACCAGACAAACCGATTACGCCAAGATCTAGAGATAAATCATGTGTCTACAATACCCAAGCCAGGCTAGAAAGAGAACACACTACACTACAGCCACCAATAGTCTACAGTTTGGGAAACCATTAAATACTGCGACTCTTATCCGCCTATCCACCACTGAACTGTCAGGGTTTTCCAACCCCCAAAAACGAAGCCATGTACAATTGGCAAAGAAGAATAAAAGGAGAAGGATAGAACAGGCTGAGAAGAATAAAAGGAAAAGACCGATCCGAAACGCGACGCTACGACACCAGAACAAATGGAAACGTTCTAGACCTATAACCAATCTACGAGAACCGAAAATCAAAGCCGCAGTCGCCCCTAGACATTCAAAACCACTGATAAAGTCCGTTCCGAAATGCGACGTTACGACACCCAAAACAAATGGAGACGAACCCTTGGTTATAACCAATCTACAAAAGACTACAACCAAAGCTGCAATCGCCCCTAGACATTCAAGGCCACTGAAAAAGTCTGTTCCGGAACGCGACGCTACGACATCAAAAGAACTGGAAACGATCTTGACCTACAATCGAAAGGTACTTGGAAGCCAAACCACCAGAAGCCTCAAAAAATGGAAACAATCTACGAGAAATGAAAAACCCTAGACGCAAACCCACTGAAAAGCCCGTTCTGAAACGCGACACTACGACACCAAAACAAATGGGAACAGTCCAAACATACAGTCAATATGCGAGAACCGAAAACCAAAGCTGCGGTCGCCCCTAGACATTCAAAACCACTGATCAAGTGCGTTCCGAAACGCGACGCTACGACACCAAAATAATTGGAGACGATCCAGACTTGTAATCAAAAGCTACAATCGAACCAAACAAATCAGAAATGATACTTGGAAGGCAGACCATCGGAAGTTTCAAAAAAATGGAAAAAATCGACGAGAACTGAAAACCCTAGATGCAAACCCAGAGAACCCAAAGCAAAACATCTCCAAGCTATCCAGAAATTGAACGCATCAACCGAAAATTCAAACTCAGATTCTAACACCGCAAAAACACAACCAAACCCAAACAAACAACCCAAGGCGCAAAACCCCCCCAGACACAGCGGAGATCGGAGAGGGGCAACAATCGGGAACAACGGAACCCAAACAAAAAAAACCCCAAACTGGTTACAAAGGAAGCGGACTCACCAGGGATCGAGAGGAACGCCAAACCCAAAAAAAATGGACAATAAAGAAATTGGACTCACCAGAAGTCGAAAAGGACACGGAAGAGGAACGCAGGGGAGAAGGAGAGGAGACGAAACGCAGGAGGGAGAAGTAGGGGAAGAGGAAGCAGAGAAGGAAGAAGCGGGGGAGGAAGGGAAGAAGCAGGGGAGGCAGAGCGGGTCACGTGAGGAGCACGGGGAAGCTACTGTTCATAAAGGAGTAATTGTTTTGGGGTTTTCTAACTTCATACATTTATGAAGTTTATAGATTTGCATTTTAAAGATGAATTCTTCAAATTGGCAGCATTAAATTAAAAATCTAGTTAACAACTAAATCTAACAATAAGTACATAGTATATTTTTTTTTCAAGAAATCAAATATGAAATGTCAAATTTCATGACAATAATTTCACGAGAAAATTGATATTCCGGTAAGATATTGATCGGAAAAATAAAAGGCTTAATTTCACATATTGAGAAAGGTAAGAGACTAATTGCTCCAATTAAGAGTCAAAGGGACTTTATTTCACAATTGAGCAGATTAGAGTGGTTCAATCACCACATTCACGCATATTTATTTTATGTTCTTGTTTTTTCCCTAGCGAGCCTTTACTCAATTCTCACGAATTTTTCTAAACTTTTCCCATTATATCCTTATATAAACTTTCCTTTGACATTGAGATTCAACCTCACTTCTTTCGTTTTGCTCCATCAATTTAAATAATCAATCGCTCCCGATTTTAATTATGACTTCTATTCAATTATTGATGATGTAAAATCGATTATTTATTTACAAAAATCAATTATGACTTCTTTCAGTTATTTGTTACTAAATATTGCAAACTACTTTTTAATAAAATTCTCCTTTATTAAATAATAATAATATTAGTAATAATAATAATAATAATAATAATAATAATAATAATAGTAATAATAGTAATAATAGTAATAATAATAATAATAATAATAATAATAATAATAATAATAATAATAAGTGGTGCTGCTATTGTCATTTCTGATGATCTGATTGCCTCTATCGCTCGGGTGGTCAACCTTTTTCTTGAGGGGAAGTGTCCGCTGGTGTTAGGTGAGTACATCGCCAGTGCTCTGCTCACCCCGCTCGTTAAGCCAGGGGTGGGGTTCGTCCTATTGCTGTGGGCACCATCTGGAGGCGCCATGTCTCCAAGGTTGGAGCTTACTTGGTTGGCCCATCTTTAGGTGGCTATTTCGAGGGCCTTCAGTTCGGGGTAGGTGTTTCTTGCGGGGGTGAGGCTATTTTGCATTCCTTGAACCGCCTTGTAGAGGATCGTGGCGCTGATGTGGGTCTCGCCATGTTACTTGTCGATTTCCAGAATGCCTTTAACTTGGTTGACAGGGAGACTATGCTGGGAGAGGTCCGCCGTCAGTGTCCTGCCCTCTCCCGCTGGGTTGAGTTTTGCTATTCCAGCCCCCCTAGGCTCTACTATGGGGAGCACTGCCTCCGCTCTTGCTAGGGGGTCCAGCAGGGCGACCCCTTAGGCCCCCTCCTTTTCTCCATGGTCCTGCACCCCCTGGTTTGTAGGATCAGGGACTGTTTTGATCTTTGTTTCCAGGCTTGGTACCCTGATGATGGTACTATTGTTGGGGATACGCTTGTTGTGGGGAAGGTTCTCCAGATGATTATGGATGAGGGCCCCCGTTCTGGCCTCCATCTCAACGTAACTAAAACGAAGGTTTTCTGGCCTATCGAAGACCCGAGGAGTAGGATTGATGGTGTTTTCTCCACCACTATTGACAGACCCTTGGATGGTGTTAAGGTTCTGGGGGGGCCGGTCAACGTGTGTCTTGCTTTCAGCGGTGCTCTTGTCTCGAAGAGGGTTGCCCGTACCATAGAGCTCATGGACTTGGTTGCTACGATCGAGGATCCCCAGTGTGAGTTACTTCTTCTTCGGGTGTGCACAGGTATTTCTAAGTTATACTTTGCTTTGCGCACTTGCTCTCCCCATGCGTTTGGGTCGGTCCACCTTTCTTTCGACACTGCGCTCCGCTCTAGTCTTGAGCGTATTGTCACGGTCTCCGGACCCGGTTTCGGGGAGTGGCAGTGGCAGCTGGCCACCCTCCCCTTTTCCCTTGAGGGGCTCGGTGTCTTTGCCGCCTCTGATGCCCTGCACTTTGCCTTCCTCGCTTCCCGACTCCAGTCTACCGATTTGCAAGCTAAGCTACTTCGTCCCTCCGAGATCGCCTCCCCTGGATTTGCCTTTGAGTCTGCCTTGTGTGGGTTTGTTGAGGCTACCGGTTCTGACTATTTGAGCAACCTCTCTGAGATCGCTGCCCCAAAACTTATGAAGAAATTGGCAGATATATATTTCACGAGGGTTGCTTCAGCGGCGGAATCTGTTTTCTCCTTGACTCCTCGACAGGTTGCCCTGTGGAAATCTCAGCAGGGGGACCATTCTTCTGACTGGTTGAGGGTTGTCCCTATTACTGGGCTTGGGCAAACCATGAACGGTCGGACATATCGTAGTGTGCTTAGTTACCGCCTGGGAGTCCCTTTGTTTCCGCTATCCGGGACTTGCTCTTCCTGCTCCAGGGCCCTCAGAGAGGATATTTTTGGGGATCACGCGGTTTCCTGTGCTGGTACTGTGGGGATTAAACATCGCCATAACCTTGTCCGTGACACACCGTTGGATATTTGCTTCCGGACGGGGATCTCTGCAGGCAAGGAGGTGGAAATTGGCCTCTGCGACGATGACGACAAGCCCTTGCGACCTACCGATCTTCTACTCTACTCGTGGGACAGGGGGCGCGATGTTTGTGTTGATCTGACCGGGTCCTCCCCTTTGACCCAGTCCGGCTTGACTTCTTTTGAGCCCGGACGGATCGTTGCTGATGCTGCTCGTCGTAAGTGTGCCAAGTATCAGGCACGCTGCACGGCGATTGGGTATGGTTTCCTTCCTTTCTCCTTCTCCTCTCTCGGTGAGCTCGACACGGAGGCTGTCTCTCTGCTCCAGCGGATTCGTAAATTCGCTATGTCACAGGATGCTGGAGCGCGTGCCGCAGTTCACATTTTCACTAGAATTAGTTTTGCTATTGTTAAGGGAGTGGGGGCCCAGATAGTATCTCGGCTCCCCTCTAACTTCTTGTAATTTGTTCTGGTGTTAATGCAAGTTCCGTTTTATAAAAAAAAGGGATTTTCTACGCGGTACCCCTATGTTTTTCACTTTTCTACATGGTACCCCTACCTTTTCTATGTCTATACATGGTACCCTTGAAGTTTACTATTAGTTTAACTAGCACCCTGAATGTTTTTTTCCATCAAGTTTTGTCGTTAGATTATGTTTTTAGCTTAGAATTAAGACTTCAATATCATTTAACTTAGATAATTAACAAGTAATTGAGCTTAATTTAAGTGCTATCATTTTATTTGACAATATAATGTCAAAAATATAATATGTTTAGATTCGGAGTATAACTACAAATACGTACAAAATTGTTAGTTTAAGTTCAATTATCGGTTAATTAGGTATGTTAAATGACGTTTAACTTTTAATTTTGAACATAAAAAGGTAATTTGTTGCCAAAACTTGACGGAAAAAAAAGTTTAGAGGTACTAATAAAGATAATAATTAAGTTTAGGGGTACCAAAAAAAATACTTTTAGTAAAGTACAAGGGTACCATGTATACATGTAAAAATTGTAGGGGTACAAGGTAGAAAAGTAAAAAGTTCAGGGGTACCACATAGAAAATCCCAAAAAAAATAATAATAATAATAATAGATTATGGTATGTATTAAGGGGTCGTGGTTCTCTATCAAGGTTAATGGATCCTCTCATGGATTTTTTAAAGGGAAAAGTGGCCTTAGACAGGGTGATCCCCTTTCACCCTACCTCTTTGTCCTTAGTATGGAAGTATTGTCTAGAATGCTTAGGAATCTCATAGAACTACCAAATGTTTCCTATCATCCTATGTGTAGTCAGATTAAGCTTAACCATATGGTTTTTGCTGATGATCTAGTTCTAGTTACTAGAGGTGATGTTCCTTCTGTGGATGCTATATCATCTACCCTTGTGGAATTTGGAAGATTCTCTGGTTTGCAGGTTAACAAGGACAAGACAAACATTTTCTTTGGTGACATTTTTGAGGATATCAAAGATCTGATCTTACATCAGACTGGTTTTCAGCAAGGGCAATTCCCCTGCAAGTACTTAGGACTGCCTTTACATTCATCTAATAACAAAAGAGTTCAGTATGAGCCTTTGATCAGCAAGGTTCAGCTGAGGATCTCTCATTGGTCTTCTCACCTTCTAACCTATGCGGGTCGAATTCAGCTTTTGAATTCTGTTATTTTTGGCTTGAATAACTACTGGAGTGCAAATGCAATGATCCCTGTGAATGTTACCAAAAGATTGGAGCAGTTGAGCATGAGATTCTTCTGGTCTGGGGGAGATAATATTAGGATCTGCTATAAAAGATGGTTTGATATCTGCAAACCTGTAGAAGAGGGTGGCTTTAATGTTAAAAAACTACTTAGTTGGAACAAGGCCATGATTGCTCATTGGTTATGGAAGTTGCAGACTGGTGCTAGAGGTTTATGGGCTTCTTGACATAGGATCTATGTGGTTCAAGGGAATGATATCTGGCTAATTAAAAAGCAGGAGAGGTATACAGCTTCTTTCAATAGCATTATAGCAGTTAGAGATGATATAATTGCTGGTGTGGGAAGCATTGATGATGCCATTCTGCTGCTGCTCTCTTGGACTACAAATGGGAAATATGATGTTGGTAAAGCCTATGAATGGTTCAGACCAAAAGGTAGTAGTATGTCCTGGATGAAACACCTTTGGAGGGGATCCATAATTCCTAAACATCGAATTATTGAGGGGCTAGCTAGTCAAAATGCACTGGCCACACAGGACAGAATGCAGGGAAGGGGGGTTCAGATGGCTAGCAGGTGCTCTTTGTGCCAGGTCTCTATTGAGGACGCACATCATCTATTTTTTTATTGTACCTTCTCTAGACAGGTCTGGCAGCATTTGCTGAATTGGATGCAAATAACTGGCAGAAGCATGAATTTGCAAGAAGAGCTCAAGTGGTGTACTAGGAGGAAAAATAGAAAGCATTGGAAGAATGAATGGTATAGGTGTAGTTTGATGGCTTCTGTCTATAGTATTTGGAGGGAGAGAAATAGCAGATTATTTAGTAGCTCTCTTTGTTCTTTTAAGAGTATCATGGAACAGACTAAGTTTGAGGTGTTTGCTAGGTTGCGTTCTAGGGGGATTGATTTAGCTACTAAGAGGTTGATTACTAATTGCTAGATTGTCTTATTAGTGGTTATCTCTTTTGTAAGATCTCGTCTTGTTAATCAATAAGACATACCATTTCTTGCAAAAAAAATAAAAATAAATAAAAAATAAAAATAAATAATAATAATAATAATAATAATAATAATAATAATAATAATAATAATAATAATAATAATAATAATAATAATAATAATAATAACCTCTCTCCTCTCTCTCTAGATGAAGATTCTCTCGTTCCTTACCTAAATTTTCCGATGGTTTTGACGGCAACGACGGGAAGAGGACGGGGGAGGCCACGAAAGGCTCCAAAAAATGATGCGAATCACTCCTTAGGTGCTAAGGATACGGATTCTGAGGTCTCTCATGGTGACTCTGAAACCTCATCGGAGGTCCAGGCGCCGGAAAAACAGAGTACGAACGTGATTAATGACTTAATCGACAGAGCTTTGCAATCAGCGATGAAGCTTGGCAATCCGGCTTCGTCTAAGGGGTCACAATCCACGCAGAAAGATCTGTTGGTAGAGAAACAGACGGCAACTTAAGAATCGCTGGATAAGGGGAAAAACAGAGATGAGTCGCAAGAGGAGGTCCGCCCTCCGATTGTAACCCAACCTGATACTACTTGGGCTGGGCGAACAAAGAATGCGAAAGCCGTAATGGGACTCTATTTCAATGAGTACTGGGCTGCTTCTGAGGAGATTACGATTAAGTATGCAGATTTTGAGGATCGGATGAACTACTTTTCTGGAAACATACCTTAATGGGTCATGCTATTGGGGCTCGTCCAACGCAGAAAAGGTTGATGGAGTTTGCTACCACCAACTGGAATCATATCTCGATCCCAACAGTACAATATTTCAAAAAAAGGTGGTTTTCTTTTCGATTCAAGAGCAAGGAGAATATGGAGGGAGTGTTGAAGGGTGGACCTTGGCAAGTAGGGCCTCATACGCTTATTCTAAAGCAATGGAGTCCATCCTTCTTGCTTGATATGGAGAAACTGGCGGTGGTTCCAACTTGGGTCTTATTTCCTGATTTGGATCCATATTTGTGGACAGAATCCATTCTTAGCAAGATGGCGAGCAAAATTGGTAAACCAATGTTTGCTGATACAACAACCACCTTCAAAGAACGGCTGTCATTTGCTCGTGTTATGATTGAAGTTGACGTCTAATAGGAACTGCCTGATAAAGTGGTGATTAATGTTCCAATCCTGGGGAAATCTGTGCAAAGAGTTACCTATGAATGGCTTCCTCATTTCTGTCATGGTTGTGGTAAATTAGGACACTTAAAGACCACTTGCAACCTTGAGAAGAGGAAAGCAAAACTGGTGACTAATCAGCTCAGGTTTACTCCTGTTAAGAAAGATGTTGTAGCTGCTCCAGGATACAGTGACAATCTGGTCTCTAAGGGGCTAGGCATCTTGGACAGAGGAGGAATGGATATCAGTTTGAATATTACAACTGGGAAATCCTTGAATGAGACTCTGGATGCCCCGGACCCTAATCTGACTTTACTTACATCAGGTGGGTTAGCAAGGGGAAATGGTGGCCTGGACTCCAACTTGAAGGCACAACCAGGTGGGTTAGGGGAAGGTACTGATCTTGGCCCTAACATGGCAGAGGTTTCAGGCGGACTAAGGAAAGGCAACAAGGGAAGCTCGGTCCTCAATTCAACTCAGTTGGATGGAATAGGGAGGGTTACTACTGAGACTGGTCAGAATTCTACTGTGGAATTTGTGACTGTGGCTAAGAGATCAGGTGCAAAACAACCTTTTGGTTATCAAATGAACAAAGAGGACAAAGTGGAGCTGTTGAAATCAAATAGATATGATATTTTGCAGGAGAGGGAGGAAGGGATAATTAAGGGTAATGAAGCTCCACCTGAGTCATCTCAATGAAGCTAGCTACCTGGAATATTAGAGGGGGGGAATGAGGAAATAAAGCAGAATGCTGTTTTAGGTCTGCTCAGGAGTAATAATATAGATGCTTTGGGATTACTTGAAACAAGAATAAATGAAGGTTGTAGACACCCGCATTTTGACTGCCAGGTGTCTATGGTGGTTTCCAAAAATCACCCGATGATGATCGGACGCTAACATGTTTCTACGCGCTCGGATACGGGCTCAAATCCATTAATCGCTGGCTAACACACTTACGGAGTACAAATCTCACCAAGCGGACCTCAAATCCAGGCCCAGCGGATCATTCCGAGTCAAACAAGACTAATTTGGGCCAAAACCGACACCGGAACTAAAACCGACTTTTCACGATTGGGTCAACCCCGGTCAGAGTCGTTTCCGAAACACACAAGACAACCCATCAACCATCAAAGTCAAGGTCAAGGTCCAAAATGAAGAGACCCGTGCGACCCATCTAGGCCACTCGATCGAGTGACCTATCCACTCGATCGAGTGGGCCTGCTTTGAGCCCGGTGGCTGGTATAACGGGCCACTCGACCGAGTTGGCCTCCTACTCGGTCGAGTGCCCTAAACCGGGTGCCCTAATCATTTCTATATAAACACCCTCCCATGCACACCATCAACACATCTAGACATCATCTAAAAACCCTAATCTCTTACACCTCTTTACAACCTTAGCAATCTACAACCCTAATCTTACACATCTACAAAAACCCTAGACAAACCCTAGGCAAAACCCTAGCAAATCGACATCAAAAAACCCTAAACCTAGCTTTAGGAATCCAACCCGAGCCACCACAACTTAGCCTCCATACACCTCGAAGACTCCCGTGCCATAACCACGATAACGAGCCTTAGTCCGAGACTGAAACATGTAGGTTAAGGGTGACAAACCTCCATCTTCTCTCCTTTCTCCTTTTTTTCGTTTTTTATTATTATTATTATTATTATTATTATTATTATTATTATTATTATTATTATTATTATTATTATTATTATTATTATTACGTATTATTATTATTATTATTATTATTATTATTATTATTACGTATTATTATTATTACGTATTATTATTATTATTATTATTGTTATTATTATTATTATTACGTATTATTATTATTATTACGTAGTATTATTATTAATATTACGGTTATTTTTATTATTTATTTTATCACGCATTCATCTTTTTTCAAGTAATTATTTCTTAAGGGTCGAAACCCGTTGACGCGGATCCGACATCACAATCCCTAGGGATTTATTCGATGTCGGAGAAGCCGAGGGAATCAAGTTTTTATTCGTTCTTTTTTTGTTTCTAGTACATCGATCTACTAAATTAATTAAAATCAATTCAAAACTCTATTTCCGTTGAGGCTAAAATAATTGTCAAAACGATTCATTAGAATCATGACATTATTAAACGCGGAGGAAATTTAATTTTATAGCAACGACCTACTTAAAGCGATTTTCGACATAAAACACGTTTTTTTACAAACGAATTTTAATTCGTACAGAGGGCACTCGACCGAGTGCCTAGCCCACTCGGTCGAGTGGCACCTCAAAATCGGGTCAGAATGCTCATCAGAACATCCACTCGATCGAGTCTCACAGTGACTCGGTTGAGTGGCCATGTACTCGACCGAGTTAGTCAATAACTCGGCCGAGTACGGTCTTTGACGCAAAACAGAATCGTTTTTTTAGGTTCCACTCGATCGAGTCCATCGACCACTCGATCGAGTGACCTCATAACGACTCAAACACGAGTCGTACATTGTTCTATTTTTCAAAACTCGATAGTATTTTACGACATTAGGTCAACATATGCATAATCAATCATATGTATACTATCTTTTCAAATCGTGCATCCCCATATTTGCATCTTTTTCAATTCAATTCAATTTTGCACAAACCGTTATTATTCGTTATATTATTATATCATTACTAACGCGTTTGTTGTTTCTCTTGTTAATTTAATTTTGTTCGTTTATTGTACTAAATGAACCCGCATGCTAAAATACAACTTTGACGTTAATCTTAGCTGCATTAAATTGACTTAGAAACCCGTTTCAATTCAATTCGCATGTTTAGGGAAAATACTGTTTGCATATCATTTTCCCGTTTTACTAGCGCGTGTATTGTAAGTCATTCGAATTCTTAGTAGAGGTCGCTAAAGTGCGGGCGGGGTTGGGTGTCTTTTGTGGGCTTCCCAACACGTACCCTCACCCCTTACTCAGAACCTCGGTTTCCGGATGCCCGAAACCGTTGGCAAACGAGAGTCATTCAATATACGATTAACCGCTCAAGTCGGCATCTATATCGATATGCAAAGGGACGAGCCCAATAAACTCTGACATCGGAAATGGGCCGTATTTTGTATACGGCCCACTACGACATAGAGTGGGCTCGAACGGTTCCGAATAACCATAAAATTCGGTGGCGACTCCACATAGACCTAAATTTCAATTCGATCCTTCTCATATGGAGATTCATTCGCCTACCCAAACCCGCGCATGGCCGCGTCGGGGTGGACCTATGTCATGTCCACAATTTGGCGACTCCGCTGGGGATTAACTGATGCGTGACTTACCATCGGCATCCTCAGGGTGAGACTCGAATAGAAATCGTTTGACAAATAGAATACGCGTGTTAGTTTTACGGTTCATGCATAACCCATATTTTCCCGGGCCGGTACTCGCGACCGACGTCCCACTATACCGTCGATGTACTCCAATATGGATATGTTGAAAGGTGTCCATAGTCGATTCGAGTGGGTTTCGCGGCATGTTCTAAGATCAACTCGACTTAGGAAGTTCGTCCCGATCAACGTCTAGACTATGTACACTGGTATAGACCCCTATAGACCGATCGAGACTTAGTATAGAGCATACATGGCGTCGTTATAATGCTTGTGTGACTACGTGCTACTTGGTTTTCGAGTCGTTTTCAAAAAACCGTCAATTTTTCTTAATTGCATCCTTTTCAAACTATTCAATTTCAAAACCCGGGACACATACCGAATTTAGGACTTATAAAATAGCCTATTTTCTAGACGGTATGCTGCCCAATTCAAAACTCGAAAATACTTTCGAATTTTCAAAAACCCGTGGCCCAATGACATTTCTTTTTTTTCGAAATTTGGGCCCCTCCACCGAGTCTTCTCGGTCCTTTTTCAAAATCAATCAATTTTCAAAACCTTCCTCTTATTAAGAGTTCCCATTTTTAGCAGTGTCGGGTCACGTCTTAAGTTGTCAAGGTCCGTAGCGTCGAAACTCTGTCGATCTTATATCACGAGTTTCTTCCCTATCCCAGTCCGCCTTATTAGACTAAGGCAAGGCCCACCTACGTAGAACAAACACCTACAAAGGAGGGCCCGTCTACACAATCGAGTCTAAAAGTCTGGGGATGTCTCGCGTGGACCTTCCTTCGAACAAGACTCGGCCCACATGCCGAACTCTAAGGGAGGCCCACCTTTCACAAGTCACCCGTCTAGGTGTCTTTTCCGAGTCAACCTTTTACAAGGCATAGCCCTATAACAAAAGGTTCGCGGTCCTTACGTCTAAGGGTCACTCGTCCAACACTCGAGTCTTAACAAATTATCGATCCCACTTGGGGGCTACCCCTTAGCAGAGTGATCAATCACGGTTGCTCTAAGGGTCATGTCTTACACGTGTCTCACGTACTCCAATTTCGAGTCACTTAGGTGTCACACCATCTAAGTCCTTAAGTCTCACTTGGGGGCTATTCTCCGACGGAGTGATTAATCACAGTCACTCCGAGAATCGTGCCCCACACATTTGTCTTAGGGGAGTCTAACCCGAGTCAAATTGGGGTCGTCCCTCCTCTTGCGCTATTTCCTATGCCTTGGTGAGTTCGAGTTCCGAAGCAACCTTTCTGATTACGTGGTGTTCTTACAGACAGGTCACCCGAAACCAGATACCAACGCAAAATGGACGATTTGAAAAATGCTCTGGCCAAGATCGAGACTCAACTGGCCGCCATCCAGGCTAACCAAGCAACGATAGTCACCCGCCTAAGTGCCGTGGAAAAAGCGGGCCCAGTCGAAGGAGCTGAGCCCAATGGGCCCATGGCCGAATTGGTCAGTATCGTTCGTAGGCTCGAGGAACAAGTTCACCTATCAACGAACAACTCGATCCACACCGAGAATGCTCGTATTTATTCACCTCTGGATAACGAGTTTCCTGCTAACCTCAACTTAACGGGACTTCCGATGTTTGAGGGTACCGAAGACCCGGTCCACCACATCCGGGCTTTCAAAGACTTCATGGCGGTGAAGGGGGTGAAGTCAACTATGTTCAAGCACTTGTTCCCTTCTTCCTTGGAGAAACACCCCAAAGCCTGGTACTACAGGCTCGATTCCAAGAAATACCCGACTTGGGATGACGTGGCAACGGAGTTCGCTCGGAACTACGCTGATAATGTCGAAATCCAGACTACAATGCGTACTCTGGAAGTGATGGCCCAAGAGCCCAAAGAAGGGTTCACTAAATATCTTCAAAGATGGAGGGCCGAGAGTGTAAAGTTGGTAAACAAGCCCAACGAGAAGACACTAGTGGAGGCATTCATCAACAACCTCCTACCTTCTTACTGCGTCCATCTTAGGTATGCCGGCATTTCAAACTTTTCCGTACTTACCGAAATGGGCATTAGGATTGAAGACGATCTTCGACACAATGAAGATCTGGGTGAATTTTCTACTAAAGGCTATACTGGACATCAACTCGAGTCCTTAGAAGCCGACGACTAATGACAACATCATCCAAGAGTCCGGACCTGATTTAAGTCCGAGTCTGAGTCTGAGTCTAGGATGTTCTATTCCAGAGTCAAAGTCAAAGTCAGAGTCAGAGTCAATTGTATTCTGTCCTCTTTTTTCAAACTTCAATAAAATCAGCTTTCAATATTCTTTCTCATATACACTTTCCTTATGTGTTTCCGAGAACATGATGAACACCATCATACGCTGTGAGCACACGCACTGACTATTATAGGCACATCTATAATGACTGCATGAAACCGAGCCCGTCTTTTCTTTTTACCTATTCCATGTCTGGTATAGAAAAAACCACACAACTACCCGTAGCAGGAGCGGTATCGAATCCTATGACAAATCTAGGTAAACTCCTAGTTTGGGTTCAAGACGGGAGGCAAGCCCATTTCCCACAATAAAACACCCCTCCGATAAGACTGACCAATCCCTACCTTAGGTGTTAGTCTGACTGGACAAAAAAAATCAAAAGTCAAAAAAAAAAAAAGAAAGGGACAAAGCAAAAAGAAGGCCATCAAAAAAAAGGAAACAGGACACACACACAAAAAAAAAAAAAAAAAAAAAAAATCGAAAGTCTATGAAAAAAAAAAGCAAAAGGGCAGGCCATCATCAAAAATTCAGAATACCCATGACCGTGGTCAACGGTCAATTCAAGTGAAAGCCCCACAACCAGGGTACGGTCAAAATTATCAAAACCCCATGATCGCGAGGTCAATCAAAAAATCAAATACTCAAGTGAAAATCCTTTGACCGGGGTACGGTCAAATTCAAAATTATCCATGCCATCCAATAGGGGAGTAACAATCAAGCTGGTCAGCTAACACCACACTCAGCCTTCCCACATTACAACCTTCAAGACCTCCTCGAGACCCAGGCCAGAGACAGCCCGGAATTTTGAGGATTCAAGCTCCATAAGATACCCCTAACCACTAGGGCCAGACATGGAAACCAGATCCCGCATTATCAAACCGGCTCTCGAAGCCTTAGCTCCACAGAACCGAGTTCTAGATTTCGAGTCATCAAGGCCATTTACTTCATTATCAAACCGGCTCTCGAAGCCTTAGCTCCACAGAACCGAGCTCCAGATTTCGAGTCGTCAAGGCCATTTACTTCCTAGCACCACATTCCCAAATACATCAAATCCCGAGAGCAAAACTCGTCAAATCCCCGAGAGCAAAACTCGTTAAAATCCCCGAGAGCAAAACTCGTTAAAATCCCGTCCCAATTCTTCTCATCCAAACCAGTTATCAACCCCGAACACGGGAACTCAACTTGCAGTCGGCATAGAACATGCCCAAATAGTTCACACCACCTCTGGGGGCTACCCTGGAGAACGCTCACAGTCAAAGGATTAATATCCTAACCATTCAAGCCCTTTGATCAAGACATCACTGGGAATGCACCTAGCCTACACCATCGCTATGGCTAGTTACACACAAAGTCCTATTAGCTTAGGCACCATAATATATCTCTCAAACCACTGAACTACGGCATGGTTTGATTTCACCCCACGTGAATACGTAGGCAGCCTTTCAACAGAGGCACAACCACCCACATTGACACACATTCAAAAAGCGTCATTATTCCGGTCACGACACCATCGTGTTCTCAATAGCTACCTTTGTTGTCCCGGGGGCTTCTCTTAGACAGAAGAACTCCATCCACTCACAAAATCCAGATGAATCCAACAAAAATCTAGCCTCCTTTCTGTAGTGTGTCCTAGTACTCGGCTCAGTCGAAGACAAAAATCTGTCAGGACTCGAGGCAATACCCACTTTGGAAATGTATCCTAAAATAGGAAATCCAGAAGGGCACCAGACTAAAACAGTCTCATTACAGGCTACTGCAATCCCCCCATAGCATATCTATCCCATTTCGGTGTGCGACCGTGTTGCCACTCGCCTAGACTACGGGATAGCGCAACTTAAGAGTCTTGTTAGGCGGCCCACACCCCTATCGAGTCACGGTCCAACCCTTAGAGAGTCCAGTCCGTGTCAGTCAACTCGTCCTGTCGCACCCAGAGTCGAGTCTGTCGGTAGGCCTCTCTCTTCACATTCCACTTTGAAATTTGCAAAATTTAGCCATTTGAAAAAATGTCTTTTTCAACAAGGTCAGATTTCAGTCTATTTAAACTGCGAATTTCTTTTCTATCCGTTTTCATTTTGAAAACCTAGCTCGTGATTGCTTTCAGGATTTCAAATTCAAAATTTCAAAAACTTCAAAAATCATTTTCCCCAGCACGAGTCATTTTACTACCTACGTGTTGCATACAATTTTATATGACTTATACAGGTATGACTCAAGCGAAGACATGCAAGTCATCAAATCTCCCCAGCTGCATTTTCCGGGATATCACGGGATGGGCCAACACACAGGCACACCCAGGGCTTACGCGACAAGCCCAAATTCCCCACGGAGTACGATCATCCAGCGCAGGTATGATTTCTGTCTTGTGGCTGGCGAGCCCTTCACGCGAGTCTAACGGACTATAAACGACCCGACCGGAAGCCTACCAGGTCTTAACAGGCTTGGTAGCTACTCTGACTTTCGCCTTGTCCAAGCCTCAGTCAGAGTGGGGGCTCTGTAGACACCCGCATTTTGACTGCCAGGTGGCTATGGTGGTTTCCAAAAATCACCCGATGATGATCGGACGCTAACATGTTTCTACGCGCTCGGATACGGGCTCAAATCCATTAATCGCTGGCTAACACACTTACGGAGTACAAATCTCACCAAGCGGACCTCAAATCCAGGCCCAGCGGATCATTCCGAGTCAAACAAGACTAATTTGGGCCAAAACCGACACCGGAACTAAAACCGACTTTTCACGATTGGGTCAACCCCGGTCAGAGTCGTTTCCGAAACACACAAGACAACCCATCAACCATCAAAGTCAAGGTCAAGGTCCAAAATGAAGAGACCCGTGCGACCCATCTAGGCCACTCGATCGAGTGACCTATCCACTCGATCGAGTGGGCCTGCTTTGAGCCCGGTGGCTGGTATAACGGGCCACTCGACCGAGTTGGCCTCCTACTCGGTCGAGTTCCCTAAACCGGGTGCCCTAATCATTTCTATATAAACACCCTCCCATGCACACCATCAACACATCTAGACATCATCTAAAAACCCTAATCTCTTACACCTCTTTAAAACCTTAGCAATCTACAACCCTAATCTTACACATCTACAAAAACCCTAGACAAACCCTAGGCAAAACCCTAGCAAATCGACATCAAAAAACCCTAAACCTAGCTTTAGGAATCCAACCCGAGCCACCACAACTTAGCCTCCATACACCTCGAAGACTCCCGTGTCATAACCACGATAACGAGCCTTAGTCCGAGACTGAAACATGTAGGTTGAGGGTGACAAACCTCCATCTTCTCTCCTTTCTCCTTTTTTTCGTTTTTTTTACGTATTATTATTATTATTATTATTATTATTATTATTATTATTATTATTATTATTATTATTATTATTATTATTATTATTATTATTATTATTATTATTATTATTATTATTATTATTATTATTATTATTATTATTATTATTACGTATTATTATTATTATTATTATTATTATTATTATTATTATTATTATTATTACGTATTATTATTATTATTATTATTATTATTACGTATTATTATTATTATCATTATTACGTATTATTATTATTAATATTACGGTTATTTTTATTATTTATTTTATCGCGCATTCATCTTTTTTTCAAGTAATTATTTCTTAAGGGTCGAAACCCGTTGACGCGGATCCGACATCACAATCCCTAGGGATTTATTCGATGTCGGAGAAGCCGAGGGAATCAAGTTTTTATTCGTTCTTTTTTTGTTTCTAGTACATCGATCTACTAAATTAATTAAAATCAATTCAAAACTCTATTTCCGTTGAGGCTAAAATAATTGTCAAAACGATTCATTAGAATCATGACATTATTAAATGCGGAGGAAATTTAATTTTATAGCAACAACCTACTTAAAGCGATTTTCGACATAAAACACGTTTTTTTACAAACGAATTTTAATTCGTACAGAGGGCACTCGACCGAGTGCCTAGCCCACTCGGTCGAGTGGCACCTCAAAATCGGGTCAGAATGCTCATCAGAACATCCACTCGATCGAGTCTCACAGTGACTCGGTCGAGTGGCCATGTACTCGACCGAGTTAGTCAATAACTCGGCCGAGTACGGTCTTTGACGCAAAACAGAATCATTTTTTTAGGTTCCACTCGATCGAGTCCATCGACCACTCGATCGAGTGGCCTCATAACGACTCAAACACGTGTCGTACATTGTTCTATTTTTCAAAACTCGATAGTATTTTACGACATTAGGTCAACATATGCATAATCAATCATATGTATACTATCTTTTCAAATCGTGCATCCCCATATTTGCATCTTTTTCAATTCAATTCAATTTTGCACAAACCGTTATTATTCGTTATATTATTATATCATTACTAACGCGTTTGTTGTTTCTCTTGTTAATTTAATTTTTGTTCGTTTATTGTACTAAATGAACCCGCATGCTAAAATACAACTTTGACGTTAATCTTAGCTGCATTAAATTGACTTAGAAACCCGTTTCAATTCAATTCGCATGTTTAGGGAAAATACTGTTTGCATATCATTTTCCCGTTTTACTAGCGCGTGTATTGTAAGTCATTCGAATTCTTAGTAGAGGTCGCTAAAGTGCGGGCGGGGTTGGGTGTCTTTTGTGGGCTTCCCAACACGTACCCTCACCCCTTACTCAGAACCTCGGTTTCCGGATGCCCGAAACCGTTGGCAAACGAGAGTCATTCAATATACGATTAACCGCTCAAGTCGGCATCTATATCGATATGCAAAGGGACGAGCCCAATAAACTCTGACATCGGAAATGGGCCGTATTTTGTATACGGCCCACTACGACATAGAGTGGGCTCGAACGGTTCCGAATAACCATAAAATTCGGTGGCGACTCCACATAGACCTAAATTTCAATTCGATCCTTCTCATATGGAGATTCATTCGCCTACCCAAACCCGCGCATGGCCGCGTCGGGGTGGACCTATGTCATGTCCACAAAGGTAAATCAAATCGAGTTATAACCGGTAAATTCAAGAATTATAATGTAGAATGTAACTATGCTCATCATTATAATGGGCGTATATGGCTGATCTGGAATGCAACTACAGTAAGGGTGAAAATTCTGCTCACTACTAGTTAGCTTATTCATTGCTCTATATTTCATTATGGAACTAGATGTGAGTTGTTGTTTACTGTAATATATGGGCTTAATGATGGAGAGGGAAGGAGAACCCTTTGGAATGATCTTTGTACCATCAATAATTTGGGCAACTGGATCATTTCTGGAGATTTCAATATTGTTCGAAATGTGAATGAAAAGATTGGGGGATATGTCCCGGAGGATAGTGACATGAATGACTTCAATAACTGTATTGCTGATAATGGGTTGCAGGAACTTCACCACCAGGGTTACAAATTCTCTTGGACCAATAAACATGATGCAAATACTAGAATATGGTCTAGGTTAGACAGGGTTTTGGTAAATGGAACTTGGATTAATTCATTTCCAACTTCTTTTGCCTCTGTCTTACACCCTGGAATATCTGATCATACTCCCTTGGTTGTTTCAATACTGAGTGAAGATAGAGGGAAACCTAGGTTTAGTCTCCTTAATTGTTGGACACTTAGTCCTTCATATTCTGGTGTTGTGGGTGAAGCGTGGAGGCAAGAAGTTCGGGGAACGCGTGGATACCAACTTTTTGGTAAGATGAAAAGGGTTAAGGAAGCTCTGAAGAGGATGCATCGAAGTAGCTTCTCTAGCATACATTGCAGGATCATTGAAGTAGAAAAACTAATTGCGGCTTGCCAGACCGATTTACATCAGCACCCTTTTTCCCAAAGTTACATTGACTTGGAAAAGGATTTGTTACAAAAGCATAAGATTCTTTGTGAAGCTGAAATAAGTATTCTTAGGCAAAGATCTAAAATGGATAACATTATAATGGGAGATGAATCTACCAAGTTCTTTCACTCTAGACTTAAAGAGAGACGACGGCAACAGGTAATTGGGTTAATTGTGGATAGACATGGCCAATATCAAGAGGGATTGCATAATGTTGCTCAAAGTTTTGTTGATTACAAAGTTTTGTTGATTACTATAAGGAGTTGCTTGGTACTAATAAGATGGTACAGGATATTGACTTGGCTTTGATAAAAACTGGACCTCTAGTGCATCAGGAGAAATGGGCAACCTTGCTCAGGTTGCCTACGGAGGATGAAATAAGGAAATGTGTGTTCTCTATAGGATCAGACAGAAGCCCTAGGCCGGATGGATTCTCGTTTTAATTTTTCAAAGCTTCATGGTCAACTGTCAAAGGTGACTTCTGTTTAGCTGTTCAAGAATTTTTCATTAAAGGGAAAATGATTAAGCAAGCCAACACAACAATTATTTCTTTGATCCCTAAGAAGGAGGTGTGTCAATCAGTCCTCAACTTCAGACCTATTTCATGTTGCTCAGTTTTATATAAAGTTATTAGCAAGATTTTAGTCTTAAGAATTCAGGAGGTGCTAGATGAGATTATAGGCCTTGAACAGGCAGCTTTTGTCCCTGGGAGAAGCATCCATGCTAATATAGCTCTGTCACAGTCCCTTATAAAGAACTATGGGAGAGCTTATCTTACTCCTAGGTGCCTTATGAAGATAGACCTGCGCAAAGCGTTTGATTCCCTTCAATGGCCTTTCATAGAGAAGATGCTTTTAGCTCTCAACTTTCCCCCAAAGTTTGTCAGTTGGATTATGTCTTGCATTACTGGTTCCTGGTTTATGCTCAAGATAAATGGGAATGCTCAAAGGGTTTTTTAAAGGAAGGAGTAATTCACAAGATAAATGGTTTATGCTCAAGATCCACTATCCCCTTACCTTTTCGTCTTATGTATGGAGGAGCTCTCGAGAAGATTAAGGCAAATTAATTCACAAGCTTCAGTTTCATATCATCCCAAATGTTGCCAGGTACACTTGAACCATCTAGTCTTTGCTGACGATTTAATGGTTTTCACGAGGGGGGACTGTCCATCCGTGGCTGCTGTTATGGAGGTTCTTACTTCCTTTTCTTTGGAATCTGGGCTTCATGCTAATTGTGAGAAGACTAACATATTCTTTGGTGGTGTTTCACTTGAGGTACAAGAGCTTATTTTAGCCCAAACTGGATTCTTTGTGGGTTGCTTTCCTTGCCGATACCTTGGGCTTCCTCTTAATTCTGTTAATAATAGAAGGGGGGGAATATCAGGCTCTCATTAGTAAAATTGGCAATTTGATTCATAAATGGTCATCTACTTTCTTATCCTATGCGGGTAGACTGCAGTTACTTAGCTCTGTGATTTTTGGGCTGACAATTATTGGTGTTCTAATGCTATTTTCCCTATTAATGTGACTAAGAAAATTGATCAGTTGAGTCTCAGATTCTTCTGGTCTGGAGATGGGGAGAAGGTCAGGATGGTTTTTAAGGGGTGGGATAAAATATGTGCACCTTGGAATGAGGGTGGATTTAACATTAAGCACCTATTGAATTGGAACAAGGCGCTTATGGCACGCTGGCTGTGGTTGCTCATTACAGAAAAGGGTAGACTGTGGGGACGATGACATAAGCACTATGTTCTGAAGCATAGAAGCATCTGGGATATTACTAAATCTGAAAAGTTTACTGCTACTTTCAATGGAATTCTGAGTGTAAGGGATGAAATTTTGCAAGGTACAGGGGGTAAGGGGGAGGCTGAAAGTCTGATACTCAGCTGGACTGCAGGTGTATCATACAACGTTGGGGCCGCGTATGATTGGTTTAGGCAAAAACGTCCTACAATCTCTTGGTTGAAAGGCATAAAATACACAACTATCACTCCTAAGCATAGATTTTTCATTACACTTGCAGGATTGAAAACTCTAGCTACTCATGACAACATGAAGAAAAGAGGCCTTCAATTTATGAGCAGATGTGTGCTATGTTTGAAGGAGGAGAAAACTGCTATGCACCTATTCTTTCACTGTTCGTTTTCATGGCAAATATGGCAGCAATTACTCTGCTGGATGCAGATAACAGGAAGGAGCAATCATCTTATAAAGGAGCTTCAATGGCGTGCGCGACGAGGGAAACGAAGGCATTGGAAGCATCAATGGTATAGCAGTCTCGCAGCTGCAGTATACTCTATATGGACTGAGCGAAATGCACGCATATTTGAGGAAAAGTATCATTCGATAGCTAGTATTGTTAACAAGATCAAATTTGATATTTACACTAGATTAAGGGGAAGGGGTATTAATATTAGTGTGAAGAGTTTGATGTAATTGGGGAGCTTTGTTCTCATATTGGACTATCTTTTGTAAGATCTTTATTCTTATTATAATAATAAGATGTACTCTTCTTGCAAAAATAATAATAATAATAATAATAATAACAAGCCCTTGCGACCTGCCGATCTTCTGCTCTACTCGTGCGACAGGGGGCGCGATGTTTGTGTTGATCTGACCGGGTCCTCTCCTTTGACCCAGTCCGGCTTGACTTCTTTTGAGCCCGGACGGGTCGTTGCTGATGCTGCTCGTTGTAAGTGTGCAAGTATCAGGCACGCTGCACAGGGCCAAATAACCAAATTGGTAAAAAAAGTGGCTCAAAGGTGACGGATTGGTAAAAAAAGTATTGTCGGCGCCGAATAGGTAAAATAAGTGGCACCCAAGTGACGAATTGGTAAAAAAATGTCGCCGGTGCCAAATAGGTAAAAAAAAAGTGGTACCAAAGTGACGAATTGGTAAAAAAAAAAGTAATCGTGTTACGGGTTTTAAAAAAATTAACCGATGCAAGAAATTGGTAAAAAAACGTAATCGGTGCCAAATTGTTACGGATTAAAAAAAATTAATGGATGCGACACTATTTAGAAATTAATGTTCGTAAAATAAATTAACTAGCATTCTGGAACGGTCTAGATTTTTTTTTCAAAGTGTGCCGATATTATTGTCACATTGGTCCGTTTTTACTGTTCTTACGATACAGTGTAAAAAAATCTAGACATGTCGAAACTTGAATTGATCCACGACCCATTTGACTCGAACTTGAAAAGACCCATTAATTTATGATCGAAATCCGACTCGACCCATATTGTAACCCAACTAATTTAACGGATCTAAATTAAAATCTTCTCGTCAAAAAAATTACATACGGTGAAAAAAAAAACAAATTTTCGTCTAGATGACTCATTTGATTGTGAAATTTGTGATGCTGACTTATTTAGAGTTGTATGAGCTATGATAAATATGGAGCAGACGGATTTTTTTTTTTTTAACCTTAAGGAATTTTTTGATTAGAAAATTTTAGATCCATTAACTTGGTCAGGTTACAATATGGGTCGAGTCGGATTTTGATCCTAGATTAATGGGTCTTTTCGGGTTCGAGTCAAATGGGTCGTGGATCGAGTTTCGACATGTCTAGATTTTTTACACCGTATCGTAAGAACCGTAAACACGGACCTATGTGACAATATCGGCACACTTTGAAAAAATCTAAACCGACCTAAAACGCTAGATAATTTATTTTACGAACATTAATTTCTAAATAGTGTCGCATCGATTAATTTTTTTAAATCCGTAACAATTTGGCACCGATTACATTTTTTACCAATTTCTTGCATCGGTTAAGTTTTTTTAAATCCGTAACACGATTATATTTTTTTTACCAATCCGTCACTTCAGTACCACTTTTTTTACCTATTTGGCACCGCCGACATTTTTTTACCAATTCGTCACTTGGGTGCCACTTTTTTTACCTATTCGGCGCCGGCGATACTTTTTTTACCAATCCGTCACCTTTGAGCCACTTTTTTTTACCAATTTGGTTATTTGGCCCGCTGAACAGCGATTGGGTATGGTTTCCTTCCTTTCTCCTTCTCCTCTCTCGGCGAGCTCGACACGGAGGCTGTCTCTCTGCTCCAGCAGATTCGTAAATTCGCTATGTCACAGGATGCTGGAGCGCGTGTCGCAGTTCATATTTTCACTAGAATTAGTTTTGCTATTGCTAAGGGAGTGGGGGCCCAGATAGTATCTCGGGCCCCCTCCAACTTTTTGTAATTTGTTCTGGTGTTAACGCATAAAAAAAAAATTAATAATAATAATAATAATAATAATAATAATAATAATAATAATAATAGTTTACATAACAAGAAAGCCAAATGGAAAAACAAAAAATAACAAAAAAAAAAAAGGAAACCAGTAAATAACAAACAAAAAAAGAATTTTAATAAATAAAATTATTAAAAAAAAGAAACCCCCTTATGACGTCCTCCCTCCCCTAACCCGCACCCGACCACCCTTAAGCCTGCCTGAGACCATGTTTATCCCTTACTCTCTTTCACCAAGGTTCAACCTATATAATATTCTTCTTTATTCACAACCTACTTTATCAAACTCACACTAACTTTTTTACTTTTATCCACACCTTCTATCACCATATCCTACACATTTATCAAAACACACTTAACTTTTTTTATTTTTATTTTGTCACCAATTAAAAATGGACATGTGGCAAGGTGAAGGAAAGGCGGGAGAGGTTCTCTTCCCACCTAGTTGAGCCAAAACAAGGTTTGGGTCTACATTTTTTATTATTATTTTGCCTTTCACCCTCCTCTTCCACCTCATTTCCAACCTCCAATAAACATAGTCTGACCACCCTGGCTCTGACCCACCCCAATTCCAACTCGATCCTACCCACCACCTGTCGACCTGTACACGCCCACCGCCCAATCGCCCGCCACCCACCATTCAGCCTACCCGCTCACCCCGGCTCTGATCCAACCCCACCCACTCACCGACCCCGGACGGTTCCATATTTGTGTGGTTCATATGGCTCGTTTATGGGTGTTTGAGATTTATTTAGAGAGAAAAAACAAACCCTTCTATTTTTGATGGGATGAAATGAGAACGGTAAAGTGGTAAAAAGTCATTCGGATTGAGTCAAGGTTCGTTAGGAAAAAATAGTTCCGTATTTTATTTGTCCAGGCTCAATTTAATGAAATGAAAAAGGAGATGACCAACAACTAGAGGTGGCAATCTGGGCATGGCCCATTTGGGCGACCTAATCCGGCACAACAAAAGGCACGACCCGGCCTAGCATGATGACACGTGGCTCGGGCACGAGCCCGGCCCGACACAGCTGGAATTCGATTGGGTTGTGACACCAATTTGAAGAAAAGATCGTGCCTAGGCATGGCCCGACACGAGAAATGATGGGCCAAACCCGATCCTAAAACCAAAAAAATTGAATAAACCTGAAAATTTGGTTAGGCCCGACCAGGCACGAAACTAGGCATGACAACACAACCGGGCCGGTGCTTCCGGTCGGACTTCGGCTTGAAAATAAGGATCGGGCTGGGCCCAGGAACGACACGTGAGGCCTTCTACCCGTGTCTAGGCCGAGCGAGGTTGGAGCCAGGCACGACCAGGCCGACACGAACGAACTGCCACCTCTACCAAGAACAATGCAAACAATATAATATATCATCAATTACTGCAAATCTGCAACCTATGTAACATGCATGGACAATCATCCGTTTATTTTGATATACAATTTAATTAAAGATAACTAAATGAATGATGAAACAGATGAAATATAAAACAAATTAGATACACTAATGGAGTACTCAACTACTGCAACATATGCATATATTTGTCCCATCGTCATTTTGAGAACAACCAGTATGATAATTGCCAAAACCGGCTTGTGTGCATTTCTGCTTACATTCATCTTGGCTCGAGCAGGAACCTGCCCTATGACATTCTCCAGCGACACCTGACAATAACACATCGAAAAAAAACATATAGACACGTAAATTAATATATGTACTAAAAAGTATTTTTATAGAATCGAATATTAACTTTCGATAAGCGTGACACATACGAGTTGATTGATGGGCAAAAACAAAAGATAGGATGAGCAAAGTGAAAAGTATTTGCTTTTGAGAGGCCATATTTGAATTTTTTACAGGCTTCAAATGATATTTTTTTGTGTTAGTAAATTAATCGTAAAAGCAAGTTGTTTTCTCTTTTTATCGACACGTCTACGGTCTACATTACATACATGTTCAATGGATGATATTTTTTCAAAAGAGAAAAAAGTTACTCTTTCGTCAAATAATAGAAGCAGATTTAATTTATTGCAGATAATATTGGTAAAAAAAAATATTATTAAATGGATAATAAAATAAATGGATTTTTTTTGTGACACAAAGTTTATCAAATGATATTATAAAATTTCTTGAATTATTAAGTTTTTTTCGTCAATGTTGTTGACATTAATCAAAATTAATGGGTTATCAATTAAGTATTCATTTGTTTTCATTTCCTTCTATAATTAGTAATATTGTATTTTGGAAGAAAATTTTTAGGAAGGCAATATGGAGCATGTTTTCTCCTTGTGCAACACATTTTATTTACACCAATGTTTGTCTTTTGTTGTAAAAAAATTTAACCGATAGATAGAACTCGGTGGCTAAAAAAATAAGGGTTATTTAACGACAATAATACCAACTGTAAGGCGTCTTCCCAAAATAATATCAATTTCAATAAATCTGAGAATAATACGTATTATTGGAACAGTTAAACCAGAGTAGTATAAGTAAGTTTATAACCTACTACATCAGGTCACCTAATTAATATTTAACCTGTTACTTATCCTCCATCCTTCTCATTAGACTTGGATAACGGGTGAACCGTGCTAGTCCAGCTTCGGGTCGGGCCACTTTCAGGTTATAATAATTGGGTTGACCTTCCGGTCGGGTCGGATAATTTCGGGATCGGATCATTCTCGGGTTTGGTGTTTCCAACTTTTTTAGGGATAAGCATGCACTCGTTTTCTATAATAATAGTCGGGTCAGTTTCGGGTTAGTTCGGGTCAATTCGGATTACAGGTCAAAATTAGGTCTTCAATTCGGGTGTCGGGTCAGATTCGGTTTGACTTATTCGGGTCGGGTCTGTTTTCTCAGGTCTATTCCTCCTTACTTCTGTCTTTCATCCTCTCTCTCTCTCCAATACCCTTCATCCTTCTTCAGTTTTTTTTCTATACGTTTCGTTTAGATTAACGTGTTGATTTTGGTGTAGAATTGTGTTGTTAGCTAGATTTGGTGAGGTTGAAGGAAGAGGAAGACGGAAGACATTAATGATGTTTAATACCCCGTACACTGAGTAAGTGAAAAGAAGTGAAATAATATGAAATAAATTAAAGTCGAAAAAGGAAGGTGAACGGGTTCTACCGCTAACTGGTCATCTATACTACTCTGGTTTAACTACTCCAAAAATACGTATTATTCTCTGATTTATTAAAATTGAAATTATTTTCAGAAGACGCTCTATAGTTGGTATTATTGCCGTTAAATAAAATTAAAGGTGAAAAAGGATGGTGGAAGGGTTCTCCAGGTAACCGGTCACCTATACTATTCTGGTTTAACTACCCCAATAATATGTATTATTATCAGATTTATTAAAATTTATATTATTTTGGGAAGACGCCATATAATTGATATTATTGTTGTTAAATAATATCTTATTCCGTTAATATTGTATTGTTGTGTAGTAGTAGTAGTAATAGTATGAAAAAAGTAATGTCGATAAAATCGTTTGGCTGGGAGAGAGTACACAACTACAAACATGCATTGATTATTACCGCTAAAAATGTGTCTGATAACGTAGAAAAGAGATGATAATGAGCCAGACACTGATGGGCCTCTCCATGAAAATGTGTCCGTCAGGCCTTATATTGTAACCTGTTCCCACTACAACGGGCCACTTACCGTTGTTTAAGCCCGCCCACTACAACAATGCGGGTCGGCCCATGGGCCTAAATAAACTAATTTAATTTTTTGTTCCTTTTAAAATAGGAGTTTGTTATCGTTTAATTTACCTACATTTTACGGTAAGAACAATTAAGTCGTCGTCACTCTTACTTAGATATTGAAATTAACAAATAAGTCTACTAAAAAAGGTCGACATTGTTATCACTAGGGGTGCCCACCAGTCCAAACCCGGACCGGATCGGACCGGACCGGACCGGATTGACCCGTAGACCGGCAACCCCAAAAATATAAACTCGCGAATCAGACCGGTTAACAAAGAAATCTGGACCAGACCGGACCCTCTTAAGGTCGGAGCGGACCGGACCGAACCCTCTTAACACTGGACCATAAAAGTACACTAAATTTGATTTTTTTTAAATTGTGGACCGGATAGCGGACCGCTCCCAAGTTTTTGCCGCCCCGGAGACCGGATCGGTATGTGCACCGGTCCGGACCACTTTTTGAATATCCCTAATTATGGTTTAATTTACGGCGTGGCCCGCACTTGATTAGCTCTATCGTACGATTATAGGTACATAGATTCTCGTAGTCGCTAAAATATATGTAGTAAAGAATTGGGTTTTCTATGTTTTACCATTCTGTTTTTTCATTTTTTACCATGTACCTCTCCTATTTTCTAAACTCTCGCTAATACCCCTGTGGTTGATTAACTTCATGAAACGTGACTTAAACACAATTATTCGTCTAATATTTCGTTAATTAGATGACATAACAATGAGTCAATGACTAGGCTGTCGCATGACTAGTTTTGACGACCTTGACTTGTTTTCCCTTCACGCACTTTCCCAAACTTTTCCCTCCATTTCATTAATTGCTCCCATTTTCCCGCTTTTATACATCAACTTTTTATTCGTTTTTGCTTTATTGATTTCCCTCCACTTTCTCCTCAGCTTATTCTTACTTAAAATAATGATATTTTAGTGAAATCTAACGAAATTAATTCATCTTATTAGCAAACAAAGCATTGATGTTATATGATCATGAATTTTAAAGACAAATGAAGAAGAAGAGTGTAAAAATTATGATAAAATGAAGAAAAAAAGAGAAATTATGCCTGGAAAATTAGAATGGGAGAGACTAGGGTTGCGCACCGGTCCAGGATCGGACCGGACCAGAACCGGTTTTGATCGGACCGGAATCTTAAATAAACCCCGGACCAGAACAGGACCGGAATCTAGAGGAGCGGAATCGGACCGGAAAAATTCTGGTCCAATACCGGACCGGTTGGAACGAAATTTGCATTTTTTTTATAAAATTCTGGTCCAAAATTTCAGTGGACCGATTAGGACCGGTTAGACCAGAATTTTTATCAAATAAATATAATTCCGGTTTTTCTGGTCCGGACCGGACAGAACCCGGAATCTCCCCCATAGTTGGTATTATTGTTATGAAATAACCCTTCAATTTATTGGGTTTATTAGATTCATTGATATCTTTGAACTTATTGAGACAATGACATCTACTGGATTATTGTGTTTTCTTGACTAGAAATTTTGTAGTTTTATTGAGACATTGACAATCTACTAATTTATGAAAAAGGTCATTTCTTTTTCTACATAAGATTGAAAAAGATAAGAAGACGACTTAAATAGCTCCATGCCTAGCTCATCGTTCTTGCGTTTATGAGTTTGCATTTCGATAATATCCACTTACATCGTGTGCCAGTTCTTATGCTTGATGGATCATATTTCAACATCAACAAGGAGACCAAACTTGTCGTGGACACGTCTGGAGGCGGAACTCGATCTGCGCATCAATGTAAGTTTTTTATGTTTGTTTTCCTATCTAAATTTTTACCACGTGTTATGTTGGGTGGGAGTTTCGTTGTTGAATATACCATCCCATATTCCCATAGTATCATCGAATCCTTGTACGAAGTGCTACTATATCTCATAGTATCATCGAATCTTTGTGTTCATCTTCACCGTGTTCTTTTGGAAAACCGATCATTTATTGATATGTGCAGTTTGATATTACTTTTCCTTCAGTCCCTCGCACAATTCTCAGTATCGATGCTGAAGATATCAGTGGAGAGAGGCACATTAACGTAGTATGTGACTTACATAGACCCGTTTCTCAAGCACTCTGCTCTTTTCTTTCTTCTGATCGTATTACCTATTTTTCCTGACTTTGTAGAGACATGCCATAATGAAAAGGCGAATTGTTGTCCATTATAATGAAATCGAAGCAAGACAGGATAGCATTGGAGTCCCGACGGTTAGACAAGAGATCATACAATTCCCTCTTCCTCCTAATATCATGAAACTTATGAATTATACGTTTCTTCATTAAATTAAGCTAATTTCCTCGTAGGTTGAGAAGCCTTTACAGAAACATGGTAGGAGGCTCGAGAACAATGAGACATACTACGGTGCATGGTATGGAGCAGAAACGGTAGGTTCCCTATATCCGTGAAACGCCTATGATGACCATCCCATATTCCCATCGTATCATCGAATCCTTGTACGAAGTGCTACTATATCTCATAGTATCATCGAATATTTGTGTTCATCTTCACCGCATTCTTTTGGAAAACTGATCATTTATTGATATGTGCAGTTTGATATTATTTTTCCTTCAGTACCTCGCACAATTCTCAGTATCGATGCTGAAGATATCAGTGGAGAGAGGCACGTTGACGTAGTATGTGACTTACATAGACCCGTTTCTCAAGCACTCTGCTCTTTTCTTTCTTCTGATCGTATTACCTATTTTTCCTGACTTTGTAGAGACATGCCATAATGAAAAGGCGAATTGATGTCCATTAGAATGAAATCGAAGCAAGACAAGATAGCATTGGAGCCCCGACGGTTAGACAAGAGATCATACAATTCCCTCTTCCTCCTAATATCATGAAACTTATGAATTATACGTTTCTTCATTAAATTAAGCTAATTTCCTCGTAGGTTGAGAAGCCTTTACAGAAACATGGTAGGAGGCTCGAGAACAATAAGACATACTACGGTTCATGATATGGAGGAGAAGCGGTAGGTTCCCTATATCCGTGAAACATATAAGGATCATCCCATATTCCCATTGTATCATCGAATCCTTGTACGAAGTGCTATTATATCTCATAGTATCATCGAATCTTTGTGTTCATCTTCACCGTGTTCTTTTGGAAAACCAATCATTTATTGATATGTGCAGTTTGATATTACTTTTCCCGCAGTCTCTCGCACAATTCTCAGTGTCGATGCTGAAGATATCAGTGGAGAGAGGCACGTTGATGTAGTATGTGACTTACACAGACCCATTTCTCAAGCACTTTGCTTTTTTCTTTCTTCTGATCGTATTACCTATTTTTCATGACTTTGTAGAGACATGCCATAATTAAAAAGCGAATTGATGTCCATTGGAATGAAATCGAAGCAAGACAAGATAGCATTGGAGCCCCGAAGGTTAGATAAGAGATCATACAATTCCCTCTTCCTCCTAATATCATGAAACTTGTGAATTATATGTTTCTTCATTAAATTAAGCTAATTTCTTCGTAGGTTGAGAAGCCTTTACAGAAACATGGTGGGAGGCTCAAGAACAATGAGACATACTACGGTTCATGGTATGGAGCAGAAACGGTAGGTTCCCTATATCTGTGAAATGCATACGATGAATCATATTTTCTACACCGTGAATTCCACTAGAATCTCTGATTCAAAGACCTTCAATCTTTTATTGTTACTGGTATTATACACATACGATCATGGTGCTGCTATTATTGTTATCCGTGTAATACTGATTTACTCTTCAATCTTTTCAAGAACTCTTAACTTTTGAATGCTCAATATAATTTTTAATTTTGCTCGAGCTTCCTTTATCTCAGAACTCAGACTATTATCTTATTTATCTTCTTAAAGTAAAAGAAGAAGGCTTTCTTAAGTAAGGAAAGTTAGTTCGAAGGATAGAATTACGCTCTTTTCATTTTAATATGCTTGACTTGTTCTCTTCAAATTGTCGTTGCAGGGAGCAGATGTTGTAGCTTTGCTTCCGTGGGAGGAATAGTGGGAGTTTGAAACGACTAAAGACGACTTCAATACCCACATCGCGTTACTGCCCTTACATCCTGATTTACGAGCCAATTTCAATGTGACTGCTGCATGGGAGTATGCTCGAACCATTGATGTGTTACTGTACGGATATCATAAGTCATAACCTAATATTCAGCTGAATAGACACTGTCACAAACATTCCGTGCAACTTTCATTTGCTCTATGATAGGCTGATTTCAGAAACTTTACTATCCAATATTGGCGGAGGTGGAAGAAAAGAGAGAGAAGCAATTGTGCCTTCATATGGTGTATTCTTGGCATATTAGATAAATTTCTTTTAAACAACAAACTAGAGGAATAATAGCTAGAGATAGAAAGAGAAAATTCTCCAAAAACCTAGGAGATTAGACTAGCAGCTTTAGGAATGGTGAGATCCAAGAAAGCTTCACCTGGGAAGCAATCCGCAATAATCCGTCATTTGAAAGGAAAAATTCAAGCACAAAAATTAGAAAAGCTAAAATCACAAAAACAAAGTTCGTCTTCTTCAATAAATGAGTATGATTCGGAGGTGCTGAGGGAGTTTATTCTGGATAATGAGACGCAAATCATTGATGAGGAATTTGAGGATGATGAAGATGAGGGGATGGATGCTCAGAGGGGGAGCAAGTGCGGCCTGCAACGAAATCGGCCAAACCAACCCTGCAACTTTCTGAAGAGGATGTGAACTCAGAGATACAATATTGGTCCACCGCCATTTACGGGTATGTTTTAGGAGTTAATCCCCCTTGGTCTGTTATTAATGGGTTTGATGAGGGTTGAAGAGCCTGCGCCGGGTCGCCCGCCTGGCAGGCCCCACGAAGACCCAACCCAGGAATCGAAGAGTCTGTCCAGCAGGCCGTCGAGGCAGGACACCAGGACTTTCCTCTGTGAATGTGACTCCGAGAGGGTCGCCTGTCCAGCAGGGTAAGGCGACCAGCTGGAGAGGGCCAGTAGACTCCCCTTAACCACCTGCCCCCAGGCGACCTCCCCCCCGAGCAGGGCAGGGGTTACCAGGGGCCCCTTCGTCTTTCTGCCTAAGGTAAAAGGGAATGAGCGGACGAAGCAGGTCCACGTGTAACCCTGACATCCACTCATTTTCCCGCTGTTTTTTCCCTCCAATCCCTTCTCTTGTGGGAAGGTATAAATACCCACCCATTTCCCACTTAGAGAGGGTTGGATTTTCTCTCTCTAGACTCTTACTCCTAAAAACGCCACCTAGTTCCTCACGAGCTAGGTTCGTTAAGGCATTCATGGACTGACTTAGGCATCGGAGAGGGTTCCCTCGGACAACCTCCGGGGCCCTGTGCGTTACTTGTGTAGGGAGCAGGCTCGATCCGCCGGGAAGGTCCGATCATAGGAGAGGAGAAATGAGAGATCAAAGGAAGTCGAGCGAGCAATATCCGAATACCAGGAACCCGAATTCATAGTCGGGTTCATTGATTCCGCGACCGGAACAATTTGGCGCCGTCTGTGGGGAAGATCTAGGTTGTATCCACGAGATTACCCACAAAAATCAACCATTCTAAAACACAAAATTAACCACTCACAATCGAACATGCCTGAAATTTTCGACACTAGCTCAGTGGCAAACCCACCCAAAGCCCCCCAGTATGGCATGCCGCCGGAAGTGACACCTGCCGCCACAATTCCAGGTGTGGGGCGAGCCAGTCTGCAGAGGGGGCACCGGGCCAAGGGGCAGCTGCCATAGCTGAGCAGGGGAGCCAGCCGAGGCCAGTCTTGAACCTCACCCCTGCCCAGATGGTACAAACTGCGGCTTTCTTCTCAGCCATGCTGGACCAGGAATTCACCCTTGACGACCTGATAGGCAGGGTCGCTACAACCCCCAGGTTGCTCCACTTTGAAAGTGGAGAAGGAACCGGGGGCACAAAGCGAACCGCTGTCAGAAATGTTCAGAGAAAGGCTAGGAAGACAGCTCAGGCATACGCACAAGTGCAAAGGCGAATTTCAGAGACCCGTCAGGAGCCGCCTGCACAGCAGGAGGTAGCTGGTCCTGAGGGCGCATTCTCCATCCGTACTACAGAGTCCACGGCCGCTCGTGAAAGAGGAGGCCTATCCCAGGACCTGAGGGATCGCATGAAGCACAAGGAGCTAGTGTCCAAGCGCTTGGGAGAGAAACAAGATGTATTCTCCAAGCTGACACCGGTTGAGGGATTGCGGCCTACCCCCGGACTATCTCAGAGCCTGCAATCCAGACTCAACAACGGCCAGCCCATGAGGCCCAAACATCGTCAGGGTGATAACCTCGAGCCCGCCCAGAAAAAGCGCTCGCGGTATCACTCCCCTTCCCAGGGCGATGAGGCAATAAGCAGGCCGAGGCCCCCACCAAGGCACCGCTCCCCTGAAGGCAGGCGGCCGACCCCTGACAGAAGGGACGACTACGGTCGCTACTCAGACGTGAGCAGGTCAAAAATGGTGGGCAGGCCAACTAAGACCCCGCTTCACCCTGAGGTTCAGGCGTATCCTATCCCGAAGATTAAGATGCCAACTGTAAAGTTCGACGGAACTACAGACCCGGAAGATCACCTGGCTGCGTACGAAAGCCACATGGGCATGTACGACGCCGACGATGCGGTCTGGTGTAAAATCTTCCCCACCAGCCTGGTAGGCCTAGCCCAAGGTTGGTTCAGGGACCTCCCGCAGGGGTCAATCTCTTTCTTCATTGAGCTGACAGAGATGTTCTTGGACCAGTATGCTGGAAACAAACGACGACGTCTCACCCGCTTTGACCTGATGATCCTCAGGCAAAAGAAGGGCGAAACTGTCAGGGAATATCTAAAGAGGTTCGACCTATCGTTCCAGCAGGTGAAGGAAATTGACGACCCGACAGCAGCATATGCACTAACCAACTCCTTGCTACCCGGCGAAATGAAAAACCAAATGATCAGGGCCCAGCCTGAGACCCTGGCCAAAGCCAGAAAGATTGCAGAAGGGTTTATGCTGCAGGAAGAGTTCCACAGCCTGCCGGAGACCCCCGCAGGCCCTACGAGGCAGCAGGGGGGACCGCAGGGTGGACGCGGGAGAAACGAATCCGGAAGGCATAGAACTGAGGAAGGGGATACCCCTAAAAAGGAGCGCACTGTCTACCAGCCCAGGTTCGACAGTTACACAGCCCTTAACAAATCCAGGGCAGAAATCTTCGAGCTAGAAAAGGAAACCGCTAAGTGGAATCGCCCGAGCAAACCACGCAGTCCAAAAGGGGATCCCAAGAAATTCTGCACTTTCCACGACTGTGTAGGCCACACCACCGAAGAATGTCGCCACCTGAAAGACGAGATTGAGAAGCTGATCAGGAATGGCTGGTTGGCCAACTACTCAGCCAGGAATAAATCTCAGAAAGAGACGCCTGAAAAGCCCGAAGGCTCGGTACAGAACCGCCTGGTAATCCACGTGGTATCAGGGGATGCAGAAGGCCTAATCAGCCGAAGGGGGCAGAAAAGGCAAATTCGTGAGCTAAGGAACCAAATCTGCTACGCTGAAAGAGCAGGAAGCCCGAAAGGAGTAACGCTGAGCATCACCCCCGAAGATGCAGGGCGGGTGGTGTACCCTCACAGCGATCCCCTGGTGCTATCCTTGGTAATCAGCAACCATATCGTTCGGAGGTGCATGGTGGACACCGGTGCCTACACGAATTTGCTGTACAAAGACGCCTTCGACAAAATGGGTCTGGAGAAAAGGCACCTACGACCTGCCCCTGGGTCACTATATGGGTTCAGCGGAGCAGGCGTATTGCCCGTGGGGATCATAGACCTAACTGTAACATTTGGGGAGGGAGCTACTGCCAGAAATGTCAGAGCATCATTCGTTGTAGTGGATGCAAAGTCTGCTTACAACGCCCTGATCGGCAGAGTCACCCTGGACGAAATTGAAGCGGCTATATCAATCAGGGCTCTCACTATAGCCTATGTTACTGATTTCGGCCTAGAAGGGAAAGTACGCGGAGACCAAGAGTCGGCCAGACAGTGCTACTCCGTGGCCCTGCAGACTCACGAAAGCGAAAGGAAAGGGAAAAGAAAAGCCGACAGTTCCCGAAGGCGAGATTCCAGCCGGTAATCAGGCGCCAAACCACCAGGAACCTGGGGGAGAAAGCATGCTGGTGGACCTGGAGCCAGGGAGGCAAGTCCTTGTAGGGGCTGACCTGGAGGAGTCCTACTAGGCTGAACTGGTCGAGCTACTGAAAGAGAACAAGGACGTATTCGCCTACTCGGCGGATGAAATGCCAGGGGTCGATCCAGCGTGCATCGTTCACAGGCTGAACGTAAGCGCGGACGCCCGCCCTGTGAAGCAGAAAAAGCGGAACATGTCCGCAGAAAAAGACCTGGCAATCAAGGAAGAAATCGAAAAACTTTTGAAGGCAGACTTTATAGAAGTTTGTGACTACCCTGAGTGGCTGGCAAACGTGGTCATGGTCAAAAAAACGTCAGGCGCGTGGAGGATGTGCGTGGATTTTACGAACCTCAACAAGGCCTGCCCAAAAGACTGTTACCCGCTCCCCAGAATCGACCAACTGGTGGACGCTACCAGTGGGTATACTATGCTAAGTTTCCTGGATGCCTTCTCAGGGTATCATCAGGTGTACTTATGGCAGCCAGACAGAGTTAAGTGCGCATTCATCACTAGTTCAGGCACCTACATGTACAAGATGATGCCATTCGGGCTGAAAAATGCAGGAGCCACGTACCAACGCCTGGTCGACAAGGTGTTCGAAAGCCAAAAAGGCAGAAACATAGAAGCCTATGTCGATGACGCCATTGTGAAGAGTAAGGGAGACAAAGAGCACTTGGCAGACCTGCGGGAGACCTTCTCCTCCCTGCGCGCCTACAAAATGAAACTCAATCCGAAGAAGTGTACATTTGGGGTACGCTCTGGAAAATTCTTGGGTTTCTTGGTCAGCTCTCGAGGGATAGACGCTAATCCCGAGAAAGTTCAGGCTGTTCTGGACCTTCCTGAGCCAAAGACCATCAGGGACATCCAACGTCTGACAGGCCGCATGGCCGCTCTGGCACGGTTCATCGCCAGGTCAGCAGACAAGTCAACCCCATTCTTCAAGGTACTGAAAGGCAACAAGCAATTCAAATGGGAAGACGAGCAAAAAGAAGCGTTCGGACAGTTGAAGGAGCATTTAAAGAAACTCCCCACCCTGGCAAGACCAGTGGCGGGAGAAAAACTCTTCCTCTACATCGCTGTAACCAATGTGACAGTCAGCGCGGTCATCTTAAGGGAGGAAGCAGGCGCTCAAAAGCCCATATATTTTGTCAGCCACGCCCTGGGGGCAGCAGAGAAGAATTATCCTATGGTCGAGAAAGCAGCCTACGCGGTTGTTATAGCGGCCAGAAAATTGAGGCCATACTTCGACGCACACCCCGTTGTAGTGCTGACAGACCAGCCCCTAGAGAAGGTGCTAGAGAAATTTGAAAAATCAGGCAGACTGCTAAAGTGGGCTATCGAGTTGAGTGGACTGGGGATAACATACCAGTCAAGAACAGCCATCAAGGCCCAGGCCCTGGCCGACTTTCTGGCAGAGTGTTCCCACTCTGAGGATGATAGCCCAACTCCCGGCGAGTGGATCGTATACACCGATGGGTCCTCCACGGCTAACGGAGCAGGGGCAGGAGTAGTGTTGACCAGTCCAGAGGGGACCGACTTTGAGCATGCTCTCAGATTTGTCTTCCCCGCCTCGAATAATGAAGCCGAGTATGAAGCAGTACTCGCAGGCATCAACCTAGCCAAGGCTGCAGGCAAAGAGTGGGTCGTTCTGGCCACAGACTCCCAGCTCATCGCCAACCAAATCAATGGAGAATATGAGGCTAGGGACCAAACAATGGCCGCGTACCTGGAAATGGTAAAAAGGGAATTATCAGGCTTAAAATCATATGAAATCAGACAGATCCCTCGATCCCAGAATAACCGGGCGGACGCCCTGTCAAAACTGGCTAGCTCCAGCCTTCAGGATATAAGAAGGTCAGTATGGGTGGACGTCGTCCAGGAAAATCTACCGTCCCCTGTCAAACCGTCGGTGCGGTGGAGGAAGCAGGGCCTGAGGATTGGAGGACCCCCATCATCCTGTTCAAGAAACACGGTGTAGACACCCGCATTTTGACTGCCAGGTGTCTATGGTAGTTTCCAAAAATCACCCAATGATGATCGGACGCTAACATGTTTCTACGCGCTCGGATACGGGCTCAAATCCATTAATCGCTGGCTAACACACTTACGGAGTACAAATCTCACCAAGCGGACCTCAAATCCAGGCCCAGTGGATCATTCCGAGTCAAACAAGACTAATTTGGGCCAAAACCGACACCGGAATTAAAATCGACTTTTCACGATTGGGTCAACCCCGGTCAAAGTCGATCCCGAGACACACAAAACAACCCGTCAACCATCAAAAGTCCAAGTCAAACGCCAAAACCCATCAAAGTCAAGGTCAAGGTCCAAAATAAAGAGACCCGTGCGACCCATCTAGGCCACTCGATCGAGTGACCTATCCACTCGATCGAGTGGGCCTGCTTTGAGCCTGGCGGCTGGCATAACGGGCCACTCGACCGAGTTGGCCTCTTACTCGGTCGAGTGCCCTAAACCGGGTGCCCTAATCTTTTCTATATATACACCCCATGCAACACCCCTTTACACAACTTTTTCACCTCTTACAAAACCCTAATCTTTTACAACCCTAGCAAGCTACACAACCCTAATCCGACGCATCTACAATAAACCCTAGAAAAACCCTAGGAAAACCAACTTTAGCAAACCTTAAACCTAGTTTTAGGAATTCAACCCGAGCCACCACAACTTAGCCTCCATACACCTCGAAGACTCCCGTGTTGTAGCCACGCTTACGAGCCTTAGTCCGAGACAGAAACATGTAGGTTGAGGGTGACAAACCTCCTTCTTCTTTCTCTTCTCTTTTCTCCATTTTTTCGTTTATTATTATTATTATTATTATTATTATTATTATTATTATTATTATTATTATTATTATTATTATTACTATTACGGTATTATTATTATTATTATTATTATTATTATTATTATTATTACGGTATTATTATTATTATTATTATTATTATTACGGTATTATTATTATTATTATTATTATTATTATTACGTTATTATTATTATTATTATTATTATTATTATTATTACGTTTGTTATCGTTATTATTTACCTTGTTATCATTATTGCATCATAACATCGATAATATTGTTAGCATCAAAACATTAAAATACTTATCGATTTGTGTCGAATAAGAGGGATATCGGAATAAGAAAACACGAACATACAAGTGTACTGCACACAGCGTTGACGGTCGCTTATCCCGGTACCCCGATTATTTGATTATTGAGATGAGTCAACTTAAACAAGAATTCGTCATTATTTCTCGTCGTTATCATCTTTAATATTGCATTCATCGAATTTTCTAAAACCAATTTTAATAGGGGTCGAAACCCGTTGACACGGATCCGACATCACAATCCCTAGGGATTTATTCGATGTCGGAGAAGTCGAGGGAATCAAGTTTTTTATTTTATTTATTTAATCAAATAGTCAATTCTCCTAAATCCCATAAAATCAATTCAAAACGCAATTTCCGTTAAGGCTAAAATAATTATCAAAACAATTCGTTAGAATTATGATATTATTAAACGCGGAGGAAATTTAATTTTATAGCAACGACCTACTTAAAACGATTTTCGACATAAAACACGTTTTTTTTACAAACGAATTTTAATTCGTACAGAGGGCACTCGACCGAGTGCCTAGCCCACTCGGTCGAGTGGCACCTCAAAATCGGGTCAGAATGCTCATCAGAACACCCACTCGATCGAGTCTCACAGTGACTCGGTCGAGTGGCCATGTACTCGACCGAGTTAGTCAATAACTCGGCCGAGTACGGTCTTTGACGCAAAACAGAATCGTTTTTTTAGGTTCCACTCGATCGAGTCCATCGACCACTCGATCGAGTGGCCTCATAACGACTCAAACACGAGTCGTACATTATTCTATTTTTTAAACTCGATAGTATTTTACGACTTAGGTCAACATGTGCATAATTAATCACGTGTATACTATCTTTCAAATCATGCATCCTCATATTTGCATCTTTTCAATTTAATTCAATATTTGCAAACCGTTATTATTCTTTATATCGTTATATCGTTACTAACGCGTTTTCTGTTTCTTTTGTCAATTTAATTATTATTCGTTTATTATACTAAATGAACCCGCATGCTAAAATACAACTTCGACGTTAATTTTAGTTGCATTAAATTGACATAGAAACCCACTTTTCGATTCCATTCGCATATTTAGGGAAAGTAAATATTTGCATATCATTTTCCCGTTTTACTAGCACGCGTATTAGAAAGTCATTCGAGTTCTTAGTAGAGGCCGCTAAAGTGCGGGCGGGGTTGGGTGTCCTTTGTGGGCTTCCCAACACGTACCCTCACCCCTTACTCAGAACCTCGGTTTCCGGATGCCCGAAACCGTTGGCGCACGAGAGTCATTCAATATACGATTAACCGCTCAAGTCGGCATCTATATCGCAATGCAAAGGGACGAGCCCAATAAACTCTGACATCGGAAATGGGCCGTATTTTGTATACGGCCCACTACGACATAGAGTGGGCTCGAACGGTTTCGAATAACCATAAAATTCGGTGGCGACTCCACATAGACCTAAATTTCAATTCGATCCTTCTCATATGGAGATTCATTCGCCTACCCAAACCCGCGCGTGGCCGCGTCGGGGTGGACCTATGTCATGTCCACACACGGAATCTTACCGACTGACCCCGTACAAAAAAGAAAAATGCCGGCAAGGGCTGCATGGTTCATCATAATGGGAGAAGACTTGTACAAAAAATCTTTCTCGTCCCCTCTGCTCAGGTGCCTGGGGGCAGAACAGGCGGCTGAGGTGTTGGATGACATCCACTCTGGGATATGTGGTCATCACATAGGAGGAAAGTCACTAGCACACAAGGCCTTGAGAGCCGGATACTACTGGCCGACCCTGCTGGCCGACGCCAAAGATTTGACCCAAAAATGCAGAAAATGCCAGCTCTTCGCCCCATCCATCCATGCCCCGGCCCAGGAGCTCAGGCCAATCCTGTCTCCCATCCCCTTCGCTCAGTGGGGGATGGACATATTAGGGCCCTTTGCGGTAGCCACCGGGGGGAGAAAGTTCTTGATCGTAGCTATCGACTACTTCACCAAATGGATAGAGGCTGAGGCAGTGCCTAACATCACCGAGCCTGCGGTCAGGAAGGTGATTTGGCGGAACATTATCACCAGGTTCGGCCTGCCGAAAATGCTGGTATTTTACCATGGAAGGCAATTCGATAATGACCCCCTGAGAATCTGGCTGGAGGGCCATGGCATCACAGTTGCCTACTCTGCCGTTTGCCATCCTCAGACCAACGGGCAGGCAGAGGCAGCCAACAAGCATATCCTGAATGGCCTAAAGAAAATGGTGGATGACCTCAAGGGCAGGTGGGCCGACGAGCTCCCCAGCATACTCTGGTCAATCCGGACCACCCGGAAGGAATCTACGAGCCAGACCCCGTTCGGCCTGGTATATGGTGCAGAGGCTCTACTACCAATTGAGGCCAGGATCCCCTCCCTGCGCTCCTTACAATACGACCAGGCTGAGAATGAAGTAGCGATGGCAGAGGCCTTAGATCTGGTCAGTGAGGTGAGGGAGGAAGCCAGTGCCAATATCGTCGCCTACCAGCAACGAATGAGGAAGGCATACAATAAGAGAGTGCATCAGCGAAATTTTCAGATGGGTGATCTAGTCCTCAGAAAGACACAGGCCGTGGGAAAATCGAGAGAGCACGGCAAGCTCAGCGCTAACTGGGAAGGCCCGTACCAAGTAACCCAAATCTTAGGGCCAGGCACGTATAAAATCGCTAATCTGGAAGGCCAAGAGTTGAGTGCTCACTGGAACGCAGACACCCTGAAGAAATATTATGTCTAAACAGAATCTTAAAGTAGTTTTCGTTTCTTAAAAATTGGCGGAGAACGGTCAAAGAATGTCGACGGCTCCGACCACCCTTGTGTTAGATTTTTACAAAAGAAATGAAAGAACTTCAAGTCTATACTCGTTGCCTGTTCAAACTTGCGCTTTCACACACAAACGAGCAGGGGGCAATAGGGGGAGGCCCCCTATTGCCAGAACTAAGGAAAACGGCCCCCCCAACAAAAATTCAGCGCCAGTCTCTGGGCAGGTAGGAGGCAGGCCTTCTGGACTTTGATCAAAAGCCAAGGACGGGCCAAATGAACAAGGACTAGGGGCAGGCCCCCCAACCTTGTATAAAAAACGCATAATGTCACCCTGCCAGCCTCTGGGCAGGCAGGGGGCAGGCCCCCTGGACTTTAATCAAAAGCCAGGGATAGGCCAAATGAACAAGGACTGGGGGCAGGCCCCCCAACCTTGTATAAAAAATGCATAATGTCACCCTGTCAGCCTCTGGGCAGGCAGGGGGCAGGCCCCCTGGACTTTGATTAAAAGCCAGGGACAGGCCAAATGAACAAGGACTGGGGGCAGGCCCCCCAACCTTGTATAAAAAACGCATAATGCCACCCTGCCAGCCTCTAGGAAGACAGGGGGCAGGCCCCCTGGACTTTAATCAATAGCCAGGGACAGGCCAAACTGACAAGGACTGGGGGCAGGCCCCCCAACCTTGTATAAAAAACGCAAAGAACCTCCCTGACTCGCCCTTTGGGCAGGCAGGGGGCAGGCCATACCTTAAGAAGCTCCAAACAAAAAATTCAAACAAAATCAGGACGAAAACAAACGGAAAAATCCTTAGAAAAGGAAACGAAGTAGCAGGAGATACACCAAATAAAGGTTTTCTAAAGTAATTACATCAAATACGGCAGCCGGCCACAAAAAGGCTCGGTGCGCAGAAAAGATAAGAAGTCAAAATATTAGCGTAAGCGCGGCAGGGGACAGGCATGAGCCCTCTGAGGATGACTGCCTTCCATGTTAAGCAGGGGGAGCTTCTGGGGCAGATGTAGCAGCTTCTTCATCCATCCTGCGCATCTGGGCCTCGTCCTTGGCAGTATAAAGGGCCCAAAAAGCATCTTCATCGAAGCCTGGGAACATCTCCCTGACAGCCTCCATGACCACCCCCAGGCAAGAGTTGGCACCATTGACAAAGCCTGCTGACACGGCAGTTTCCACCTCCTGGATTATCTCATCCTTCTCTTTCTGCCACTCCTCAGTCTTCGCCGTCAAGTCACCAAGAGCCGCCTAAAGTGCCGAATCCGCCTTGGAAAGACGCTCCTCTAGGTCGGCATCCTTTCTCTTGGCCTGGTCCAGCTCGGCTAAAGCTTTTTTGGCCTGCTCCAGCTCCGCAAAGGCCTGCTTGGCTCTCTTCGACTCCTCCTCCAAGCGGGACACCTCTCGGACCGCCCTCTCGCTTTGAGATCTCCAGTGAGTCGCCTGACTCCTGGCCTCCTCCAGCTCGCTCTCCCTTTTGGCCAGCTGATCCTTCAGGCCGGCAATAAGGACAGCGTCCCTTTCTATTGTAGTCAGACGGTCGGAGTTGGCCAGATCCTCGTCGCTTAAACGACTAAGGGCCGCCAGCTCAGCAGAGGCCTGAATAACTCTGGCAGTGCGCTGGATATACTGGGTCACCTGGTGGGTAGCAGAGTGGACAGTCTTGAAGAGATGATCCGCCAAAACCGCCCCAGAATCAGAGAGTAGGGCAGAGACATCCTGGCTATCGCCGGCAGCATAATGGAACTCGGCATTCTCCTCAGAGAAAAGGGTACTAGGAACTCCCTGAGAAAAACGTTTAGGGTCAGGCGTATCAGCCTCCAGATCCACCACGTGATCTGCACCTAGAGTTCCCCTGCTCCTTTTTCTAATCAGCCCCCTGGGAGTGCTTTCCCCCGTCTCTTCAGAGCCAGCAGCCTGCGGCCCCTGGGGAATCTGAACCCCTGCAGGAGGGCCTCCCTGTTTGCTAGCAGGAGACGGGGTAACCTCGTAAGCAATCGCCTTTTTCGCAGCCGGAGAAGGAGTGGCTTCAGAGACCGCCGTTTTGGCGGGGGTTGACCTAGGGGGAGCAGGGAGCCTCGGCCTGCTGAACGAAAGGCCCTTCAGGTGCTTCATCAGGTTTTTCTCGCCCCTCTTGAAGTCAGAAGGAAGGGAAGGACGGACTTGGATAACGTCGAGAGTCCCGGACAAACCCAAACGTCTCACCTCCCCTTTTCTCCAAAGGAAGGTGGCGAGGTCTGCAAAGCAAACAGACGATTGGTTAGAAAGGCCATTTAAAAAAGAAAAGGCGAGTAAGGAAAAATCATCAACACTCCTGAACTACCTTCGTCTAAGCCCGGATTCATGCCCACCCGGGTCAGGTACCTGTCAGTAGCAATGACCTCCGCATGGGGGAGCCATACTGAAGGACCATACACCCCATACTTATCATTACTAGCAGCAAATTGGTCCACCAAGTCCTTGTCTTTCCTGCTCAACTTCACCTCCAGAGCCTTACCCCCCACGCCAGGGTGATATTCTTCAGGAGTCTCAAGCCTGGTGTGGACGTGATTCCTGAAGTGGCGGGGAATTCTCCACCCATGGACGCTATGTACATAGATAAAATTGTTTTTCCAATCTCTCAGGCTGTCCATAGCAGGCCACACCAGTGTATGCCCTTTCTGTCTCAGAAGGGACCAATACCCAGGAGAGCCCTCACTCCTAGAAGAAACCATTTGTAGGCCGACCATAAATCTTAGGGCGTCAACAGAGTGTTCGGCGCGATGGAACAGGGAGGTCCACACGTACGAAATTAATGACCTGACAGCCATGGCTGTCAGCTGGGCGATGGCCACATTCATCCGCCTGAAAATCTCCTCTAGAGCAGGATGAAGGGGGAAACGAAGGCCGAACTCAAAGCACTTATGATAAACCGCAATGCACCCGTCGGGAGGGCAGCACACGGTGTCCTTTTCACCGGGGACGACAATTGTATACTCGTCCCCGAAATTATAGAAACGCTCAATCGCGTTGGCGTCGTTCTTCGCAAGAATCAGATCCCGATTTTTTGGGTCAGGATAAGTGCTCAAGGGAACACGGTACTTGGTTTTGTCTAAGTAATAAGTCCTCCCCTTTTCCCGGGGAATAAGGGGACCAGAGGTCCTGGAGGGGTCGATCTCCATCGCCTCGTCATCCGAATCGATAACGTCGCAGGGAGCAGGTACGGGGGAGTTGCCACCCCCACTGCCCGCCGGGTCCTCTTCCTCAACCATCCCAAGACCAATCTCCCTAGAGGAGGAGGCGAGATCCTCCCTCCCTTTTTCCCGTTCCTCTTCCCTCAGTGGGTCGGTGAATGGCAGAATGCGTGGACGGGTTCTAGACATGGCAACCCTAAGAGGGAAGAAAAAAAGCAAGAAATTGAAAGAAAGGGAGCAAAAGTTGGAAGTTAAAAGTCTGACCTACGGTCGGCCGCCGAGGAAGTGTAAGCTTGAAAAAGGAGTCTCCCAGAGAAACGGGGGTACGAAGAAGAGCTCGAGTTATCACACCGAGAGATTTGCAGAAGGAAAGAAAGAATGTTTGAAAAGAGAAAGAGAAGAGGAATGAGTGACAGAATGTTTTTATAGGAGGAAAGGCAGACGAAAAGTCGCCAAACCTCGAAGACCTGCCCAAGGGCTACTGTCCACGTGTCGAACTCTCGGAAGGCAGCCACTTGTAGCTTCCCAAGGATGGCCTCGAGAAGACCAAAAGACGCTGGAAGGTCGATCACACTGTGACGTCCTCCTTGCCTCCAAATAATAAATTACAAAAACAAATAATAGCAAATAATAAAAATGCCACATGTAAACAAAACCGCCTGACTTTTTCATTAAATTAAAGAAAACCCGAAAAACGGGCAAGTTACATTGCATGCAAGACAGGAATACAAAAAGAGCCCCTGGTTCTGGCTCACTATGCCTGCACCCATCGGGCAGGCCTAATCATCATCAAAGCCTGGGGAGTAATCCCCAGGGCTGTTGTACCCCCCAGCATCAGATCCCCAGTCCCAATCATCAGAGTCTTTGAAGGGATCCGCCGAGTCGTCATCATCCCCACGACCAGAGGAGTAACCCTGGCCGTCACTGTCGCCGGAATCCCGGCTGCTGACATCCCAGTCCCTACCATAAGGGACTGTCTCAGTATCATCACAGGAGCCGCAGCCCACCTTCCTCCTCAGGGGAGAAGAAGGGCCCGACTCGGGAGAAGAGGACAGCTCTGAGCAGTCGGGGTCGAACTGCTCAGGGTGTAGCCATGGAAAACACTCATGGCACCCCCTGTCGAAACAACCCCCACCCTGGGGGCAGCGCCTGAATTTTGGAGCGGCTGGAGAAGCCCTCTGAGGACGCTTGCCCGCTTTGACAAGAGCCCTCCTGAGCTTTCGGTGACGTTGAGCGCGGGGTCGCCGGCTACGGTGCAGAATGAGAAAAGACGCCCGAGGATACCTTAGTTTCCAGCGCCCCCTAAAGCGACGGCTCACTACACGAACCCCATGGCAAAAAAGTACCTTGGTAATCCACGACATTTTCTCTGAAGGAAGAAGAAGAGAAGGTTGAAGATGGGTTGTGAAAATGGCAAAGGAACCGCAATTTATACGAAAAGGGTGGCCAAAACATTAAATGGCGCCCCAACTACTTCGACAGGGGGCACGACCAATCAGCACACAAGCACGCTGCCCCAAAATCCATTGGGTCTGGAAAGCAATCATGACCAAAAGATACTTAAACTCTTGGCATGCCCAATGCAGAAGAAGTCTTCCCCCTCGAGAATACGCGAACGCATTAAATGCAAGGGTAAAGCCACAAGTCAACTACTCACCATCAAGAGTCCACCTGCCAGGGAGAAACCTTACTCCCCCCCGGCCGGTGAGGGCCAATTGATGAGGGTTGAAGAGCCTGCGCCGGGTCGCCCGCCTGGCAGGCCCCACGAAGACCCAACCCAGGAATCGAAGAGTCTGTCCAGCAGGCCGTCGAGGCAGGACACCAGGACTTTCCTCTGTGAATGTGACTCCGAGAGGGTCGCCTGTCCAGCAGGGTAAGGCGACCAGCTGGAGAGGGCCAGTAGACTTCCCTTAACCACCTGCCCCCAGGCGACCTCCCCCCCCCCCCCCCCCCCCCCCCGAGCAGGGCAGGGGTTACCAGGGGCCCCTTCGTCTTTCTGCCTAAGGTAAAAGGGAATGAGCGGATTAAGCAGGTCCACGTGTAACCCTGACATCCACTCATTCTCCCGCTCTTTTTTCCCTCCAATCCCCTCTCTTGTGGGAAGGTATAAATACCCACCCATTTCCCACTTAGAGAGGGTTGGATTTTCTCTCTCTAGACTCTTACTCCTAAAAACGCCACCTAGTTCCTCACGAGCTAGGTTCGTTAAGGCATTCACGGACTGACTTAGGCATCGGAGAGGGTTCCCTCGGACAACCTCCGGGGCCTTGTGCGTTACTTGTGCAGGGAGCAGGCTCGATCCGCCGGGAAGGTCCGATCATAGGAGAGGAGAAAGGAGAGATCAAAGGAAGTCGAGCGAGCAATATCCGAATACCAGGAACCCGAATTCATAGTCGGGTTCATTGATTCCGTGACCGGAACAGGGTTCATTGGGCGTACTTGGAAAACTCTGGGTATTGATAAGGTATCTATCTTACCAAATGGTGTTTTCCTAGTCCGATTTAAAACTATGGAGGATAAGATGAAAGCTCTGGAGAGTGGCTATTTGATGTTTGACAGTAAACCTGTCTTTTTGAAGGAGTGGTGTCTGGAGAGTGAACTGATTAAGCAGGAATGTAAGACTGTCCCAATTTGGGTAAAATTACAGGGATTAGAATTGAAATTTTGGGGAGAATCTAGTCTTGCAAAAATTTCTGGGCTGGTTGGGAGATAATTAAGTATGATGAGATCACTACTCATAAGACGTTTCTCAATTTTGCGAAGATTTTGGTTGAAGTGGAATTTAATCGGGAATTTCCTAAGGAAGTGTATTTTTTGGACGAGAAAGGAAAAGAACACAGAGTTGATGTTTTGTATGATCGGATCCCTGTTGAATGTAAAAAGTGTAGAAGGATAGGTCATACTGAAGGGATATGCAGGAAGGACAAGCCTCAACCGAAGAAGAAAGATCCTGCACCACAAAAAGAATGGAGGCCTAAGACTATAGTGCCGAAGGTGACAAGTCCTACAATTGTTATGGTTGATAACAATGGTATGATTACACCAACAGTTGCAGCTGGAGTCCTGGAATCACCACAAAAAATGGCACGAGGTCACAAAACAGATGGCGAAGGTGCTAAGTTCTTTTATACTGATGGACTTAATTTTCTGGAAGCTTTAATGTCTAAGGGTAAAGAAAATGGAGGTGGGAAGGTGAGTAGGCCGATAGAGAATGGATAAAGTTGGATTTTGGAACATAAGGGGATTGAATAGCCTTACCAAGCAAAAGGACATTAAATGGTTCCTTAGTAAGAATAAGGTGGGGTTGTTTAGTCTTCTAGAAACTATAGTAAGGAGTAGTAATTGGAATAAAGTCATGAATAATATTTTTGGTGATTGGGCCATCACTACTAATAATTCTCAACATAAAGGGGGGAGGATTTGGCTTTTATGGAATCCACAACAGTATACTATTAATGTTCTTGATGCTATGGCACAGACGGTGTTTGTAGTAATACAAGACAAGGTGAGGAAGATGAAGGTCTTTTTGACGGTAGTTTATGGTTTTAATAAACCTGCTGAGAGAAACTGTTTATGGGGGATTATTAAGAGGTATAAGATGATAGTGGGTGGTGCTTGGTTTGTGTGGGGAGATTTCAATAATATACTCCATCCTAAGGAAAGAATTGGAGCTCCTACTACATGGGCTGAAATTAAAAGATTTCAAAACTGTGTGACTGAGTGTGAGCTTATTGAGTTGAAGACGTCTGGGGCGTTCTTTACTTGGAATAATAAGCATGAGGAAGGAGATAGAAGTTTTAGTAGAACTGATAGGGTTCTTTATAATAATGATTGTTTGGAGATGTTTCCTGAAATGAGTGGTTGTTTTCTTCCTGAAGGACTTTATGATCATAGTCCTTGTCTTATCCAATTGGAAGCTAGGAGGCATATTACAAGTACAAGTTTTAAATATTATAATTAATATATGGTCTTTGGATAAGCATTTTTTGGATATTATTCGTGAAGTTTGATGTGGAAGTGTGGATGGAAACCCGATGTTTAGACTGACTCAAAAGCTTAAACATGCTAAGGGATCACTGAGGAAGCTAAATACAGATAGATTTTTTGAAGTTGAGAAGAATTATCATGTTGAGACTGCTAAGTTGAAGGCTGTTCAAAAAAGGATTCAGACTGATCCTTGTAATAGTTTGCTAGAGGAAGAGGAAAGAAGGTGTGCTAAAGAGGTTTTGAGATTAGGGAAAGCTACAAATTCTTTTCTCAGGCAAAAAGCGAAGGCAAGATGGGTAGAGGAGGGGGAAGACAACACTGCATATTTCCACTCTTGCATCAAAAAGCATAGAGCTTCAAATAAAGTGTTGAGTATCAAGGATGAGAATGGTCATATCATGCAGAATCCGGATAGCATCAACAAATCCTTTGAAAATTATTACATCAGGTTACTTGGAACTTCTGCTGAGGTAACCAGGGTGTACAAACCGGTGGTAAGGAAAGGGAAAACAATCACACAGGTCCAGAGAGAGATGCTTACACAGCCTGTTACGGCCAAAAAGATTAGACAGTGTATGTTTGAGATCTCAGGGGACAAGAGTCCGGGTCCAGACGGATATACACTAGTCAATTCTTTAAGGATTCGTGGGAGGTAGTAGGCACTAGTGTTATAAGTGCAGTGCAGAATTTTTTCAGAAGTGGAAGGATGCTAAAACAGCTAAATCATACCTTGATTACTGTTGTGTGCTAAATTTAGACCGTTTTTCCCTCCATTTAGACCCGTTTTTCCCTCGTTTTGCGAGTTTTGAGTGCGATTATCGCCATATTTTGCGTACTTCTCGCATTAGCGTCCCTCTTGTGCGTTTTACGTGTTTTTGGTAGTTTTTCTATCAATTTTGATAGGTTTTGCTACAAAAATCACGATTGAGCTTCCACGAGCACAAGAGAAGGGAAAACCGTCCAAAGAGCAAAGCACACAACTTAAAGTTTATAGCCATCCGATCGAACAAACGAAGAATGAGACAAGACTCGAGCCAGAAAAAATGACCGGGCGAAATTTCACCCGGTGAGACACCACCGGGCGAAATTTCACCCGACGGTAAAAATTGCCTCCCGAAGATTTTCCGAGCTTACCCACCGAGCGAAACTGACCGGGCGAAATTTCGCCCACCGGGTAAAATTTCGCCCGATGGTGAAGACGTGCCGAAAACGCGAAAAAAGAAGAAAATCTCACCGGGCGAAAATTTCGCCCGATGGGAATTACTGACGAGTCCGCAGGGCGAAGTTTCACCCCATGGAGATGCAAAGCGAGATTGTCTCACTAATGGAGCATAAAGATGGATTTAGGCTTTAGGTTAAGGATCCATTAAGAGATTACTATATATATGTTACCCTAATTCATTGCCTAAACTCACCTCTCCATTGTGCTAAGGAGGGAAGACATTACACCACTCCACCATCCTATTACACCATCAATTAGTAGTAGTAGTAAAAATCCTAAAAAATTCCTAGTAGTTTATATAGTAATTAATAGTAGATCTACACAATTCTCATCAACAATTGTTTAGAACTCAAGCTTGTAGAAGATTATTCAAGGTTTATTTGAAGATTTGTTGGGTTTTATGAAGAATTAGTGACAAGTTCTTCACTTTATTCATCAAAGATTCAATCTTTATCTATGATATCTTCTTATTTCTTATAGATCTACATAGTTGGTACAATTCTCTTCCACTCTCTAATCTCTATTTAGTTTTTGTGATATTTTCTCATCATCATCTTGTTCAAATCTAATTAATATGCATGTTGTGATGAATTTCATAATGAATTGTGAGTAAATTTCTTGTTGGGGAGTTTAGGAATGAGGGCTTGGTTTATTTGAATATAGGGATGTTGGTGGGTTGCTTGCATGTTGGTTTATCTTATTTATGGTGGTATGTCATTGTTGTTTTAGTCCGGCCAACTAGACCGACCTTGACTAATTTATATCAATATGGGGAAACTCGGGGTAGAAATTACCATGACTAGGGACTTACCCTCATTCACCGCGAAAGCGGGTTTTTAGGTGAGTTTACCAATATTTTGACAAAAACTCGATTCCGACCTTCTTAGACCCCAAGTACCGAATCCCGACTTCTCCCTAACGCCTTTCCCTAAATTGATCACCTCTAAACCATCATCGTACTAATCCCTCTAGTTTAGACTCGACCTCTACAAAACCCCCCCTTCTAAGACATCGAACACGACACTTTAAATTTCACAACACACACCGTTCCCTGTGGACCGACCTCGACTTACCACGATTACTTGTTTGTTTTTGTGATATTTCCGAGTCTATAAATATCGTTTGATCCCCCGTCCTTCGTTAACGACCGATCCGATTGGGAGGCGATCAAAATGGCGCCGTTGCCGGGGAACGGCTAATTGTTGTGTTTTTAGTTGTTGTGTTTGATTCTTTTCCCTTCTATCTTTTCCCTAGTACCGCGAGGTGCTAGGAGTCTCACCGTTTACTTGAGTTTTATGCCCAGGAACACGTCATCGCCCTTGTGGTTTGATCCGGAACCGGAAAGGACTTTTAGAGCATTGCGTTTTCGAAGAAATAACTCAACCACCATCATTCCACATTGTAGATACCCACATTTTGACCGCCAGGTGTCTATAGTAGGTCCCGCCAAACACCCGATGATGATCGGACGCAAACATGCTTTAATAGACTCGGATATGGGCTCGAAATCATGGACATTTGGTTTAGGCTTATTATGGAGTACAAATCTTACAAAACCAACCTCAAATCCAGGCCCAGTGGGTCGTTTCGAGTCAAATGAGACTAATTTGGGTCGATTCCGACACCGGGGGTAAAACCGTCTTTTAGCGACCGAGTCAAACCCGGTCAAAGATATTTTTTCCCGAGTCACACGAGCTGGCCGTGACACTACACGGCTGATTCGGACTCAAACACCAAAAAAAATCAGCTTCAAATAATATTAAACAAATCCGTTTAAGGATAGAATTCGATCTCAAGTAGGAATTCTATCCGGAAACCGAATCAGACATCGACCGAGCTCCAAATACTCGGCCGAGACAGCCAAATACTCGGCCAAACACTCCCCAACCAGCCGAGATATTTGCTTCTCCCCTAAGAAACGAGAAGTTTATTCTCTTACGAACTCTCGTATTTCCTATCAAAACCGGTATTTCTTGCCACACAAGCAAGACTACCTCGACTCCTATAAATAGGACCTCATGTTCAACACAAAATACAACACATGAAACATCAATAATCCCGATACACAAATCACCGACCAATACACAACAAATATTAGTCACACACATCCGAAGGAATACCGAAGTACCGTCCCGAAATCCGATAAAACCGACTCATCTGAACCGGCCGAACCCACCTCGTCCCACGCACCAATCCGCACCACCCTAACTCGTCCCACATCATCTCGACGCTCCCGTGCCTAAGCCACTGTCCGACGAGCTCCATACTGAGAAAATAAAGCATGTAGGTTGAGGGTGTAAATCAAACCCGATTCTCTCTTCTCTCTTCTCCTCCTCCACGTTTTTTTATTATTATTATTTTCGTCGGTCGTTTTATATTTAATATGGGTCGTTTGTCGCATATTTTCTATTTATTTTAATAATCGATATTACAAAACTATTTTTTTTTATAACGTTCTTAAAATACGATACCGATTCTCTAATCGAATATCGTATCTACAAGAACTAAATTAAATTAATTTTCGTTGATGCTAATAAAATCACTACTTTTTTTTTAAAAAACAAAATTCGATGATTTTAAACACGGAGAGAATTAACATCGTTTTCGTTCAAAAAATTCTTTTTTACCTTTTTCGTTCAAAACAAACTTTTTTAAAACTCTTTCTAAAATCATTCCGACTATTCGATATCGATTTCATAATCGAATATCGAATACGACGAATATCGAAAATATGAATCGGGTATAAATTAATCCATTTGTACACGATTTATAAAAATTGACGGTTTTCGAACAAATAAAAACCGGACAGACTGTCACGCGGGTCGCGCGCCTGTCAGGCGACCCGCGCGGCAGCCTGGTTCGCCGGTCTCCTTTTTTTCGTTTCTTCGCTTTTCTATTTTTAATTCTTTTCGAACCTTACATTAAAATGCGACTTTCGCGACATATTTTAATAAATACTTTTTTTCGACCTCGGTCAACACGTGTTAATCAATCACGTGTCATCAAATCTTTTCTAAAATCATGCATATTATTTATTTACGTCTTTTTCAATTTATTCATCGTTACTAACTCGTTTTCTCGTGTTTGTAGCTTTTTATTTGTTTTTATCGTTTTATTAGACTAAAACGAATTCACATGCTAAAATAACTTTGACGTTATTAGTTTAATATGCATTAAACGACTTAGCAACCCATTTATTTATTTTTCTCACATGCTTAGGAAAATAATGTTTGCATATCATTCAACCGTCGAACTAACCCGTGTACACCAAAAACGAACGATATCTTAGTAAAGGCCGCTAAGTGCGGGCGGGGTTGGGTGTTCTTAGTGAACTTCCCAACACGTACCCTCACCCCTTACTCAGAACCGTGGTTTTCGGATGTCCAAAACCATTGGCAACGAGAGTCATTCAATATACGATTAACCGCCCAGTCGGCATCGGTATCGATATGCAAAGGGACGAGCCTAATAAACTCTGACATCGGAAATGGGCCGTATTTTGTATACGGCCCACTATGACATAGAGTGGGCTCGAATGGTTCCGAATAACCACAAAATTCGGTGGCGACTCCTACTTCGATTTAAATTTCAATTTGACCATCTCATATGGAGATTCATTCGCCTCCCCAAACCCGCGCGTGGCCGCGTCGGGGTGGACCTATGTCATGTCCACAATTTGGCGACTCCGCTGGGGATCAACTGATGAGTCACTTACCATCGGCATCCCTAGGGTGAGACTCGAAAAGAAATCGTTCGAATAGTAATGTACACGTTTTAGTTCAATGGGCCATGCATAACCCATTCTTTCCCGGGCCGGTTACTTGTGACCGACGTCCCACTATACCACGGTGCATTCCTACATGGGTGCGCTAAAGACATCGATGGTGGAACTTGTCTAGGTTTTGCGGCATGTCCTAAGACCAACTCGGCTTAGGGAGTCCGTCCTCAATACGAGAAAGCCATCGTTGTTGGTATAGACCCTATTAGACCGACCGAGACTTAGACTAAGAGCATACATGGCGTCATTATACTGTTTCCGTGACTACATGCTACCTGGTCCGTGTCTCATCTTTTCAAAAAAACCGAGTTTTCAAAAAAAAAACACTTGCATCTTTTTCGAAAACCATCCATTTTTCGAAACCCGGAAAGCTACCGAATTTAGGACTTATGATTTTGATCAAAATAGCCTATTTTCTAGCCGGTATGCTGTCCAAACCTTTTTAAAATTTCAAAACTCGGCTCGATAAACTTTTTCTCAATTTTCAAAAAAAAAATCGGCCTTCCAATCCGACTTTGCTCGGGCTTTTCAAATCCAAATCCCTTTTCAAAGCTTTCTTCTTAGGACTTCCCGTATTTAGCAGTGTCGGGTCTTGTCATAAGTAGTAAGGGTCTATAGCGTCAAAACTCCGTCGATCATACATCACGGGTTTCCACCCCATCCCAAGTCCGCCTTATTAGTCAAGGCATGACCCACCTACGTAGGACAAACTCCTACAAAGGGAAGCCCATTTACACAATCGAGTCCAAAGTCTGGGGATTAGCTCACACGTAGGTCTTTCTTCACAAGGGACTAGGCCAATTCTGCCAAAATCCTAAAGAAAGCCCACCGTCCATGAGTCACCCGTCTAGGAGTCGGTCTTCACCCCCACTCGGGGGCTACCCTTCTGCACAGCGGTCAATCACGGTTGCTCTAAAGATCAGGTCTTACACGTGTTGTCTCACGTATCCCACTTTCGAGTCACTTAGGTGTCACACCATCTGAGTCCTGTCTGACCTGGGGGCTATTCTCCGACGAAGCGATTAATCACAGTCACTCCGAGAATCGTACCCCGCACATTTGTCTTAGGGGAGTCTAACCCGAGTCAAACTGGAGTCGTCTCTCCTCCCGCGCTATTTCCTATGCCTTGGTGAATTTGAGTTCCGAAGCAACTTTCCTGATTATGCGGTATTCTTACAGACAGGCCGCCCTTCACCCGAACCATGACTAAGGACTCCATTGATCAACTAACCGCCTCGTTGGCCAAGATCCAAGATCAACTGAACCAGATGAGGGGAGGCCAAACTGCTATTGCCACCCATTTGAGTGCCTTGGAACAAAGGACTCCTAAGGTCGGGAATGAAACCACTGGGCCCATAGCTGAACTTGCCAACGCAGTCCGCAAGCTGAAGGAACAGGTCCACCTGACGACCAACAATTCAATCCATACGAAAAATGCTCGTTCCTATTCACCTTTGACCGACGAGCTGCCCGCTAACCTCAACCTGACGGGCCTACCAATGTTCGACGGGACTGAAGACCCGGTATTACATATCCGGGCTTTCAAAGAATTCATGGCCATCAGAGGAGTGAAATCAACCATGTTCAAGCACCTGTTTGCTTCCTCCCTCGAGAAACACCCGAAAGCCTGGTACTACAGGCTTGACTCCAAGAAGTACAAGACTTGGGATGACGTGGCGATGGAATTCGCTCGGAATTATGCCGATAACACCGAGATCCAGACCACGATGCGTACTTTAGAAGTCATGGCCCAAGAGCCCAAGGAAGGTTTCACTAAGTACCTTCAAAGGTGGAGGGCCGAGAGTGTGAAGTTGGTAGACAAGCCCAACGAGAAGACACTAGTGGAGGCGTTCATCAACAACCTCCTACCTTCCTACCGCATCCATCTTAGGTATGCCGGCATTTCCAACTTTGCAGTGCTTACCGAAATGGGCATTAGGATTGAAGATGATCTTTGACATAATGAAGATTTGGGTGAAGCTTCTACTGAAGGCTATATTGGACATCAACTCGAGTCCTCAGAAGCCGACGACAAATGACAACATTATCCGAGAGTCTAGATTTGGTTTAAGCCGGAGTCTGAGTCCGAGTCTAGGATGTTCTATTTCCTTCACTTTCCATTTCCAAATCAGAGTCAAAGTCTTTTGCATTCTGTCCTCTTTTTCACATTTCAATAAAATCAGTTTTTTCTATTTCACATATATACTTTCCCTATGTGTTTCCGAGAACATGATGAACACCATCATACACTGTGAGCACATGCACGTGACTATTGTGGGCACATCTATAATGACTGCAGGAAACTGAGCCCGTGTTTTCCTTTTACCTGTTCCATGTCTGACATAGAAAGTCACATAACCACCCTTAGTAGGAGCGGTATCGAATCCTATGACGAATCTAGGTAGTCTCCTAGTTTGGGTCCAAGACGGGAGGCAAGCCCATTTCCCACAATAAACACCCATCCGATAAGATCAACCGATCCCTACCTTTGGTATTAGCCCAACCAAAATTCAAAAAACCCATGACCGGGGCTGAGAGGTCAACCAAAATTCAAAAAAAAAACCCATGACCGGGGCTAAGAGGTCAACCAGCAAAAATTCAAAAAAAACTCATGACCGGGGCTAAGAGGTCAATCAAAAAAAATCAAATACCCATGACCATGGTCAACGGTCAACTCAAGTGAAAATCTTTTGACCGGGGTACGGTCAAATTCAAAATTATCAATACCATCCAATAGAGGAGTGACAGGCAAGCTGGTCAGCTAGCACCACATCTAGCCTTCCCACATTATAACCCTCAAGACCTTCCCAAGACCTAGGCTAGAGACAGCCCGGAATTTTGAGGATTCAAGCTCCATAGGATACCCTAACCATTAGGGCCAGACATGGAAATCAGATCCCGCATTATCAAACCTACCTCGATCAAAGTTCGAGTCATTATTACTCGACTTCCCCCTTTCCTACCACATTACAATACCTTACCCTCGAAGCCTTAGCTCCACAAAATCAAGCTCCAGATTTCGAATCATCGAAGCCACTTACTTCCTAGCATCACATTTCCAAAAAATATCTAAACCAGTTACCAGCCCCAAACACGGGAATTCAACTTGCGGTCGGTATAAAACATGCCCAAATAATTCACACCACCTCTAGGGGCAACCTCGGAGAACGCTCACAGTCACAGGATCAACATCCTAACTATTCTAGCCCTTTGATCAAGGCATCACTGGGAGCACACCTAGCCTAACCATCACTATGGCTAGTTACACACCAAGCCCTAATAAACTAGGCACCATAATACATCTTTCAACACTGAACTACGACTTGGTTTGATTTCACAACACGTGAATACGTAGGCAGCCTTTCAAAAGAGGCACAACCACCCACATTGACACTCATTCAAAAGCACCATCATTCCGGTCACGACACTGTCATGTTCTCAGCAGCTAGCTTTGTCGTCCCGGGGGCTTCTCTTAGGCAGAAGTTCTCCATCCATTCACATAATCCAATATACCTTCAAAATCTAGCCTCCTTTCTTTAGTGAGTCCTAGTACTCGGCCCAGTCGAAGGCAAGAATCTGTCAGAGGCTCGAAGCAACACCCATTTTGGGAATGTACTGTGCCCTAAAAATCAAAAATCCAAAAGAACACCAGTCTACGGCATTGCTACCACAAAGCCCTGTCGTACGGAAACAATCTCACTCTAAGGATTCGACCATGTTGCCACTCGCCTAGGCTACGGAATAGCGCAACTTACGAGTCTTGTCATCTTAGGTGGCCCATCCCCTACCGAGTCACGGTCCAACCCTTAGGGAATCCAGTCGTGTCTGCCGACTCGTCCGGTCACGTCCAGAGTCGAGTCTATCGGTATATCTCCCACTTCATTTAGGCATACAGGCCTAACCAGAAATTTTTAGGAATCCGTGTCAGAATCTGATCAGGAATCAAGTCATCCCAAACATTCCTTTTCTTCCAAATTTTTCAAAATTTCCGCCATTTTCAAAAAAAAAAATCGGTTTTTCCAAAAAAATCAACCAAAAATCATTTTCTTCCCCAGCACGAGTCGATGTTTTATCTGTATGTTGCATGCAAAACAGACAGGTATCCCAAGACTCCCGGAGAATTCTCAAAGTTCTCAATGAAAATTCAAGCAACATTTTCGCTGAGGAATCGGATGTATCAGTAAGAGGTACATCCGCAGCTTCTAATAGAGGCTCCCGCGCAATTCAAAGATGGGACGTATCAGTAAGCGGTACACCCATAGCCTCCAAGGCAAATTCCCACGCAATTTCAACATGGAGATTGTCTGTAAACAGACAAATCCAAGACTTTTTTAGTAGAAAGTCCCCACGCCGGTATCAACATCTAGCCAGGTATGATTTCTATCTTATGGCTGGCGAGCCCTTCACGCAAGTCTAATGGACTCTAAACGACCCGATCGGAAGTCTACCAGGTCTTAATCCTCGATTGGCCTGGTAGCTACTCTGACTTTCGCCTTTTCCAAGCCTCAGTCAGAGAGGGGGCTCTGTAGACACCCACATTTTGACCGCCAGGTGTCTATAGTAGGTCCCGCCAAACACCCGATGATGATCGGACGCAAACATGCTTTAATAGACTCGGATATGGGCTCGAAATCATGGACATTTGGTTTAGGCTTATTACGGAGTACAAATCTTACAAAACCAACCTCAAATCCAGGCCCAGTGGGTCGTTTCGAGTCAAATGAGACTAATTTGGGTCGATTCCGACACCGGGGGTAAAACCGTCTTTTAGCGACCGAGTCAAACTCGGTCAAAGATATTTTTTCCCGAGTCACACGAGCTGGCCGTTACACTACACGGCTGATTCGGACTCAAACACCAAAAAAAATCAGCTTCAAATAATATTAAACAAATCCGTTTAAGGATAGAATTCGATCTCAAGTAGGAATTCTATTCGGAAACCGAATCAGACATCGACCGAGCTCCAAATACTCGGCCGAGACAGCCAAATACTCGGCCAAACACTCCCCAACCAGCCGAGATGTTTGCTTCTCCCCTAAGAAACGAGAAGTTTATTCCCTTACGAACTCTCGTATTTCCTATCCAAACCGGTATTTCTTGCCACACAAGCAAGACTACCTCGACTCCTATAAATAGGACCTCATGTTCAACACAAAATACAACACATGAAACATCAATAATCCCGATACACAAATCACCGACCAATACACAACAAATATTAGTCACACACATCCGAAGGAATACCGAAGTATCGTCCCGAAATCCGATAAAACCGACTCATCCGAACCGGCCGAACCCACCTCGTCCCACGCACCAATCCGCACCACCCTAACTCGTCCCACATCATCTCGACGCTCCCGTGCCTAAGCCACTGTCCGACGAGCTCCATACCGAGAAAATAAAGCATGTAGGTTGAGGGTGTAAATCAAACCCGATTCTCTCTTCTCTCTTCTCCTCCTCCACGTTTTTTTTTATTATTATTTTCGTCGGTCGTTTTATATTTAATATGGGTCGTTTGTCGCATATTTTCTATTTATTTTAATAATCGATATTACAAAACTATTTTTTTTTATAACGTTCTTAAAATACGATACCGATTCTCTAATCGAATATCGTATCTACAAGAACTAAATTAAATTAATTTTCGTTGATGCTAATAAAATCACTACTTTTTTTTAAAAAAAAAAAAAAATTCGATGATTTTAAACACGGAGAGAATTAACATCGTTTTCGTTCAAAAAATTCTTTTTACCTTTTTCGTTCAAAACAAACTTTTTTAAAACTCTTTCTAAAATCATTCCGACTATTCGATATCGATTTCATAATCGAATATCGAATACGACGAATATCGAAAATATGAATCGGGTATAAATTAATCCATTTGTACACGATTTATAAAAATTGACGGTTTTCGAACAAATAAAAACCGGACAGACTGTCACGCGGGTCGCGCGCCTGTCAGGCGACCCGCGCGGCAGCCTGGTTCGCCGGTCTCCTTTTTTTCGTTTCTTCGCTTTTCTATTTTTAATTCTTTTCGAACCTTACATTAAAATGCGACTTTCGCGACATATTTTAATAAATACTTTTTTTCGACCTCGGTCAACACGTGTTAATCAATCACGTGTCATCAAATCTTTTCTAAAATCATGCATATTATTTATTTACGTCTTTTTCAATTTATTCATCGTTACTAACTCGTTTTCTCGTGTTTGTAGCTTTTTATTTGTTTTTATCGTTTTATTAGACTAAAACGAATTCACATGCTAAAATAACTTTGACGTTATTAGTTTAATATGCATTAAACGACTTAGCAACCCATTTATTTATTTTTCTCACATGCTTAGGAAAATAATGTTTGCATATCATTCAACCGTCGAACTAACCCGTGTACACCAAAAACGAACGATATCTTAGTAAAGGCCGCTAAGTGCGGACGGGGCTGGGTGTTCTTAGTGAACTTCCCAACACGTACCCTCACGCCTTACTCAGAACCGTGGTTTTCGGATGTCCGAAACCATTGGCAACGAGAGTCATTCAATATACGATTAACCGCCCAGTCGGCATCGGTATCGATATGCAAAGGGACGAGCCCAATAAACTCTGACATCGGAAATGGGCCATATTTTGTATACGGCCCACTACGACATAGAGTGGGATCGAATGGTTCCGAATAACCACAAAATTCGGTGGCGACTCCTACTTCGATTTAAATTTCAATTTGACCATCTCATATGGAGATTCATTCGCCTCCCCAAACCCGCGCGTGGCCGCGTCGGGGTGGACCTATGTCATGTCCACACACATCCTTCATTATCACCTCCTAACCTTAATCCCATCCTTCCACATTCACCTTCTACACCTTCTACATCACATAACCCCACTCCAAACAATCCTTCCATACCTTCTACTTCACAAAATTCACCACCACCACTACTATCACCGAAAACGCCACCACCAATTCCATCCCTTCCAAATTCTCCAAATCCACCAAATTCTCCAAACCCTCCAAATCCAAATCCACCATCACCACCAATCCAACCAATGGCGACTCTAGGTTCGCATTCTCAACTCACACATGAAGAAACACCTTCTCCCGTCGATTTCGGAGAAATTCCCGAGAACTAAGAATTGAAAGCTTCTTTGACCAATGCGGTCCAACAAGATACATTTCACGGCTTTTCTCAAGAAGATGCTCAAGAGCACATCGCTTCATTTAAAGAAAAATTAGTAGGAGCACGTCTCAATGGGTTAACTTCATGCCAATTGCATCGCTTATTATTTCCGAAGACCCTAAGAGATGGAGCTCGTAGATGGCTTCAAGGCCATCCCGCTAATACATTCACAACATGGGCTCAACTATCTAATGCCTTCTTGGAGAAATATTTTCCGCCGTCAAAGACTAATCAATACCGCATGGAGATACAAACCTTTAAACAAGATGAATTTGAAAGCCTAAGTGAGGCTTGGGAAAGATTTAGAGACTTGTTGCGCAAATGTCCACATCATGGAATACCCGATTGGCTAACTACCCAAACATTTTATAACACCGTTTCATCGAGAACCAAGGAAAACCTCAATTGAGAACCAACGAAAACCTCAATTCGGCCGCCGGAGGAGATTTCTCTTCTCTCACCGATGAGGCATCTAAAAATCTTATTGAGAAGATGTCAAGGAGTGATTCTAGAATGGGTCAATCGAGGGATTCTAGAAAGAAAGTTGAAGTGAACTCATCTACGAGTTCTAATGAATTAAAATTCTAAACGGAACTTGAAGAATTGAAAAGGAGAATGGATGCCATGAATTCTAAGCCCACTCCTAGAGGTATTTACCAAATTCATGGGAGTGTTCCTCCAAGGCAACCATCACCTCCAAAGCTATTAACATGGGAAGTTCAATGTGATCATTATGGCAATCATGGCCACGACTCTAGCTCTTGCATTCCTAATGAAGAAGTTTATGTTGAAGAGCCAAATGAAGTTCAAGCTATACAAGTATATGGGCAAAGACCTCAATTTGATCCTTTTTCTAATACCTACAATGCCGGCACAAGGTTTCATCCTAATTTCTCTTATGGAAATCAAAATATTCAAAACCCGATGCCGCGCACCCAAGGGAGTCAAATGAGGCCATTCAATCAAAGTCAACAAAGGCCTTTTAACCAAGGACCTCCAAAGATGCCCCCATATATGCCTCCTCATCAAAGGAGCAACTTCAATCAACAAGGTAGCAACTTCCATGTTCCTAACAACTACAACAATTACCAAAATCAACATGGTAATCACTTTAATCATGGATACAATCAATGGTTCCAAGGAAATTCTCATGGTAACCAAGGTTACAATCAACAACCATTCAATCAACCCTCTCAACCTTATGGCCAATCAAGCAATTCTCAATTTGGTCAAGGAGGACCCTCATGGGAGAACTATAATGATTTGCAAAGAACCGTTGGCCAAATATGGAATGAACATCAAGATACCAAGGCAAGGCTAAAAGTTTGGGAATCACAAGAAGCAACAAAAGCCTTAGCCGCACCAATTCATCCACCCCATGGTTTGCCCGGTCAACCCCAAAACCCAAGAGATCCTTCACACCAAGCAAATGCCGTAATTTTGAGAGGTGGCAAAGAACTTGAGGACCCATACAAGAATTTGAACTTGAACACCGAGACTACCCCATCTAAGGTTAATCAACCAAGTGCACCCCAAGAATCATCTCCCTCTTCCCCCAAACAAAACCGGGGAATACAAGCGGAGTTTGATATCCTCCAAAATGCGGAGAATGAACTAAGAGAACAAAGAAAGAAGAAAGAGAAAATGGAAGCCGAAGAAGCCAAAAGAAAAGAGGCGGAGCGATTAGCCGAAGAAGAAGAAGAATCCAATGTTCCACCGCCTCCCACTTTTGTCCCTCCATTGCCTTTTCCCAAGCGAGCTAAGCCACACAAAGAGAATGCTCAATTTAGCCGTTTCGTGGATATGTTGAAGAAAGTAGAGGTAGCTTTACCTTTCACCGAGGTAATTTCTCAAATGCCCCTCTATTCTAAGTTTTTGAAAGATGTCTTGACTAAAAAGAGAACCTTAGAGGACAAAGAATGTGTCTCTCTCACGGGTCATTGTAGTGCCATTCTTATGAACGAAATGCCAAAGAAACTAGATGATCCCGGTAGTTTTTCCATCCCTTGTCGGGTAGGAAATGTTGTTGTTAATCAAGCTTTATGCGACCTAGGGGCTAGTGTTAGTTTATTACCTTATTCCATTGCTAAGAGACTTAGTGTGGGGGAGATGAGACCCACTAGCATGTCGATTCAACTTGCGGATAGGTCCGTCAAGTACCCACTTGGGATACTTGAGGATGTACCCGTTCAAGTTGGTAAGTTCTTCATCCCCTCCGACTTTGTTGTCATGGATATGCCCGAAGACACTATTACCCCCATTATCTTAGGTCGACCTTTTATGGCTACCGGAGGCACTATAGTTGATGTCAAGAATGGAAAATTGTCATTTAACATAGGGAACGAGTCGGTAGAGTTTTCCCTTTCTCAAGCTCTTAAACAACCAATGATTGAACAAATGAATTCCATTGAAGTTATTGATAGTTTGGTTGAGTATAGCTTGATAGATGATGATAAGCAAGAAGAGGAACCATTTGACTCTCCGCCTCTTGAAGAAGAATGTTTGCATGATGAAAAGGTAGAACCACTACCGGTGGGTAAGAGTATGGTATCTTCTCCTCCTAATCTTGAACTTAAACCACTCCCCTCTTCCCTCAAATATGCTTTTCTTGAAGGAACCAATTATCCCATTATCGTCAATGCTACCCTTGATGGACCTCAATTGGAAAAACTTTTAATTGTTTTGAGAAAGCACAAAAAGGCCATCGGGTATAGCATTGCTGACCTCCAAGGCATAAGCCCAAACGTTTGCATGCATAGGATCATCCTTGATGATGACCACCGTCCTTCGGTAGAGGGTCAACGTAGGTTGAACCCCACCATGAAAGAGGTTGTCATGAAGGAAGTCCTCAAGTTGTATGAGGCTAACATTATATACCCAATAACCGGAAGTAAATGGGTTAGCCCCGTACAAGTTGTGCCGAAAAAAGGAGGAATGACGGTTGTTAAAGGAGAAAAGGGTGAGTCAATATCTACTAGGACTATTACCGGTTGGCGCATGTGTATAGACTATCGTAAATTGAACATGGCCACCATAAAAGATCATTTCCCCCTTCCCTTTATTGATCAAATGCTTGAAAGATTGGCGCATCATTCTTATTTTTGTTTCCTCGATGGTCATTCCGGATTTCTTCAAATATCTATTCATCCCGATGACCAAGAGAAAACCACTTTTACTTGTCCCTACGGCACCTATGCTTATAGAAGGATGTCATTCGGATTGTGTAATGCGCCGGGAACGTTTCAAAGATGTATGATGGCTATTTTCTCCAATTTTATTGAAAAATCCATGGAAGTTTTTGATGAGGGTTGAAGAGCCTGCGCCGGGTCGCCCGCCTGGCAGGCCCCACGAAGACCCAACCCAGGAATCGAAGAGTCTGTCCAGCAGGCCGTCGAGGCAGGACACCAGGACTTTCCTCTGTGAATGTGACTCCGAGAGGGTCGCCTGTCCAGCAGGGTAAGGCGACCAGCTGGAGAGGGCCAGTAGACTCCCCTTAACCACCTGCCCCCAGGCGACCTCCCCCCCGAGCAGGGCAGGGGTTACCAGGGGCCCCTTCGTCTTTCTGCCTAAGGTAAAAGGGAATGAGCGGACGAAGCAGGTCCACGTGTAACCCTGACATCCACTCATTTTCCCGCTCTTTTTTCCCTCCAATCCCTTCTCTTGTGGGAAGGTATAAATACCCACCCATTTCCCACTTAGAGAGGGTTGGATTTTCTCTCTCTAGACTCTTACTCCTAAAAACGCCACCTAGTTCCTCACGAGCTAGGTTCGTTAAGGCATTCATGGACTGACTTAGGCATCGGAGAGGGTTCCCTCGGACAACCTCCAGGGCCCTGTGCGTTACTTGTGTAGGGAGCAGGCTCGATCCGCCGGGAAGGTCCGATCATAGGAGAGGAGAAATGAGAGATCAAAGGAAGTCGAGCGAGCAATATCCGAATACCAGGAACCCGAATTCATAATCAGGTTCATTGATTCCGTGACCGGAACAATTTGGCGCCGTCTGTGGGGAAGATCTAGGTTGTATCCACGAGATTACCCACAAAAATCAACCATTCTAAAACACAAAATTAACCACTCACAATCGAACATGCCTGAAATTTTCGACACTAGCTCAGTGGCAAACCCACCCAAAGCCCCCCAGTATGGCATGCCACCGGAAGTGACACCTGCCGCCACAATTCCAGGTGTGGGGCGAGCCAGTCTGCAGGGGGCACCGGGCCAAGGGGCAGCTGCCATAGCTGGGCAGGGGAGCCAGCCGAGGCCAGTCTTGAACCTCACCTCTGCCCAGATGGTACAAACTGCGGCTTTCTTCTCAGCCATGCTGGACCAGGAATTCACCCTTGACGACCTGATAGGCAGGGTCGCTACAACCCCCAGGTTGCTCCACTTTGAAAGTAGAGAAGGAACCGGGGGCACAAAGCGAACCGCCGTCAGAAATGTTCAGAGAAAGGCTAGGAAGACAGCTCAGGCATACGCACAAGTGCAAAGGCGAATTTCAGAGGCCCGTCAGGAGCCGCCTGCACAGCAGGAGGTAGCTGGTCCTGAGGGCGCATTCTCCATCCATACTACAGAGTCCACGGCCGCTCGTGAAAGAGGAGGCCTATCCCAGGACCTGAGGGATCGCATGAAGCACAAGGAGCTAGTGTCCAAGCGCTTAGGAGAGAAACAAGATGTATTCTCCAGGCTGACACCGGTTGAGGGATTGCGGCCTACCCCCGGACTATCTTAGAGCCTGCAATCCAGACTCAACAACGGCCAGCCCATGAGGCCCAAACATCGTCAGGGTGATAACCTCGAGCCCTCCCAGAAAAAGCGCTCGCGGTATCACTCCCCTTCCCAGGGCGATGAGGCAATAAGCAGGCCGAGGCCCCCACCAAGGCACCGCTCCCCTGAAGGCAGGCGGCCGACCCCTGACAGAAGGGACGACTACGGTCGCAACTCAGACGTGAGCAGGTCAAAAATGGTGGGCAGGCCAACTAAGACCCCGCTTCACCCTGAGGTTCAGGCGTATCCTATCCCGAAGATTAAGATGCCAACTGTAAAGTTCGACGGAACTACAGACCCGGAAGATCACCTGGCTGCGTACGAAAGCCACATGGGCATGTACGACGCCGACGACGCGGTCTGGTGTAAAATCTTCCCCACCACCCTGGTAGGCCTAGCCCAAGGTTGGTTCAGGGACCTCCCGCAGGGGTCAATCTCTTTCTTCATTGAGCTGGCAGAGATGTTCTTGGACCAGTATGCTGGAAACAAACGACGACGTCTCACCCGCTTTGACCTGATGACCCTCAGGCAAAAGAAGGGCGAAACTGTCAGGGAATATCTAAAGAGGTTCGACCTATCGTTCCAGCAGGTGAAGGAAATTGACGACCCGACAGCAGCATATGCACTAACCAACTCCTTGCTACCCGGCGAAATGAAAAACCAAATGATCAGGGCCCAGCCTGAGACCCTGGCCAAAGCCAGAAAGATTGCAGAAGGGTTTATGCTGCAGGAAGAGTTCCACAGCCTGCCGGAGACCCCCGCAGGCCCTACGAGGCAGCAGGGGGGACCGCAGGGTGGACGCGGGAGAAACGAATCCGGAAGGCATAGAACTGAGGAAGGGGATACCCCTAAAAAGGAGCGCACTGTCTACCAGCCCAGGTTCGACAGTTACACAGCCCTTAACAAATCCAGGGCAGAAATCTTCGAGCTGGAAAAGGAAACCGCTAAGTGGAATCGCCCGAGCAAACCACGCAGTCCAAAAGGGGATCCCAAGAATTTCTGCACTTTCCACGACTGTGTAGGCCACACCACCGAAGAATGTCGCCACCTGAAAGATGAGATTGAGAAGCTGATCAGGAATGTCTGGTTGGCCAACTACTTAGCCAGGAATAAATCTCAGAAAGAGACGCCTGAAAAGCCCGAAGGCTCGGTACAGAACCGCCTGGTAATCCACGTGGTATCAGGGGATGCAGAAGGCCTAATCAGCCGAAGGGGGCAGAAAAGGCAAATTCGTGAGCTAAGGAACCAAATCTGCTACGCTGAAAGAGCAGGAAGCCCGAAAGGAGTAACGCTGAGCATCACCCCCGAAGATGCAGGGCGGGTGGTGTACCCTCACAGCGATCCCCTGGTGCTATCCTTGGTAATCAGCAACCATATCGTTCGGAGGTGCATGGTGGACACCGGTGCCTACACGAATTTGCTGTACAAAGACGCCTTCGACAAAATGGGTCTGGAGAAAAGGCACCTACGACCTGCCCCTGGGTCACTATATGGGTTCAGCGGAGCAGGCGTATTGCCCGTGGGGATCATAGACCTACCTGTAACATTTGGGGAGGGAGCTACTGCCAGAAATGTCAGAGCATCATTCGTTGTAGTGGATGCAAAGTCTGCTTACAACGCCCTGATCGGCAGAGTCACCCTGGACGAAATTGAAGCGGCTATATCAATCAGGGCTCTCACTATAGCCTATCTTACTGATTTCGGCCTAGAAGGGAAAGTACGCGGAGACCAAGAGTCGGCCAGACAGTGCTACTCCGTGGCCCTGCAGACTCACGAAAGCGAAAGGAAAGGGAAAAGAAAAGCCGATAGTTCCCCCAGCAGGGAAGGCGAGATTCCAGCCGGTAATCAGGCGCCAAACCACCAGGAACCTGGGGGAGAAAGCATGCTGGTGGACCTGGAGCCAGGGAGGCAAGTCCTTGTAGGGGCTGACCTGGAGGAGTCCTACTAGGCTGAACTAGTCGAGCTACTGAAAGAGAACAAGGACGTATTCGCCTACTCGGCGGATGAAATGCCAGGGGTCGATCCAGCGTGCATCGTTCACAGGCTGAACGTAAGCGCGGACGCCCGCCCTGTGAAGCAGAAAAAGCGGAACATGTCCGCAGAAAAAGACCTGGCAATCAAGGAAGAAATCGAAAAACTTTTGAAGGCAGACTTTATAGAAGTTTGTGACTACCCTGAGTGGCTGGCAAACGTGGTCATGGTCAAAAAATCGTCAGGCGCGTGGAGGATGTGCGTGGATTTTACGAACCTCAACAAGGCCTGCCCAAAAGACTGTTACCCGCTCCCCAGAATCGACCAACTGGTGGACGCTACCAGTGGGTATACTATGCTAAGTTTCCTGGATGCCTTCTCAGGGTATCATCAGGTGTACTTATGGCAGCCAGACAGAGTTAAGTGCGCATTCATCACTAGTTCAGGCACCTACATGTACAAGATGATGCCATTCGGGCTGAAAAATGCAGGAGCCACGTACCAACGCCTGGTCGACAAGGTGTTCGAAAGCCAAAAAGGCAGAAACATAGAAGCCTATGTCGATGACGCCATTGTGAAGAGTTAGGGAGACAATGAGCACTTGGCAGACCTGCGGGAGACCTTCTCCTCCCTGCGCGCCTACAAAATGAAACTCAATCTGAAGAAGTGTACATTTGGGGTACGCTCTGGAAAATTCTTGGGTTTCTTGGTCAGCTCTCGAGGGATAGACGCTAATCCCGAGGAAGTTCAGGCTGTTCTGGACCTTCCTGAGCCAAAGACCATCAGGGACATCCAACGTCTGACAGGCCGCATGGCCGCTCTGGCACGGTTCATCGCCAGGTCAGCAGACAAGTCAACCCCATTCTTCAAGGTACTGAAAGGCAACAAGCAATTCAAATGGGAAGACGAGCAAAAAGAAGCGTTCGGACAGTTGAAGGAGCATTTAAAGAAACTCCCCACCCTGGCAAGACCAGTGGCGGGAGAAAAACTCTTCCTCTACATCGCTGTAACCAATGTGACAGTCAGCGCGGTCATCTTAAGGGAGGAAGCAGGCGCTCAAAAGCCCATATATTTTGTCAGCCACGCCCTGGGGGCAGCAGAGAAGAATTATCCTATGGTCGAGAAAGCAGCCTACGCGGTTGTTATAGCGGCCAGAAAATTGAGGCCATACTTCGACGCACACCCCGTCGTAGTGCTGACAGACCAGCCCCTAGAGAAGGTGCTAGAGAAATTTGAAAAATCAGGCAAACTGCTAAAGTGGGCTATCGAGTTGAGTGGACTGGGGATAACATACCAGTCAAGAACAGCCATCAAGGCCCAGGCCCTGGCCGACTTTTTGGCAGAGTGTTCCCACTCTGAGGATGATAGCCCAACCCCTGGCGAGTGGATCGTATACACCGATGGGTCCTCCACCGCTAACGGAGCAGGGGCAGGAGTAGTGTTGACCAGTCCAGAGGGGACCGACTTTGAGCATGCTCTCAGATTTGTCTTCCCCGCCTCGAATAATGAAGCCGAGTATGAAACAGTACTCGCAGGCATCAACCTAGCCAAGGCTGCAGGCGCAGAGCGGGTCGTTCTGGCCACAGACTCCCAGCTCATCGCCAACCAAATCAATGGAGAAGATGAGGCTAGGGACCAAACAATGGCCGCGTACCTGGAAATGGTAAAAAGGGAATTATCAGGCTTAAAATCATATGAAATCAGACAGATCCCTCGATCCCAGAATAACCGGGCGGACGCCCTGTCAAAACTGGCTAGCTCCAGCCTGCAGGATATAAGAAGGTCAGTATGGGTGGACGTCGTCCCGGAGAAATCTACCGTCCCCTGTCAAACCGTCGGTGCGGTGGAGGAAGCAGGGCCTGAGGATTGGAGGACCCCCATCATCCTGTTCAAGAAACACGGAATCTTACCGACTAACCCCGTACAAAAAAAGAAAAATGTCGGCAAGGGCTGCATGGTTCATCATAATGGGAGAAGACTTGTACAAAAAATCTTTCTCGTCCCCTCTGCTCAGGTGCCTGGGGGCAGAACAGGCGGCTGAGGTGTTGGATGACATCCACTCTGGGATATGTGGTCATCACATAGGAGGAAAGTCACTAGCACACAAGGCCTTGAGAGCCGAATACTACTGGCCGACCCTGCTGGCCGACGCCAAAGATTTGACCCAAAAATGCAGAAAATGCCAGCTCTTCGCCCCATCCATCCATGCCCCGGCCCAGGAGCTCAGGCCAATCATGTCTCCCATCCCCTTCGCTCAGTGGGGGATGGACATATTAGGGCCCTTTGCGGTAGCCACCGGGGGGAGAAAGTTCTTGATCGTAGCTATCGACTACTTCACCAAATGGATAGAGGCTGAGGCAGTGCCTAACATCACCGAGCCTGCGGTCAGGAAGGTGATTTGGCGGAACATTATCACCAGGTTCGGCCTGCCGAAAATGCTGGTATTTGACCAGGGAAGGCAATTCGATAATGACCCCCTGAGAATCTGGCTGGAGGGCCATGGCATCACAGTTGCCTACTCTGTCGTTTGCCATCCTCAGACCAACGGGTAGGCAGAGGCAGCCAACAAGCAGATCCTAAATGGCCTAAAGAAAATGGTGGATGACCTCAAGGGCAGGTGGGCCGACGAGCTCCCCAGCATACTCTGGTCAATCCGGACCACCCGGAAGGAATCTACGGGCCAGACCCCGTTCGGCCTGGTATATGGTGCAGAGGCTCTACTACCAATTGAGGCCAGGATCCCCTCCCTGCGCTCCTTACAATACGACCAGGCTGAGAATGAAGTAGCGATGGCAGAGGCCTTAGATCTGGTCAGTGAGGTGAGGGAGGAAGCCAGTGCCAATATCGTCGCCTACCAGCAACGAATGAGGAAGGCATACAATAAGAGAGTGCATCAGCGAAATTTTCAGATGGGTGATCTAGTCCTCAGAAAGACACAGGCCGTGGGAAAATCGAGAGAGCACGGCAAGCTCAGCGCTAACTGGGAAGGCCCGTACCAAGTAACCCAAATCTTACGGCCAGGCACGTATAAAATCGCTAATCTGGAAGGCCAAGAGTTGAGTGCTCACTGGAACGCAGACACCCTGAAGAAATATTATGTCTAAACAGAATCTTAAAGTAGTTTTCGTTTCTTAAAAATTGGCGGAGAACGGTCAAAGAATGTCGACGGCTCCGACCACCCTTGTGTTAGATTTTTACAAAAGAAATGAAAGAACTTCAAGTCTATACTCGTTGCCTGTTCAAACTTGCGCTTTCACACACAAACGAGCAGGGGGCAATAGGGGGAGGCCCCCCTGTTGCCAGAACTAAGGAAAACGGCCCCCCCAACAAAAATTCAGCGCCAGTCTCTGGGCAGGTAGGAGGCAGGCCCCCTGGACTTTGATCAAAAGCCAGGGACGGGCCAAATGAACAAGGACTAGGGGCAGGCCCCCCAACCTTGTATAAAAAACGCATAATGTCACCCTGCCAGCCTCTGGGCAGGCAGGGGGCAGGCCCCCTGGACTTTGATTAAAAGCCAGGGACAGGCCAAATGAACAAGGACTGGGGGCAGGCCCCCCAACCTTGTATAAAAAACGCATAATGTCACCCTGTCAGCCTCTGGGCAGGCAGGGGGCAGGCCCCCTGGACTTTGATTAAAAGCCAGGGATAGGCCAAATGAACAAGGACTGGGGGCAGGCCCCCCAACCTTGTATAAAAAACGCATAATGCCACCCTGCCAGCCTCTGGGCAGACAGGGGGCAGGCCCCCTGGACTTTAATCAAAAGCCAGGGACAGGCCAAACTGACAAGGACTGGGGGCAGGCCCCCCTACCTTGTATAAAAAACGCAAAGAACCTCCCTGACTCGCCCTTTGGGCAGGCAGGGGGCAGGCCATACCTTAAGAAGCTCCAAACAAAAAATTCAAACAGAATCAGGACGAAAACAAACGAAAAAATCCTTAGAAAAGGAAACGAAGTAGCAGGAGATACACCAAATAAAGGTTTTCTAAAGTAATTACATCAAATACGGCAGCCGGCCACAAAAAGGTTCGGTGCGCAGAAAATATAAGAAGTCAAAATATTAGCGTAAGCGCGGCAGGGGACAGGCATGAGCCCTCTGAGGATGACTGCCTTCCATGTTAAGCAGGGGGAGCTTCTGGGGCAGATGTAGCAGCTTCTTCATCCATCCTGCGCATCTGGGCCTCGTCCTTGGCAGTATAAAGGGCCCGAAAAGCATCTTCATCGAAGCCTGGGAACATCTCCCTGACAGCCTCCATGACCACCCCCTGGCAAGAGTTGGCACCATTGACAAAGCCTGCTGACACGGCAGTTTCCACCTCCTGGATTATCTCATCCTTCTCTTTATGCCACTCCTCAGTCTTCGCCGTCAAGTCACCAAGAGCCGCCTGAAGAGCCGAATCCGCCTTGGAAAGACGCTCCTCTAGGTCGGCAGCCTTTCTCTTGGCCTGGTCCAGCTCGGCTAAAGCTTTTTTGGCCTGCTCCAGCTCCGCAAAGGCCTGCTTGGCTCTCTTCGACTCCTCCTCCAAGCGGGACACCTCTCGGACCGCCCTCTCGCTTTGAGATCTCCAGTGAGTCGCCTGACTCCTGGCCTCCTCCAGCTCGCTCTCCCTTTTGGCCAGCTGATCCTTCAGGCCGGCAATAAGGACAGCGTCCCTTTCTATTGTAGTCAGACGGTCGGAGTTGGCCAGATCCTCGTCGCTTAAACGACTAAGGGCCGCCAGCTCAGCAGAGGCCTGAATAACTCTGGCAGTGCGTTGGATATACTGGGTCACCTGGTGGGTAGCAGAGTGGACAGTCTTGAGGAGATGATCCGCCAAAAACGCCCCAGAATCAGAGAGTAGGGCAGAGACATCCTGGCTATCGCCGGCAGCATAATGGAACTCGGCATTCTCCTCAGAGAAAAGGGTACTAGGAACTCCCTGAGAAAAACGTTTAGGGTCAGGCGTATCAGCCTCCAGATCCACCACGTGATCTGCACCTAGAGTTCCCCTGCTCCTTTTTCTAATCAGCCCCCTGAGAGTGCTTTCCCCCGTCTCTTCAGAGCCAGCAGCCTGCGGCCCCTGGGAATCTGAACCCCTGCAGGAGGGCCTCCCTGTTTGCTTGCAGGAGAAGGGGTAACCTCGGAAGCAATCGCCTTTTTCGCAGCCGGAGAAGGAGTGGCTTCAGAGACCGCCGTTTTGGCGGGGGTTGACCTAGGGGGAGCAGGGAGCCTCGGCCTGCTGAACGAAAGGCCCTTCAGGTGCTTCATCAGGTTTTTCTCGCCCCTCTTGAAGTCAGGAGGAAGGGAAGGACGGACTTGGATAACGTCGAGAGTCCCGGACAAACCCAAACGTCTCACCTCCCCTTTTCTCCAAAGGAAGGTGGCGAGGTCTGCAAAGCAAACGGACGACTGGTTAGAAAGGCCATTTAAAAAAGAAAAGGCGAGTAAGGAAAAATCATCAACACTCCTGAACTACCTTCGTCTAAGCCCGGATTCATGCCCACCCGGGTCAGGTACCTGTCAGTAGCAATGACCTCCGCATGGGGGAGCCATACTGAAGGACCATACACCCCATACTTATCATTACTAGCAGCAAATTGGTCCACCAAGTCCTTGTCTTTCCTGCTCAACTTCACCTCCAGAGCCTTACCCCCCACGCCAGGATGATATTCTTCAGGAGTCTCAAGCCTGGTGTGGACGTGATTCCTGAAGTGGCGGGGAATTCTCCACCCATGGACGCTATGTACATAGAGAAAATTGTTTTTCCAATCTCTCAGGCTGTCCATAGCAGGCCACACCAGTGTATGCCCTTTATGTCTCAGAAGGGACCAATACCCAGGAGAGCCCTCACTCCCAGAAGAAACCATTTGTAGGCCGACCATAAATCTTAGGGCGTCAACAAAGGATTCAGCGCGATGGAACAGGGAGGTCCACACGTACGAAATTAATGACCTGACAGTCATGGCTGTCAGCTGGGCGATGGCCACATTCATCCGCTTGAAAATCTCCTCTAGAGCAGGATGAAGGGGGAAACGAAGGCCGAACTCCAAGCACTTATGATAAACCGCAATGCACCCGTCGGGAGGGCAGCACACGGTGTTCTTTTCACCGGGGACGACAATTGTATACCCGTCCCTGAAATTATAGAAACGCTCAATCTCGTTGGCGGCGTTCTTCGCAAGAATCAGATCCCGATTTTTTGGGTCAGGATAAGTGCTCAAGGGAACACGGTACTTGGTTTTGTCTAAGTAATAAGTCCTCCCCTTTTCCCGGGGAATAAGGGGACCAGAGGTCCTGGAGGGGTCGATCTCCATCGCCTCGTCATCCGAATCTATAACGTCGCAAGGGGCAGGTTCGGGGGAGCTGCCACCCCCACTGCCCGCCGGGTCCTCTTCCTCAACCATCCCAAGACCAACCTCCCTAGAGGAGGAGGCGAGGTCCTCCCTCCCCTTTTCCCGTTCCTCTTCCCTCAGTGGGTCGGTGAATGGCAGAATGCGTGGACGGGTTCTAGACATGGCAACCCTAAGAGGGAAGAAAAAAAGCAAGAAATTGAAAGAAAGGGAGCAAAAGTTGGAAGTTAAAAGTCTGACCTACGGTCGGCCGCCGAGGAAGTGTAAGCTTGAAAAAGGAGTCTCCCAGAGAAACGGGGGTACGAAGAAGAGCTCGAGTTATCACACCGAGAGATTTGCAGAAGGAAAGAAAGAAAGTTTGAAAAGAGAAAGAGAAGAGGAATGAGTGACAGATTGTTTTTATAGGAGGAAAGGCAGACGAAAAGTCGCCAAACCTCGAAGACCCGCCCAAGGGCTACTGTCCACGTGTCGAACTCTCGGAAGGCAGCCACTTGTAGCTTCCCAATGATGGCCTCGAGAAGACCAAAAGACGTTGGAAGGTCGATCACACTGTGACGTCCTCCTTGCCTCCAAATAATAAATTACAAAAACAAATAATAGCAAATAATAAAAATGCCACATGTAAACAAAACCGCCTGACTTTTTCATTAAATTAAAGAAAACCCGAAAAACGGGCAAGTTACATTGCATGCAAGACAGGAATACAAAAAGAGCCCCTGGTTCTGGCTCACTATGCCTGCACCCATCGGGCAGGCCTAATCATCATCAAAGCCTGGGGAGTAATCCCCAGGGCTGTTGTACCCCCCAGCATCAGATCCCCAGTCCCAATCATCAGAGTCTTTGAAGGGATCCGCCGAGTCGTCATCATCCCCACAACCAGAGGAGTAACCCTGGCCGTCACTGTCGCCGGAATCCCGGCTGCTGACATCCCAGTCCCTACCATAAGGGACTGTCTCAGTATCATCACAGGAGCCGCAGCCCACCTTCCTCCTCAGGGGAGAAGAAGGGCCCGACTCGGGAGAAGAGGACAGCTCTGAGCAGTCGGGGTCGAACTGCTCAGGGTGTAGCCATGGAAAACACTCATGGCACCCCCTGTCGAAACAACCCCCACCCTGGGGGCAGCGCCTGAATTTTGGAGCGGCTGGAGAAGCCCTCTGAGGACACTTGCCCGCTTTGACAAGAGCCCTCCTGAGCTTTCGGTGACGTTGAGCGCGGGGTCGCCGGCTACGGCGCAGAATGAGAAAAGACGCCCGAGGATACCTTAGTTTCCAGCGCCCCCTAAAGCGACGGCTCACTACACGAACCCCATGGCAAAAAAGTACCTTGGTAATCCACGACATTTTCTCTGAAGGAAGAAGAAGAGAAGGTTGAAGATGGGTTGTGAAAATGGCAAAGGAACCGCAATTTATACGAAAAGGGTGGCCAAAACATTAAATGGCGCCCCAACTACTTCGACAGGGGGCACGACCAATCAGCACACAAGCACGCTGCCCCAAAATCCATTGGGTCTGGAAAGCAATCATGACCAAAAGATACTTAAACTCTTGGCATGCCCAATGCAGAAGAAGTCTTCCCCCTCGGGAATACGCGAACGCATTAAATGCAAGGGTAAAGCCACAAGTCAACTACTCACCATCAAGAGTCCACCTGCCAGAGAGAAACCTTACTTCCCCCCGGCCGGTGAGGGCCAATTGATGAGGGTTGAAGAGCCTGCGCCGGGTCGCCCGCCTGGCAGGCCCCACGAAGACCCAACCCAGGAATCGAAGAGTCTGTCCAGCAGGCCGTCGAGGCAGGACACCAGGACTTTCCTCTGTGAATGTGACTCCGAGAGGGTCGCCTGTCCAGCAGGGTAAGGCGACCAGCTGGAGAGGGCCAGTAGACTTCCCTTAACCACCTGCCCCCAAGCGACCTCCCCCCCGAGCAGGGCAGGGGTTACCAGGGACCCCTTCGTCTTTCTGCCTAAGGTAAAAGGGAATGAGCGGATGAAGCAGGTCCACGTGTAACCCTGACATCCACTCATTCTCCCGCTCTTTTTTCCCTCCAATCCCCTCTCTTGTGGGAAGGTATAAATACCCACCCATTTCCCACTTAGAGAGGGTTGGATTTTCTCTCTCTAGACTCTTACTCCTAAAAACGCCACCTAGTTCCTCACGAGCTAGGTTCGTTAAGGCATTCACGGACTGACTTAAGCATCGGAGAGGGTTCCCTCGGACAACCTCCGGGGCCCTGTGCGTTACTTGTGCAGGGAGCAGGCTCGATCCGCCGGGAAGGTCCGATCATAGGAGAGGAGAAAGGAGAGATCAAAGGAAGTCAAGCGAGCAATATCCGAATACTAGGAACTCGAATGCATAGTCGGGTTCATTGATTCCGTGACCGGAACAATTTTTATAGATGATTTTAGTGTCCATGGTACATCTTTTGATTCTTGTCTTGAAAATCTTGATCAAGTGTTAGCTCGATGTGAAGAGTATAGACTTGTTTTAAATTGGGAAAAGTGTCATTTTATGGTTGAACAAGGTGTTGTCCTAGGTCATATTGTTTCTAATAAAGGAGTTGAAGTCGATAAGGCGAAAGTCTCCGTGATTGAGAACTTGCCACCACCTACAAATGTCAAAGGGGTGAGGAGTTTTCTAGGTCACGCCGGTTTTTATAGACGATTTATTAAAGACTTTTCTAAGATTGCTAAGCCTTTGACTTCTTTGCTTATGAAAGATGCACCTTTTGTTTTTGATGACTCTTGTCTTGAGGCCTTTTGTAGGATAAAGACCGCTCTCACATGTGATTTATTATGCAAGCAAGACTCTAGATGAAGCCCAATCGAGGTACACCACAACCGGAAAAGAGATGATTGCCGTTGTCTATGCCATGGAGAAATTTCGAAACTATGTTACCGGTTCCAAAGTCATTATTCACACCGATCATGCGGCGATTCGTTACATCATGTCCAAAAAGGAGACAAAGTCCCGACTCTTTCGATGGGTGCTCCTTTTGCAAGAATTCGACATTGAGATTAAAGACAAAGCCGGATCGGAGAACTTGGTAGCGGATCATCTTAGTAGATTAACGGTAAGTAAAGAGAGCAATGAAGAAGATGGTATCCCCATCAATGAAGCTATGAGAGATGAGGCCTTGATGGCCGTTGAAACTATTACACCTTGGTATTGCCGATATCGTCAATTTCCTAGTATCTCATTTTATTCCGGACGATTATTCCAAGCAAGAGAGGAAGAAACTACGTTATGAAGCCCGACGCTATTATTGGGACGAGCCTTATTTATTTCGCCGATGCATAGATGGAATTTACCGACGATGTGTCACGGCCGAAGAAGGATATAATATCGTGAAGCACCTTCACTCGACATCTTATGGTGGACACTTGGCCAATCAAAAGACAATTGCCAAGGTTCTCCAAAGCGGGTTTTGGTGGCCTTCCATGTTCAAAGACATTCGAGCTTTCATTCTCACATGCGATGCATGCCAACGAAGTGGCAATATAACAAGAAGAAATGAGATGCCCCTTCAACCTATCTTGGAGATTGAATTGTTCGATGTTTGGGGCATTGATTTCATGGGTCCGTTCACATCCTCTTTTGGTAACAAGTACATTCTAGTCGCGGTTGATTATGTCTCAAAATGGATCGAGGCCGTAGCATCCCCCACCAATGACTCCAAGGTTGTAATCAAGCTTTTCAAGAACGTAATTTTCCCGAGATTCGGTATGCCTAGAGCCATAATTAGTGATGGAGGCTCTCATTTTAGGAAAGATACCTTTGAACACCTTCTTAAGAAGTACGGTATCACCCACAAGATGTCCTTAGCCTACCACCCTCAATCAAATGGGCAAGCCGAGATCTCCAACCATCAAATCAAGGGAATTTTAGAGAAAGTTGTTAATACACACCGAAAGGATTGGTCATTGAAATTAAATGACGCCCTTTGGGCATTGAGGACGGCTTACAAAGCGCCGATTGGAACCACTCCTTATCGTCTTGTGTATGGTAAAGCTTGTCATTTACCGGTGGAACTAGAACACAAAGCCAAATGGGCAATCAAAGAGCTAAACTTCGACGAGAGTGTTGTAGGGAATAATCGCCTTCTCCAAACTACAAGAATTGGAAGAACTAAGACTTGAAGCCTACGAGAACTCAAAGATCTACAAAGAACAAACTCGCCAATGGAACGATTCTCGAATTCTACGTAAGGACTTCTTCGTTGGTGATAAGGTATTACTCTTCAACTCTCGCTTTAAGCTCTTCCCCGGTAAGTTGAAATCAAAATGGTCGGGTCCATTTGAAGAGACCGGAGTGCAACCATATGGATCGATAGAGATATCTAGCCCGGAAACCGGGAAGTTTATGGTTAATGGGCAACGTTTGAAGATTTATCATCCCGGTCATATTCGTGAGACCTTTGCTACTATGAAGTTTGGTGAGCTCCCATCGGGGAGCGTTGTTTGACCCCCTCTCGAAATTGATGTAGGTTTGGTAGTATCCTCAACAACCACCTTGTATATATGTATCATATTTCTTTTCGTTTATTAGTTTTGTTAGCTTGAGAAGATTGATTAAAATTGGATTTCACCATGGAGCATAATTTGGATGAAGATCAAGCTTTTGGAGAAGTTATGGAGCTTAAATCGAAGACCACAAGCATGTTTGTGGGAATTATTGATTATGTAATGTGAGTCGAGTCATATATTTGAATCTCTAGGTGACTATTGAAGAGCCATGAAATGGCAAGGCGGAAAAACGCAGAAGGAAGACCGCCGGGCGAAATTTCGCCCGGTGAGACTCGACCGGGCGAAATTTCGCCCTACGGAAAAGTTGCCAGAATTGCCGAGATCGAAGAAGTTACCACCGGGCGAAATTTCGCCCGGTGAGATTTTGACCGGGTGAAATTTCACCCGGTGGAAAAAGACGGCAAAATTAATTTTCACGACAAAATGTCGTCGGGTGAAATTTCACCCGATGGTGCCCGACCGGGTGAAATTTCACCCGGCGGTGTGACTTGGCCAATCACCTACACTTTTTACTCACTCACTACATTTTCATCTCCCTCCAACAATTTACCTCAACATAACTTTCCCTCCAATCATTTTTATACCAAATTTTTACCACCAACTTTAAACTTTCACTTTCCCTCCTCAAACACCCTTATTTATACCACCTTTTTCACCTCACTCATCATTTCACCCTTTCAACCATCACAAATTCATTACACCACCTTCCATATACCACATTCAACCTTCATTCACAACTCCATTCCATACTTGGGTGAATATTTATTTTGGGTTTTTGAAGAAGAGGAAGCTAAGTTTCGGGATTATTCTTGCAAATTCTTACTATGAAGACAAGAGCTCTACGAGCGGCGCGCAAACAAGGTATGGCCTCAACTTCTAAACATTCATCTTCTAGGCCTAAACTTTTACCGTGTCCAAATTCACCCCTTGCTCGTACCTTCTTTGAAAAAGACTTTCAGAGTACGAGATGGCCTTGTCCATTCACAATGAAAATTCTAGGAATTAAGAACGATATTATAGAGTTATCGTCGAGAATTGGTACTAGTAAACTCCTTGGTTTTGTGCCCGTCACAAACAAAGACTTGACTTGTGAGTTTCTAGGTAGTTTTACAATCGATAACCCGACCACACCTAAGGAATTCAAATTTAATTTGTTTGGTAGAAATCACTGTTTAAATATTTCCGACTTTAGCTTAGCTCTAGGTTTGCCCTCATCGGGTACTGGACTAAGTAGACCCCTAAGTGATTCGCGAAGTAATGCGACTAGGAGAAACTTGTGGAGGCGCATAGCGCCGGGTCAACGTGATTTCGAACCCAATTCTAATTTTACCGCTGAAATCCGTAACCCAGCCATTCGTTATTTCGCTGAATTCCTTTCTCACTGTCTTTTGCCTTCTACAGACAATATCATTAACCTTAATGTGTGTGTCTTACAATTGATATGTGACTCTTTATTTGGTAACCCTTATCCCCTTGACCTACCTATTGTCGTGGCGTTACACTTTCATCAAATTATCATTGACCAACGCCCCTCTGTCGACTATGGTGGTCTTGTGACCATAATAGCAAGAAATTTGGGTTATTCGACCGACCATCTTAAACCACATGACCCCCGTGTCTGGCTTAACGAGGCTTATTTTCCTACTTGGATATTTAATGTGCCTGACCATCGCCTCGTTTCTCTTAGCCATGAGCGAGCCTTAATTGTCCCCAGCAAAAACCAAACCAATATTTATAACCGTCACAACTGGGACCTACCTCCAGGTCCCTGTGAATTCCGACTGAACAACTCGGGGGATGTAGGAGTTTGGGAGTATGCCGGTGACGGAACTCCCACGGCCTCCTTTGCGTCCAATGACTATTCAGACTAGACCCCCTTACAAGAGTCGGTAGATAATTTGGTTTGTTTGTGTTATGGGTATATATGTGTGGTTTATGTCGGTGAGTCTTAATCATTTTCAATTGCATGAACTAATGTTGTTCCTTATTCCCTGTCCCATCATTATAATCATTGTGATCATTTTATCTTGAACAAAATCGCAAGTTATCCCACCGTCCCATCAAATGATTTTTGTGGCCGTCACGGCCTTGGTATTGCTCCCGGTCTCTTGGCGATGTGATTACGCCATTGACCCTTTTGAAAAATCCAAATTTCACCCTTTCATTTTCTTTTATTTTATTTTTCATTTTCTTAGCCACTTGGCTAGGGTCTAGGTGATGTGATGCACCTAGGCCCGCCACTATCTTATCGTTTTCTTTATTTTCTTTTCATTTTCTTCTTCTCAAATTTTCGAAAAACACAAAAACATTCAAAAAAATTTGAAAAACCCAAAAACATTTAAAAATTATAAAATCCAAAAACATTTGAAAAAAAAATCATAAAAATCCAAAAAGATTTTTCTTAATTTTCTTTTCCATCTTTTTCGCTCTTCCCTACTTGTCCATTGAGAACAATGTACAGTTTTAGTGTGGGGGAGGAGTCTACTATCTTTTATTTTAAAAAATCTTCTCAAAAATCCATAAAAATTTGAAAAATTCGAAAAATCAAAAACATTTTTTTTTCTTTTCTTTTCTCTTCTTGTTTCTTGTTATGTTTCGTGTCCCGTGTATGGTCTTGTTCTCTACTCTTACAGGTAATCACCACCTTAATAGCGTGAATTAAAGAGATTAAGAAAGCATCCGCTTGGTAACTTCCTTCCTTCTTTCTTCTTTAATTTTGTAGAGGAGTTAGGTTGTTGCTATTGAAGGCTCTCGAAGTTGAGCATTTTGGTGTTGTGGTTTATGCTTGAATGTTGATGGAGTATGGAGTTCATGACTTTACTTGTGTTTTCGTTTATTTGTTTTTCCTTTTCGTATGTTTTGTTTTGTTTTGTTTTCGTATAGTGTGTCTAGGATTAAACCTTTTCGAAAACCCGATTACAAACTTATTACAAGAGTTTACATTCCATTATAAATAACCCATTGTAGATTTTGGACCTTAGTCTAGTAGAATGACTCTTAGGCAATGAATTTGTTGATCCTTTAGCTTTGAGTCCACCTTTTCTACTAGAGGTTTACTTCGGGGTTTGCATTTGACCACCTTGACCACCCATGGAGGAGTTAGGCCTTGGTTCCCGCATCCCGTTTTCTAGGTGACCTTGCTCGAATGACCATTGCACCTTTAGTCCAAATCTTTTCCATCTTTTGTGGGTTATCCGGAATGGCGCGCGTTCTCGATTACCTATTTTTCCTCCACCTATACATCATCACAATAAGTTTACACAAAAATAACCTCCAAGCTTGGTTACAAACCACATCAAAGAGTCAAAAAAGGGCAAACCAAAGCAAGAGAAAAAGGGCACAAAAATATGAAAAACAAGAAAACAAAGGAGAAGAAAAGGAGCTTCAAATGAAAAATCAAATTATCAAAAATGTCTTCGATAAGAAAAAAAAAAAAAAAAAAAAAAAAAAAAAAAAAAAACCTTTGATCGATTCATCATCGTGAAGTGCCAACTCGAGGACCGAGTCCCGAGGTCGGAAGATAGCGGTGATGAGTTGATCCATCCCAATAATTGTAAACACTCCACCTTTTTATTTGGGCTAATTTCGGAAATTCGAGTTTTGGAACGACCCTCTTGGCTTAGCCAAAGAGAGCGGGACTGCACTTACCTACAGTGTCGAACGAATCCATGGTTCACTTTTTCCACTCCATTATACGCCCCGTAGTACCCCTTTAGAAGATTAGGAGGACCTGGCTAAGTTATCAACATCTATATTGCTTAATTGTCATAGTATTAGGCTTTGGTCCTTGTTTACGTGGGTGATTTATCTTGGAAGTCTATTGTTGTTTTAGGTAAGTAATCGGTGTCTTTCCCCGCCGTCTCGATGAGGGATTCGGTGTTTTAATTTTGCTTTGGATGCGTCTATTCTTTCGTGTTATGTGTTTTTGTGTGTTTAGTCGCATCCACCATTTTGAGCAAGCCCCAACTTGCCTTGCATGGGAGTACTTTACCTCATAAGTATTTCGATGTGAGTTGAAGGGACGGAGCGGGCCCGTTAATTGCCCCGTATCGGCTTAGCATAGTCTAGCTAGTAGTAGTAGTTTGTAATTTCTTTTTGGGTCTTTGCTCGAGGACGAGCAACGGTTTAGTGTGGGGGAATTGTTGTGTGCTAAATTTAGACCGTTTTTCCCTCCATTTAGACCCGTTTTTCCCTCGTTTTGCGAGTTTTGAGTGCGATTATCGCCATATTTTGCGTACTTCTCGCATTAGCGTCCCTCTTGTGCGTTTTACGTGTTTTTGGTAGTTTTTCTATCAATTTTGATAGGTTTTGCTACAAAAATCATGATTGAGCTTCCACGAGCACAAGAGAAGGGAAAACCGTCCAAAGAGTAAAGCACACAACTTAAATTTTAAAGCCATCCGATCGAACAAACGAAGAATGAGACAAGACTCGAGCCAGAAAAAATGACCGGGCGAAATTTCACCCGGTGAGACACCACCGGGCGAAATTTCACCCGACGGTAAAAATGGCCTCCCGAAGATTTTCCGAGCTTACCCACCGGGCGAAACTGACCGGGCGAAATTTCGCCCACCGGGTGAAATTTCGCCCGATGGTGAAGACGTGCCGAAAACGCGAAAAAAGAAGAAAATCTCACCGGGCGAAAATTTCGCCCGATGGGAATTACTGACGAGTCCGCAGGGCGAAGTTTCACCCCATGGAGATGCAAAGGGAGATTGTCTCACTAATGGAGCATAAAGATGGATTTGGGCTTTAGGTTAAGGATCCATTAAGAGATTACTATATATATGTTACCCTAATTCATTGCCTAAACTCACCTCTCCATTGTGCTAAGGAGGGAAGACATTACACCACTCCACCATCCTATTACACCATCAATTAGTAGTAGTAGTAAAAATCCTAAAAAATTCCTAGTAGTTTATATAGTAATTAATAGTAGATCTACACAATTCTCATCAATAATTGTTTAGATCTCAAGCTTGTAGAAGATTATTCAAGGTTTATTTGAAGATTTGTTGGGTTTTATGAAGAATTAGTGACAAGTTCTTCACTTTATTCATCAAAGATTCAATCTTTATCTATGATATCTTCTTATTTCTTATAGATCTACATAGTTGGTACAATTCTCTTCCACTCTCTAATCTCTATTTAGTTTTTGTGATATTTTCTCATCATCATCTTGTTCAAATCTAATTAATATGCATGTTGTGATGAATTTCATAATGAATTGTGAGTAAATTTCTTGTTGGGGAGTTTAGGGATGAGGGCTTGGTTTATTTGAATATAGGGATGTTGGTGGGTTGCTTGCATGTTGGTTTATCTTATTTATGGTGGTATGTCATTGTTGTTTTAGTCCAGCCAACTAGACCGACCTTGACTAATTTCTATCAATATGGGGAAACTCGGGGTAGAAATTACCATGACTAGGGACTTACCCTCATTCACCGCGAAAGCGGGTTTTTAGGTGAGTTTACCAATATTGTGACAAAAACTCGATTCCGACCTTCTTAGACCCCAAGTACCGAATCCCGACTTCTCCCTAACGCCTTTCCCTAAATTGATCACCTCTAAACCATCATCGTACTAATCCCTCTAGTTTAGACTCGACCTCTACAAAACCCCCCCTTCTAAGACATCGAACACGACACTTTAAACTTCACAACACACACCGTTCCCTGTGGACCGACCTCGACTTACCACGATTACTTGTTTGTTTTTGTGATATTTCCGAGTCTATAAATATCGTTTGATCCCCCGTCCTTCGTTAACGACCGATTCGATTGGGAGGCGATCAATTACTTTAATCCCTAAAGTGGATATGCCAGATAATGTGACTCAGTTCCGTCCAATAGCTTGCTGCAATGCAGTGTATAAGTGCATAACTAAAATACTTTGTAAGCGGCTGAGTATGGTGCTGCCTGATATAATTAGCCAGAATCAGAGTGGGTTTGTTCATGGGAGAGAAACTGTGGAGAATATATTAATATGTCAAGATCTCGTTCGATTATATGGTAGGAATTCTTGCTCGCCAAGATGTTTGATGAAGATTGACTTAAGGAAGGTCTATGACTCTATTGAATGGAATTTCCTTGAAGATATGTTGGATGCATTAAAATTTCCATATCAATTCTCTAAGTTAATAATGGAATGTGTGAGTACAACGAGCTACTCTTTGGTGTTAAATGGGACTATATTTGGCCATTTTGAAGGGAAGAGGGGCTTAAGGGAGGGAGACCCCCTTTCTCCAATATTATTTGTGATATGTATGGAATATTTGACACAAATTCTGCAGGAAGTACAAGAGTTAGAGGGTTTTAAATATCACTCAATGTGCAGGAGGATGAAACTGTCTCACTTGTGTTTTGCCGACGATCTTTTGTTGTTCTCTTATGGGGATGTAGAGTCAGTCAAGATTCTAATGAGGGCGTTCCTTACATTCTCTAAAGCTTCTGGTCTTAAGATGAATAAGGAGAAATCCGAGGTATATATGAATGGAGTAAGAGATGTAGGTGGGATTATGAAGATCACAGGAATGTCAAGAGGGCAATTGCCCTTTAGATACTTGGGGGTCCCTATAACTTACAAAAAACTGGGGGTATTGGATTGTGCAATTTTGGTTGAAAGGATTGTGGACAGAATACGAGCTATTGGAGCAAAACACCTATCATATGGGGGAGGCTTACTTTGGTGCGAGATGTCTTTCAAAATATGCATGCTTACTGGTCTAGGATCTTTATTTTACCAAAGAGTGTGGTGAAGAAAGTGGAGGCTGTCTGCAGAAATTACTTGTGGAAGGGTCATTATAATTATGTATCTGCGCCTCTTATTAGATGGGATCAGGTATGTTCTTATAAAAAGACAGGTGGTTTGGGGTTGAGAGATGCAGGTGATTGGAACTTAGCTTTGGTGGCTAAATACATTTGGTGGTTGGCAGCTAAGAAGGATCATCTTTGGGTTAAATGGGTTAATATTAACTTCTTAAAAGGGGTTGAATGGACTCAAATTCAAGTAAAGTCTTCTACAACCTGGTCTTGGAGGAGAATATGTAAGGTTAAAGAGAAGTTCTTCGGGGGGTTATCTGCAGGGTTTGTGGCAATGCAGTGGAAATGGGTATATAGTGAAGCAAGGGTATGAATGGCTAAGGCATCGAAGAGTAGAGGTCAGCTGGGGACCTTTGGTGTGGCATAAACTTAACATATCGAAGCATTCATTTATTGCCTGGATTGTAATGCACAACAGATTACAAACAAATGAACGACTGCCGAAATGGGGGATGCAATGTCGGGATGAATGTTGGATATGTGGGAGAGGAAAGGAGAACCAAGGGCACTTATTTTTTCTGTGTGAGTATAGCTGCAGATGTCTGGCGTTAGTAGCTGATTGGCTGCAGGTGAGGATTCCACACAGGGAGACTTGGGAATGGTGGGAGAAGACGAAGTTTCAGCATAAGAGGCATAAAAGGCTGGTTGGTAGCACATTGGTGACATTGGTTTATCATATTTGGCAGGCCAGAAATCGAAGCAAGCATGAGGGATGGATTATGAGACCAGAACAAATATTTTGGAGTATTAAGCATGAGATGAAATTGAGAAGCAATTATTTGCTAAAAGTTAGTGAGATGTCTAAGTTAGAGAAATTCTTTAATTAGGAATGACTAAATGGTAATGTATTGGTGACAAAAGATTTGTAACTCTCTATATTGATTAATACAAACTTACATTTTCACCCAAAAAAAAAAAACAGATAAATTTCTTTAGCATAATTTTGTTTTGAGTTATATCCATTTGATAGTTTCAACTTATTCTTCCAATAAGCATCGTTGTGTATACACCTTTGTTCTTAAATTAACCTGAAAACTAAATTGTCGCACGCGGACAAGCAAAGCTTTGGCACAAGTGACAATTTTTTTTACCTATTTGTCACATTGGTGCCATTTTATTTACCAATTTAATAATTTGGCATACCTAGTTATACTACCCCTCCTTCTTGAATAAGCCTTATATTTTTTTTTGGGTATTTTGGGTTAGCCTCATTTCTCAATAAGGCAAAAGTTTTATAATTTTGTGACTATTTTACCCTTAGCAACTTTTTTATATTACCTTATCTACCTTTATCTACCCTCATTTTGAAGACCCTAAATATCCCAAATACCTCACCTTTTCTTTTTTCGTAATCTTTATGTCCAACCCCTATGAGGCTTATGTCCAATCCCAGGCTTATTCAACCCCTATAGGATGTTGATGACATTCTCATCGAGGATATGGAAGACAATGAAGGGCAAGAAGTTTCATCAGTTTTTTTTATTTAGTGACTTTAGAATGAATAAGTTTGTCAAAAGAAATTGTTTTCTTTAAAGCTATTGTAAACTAACTTGTAAGTTTGCATTGTTTCACTTGTATGGTTTATTTTGCAACTCACTGATAAGTGTAGTATGTAGTGCCTAATTTGTTGTGTTTTGGTCCCATTTTCCTTGTGGAATCGCTCCTTGGGAGCGGTTTATGGGCTACTTATGCTTCCTCTAGCTCGTTTCAGGTTCCCGAGACCATTCATGAAGAGTTGGAGCGAATCCGACTCGATACATACACTTTTTAGAGCCAACGAAGTGAAGGAACGATCACTCGATGCCTTGGATTCGACCCCGAGACCTTGAGACCCGATCCCGAGCCTCCGAGACCTGATCCCGAGTCCCGAGGATCGATGAGAAACCCATGAGAGGCAAGGAGGGACCAAAAGGAGCTTAAAGGAGGCCTACAAGGCTCAACCGGGTCGGGATGGCCTCAACCCGTCCCGGTTGAGAGGCACAAATAGCAATGGGTCTGACCTGGGTCCGTCCCGATCGGGACCAGACCGTCCCGGTCGGGATGAGCCCGTCCCGGTCGGGACCAAGGTGCTGCTGCGCGTGATTCTTTCTTTCTTCCTCCTTCATTCTTGTAACCCTATATATACTTCTCTCTTGTATTCCTGATATGTTAGACACTTCCCCTTAAACCCTAGCCTAGTTTAGCATAGATTAGCATAGATTAATGTAGATTAGTCTTTAGATTATCGTTAATCTTAGATTAACTCTTGTAATTTGGGAATTCTTGAAGAATCCAACCAAGATTGACAACCTTGGTTGATGTATTTGGGTTTTCTTCCATTTATGCAAGATTTCTTCTTTTTATCTTCTCTAGTATGGTATAATCTCTTTTTCCTTCTCTTTATCTTTGTTTTATCATTCAAGTTTGAATCTTTGTTGATTGTTTTGTTCATTGTTCATTGTTTTACTAGTTTCATTGTGCAAGTTTTGTTATTTAAGTTAGTTTCTCTTGTTCTTGTTAGTTTTTCCTTTAGATATGTTTGAGTAGATCTTTGCTAGGGTTATTAGGGTGATTGGTTGTGATTGTAGATGATTACGATGAGATGGGTGGTACTAGATGTTGTTTTTGTTGTTTCCTATTAACCTTGCACTCCACATGTTCGATGAAATGCTTGTGAGACTAGAGACGATCAATCCTTGTTTTTCTTGTATATTCTCTTGTATGTGTGTATTTGGTTGGTTGGTTTGGTCGCGTCACTACGTAGCGAGAGCCCGGTGAGTACGATCCCTAGACCGATTACGTAGCGAGAGCCCGATCGGTGCTACTTAGGCCTCGAAGGCATGCTAGTGACCCCGTTTCCCCCTTCTTGTTTTCTTCGCAACCATGAACCCGACCTAACCCTAGTTTTCATTCTTATTGTTATCTTTGCTTCCTTTAGTCGTTAGTTACTCGTTTTGTTTTCCTTTTCCTTGCTTTAGACCTTAGCCTAGTTCTTAGCCTCTCCTCCTAGATTAGCTTGTCTCGAACCTAGTCTTAGACCGTAGCATTCATTAGTCCGAACGCATTTCCGTCCTTGTGGATTCGACTCGACTTACCCTAGCTACCCTAGTTAGGTTAGTTGGTTATTATTTGACGGCGGGATCCGCGACAAATCCCGCCCATCAAATTGGCGCCGTTGCCGGGGACGGCGTAGTTTAGACTTTTGTTTGCTTAGTTTTCGACTTCGTTCTTGATTTTTGTGTTTTGTTCTCCTTGTGTATCTCCGTTTTTCTTCTTGTGTGCTATTCTCTCTTCCTAGTGTCTCAAAAGCACTAGGCTACTAACGTTTGCTCAAGTGCTTCTAGTTCATCCTAGGTATCAAAGCAACGTTATGGAAATGGCACGTCCTAGCTTCCATCAATCGTCACGGGACAACTATGGGGCAAATGGCCAATTCCCAAAATTTCACCAACCATATCAACCTCATCAACAATCTTACGAACGACCTCCATATGGTTACCATGAAAGTTGTCAAGGATCATTCCAACATCCTAACAACTACCAAACACCCTCACATAACCCACAACCACAAAATCCCAACTTTGAGACTTGTCAAATGATGATTCAATTGCTTAAGAGTCAACAAGAGGCGATAACTCTAATGCAAAAGAGTCAACAAGCGATGATGGCTCAAATACAAGGGGTTAGAGAGGAGCTCAAGGCCCAAATAGGGGTGCAAGATGCTCGCATCAATGCACTCATGGCTCATATCACGATGTCGGCCACTCGAGCTCCACAACATGTTGAGGAAGGTTCATTTGGGCAAGAAGGTCGGGTGTCTCCACAAGAAAGTCAACCCAATCTTGAAGCTACAAATGAAGAAGAGAGGGTCGATCAAGAGATCATTGTTGAATGTGGCTTGGGTGGTGAAGATAGGGGAAGAGTAGAGGAAGTTGAAGCTTCAAGGGTCGACAATGAGGAGGGAGTTGAATATGATTATCAAGATAACTCTTGGGTAGCCAATGTATTGGCGATAAAATTGGATTTGTTTGATTTTCTTCGTGATGAGCCGGATGTTGACAATCCAAACCCAAGTGAAGAGATGACCCCTCATGACCAACTAAACAAGGTGAGTGAAAAGGAGTGTAATACTTGGGAAAAGGAGGTAGATGCCTTGGAGCTCGCCTTGAATGGGAAATTGGAGGATCCTAAAGCCTCCAATGAAGAAAAATTGATGCCGTCTCCTCCTCTATCGCACTCGATGTCTAGCCCCTTGTCTTGTGAGACGGTTGGTGAAGAGGATCCTTGTCGGGCGGTGGAAAAGAGTTCCACTCTCGACCCCGTAGAAGAAGCGACACCCCTAGGGTGTGATCTCCCACATCATAACACCGAGCATGACTCTAGACCACTATACCTACCGGATGGTCATAAGAGTCGTTGCTATCATGGTTCGGAAGACCCGGAAGATCACGAGAAAGCATAATGAAGATGATCGCTTCCTACCTCCGACTTGGAAACTCTTGAAAGTGGCTAGGCTCAGCCATGTGAGCTTAAACGAAGATGTTGCTAGGGCATTTGACTTACTCCTTCGAGCTCTTGATGGCTATGGAGGTGTAGTTGGTGAGAGTAGCTTAGTGTAAATATCTTTTCCCTTTTCTTTTGTGCTTGTATTTGTGTTTATGTTTGTTTGGATATTTTGGTTTTTTAGGATTGTTAGTTTTTGTGGAAATCTTGTAATTTGGTATTTTGATGAGTGATGTGAGGGAGGGATTTTGATGAATGTTTATTGAGTTCATTTGATAGGTTTTAGTGAAGATGAAGTCTCGAGGAGAGTAGATGATGATAGAAGCTTGGTTTTGAGCAAGGGAGTCGGTTTTTGAAGCTTTTGACAAGCTTTTGAGGAAGAGATTTTAGATCTCGATGTACTAGTGGCCTTGTGGGTGAAGCTATCAAGGAAATGAAGGGCTAAAAGACTCATCCCGACCGGGAAGGATGTCATCCCGATCGGGATGAGGGTGCTGAAAATTGAGTTTTCTGGAGTGTCGTCCCGACCGGGATGGGAGCTTCCCGACCGGGAAGGACATGTCATCCCGACCGGGATCATCCATCCCGACCGGGATGGTCCCTTGCTCCCCCTTTTTGCCTTTTCCTCGACATTCGAGCCCACCCAACCATTTTATACCCCCTCCCAACCTCCCTACCTACCCTCGCACCTATCATATGACCTTGCACTTCATATGCATACCCTCACCTCACCTTCTATTCACTTTACACCGAATTTTACATCAAACCTACCCCCTCATACCATTACTACCTCAACCATGCGGTTTTATCAAGTTTGAAGCGGGATGGCAATGACGAAGACTAGCTTTGGCCGATATTGAACATTGAGACGATGGAGCGAGTGAGTTGCTAACTTATTGGTACGGCAACTATCCTTTCTTTTCCGTCTTTTATCGCTTGTTTTTCTTTGTATTTGTTCCCTTCCCCTTATACACTTTTGTGTCATGGTGTCATGGTGGCCTTCGAGGCCTTGGTAGTTGTTGCTTCCGACTCTCGATGACGTGACTACATCGAGAGTCATTTCAAAATCCAAATTTACAAGATTTTCACCCTTTTTTTTAAGATTTAGTCGGATTCGGGCGGAATCCGGGCTAGGTGACTTGATTACACCTAGTCCTCCCCTCCCATTTCCTTTTATTTCCTTCTTTTATTTCTTCCCCCATCCATATCTTTTCTCGTCTCGGCCCATGGTGACTTGACTACACCCCGGCCGGACACGTTCTACCCTTTCTTCACTTTTCTTTTTGATTTTTAGCTTTATTTTCGTAATTTCTTTTCTTTTCTTTTGTGTCTCCACACACTACGATCGAGCATGAGGACATTGCTCGGTTTAAGTGTGGGGGAGCGATATTCTAGTATAGTCTAGTTTATTTTCTTAGTTTTTTCGAAAAAATCTTTAAAAAACCTAAAAATTTGAAAACTTTTCACAAAAATCAAAAAAAAAATCTTTTGTGTCTTTTTCTTTTGTATCGTTGTGTCGTATTTTTGTTTTGTTGTATGTGTTTTGCCTCCCTTTTTCCTTATAGGTAGCTCAATCACCGCTAGCTTTGGAAAGCTTGCAAGACATCCGGTAACGCCTTTCTATCCCTTCTTCCTCTTTATCTCTTGTGGAGTGTGGAGGAGATTTGTGATGTGGTGTGCTCGGGTGGAGCTTTGTGAAAATTTGTGGATGATTGGTTGCTCATTTGAAAATTTAGGGTGGTGTTTGTTTGTTTATGTGTTTGTTTTATCTTGTTTTGTTTTTGTTGCCTTTGTTTCTTTTCCTCTCGTTTTCGTCATCTCTTTGTTTTGTGTTGTGTAGTGTGTCATGTGTGTAAACGGTTTTCGAAAACCCGGTTTAGAGGCTAGTGTGCAAGCATTTATTTTCCCTTTCTAGTAGTGTAAATCGAGTCTTGGACTTTAGTCTAGTAGAATGACCCTAAATCGATGATTTCGTTGGTCCTTTACCTTGAGTCCACCTAGCTTACTAGGGATTTACTACGGGATTTGCACTTTTGACCATTATGACCACCCACGGTGTGAAAAGGCCTTGGTTGCCGAGTCCCGTCCCTTAGGTGACCGTGTTTGGAATTGTTTGACTAGTCCAAGTTCTACCATTTTTGTGAGTATGAAGGGAAGACGTCGTCCCAACATACCCATTACCCTACCTCCTACACATATCCGCACAATAAAATTGCAATTTGTTGAAATCTCTCTTTCTTGTTGCAAAAAGAAATGTCTACAACTCATATCAAGCCAAAAAGGGCAAAGAAAAGAAAAAGAAAGAAAATGAAAGAAAGAAAAGATTGAAGAAAAAAAAAAGGCACAAAAAGCCAAGAAAAACAAAATACAAAAGAAGAAAAAGAAATGGCATAGAAACTCAAAAGCCAAATGCAAAAGAAAGAAAAAAATGCCAAAAAGAAAATCGTCTCACAAAAAAAAAAAAATATTAACCCCACAAAAATAAGCCTTTTACCGACTATTACCATGAAGAGCCTACCAAAGGACCGAGTCCCTAGGAAGGATGATAGCGGTAATGGTCGGTCTTCCCTCACTTTGCAAATATTTCCACCTTTTTACTTGGACTAGTTAAGCGGTTTTGGACATGGGACGACCCTCTTGGCTTATCGCTAAAGGGGCGGGGTCTCACTTACCTACAGTGTCGACTAACACCGTGGTTCATCCCTTTTCCATTCCGCCGATCGTCCCGTAGTACGTTCTTAGAAGGTTAGGAGGACCTAGGTAAGTTACCAACGTTTTTATTGCTTTGTCGTCATACTATTAGGGTTTAGTTCATCTCGATTTGTATGATTAGCTTGGGAACGTTGTCACTTGCCTCGAGTCTTAAATCGGTGCTTCTTTCACCGCTTGTTTGAGGGAAGCGGTATTTGTTTTTCTTTGGGTGCAACCTTGTGTTTGTTTGTTTTTTGTTTGTGTGCTTGTTTGTTTTTGTGTCTTGTGTCCGGTTGCATCCACAGTTTTGTCGCAAGACCTTACTTGCCTTGCGGAGTACACTTTTCCTCTAAGTGTACTCGCGTGAGTTGAAAGGGCGTAGGGTGCGCTAATACCCGCTCGGATAGTTTAGTAGTTAGTGTGTGCTTACTCGAGGGCGAGTAAGGGTTAAGTGTGGGGGAGTTGATAAGTGTAGTTTGTAGTGTGTAGACACCCGCATTTTGACCGCCAGGTGTCTATGGCAGTTTCCAAAAAACACCCGATGATGATCGGACGCTAACGTGTTTCTATGCGCTCGGATACGGGCTCAAATCCATTAATCGTTGGCTAACACACTTATGGAGTACAAATCTCACCAAACGGACCTCAAATCCAGGCCCAGTGGATCATTCCGAGTCAAACAAGACTAATTTGGGCCGAAACCGACAACGGAAATAAAACCGACTTTTTGCGATTGGGTCAACCCCGGTCAAAGTCGTTTCCGAGACACACAAAAACAGCCATACAACCATCAAAAGTCCAAGTCAAACACAAAACCCATCAAACACCCAAAGTCAAGGTCCAAAACAATGGACCCGTGCAACCCGACTGGGCCACTCGATCGAGTGGGCCTGTTTCAAGCCCGACGGCAGGCTTCACGGGCCACTCGACCGAGTTAGGCCTATACTCGGTCGAGTAACCCTAAACCGGTGCCCTAGCCATGCCTATATAAGCAACCCCCGTGCAACACAATTACACAACCTTTTCACAGCTTTTACAACCCGAGAAAACCCGAGAGCAATCCTACACTACGTCTTTTACAAACCCTAGGAAAATCGACATTAGCAAACCCTAAAATCTAGTTTTAGGCATTCAACCCGAGCCACCGCAACTTAGCCTCCATACACCTCTAAGACTCCCGTGTTGTAGCCGCGTTTACGAGCCTTATTCCGAGACAAGAACATGTAGGTTGAGGGTGACAAACCTCTTTCTTCTTCTCCCTTTCTCACGTCATCTTCATTTTTTTCGTTTTTTTGTTTTTTTTTTTATTTTATTTATTGTACCGTAATATCGACTACTAATATTAAAACATTAAGATATTTATCGATTTGTGTCGAATAAGAAGGATACTGGGATAAGGAAAACCGCATATACAAGTGTACTGCACACGCGTCGTCGGTCGCTTATCCCGGTACCCCAACTATTTGATTATTGAGATAAATCAACTTAAACAACAATTCGCTATTATTTCTCGTTATCATCATCATCAATTTTGCATTCATCAATTTTCTAAAATCAATTTTAATAAGGGTCGAAACCCGTTGACACGGATCCGACATCACAATCCCTAGGGATTTATTTCGATGTCGGAGAAGTCGAGGGAATCAAGTTCTTTTTTTTATTATTCAAGTAAAGCGTCGATTTTAGATTCGATACCAATTCCATAATTGGATATCGAATCTAACAATCAAGTCATATGAATTAATTAACGTGATTTATTCATATCACGATAATTAATTTAAAAACGACTAAAATCAATTTATCTTTTTTATATTTCGCTCTAATATCCCATATCGATTCAATAATCGAATATGGGATACAATGAGTATTCAAATTTAGAATCGGGTATAAATTCAACAATATTTATATTCGGTTCAACAAAAATTCGCGATTTATAAAAAACCAAGTCGAACATAAATTATGCAATATTTATGTCCGATTCGGTAAAACCGTCGAATTATCAAAAATCAAAAGCAATTTTAAAATCAATAATTAAATTGCAAACGAACCAAGTTCGTACAGGTGCCACTCGACCGAGTGCCTTAGTCACTCGATCGAGTGACACCCTAAAATCGAGTCAGAATGCTAATTATGACCACCACTCGATCGAGTCTCACAGTGACTCGGTCGAGTGGCCATGTACTCGACCGAGTTGGTCAATAACTCGGCCGAGTACGGTCATAAACGCAAAACAGAAATCTTTTTTAAAGGTCTACTCGATCGAGTCTATTGACCACTCGATCGAGTGACCACATAACGACTAAAACGCGAGTCGTACATTCTCTTATTTTTCAAACTCGATAGTATTTTGCGATTTAGGTCAACACGTGCTTAATTAATCACGTGTATACTATCTTTTCAAAACATACATCTCATATTTGCATCATTCATCTCATTCAATATTCGCGCAAACCGTTATTATTCGTTATTTTATTACATCGTTTACTAACGCGTTTGTTATTTCTTTTGTCAATTTAATTATTGTTCGTTTATTATACTAAATGAACCCGCATGCTAAAATACAACTTCGACGTTAATTTTAGTTGCATTAAATTGACTTAGAAACCCGTTTCAATTCCATTCACATGTTTAGGGAAAATAAATCTTTGCATATCATTTTTCCCGTTTTACTAACGCGCGTATTGGAAAGTCATTCGAATTCTTAGTAGAGGCCGTTAATGTGCGGGCGGGGTTGGGTGTTCTTTGTGGGCTTCTCAACACGTACCCTCACCCCTTACTCAGAACCTCGGTTTCCGGATGCCCGAAACCGTTGGCGCACGAGAGTCATTCAATACACGATATCCGATAATGTCGGTATCGGTATCGCAATGCAAAGGGACGAGCCCAATAAACTCTGACATCGGAAATGGGCCGTATTTTGTATACGGCCCACTACGACATAGAGTGGGCTCGAACAGTTCCGAATAACCATAAAATTCGGTGGCGACTCCACATAAACCTAAATTTCAATTCGATCCTTCTCATATGGAGATTCATTCGCCTACCCAAACCCGCGCGTGGCCGCGTCGGGGTGGACCTATGTCATGTCCACATAATGCCTAATTTGTTGTGTTTTGGTCCCATTTTCCTTGTGGAATCGCTCCTTGGGAGCGGTTTATGGGCTACTTATGCTTCCTCTAGCTCGTTTCAGGTTCCCGAGACCATTCATGAAGAGTTGGAGCGAATCCGACTCGATACATACACTTTTTGGAGCCAACGAAGTGAAGGAACGATCACTCGATGCCTTGGATTCGACCCCGAGACCTTGGGACCCGATCCCGAGCCTCCGAGACCTGATCCCGAGTCCTGAGGATCGATGAGAAACCCATGAGAGGCAAGGAGGGACCAAAAGGAGCTTAAAGGAGGCCTACAAGGCTCAACCGGGTCGGGATGGCCTCAATCCGTCCCGGTTGAGAGGCACAAATAGCAATGGGTCTGACCTGGGTCCGTCCCGGTCGGGACCAGACCGTCCCGGTCGGGACCAAGGTGCTGCTGCGCGTGATTCTTTCTTTCTTCGTCCTTCATTCTTGTAACCCTATATATACTTCCCTCTTGTATTCCTATGATATGTTAAACACTTCCCCTTAAACCCTAGCCTAGTTTAGCATAGATTAGCATAGATTAGTGTAGATTAGTCTTTAGATTATCGTTAATCTTAGATTAACTCTTGTAATTTGGGAATTCTTGAAGAATCCAACCAAGATTGACAACCTTGGTTGATGTATTCGACTTTTCTTTCATTTATGCAAGATTTCTTCTTTTTATCTTCTCTAGTATGGTATAATCTCTTTTTCCTTCTCTTTATCTTTGTTTTATCATTCAAGTTTGAATCTTTGTTGATTGTTTTGTTCATTGTTCATTGTTTTACTAGTTTCATTGTGCAAGTTTTGTTATTTAAGTTAGTTTCTCTTGTTCTTGTTGGTTTTTCCTTTAGATATGTTTGAGTAGATCTTTGCTATGGTTATTAGGGTGATTGGTTGTGATTTTAGATGATTAGGATGAGATGGGTGGTACTAGATGTTGTTTTTGTTGTTTCCTATTAACCTTGCACTCCACATGTTCGATGAAATGCTTGTGAGACTAGAGACGATCAATCCTTGTTTTTCTTGTATATTCTCTTGTATGTGTGTATTTGGTTGGTTGGTTTGGTCGCGTCACTACGTAGCGAGAGCCCGGTGAGTACGATCCCTAGACCGATTACGTAGCGAGAGCCCGATCGGTGCTACTTAGGCCTCGAAGGCATGCTAGTGACCCCGTTTCCCCCTTCTTGTTTTCTTCGCAACCATGAACCCGACCTAACCCTAGTTTTCATTCTTATTGTTATCTTTGCTTCCTTTAGTCGTTAGTTACTCATTTTGTTTTCCTTTTCCTTGCTTTAGACCTTAGCCTAGTTCTTAGTCTCTCCTCCTAGATTAGCTTGTCTCGAACCTAGTCTTAGACCGTAGCATTCATTAGTCCGAACGCATTTCCGTCCTTGTGGATTCGACTCGACTTACCCTAGCTACCCTAGTTAGGTTAGTTGGTTATTATTTGACGGCGGGATCCGCGACAAATCCCGCCCATCACTCACAGCAACATAGTATCACAGACGAAGGAGCGACTGATTTTATTTTGTCTTTTAATTTGGCTTTTTAAATTGTTGGGTTGTAAATCGTATATATTTTAAATTGTCGTGCATTGGACCCGTGACGGACCCGGGGCGGGTATGGGTCGGGTTCTTCCTAGGGATGGCAACGGGGCGGGTATGGATCGGGTCCAGCCTTAATGGTTCGGGTCGGGTCCGGGTCCAACTTTCAAAGTCCGGGTCCAGCTGGACCCAACCCATACCCGCCCTATTGCTATCCCTAGGAAGAACCCGTACAGTTTAGTGCGGAGTACTCTATACAATTTACAATGGGTCGTGCTTTTTCCTAACGAGCGTTTACTCAATCCTAACGACATTTTACCTATTTGCCTCCGTCATTTCCCAATGCTCTCAAAAGTGATGTTGACTTTCTCTCTAACAAAACTCTCAAATTTCACCTAATTGAATTCGACCACCTAACCCGCTGGCCATCACCACCACCACCACCGTGACCACCGCCACCACCACCATCTAATTCGTTTCCTAAACCCTAATTTACTTCACCAATTACAATTAAACAATAATTAGAAAAAAAATGTAACTAAACCCTAATTTAATCCTTCAATTTCAATTAAATTTTGATTAGACAAAATAATTAATAATGTAACCAAACAATTGATTTAGGGAAAATGACAATTAGTTTATCATTATCATTAGGGCTAATGATTGATCCCTAATTTACTTCACCAATTTCAATGGAACTATAATTAGAAGAAAAAAAATAACAAAACCCTAAGGGGGCGTTTGGTTTGGGGTCTACGGGAAAGGGAAAGGAAAACAATCTTTCTCATTCCCTTTATTCTTGTTTGTTTCATCATTTTTTCCATTCCCTTTCCTTCTTTCATTCCTCTCCATTACCCCTACCCCTTCTATCTCCATTCCCCCCACCCCTTAGGGTTTGGATCATTACCCATTATCTAGCCTCACCATCAATCGCCACAAAACTCGTTAAATTTTGACTCAATCCACTTGACCCATTTATTTTAGAGTCAAGGTCCATATTTTTTGATCCATGACCCATTTGACCCGAACTTGAGATGACTCATTTGAGACCTGAGCCGTTAATTTATTATATTTAAAATAATAATTAAAAAGTTATTAACGTTAACATGATAAATAATTAAAAAAATTACAAAATTTTTTTATAAAAGTATCATTTATCAATAAAATAATTGTAAAATATTATGCAAGTAGTTTTTTTTTACAATTTTTAAATTTTAAATACAGTGTAATTGATATAATACTTAGCAGCGTACTCAATAGAGAAAAAAAACCAACTTTGTAATTGGTAAAAAGAAAGACGTCGGAAATTATTTCTAATCATAACCCTAATTATGACTCATATAACTCGAACCAATTTTGACTCAACTCGTATTCATATCCGATCTGTAATGATTCTCTTACTTTTGCAAACAAACCACAAGTAACATCAAAGGGTAACCAACAAGTAACATCAAGTAATTTGAAAAGGTAATTACTGTAATCAAACAAGTCATTTAGATAAAACGGTGATTGCTCCATCACTAATTGAATTAGTACTCATGATCGAATTAGTAATCATAATCGATTTGTAATTGTAGTTTGAATAGTTGTATTCAAATGAGAAAAAAAAATTGTTTTTAGTTGGAAGAATAGTGAGTAAAAGGATAAATTTTAAAATATAGAGAAAAATACGTTAGGATTGCTTTGCCTGGTGACCTTTCTTGTACAGTACATGTTTCCATCCTCCCCTAATTCCGGCGCCATTACCGACAGGTCAGCCATGAAGTTATCTCCGCTTTCTTTTTTCTCTCCCGCCAGCATTCGAAACGGCGCCGTTCCATTCATTCTTCGATGGCAGAAGCCGACCCGATTCTACTGTAAATACTCCGACAGATATCGGGTGCCATCCGAATATGTGGAGGGTTTCTCAAAGAGGATGTCTTTGGCCGCCCTCAAACCACACCACCGTATAGGTTAATTTTCTATAATCAACTCCTCTAATTTCAATTATTTGAAATCATGGATTTACGGTTGTACTTGTTAGGCCGATATTGGAAATACTACATGCAGTTGTGATTTTTGTTTGCTGTATTTTCATGGGTAATGAGGTGCAATTGGAAATAATGTTGTTTGAAGTGGATGGAATTGAGAGAGAAACAGTAGAGGTTTTGTTTCTGACAGAATGTGTTTGGGTTGTAGCAATGGGAGTTTCTGGAGGTGCTGATAGTATGGCCCTATGTGCTCTGATGGCTCATTGGAAGACTTGTGCAAACGATGACGCCTTTGACACTTCAGGTTTCGTCAAGGGATTGCTCGCTATTATTGTCGACCATGGGCTACGATTGGAAAGCAAGCAAGAGTCGGACACTGTTGCTCGCTGGGTAACTGAGATGGGTATTTTCTTTTGCTTCCCGCCTTAGCATCTTATGCTTCTGTGTAGAATGTTAAGTGTATTCTCATAGAAAACTTTCTTAGGAATTAAATGCGAGGTTGCCTGCTGTGATTGGCCCAATGGCCTGCCTAAGGTAGGTCATTTAGAAGAAGCTGCCCGTGATATGAGGTATATTGAGTTTCCTCACAGTATAATCCTCCCATTCTCTATATACGGAGTACAATTCTTGTTATCAACTTTTTTTCTTGTATAAAAGCCCCAACTCTGGTTTTCGATGTGTAGGTATCAGATTTTCCATGATGTCTGTTCCGTTAACCGAGTTGGTGTACTCATCACTGCACATCATGCTGATGATCAGGTGTGGCTAATAACTGATTGTGTCATTCTGCTAAGTAATTGGCGGCTCATTTGGTGTAATTTAGAAGTAATTTTGTTGATGAATGATGTATCTTAAAGTTCATCTGTTTCTTTAAGAATTGATGCAGGCTGAATTGTTTGTCTTGAGACTTTCTCGTAATAGTGGAGTTCTTGGGCTGGCTGGCATGGCATCTACCTCTCAGATATTCTCCAACTTTTCAAAGTTTACTGAGGATTTACCGAACAATGATGGAATTCTATTGATAAGACCCCTCCTGGATTTTGTCAAAGATGATCTTTATAAGGTTAGCAACAACTGAATGAAGCAAGTTAACTTTACTTATGCTTTAGGATCTCTCTGACTAACTTGCATGTTTTAGTTTCCGTCTTTACAATGTTACCTACTTACCTTGGAGGTACTTCTATATCTTTAGCATTTAATCAAGGGGATTCCTATTAGCTTTCAGGGTTTATTTGAAATATTCTGTATTACAGTATAAGGGTAGCGGAAGTAGGAAATATGGATCCCTTTATTTTCTTTCCCTCCATTATACAAACCAGATAGGGGAAATTTCATCCCTTTACCTTCAAATCCACCATTGAAGCGAGGGGCTAATGTTTTATCTGGCTTGTGCTCAAAGCTGGAAAAGCATAACAGAATTTGATTTGTAAGGCTGGCATTTGATGTGATGATACCTATTTGTTCATGTTGTTGATGGATTTTCTGCTCGAACCCGCCATCTAGGCTCTTTGTAGCTGTTAATTTCCCCCTATTTGATGTCTTGCCTTTGACTTTTCCCATGGGTGTACATATCCAGGTATGCAAGAGCAACAATCAAAATTGGGTCGAAGATCCTAGTAACAAAAGTTCTTTGTTTGCTCGGAACCGGATTCGCATGGCCTTAAAAGACATGAACACGTGTAAGTTGTGAATGAAGCATCAGGGTTTATGTTTCCTCAATAATGGTATTTCTTTCGGGTATATGATTGTTCCTCATATGGCATGATCTCCCCACCCTTCTTCTTGTTGCATAATCTACCTTATTTTCTTAGATATAGTGCATCTTACCCATATTGTTTTGTTTTGTTTAAACTATTCCAGCTCGTTTGTCTTTCTTTCGATGTTTAGTCCACTCATTATTTGCATGTCTGTACCATTTTAGAAATTCATCTGTAGTACTATTATTGTATGTTTTGTCCATAACTCCATACCCCCCTTTGTAGCTCATTTATGCTTGCAACTTTTAACAGGAGTGCTTTTCAGGTACTTTTAGGTCCGAATTACATGCACTGATTGCTATTTGCAGACAAACTCGCTTATATGTTGATCATATCTGTCAGATCTTGCTGAAAGAGGCTGTGACTATCATGCCTGTAAGCAGCCCTATGCATCCTAGACATTTTTTTAATCATCGTGGAAATTTGAATTATACTCCGTACTTTGTTCTGGCAGTCTTTCGTTAAGCTTGTGTTTCAGCCTATCACTGCCGTGGGCCACCGGCTTTTTGCAGATAGCTGAAATTAAGTCAGAAAAAGGATGAAGTTTCTGTCAAATTCCCACTATATACGCATGTACTTGGCCTGGAGACCTCACTAAGTCACTACCTCTCTCCTAAAATATACGTAAAAAATAATTAACCCCGTTTTAGTTCTTTAGATTTTGTAAGCCTTGCTCTTAAGAGTCTTCAGTCTAATGTTTCACTAATATAACAGCTGTTCTTGTTTTCTTTTACTCCCTCTCTTCATAACCAAACACACCATTTGCTTTTTCACATTTGCCGAGACACGTTTTACACCTTTAATATCTTTCATTTTACATTACTAAAAATTCTAAAAATGAGATATTCTTATTCTACTCATAAAGATGAATCAAACAAGATCCCACATGACTATATTTTACTTTGTAGATTGTCGAGAATATCGAAGATTCTCTTGACTTGTGAATAGTGCCAAAATGAGAAGTGGTGTGTTTGGTTATGAAGGGAGGGAGTACTTTTTAATCTATTCTTAGGCTTTTTCCTCATTCAAAATACTGTACTTATTGTTGTCTTTGAAATTTCTTCTCTTCAAACAATTTGCACCTAGATATTTTTATGTTTTGTAATTTGTATTTCTCATCTCCATATTGTCTTACCGTCTACAAATACAAGCTCCATATAAGTATATGAGAATTCATGTTAGCCTGCACAAAAACGTTTTGGACTAATGTTTTGATGTTGTATGGCAGCATGGCTATGCTATTATTGATTTGGAGAGTTTAAACCCATCAAACAAAACAGAAATCTGTCTCTCGAGGTTCCTCGGACTCATTGTGCAGGTAGGTACTTATGTAGTTAAAACACAACACATTCAAGCATTTAGTTACCTTATCGATTTGATTGATTAGTCACATAAAGTAAATCATGGATCCCGCTCTTACAAGTATGTCCTTCAATGGCCATATTTCAGTTCATCTCGCAGAATCATCGACCTGTTCGTGGAAGTGCGTCTAAGCTCTTGGTGCAGTATATCCGTTCATTTCCATGCAAGGTGCCTTCATATTACTTCTTCCCACTTGAATGCGTTCTTTGTGGCCTATTTCTTTTCCTGTTACAGAATTAACAAAAAAAATATGGCGCGTGGTAATCTCTACTGACGCGTGGAGTTGAAAAGTTGCTATCCTCTGTTTTTGGGTTATGGTAGAGCTGAACACGCTGCATAATTTTTTTATATTTTATTTTATTGTGACGTAGCAATCATTTGATGAAATTCTTGACGCAATTTTAGTTATGGGTCAAACTGAAATAGTTTTTGTATGTCTTGAACATTGGGGCTAGGCTGCGTACATGTGAGTGATGTGACCCCTTCTACGTTCTAACCAATTGTTTGAGGAATCCTTCGGGGCACTAAATCGAACTATTGTTTTTGTCAAATGGTGGTTTTTCAGACCTCTCTTACTGCAGCGGGTTGTTATCTCTCTTCAGCTCCGGGCAGTAAAGGAACAAAACTCCTTGTTTGTTGCTCTTTCGAATCCTCTCGTCAGGTTAACGCACAATTATATTCCAAGTGCCGGGGCCGAGAGCCAAAGCAACAAACCTTGTGTGATATAGAGGAAATAATCATGGATCAAAATTCAGAAACCAAGTACTTGGTTCCTGATCCTTCAAATGTTCATTTTCTGAATACTTCGGCTACAAATTCGATACTGAATGAAGCAAGAAAGCTCAAATTTCTAAGTGACTCAAGTTTTCAGCTCATTACTGATCTGCAGACTAAAGAGAAGCACATTTTCAAGTCTAAGAAGGAAGTTTCATTCGAACAGGAGTCAAAAAGGGAAGAAACTTTGTCAGTTCCCAATAGAGAACCAATTCGTCTGGGAGAAAGTTGCTATTTTATGAACAGGTTCTTTCTAACATGGACACGTAATCATAAAGTTCATTCTTGTGATTCCAATAATGGCGAGAAAGCAGATCCATTAGCTTACGTTCGTCCTATGATTGATGAAGACTGGCTTTATCTTGCTAACCTATCAAAGGCCCGGAATTTGGACAATGGAATGGAGAAGATATGTTGCAATCATGCAAGATTGTCTGCTGAACAAGCTTTAAGGATCTTAAAGTCCATCCCTGCTGTTGCTCGTAGAGGCTTGCCAGTTATTGTCAACAAAGACGGCATTCCATTGTGTATTCCTGTAAGCTGACTTTTTATCGCTTCCATACGGCAGTTTTCACATCCTTATGCTAGTCGTATTGTGGTTCTGTGGGTCATAAAGGGAGGTATGCTTTATGGGAGTAATTTTTATGTGTTTTAACTAGGACATTGTAAATCATAAGAAAAAATCCTTGAACAAACTGGTTAGGACATCAACTGGTCTATTAGACTATAAATTTTTTGGTTCCTGCCACAGCAAGTCGACACTAGCTGCAAGTACACATCTTTCCCATCGTTTCCTCCAATGCCTTCCTGCTTGTCTAGCCAGTCTGTAGAGCTCCTGTTTCAGATTTTTAATTTTCCGTTTCCGTCACTGCCATCTAGTCATTTTTGTCATGTACTTTTGAGAGTATAAGCATCTGAAAAAGAGATGATGCACACTTTCAGCTTCTTGCAAACATGACAAATCTATTTGCCATCTGGTTCCCTCGCTCCATTAGCCTGTTCACAGTAGCTAGCTTGCTATGACCTGCAATTAAGGCCGTAGTTATGTGCTTGGGATCACAGATTTTAGTCAAGTGGTAAGTGGATATTTGCTCCTTATGTTGTTAAGGCTTGGTTTAGAAGTATCTACGCCCTTGTCTCAGCATCATACTGGGCTATTAATTTTTTTTAAAAAAAAAAACTATTTCTGGTCAAAAAATAGTGCTGAAGTGTCAATACCTGTGGGATGAGGCTAAGTGGTCAAAACTCACATGTAAGCCCCAAATCCCCTACCCTGTTTTCAATACACATTTTTGTGTTTCGAGGTAACCGATAATAAAAGGTGTGCTGTAAAGGACACCATTGCTATGTAATTTCAGTAGGGACATTCAAATAAAGATGACCCGAAATCCGTTGCCAATCTTCATAGTTGATTGATATTAAATGGACTATTAGGATAGGCACAACTCGCTAGTGCTTCTTTTAACCTCTTGATTTAATAACAAACTAATTTTTTTGTCAAATATTGGGTTTTTCAGAGTGTCAGCTTCAGCCATTGCCCGTCCTTGACGACATCTATTGAGTTTCGGCCTAGAGTACCACTTGGTGGAGGGCACACTTCGTTCACGTAGTTGCTTAGATCCGACGAGATTTGCCGCCTATGCACTGTACATAAGATGAGTAAGTGATCTGGTCTCAACCTTATGCATGTGTTCTTAACGATATGAAGCTTCCTGTCAAGAGATGTTATATTTTAATTGGGGTTGTGACAATTGATCAACGCTCTGGTGATTTTTGCAGCTGTATTTTGGGACGGTATCACCCGTCTCTCTTGTATACTCAGACAACGGTGATTAGTTTGGATCTATCTAAGGCTATTGTTTTTGAAATTATTTTCCATCTTCGAAGTACAGAAATTAGGATCCTATGTGACCGCAAAGTATTTTTTTTATTTATTTAAATAGGTTAATCCTTGTATATTGTTTCAATACTGTAATAAATTTAAATAGGTTAGTTTTGGAATGCAGGTACTTTATGATTCGTATGAATCTGTAGATTTTATACAAGGTTGCCCTACTCAATCAAAAACACAAATTCTCCGGTAAGAGGGTATTATTGTTGTGAGACACTCACATATGAGGTGATTACAAATGTGGCAAGTCCTAGCACCACGACTATCCTATACAAAAACCCTAAGCTGCCAGAGTACAGCCAGACTGATGATTTAGCTGTAAGATTTGCTGCCTTGAGAACTGCCGAAGGATGATAGCTGGAAACAATTGGTAAGGTTCTTAAACTTCAGGACTGAATTTCATGCATGTTATATTATCACAAGCATTTATGTTTGAAAGTGTCTCTTATTCTCTTAAGAGACCGTCTCACACAATGAAGTTGAGAAACATACTAATAAATGGACTGTCTATGTAGTTGTCTCATAAGAATTTTGTGACTTCATTTGAATATTCTTTTTTATGGCTGATTACATTTTTAGGTAAAAACTGATCTATGTTGAGAAATTTCTGTTTGAAGGATTGAAAGTGACCTAGGATCAACGACACAAATACGGAATGCTTCCAGTGTAACAACCATGTTTAACGCTCGACGCGTCCATCACTTTTGTTCAAAAAACATCTACACCCTCATGCTATTTTCTACTGTCATACTAGGAGTACTAAATTACTCTACTCATCTACTCATTATTAAAAAAAAAAAAATTGTGACCCTATGTATTCAACATTCTTATACTTGCATATTCATTCGAAACTATATTAACATGCTGACATGCATACATGCCGTTCGAGATATGAATTATTACATTTTAATAAGGAATTTTGTATGCTATATGTTTATTCATTGTTTAATTATAGGAATGGGCTGCTTTAAGATGTTAGATTATTTCATATTTAACGGTTCAAAACATTCTGGTAACACTTTGACGCAAAAAGAAAGGGTAAACCTTCGAGAAACAAAAAGAGTAACTAAGAGTTTTCTTTTTGCCGATCGGAAAGACATAAAATCAAATTGCCATCACCGTTAGCTGGTGACCAACCTTACTAAGTGTTGTAGGTAGATAACTTAATGTGTTGGTTTGTCGGCTAGGTGGTGTGGAATTCTTGCAGCGTTTGGCGGTCTAGCGGCTGTGATTGTGGGATTAGCCTTCGGTTGATGAGGGAAGTCTTTAGTGGTACGGTGTTGCTGAGATTTGATATTCAGAGTGGTTGAGTTATGGGTAGCTATGTCCATTATGATCCTTTTATGTTTACTCTTTTCGTTAGTCCTACTGTTTAGTTCTAGTTTTACGTTTTCTGCCTCCGTCGCCTCTTTGATTAGGGTCGCTTGTTGGATTGATAAGACCAACACACTGGTGGAGGGGATATACTTGTTCTCGTGTTTCTTTAAGTTGGACACTTGGACTGCCTAAACTGTTGGAGTTATGCTCACCTGGGTCGATTAACTAAGTGTAGGAGATTTTTCTCCGTTGCTGGATGGACACGTGGTCTTACCATGACTCTTTTCTTTCTATGTTCTCCTCGTGAGAACGTAAGTACACTTCGTGACTATCAATCTGGTTTTCATAAGATTCAACAACCCATGGTGGTCAGCAGTGAGGATAACATTAGCTCAAAGTGTTCGTGGTCAATCTCCCGTTCTCATCAATCATCAAGCCAGCCAGATGGGGGGTGTTTATGTTCTTAGAATTTTTGTTATGTTTTCTCTGCTTCATTAGAAGCATATGTAATGTACTTTTCTCAAACTCTAGCAAGTGTAAATTTGTTATATGAATAAAATAATATCACTTGTTGAAAAAAAAAACTTAATGAAATGCAATGAAAATAAGGAAGAAAACAAGCGAAGTCATTCATAATCCAAGCTAGGGGTGTAAACGAGTCAATTTGAGTTCGGGTGGGGGGTGTTTATGTTCTTAGAATTTCTGTTATGTTTTCTATGCTTCATTAGAAGCATATGTAATGTACTTTTTTCAAACTCTAGTAAGTGTAAATTTGTTATATGAATAAAATAATACCACTTGTTGAAAAAAAAAACTTAATGAAATGCAATGAAAATAAGGAAGAAAACCAGCGAAGTCATTCATAATCGGGTGTAAATGAGTCAATCTGAGCTTGAGCTCGGGTGGGCTTGTGCTCGGCTCGACTCGAAGCTTATCGAGCTCAAAAAATTGAGGCTTTAGATCGGCTTAGAAAAATCTTGAGTTCAGTTCGAGCTCGTACGAAGCGCGTTTATCATTATATTTTTTTTGTCTCTTTATAAATATATAACTAAGAATAACCTTTTTAAAAGCCAAAAACCATTGTTACGGAGTATAAAATTTTAAAATATAATAACTATAAATATCAAATAAACATATATCTAGAATTATTAGAATATAAAATTATTAAGCTTAAAATGTACTACTACGGAGTAAAAACCTAAAAGAAAGAGCCCAAATGAGCTTCTGAGCCGAGCCTTAATGAGCTCGGGTTCGGCTCGGATTTGAACAAGCTCGGCTCGAGCTCGAGCTCGTTTTGACCGAACTGATTCCGAGGACTCTACGAACCGGCGCACCTAATCCAAGTAGCTCTATGGTGGATATCAATGAGTTCTGCCACTTGGAAGGAAAATCTGCCTACGGTCCATAAAGAGGTGTAGAATTCCAATCGGTGTCGCGCATTTTGTAGAAGTTTAATATTGTACTTGGTTTTAAGTAGACCTGACAAACGGGTCAACCGGGTCGGGTCGGGTCAGCTTCGGGTTGGCCATTTTCAAGTTATACGAACCGGGTTGACTTTGGATCGGATCAAATTATTTGGGTTCGGATCATTTTCGGGTTTGGTATTTTCATTTTCTTTGAGATATCGACTCATTTTATATAATAATAGTCGATTCAGTTACGAATTATTGATCAAATTCGGATTTTCAGTACAAGTATCGGGTCAGATCAATTTTGTCGGGTCTAGTTTTAACGCAAGTGGGATGTTGGGAACTTGATTTGGAGTGGCAATAAACACTTGCTCATATCTTCGAGAATTTGATTGTGTAATGTAATCCGTATCTGGCATTCTGCCTAGTACAGTAGTCAGTAGTGCCTATACTCACATGTGGAATTGTGGATTTATGTCTTTCCCGACAACATTTAATTACCACTGCGTAATTAAGCAATCAACTTTTTGGTCAAATCTATGCACTTATTGGTAACTTGAGCAATATATAATGATACAAGGGGAGAATGGAAGCATCTTGATTCCTGCCCCATTTACCATTATTAGCATTATTATTTGTATCATAAATTTGTAATTAGTCCTATAATATCTATTCGATTAATAAACACCATTCATGTGTTACTTTCTATGATTGTCTTTCCTAACCAAATTGTATTACTCCCTCCGATTATCTATGTTCTTCCCTATTTCCTTATTGGGTTGAGTTTGATTTTCTTCCATCTTTCCATTTGAGGAAAGTTTTTCACTCCTCACTAATTAATATAATATATTCATCTCTCCTACTTTTTCACCCCACTTTTTCTCATTTAATATTCTTCTCTTCTACTTTTTCACCCACTTTTTCTCATTTAATTAATATAATATTTCTCTCTTTTACTTTTTCATTCTACCTTTCATATTTAACTAATATAATATCCCTTATTTTCTTCCCAAAATAAAAGGGGAAGAACACAGGTAATCGGAGGGAGTATTTTTAATTTGTTATGGATTTATAATGGATTTGTAACGATAAAGAGATTTACTTTTACCATTATACCCTCTCTCAATTGTCCATTAGCTATTTCGAGCCAATGAGTGACTTCCAAACTACTCGCCCCCCAAAGTTACCAGTACTTTACCTGCCACCATATAACTACAGAATCCTTTTCCCGCCAAAAATATTAGAGCAGCTAGCAGGGTATCCCATGCAAAATGCATGAATCATTCATGATCCTCCCACCTCACCTCACCTCACCTCACCTTTTTATTACTGCTCCTCTCTTTCATCTCATCTCATTTCACTGCACAACACAACGCACTCTTGACTCTTTACTTTAGTTTTTACTGAGGGAAAGAAATTTAATAAAGGTAAAAAGAGAAAATGAGGGGTTCCTCAAAGGTTATAATGGGGGCAACAATGGCAATGGTGATTATTCTTGTGTTTGTGCTGGGACTAGTCTTGGTGCTTCTAGCTGAACTCTACTGCTCTCTTCTCCTTCGGCGGAGGAAGCTCAAGGCGGCTTCCAAACCCGATATTCTTTCCATTTCTCAGCCGCCTCAGCCTCAGGGCCAGCTCCTCCCTTCCCCTCTTAGCACCTTCTATGCTCAAGGTGTTCTAGAAGCTCCTAGAAGCTTCCTCTTTCCCAAACTCCCCAGCAGGAGGGAAAACCGTTCAGCCGCCATTGTCGTGGACGATGTCGAGAGGGTTATACACGGCAAACTCCACGAGTTCCTCCGTGTTCAAAGCCCACACCAACTGGGCCTCGCATCAACATCAACATCAACATCGCAACGACAGCAACAACCTAGACAAGACTCCGAGATCGTACCCGAAGTGGAACCTTTCATGTACATCTCAAATCCAATCTATGACAACGAGGCAGCCCGGACGACCAGCCCGGCGGATACCCCGTTTGAGACGCCGGATAGTTCCCCTTCTCGGATGGAACTAGCCGGGTCCGGGTCATCCGAGGAAGAGAATGAAGTGAGTAATCCGGTTGCGGATCTGGGAAAGTCCAAGAGGAGTCCAGGTTCATCATCAGTGCCTTTGACTCCCATGAAGGAACTCCCTACACCTACTGTGAAGGGGAAGGATGCGAGGTCTCTGCTGGGCACATCCACCAGTGACTCTAATACTCATAGTCACATTGGTCCCTCTTCTTCTTCATCGTCTGGGACTCCTTGCACTTCCCCTTCTTGGTAGAAGATTAGAATGAAGCCCTGCAATTCAGGCTTTAACTAGGGGCCTTAATTAAGTTAAGGGTCCAGTGATTGGCATCTGACTTAATGAATTTGTTGTATGTCGTACAACGGTGTTATTCAGGATATTTGTGATGATCTAAATATCATTCAATTTAAGTATGAGTATTTTATTGGTCGGAGTAGAATTGTGATGTTTATTACTCCATAATTATTAAGTTTTTTTTTTTTTTTAATGACGGATATATCCTTAACTAACCTTCCGTTTAACTAACCTTCCATACGTTAAATACGGAGTACAATATTATTTATAAAATCAAAAGGACAAAATCATAAAGCTTAAAAAGTACTGGTAAGGGTTCGTTTGAGATAAGAGTAATTATTCCGGGATAATAGAACAAAAATAAACTAGAAAATGACGGAAAATAGTGATGATATTAAGCGAAAATGGAGAAAATTAAGGAAATCTAGCTTATTTGGGGTGAATTATTATTCCCCTCTCGCCCAAGTAATGCATTACCCCACAATAGGTAATTATTCTCCCTCATATCTCTTTTACACTATAAAATGTCACGACCAAGCAACAAGCTCATTCATTTCTGGTTCATTTTTGTTCTATTACTTCCGGAATAATTATCCTCATCCCAAACGTGCCCTGAGACTAATTTGCTCTAATTTACTTGTACCCATGATATTTGACTCATCATCGATTTATAATGGATACTCAGAAATTGGGGTTTTTGGTGTGTGTGTGGGGGGGGGGGGGGAGTAAGCGTGAAGCAAGAAGGCATGCACATGAACCCAGACCCAGGCCACGCCTGCACCTAGCTTTAGTCTTGTACTCCGCAGCACTAACCACTTTCTTATCTATTGAATGGCTTTATGTTGTTTGGGAGAAATTCTAAAATTCCAAGTCTGCCTTCTTTTTACTCCCTATTATTTTAAAGGAAAATGTAATGTACTCCAATATTTTATTATGAAAGTATTAGGCAACAAGGTGCATATGCGGTTTCGCTTTTTTTTTTTTTTTGTTCTTTTAAAAAAGTCTGAACTGTTTAGTGTTGGCGTCTTATGGAAGGGATGTTTGTATCTGCTTTAGATTCTAGTATCAGAGAACAAATTTATTCTACAACTCCCTACGATGCAAATCAGCCGGTTTCTCACATTTGCTGACATATAAACAATTACTCTTATAATCTTCTTTTTTGTTTTCAACAATACTGTGTATTGTGTGAGTCTTCAGCATCGAGCTACTTTGGCAACTTTTGTTGTTAGCAAGTTCTGAACTTAGTCAGGAGTTAAGAGTAATAGAGTATACCATTATTTTCGGTAAGGTATATTCTTCGGGTTTTTACCCTCTTTAGGGTCGTCAAGTTAATTTGAGAGGTCATGTTTAAAATATCTACGTGATGTTGTACTTATTTTGTTATATTTAAGTCCTAAAAGCTATCGGTTGTACTGTGTTTCGTTAGAGACAATGAAAGCGGGCACGCACGTTGGTGGACTACCACGATGCACATCCTAATATGGTATGATCTCACTTTGGCCTAACTCAACTCAACACGCCACGACACACCATGACGGCATGACGTCAAGGCGGCACGCCAAACATGACACACCATGCCATATTGTGGGGGCGTGTTAAGTCAGCAATTTCCAACTTCGTTGATCTTACACGATACAGGCTCTATGCATGCCAACTGTCATGCCATTTTATATTCTTAGCATTGTGCCCTACAAGACACAACCTAGCACGACATGACACACTATGAGTTGTGGATCGCATCAAGACCGAAGTTTGAGAAACAAAGTTGTGCCTAGGTCATCTTGGCACTAAATGACTTACTTGGCAAGATGTAAAGCGCAACAAAAAAAGACTACTAACTTGATGCGTGTCGTTTCCGCAACGGCAACAGCATGTCCACAATTTCCCCGGCAACGACGTCAAAATTTGATGCGTGTCGTTTCCGCAATCAAAACTAAATTTATAAACACTACTAACTCTACGGTAGATAGGGTAAGTAGAGGTCGATCCCACAGAGACTGACGTTATTATCTAAGACAATTTATTATTTAATAGTATAAATATATAAAGGGGGGTTTTTTTTTGTTGGTTTAAAAAATAATAATAGAAATAAAATAAAATAAAACATCACCATAAATAAATAATTAATCATAACAATATTCGAGACATGCAATATATGATATAGTCGGGTCAATCATCAATTCAATTAATTAGACTCAAATAGATAGGTAACTATTTAATCCCTTGTAAGCAAGCAAATTAACAGTTTTATCTTTCTTACTCGTTAAACTCCGTTAACCACGCAAGTTTAATCCTAACTAAATTGTATCGAGTCAACCATGTAAGCACGTATCAAGTCAATAAATTTAATCGCATTAAGAACATCAATCAATTGAATTATATAGAACCAGAAAGCTGCAATTAAATATAACTCAATTATCATACAAAATTCTAGTAGTTAAATTAGACCAGTAAGCTGCAACCTAATTTAAAATACTATTAATTTAACAATCGACTCATGTAAATAATCTAGGTGATCAGGCTAAATTAATAAACATGAAAACAACAGTCAAATCGTGAATTTCATACGAATATCAAAGTACTAATTAAACGTTAAAACAATAACGTAATCTCATAACTCATTGACAATAATCGGTACATTACATGTTCGAATAATTGAAAGATTAAACTAAATAACTAATTAAACTATAAATAAACTAAATAAGATAGATAGATACAACCGTTAAATAATTTAGGAGTTGAATTGATCGCGTCCCGCATCACAATCCGGTTGAATTTGTACCGACCTTGGCCATGAAGGCCAAGGCCTTTAATTCGCCCTATATATTCCTATGTGTGTGTGCCGCTCCTTGTTCTCTCTCTTTTTCTTCTCTCCTTCTACATTAAAGCCCTAATGCATTCTTTTATAGTGGTAATTTGATTTTAGTGAGATTATTTCTTTCCTTAATTAATTGATCTTGCTCTCACAATTTCACACCTTCTTCTTTCCTATTTACATCGGATTCTCTTTCCTTATTTTTCCATAATGAGTTGATGATTTCAAGCTTGATTTCGTCCCATTAGATGATGGAATTTGATTTTGCTCTCTTTAACAAAGTTGTTCATCTCGAACTTAGCTTTCCATCGCATCTTGAATCGTATTTTTCCGACATCGTATGAGTGAGATATTGTCGCCTTAAGACAGATCTGCAAACATACAAACGATTTTAATAGTCTCGCAATCTTAATCCGAGTGGGTTATTATTAATTAATTAAAATATATATTAAAAACTCAATTTAGCACAAAAATATCGAAAGTTTAATAATAAACCCAACTTATATAAAATAATCATTTTAACTCAAATATTACAAAAGACGACATCAATATAATAATATTAAAGGGGTAAAAATACGTATAAATACCGACTTATCAGATCGCATCAAGACCGAAGTTTGAGAAACAAAGTTGTGCCTAGGTCATCTTGGCACTAAATGACTTACTTGGCAAGATGTAAAGCGCAACAAAAAAAGATGATATTGAGGAATTGCTTGGACGTACACATCCAAAGATGGCAGGACACACCGCACACTGCACCATGGTCTGAGCCATGTCAAGGCGGACATAGCATTACACGACACGATACAAAGTCCACCTTCACGTCCTTGTGTCATGTGACTCATGCCATTTTTCTCATCAAGACGCAGTGAGGCCAGGTGACAAGAAGCAAGACTGGGATGACCAGTTTCCCTCTACAATTTGTAAGACTTTTTCAATCAACATGATGATAAACAAACCTATCTATTTCCATGGTAACTCTCACTTGTGATAGGTATATATTAATCACAAGCTTGTAATGGATCAAATATGATCACATGTGTAGATAAAAGCAATTCATGTGCTATTCCCCAAACATTATGTTTTTTTATCTTATCTCTTCTATTTAATCCGTTATAAGTTTATGACAAATATGACCTTCGCAAACAAAAATTTGTACTATTTCCTTAGGGTACAAAGAAAGGAGGGAGACACATTCCAAAAAGAAATTTGGTAATGTGTGAATGTCGTCCTCCCCATGAGAAAAGCAAAATAGGCTCTGCCATTAGGTGGTGTTTAACCCTAGCTTAGGCTTAGCTTTTACTTGTATTTATTGTTAAGGGAGTCAAACTGTTTTGATGTTGCCATATAAATAATCCTGATTATGAGTACTTGAGTAGTTAATTATAAATGAGCTGGTTTCGGTAGTAGGGTAGAAATACATTACTCCTGCACGTGGTGGACGGAAGAAGCTCTTGAATTTCACATTATTACTAAAAGTAAATTAAAGACGAAAGGTAAAGGCAGTGAAGAGAAGAAAAATATGAACGGTGGTGTTAGTTTGTGTTTTCAAGGAACGGAAGCTTGAAAACACAAATGAATTGTCTGTTTAATTAGTTTGTATATGTTCAAGACTCCCTCCCTCCCTCTCGGCCCAATGAAGAAAGAAGCTTCATCAGATTCTGTTACTCACATGCTTCTCTCTTTTATACTCTCTACTTAAACTAACTAACTAACTACGACTACATGTTTGCTTGTTTGCCTAGTGATCAATACTCACACTATTGATCATTCACTGCTCTTGTTGCAACTGCATTTTAAGTCCAAATTCGCCATTTACAAACACATTCAATTCGGTCATAAATTGTAATCAAATACGGAGTATAGCTTTCGTTCTGTACATATCAAATAAAAGTAGAGTGTGGAGTGTGGAGTGTGGAGCTGAGGAGGGAGGAGGGAGGAGGGAGGAGACATTGAAAAAAGGTTTCAAGTAGAGATCAAGCTCAAGCATTGATAATGGTCGGCATGATCAGGTAGAGCAGCAAAAGAGTCTTGGTCCGCCTCCCTGTCTGTTTTGCAATCTCATTCCACTCGCACCACGAGACGACTGCCATGTTCTTGCCAATGCTTTCGCTGCCAAATCAACAATCTTATTAGACAACCGTTACTAGACCCATACGACTGATAACCGATTAACAAAATTTTGACTAATAATGATGACACTATTTTTCGCGCAACTGTTTCAGAATAGAAGAATGGTAAAAATGAGAGATTAATTAAGATGCATACCAATTTCAAAGAAGAGGTCATTGACATTATGTGCAGTCTTGGCAGATGTTTCAAAGAAAAGCAGTCCATTTTCTTGAGCATATTGCTCACCTACCTGCAAATAAAACCAGCACCACCACCACTGAAATCATGATATCCTCAGGCATGCAATATAAAACTGGTCTTGTATCATGGACATATTAACAAGTATAGTCGTTATCCAACTGCAACATCATGCATATAAAGTTAATTCATCTATCATACTTAGAAATAAAGATGGATGGATTGATGGGCCATAAAGTGACATCCATCCTAACAAAGGTGAAATCATAATGCAACTGATTCATATAACCAAGTACACTGCAGTTATTCTCACTTTAACATCACCACTTGTGTTAACTCCATTATATGTACTCCGTATAATAGACTTCTCCTTATCACACTTCAAGCTAAGCCCCCTTCAAAACTTGTATGGAGTACTATGTAGTCTGTATATAGGATACGCGAGGTAACCACAAGTCGGATGTAAGCATCCTTACTTAGGTCAATAACAATGCTTAACATTTCGTACAGACGTACAATACTAAACTTTTTCATTGATGCGTCAATCCACGTTATTAGTCATGAAACTTCTTAATTTTCGTCAATAATAAAAGTTTTATATTTTCAATGTGGTCCCCTTTTTTCCTGACATGAAACCGGTTTCTTACTTTAGAAATCAGTCTCATATAAGAGCTTGTTATTGTCAGGGACAATGGGTAAGAAACTTCAAAGTTATTAAACTTCTTATTTGATACAATTGTTATTGCCCTTAATTACCCATGTAGAATATTTTACACTTATTAATTAAAGATCGTTTTCAAATGACTTCCCAAAGATAACTAGGGTGAAATCTAAAATCTCAAATATACCCTCCGGTCTCCGTCTCAGTCGTTTGTTATCCCCACAAAATAATAAAACAGTACTGTAGGAGAAGATTTAGAATGAAATATAACATGGGATGGAACTTGAATCGAATCAATAAGAAAGGTGGTAGTTAATTATAGCCTGGGCGCTATACCTCAGTATCGACTTCTCTGCTGTGATCAAGGTCTGCTTTGTTGCCAACCAGCACCTTAAACATATGAGGACTTCCTGAGTTCATCAATATAAGTCATTAGAATATGTACACAAGTTCTGAAACCCTTCAACATTATTGATCAACTTATTTTCGGACATACGAAGATTCTCTAATTAATAGCTTATACATGCACCTTATTAGTTATTGCTATTATTTGCATGAGATCTAAACTATTGTACAACGTTGTTACAGTAGACTATCTATTAGATTGATAAGATTTAGCAGAATGATATTCCCTTCTTCTCGTTCATTAGTTGCATTAAAACGGAGGGAGTGGAAGTTTCTGACCTTGTGTTCGCAATTCTTCAACCCATCTTTTCGCTTTCTGAAACGATTTCTACACAAAAGAAAGATTACTCCGTATTATTCGATCAGTGTCCAACTTAGCAGGGAGAGCATGCATGCAAGAAATGAGGTACGTACGGCATTAGAGACGTCGTAGACGACAACAGCAGAAGCAGCGCCACGGTAGTACATAGGAGCCAAGCTCTGGTAGCGTTCTTGTCCGGCAGTATCCCATATGTCGAATTTCACGGTGGCTTCATTCAAGGACACCACCTCCGTGAAAAATGCTGCTCCTATTGTTGATTCCTGGCTGTCGTAGAATTGGCCTTTCACAAATCTCAACACTAAGCTTGTTTTACCTGTTCCTACATCTCCAAGTAGTACCTGTGCAACATGTAGGCAAAAATATGATATGTCAACTGTCAAAATTCGAATACGTGACCTTGTGGCTCTGCTGTCCTGAGAAACCCAACCAACCCAACTATTATTAATATTTGTCAACAGATTAGCAATTTTAACTAACAAAGATAAATTATTATATTGATCAAGTACCACGTCATTTTACGTCCTTACCATCAACAAGTCTCAACCACGTCACTTATTTACATGACATAATGAAATCTCGTTTGTACAATTGAAACTTTTAATTAGTTAAGGAATACAATGACATACTACGATCTAATAAATAATATTTCTTCAAATAATCCTCTTACTTTTTTCATAACCTCTATTGCTATCTAATGCACTAACCGGGGTGTATAAATCAGAAACAATAAGAACATGCATGGCAATGGCATGGTAGGAAGACTAAGATGGTATTGATACGTATATATAAAGTAATTAAACTAGAATTCAGCGACTAATAATTAAATTAAATCACCTGCAAAGCCACACGCCGACACTATATATGAGATTTTATGTATATAGTATATACTCATCCCAATTTTCCACAAATCCACAGTTTACAGTTACTTAAAGCAAGTGTGTTAACATACACTCCAGATTATCCATCGATCGGATCGTTGCTTAAAGTCGAGACATCTAATTTAGCTAATGATTCGGGCAAATGAAGATATTTTAGACGATAGACAGATACATATATAGCACGTTGAAATCCTTATTCGCTCCTTTTAATATTATCCGCGGAGTATTATACCGTACTTTGTTTAAATAAAGTAATTTTGGTTAAATATTGAATATATAATAAAAGGGGAGGACATACCCACCAGCTTTGCTTGAATGTTCTTGGCGCCTCCAATGCTGGTCATCATATTCAATCAAACTGGCCTAGGAGATCAGAGATGCAATGCGATGCGATAGATGATGGATGAGTTATTTGATCGATTATCTTAAAACATAAGAAAAGTAAATAGAGTATAAGAATTAGGAAGTTGTATGTATGTATGTACGAGACTGATTGACTGGTAGATTAATTTCGTTTTTGCTGACCGGTAGGTTTTTAAATTAGGGTGTACGTACTAAATTTAAACTTATCGTTGCACCTACATACGTAAGTACTGTATGTCTCTATTTATATATACCCAGTAGGAGTATTTTGGAACAATTCACTCACCTTTTTCTTGTCCGTTAAGGATTCACATTCTATTGCTACCAGCAAAACCTTTGCCATATCCTATGGAATATGTAAGTGCAAAATAATTACATACGGATTAATAGGGTCGGCCCTGGAGCAGTGCACCCTGTGCAGTTGTACTGGACCTAAAATTGTTACTCCCTCCTGGAATAAGCCTCGTATTCCTTTTTGAGTATTTTTTTGATTTAGCCCCATTTCTTTTTAAGGAAATATTTTTATCTTTATTTCTCTCTCATCACATGCATCATATCATCACTATCCTCTTAGAGCATGAATTACAATGGAGAAAAAACTCTCCATTGTACATCATGGAGAGAAGCATGCAATATTACCATGGAGAAGCTCTCCATGAGGATGGAGAATGTGGTTTTTCTCCACACTGGTGGAGAAAAAAATGGAGAGAAAGGCGGGGCATATTTTGACAGTGGAGAGAGAAAATGGTGGAGCAAATATGAAGCAACGGACCAATGCAACGGATATAATTTTCAAAGTTTTCAACAACTCTTTTTTTTCTACCCTATACAATTTACTATATATATGATAATTTATCTACCTAATTTTCCACCACATCATAATTTTATCTACCTAATTTGTAACTACATACAAAATGAGTAATAATAATAATAACAATAATAGTAATAATAATCCTAATCCTAATCCATTTTTATTTAATCAATATGATCAATCATATTTACAATTTCTTGCTTTTCAAAATATGTCAACTAATTACCATCATAATCGTCCCCCTAATATTCAGGCACCGAATATAACTCAGAACCCGCAGTCAAATTCACAATTTAACCTATCTTCTCAAAATTCTGGGGTGAACTCATATTTCGGTTCACCAAATCCTCATTTTGGTGGTAATGAGCAAATGAGTTACGATAGTGATCGTGTCACTCGTTTGTCACAAGATGAAAATATTAGTGTGGACAGGAATGAGTACGCGGACGAGTCGAACGTCATCAGGCCAGCCATTGACGGAGGCAATGGAAATGCCAAAAACGTTTGGTCAGACGATGAAGATAGGGCTCTCGTATCATCCTATATGCGAGTGTCAACAGATGGGGCAATTGGAACGGGTCAACGTGTTTCGAAGTTTTGGTCGAGAGTGAGGAACTTGTTCGAGGAGGCCCGACAATCAAACCCCGGTGCAATCAAACAGCGTAATGTTGGCATGCTCACTAATCGGTGATCCCGAATTTCAGCTGGAGTACAAAAATGGGTGGGTCAGTACGAGAGAGCTAAAAAGAGATGTACCAGCGGAATAAATGAGAACGACATTCTATCTGAGGCTCGTGCGTTTTCAAAAAAAGACGCGGTTTGGGAGAGATAGTGGTATTTTCTTAAGCAATACCCGAGATGGGAAACGGTTATTCGTGAGTAAGAATCACCACAACAACCGGAGGGAAGAAATGCTGACACAACTGCTTCTGATAGTAGCGGGAAAAGGAGTCGTGCGAACGATGAAGACCCTCTCGAGACAGGAAGCGAAGGCCCAAGCAGCCGTCCACCGGGAATGAAGGCGCAAAAGCGAAGGAAGGGAAAATCTAAAGTTCTTGATGAAGAAGATGATATCATTGTTAAGGAAATCCAGGAGATTAGTAGTATAATGAAGAAGAAGATGCTAGACTCGGAGAGGAGAACAGACGTGGAAATAAGGAATCAAATATGGAACCAAAAGATGAAGTTATACGAACATTTATGTAATATGAGCAGCTTGACTGCAGTGGAGGAGGAGAGCAAGAACGAACTGTTCCTAGAACTGAAGAAGTTCTGGACGTCACCTTCATAAATAAATTAGATAATTAAGTTTAATTTAAAATTTAAGTATCGAGTAATGTCGTTGTTGAGCTACGTTGGAAAGTTAAGCACCTCATTCATAATAATGTACGTTCGATATGTTTATGTTTTAGTTACTTTTTAAATGTACGTTTAATTTCAGTGTCGGCAAATGAAGCTAGATGAAATCCCCACCGTTGGGGCTGCTTTAACACACAACATTCAAATTAAATTACATAACATTACTTCAAACACACAGGTCTAGACGACACACAAATGCTCTATAAAAAAACGTACTTTCAAATATAAAAAATAACTGGAATGCCATAAATATAAAGTACTAGAAATTGGTCTCAACCGCTATTTTCCGGACGCTGTTCCTTCTTCCAAATGTGTTCTATTAAATCATTTCTGAGTGTCAAATTAACGGAGCTGTCTTCCAAGTGAGTTCGTTTAGCGATATATTCCTCCACGTTATTGACATACCCTATAGAATGTTGAGATACTTCAACAGTTGTTACATCTTCATCTGATTCGTCATTGAACTCATTTGGATCATCGTACGACGGATATGAGTACCTCTCGTCTTCTACAATCATATTATGCAGTATGATGCAAGTTTTCATAATCTTTCATAACATTTCCTTATCCCAAGTCATAGCAGGATGTCGAATGATGGCCCACTTTGCCTGTAACACTCCAAAAGCACGCTCCACATCTTTTCGAACACTTTCTTGTTGCTCCGCAAACAGGCGTTCCTTAGGAGTTTGTGGTAGCGGAATTGATTTCATAAACGCGGACCAATTTGGGTAAATACCGTCGGTCAGATAATACGGGGTGTCATATCGACGCCCGTTCACGACATACTCCACAACAGGGGCTCTTCCATTTAACAAATCATCGAATATGTGAGATCGGTAAAGTACAGTTAAGTCGTTCAGGGTACCTGGTAGGCCGAAAAAGCAGTGCCATATCCACAAATCTTTTGAAGCAACTGCTTCTAAAATCACAGAAGCAGTTCCACCCCTTCCTTGATATTGACCTTTCCATGCAGTAGGACAGTTTTTCCAAGTCCAATGCACACAATCGATTGAACCAATCATACCAGGGAATCCTCTTTTCTTATTCACTCGGAGTAGTTCTTTTAAGTCGTCTGTTGTCGGACTCCTCATGTAAACATCTCCGAACTGAGCTATTACTGCGTCCGTGAATTCATGAAGTGCGGTCCTCGCCGTGCTTTGAGCTGAGCCTCAGGTACTCGTCCACTCTATCGGCGGCCTCTCCATATGCTAGCAACCGGATTGCAGCAGTACATTTCTGTAAATCTGAAATGCCCAATCTCCCAGTAGCGTCTGGTAATTGGTGGAAAAAAGGATTGTGCGCTTTCACGCCTTCCAACACACGTAGGAATACGTGTTTTCGCATTCGGAAACGACGGCGAAACACATTATCAGGATACGTGGGTTGAGGGGCGAAGTAGTCGTTGTAAAGTTGATCGTAGCCTTCTTCTCGATTTCTTTCAATTCGACGCCTCTTATGCGGTCGATTTGAACGGGCTTTGCGCTTATTTCGCAAACGTCTCCATAATGCTATTAGAGATAGACAAGCGGCGGCATCGTTCTCTAAATCGTCAGATGAAGAAACCATTTTTTTGTAAAAGGTAGAGTAATTTGGTGTTACTGTTTTACGAAATGTAGAAGTTTGTTTCTGAGTGTATTCATTTTTGCACATTGTAAGGGATATTTGTAGTTGTTCGGAATATAGCCGTTGGAAATATAGCCGTTGGAAATATGGCCGTTGGAAATATGGTCGTTTGAAATATAGCCGTTGGAAATATGGCCGTTGGAAATATGGTCGTTTGAAATATAGCCGTTCGAAATATGGCCGTTGCAAATATAGCCGTTTTTTTAAATTCTATGCTTTCCACTTCTCTATATAAGGTGGTGTTGTAAACTTCAGAATGTATTCACATCCAACATTGTACTCATTTTCAAATAATATATCTGATTTCATTATATCAAAAACAAATTACTCAAAAATGACTATGTGGGATGATAAAGTAAGAGAATATCAAAGAGAAATTGACATGATAAAGGATCATGCTCCTCAGTTTCTTGCTCGTTTGAACCTTGTGATGCCAGAAACGGTGTACATGAATATGGTACATTGTGAACCACCATTGACGATGCTGAGCTCTATCATATCTGGAAACGCAAATAATGTGTTGAGTCCACCTGTTTTGAGCAATGCCACATTAGGTAATATTATCCGGTTTTACTTTGATAAATCGTAGTTGGAAAGATAACTTACATTCTATATGATTAAATACAACATGTTTTTTATTGCGTTATTTCAGATACTTGTATCTCCAAAGACGAAGAACGTCGCAAATTAAGGAAAGAAGTCGTCGAAATCATTAATCGGTTGTTGAACGTAATGAATTTTGAAACCTTGTACGATCTACTTTCTGGGGCTGGTAGAATTTTCAGTCCACGTGAGTGCCTTCATTACTGCGACGTATATGATGACGTTACGATGGAGGAAGAACAAGAATATGGCCGTTTTCAAGATGTACCGGCAGACCGACTTAATTACGATTCAGACGAGTGGTTAGGAAGTGAATGTGATGACTCCGATTGATTTTAATTGTTGTAGTATGTTCATGTACCCAGTCATGTCTGTTTAGTAAATGTTTTTCACTTGATGTAACGTTTGTTCTTGTTAATGTATTTTTTTTACGTCTTTAAATTGAATGTTTGTGATTAATAAAGCATCGTGGTTTGCTAAAAAATGTGTACAATTCGTATTTTGCTTTAACCTTACGCCAATTTATCTAGCGGAAATACCATTGAAATTGGGAAAATACGTACAAAGTAAACACAAACAAATCGTGAATTTTTAATTTCACAGTGTACTAAATTTAATTAATCGTATAATTAGAATATAATCAAGAAGTTAATTGTAACTAGTGAAAATTGAGAATGAGTGAGGTAAATAGATAAAAATGAGTTGTGAAAGGTGTGGGTCCCATTATGGAGAGTTGATGGAGAAAAAATGTATCCATTGTAATTGAGAGTTTTTTGATGGAGAAAAAAAGATGAGAGAATAGTGATGGAGAGAAAATATGGAGAAAAAATCGTCCATTGTAAAACATGCTCTTACTTTTTCACCACTAAGGCCTTCTCCATCCAAGGATCACTTTAATGGGGGACATCTCTATTTAAGTATTTTAATCAATTTGTTGATCCTCACTCATTTTATAAATTCCCATGCAGAAAAAGTTGTTGATCCTCACCCAATAATTTTTTATTTTTCAACCAAATCATTATTAACAATACTCCACCAAATATTGGGAAATCATAGAATCAATTAAGAAAATCAATGATAATCAATTAGGTCCTAAAATGTACGCAATCAAAGATGCATTCTCATTGTCTCATTGTGTACATTCACATTGTAAAGGCTCCATTAGCCTTATTTAGCTGCTCATCTCATCCTATATATACTGTACAAATTAACTCAATGTAATTAGGGTTATTTAACGACAATAATACCCACTATATAGCATCTTCCCAAAATAATACCAATTTCAATAAATCTGAGAATAATACGTTTTATTGGAGTAGTTAAACAAGAGTAGTATAAGTGACTTTATAACCTGCTACATCAGGTCACCAAATTAATATTTAACCTGCTACTTATCATCATTCTTCTCCTTAGACTTGGATAACGGATGAACCATGTCGGGTCAGTTTTGGATCGAGCCACTTTCGGGTTATAATAATCGGGTTGACTTTGGTTCGGGTCGGATTATTTCGAGTTCGTGTCATTCTCGAGTTTGTTGTTTTCAACTTTTTTTAGGGATATCGACTCGTTTTCTATAATAATAGTTGGGTCAGTTTCGGGTTAGCTCGAGTCAATTCGAATTGCGGGTCAAAATCAGGTCTTCAATTCGGGTGTCGGGTCGGATTCAGTTTGGCTTATTCAGGTCGGGTCAGTTTTGCTAGGTCTACTCCTCCTTACTTCTGTCCTTCATCCTCTCTCTGCATTACCCTTCATCCTTCTTAAGTTTTTTTATATGTTTCCTTTAGATTAACATGTTGATTTTGGTGTAGGATTGTGTTGTTAGCTAGATTTGGTGAGATTGAAGACTTGAAGGAAGAGAAAGACGGAGGACATTAATGACGTTTAATGCCCTGTACACTGAGTAACTGAAAAAGAGCGAAGTAATATGAAATAAATTTAAGACGAAAAAGGAAGGTGAACGAGTTCTACCTCTAACTGGTCATCTATACTAATATTGTTTAAATACTCAAAAATACGTATTATTCTCTGATTTATTAAAATTTGAATCATTTTCGGAAGACGCTCTATAGTTGGTATTATTATCGTTAAATAAAATTAGGGAAATTCCCATTTGTACCCTCTAAGTTTTCACTTTTCTCAGTTGTACCCCTGCGTATAAGCAATTCCCAGCTGTACCCCTGAACTCTATTAATTACTCTCAACCGTGACTAAACTAGAATTAACCGTTAAGTATGGCTGTTAAGTGCCAACTTGCAGTCCTAATCTAATGACATGGCGAGTGACATGTCGGTCTATTAGCCTTTTGGCCTTCGTTAATCCCTAATTACTCCTTCATTCTAATTTCAAACTACAAACCCTTCCTCTTCCTTCCTTTCTTCCCCTGTTCGAATTCACTGATCATCACCATATCATCTGCCATTCTTCCTCTATATAATATCATCATCATTATCATCATCATCATATTCTCCGTTGCTTTTCTCACTTATTATTGCATGTTGTTGTTGATTTCGACGAGGCGAAAACTCAAAATTAGAATGAAGGTGTAATTAGAGATTAACGAAGGCTAAAAGGCTACTAGACCGACATGTCACTCGCCATGTCATTAGATTAGGACTGCAAGTTGGCACTTACACTACAAGAATAACTGTCCCGGGCGTCCACCTGGTGGTCACCGACAGTGGACGCTATAAGGCGACGGGCGTCCGCAAACAGACGCCAGAAAGCGGAAGCCACGCCTGGTCGCCCTTTTTTAAAACGGGCGTCCACTATTGGACGCCAGGACAAATGACGACCGACAGTGGACGCCAAGCTGGCGACCGACTATGGACGCCATGTGTCTCTGAGTGGCGTCCACAGTCGGACGTCTGGGGCCTGAAGTTGGCGACCGATTGTGGACGCCACCCACGTACTTCTCGCGTCCACAGTCGGACGCCATTATAGTTTCCCCTGGCGTCTGCTATGACGTCCGTTATCGGACGCTATTTACACTGTTGCATGACCGTAAACATGCGTTCAATGTTTAGCCAAAACCTGCAAAATAAACCACAACTCAACCACAAATGTCGACTATCCACAATACCTCAACCACATTCAAGCTCAGTCAACCAAAAGAGTTCATCTCTCGACTCATTTATGCTGAAAAAACTTATATAAAAAGATTTAACGTACGGTTTGAAGGTACACAAGTGTAAAGTAGTTCAAAGATACATAATCCGTATATACAGTTAAAACAACAACAACAACAAACAATCAACTAACTGTGAAGCTAACTGTAGCACCAGAGTTACCGCCACCCCCGCTAAAGGGGTCTCTGTCGTCTGGAGGGGGTGGGAGAGGACCTTGGTTGCATTTGTCGAACATGGCCTGAAACATGGCCATCTGTTCCTGCATTTTCTTGATGTGCTCTGCCTGCTCCTTCAGTTGCTCCTTCATTTGCTCCTTCTCCGGATCGGGCTGCTGAGATCCGGCCGGCGTGTACTCCATTTGTGTGGAGGTGCTCAGACGCGATGTGGGAGGTCTGAAGTACATACCGTGTGCATTTCCCACACCGTACACACTTCCTTTCCTGTAACCCTTGACGACCTTGAACCAAGTCTCGTTTGGGTCGACTTCCTCAACATCAGGATCAGCCTCGAGTCTCTCCATCTCTTCTTGGTAGGCGTCCTGCGTACAGAATAACGATCTCAATTTCAGTTATTATTAGATGAAATCATTGAATATAGTTATCCACCACCTACAGTCGATTTAGTACTCACCCAGGTCGCCTGATCCTTTTTCGATTTAAAGGTAGTCCCTTTTTCATCGGTCTGCCCCATGCATGTCGAAAAATATTTCCGCCGCGGTTGGCTCCCTCCCGAGCTCAGCACGCAGCTATTAAATTAGTACGAAAGTTAGGCAAATATAAATTATTCAAACGTAGTTTACGATTATTCAAGGAAGAGTACGGTATTAATTAGTAGAAATCATACTCTCTTGACACGAGTGAAAGAAGACTGAGAACCCCGATGATGTGTCGGGTTCGCGCGGCCCTCACGGTCACAGTTCGCCAACTTGTTCCTTTGGGCAATTTCGGACCTCACCTTAAACTCTTTCTGATCGTGGTAGGCAATCCATCTCTCCAACGCCTCCCCTAAAATATGACGACCCAATATATTATTTAATACAGTGAAAGATTGAAGTTAGATTGTTTATTTGTTAAAATTGATTACCCAAAAAAAAATAACTAACACCTTTAAGGTCCTTCAACGGAGTCCCCCGCGTACGTCGTTTATTCATCACACAGGCGAAACGTCGTGTGCACGTTTCATTATACCGTTCCCAGACCCTTCCATCAAACTCTGAGGCCCAACTGAACTTGAACTATACAGTCAAGACAGATTAATAAGTAGTATGAAAAATATTTACAAAGTCCAGATTATAAAATAAAAACTCGGGAGCAAAAACAATCCACGTACCTTGAACTGGTTGAACCACCACTCTCGTATCTCAGCCGGTACCTGAGACCAATTAGCATACCCTTGCCCTTTGTCGACCATGAAGCTATTGGTACAGCCTTTGACGACCTCTTTGTGCAGAAACCTGCACCGAGTCGAGAAGACCATATATATGCAGTCAATCATACAAAATGTAGTACAAAAATGAATATTTACAAAAGAATAATCAACAAGTTAGATTATATTACCATGTGCCTGTTGGTTTGAGAACATACCGCCCCTCCTCGTCCTTCTCCAGCTCCTCATCTGGCCCCTGTTGCTGCTCCTCCTCCTCCTGCTCAGCGGTCTGCTCCGGTCCCGTTTCGGGGACCATCTCCTCGTCCTCCTGCTGAGTGGTGGACGTGTGAGCAGACCTACTACCCCCACCACGTCTCCTAGTCGATCTACCGCCTGCCATTATATTAACCTGTCAAAAAATTAAACAATGTTAACAACAATTAGCCATGTCATCAACAATTTCATTCTAACTTTATTCAAGTAAAATAGCCTACTATAGTAAACATCAAAATAACTTAACCATGTAAACATTTAAACATACAACAACTCTAGTAGTCACCGTCGCTGTCGTTATTTTCTTCAGCCTCATCCTCCTCAGTCTGATCCTCCTCCTCGGTCTCCTCGCCCCCAACTTGATCGTCCTCTGAGTTCTCTTCATCGTGTCCGTCATCCTCCTCAAGGTTCTCCGGAACATCCCTGACCATGTACTCTCCTTGTCCATCATCATCGTCATCCTCAAAATCTTCCTCTGCCCCTTCATTCTGATCTTGTACGGAGAATATGTTCTCTTCAATAGAAGATAAGCGTGTACCAGTTGAAGCAACATCTTCCTGGAACAGAGAACTGTCTATTTGTCCCCGTGGTTTAGTCGTAAAGACTGCCCACCATTGACTTTGATTTCTGTCATTTTTCGTGTAAGGAGAAGGAGCAAAATAGACTTGCTTCGCCTGATGCGTGAGTATGAACGGATCGTACGTAGGATATTTCCTTGTGTGATTAACTTCCACAATCTTGTAACGTTCATGCACTCGGGTCCCATTCACGGAGCTGTCTTTCCACTCACACTTGAATACCACAGCTCTATACCCTCGTTCTTTGCCAGCATAACACAACTCAAAAATATCTTCCAAAATACCATAGTACTCATCACCATCAAGAGATCACACTCACACCAAAATTGCATCTAGCCTTGTTCTTCCCGTAGTTGAATGTGTGAAAATTGAACCCGTTCACCGAGTACCGGTTCCAGGTTTTAACCACTCGCACTGGACCAAATGCCAAACTTCTAACCAAATCATCACGTATGTCTAAGGCAACTACGTGATCCTTGAGCCACTTCGGGAAATGTTCGTCGTGCTTACTCCAAACGTCATCAGGGTTCACGGCAGGGTTCGCAGCGACATATTCAGTTACAAATTGTTTCTCATAAGGCTCTAAGATCTCACAATTCGAAAGTAGGTAAAGGTGCGCTCGGTTGTACTCTTTCTCATCTAGTGTCCTAGAACCCTCAACGGATGAAGTTCCTTCATCGTCCTTCTTTTGAAAAAATTCGGGTATAGTGGGGTCAATGGACACCGAATGTCCTAGGTTCAGGTTCTTGGTTTTTGTTTGCACATCTTTATCGAAGTAGAGAGAGCAGAAGTTTGCAATCTCTTCTGTCAAATATGCATTACAAATAGAACCTTCTACCCTAGCCTTGTTACCAATTTTCTTCTTCAAATGATTCAGGAACCTATATAAACAAGTTATATATTTCAATCAATACAAATTAGTTAAGCTTATTTTTTTTAAATGAAGTTACTAAAAGTTACGTACCTTTCAAATGGGTACATCCATCTATACTGGACAGGTCCTCCAACCTTAGCCTCGTAGGGCAAGTGGACAGGTAGATGCTCCATGGAATTAAAGAACGACGGTGGAAAGATCATCTCAAGTTTGCATAGTATCTGCGGAATTTGATCCTCGAGCCGAGACATGTCCTCAATTGATACTGTAGAGGAACACAAATCTCGGAAGAACTGAGATATCTCAGTTATAGAATTCCACACCGTCGGTGGCAGAAGGTGCTTTAGTAACACCGGAAGCAACCTCTCCATGAAAACGTGACAGTCGTGACTCTTTAACCCTTGAAGCTTCAGGTTCTTAAGATCAACACAGCGTTTGAAGTCGGAGGCGTACCCATCAGGGAACTTCAACTTCTCTACCCACTCCAACAACGCCTTTCTCTGAGCCTTGTCAAGTGTGAACAAGGCCCTCGGTTTCGACCCATCCTGTTTTATGTGCAGTTGAGGACGGTGACAGAAATTCTTGACATCTCGCCGGGAGCCTGTAGTGTCACAACTCTTCCCCTCCACATCCATCACCGTGTGAATCAACTGCTCGAAGAAGTTTTTCTCTATGTGCATCACATCTAAATTGTGACGAATTAACAAAGTCCTCCAATATGGTAGTTCGAAGAATATGCTACGTTTAAACCAACCATTTTTCAACTTCTTGAGGTCTTTGAACTCCTGCTCGGTTCCGTCAACAGTAGACGGGTAATCAGAAATCAACTCCCATATTTCATCTCCTGGGAGTCAATCAGGTGCGTCGTCAAGCACCTCCTCACCCTTCTTGAACGCCTTTTTATTCTTTCTATATGGGTGACTTTCTGGTAGGAACTGCCGATGACAGTCAAACCCACTTATTTTACTAGAATTTGGAAGATAAAAAGCTTTGCTCTCACCCATACAACACGGACATGCTTTCTGACCCGCAGTAGACCACCCCGAGAGCATACCGTACGCGGGAAAGTCATTTATAGTCCACAACAAAGCTGCTTTCAACTGAAAGTTTTGTCTCAGAGAGACATCATAAGTTTCCACCCCTACCTCCCACAGCTGTTTCAGTTCCTCAATAACAGGTTGCAAGTAAACATCCAAATGATTTTTTGGGTTTTTGGGCCGGGCACAATAAGAGATAGGAAGATGAAAGGCTGCTTCAAACACAACCAAGGAGGTAGGTTGTAAGGTGTGATCATCACTGGCCAGCAAGAGTACGATTTACCAAATTGGCCGAACGGTGCAAATCTATCAGTGCACAACCCAAGCCTTACATTTCGGGGTTCTAACGCAAAGTGGGGATGTAGTCTATCAAAACGCTTCCACTCCTCACCATCACTCGGATGACACATCTTCCCTAGTACCCTAATGTCCTCCTTGTGCCATCTCATTTGCTCAGCTATGGTTTTTGTGGCGTACAATTTCTGAAGCCTAGGTGCAATAGGGAAGTACGTAATAAGCTGACTTATTGGGATTGGTTTCTTACCCCTGACACTACTTTTCCCTTTTCTACCTCTCAAAACAATATCTCCTTCAACCGTCTTATACCTACTCTTACCACATCTCCTACATTCATCAAGCATCACATCGTCCTTCCAAAATAGCATGCATCCATCTGGACAAGCATCAATCTTTTGATGCGGGAGTTGAAGTCCCTTCACAACCTTTTTGGTTGTGTAGAATGATCGGGTCATGATATTGTCTTTTGGAATAACTCTCTCGAGCAAGGCAGCAATACCATCGACACAAGCAAAGGGCAGGTTAAACTCACATTTAAGGCTAACTACCATAGACGCGACTTCTAACAACGTCACATCGCACCCTCCGTATAACGGTTTTTCCGAAGCTTCCAACATGTCAAAAAACGCCTTCGCTCGTGGGTTAGGCTCTTGTGGGTTAGGTGAGTCTTGCGGGTTGGGTGAGTCTCGTGGGCTAGGTGAGTCTCGTGGGTTAGGTGAGTTAAACAAGTTGCACTCCACAACATCAACTATCATACCTCTCAATCCCCCCTCCTCTTGATGGTTTTCGGTTCCCTCAGACTGAGATGACTCACCATGACAAATCCAATAATAGTAATCGGGTGAAAAACCACTATAGATGACATGTTCCTTCACTACAAGGACCTCAAGAAATTTTAGGTTCTTGCATTTAGTACACGGACACCTAACCTCCCCCCTCGATGCGTAGTCTACCGACTTTTTAGCGACCTCGACAAATGACTCAACACCCCTCAAAAATTCGATGGTAGGACATCTCTTCTTATCAAGTCTTCCCTCATACATCCATTTCCGTTCAATTCTCTTCATTTTCTATGTTCAAAAAATATATATAACATATTAAAGTTTAATTTCCCTAATTTAATTTATAACTTACTAAACGAATATTTAATCATCATTTAACTTAAACTTCATTTCTCTAACTAAGTTTCATCAATTTAATCACTAATACGTCAAAGTAAACCCAAATGTCTTATTAATTTAGAATTGACCTTACAAAAATTTAGTAAACCCAATTTTTTATTTGCAAATGTCGTATTAATTTTTAATTGACCTTACAAAAATTAGTCACCGAATTTAATCACAATTTAATCCCAATTTACAAAAACCCTAGCTAATTTATCAATGCAATCCCAATTCAACCAAACAAAACACAACAATTCATGGCTTAGGTCACACAGAAACAGCTTAAACAGGTCAAAAAAGGGTCAAATTTTCGGATGCAGATATCAAAATTCCGAAAGCGCCACTAACACCTATTTACAACCCCGATCAGGATAGAAGTGGTTTCGGGAAAATCCGGCATTATTACGACACCTTTTGGTCCGTCCTAAGTCACACAAAACCTCACGGAAGGCTCTAGAGGTCATTCTAGCTCAATACAACCAAATTGATCAAACCCTAGTCAAAATAGTGATGGGCAAAAATAATCTAACTAATCGAATTTGGGATAAACTAATCAACCTAATCGAACTTGGCCTAAACTAATCAACCTAATCGAAATTTAGACCTAAACAAAATTAACTAACAATCTATCAATAAATAACGCTAACAATGAAGAATAAGAACTAATTATAATGAATAGAAACGTAGTAAACTAAGAAAACGTACCAAAATTAGGAATAAAGGATGAAAAGTGGGAGGGAAATTGTATTTGGGGTCGGCGAGCGTAGAGGGAGAGTGTAGAGAGATTTTTTTTTTAACAAGTGAAGGGGGAGAGGGGGGTGAGCGGCTATTTGACGCCACATTGAAGACGACGGGCGTCCACTATCGGACGCCACATGTGGACGCCAATTTGCTGATTATGGCGTCCGACAGTGGACGCCATTAGGGTTAAGTGGCGTCCGCCTGTGCACGTCATTTGGTTTCAATTTTGTCCTCCCCAACTACAGTCGGACGCCAAGTTTGACGTCCGACTGTGGACGCCCGTTTGACCTTTCGGACGCCATTTAGGCGTCCATATGCCCAGGACGCCAATCAGGTGGACGCCCGGAGCAGTTTTTCTTGTAGTGTTAACAGCCATACTTAACGGCTAATTCTAGTTTAGTCACGGTTGAGAGTAATTAACAGAGTTCAGGGGTACAGTTGGGAATTGCTTATTTGCAGGGGTACAACTGGGAAAAGTAAAAACTTAGAGGGTACAAATGGGAATTTCCCATAAAATTAAAGGTGAAATAGGAAGATGGAAGGGTTCTACAGGTAACCGGTCACTTATACTACTCTGATTTAACAACTTCAATAATACGTATATTATTCTCAGATTTATTAAAATTGATATTATTTTCGGAAGATGCCCTATAGTTGGTATTATTGTTGTTAAATAACCCATGTAATTATCAATTCAATAATTCTACTCTATTTCTTATATGGTATAACAGAGCTCTCATCGATCCTCCAAAAATTACCTCCACCCTCGTTGTCATTTATTCAAACGTCCCACCACCATCAAAAACAAACAGCCCATCGACATGGCTAACAACGACATCACTGTCCCTAACCCACACGAAACCGGCGCACCCTTCACCTCTCTGAATCTCAACCATTGTGTCAAACTCACGCCTCTTAACTACACATCGTGGCACTTTCAACTCACCCGAATTTTTTTCGGTTACAGCCTACTCGGCTTTCTCGATGGCACTATCCCGTCACCCTCACCAACAATTACCGGTGATGACAACATCGAGAACCCAAACCCTGCTTACTTCACCTGGCTTAAATAAGATGGCCTGATATTGGGTGCTCTTATGGGCTCCTTATCATCGGCTGTCCAAGCCTTAATTGTCTGAGCAACCACCTCGAAAGAGGCTTGGGGCATTTTAGCGCGCACCTATGCCAATCCTTCACGTGCTCACATTTTACAAGTCAAGGATCGTCTTGACTCAATCGTAAAACCACGGAACAATCCGTTACCGATTATATGAATACCATTAAAGCTTCCATTGACCAACTTGCTCTAATGGGCAAAATTCTTGACCCAGAAGACATTGTATCCAAAGTCCTTAGAGGCCTTGATTACAATCTCTACAAACCTGTCATGGACACCGTTCGTGCTCGTGACACAACCATCACATTTGAAGCACTACACGAAAATTGCTTCAACACGAACTACTTCTCAAACAACAACTCACTCCTGATGTTTTTCAACCAACTGCTAACCCGACCTTCCGTAGTCGCAACCATTACAGAGGTAACTATGGTAACCCCTCTACCTATAACCACCAAATCACCCATCAACAACCCTCCGCTAACCCAAATCCTCGCCCCTTCAAAGGACGTTACCAATGGTGCAGAGAAGTCGGTCATGTCATAGCCGATTGTCCTTTATTTCGGAGCTTTTCCCCAATATTATTTTCCCCGCACCACCAACCCGTCAGCACCACCCAACCCCGCAAGCCCACACTGAATGCTATCCAGGGAAACCCTATCTCAACCCTAACTACCTCCTTGACAGTGGGGCCTCTATTCATGTCACCCACGATCTCGATACTCTTGCTGCCCATTCACCCTACTTTGGCTCCGATGATCTCATAATTGGAGATGGTTCTGCTCTCGATATTGCCAATATAGGTTCTTTCACTTTACCTTTCTCATCTCTTAAATTTAACAATGTTTTACATGTACCTAGAATTTCTCGTAATATTTTATCAATCTCGCAATTATGTCGTGACAATAACACTTATGTTATTTTCTCACTCTCTTCTTTTGTTATTAAGGCAATATCGACGGGAGCAACACTACTCCAGAGCCAAGCTAAAAATGGAATTGACGAGTTGAGTCCGCTACAACCGACTGTCTACTCTATACAAAAAGGCTCAACTTCAATTTCCTGGCATCATAAATTAGGCCACCCCAATTGTGATGTTATGAAAATTATTAATAAAAGTTTACCTTTCAATATTTCTAATTTTTCTTTTTGCGAATCGTGTCACATTAGCAAAAGTAACAAATTACCTTTCGGGGCATCCTCATTCAAAACCAATGCACCGCTCGAATTAATTTACTCTGACCTATGGACTAGCCCGGTTTATTCTCGAGAAAAATATAAATACTACATTGTCTTCGTAGATCACTTTAGCAATATACATGACTTTTTCCACTAAAAGAAAAATCCGACGCAACCAAAACATTTGTTCGTTTTAAAGCATTAGTGGAAAATTTCTTCCAAAAACCAATTCGTCAATTCTTCTCCGACAATGGAGGCGAATTTAAGAAATTAAATCCCACATTACTTGATAACGGCATAAGTCACTTCACTTCTCCACCCCATACTCCGGAACATAACGAGTATGTCGAACGACGACATCGCATATTGCTGAAATGGGCTTAGCACTCCTCGCCAATGCTCACCTACCCACTACATTTTGGCCATTTGCATTTAGTACGACAACGTATCTCATAAATCGAATGCCTACTAAAACGCTCCACGGTGATACACCATACTCCAAAATGCATAATTCGCCACGTAACTACACTAAGTTACATAATTTTGGGTGTCTTTGCTATCTATGGTTAAGACCATATACAAAACACAAGCTTGAATATCGTTCTACTCGTATTTTTGTTGGATATCCAACCACACAAAGTGCATTTCATTGTCTTGATCCCAAAACCGGTCGACTATACACCTCAAGACATGTTAAATTTATCGAAGATGAATTCGCATATCCACGTCTCATCACAACACCACCACCTCCGTCAACTAACACCGATCCGGATGATTGGTGCCCTCTTGTTCTCCCAATCCTCCAACCCGTCACCTCTCCCACCGTAACACCTAGTCCCCCACATATTCCCACAACTCGTCCTCTCATTACTCAAGTATATACCCATCGTCAGCAATCTAACAACCAACCCTCCACCTCATTGTCCCACTCCTCACTTAACGACTTCACCTCTCCCACAACTGAACCTCCATCTGTTCAACATCCTTCGTCCTCCATTACCCTAACTAATGCTACTTTTCCTTCTGAACAACCTCATAAGCCACCACCTCGTAATATTGTAAAATATGCCACCACCACCTAGCCAACAATATACGAAAACCCAATCCAAAATATGCCAACCTCGCCCTTGCTTCCGCTACTAGTCATACACTGCCAACTACTGTTAAGCAAGCTTTAATTTCGCCTCAATGGCGGACAGCTATGCAGGACGAATTCCAAGCTCTAGAACGAAATGAAACTTGGACATTAGTTCCTCCAAACACGTCTCACAACGTAATAGGGTGTAAGTGGGTATATCGCATCAAATACAATCCCGATGGCTCTCTCAGACAATATAAAGCTCGTCTAGTTGCAAAAGGTTTTCACCAACGTCCAGGAATAGATTGCACCGAAACTTTCAGCCCGGTTGTAAAATCAACAACGGTTCGTCTAATGCTTTCACTAGCCGTTACTAACTCTTGGTCGTTGCGCCAACTAGATATCAACAATGCATTTTTGCAATGAACCTTGCACGACGATGTTTATATGACCCAACCTCAAGCCTTCGTTGATATATCTAAACCCAGCCATGTCTGCAAATCAAACAAAGCTATTTACGGTCTAAAGCAAGCTCCTCGAGCTTGGTACACTGAACTTAAATCATACCTCATCACCTGCGGTTTTAAACGGTCAATTTCCGACTCATCCTTATTTATTCTCAATAACAAAATCGCATGTATTTACATGCTCGTCTATGTCGATGACATTATTATTACTGGCCCAAACCATAATCACTTACAACAATTCGTCACTAAGTTATCTCCACGTTTTTCATTAAAAGACCTAGGACCGCTATCATATTTTCTAGGTATTGAAGTTACACCCAACACACTTGGACTTCATCTTAGTCAGTCTAAATATATACATGATTTATTAGTTAAATACAAAATGTCTGAAGCTAAACCAAATGCAACCCCTATGGCCATCGACACTCACCTTATTAGAGAAGACAACAAACCAGTTCACAACCAGGCGGACTATCGAGCAATTGTCGGGAGCCTACAATATCTCTCCCTTACTCACCCTGATATTTCCTTCACTGTTAACCGCTTAGCACAATTTCTACATCATCCCAGTTCTACACATTGGTTGGCCTTAAAGAGACTTCTCCGCTACCTCCAAGGCACTCAAACCCATGTCATTCAAATTTATCGCAATACTCAACTTTGTCTACATGCCTTTTGCGAAGCTGAATTCGCTGGAGACATAGATGATTACATATCAACAACCGGATACATAATTTATCTTGGCCGAAACTCAATCTCATGGTCCTCTAAAAAGCAACGCAACCTTGCTCTTTCCACAACAGAGGCTGAATTTCGTGCTCTAGCAACTGCCACCACCGAAATCCTTTGGCTTCGCAACCTACTCACCGAGCTCAACATGACTATCACAAAACCCCCGACACTATACTGTGACAACATGTCAACCACTCTTTATCCTAGGAATCCCGTTTTTCACTCCAGAATGAGGCATATGGCCCTCTCCTTTCACTTTGTTCGTGAACAACTTCAACTTGACCACATTCTTATCCAACATGTTTCAAGCAAAGATCAACTAGCAGATGCTCTCACCAAACCGCTTCACAAGCTGCGTTTCAATGAACTACGAGACAAGATTGGCTTCATTTCTTCGACGTCCATCTTGCGGGGGCGTATTAACAATACTCCACCAAATATTAGGAAATCATAGAATCAATTAAGACAATCAATGATAATCAATTATATATCAATGACAATCAATGAGAATCAATTATAATCAATCAAATGTAGGCAATCAAAGATACATTCTCATTGTCTCATTGTGTACATTCACATTGTAAAGGCTCCATTAGCCTTATTTTTAGCTGCTCATCTCATCCTATATATACTGTACAAATTAACTCAATGTAATTATCCATTCAATAATTCTACTCTATTTCTTATAATCATCTCTCACTGTCTCTACCCCACATATTTCTCTCCTATTTTTTTCAAATACCACTATATTTACATATATTTATTATTAAAAATATTTTAATGGCAACTGATAGTTATTGTAATCCCCCTTAATTGGGTGATTAGCGTTGTATTCATTATATAGCGGTTACAAAGATTATAGGAATCAAATGATTACAGAATATTCACATACTATGGAAACTTATCCTATAATTACGATATATGCTATATTATGATCCCATATTCACTAAAACAAAAATCAAGGGGCAATACCATCTTTTCAACTTTCCCACCAAAATGCTCCTAATAATTTAGCAAATTGGGCTTTTGGTAAAATCAATCCAATTTCAACCTACAACGCACAAACAACCCGAGTCGATGGACTCATTAACATGGACTAATACACGACCCAAATAAAATTTATATGTGTACACAATTTGAGACTCATCTAGCAATCCGTATAAATATTTAAGATATATTGTATCCTAATTAGACTACAGTACAATATTTGGTGATTTAATTAAACAATAAACAAAGAGCCTTTATTATCTATGAATTCTACCGATTAACAACATTAAAAAAAGTTGTAACATAATAACAAAAAAAAATTCTCCTACTTTCTATTAGACCTAACAAATGGGTCAGACGACTCAAGTCATACGAGTTTGATATCATACGGGTGATGTCACGGGTTGGATTAGGGTGAGAATATTAGGTAGGTATAATTTTTGATCCTTAAATTTTTACCAATTAAAATTTCAAAAAAAAATCTAAATATTTATCATATTTAATAGTATCACCAATGTTATTAAATTCAATAATTATCGTATCTACAATTAAAAAATTGTAAAAAACTATACTTCCTCATAAAAAATAAATGGAGGAAGTATTATTTATAAATACTTTATTATTAAATGCTATAAAAATTAAATTAAATTAAATTATTATATTTTGTAATTTAAAAGTTAATATTTTTCTAATTATTGTTTTAAATATAATATATTCAATATACTACGAGTAATATTATAATAAATTCAATGACACGTCGTCGACCCGTTTAGGTCGATTTTCGATCGGATTCAAGCCAAACGGTTTGTGGCTAAAATATTTTTGGTCTTGACCCTAATAAAATGGGTCTGGTTTACGACTCAAGTTGAAATTTGATAGATGTATTTCCAAATTTAACATCTCTCATTTAATAATGACAATTTCTTAATATTTTGTCTTAGTCACTCGACTATTTGTATAAACAAAATCAATTAAAAAACCGTACGTAGGCACGGGTTTCACACTAGTACTCTATAAACAAGGTAACAGAATATTACGATATTTACATATCTATTATGCCCCCACAGTCGGAGCGGGAGGAGGACGAACGCTGAGGCTGGCACAAAAGCGATCAAACAGATACCGCGGCAAACCCTTCGTGAATATGTCAGCATACTGATACTTTGAGGGAACATGTAGCACACGGATAAGACCAACCTGAACATTTAATTTTCGCGCACAAAATGTATATCTAGTTCAATATGTTTGGTGCGCTAATGTTGAACAGGATTTCTCGAGAGATAAACCGCATAGATGTTGTCACAAAAAACAAGGGTAGCATGACGTAATGGTAGGTATAGTTCAAGAAGGAGATTACGGAGTCAACTGGTCTCAGCGACAGCGTTCGCAACGCCCATGTATTCGGCTTCGGTACTAGAACGAGATATGGTCGACTGGCGTTTGGAGGACCAAGAAATAAGGTTATCTCCAAGGACATGAGTCAGGACAACCTGCCCAGTCAGCGTCTGAATAAGAAGTAAGTTTAAATGACGTTGAGATGCATATATGAAGGGCGTGGTCGAGCGTGTCTTTCACGTAACAGAGTACACGTTTGAGAAAGGCAAAATGTGGTTCTCGAGGGTCATGCATGAAGAGACATACATGTAGAACCGCATAAGATATATCTGGCCGTGTGAAAGTGAGATATTGTAATGCACCGGCGAGACTACGATAAAGGGATAGATCGGTAACAGCAGGACCAGACGATGGGCTAAGTTTCGAACCGGGCTCGACGGGAGTATTACTTGGGTTATAATTAGACATCGAAGCTCGAGCAAGAATATCCGTGGCATATTGGTGTTGAGTGAGAAAAAGACCATTTTCGTTCCGGGTAACCGTTATGGCAAGGAACTAATGTAGTGCGCCGAAATCGGACATGGCAAATTCTTGTGACAGAGTCGCAATAATTGACCGGAGTAGTGACGTGGTAGAGGCAGTAAGAATAATATCATCAACATAAGTAAATAAGCAGTATGGGAACCATGTTGAAGGATAAATAAGGACGGATCACATATGCTGCCACGAAACCCTTTAAATAGAATATAGTTAGTGAAGCGCCGATACCAGGCACATGGTGCCTGGTTGAGGCCATAGAGCGACTTACGGAGACGACAAACATACCTCGGTTTGGTCTTATCATGAAATTCGGGGGGTTGATGCATGTACACTGTTTCAGCAAGGTCCCTGTGAAGAAATGCGTTTTTAACGTCGAGTTGATGAATGGGCTATTTCCGGGATACAACAATGCTGAGAACAGTACGAATGGTCGTCGATTTCACAACAGGACTAAAGGTTTAATCACAATCAATAGCAACCTGTTGCGTTTTGCCATTTGCTACTAGTCGGGCTTTATATCGTTGCAGGGTACCGTCAGAACAATATTTGTGGCAAAAAAGCAACATACACCGAATAATGGATTGATTAGTGGGTCGCGGAACAAGCTCCCAAGTATGATTATTAATTAAAGATCGGAAGTCATCTACCATGGCCGCGTTCGAATTCCTATCACGGAGGGCGGTAAGGTGAGAGGTGGGTATGTGGAAGATGGGCTGGGTAGTGGTGTGAAGGTTTAGGTGAGTTCTTGGCTTGAATATGTCGTGTTGGGCTCGAGTGATCTTGGGGTGAGTGAAGGTGGTATTGGGGGGTTGTGGAGGTGCAGGGGTCGGGGATGGGATGCTAGGGGTGTTGGTGGCGTGAGAGGTTGCGGGGCATTGGGCGGGGTGGTGGGAGATGGTGGGGAGGTGGGTACATTAGGTGAGTGTGGTGGGGTGGGGTCGATTGTGAGCCCGGGGGTGGAATTGATGTACAAAGAAGACGGTATTTAGTGACTCGTGGCTGGGATCGAGGAACGAGTAGTCAGGGGAAGGGGAAGGGGAAGATGCGAATGGGAGACCGACTCATCAAACGTGACATGATGGGAAATAATGATTTTTCCCGTCGATAAATCAAGACACCTATACCCACGATGATTCGGTGGGTAGCCAAAAAAGACACACCTAGTAGATCGTGTTTGCAGTTTGTGGGTTCGATGTGCTGACAAGTTAGAAACACAGACACCCGAACACCCGGAGATGGTCATAGGACAGATGTCACAGATAAAGGATCGAGGAGGGGGAGCGGGATTTATATGTGGTGGAGGGTAGAATATTGTGGAGATAGGCCGAGGCATGGAGGGCATCGACCCAGAAGGTAGGGGGAAGGGAAACATGACACAAGAAGACGAGTGTGATTTCGTTTTGTCGTCTTAACATACGTTCAGCTTTACCGTTTTGTTGAGAAGTTTTGGGCACGAAAAACGGAACACAAAGCCATTTTGAGAGGCGAAGTTGTGAAACAGAGTGTTATCTAACTCTCGGCCCATATCACATTGAAAACTTTTAATATCTCGTCCAAATTGGGTTTTAATGAATTTAGTGAATTGCAAAATTTTTGGTAAGTGTCGGATTTGAATTTGAGGGGAAAACCCCACAAAAAGTTAGAAAAATAATCGACAAGAACGAGATAATATTTATATCCACTTTTACTTTGTATTGGAGATGTCCATAGGTCACTGTGGATAATATCAAATGGTGCGACTGACATAGAGTTTGATGCATAAAACGGTAAACGCTTGTGTTTGCTAATTTGACAAGAAGTGCATAAATGAGAAGAAGTTTTATTACAGCCAATACGACTCTGACACTAAATTAAATCTAAAATATTAGAGCCCGGATGGCCGAGTCTATCGTGCCACGGGACAGACGCAGAAACAAAAACGAAAGATGACGGACTTGACTCAAATAGAGGCTGTGACGGTTTTGGTGAGGCGGATGCGGGATAGAGATCGCCCCAACTACTGCTCCTCATAATCGTATTCCCAGTCTTGAGGTCCTTCACAGAGAAACCGTCAAGGTCAAATTCAACAGAATCACTATTGTCTTTGGTGAATTGACGAACAGATATGAAGTTTTTAATTATTTGTGGGGTATATAAGACATTTCTAAGGTGAAGGTTTCGGTTTGGTAATTTAATGTGGGTCATGCCGGACCGGTGAATCGGAATTGAATTACCATTTCCTACATAGATTGAGTGAACCGAACTTAAACTAAAAGAAGGAGTGAGCATACCTAAGTTGGATGTCAAGTGGGACGTAGCGCCCGTATCCATATACCACTGATTATCGTCGGGATTCTGTATTGAAATAGCCTGGAAAGCGTTACCAACTTGAGAAAATTCCAAATCAGAATTCTCATCCATGTAAGCTTGTTCCGAGTGTTGTCCTGTATACTGCCCCAAAAACCTAGAATTTCCCCCCTGATTATTCCTATGTTGGCCGCGTTGATGGTTCGCCGGTTACATCCACGGGGTGGCCTAACCAGGCTGGGTCTGATATGGGCAAGGCGGTGGGCCTCAGTAGTATGTCGGTGGAGGTGGGCCCCAATAATTCTGCTGAAAAGACCCAGATCCGCGCGCCGCTGCCATATTTCTGCCCTATTGCGGGCGCTGCTGCTGTTCGCGACGACCGTCCTTTCCACCACGGTGGCCGGAGCCGCGTCCACCCCTGTAACTGGATCACGGGGCAGAGCGCTACTGGTTCACCGGCGGTAGATCCTCAATTTCTTCCTCGGTCACCGGCGCAACCAAGGCCGGGGCCGGCGAGGCGTCAGACCAGCTGTTCTGTCTTTGTGCTTCCAGTTGAAGCATACTACGTGCCGTCTCAAAGTCAGGTAGAGTCTGATTAATTTACGCACCAATAGTATCGTACGCGGATGGCAGACCCCGAACCAGTTGTAAGACGAGTCGCTGGTCATCGACTTTTCCTCTGACGTCTGTTAACTGTGCGGCCAGATCCTTCAATTTCTAGCGGTAATCTTCTAGCGAGGGCATTGACTCGAGGGTGAGATTTACGAACTTGGCTCCAGGGCTACGGCTCGAGAGCCTTTATTGTTCAAGAAATGGTTCTTAAGGCGGGTCCACGCTTCATAAGCCGTAGACGGTTCCTCTAGAATGCGCTTGAACAGGTCATCGGAGATGGATCCGTAGATCCATTGTACCACTATAGCGTCAATCTGCTGCCAAGCTTCATATTTGGGGTCGGTTTTAGCTGGAGCTTCTGTACCATCAATATGGCTGGTAACCTCGTACCCTCGAGCATGTAGCTTAAAAAGCTTAACCTATTGACTATAGGTTAATTTTGTGTCGTCGAGGATGCGTATTTTGTTTTGAATATTAGTAATGTTGTAAACCAGATGTAAATTAGATTTATTTTTGGAACCGTCGTCTCCAGCCATGGGGAAGATGGCATGTGGCCGAGGCACACGTGGGAAGGAGACGAAGTAGAGTCGTATTTGCTCAGTTCGAAAACTGAAGTTCTGATACCATGATAGTCATTGTAATCCCCCTGAATGGGGGTGATTAACGTTGTATTCATTATATAGCGGTTACACAGATTACAGGAATCAAATGATTACAGAATATTCACATACTATGGAAACTTATCCTATATTACGGTTTGCTATATTATGATACTCTATAAACAAGGTAACAGAATATTAGGATATTTACATATCTATTAGCAACATTATTATTTTTTAATGTAGAAATTTGTTTAGAACGTGCAATCATTTTTTTTAAAAAAAAATTACGATTACAATTAAATTATTACAATTGATAAACGGGTAGCGGTTACAATGATATATGAGATCTGCATACATTGATTAAAAAAATACAACTTTAACGGAATGCGTAACATTAAATAAAGAGAATTGTTAAGTGCTATTTTTAGCACTATTTGTGAGTGTATATCGTCATATTTATAGAGTTTAAGAGTTGATTTTGGACGATATAGTGACATTCGAAGTGATTTCTGATGATCTCACATGATTTGATTATATATGTGATTTTTGATGACGCTTCTAGCTATTTTGAAGAGCCGAGAAATTCATGTATTATGCCCGGATTATAGTGGTGGTATACGTGTCAAATGTCGGGTTATATCGAAGATTGAATGAAGAAAAGAAGAGAGAAAAATCAAAGGAAAGCAAAGAAGAAAGAATTGGGAGACTTTAAGTGCCGCTAGTAGCGGATGACGAAGAGTAAAAATGCCGCTAGTAGAGGCATAATCAGATTTTTTATGAACTGTGAAGCTTCCAGAGTGCCGCTAGTAGCGAAAATGGCCTCTACTAGCGAATAGCTACCCGTGTGTGACTTTTGATCTCCCTCTACTTTATCCTACTTATATTGGATTACTATTTTTATTAGAGAAAGCTTATCATTCCTAGACTAGATACATAAAAGTTATGCAATTTTATTAGATTTATGCATTTTAGTTTTATTATTCCAAGACTTTGAAGAAGACGGTTGTTCATCCTTTTGTTCATCAATCAAGAATAAGTTTTCCTAATTCTCTACTATTTATCTTACTTATCTTATTTGATGATTGTTAGTTCGATTATGAATTGTGAGTAGTTCTTTTTATCTAGGGCTCGGTGAGCCGATAAAATGGGTTATTGATGCTTTGGTTTTAATCGCGCTTTGTTGAATTATTGAACTGGGTTTGTTTTGGTTGTGCTTAATAATTGATTGATTAGTTTGAATGGCTAGGTTTGAGTCTAGATTATCATTACAACGAGAGTTGGATGTTTTCAAATGAATCATGCCTAAAAGTTTGTATCTTTGTCGATTAATTTCCACTCAATTTTAATTACGACGAGAGTCGGGTTTTAATTTAGAGAACCGAAACAAGATTTGAACTTTCACATGAGAATAGTGAATTGGAATAATTGGGACATGTTAATTAGTATCGATTCTTAATGCGTCTAGTTTCGTTATTCGTGCCATGAGAATAAGATTTATAACATGCTAGATAGGCTTTCTATGTCTCAACGGAGAATTTAAAGTATTGATTAAAATAGGAATGCTAGTCTCACCCAAGACGGTAATTTGACAAAGTAGTGTCACATTTTGATTGCATCGATAATCCATGTTAATGTTGAACCACTGCCCTAGGTCTTTCTATTATTAATTTCATCTAGATTTATTACCTTCCGTACTAGTTTGTTAGAAATTAGTTAGACAATCATCATTTTGATTTTTTCGACGTAGATAACTTGAGTCAGAAATTAGCTAGTACTTAATCATTCATCTCCCTGAGATCGACCCGTATGCTACAATACCCGTACGCTTGCGGTACTATAAAATAAAACGTAACAAGTTTTTGTTTAAAACATACAATCATTTTTTTTCTAAAAAAAAAAAAATTACGATTACAATTAAATTATTACAATTGATAAACGGGTAGCGATTACAATGATATATGAGATCTGCATACATTGATTAAAAAAATACAACTTTAACGGAATGCGTAACATTAAATAAAGAGAATAATTAAAATACTTCGGAACCATAAATAATATTAACGTAATTTAGTCGCGAAAGTTCATCCAAATATGTTCAATGAGATCATTTTTTAGGGCGACATTGGTTGGATTATCGTGAATGTTATCATAATTTTGTACGAACCGGTCTTGAGCTGATCTACGGCGATGTAGATATTCAAAAAGATTATCATTAGCTAATGTAGGATGATCTTCTTTGAACTCTCTGATTATATTTTTTTTATAGTGGAGATATGTTTCTCGCTCATCTTTTACTATCATGTTATGCATAATGATACATGCAATAAGAACTTCCTCCATAATCTCTTTGTTCTGAAGTAGACAAGGGCGTTTAATGAACGCAAATCAAGATTTTAGGACACCAAACACATGCTCAACATCTTTTCGACAACTCTCTTGGTAAGCAGCAAATAATTTATGCTTCTGAATTTGGGGAACAGTAATTGTTTTCACAAATGTCACCCAACCAGGATATATACCATCGATCAGTGAGATAATATCCCAAGTTATACTCCTTTTCATTTACCATGAAACAAACCGAGCGCTCGATTCTTCTAAAATATCGTCAAAGACTGGAGAACGTTGAAGAACATTTATATCATTATGGGAACCCGGTGTGTCAAAGAACGCATAATGCCATATCCATAAATCATAAGATGCAACTGTCTCCAAAATAGTTGTTGTCTTCGAGCTTCTCTCAGCATATTGTCCTGATCATTGCGTCGGACAATAATAAATTAACATCGCTTTAACAAACTCATCACACATTTCACCCAAAACTTGAATAAAAGCCACACCTCGAGGTACCCTCTGCCTTCCCCTTTTCTCAACTTGGTTCTCCTTATTTTCTTGATTGTCTTACGATTTCCTGTTAAAAAATTACGGAGTATGATACTATGAAGCTGCAAATACTTTTAATTCATCACAAATCATAAAAGAATACCTCAAATTTTACAGCAATCATACAAAACCCCTTCAATTTCAGCAAAAACCATACAATCAAGTACCAAGAAAAACAATCAAAAACCACATGAATCTGCAAACCACAAATTTCACCATCACTAAAAAAGGAATAATAAAAAACGAAAAAAAAAACCTATGAGATTCTAATGAAGTAGAGAATTACAGCAACACTAAACAACCCGAACCTTTCCTGCAAAAATGAATATGAATTTAACAATCAGAGAAAAAAAGAATGTTTATTAAATAGCAACCAAAATAACTAAAACACCCCCGAAACCATAGAAAAAGTTCATCAATACACAAAAAACAATAACCGGAAAAGAAGAGAAGGTGGGAACTTGATATAGACTGATTAAGCAACCAAAGAGTATCAAAAGAGGATTAAGGTTGTAAGGAGTGATTACCTGGAGGAAATAATCGTGATGATGATGCCGATTGATGATCTATGCTGAAGTCGAAATATGATGATGATGATGATGATGATGATCGATAACAAAATAATTCCACTTACAAAAACAAATTAAACAATAATTGAAAGAGAAGCTCTAGAAAAACAGATGAGAGAGCAAAAACGAGAGGAATGCTGTAAAACAATGAAGAAGGAGCTTTGGGGGAGAATGGGCGAGAAGAAAAGAGGAAAGAGAAGAGACATAAGCCACAGGAAAGCGGACACGCACGCATGGAAAAAGAAATCTAACGGACAATAACAATTGAAGCAGATCAAAAGGACCACAAACACTATTCATAAGGTAACATTATCCCCAATCTTTGTGAAGGGGGAAGGTTCGATACTACCACCTAGCGGGGGAAAGAGGCAGAGAGATGGTGATGAGGATTTCGAGGTGATTAAGAGGAAGAAGAGAGTTACCGACGGGGGCGTCTATATACCTGAGGCGGAGGTTGAGAACACTCAACCTCGCCGGGCCCAATGAATATACTAAGTATTAACTGCCGGGGCTTGGGCCACCCGATGCTGTTAGTGGCCTTCGGCACCTTATCCGAGGGAGGCCACGGCCATGGTGTTTCTGTGTGAGATGAAACTAAGTGGTCGTGAGATGGGGAGGGTGAGGGTGAAGCTCGAGGAGTATGATGGGTTAAATGTTGATAGTGTAGGGAGGTCGGATGGTCTATCGTTTATGTGGAAGAAATGGATAGATTGCACCTTTATTTCAGCTACTGTCCATTATACGGACCTTAAAATTCGGGATGATAAAGGGGAGTGGAGAGTTACGGGTTTTTATGGATGGCCTACTGTCTCGGACAGGCACCTCTCGTGGCAGCTCTTGAGGATTCTCGGCCAACAAAGCGACCTACCTTAGGTTTGCCTTGGTGACTTTAATGAAATTCTCCTGCCAACGGAGATGAAAGGAGGGAGGCGCGCGCAATGGCAAATGGACAACTTCCGGGACGCCCTAGACATTTGTGCTCTGCGAGAAATTCCTTTTGTAGGTTACAAATACACTTGGGATAATGGACAATCTGGAAGTGCGAATCGCCAATGCCGCCTAGATCGTGCATTATGTTCTGCGAAGTGGGCTGATACCTTTCCGTTTGCTAAGCTGGTTAATCTTGAGCGTGAGTGGTCCGACCATGCACCGATCAAGCTTATTCTTAATTCACGTGAGCAAGAGGAGAGAGTCCCACGAGGGTTCAAGTTCGAGCAGATTTGGATTGGCCAAGAGGGATGTGAGGAAGCGGTGGAAGAAGGGTTCGGGAAAGGTGGGAGTGACTTGGTCGAGAGCCTGAAACAGTGTGGACGAGCCCTCCAAGCCTGGAAAAAGACGTCGATCGGAAAAATCGAGCGTGACATTGTCAAGAAAAGGAAACAAATTGCACTTATTAACAGAGGGGCGAGAACGGAATCGGAGGTGGCGAGAAGACGCTAGCTTGTGGCTCAGGTCGCTGATTTATGTCGACAGGAGGAAATTTTTTGGTGTCAAAGATCGCGAGCATTATGGCTAAAAGAGGGAGATAGGAATACTGGGTTTTTTCATAAACGAGCAGGAGAGCGAAAAAAGAAGAATCACATCCATGCTCTTATTGATGACAATGGTAACCTACGAACTGGACGAGATGGGGTGGGGGAGGTTGCTATTGAGTACTTTGAGCAATTTTTCGAGACGACTGGTCCACGAGATATTGACAGCGTTTTCGAGGGACTTGGGAACAGAGTTACTAGCAGAATGAATGTGCAGCTAGGACGAGATTTCCAGGAGGCTGAAGTTATCGAAGCCTTGAACCAAATGCACCCTCTGAAAGCTCCAGGTCCGGATGGAATGAATGGATTGTTTTTTCAATTTTTTTGGCATGTGGTGGGCCCAGAGGTGATCCAGACTGTCCTTGGGATCCTCCGAGGGAACCCGATTCCGAGGGAGATTAATAAGACATACATTGTTCTCATACCCAAGAAAAATGCACCTGACAATATTCGAGATTTTCGTCCGATTAGCTTATGCAATGTGGTCTATAAATTGGTTGCCAAAGTCCTTGCAAATCGTCTTAAGCCCTTCCTTGGTGAGATTGGAAAATCAAAGTGCTTTCACTTCGGGTAGGTTGATTACCGATAACGTCCTAATTGCCTTTGAACTTTTTCATCACATGAAAAACTCTAGAGCAACGAGTTGTTTTATGGTCTTAAAATTGGACATGGTAAAAGCTTACGACAGAATTGAATGGGATTTCCTTGCTAAGACGCTGACCATTATGGGCTTTGACGCAAGATGGAGAGATCGGGTCATGGAGTGTGTATCTTCTGTTTCCTTTTCGGTTTTAGTTAATGGGTCACCTTCTCGAGCTTTTACTCCATCGCGAGGACTTCGGCCAGGCGACTCGCTGTCACCATATTTATTTATCCTTTGTGCGGATGTTCTGTCTCATATGACCAGGCGAGCTATTGAACGAGGTACTCTTCATGGCATAAAAATTGCACCGTTGGCCCTTGTTATTTGTCACCTTTTCTTTGCGGATGATAGTATTTTCTTCCTCAAGGCCAATGAACGGGAAGCCCGTACTCTAAACTACGTTCTGCGTAGCTATGGGCATGCATCGGGCCAATTAGTAAACCTGACAAAGACAGCGGTTTCCTACAGCCAGGGTGTACCACGCGACCGTAGAAATAGGGTGATAGGAGAGCTTGGGGTGGAGGAGGTCGAGTGTCAGGAGAAATACTTGGGGTTGCCAACGGTTGTGGGTCGGTCGAAGAAGGCTATAACTGATATTATCCGAGCTAAATTGCAAAAAAGACTGAATGTCTGGCGTGGGAAAACATTGTCTAGGGCGGGTCGGGAGATTCTCATAAAGGCAGTAGCCAATTCACTCCCGACCTATGTAATGAGTGTGTTCAAAATTCCTACGTCATTTTGTGATGAATTTAGCTCGATTATATCAAGGTTCTGGTGGGGCAAGGTCGAGTCGAAGCGGAGTATTACTTGGGTTTCATGGAAAAAGATCTGCCATGCGAAGGATTTTGGTGGCATTGGATTTCGAGATTTCAAAAAGTGTAATCTTGTTCTCCTTGGAAAACAAGCGTGACGACTCGCTACAAACACGAATTCGTTGTGGGCCAGACTCATGAGTAGTAAGTACTTTGCTGAGAGTAATTTTTTGGAGGCGAGAATGGGTAATAATCCAATTTATACTTGGAGAGGAATCATTGAAGCTCGGGATGTCCTTAAAAAAGGGTTGAGGAGACGAATCGGGGATGGCAGAGATACCTTGGTCTGGCGGGACGCTTGGGTTGTGGGCAATCACGAGGGTAAGGTTATTACGATTTGCCCACCAAATCAGAGGAAGATGAGGGTCGTGATTTGATACTAGACGAGGGTGGGAGACGCTGAAAGGAGTAGGGAGACTTTCTTTTGAGAAGGGAGTAATTGTGGAGGAGATTATGAGAAAAATCAAGGACAAAGGAGGGGTATTTATAGCATTAATTCTACAACCCTCTTTCCAATTCACTTTTCCATGAAAAATTTCCTAATTCTAAACGGAATCAACCCACAAGCATAGTCTCGATACTAGCACAGAAATAATCATCCCGAACTTTCCTAATTTCTTTAGGAGTCAAAAATTTCAAAAAATTCCAAATTTTAAAATTTCAAAACTTTCAAAAAATCAAAAATTCGAAAAATCATTTTCCCCAGCGCGAGTCATTTTACTACATATGTGTTGCATGCAAATTTTATGTGACTTATACAGGTACGACTCAAGCAGGGACATGCAATTCACATATCTCCCCAGCGGAAACCCAAGGCGGCATTTTCACAGGATGGGCCCACACATAGGCGCACCCGGGACTTACGCGACAAGTCCAAATTCCCCCACGGAGGTATTATTATCAGCCCAGGTATGATTTCTGTTTTATGGCTGGCGAGCCCTTCACGCAAGTCTAATGGACTATAAACGACCCGAACGGAAGTCTACCAGGTCTTAACGGGCTTGGTAGCTAGTCTGACTTTCGCCCTGTCCAAGCCTCAGTCAGAGTGGGGGCTCTGTAGACACCCGCATTTTGACTGCCAGGTGTCTATGTGTAATCCCCTAGGAAATCTAACGCAATACAGTGGCGAAAACACTGTAGAGTTGGGATTAAAACACACTGACAAACTATATCTGATTAAAAGAAATGGTAAGTCAATACAAAGGCCACTTTTTACAAAAGGGCTAAATAGAAAATTCTCCAAACGGGTTATACAAATCCATAAATTACATGAAGAAAGAGTAGGATCCACGCTACTCGCTAGCTTACACCCAAAACCCAACAGCAAATACCTGTCATGTTATAAACATAACAGCCACGTCAGTGGGGAGTAACTCAGACGTTCTCCCAGCCATATTATACCATATGGAAAAATAATAGTACTACTATATCAAAATAATTAAAATGGAAAACATTAAATGATATAATAAAAATAAGCTTTCGGAGAAAACTTAAAATACTGGAACAATAAAATCAGAACAAGTTTTCAAAAGAAAACTTCAAATATTTGCCAACCTGCAAACCAAAATGTATCGATAATAATAAAAATATTCAAAATGGCGTTATGGATAGGATTAGTGTAGACGGCTAGACTTTCACTAGGAGAATACTAAAACTAGCTTCGAGAACTTAGTTCAAACAAATCAAACCTCGATCTCTAACTAGGCTACTCAACCATAATACGACGGCGACTTATAAATGCGTGGCCCTAGTTTAAGATATTATGCACACCCCTCCCGAGCACCATAAATACTCAGTTCAACCCGACGGCGTCTTACACTGCGAGGCACGAGTTTAAGGTCAAAATGTACACACACTCCCGAACACCATATATGCTCGGTTCAACAACCAATGTGCCCCATAAAGACACACCAGCCTTATAGTTGATGGCAAAAACGTAAACCCTAGAATATATTACTCTAAACCTCACACTGGTCCATATTCCATAACTCCAAAACAGCCATTATCGATATATACAAGAGATATAATCATTATGAATAATATGAGGATAAAAACAAATAAACATTTTATATTAAAAGGGAAATTTCTATAAATAGAAACTTACTAATTTTAGAAACTTACTTAAAATAGAAATATTATCATAGAAAATACGTAAGTGATTAAAATGAGTGAAATGTATAAAAAAATAGCATTTCTAACGAAATTAACCTTTTATTATTATCGTCGATATCGTAACTTTAATATATTTCTAAATTCGTTACTCAAAATATAATTAAAATATAATAAGTCATTATATAGTATTTTATAAATAATTTAGGAAATCGAGTTAAAACAATAAATCGAAAAGAGATATTTTAAGAAAAACGATATCAAAATTAATAGAGTCAACGAGTTTTATAAATGAAATGAATTTTATAAAGGTTTCAAATTATTTTTAAGAAATAGCTTTGATTTATAAATAATACAAATTTTAATAAAAATAGTCAATCAGAAACAAATAGGAAATTATTAGTGAAAATAGTATCGACTAAAATGTATTTAAAACTAAATCGACTATTTTTTCATTTATTAGTATAAATCGTAAAATGAAAATTAATTTATTAAACAAGTATACAAATTTTGATTATAATATAAAAATACGATTTTGAGCTAAAATTATAAATTAACGGAATCTAAAGAAAATATGAAATCGTTATCATTTAGTTACTAGTGTCACGATAACCAACAAAATATTATAGCGATCGTAAATAATTAAATTACTAACGATTTATAAAATGATATCGAAAGTTATAAAAATATTGATAAAGCATACGATTCAAAATTAATATTATTAGCAATAATAAATAGCTAAAATTAGGAAAAACCGGAGTTAAAATATTTACTACATACTACTACTCAATCCTACGATATAAAATCGAGTAACGTCCTGAAGTTACCTTAACTAGATAGATAACTTCAAAGCACTGCCCCGTCAAAAGTCCAAACTCCACCTATGCGATCCGAAGTTGTTGATGCGCGTATTTTATATACACTTTTTATACCTTTTATACGCGCATTCTCGTGTTTATTGAATAGTGAAAACTATTATTTTGCCCCGAATTGGCTACTTTGTGGTTGAATTGTCATTTTGCAGAAACAGAAGACAAAGGAGCTAAAACGAACCAAAACCGGGCCAAAACGAAGCTAGAAGAGCTGTTCGCTGAAACGAGCAATAGTCGACCGACTATTAAGATAGTCGGCCGACCATGACTATAGTCGACCGACTATTACAATAGTCGGCCGACTATTCTGGAGCTGCAGAATTCAAGATGATAAATGAATAGTCGACCGACTATTACAATAGTCGGCCGACTATTCTCTGGACCGCGGACAGGCTTCGTGATCAGCAAGAAATTTCCTAAACACAAAGGAATTTCCTAAACAGTTTTTAGGTTATTTGATTTGTATAAATAGGGCTTTTCAGCCACATTAGAATTAACTTCTTCACGATCTCTACACAACTTACTACTCTTTAGATTTCTTTTAGACTTCTTCTCTACTCTTATTCTCTCTAGTTTTAATTTCTTCCCAAAAACTCGGTTATTGTAAGCACTTCAAGATTCTAATCGCCTTCATTCCTTCGGTAATTTTATTAATCTTTCTTCCTTTTTCGTTCTTGATTGATTCTTCTTCGTACTTAATTATTGTTTTATGCTTGTCGTAAATTTATTAGTATTCATCATGTTCAATCTAGTAAATTCTTCTATCAATCTTGTTATTATCAAATTAATCATGAGTAGCTAATTTTCCTCGCTAGGATTTAGGGGATCTGCGAATTGAATGTGGTCACTAAATAATTTATAGATCTGTCAATGATTTTGTGTCTGAGTTGTCAATTGTAGCATATAATCGCGATTAGTCAGTTAATGCGCATGATTGATTAATTGAATTCGGTAAACTTGAACCTAAGATCGGAAGCCTGGTAAAAGTTAGACCTGCTACAACACATTAGTTTGCCCTAATAAGATCGGAAGCCGTTAGAAGCATGCTAGGGTGAATAGCGGACCGGAAGGACCTTTTCAATACCCCTTAGACCAATATCTGCGACAGACCTGTGACTTAGACCGTGACCATATGAGATTCGTAGTGAACCGACAATCCTATTTTTCTCTCCATATATTTATTCATCTTAAATTCATCTTATTTTATTTTAGTTATTTCTTCCCTTTTAATTCTCTTTCCTTCACTACTTTTAGATTAGTTAAAAACAACTCATAAAAACCCCCCGATTTGGTTACTTAAGATAGACTTTAATTGCGAGTAGAATTTATTTGTCTCCTTGTGGATACGATCCTGACTTCCCTAGCTATATTTTTAGTTAGACCTAAGTTGGTTATCTTTGATAGGTATACGACTAGCTTATCAAATTTTGGCGCCGTTGCCGGGGAGACGGTTAATTTTACTTGTCGTTTTAGTTTATCTTCTGTCTCAGGGAACTTTCAGTTTCTTAGGACGATTATTATTATTATTATTATTATTTCTATATTTTTTTTTTACTCATTATTATTTTATTTTATTTAATTTTTTTTCTTCATCATTATGACTATTTTCTATTTCCCTCAGTTTGAACATGAACCACTGCATAATTATTTTGATAGACTTGACTCTTTTATTACTCAAAATGGTTATCATGTGAGTGTGTGGGAGGTGAGTCATATGATTTACGAAGGTGTCGATGACGCGACACGGGCTTACATTGAGGGGAACTGTGAAGGCATGTTTAAATACATGTCTTATGTGAAACGATGGGCACTACTGCAATATTTAATCCGAAACAGTTTGGAGTCAGAGATAAAGAGGAAGGCTGAGATATCGGAGCTTAAGGCGATGATGCAACAACTTATAGATATGGTAACTTTCAAGAAAAACGAGCATGATACTCCACGTGAGTTAGATACTAAAGTTAATTTCTCACATTCCACTGATTATGTTATGACTGAATCTGTTGCATCTTTTAGACAGGACATATGCCCATTTGAGGAAGATAATGATGATGTGTATAGTGTTCAATCTCACATCGTTCCCCAAACCCCTATGATTTCTAACTTGATGCAGGATGATGACTTGCATTCCTTGGATACTTGTGAACCATCTTATTCCCCTTCGGAGCAACTTTCACACCCTTTAGTCAAATCTTCTTCTCATTTTGTGAATATTGTTGTGGCAAACAGTGATTGTGAGATGGAAAGTTTTATATTTGAGGAAAATGCGTGTTTTGATGCTTTGAATGATATTCCTTGTGAGGATAACATTGAGGATTTTGGTTCATCTGAATTTGAGAGTGTGTCATTTGATGTCAATTTTGAGATTTTGGAAAGAGAGTTGAACAAAGGAGAAGCCCGTGAGCGTGAGAGGAAACATCAAACGGATGAAAGTTGGGAAGAGAGTGCAATTTTGAATGATACTTTGAGTGATGAGCTTTTCATTATCGAGGATACTTGGGATTGCGAATCTGATTTTTTTGAGAAACCTATTTTAGAGAAATTTGAGTTTTCCCCTTATTTTGAAGATGATTCTTCTTCTCCCATTGATTATCTTGATTTAGATTCCCTTACATCTTCGCCTGAGCCTATGATTATGGATGAGGATTGTGAGACTCTTTTAGAAGAGATTGTTTTGGCTCTTGGTTTCTCGTTTGATGGTTGTTTGCTTAAGAACATTGAAGATAGCGATCATAACAACTTTTCTGAAGAAGATGAAAAATATAAGTTTGATGCTTTGAGTAGTTTTGAGTTATTTGACTCTCCTCTTGTGCAATTTGAGTCAAATGAAAAGACTTGGGATAATTTTGAGATATTTGGTATTTATGTCTTTTCTCATAAACTGCTCACTACTCTTCTTACTTATCATACTTATTATTGGTCATGCTTGTTAATGTTGATTTCTTATGACCACTTTGCTGCTGATTGGTCTAGCTTGTTTGACAAGCTAATGCGATCCTTGACCTATTTTTTAGGTGATTCACATAGATTACTAAGATGTGTTTTATATATTTTCTTTGCTGCTCTTGTGTTTTTTTTTTTTTTTTTTTTGTTGTTTTTTTTTTGTGTAGGTACCGTTTTTGTAACGGAGACATCGACAATTCCGACTATGAAGAGGATGCTTCGATGCGGTTTGGGGATGTCTCCTTTATATGTATCTTGTAAGTAGTCTTTTTTTTTCCTTTCACACTTTCATCGTCTTCCATATCTTTCCCCATATTTTTTTATGCCTCTTATTGTTTGTTGTACACAATGAGGGCATTGTGTGATTTGGTTTGGGGAGGGTATGCATCAGTTGTTTTCATCCATCTGCATATTTCTTGCATTTCCGCATTCATAAAAAAAATCAAAAAAATCAAAAATATGTATTTGCATTTAGTCGAGTCTTAGTCGAGTCGGAATGCTATGTAGCGATGATGATAATGCTTCTATGTCTTCATTTAGTTGCTTATGCTAGTGCGCCGTTAGAATTTTTGTATATAATTACATATGGCATTCTTGCATCTTTGATTAACGGTACTGAACGAATAAACTTGACTCATTGTTGGCAAACTACTCAGATTTGTAAGGAATTAGAGCCTTAAACTGATGACATTCATGATCAGTTTCCTTTAGGTTGAGAGTAGTACTCCTTATGAGACATGTAATATCAAACTGCATTAGCATGACATTCATCTCTTAGGTACCTGTACGTTTTTGACTTGTGGTTTTGACATGTGCGAAAAAAAGGCAAATCCTTTCTTTTAAATAATCCCCATGAGCCTCACATAGCCAAATTGACCTGTTTGACCCGTTTTTCAACTACATGCTATATATTGCCTACCCTAGTCAAGCTAGTAGATTAGTTGAACGGAATTGTTTTTTCCGGATTGATTGTGGTACCGTGATGATTGGAAAAAAAGGGAATTGAAAAAAAAAAGTTGAAAAGAAAAAAATCAATGAGAAAAAAAATCTTGAATGAAAAAAAAGAAAAGAAAGAAGAAAAGAAAAAAAAATGAAGTGAAACTAGAAGAAGAATGTGTTTTTGCTATGAAAAAAGAATTGATCTCTCTAATTTCATAGTTATTGGTGAGAAGCGATTTTTATAAGGCGCTTGTTATTATGCCTAATTTCTTCGACTAGAGTTTGGTGAGAACGGAATGAATTTTATGTTGATTGTAGTTGTACTAGCTTGGCTTTTACCTCCTCATATCCATATCGTTTTGCCCCTTATTACCCGATTAGCCTCACTTTATACTATATGTAAGTCCTTGGCACTTGTCATTACCCGATAGAATGCGTATGTACGGTTATTAGAGATTGATTTCATGTTATATTGCATGCATGTTCTTGTAGGTCGCAGTTTAGGTGAGTGCTTTGTTTTTTCCACTTTTACATAAACTCACAATATCACCCGATTTGTGTGATGAGCGATCCGTGAGAGTCCGACATAGACGAGTCTTGCAAGGTTGAAGGTTCAGTACTGTTGTCATTGGTCAAGCTTGTTGTATGTAGTTGTTTACATTTATTTTAATCGTTGCGCATTAGTTTGGGTGACTTTGGAGCATATTCCGCTATGAGCTATATACATTCCATTAGGATTGAGTTATCGTTTTGTGCTTGCTTGAGGACAAGCAAGGGTTCGGTTTGGGGAGATTTGATGCGCGTATTTTATATACACTTTTTATACCTTTTATACGCGCATTCTCGTGTTTATTGAATAGTGAAAACTATTATTTTGCCCCGAATTGGCTACTTTGTGGTTGAATTGTCATTTTGCAGAAACAGAAGACAAAGGAGCTAAAACGAACCAAAACCGGGCCAAAACGAAGCTAGAAGAGCTGTTCGCTGAAACGAGCAATAGTGGACCGACTATTAAGATAGTCGGCCGACCATGACTATAGTCGACCGACTATTACAATAGTCGGCCGACTATTCTGGAGCTGCAGAATTCAAGATGATAAATGAATAGTCGACCGACTATTACAATAGTCGGCCGACTATTCTCTGGACCGCGGACAGGCTTCGTGATCAGCAAGAAATTTCCTAAACACAAAGGAATTTCCTAAACAGTTTTTAGGTTATTTGATTTGTATAAATAGGGCTTTTCAGCCACATTAGAATTAACTTCTTCACGATCTCTACACAACTTACTACTCTTTAGATTTCTTTTAGACTTCTTCTCTACTCTTATTCTGTCTAGTTTTAATTTCTTCCCAAAAACTCGGTTATTGTAAGCACTTCAAGATTCTAATCGCCTTCATTCCTTCGGTAATTTTATTAATCTTTCTTCCTTTTTCGTTCTTGATTGATTCTTCTTCGTACTTAATTATTGTTTTATGCTTGTCGTAAATTTATTAGTATTCATCATGTTCAATCTAGTAAATTCTTCTATCAATCTTGTTATTATCAAATTAATCATGAGTAGCTAATTTTCCTCGCTAGGATTTAGGGGATCTGCGAATTGAATGTGGTCACTAAATAATTTATAGATCTGTCAATGATTTTGTGTCTGAGTTGTCAATTGTAGCATATAATCGCGATTAGTCAGTTAATGCGCATGATTGATTAATTGAATTCGGTAAACTTGAACCTAAGATCGAAAGCCTGGTAAAAGTTAGACCTGCTACAACACATTAGTTTGCCCTAATAAGATCGGAAGCCGTTAGAAGCATGCTAGGGTGAATAGCGGACCGGAAGGACCTTTTCAATACCCCTTAGACCAATATCTGCGACAGACCTGTGACTTAGACCGTGACCATATGAGATTCGTAGTGAACCGACAATCCTAGTTTTCTCTCCATATATTTATTCATCTTAAATTCATCTTATTTTATTTTAGTTATTTCTTCCCTTTTAATTCTCTTTCCTTCACTACTTTTAGATTAGTTAAAAACAACTCATAAAAACCCCCCGATTTGGTTACTTAAGATAGACTTTAATTGCGAGTAGAATTTATTTGTCTCCTTGTGGATACGATCCTGACTTCCCTAGCTATATTTTTAGTTAGACCTAAGTTGGTTATCTTTGATAGGTATACGACTAGCTTATCAGTTGTCCCGAACACTTGTCCACCAATAAAACTTCAAAGGTTCAACGGACTCGAGAAAATGTATGACAAAAACAAAATGAGACAAAATCAACCAAGATTAGGACGGAAAAAGTGGTTGATACCTAAGAATAAACGAAACGAAAAACGAATGGAGTTTTACTAAATGAAGGACGAGGAAAGGTTCGACAAAGAAAGGAGAAGGGAATTGATATCGAAATTACGAAGGATTAGGTTCTAAAACGAGACAGGAGAAAAAGTGTGATAGCAGCAACATAGAAATGAAGGCATAACGAATGGAATGGTACAACTCGACCACAAGAACGGAAAAAGGAATAATGGAATAGAGGCACGAAGGGGATACAACTCAAAAGCATCAACATCAAGTATAAACCGTCAACAGGAATAGAAAGCAAGAACAACGAGAACAATCAGATGATAGTAGCAGCAGCCCGAACATCAGTAGCAACAGGACGACGGTCGAATAAAAAGATGAAACGAACAAGGCAGCAGCGAGGAACAACGTAGAAGAAAAGAAGAAAGAACGAGCAGGGCCGGTCCTGACCTTTTCGAGGCCCCAGGCAAAATAATAGGTTGGGGCCCCTTTAAAAATTATCGTAACGGTTATTTTTGGTATTTTCATTGATCTCATCCTCATATTTTCACATTTTAGCAACAAATTTGTAAATAAAAGCTAATCAGTGATTTTCTTAAATCCACAACATGATAATTTGAAGTTGTTTACAAAATTTTAAATATTACTCCGTATGAGTGTAATGACGGATAAATATTGTAACTATCTTCAATCATTGAAATTTGTGAACCGTAAATACACTTAAACTGTGTAATATTAATAAAAATAAAAATGTTGATCATTTGTATAAATAGTAAAATATTTGTATTAATGATCCATACTTTTTTGAAGATGTGCTCTAAAATGTTAACAAACTACCCGTAATTTTGTAATTGAAATAATATACGGAGTATAGGTTAAGGTTAATATAAATAATTTTTTATTTGTGTATTGAATACATTTTTATTTTATTTTTTAATAAATGACTAAAAAACATAACATGTCGAAAAAATACTCTGTATGAAATAATAAAGGGACCTTGAAAAACGAAAAACAAAAAGTTGTTATTGAAAAATTACTTGGTTTAGGAATTGAACCCAAGACCTCTTGTATGAAGACCAACAAGTTAACCACTGCACCAGAGATAAAGTATTAATAAATTTCGTAGCTAAATATGTCATATATGTTCATGTACGAAACTTGTTTCATCAATTTTGGGCCCCTTCTAATCATGGGCCCTGGGCCGTCGCCCCTCCAAACTAAGCCCAGGGCCGAACGAGCAGGAATTTAACGATTTAACAAGAATGAAATAAGAAGAGTAAGAACAAGGAAACGAACAGCAGCAGTAACGATAAAAGCAACAGCAGCAGCATAGAACCCGGACAGCAACAAAACGCAGCAAAGAAAATACGAAAAACATCAGCAGAAATGATAGAGGAAGGAGAAGAAAACGGAGAACAAAGAGAAAGGAGAACAGGAATGAAGGACGAAGAGAAACCAAAGATGACAGTAACGGATAACGAATGCACGCAGCAACAAAACAAGGAGTCAACAGAGATATACTCGATGCAGCAGGAAGATTGATCGAACTAGACTGAAATAGGGCCAAAACGACGAACTGCAGCAGGCAATGAAAACGAGCAACACTAACAACAGTATTGACGCAAAGCAACAACAACAGAACGTTACAGCAGCAGCAGCAACCTAACACAGTAACACGGAAGAAAGAGGCAGCAAACCAGCAACAAAGGAGAGGAAAAGAAGGAAAAGAAGGAAAAGAGAAGAGAAGAGAAGAGAATCTCACGTTTAAAGCAGCAGCAGAGTAACGGCAGCGGCAAACGGATGCAGCGAACTCAGGCAATCAACACGGCAGTAGAACGCCGCAGCAGTAGCGGCAGAAAACGTACGCAGCAAAAAGGACGAACAAAACAGAGGAAAACAGAGTGGCGTGAAGCGGCAGAACGAAGCGGGGAGACGAAAGAGATTGATAGAGTTGATGGAACGAAGAAAAGAAGGGGAGACGTAGGGAAGAACGGAAGAAGCAGAGGAATACAAAAACAAGGAAGAGGAGGAATGATAAGTGGTGAAGCGGTGGAAGTGAATTAAATAAAAGAGGAAGAGGAAATGAATCAGTAAGTGGGAGTTCAATAGAAAAGGGAATGAATGCAATAGTAAGCGGGTTGGATACAATTTACCATAAAGCGTACGGATTCCTTGACATATGTATACGATGTATACGGGTTAATCAAATGAATCGGGTTAGAAAAATGGATTAAACAAATTCTGTGTCGATAAGTTGGCTGACCCGCGAATCGAATTAAACGAGTTAATAAAATTAATAAATAATCGGACTGTCAAATAAAACGAGTAAATAAAGTACTCGAGACGAAAACGAAGCTGATTGAAATAAGTAATTAGACGATCAAATAATATTTCCCGATAAATGATAAATTTTCGATAAAATGAATTAAATTGATTTCTCGAGGAAAGAAAATAAATATTTTGACGAAACTTAAAATAAATGAGCTTCGAGCTTAATATACATAAATAAAAAGAATTTAGGATTTATATCGTCGAAATAGACTTTCGATAAAATTTAAATTAAATGAATAAAATGAATCAAAACAGAAATAAAAATATGTTTTAAATATAAGAAGACTTTCCGAGATAAATAGAATTTTAGGAGTTTGAAACGATTAAACGAGGAATTCGTTTTATAATAATTTTAAGAATTACGAGTAAAATAGTAAAAATAAAAATACGAACATAATTTTAATTTAATTTAATTTATAAAATCAGGGGTGTTACACTATGGCAGTTTCCAAAAAACACCCGATGATGATCGGACGCTAACGTGTTTCTACGCGTTCGGATATGGGCTCAAAACCATTAGTTGCTGGCTAATGCACCTACGGAGTATAAATCTCACAAAACTGACCTCAAATTCAGGCCCAGTGGGTCGTTTCCAATCAAACAAGACTAATTTGGGTCAAAACCGACACCGGAAATAAAACCGACATTTAGCGATTGAGTCAACCCCGGTCAAAGTCGTTTCCGAGACACATAAACAGCCACATAAGCATCAAAAGTCCAAGTCAAACTCAAAACCCACAAAATATCCAACTCAAGGTCCAAAACAATGGACCCGCGCGACCTAGCTGAGCCACTCGATCGAGTGCTCAGCCCACTCGATCGAGTGGGCCCTTAAACAGGCCCGACTGCAGGCGCACTGGGCCACTCGACCGAGTCAGCCGGTTACTCGGTCGAGTAACCCTAGCCGGGGGTCCATAGCCATGCCTATATATACACCCCCATGCACAAGCTTTGACACAACTTTTTCGAAACCCTAATTCAATCCCATTCTATACTAATCTACATCCAAACCCTAACCCTAGCGTTTAAGAATTCAAAACCCTAATCACCACAACTTAGCCTACATACTCGATACTCTCGTGCAAGCCACAATTACGAGTCCCGTCCGAGCATAAGAAACATGTAGGTTGAGGGTGCAAAAAACCCCTTTTCTTCTCCTTTCTCGTCCTCCTCGCGTCATTCGTCGTCACTGTCGTCGTTTTTTTTATTTTATTTTGTTCGCGTCATAATATCGTTAATATTGTTAGTATTAACACACTAAAATACTTGTGAATTTGTGTCGAGCGTGAGGGATGTCGGAATAAGAAAACCCGAATATACAAGTGTATTGCACACAACGTTGACGGTCGCTTATCCCGACACCCCGATCACTTGATTATTGAAACAAGTCAACCTAAATAATAGTTTTTTTTATTTTCGTTCTCATCATCATTTAATCGTATACTTCATCGATTTCCTAAAACCTTTTGTCTAAACAAATACTTTTTTTTATAAGGGTCGAAACCCGTTGACGTGGATCCGACATCTCACAATCCCTAGGGATTTATTTCGATGTCGGAAAAGCCGAGGGAATCAAGTCCTTCAATTCAAGCAAAGTGTCGATCTTTTAGATTCGATACCAATTCCATAATTGGATGTCGAATCTAACGATCTAGTCAAATAATTTACCCAATTCGATTTTTCGTTGATGCTAACGTAGATGTCTTTTAACTCGTTAGAGTTACGACACTATAAACGCGGAGGAAAATTCATATCGCTTTGGTTGACTTAAAACGACTTATAGCTTTTTCTTCAAATTTCACTCTAGTATTCGATACCGCTTCAATAAGCGGATATCGGGCACGACCAGAATCATAGATATGAATTGGACATAAATTATACAATATTTACGCCCAATTCCTTGAATCATCAAAAATCAAAAGCAATTTCGAAATCATTAACAAAATTGCAAGCGAACCCTAGTTCGTACAGGGGGCACTCGACCGCGTGCTTAGCCCACTCGGTCGAGTGGCACCCCAAAAACGAGACAGAATGCTATCTTAATGACCACTCGATCGAGTCTCGCAATGACTCGGTCGAGTGGCCATGCACTCGATCGAGTTTCCTCGTAACTCGGTCGAGTGACGCCTCGAAATCCGGACAGAAGCCTCTTCAAAGGTCCACTCGGTCGAGTCCCTCAATGACTCGGTCAAGTGGCCCCTTTATCACGTCAAACCGTGAGTCCTACAAGCCATTCGAGTCTCGTTAATATCTTTTCACGACTTAAGTCGACACGTGTCCAATCAATCACGTGAAAACTCCACTTTTCAAAAACTATGCATCATCTCATTTGCATCATTCTATATTTGCGCAAACCGTTAATACCGTTATACCATTACTAACCGTTTGCTCTCTTATCGATTTTGGTTGTTTATTTTATTGTACTAAAATGAACCCGCATGCTAAAATACAACATTGACGTTAATTTTAGTTGCATTAAATCGACATAGAAACCCGTTCAATTTCATTCACATGCTTAGGGAAAACAATGCTTGCATAACATGTCATCGTTCAACTAACGCGCGTATTCAAAAATCATTCGATATCTTAGTAGACGCCGCTAATGTGCGGGCGGGGTTAGGTGTCCTTTGTGGGCTTCCCAACACGTACCCTCACCCCTTACTCAGAACCTCGGTTTCCGGATGCCCGAAACCGTTGGCGCACGAGAGTCATTCAATACACGATAACCGGTAGTGATGGTATCGGTATCGCAATGTGTAGACACCCGCATTTTGACTGCCAGGTGTCTATGGTAGTTTCCAAAAAACACCCGATGATGATCGGACGCTAACGTGTTTCTATGCGCTCGGATACGGGCTCAAATCCATTAATCGCTGGCTAACACACTTACAGAGTACAAATCTCACAAAAACAACCTCAAATCTAGGCCCAGTGGATCATTCCGAGTCAAACAAGACTAATTTGGGCCAAAACCGACACCGGAATTAAAACCGACTTTTTGCGATTGGGTCAACCCCGGTCAAAGTCATTTCCAAGACACACAAAAACAGCCATACAACCATCAAAAGTCCAAGTCAAACACAAAACCCATCAAACATTCAAAGTCAAGGTCCAAAAGACTGACACGTGCAACCCGACTGGGCCACTCGATCGAGTGCCCGACCCACTCGATCGAGTGGGCCTGTTTTAAGCCCGGCTGCAGGCTTCACAGGCCACTCGACCGAGTTAACCCTCTATCGGTCGAGTAACCCTAAACCGGGTACCCTAGCTTTTCCTATATAAGCAACCCCCATGCACACATCTTCAACACTTTTGGACAATCTTTACAAACCCTAACTTTTACACCTCTTACAAACCCTAATCTCTACACAACCCTAAGCAAAACCCTAATCAAACCCTAGCAATTCTACACTAGCAAAAACCCTAAACTTAGTTTTAGGAATCAATCCCGAGCCACCACAACTTAACCTACGTAAAACCTCGAAGACTCTTGTGTAGAAGCCACGGTTACGAGTCCGCTCCAAGACAAGAACATGTAGGTTGAGGGTGTCAAACCCTCTCTTTTCTCCTTCTCTTCTTCACGTCGTCTTCATCTCCTTCTCATCCTCTTTTTTTCGTTTTTTTATTATTTTATTCATTGCATCATAATATCGATAATATTATTAATAGAAAAGCATTAAAATACTTATCGATTTGTGTCGGATAAGAAGGATATCGAAATAAGAAAACACGAATATACAAGTGTACTGCACACAGCGTTGACGGTCGCTTATTCCGGTACCCCGATTATTTGATTATTGAGATAAGTTAACCTAAATAATAATCCGTTATTACTTTATCATCATCATCATTAATCTTGCATTCATCAATTTCTTTTAAATCAATTTTAATAAGGGTCGAAACCCGCTGACACAGATCCGACATCACAATCCCTAGGGATTTATTTCGATGTCGGAGAAGTCGAGGGAATCAAGTTCCTTTTTATTCAAGTAAAGTGTCGATTTTAGATTCGATACCAATTCCATAATTGGATACCGAATCTAACAATCCGGTCACATGAATTAATTAACGCGATTTGTTCATATCACGATAATTAATTTAAAGCGACCAAAATTAATTTTTTTTTATTTCAATCTAATATTCCATATCGATTCAAATAATCGAATAGGGGATACGACGAGTACTCCAAAATTAGAATCGGGAATAAATTCAACAATATTTGTATTCGATTCAACAAATTTCGCGATTTATAAAGAACCAAGTCGAACATAAATTGCACAATATTTATGTCCGATTCGGTAAAATCGTCGAACTCTCAAAAATCAAAAGCAATTTCAAAATCAACAATTAAATTGCAAACGAACCAAGTTCGTACAGGTGCCACTCGAACGAGTGCCTTAGTCACTCGATCGAGTGACATCCTAAAATCGGATCAGAATGCCTATTACGACCCCCACTCGGTCGAGTCTCACAGTGACTCGGTCGAGTGGCCATGTACTCGACCGAGTTGGTCAATAACTCGGCCGAGTATGGTCTAAGACGCAAAACAGAATCATCTTTTACGGGTCCACTCGATCGAGTCCATCGACCACTCGATCGAGTGACCACGTAACGACTAAAACAACGAGTCGTACATTCTCCTATTTTCTAAACTCGATAGTATTTTGCGGCTTAGGTCAACATGTGCTTAATTAATCACGTGTATACTATCTTTTCAAACCATGCACCTCATATTTGCACATTTTCATCTCATCTCATATTTGCACAAACCGTTATTATTCGTTATATCATTACATCGTTACTAACGCGTTTGTTATTTCTTTTGTCAATTTAATTCTTGTTTGTTTATTGTACTAAATGAACCCGCATGCTAAATTCCACTTTGACGTAGAATTAAATTGCATTAAATTGACTTAGAAACCCTTTTCAAATTCCATTCATATGTTTAGGGAAAATAATCTTTGCATATCATTTTCCCGTTTTACTAACGTGCGTGTTGTAAGTCATTCGAATTCTTAGTAGAGGCCGCTAATGTGCGGGCGGGGTTGGGTGTCCTTTGTGGGCTTCCCAACACGTACCCTCACTCTTTACTCAGAACCTCGGTTTCCGGATGTCCGAAACCGTTGGCGCACGAGAGTCATTCAATACACGATATCCGATAATGTCGGTATCGGTACCAAATGCAAAGGGACGAGCCCAATAAACTCTGACATCGGAAATGGGCCGTATTTTGTATACGGCCCACTACGACATAGAGTGGGCTCGAATGATTCCGAATAACCACAAAATTCGGTGGCGACTCCACATAGACCTAAATTTCAATTCGATCCATTCTCATATGGAGATTCATTCGCCTACCCAAACCCGCACGTGGCCGCGTCGAGGTGGACCTATGTCATGTCCACACAATGCAAAGGGACGAGCCCAATAAACTTTGACATCGGAAATGGGCCGTATTTCGTATACGGCCCACTACGACATAGAGTGGGTTCGAACGTGCCCGAACTCCCACAAAGTTTGGTGGCGACTCCACTTCGATTTAAATTTCAATTCGATCCATTCTCATATGGAGATTCATTCGCCTCCCCAAACCCGTGCGTGGCCGTGTCGGGGTGGACCTATGTCATGTCCACATAAGTACTTTGCAGAGAGTAATAATTTTTTGGAGGCGAGAATGGGTAATAATCCAAGTTATACTTGGAGAGGAATCATTGAAGCTCGGGATGTCCTTAAAAAAAGGTTGAGGAGACGAATCGGGGATGACAAAGATACCTTGGTCTGGCGGGACGCTTGGGTTGTGGGCAATCACGAGGGTAAGGTTATTACGATTTGCCCACCAAATCAGAGGGAGATGAGGGTCGTGATTTGATATTGGACGAGGGTGGGAGACGCTGGAATGCTTCGAAAATCCGATCGATTTTCTTGCCTTTTGAAGCTGAGACAATCTTGAGTATTAAACTAAGTGAGATGGCAGTATGCGACGAGTGGTATTGGGGGCCGGAAAAAGACGGTATTTACTCGGTGAAGATGGCCTACCGCTTGCTCGAGGGGGATGGAGCGAGGTTGGAGGAAAGCTCGGACCGACGACAAGAAAAGTGGATCTGGAACCAGTTATGGAAGGTCTCGGTTTGGCCTCGGATTAAGCTTTTCTTCCGGCAGCTGTGCAGTGATGCGATTGCGACTAAGGTAAACATTTCTAACCGAGTCGGTTTGGAGGATGCTTTGTGTCATGTGTGTCATTCTAATTTCGAGTCGAGTCTTCATCTTTTTCGGGATTGTGGGTTGTCTTGTCGAGTTTGGGATGAGGTCGGTCTTGGGGTGGGGGACATTGATGGGGTTATGGGGGTCAAGGATTGGATAGAGGGAGTGTGGAGAAGCATTGGAGAGGAAAGTCGTGGTCTTTTTATGACAACTTGTTGGGCTATATGGGAAGCACGAAACAAGCTGGTTTTGAATCACGAGCTTAGAAGGAGCGAAGATGTCTCGAGAAGAAGTATGGACATTCTTACGGAGCTTGACGCCATGGAAGTGGAGGGGGGTCATGGTGATCGATCGGGGAGGGGGATGGGCACAAGTCCTATCACAAAATGGAGACCACCGGAGATGGGTTTGCTAAAGATCAATGTCGATGCTAGTTCTAAGGAAGGACAGGGGGTGGGACTTGGGGGTGTGTGCCGTAACAATGTGGGGAGTGTTCTTTGGGCCTTTACGATTCGACGAAGGGAGATGTGAGATGTACCAATTGCTGAAGCAACTGCCATTCTAGAAGGGATGAGGGAGGCACGACAGAGAGAACATGAAGATATTATTATCGAAAGTGATGCTCAAGGTATTGTGTCGACCATAAACAAGAAACATAAGGGAAGAAGCGGTTTGTTCATGCTACTCAAGGAGATCTCAAATGCAGCGGATGAGTTCAGTTCGATCAACTAGTGCTATACAAATCGAGCATGTAATGGTGTAGCGCATAAGCTTGCACGTGCCGCACCGGTAGGTGATTCGGTCATCATGTGGGGCGATCGACTTCCAGCAAACGTAAGCAGCATTGTTTTTTCAGATTTAGTTACTTAATTCCCTATTTGGGAGATTTAAGAAAAAAAAAGTTAGGGATAATTGATGAGTACTCCGTATTTTATTGAAATGAGAGAAATAATATGATATGAAAGAAATACTCCCTCCGATTTTTATCTATCTTCCCTATTTCTTTATTGGGCTGAAACACCCTTTCTTCCCTATTTCTATTTTGGGCCATCAACCTGTGGTCTAGAATCATCCTTACATTTCTCTCTCTTCCTTCTTTTATTTTGAACCACACATTTCTACACCCTTATTTTCTTCCCCAAAACCAAAGGGGAAGATAGATAAAAATCGGAGGGAGTACTCCATATATTTGACCCGTTTTATAGTTAAAACGAATAGTGGTGTGTTAAAGGGGATTTACTGCCAAAAAAATTCTAAATTAGGCAACCCACTTTGACTGATTGGGTACGGAGTACTAGATGTGCAATCCACTTCATTGACATTTAACACCACCACTATGACTACCCCTCCATCTCCCTAAAACCAGCTGGCCACCGTTAAACACAAAAACTCAAAATCAGACGGGTCCTCTCCTCTAAGAGTGGGCCCCCTAAATTACCCCCCACCACCATGTCAACCACCGCCAAGACACCCCTACTCCCACCACAGCCACAGCCACAGCCACAGCCGCCCCCAACGTACGTGATATTACAATACCGCCCCCACGCAACCCCAACCCTCCTCCGCATCCTCCGCCGCGTCCTCCTCCTCGCTCTCTCCCTCCTCACCCTCTCCCTCCTAATCTACCTATTCTACCCCTCCGATCCTCAGCTCCGACTCGTCCGGGCCAAGCTCAACCACATCCGGGTCCAGACCCGGACCCACCCACCCTCCCTCGACCTCTCCCTTTCCCTCGCCCTCCGCGTCCGAAATCCCGACCTCTTTTCCCTCACCTACCACTCCCTCACCGTCGCCATTTCCTACCGCGGCCGCAAATTAGGGTTTGTGTCGTCTCACGGAGGTCGTGTCGCCGCTAGGCAGTCGTCCTATGTCAATGCTACGCTTGATGTTAATGGTTTCGAGGTTTTGCATGATTTGTTTTATTTCATTCAGGATCTTGCTTCTGGTTTTGTTCCTTTTGATACTGTTTCCGTCGTCGATGGATCCCTTGGCGTTTTCTTCCTTCAAATTCCTATTCAGGTTTGCTGCTTGTTTTCGTTGATATAGCAAATGATTTTTGTTATGATTAGTTTTTGGATTATGAAGTGCTTTTACAAGTAGCTTGGAGATTATGATTATTTGGAGCTATGTTACTTCGACTCTGTAATTTTCGGACTTAAAACGATTTGGATCATGCTGTTCTTGAAAGAGTTGGCTGTTCTTGGACGTAGTAGATGATTGTTTTTGGTAATAGACTGAGAATTCAAAAGTTCTAACTTGGGCAATCCTAGCTGTAAGTAGTTTGAGAAGTGAAGTTTTGAGTTTGAATGACTAATCCGCCATTGAAAAGAATCGAATATCGAGTTCAATACTTCAATTTGAATATTTTTAGAGAATGCTGTTCAAATTTGGCGTTTAGTTGGCTATTCGGAGTAAAATGAAAGTGAAATGAATGTTAATGGGTGATAAATGTTGGATTTGTTGTAGAGAACAAAGTGGGATGGTGAACTTAGTTTTGTCATTAGTTTACATTGTTGGGTATCATCTGTTACTTTCATGGACTTGTTGGTTTACGGTGTCACCAATCATATAGATAGGGGTATTATGTTATATTCTTTTCATTGTACGCGTTCAACTTTCCATAATCGACAATCATTTTAATTGTCCGTTGTAATTCCCATTCTATAATAGGTTAAAGTATCATGCGAGGTAGACGTGAGTCCCAAAACCCAGAAAATAATTCATCAAAATTGCTATCCAGAGGTGAGTTGCTAACTACTCCGTATTTGCCAATTTACTTCTATGGTTAAGCTAGCTAAATTTAAATTCTTTCTAACTTACGTTCTCATCTTGCACTTTATAGTTGTTTAGCCTTGTCCTATGATTCCACTATGGAAGTAGTAATTACTGATTTTTGCAGTTTGCCATTGCCTTTTCTCATTTGTGATTTTGTATTAGTACAATCTCTGTTTGCTTTGAGCTTGAACATTTGGGTCATTGCCTTTCTGGCTATTATTAATGAAAGCTTATTCTATACTCCCTCCGTCTTGTTCATTTGTTTGTCTTTATTAAATATTACACACAATGAATATAAAAAGACAAACTGATGAACGAAACAGAGGGAGTTGTATACAAGCACCCTTGAGGCTTGAGTGAATGTGATCTATCTCATAGTTAATGAACTTTTACATCAAAACTTCTTTATGAATTGTTATGTAACTATGTAAGATTCTCTTATACATAAGACAACCCCAAATGTTAGTAGGCCAAACAATAGTCTTCCAACTGGATGTTTTATAATGCCTTCTTCTAATTTGGACTACGGAATAATATAAGACGATCTTATTGGAGAGTTACTCAAACTTTTGATGAGGATGAGATTTGACCTTTTAGTCTGTTTGCTAGTTCCATCTTGTCAACACGCCAAGTGCACTTTCAAAATACTTATCGTGGGTCTAATCTAAGATCTATTTTTCCATGTCTACTCACCAAGACCCCATGTTCGGGATGTACTGAATTTAAATGAAAGGGCCTAAAATTGACTTGGCTTAGGTGAATACCGAACTTAAATATAATGAACTAAGTGGGCTCAATTGACTAAGATAAGCTAAAATTAATGAATGCTAAACTTAACTAAAGAGAATAAGGATGAATTAGTTGAACCGAGCTGAAATAAACGGGACAGAAGTACATAACAAGGCCTAAGTTCCATATGTTATGTTTGGTTGAACCTAGATCAGTAAGCACCGGATGTATATTTTGTACTCTCGTTTAAGCATGTATCTTGTTTTGGGGGTGGACCATTGTAGAAGTGAGAGTCCCAAGGTTTAACGTAAGGTGGAGAGGTGTCTCCATATATTTCATGCATTCATCTGATTTGGGATATGCTAGTGTTGCCTGCTGTAAGCAATCTTGGTAGACTGAGATTGAAATTGTGGATGATCTTTTGCTCTATTTCAGTTACAGGAAGCAGCAAGTCCATCACCAAGTCCATCATTCTATTGATATCGGACTTGCAATGATAGGTTTTAGAAAGATTGCATGCTTCTTGGTATTTCGCAGCGTACAAAACAAGTCATCAAATGCCTTGTTCTTGAAAAGGGCTTGCAAGATCCACAAACAGGTGTAATTGTTGTACAAAATACAGGTAGGTCAATAATTAGTCTGACTGGAATTCATGTACATTGTTAATTCCTCCAGAATCTAAATAATACAATTAGGAGACTCGACTCGACTCTTTTAAAAGATTGAGAAATCTCATCTGTAAAATATACAAGTCTTGATGATATATATCTTGCTCTATAGCCATATTCTTGTTACTTCTATAATATTTCTTGTTATCTGCGTTTACATCAATGATTATTACTTCTATGATGTTCTTATAACATTTCGATTTAATTCACAACTTCAAATTGCACAGTTGCTGTGCCATTCTGGTGCATGTAACTACTTCCTTCGATCAGAATATATGTTCTGTATTCATCTATATATATATATATATATATATGTATATACTACAAGATTGTGAGAAGTGTGGAAAGAAATACAAATGTTTGAGGCTATGAACTGTTTTTCACCTCAAGGATGAATATTTCACAAGTATGAATACCTTTGCTCATACGAGTAGTTCTTAATTTGGGTACATATAGCATACATGAAAGCATTTCTAAATTGGATAGAGTATCCCTAATTTCAAATGCTGCATCGGATTTAATCAACATGCATACAATTGCTTCTGATCATAAACTAATTACATACATGACATACTGCATTGTGCATGCTAAGATTTTCATTGATGGTGTTGGTTTTCATATGACGACGACCGGAGATTCATTTTCATCCCACACCATTCATAATCTGCATGATGATACCGGCATCGAAATGATCCTGGATGCCTTGTTGGTGAGCAAACACACGACTTTCTCCCGTCACCTCTGCCTGCTTCTACCCTGTTATCCACTGTTTGTGGTGGATTTACGAGGAGGATAGGTGGTGGCCGATAGTAGATCCGCCGCCTAGGCCTAGCCCTTCCTGACACGCCCTCTAGGCTGGGTAGAAGAAACCTTGGCGAAGGGTGGCACATGATATCTGGTTTTCCTGAGAATACTTTGATGACAAATCGTTTTCTAGGAGACATACGTCTGGTTGTGGATTGCCATATTTTGCAAGGCAATCAAGGGGAAGGAAAGTGGAGTGGGTTAGGAAAGGTTGGGTATCAAGTAAAGATAAGAGGGTAAGGTAAATGTGCGAGATATGGACTCTAGAGAAGACTTTAGCTTAGATTCCTAGGGAAAAAGGATTGCTTTTTTCCGTAACTTACTAGTATGATACCATGATGTTTACGTCTTCTTTCTAGCAGTCGGTTTCTTTTGTGACCATAAGTTCCGAGGAAACAACGATCATTATATACGTAGTAATTCTCTCCTTGTCTCATTCAATAGTTACCTAGTGCTTCTCAAAATTTGACAGGTTTATTTCATAGGTCAGAAAAATGTGTCCTCCGGAATGTATGGGAACAACGAAAGTGAAATAAGAGCATCTGAAAGCTATAGACTCGTGTTGGTTAAGAGTCAGAAACTTGTGCAAAATGAACCTTTACTTGTTACTGGAGCTATATTGAAGTGTTTGCAGAGAGATGGTAAAAAAAGCGGAGGAAAATGGGACATTGCCCAATATGACCTTACGAACAACTCAAATCGTAGTTTTCGAAGATCCAGGACCCTGAAACAAAACTTGCTAAAATGTTTCTAGTCTATTCTTATGTCAGATAATGCATCATCATAGATCAACGGAGGATAAATAATAATATCGAAAAGCTATAAATTCGTGTTAGTTAAAAGTCGAAAACTCAAGCAAAATGAATGTTTACTTGTTATTTGAGACTAAAATAGAACTAAAGATATACTGAAGTGTCCCCAGAGACATGATAAGAAAATAGGAAGAAAACGAGACATTGCCTGATAGGATCTCCCGAATGACTCAAATCATAGTGTATGATACGGAGTACTATGTTTATAGAGATTGAAGGACCCGGACAAAACTTACCAAAAATTGAATGGTGTATTTCTTAGATCAGATAATGCGTCCTCCTAGATTTCTTGGACCAACAGATAAATAATAAGTGTATCATAAAGCTATAAACTCGCGTCGGTTACGAGTCGGCACTCGTGCAAAATGAATGTTTACTGGTTATTTGCGACTGAAATGAACTGGATTATCCTGGACTACTCGTAGAGAAGTAGTAAAAAAGCGGAATATAACAAGGTAGTGCCTAGTACGACCTCTTGAACGGCTTAAATCGTAGTGTATAATACACAGTATTCGGAGATCCAAGGCCAGGGAACAAAAATTTCCGAAAATGAAAGGTCTATTCTTTAGGTCATAAATTAAAACGTGTCCTTGTCCTACATGATTTATTGGAACAATGAAGGTGATATTAGAGTATCAGACAGCTATATATACCTGCGTCGGTTAAGAGTAAGAACCTCGTGTAAAATGAACTTTATTTTTTATTTGAGGCTGAAATTGAATTGAAGCTATTCTGAAGTTTCCACAAAGACGTGGTATGAAAATCGAAAGAAAATGAGACATTACACGGTAAGACCTCCTCAGACGGCTCAAATTGTTGTAATGCACGGTTTCTTAGATCTAGGCCCAGAACAAAACTTGCAGAAAAATTAATTGGTTTATACCTTACGTCAATTAACGCGTTTTCCCAGATTTATAGGACTAACGGAGGAGATATATTAGTATCGAAAAGCTATACACTCTCGTCGATTAAGAGTCGGAAATAAGTGCAAAATGAACGTTTACTTGTTATTTGAGGATGAAATCTGAAAGGATGTGGTAAAAAAATCTGAAAGAAATCGAGACATTACCCGGTACGACCTCCCGAACAACTCAAATTGTAGTGTATATTACACGGTTTTCAGAGATCTAGGGTCCCGAAACAACTTGCCGAAATTTTGTCGGTCTATTCCTTAGGTCATATAACACATCATCTCAGATTTATGGGATCAACGAAAAATAAATAATAGTATCGAAAAGCTATAAACTCGTGTCGGCGAAGAGTCGGAAATTCGTGCAAAATGAACGTTTACATGTTATTTAAGGTTGAAATAGAATTGGAACTATGATGAATTGTCCAAAGAGACATGGTAAGGAAATCAGAAGAAAAATAGACCTTACCTGGTAGGATATCTCGTACGGCGTAAATCGTAGTGTTTAATACTCGTACATGATTTTCGGAGATCCAGGACCCAGAGCATAAATTACCAAAATTTGACGAGTCTATGACTCTATTCCTTAGGCCAGAACACCCTTCCTTTCCGGGATTTATAAGAACAACAAACGTGAAATAAGAGTATCATAAAGCTATAGACTCGCGTCGGTTAGTATGTTATTTGAGGTTGAAATAGAACTTGACCTATCGTGAAGGTTCCCCAGAGATGTGATAAAAAACTTGGAAGAAAAAAAGATGTTGCTCGATACGACCTCCCGAACGACTCACATCGTAGTTTACGATACACGGTTTTTAGAGATCCGGGGGCCCGAAACAAATTACACAAAACTAACTGGTCTATTCACAAGGTCAGATAACACGTTCTCTTAGAATCGTATGACAGTCGGAGGAGAAATAAGAGCATCAGAAAGTTATAAACTCGCGTCGGTTAAGTGTCCGCCTTGTGCAAAATGAACACTTACTTGTTATTTGAGTTTGAAACTAAATTGGAGCTATCCTGAAATGTTCGCAGAGACGTGCTAAAGAATACGGAAGAAAACGAAACGTTGCCCAGTACACTTCTCGGACGATTCAAATCGTAGTTTATAATACATGGTTTTCGTAGATATGGGGTCCCGGAATAACACATGCCAAAAATTGACGGGTCTTTTTATTATGTCAGATAACGCGTACTCCCAAATTCATAGGATTAACAAGAGACCAGATATGTGATAGTGTGATATCATGTTTGTGCTGTATCAACGCCAAATAGGATGTAAAGTGAGTTAAGTGATAGTATGTAAGCGCATGAATTACCATGGAGAGAAATCTCTCCATGGTGGGTGATGGAGAGAATGGTGTTCTGTTAGAGCAAGTTTAACAATGGATGAATTTTTCTCCATATTTTTTCTCCATCACTATTCTCCATTTTTTTTTTCTCCACCAAAAAATTCTCAATTACAATGGATATCATTTTTCTCTATCAACTTCTCCATTATGGGACCCACACCTTTCACAATTCATTTTTCTCCATTTACCCCACTCATGCGCACCAATTTTCTTCCATCAAAATTACAAGTGGCCCCAAAAACTAAACCAATGCCCCACACAAATTCTCTCCACTGATCTCCTGCAGGGTGGAGAATTATAAATTTCTCCATGGATATGGAGAGGTTCTCCACGATAAAAACCCCATCTTCTCTCCATCATATCCCATGGAGAGAAATTTCTCCATCTTAAAACATGCCCTTAGAGCATGTACATCAATAGATTGAAATTGACTCTATAGCAAGGATGGAGTGAGGAGAGATGTACAACAATGGATTATGAATCCATTTTGAAGGAGATTGCAATTTTCTCCGTGGTGAAGGAGAGAAAAGACGAGAGAGAAAACTATTTTTTCATTGGTGGAAATATGTTATTGGGGACCACATGCAATTAATGAGTAACTGATTTGTGATTTCTATTTCTATTGCATTATTAAAGTATTTCATAATTGTTGTGTAACGTATTTTAATTGAAGTGTGTTATCATATTTATTGTTTATGTTATTATGTATGGTATTATTTCCGATTAAATGTGTTGATTTAAAAAAAAAATCATCGCTTATTTCTGAATTATATTCAAAATCTAAATCACGCCACTAGTTCTTCATTATTTAAAATATATTGAATTAGATTAGATTTACAAAAATAAGTAAATAAACATAATATATGAAGAAAAAAAATCGATTCATAAATTGTCGACTTTGATAAAAAAAAAAAAAAAAATTACGAAATGCATTAAAATTGTATGAAGAAATTTATAAAACTTTTATAAAAGATGAGCGAAAATTAAATTGATATGTATGATAAATGAGATAGGATAAGTGAGACCCTCTATGGAGTGAAAAATGAATCCATAGATATAAATAGTATTTTAGAAGAGAGAGAAAATGAGATAAAAAAATGAGGTGGCAAGAGTGGGGTCCTCTAAGGAGAGAATTTTTATCCTTTGATAATCATGGTCTTATCAAGGAGAATGTCTCCATTATCGTGGATAATCATCAAATTGTGAAGAGTTTGGTGGAGAGATTTTGGTGGGGTGTTTTTGATTTTGGTGGGTTAATGTGGTGGAGAGATTATGCATCCAATGTCTCTTTTTATCCAATTTGCAACGACTTATGTTTTACCCCATATAATTTGCTATATATTCATGTTGTTATAATTTGCTATCATAATAATGTACAGTACAAATTTATATATAATTTGCTATTATATACAAAATGAATAATAATAATAATAACAATAATAATAATAATAATAATAGTAATAATCTTAATCCATTTTTAATCAATATGATCCATCATATTTCCAGTTTCTTGCTTTTCAAAATATGACAACTAATTATCATAATAATCGTCCACCTAATTTTCAGGCACCGAATATAACTCAGAATCCGCATTCAAATTCACAATTTAACCTATCTTCTCAAAATTCTTGGGTAAACTCATATTTTGTTACACTAAATCTTCATTTTGGTGGTAATGAGCAAATGAGTTACGATAGTGATCATGTTACTCGTTTGTCACAAGATGAAAATATTATTGTGGACAGAAACGAGTACGTGGACGAGTCGAACGTCATAAGGCAAGCAAGTTGTTGAGCCCTATTAAAAAAGTTGTTGAGCTAGATCACAAAGTTATTGAGTTCCATTAACAAAATTACTTATCTATGTCATAAAGTTAGAGGTACACATTGATAATGTTAGAGTAACACAATGACAATGTTAGATTAACACAATGTTATAAATGATCAATCTTTTTGGAGTTACACTAACTTGGTGTTAAAGTAACACAATGACAAAGTTAGAATTTTATTGAACAAACTCTGGAGTAACACAGTGACATAAATGTAATAGTTTTGGGTTTATACAATTCATCATAATGTAAGATTTATGATACAACAAATATTTCCATAACAAATATTTCCTCCAAGTTCCTATTATTGTCCCATTTGCTTTTGGAATGAAAATTAAGGAATGAGAAATGAGTGGCTAAAAAAAGAACTAGGAAAAGAGAGAAATGGAAGAGTAAATGTGAACCACACATTGATGGCCTAAAAAGGAAAGTGAGACAAATATTAAACTCGACTTAAAAAAAAAGTGGGACAAAAATAGGAACTCGGAGGGAGTAGTTTATGTAACAATTGAAAAAATTGAGGCATATAATTATGAAATTAATGCCAACATATTTGAATGATGTTTGTTAGAGTTTCATCAAACTTAAAGAGTAATACAAAAATAAATTGAGGGGAGAAGAGAGGCCGAGCTCTATTAAGAAAGTTGTTGAGCTAGGTCACAAAGTTGTTGACATCTGTTAACAAAGTTGTTGAACTTTATTAAAAAAGTTGTTGAGCTAAGTCACAAAGATTGTTGTTAACAATCTCCACCATTTTTTTTGCTTGAAAAGCCCGTGCGGATGCGCGAGCCAATTTTTAGTGACGTTGATAATGACATCAAGTTAGTATGCATAATAGTAAACGAATATTATCCACATACGTGAATGTGTTTCTAGGTAGATATTATTTGCAGTAAATGTCAAATTAAATTATAGGCGTACATTATAGTTAGAAAGACTAATTAAAGTACCTCTCACACAAGTACATGAGTACATCTTCAACTACATATTCGTACCATTATTCATTTATATTTATATGGAATATTTATTTTTTACTCTATAAGTTTTGCATTCAACAATATTATCTACGGATTATTATTATAAATGTAATAACTAATAAATAAAATGACAAATAATATTTACGTATCAATGTAGAGTAAGAGACTCAATTTGACATAGATAATTCAAAAACATATTGTACGTAGAGTGGATATATAGCGATATGAGTAATTAAATTTCATGATAGTATAAAACGACGTGTTTATTTCTTACACAATAAATGTATAAATAATTAATCTAATAGGTGATTAAAATATTGCTCATATGATTAACTAAGTACATATAAGATTTGTGCAAACACTTTGAGACAATTTCTATAAATTATCAACTTTGTGTTTTCTATTTAAGGGAAATCGACTTTGTGTTCCGAAGCATCCAATTCGTGAATTATTAATTCACGAAGCACATGGTGGTGGATTAGCCGGACATTTCGGGGTCCAAAAGACGCTCGACATCTTACACGAGCACTTTCATTGGCCGAAAATGATTGGTGATGTCCAAAACATCATAGGCAAGTGTGTTACTTGTCATATGGCGAAAAGCTCTTTTAAAGCGGGAGCCTACATGCCATTACCAGTTCCGGAGCGACCATGGGAAGATGTGTCAATGGACTTCATCGTGACCTTACTTCGTACACAAAGAGGAAAGGATGCCATTATGGTAGTCGTGGACAGATTTTCGAAGATGGCCCATTTCGTGGCTTGCCATAAGACAGACGATGCTAGTAACGTCGCTGATCTCTATTATCGCGAGATAGTCCGTTTACATGGAGTCCCGAAGACTATTGTGTCCGATTGTGATTCAAAATTCTTGAGTTAATTTTGGAACACGCTTTGGGAAATATCGGTACTAAGCTACAGTTTAGCACTTCGCGTCACCCTCAAACTGATGGGCAAACGGAAGTGACACACCGTATCTTAGAGACTATTCTCCGTGGTTTGGTGAGTAAAACTCAGAAAGATTGGGACCTTAAGCTTCCACACGCGGAGTTCGCTTATAATCGATCTCCTACCTATGCAACTAAGCACTCTCCTTTCGAGGTAGTTTATGGGATCAACCCATATTTGCCTATTGAGTTACTCCCCATCCCTAAAGGGATTCGTTCACAAGGACGCAGAGGACAAGGTCAAGGCTATGACAAAGGTACATGATCAAGTCCGAGCTAGAATTGAGGTGGTAAACGAAACCTACAAAAGGCGAACTAAAAAAAACCGACCGACTAAGGTATTCCAACACGGAGACTTGGTGTGGTTACACTTGCGCAAGGAAAGGTTTCCGGGAAAACGAAAGAACAAGCTCATGCCAGGAGCCGAGGGTCCGTACAAGGTCGTTGACAAGGTAAACGACAATGCTTACAAGATCGAGCTTCCGGAGACTATGGAGTCCACGCTACATTCAATGTAGGGGTCTTAAGTACGTACTTATGCGATGATGGCCTTACGGAATTGAGGTCAATTTCTTTCGAAAAAGGACGGGATGATACAGGTGAGCTCGAACCCGGCCCAATTGTGGTAGGACCGAATAAAGCCCACAACGAGACCATGCACTCGCTTAGGTTATTCGAACTAAGCCCAATCAAACTTGGTGTGTGTATGCTCACACACGTCTCAAATACTGTCTAGGTGCATTAAACAATGTGAAGATTGTTGCCAAGATTAACGTGAGATTATGGAGGATATTTCGTGGGATCCTACTCTAAATAAGATAGGGTAATATTCTCTTTTGATCCCAATATGAGAGGATTCCTTTCCTAAATGGAGCAAAGATATGCGTGGGATATCACTTCAAGATGGGTGTGTGATTCATGCCTAAAATAAAGAGGTGCAATCTTCTCATAAGTAGTAAGAAGATAAAATAAAAGCAAGGGGGATTGGATACTGATTTTGTGAAGATACACGAGTATTTTACTCAATCAAATGGATTCAATCTTTCTTTAATTAGGAACAAGAATAAGGGTGATCATATGAAGATCATTTCGAGATATGCACAAGATAAACTACAATATCCTCAAGATTAGTTGCTTGTTTTCCTTTGATTGTGTATCTCGTATTATAGTAAGTATCTCATAGAATAATCTCGTGTAATACGCTATAAAAGCCACGAGCTATAGCATTGTTATTCATTCAACGATTAAGCAATAAAAATTCAGCAAAGTTTTTGATTTATTTCAAACCTTGTGAAAACTCATTTCGAGAAAGTACTTCGAAATCGCGTCGAGGAATTGGTGCGCCAATCTCTACGTTATTAGTTTCGGATTCAAGGTCGTATTCGGGCTCAATAGCTTTGGTTACGTTTGTCTTTTATTTCATCACAAAAATCCTTACGTAATTCAAAGTATTTTCTTTCCTAAAATAGGCGTGCCACAAAACACAAAATCCAGGAAGACCTTAACCACGAACCAAGGTTACATTAACCTTAGTTCAATTTCACTCCAAAATCCACGTCATCACTCAAGGTTACATTAACCTTCGACCCAATTTCATTTCTTATTTTAAACCGCTTCCGCATTCGCATCAAGCAGCCAACATGCCATGTACGGAGTATATCATAATCTTTCAAATAATTTTGTTGTTTCATACCTCTCCCAAATATTGAGTTAGTGATTTGTTATTCTTTTTTTCGAAGATCCAGGGACGAGTTGATATCCCGCAAACAGATTCCGTCAACAAAATGGAAATTTAGACATGTACGGAGAAGATTTTAGCATATTTTCCTCAATTATGCGTGTGTTTTGTGTTCATAATTCTGGAAGATTAGCTTTCCTATGGTTTAAGCTAAGTTGTGGTCGATTTGTTGCTTTCTGAAGTTTTTTTTTTTTTTGGTAAAAGGTAAAATATATATAACTCGTGTGAAAAATTTACAATGTTGATGCCTACATCAGATTATGTAGCCATCTAGCATCTTTAGCACAGATGGGATATCTAATTTTACACATGATTCTATTCATAACATCCATTTTGATTAGCTTCACAGTACTCTGCGGCTGCTGTACTGCACCTTCTATCCTGCATCGGTTTCGCTGTCTCCAGATGTGATAAATCGTCGCATTGATTAAGGCACGGAGAATATTGCATTGTAGTTTCGAGCCCCTCATCTTTGTCACCCACTGCAAATCTCCTCTACTCGGCATTCTTCTTCTCACCCACTTATTCAGCAGATCAAGTACTTTCGAGCTCCATCGACATTCAAAAAACAGATGATCCACAGTCTCATCATGTAATTCACAAAGAAAACAAAGGCTAGAATCGGAAATTCCAAACCTCACTAGCGTTTTCCTCGTGGTCAAAGCCCCCCTAAACACTAACCACGAAATGAAGCTATGCTTCGGGAGGATCCAACCACTCCACACAAATATCCACCACGATGTCCTCGGCCGCTTCACCCGTAGCTCATCGTAAGCCCTAGAAATCGTGAAAAGGTTCCCAGATCCGTGCCAAATCCCATTATCAAACATATGCTTAATTTTCTCCTTTGCTTGACATATCTTTCTCCAAGCCCACGTGACATCTGCATGAGGCTGATAATCACGCCAATCAGTGTGCTTAAGATACACACTATTAACCCACTGAACCCATAATCTATCAGGCTGATCAAACACCCATGATGCCAATTTAGCCACAACTGCAATATTCCAAAGCTCCAAATCCCTTAATCCCAATCCACCCTCATACTTCGGACAACACATTTTTTCCCAACTTACTAATGCCCTATTGGTCCCATCCACACCACCATTCCAAAGAAAGTTGCGACAAATGGATCCAATTCTAGCCATAATAAATTTCGGGATAATAAAGACCATAGCCCAATAATTATGTAGCTGAGACAGCACAGCCCGAACTAAAGTCAACCTCCCAGCGTAAGACAGCTTCCTAGCCCCAATACTAGAAATTCTCGAGGTAATACGAGCTAATAAATTTTCACAGTCAATCTTTCCTAAACGGGTACTTTGGATAGGTAACCCAAGATATCTAAAAGGTAACGTACCTTCCACACATCCCGAGAAACTCAAAATAGCAGCTTTCCTATCTTCATCGACCCCAGCAAAATACGCGTGAGACTTGCCCACGCTAATGCACAATCCCGAGGCCCTGCTGAACATGGCAAATGCCCGCCAAAGGCATTCCATAGATTCGGTCTCTCCTTTACAAAAAAGGAGAAGATCGTCCGCGAATAGCAAATGGCTCAGCTTCATCGCACCACATTTAGGATGATATTTGAACCGACTCTCACCCAAACCAAAGGTCATGATTCGAGAAAAGTATTCCATACAAATCGTGAAAAGTAGAAAAGACATAGGGTCCCCTTGTCTCAATCCCCTTTTACCTCGAAAGAATCCAAAATTATCCCCATTCGCACAAAGTGAATAAGAGACAGTTTCAACACATTCCATGATCAGCTTACGAAAGTGATCCGGGAAGTTCAAAGCTCTCAACATTTGATCAACAAAGCTCCATTCGACACTGTCATACGCCTTATGTATGTCAACCTTAAACAGGCATCGAGGTGAAATACGACTCCTCTTATACATTTTCACCAAATCCTGACAAATAAGGACATTCTCCAATATGCTCCTCCCTTCGATGAAACCTCCTTGAGTAGGAGAAATAATCTGGGGAAGCACCTTAGCAAGTCTTGCACAAATAATTTTAGCAATACATTTGTACAAAACATTGAAGCAAGCAATCGGACGGAATTCCTTCACAAATTGAGGTTTATTCACCTTCGGAATCAAAGTAATATTAGCACAATTGATCTGTTTTAAGAGCTTACCCGAAACGAAGCACTCCTGAATGGCACTCACAATGTCCTCCCCGATAACGTCCCACGAATCAATAAAAAATTGACTCGAGAAACCGTCTGGACCCGGGGCTTTATCTCGCGGGATGCTAAACAAAGCCCCTTTAATTTCATCAGCCGTGACCCTTGCTTCCAGCCACTTTATATGCTCTTCATTACAGATTGACCCTCGCCGGATCAGCTCTACATTAATTGGCTCAACACTTCTCGATTCTTCAAGCAATGACAAGTAATATCGAAGGAAAGCTCCCTCAATTCCAGCTTTCGTGTCATGCTCAATGCCGTCAGCGTCAGCTGTTTTCACAATAGCATTGTGAGCTCTTCTCGCTCTCAACAGACCATGGAAATAGGCTGAATTCACATCTCCTTCTTTGACCCATTTTTGCTTCAATTTCTGACTCCAAAAATCTGATCTCGCAGCCTGAAGCATCCGCACTTGGTCATTCAGCTCAGCTTCCTCAATCAAAACAGCGGCAGACTTATCCGAGCGAATCTGCTGTTGTAATTGCTCAAGTTTCAGTTCAGCAATTTCACATCTCTTCTCGATGTCCGAGAAACACGAGGTATTCAATCCTTTAAGCGGCCTTTTCAAACTTCGAATTTTAGAGACAACCTGGAACATTTTCGATCCCCTAATCCTCACCTCCCATGCGTCTGTAACGCACTTCTTGAAGTTAGGAGATTTACTCCACATGTTTATATATTTGAAGCTTCTATTCTTCCTAACCGGAGGTTGTTCAAGTTGCATAATACACGGGCAATGATCGAGCGTACCCTCTGGTAAGAAATTCGCAAACCCATTAGGAAATAAGTTCAACATCTCATCATTAACCAAACAACGATCGATGCGACTAACGATCCTTGTGTCTGCTACCTTGTGTTTATTATTCCAAGTAAACCAAGACCTAGAGGCCTTAAGATCACTCAATTCACAATTAGCCAAACAATCTCTAAATTGATTCATATCCTCCTCCACGGACGCACCTCCAAGCCGCTCTCGAGCGTCTAAAACATAATTAAAGTCACCCAAAATCACCCAAGGGCCCCTCAAAGCATAAGATTTGAGCCTATGCCAAAGATCGATTCTCTCCGAGGCGGAATTAAATGCATATACGAACGTCAGCAAATACTCCTTCCCCGAATTCACCGACACCTTAGCATGAATGCTCTGACTGCTATACTCCAATATCGTCAGGTTGACTCTTGTATGTTTCCATAAGAGCCATACTCGACCTCCTTCATGACACTGATTATTCGTCGTTATGCTCCATTCATAGAAAATATTCTGTTGAACTTTAGCATACGATTTATTCTTTATTTTAGTCTCAAGTAAGCCAAAAATGTCTACTTGCTGCTTTCTAATGAAATCACAAATTGAACACTGCTTATTTATATTACACATGCCGCGAACATTCCAACACCCTATATTATGTACCTCCATGTAAGACTAGTTCCAATCCAACCCCCTCCTTTTCTCCAACCCTCCCTTTTCGTGGTGACCCTTTTAGCATTTCAATGAAAGGTATATTAGGATTCACTACCGAATTGTTTCTTGGACCGGAAGTGGTCTGATCCACAGCATGCCTACCCATCTGCCTCTGCTGTTTCACGTTAGGAATAGGCCTAACAATACCTCCCTCTTCCTTTTTCTGTTTGGCCTCCACTCTCGCCTTTCTCAATTCCTCTTTTTTACAATCACTCCCATCATGACCGTAATTCTTACATTTGGAACACCAAATTGGTTTCCACTCATATTTAACCTGAATTTCAATCACATTCTCATGCTCATCCAAGAACCTAATCGAGTTCTTAAACTTCTGTCCCACTTTAGCCAATACCATGACCCTAGCATACCCTAGTCTAGTCCGCTCTTCCGTAGCTAAATCGGATTTAACATACGGACCAACAAGGGAGGCAATTCGGGGTAAACAACGTCCCCAAAATTTCAAAGGCAATTCAGGCAATTGTATCCATATAGGTACCTCCTGCACATCTTCTTTATCTAACTTAGCATCGGGGGTCCACTCTTTCACAATCAAAGGTTTGTTATCGAACATGTACAAACCATGGTTTGGAACTTTTACCTTTGCTTCCTTCTCTTTGAACCGCACCATAAAAATTCCATTAGGCAGGAATGAAATTTTGTCAACTGCGTGCTTCTTCCAAATTCTCTTCACAAAACCCTCTATCACTTCCCATGGGGGATTGGCTCCCATGATGAAGTAGTAGACCGCATTACTCCAATATTCGATTTCATCATCCATATCATCCTCCGAAAACCGCAATAGCTCTTCCTCCTCCTCGACTTCAACTGTTTTCTTGCCTTCTCTCTGTTTCCATCCGCCCTCATTCAACTCTTTTGCAGTATCGAAATTTGTTTCAGGAACATATTCCGACACCTCTTCTTCCTCAGATTCTGGGTCCGATACGTAATTGAGACCGGGAATTTCCATTAGTTTCAAATGTGACGTCGAACTGTCCTCCGATTGTGCTCGCTTCGCATTCCTCTCAATAGTGCGTAAAATTTCCTCTTTAGTTTTCTTCGCAGCCATCGAACCTAAAGGTTTGGTCCCTTTCGAGACCGTCGTATTCCTCTTTCGCATGATTTCACGTATCAAAAGTAGCGCTGAGCAGCAGAGTCGCCGTCAGTTACTGCCGCGCCGGAAAGTGCCCTAGAGATCGCCTGAATCGCCAGAGCCCTTTTTTCTATTTTGATGAAAATTCAGTTGTGCTTAATTTCAGGGTTAAGTTACGGTAGTTGGATTAGTTGGACATTAAAAGAATTTAATTATGTATTATCTCACCATGTTGAATGTAGATTTTTCTATATGGTTTCTCCATTATCAATTCAAGTTCTTCCTAATTTAGATTAGTTTTCATACGTTTTTTTGGTATATATATTATGTTGAATTGCACTTCTAAACTGATGATTATGCTTCGTAATTGCATTTTCAAGTTTTTTGTTGTTGTTTCCAGCTGAGTTTTGGTCGATTTGTTTCCTGTGTAGGTTAGTCTTGCTTAATTTATTTGGGATAATTAACAAATACGAGTATTTTTTAATCATCATGAATCTTAGAATAATCCAAACATTGAGTAAGTGTTTAATTAGTTAATTATGTTAAATTTGGTAATTATGTGTTTTATTGGAAAAATAACTACGTATTACATTTTGATTCTACGTGAATCGGAAGTACACCTAAGTCGACATATCTAAGACAATAACGAAAAAGCAATCATTATAATATCGTAAATTAATATATTTAAGACAAAAATTTTGATTTGCTTGGATATTGTTGATAATCATTGTTGGCGTAGGAGCGCAAAGAAATGGGAAATTAAATATTTTCAAAATTCAGGAAAAACCAATTTCATGAAATTTCTATATTTAAAACATCATTTAATGAAGGCGGTTTTGTTAAAAAAAAAAACAAAACTAAACATTATTAACTAAAAAGTTTAATTTTTTTTAAAAAGTTGAAAAGGAAGGGCAATTTAGCCATTTATCCAATCAATGCTGGCGATCTGAAGTAATTTGACGACGGTAAGGAATTTAGGATTGGTTGTTGATGTGCGTGGGCAGTTATGCTTTGTAGAAACATTGATTAATCATGTAATTTGTATATACAAGTATAATATTTCATAGAAACAAAATTAATGGTGACAAACTTAATTAGATGCGGGTTTGTATTTGACGTTAATTGGTAGCTATAGAACTCACATGACAATTCCTCATTGTCTCTCTCGGTTCCGTTCATTTGTTTATCTTTTACCTTCTTTTGTGAGCGATATGTCAATCATAGGTAAACTAATGATCGAGACAGAGAGAGTAAAATTTTGTACATTTGAAATTCTTGATTGAGTTTTTACATTATTATTTTCGTACACTATAATCACAATAACTATTTATTTAGATTGAGAGACAAATGAATTAAATTATACGGAGTATTAATTATTGACGAGTAGACGAAGACTATATATGAATAAGATAGAGTTCACTACATATATTTTAACATAATTGGGTAGTTATTAATAACTTATTTAATTACATTAAAATTATGCTATGAATTGTAAATGCATTTATATGATTCAAATTATTTATTTTGTCATACTTTGTACCTTATAACCACATATTAGAACATACCCATGAAATTCACGGGTTTCAATTAATCTAATTTGAGGAGCCAAATCTTTTAAGAAGATAGATAACCACCAAAAAAATAATTGGGAAAACTATTGTTGGACTAACTTTATAAATTATTTGAAATATCAAATATTAATCGATTACTATTTTTCTATATGAGTAATGTGTTCAAATATAAGAGTATTAAAATGAATTTTAAGTTCAAAGGAAAAAAATCCATTTCACATTTCCTCGAAATTCTTGAGAAAATAATAATAATACGTGTAGACATTTTTTACTTAGAAGAGCAGCACAATTTTTTTAAAAAAAAAAATCTCGCCTGAGATGAATTCACAATGATCGTCTCACATAAGAATTTGTATAATCTTTGAATGAATAACCGCGCAATTTGCGCGGGCTTAAAACTAGTTGATCGTAAAAAAAAAACCTCCTTAATTATATATATTGATTGATTGATTTCTCGATGTGAGATATTTCTATTTAAATTTATATCTTTAAGAGCTGGTATAGAACTGGTAGGCAGAAGTCACCAAGATGAATGCAGCCGTTTTGGCTCATAAACGCGACACTACGACACCAAACAACTCCACCGAAAAAATCAACCAAACCTAAAAAATCAAACACATTGCAGATGAAGGCTCTAATGTAAGCCACACTCGAATGCTGTAAGTGCAACACCAAGAAACCAGACAGCATTCCAACACATTTTCTCCATGCAGCGCGCACCCGATCCCACTGAGAGGGTCCATCCATAGACACGACACCAAAGGAAACAATTAGGTAGGCAGAAGTCGCCAAGATGAATGCAGCCGTTTTGGCTCATAAACGCGACACTACAACACCAAACAACTCCACCGAAAAAGTCTGCTCACAAACGCGACACTACGACACCAAACAGCATGCCATTCACAACCACCGAGAAAGTCCGTTCACAAACGCAACACTACGACACCAAACAGCTGGCTTCCACAACCTAGCTATCCAAACTCATCGAAAACACATAAATTGAACTCACCAAACAGCTAGCCACAAACAGCTAGCCATTCATAACCACCGAGAAAGTCCGTTCACAAGCGCGACACTACGACACCAAACAGCTGGCTACCACAACCAAGCGATCCAAACTCATCGAAAACACAGAAATCGAACTTACCAAACAGCTAGCCATTCACAACCACCGAAAAAGTCCGTTCATAAACGCGACACTACGACACCAAAAATCCCCAAACTCAGCATAAATCGAAAACCATCGAAGACTACAATAAAAAAAACCCGCATAAGCCCCCCAGACCCAGCAGAAATCGTAAAGGTGCAAGAATCAGGAACAACCAAACCTAAAAAAACCCCTAAACTGATTAGAAAGGAAGCCCCCCCAGACCCAGCAAAAAGCGAATAGGGGGAACGCAACAAAACCGCAGAAACCCCCAGCCCAGCAGAAAGCGAAAAGGGGCAAAAATGAGGAACAACCAAACTCCAAAAAAAAACCCAAACTGATTACAATGGAGGCGGGCTCACCAAAAATCAAAAGAAACGCAGAAGAGCAACGTAGGAGAGAAGGGAGGAAGAAGAGCCACAGGAGCGAGGAACGCAGGAAGAAGAAACAGGGGAGGAAGAGCTGAAGAAGCAGAGCGCGGCATGTGAGGAGCACGAGAATTACTGTACTACTGTAGCAACTGTTGGATAGTTTCCAATTCTCATGCATTTACAGGTTTAATGAAAAGCCGTAACAAAATTAGGTGTTCGAAACTATTTTTGAGCTTGACCCGTATACCCCGACCGGTAACAGGTCTAGTGTGTACATTAGCTACATGGCTAAAACAAACGATGTTCATCATAATATCTGTTCAATGTTAGCAATTTTCATGTCTGTGACAACTTATTTGAAACATTGAGCCTATCTGTGTCTTTTGTTCTCTAAGCATTTGACTTTCGCATTAAATATATTTGTATGTATGTCATAATCTCGCTCTAAACTTGACCTGACCCACCCGACACGTTTTTAGAGGCATGAGCCCATTTTTTTACTTACAAAAGCACCGTGCGGTGCACGAGCCGATTTTTAATAGAGCATTACTCTGTCCCCAGACCACGGGCTTTTTTCAATCGTATTAATTGGTATGCATCGCACGGGCTTTTTTCATGGAAGATTGATGTTTTTTTTTTCAAGCATTACTCTGTCTCCAGATGACCTAAAACGAACATTATACGCAAAATTGCACTCAATAACTTCTAGTTTAGCAAGTTCACCTCACTTTAATTAATCAATCACAATCCGCAATCCGGAACGAAAGACTAAATTCTACAATCAATCAACAATTCTAATAGTAACGATTTCGCAAAGGAGATTATCTAATTCATCTAGCCATGTCAATTCATGCTTCCTGAATCCCTAATTTTCCGTCATTTGGAACAAAAAACGACAATTCCAGCTAAACAACAACATTAACGAAAATTTAACCTGAATAATCGCGGAAATAGCCCTACGCTCGCCATGACAATCACCAGGCTCCATATTGAGGTACGCGGTGGCGCCGCGACACCAGGCGCCGGCCGAATCGACGGCGAGGACTTCCAACGGAGTGGTTCCTTGCGCGTAAAGGTAACCTTCTCCGACGACTCTGCCTGCCTCGATAACGCAGTCGAAGTTAGGGTGAGGAGAGGAGAATCCGGCGGATTTGTCGGCGAGTTTGGCGGCGCGTTTGATGTAGTAGGAATCGAGCGCGTGGTTGCGGTTGTTGGCGCGGAGGGTATTGTTAGGGTTAGGTGAACACATGGTGGGGGGGAGGGAGAAGGAAGGTGAAGGTCTGGCTATGGAGTACATTGCCATTGTTACTAAGTAAACAACTTGAGAAACATATCGCCTATTTTAACTGGACGCGATTCGGGCCGGACATGGCCCGCCGGATTAGTGTGAAATTTTGTCCACGGTCAAGCGGGTTTGGGACGGGTTCACGGGTCGGACCTTTGTAGTATTTTTTTTGAAAAATATTGTGTCCAAACCCGATAAAAAAATCGGCCGGATGGAACGGGTTAATCGGTCATTACGACTCATGATCAACTTTAATTTAACGTTGTGACCGATATATGCGTCGCTTGATTTTTCTTGTGAGAATAATCTCGCTATTTATTTCGTATTTGTGATTATATAAAATAAATCCATTTTCCTCGAAGTTTGACATTAAATTGAGTTTTCGATAGGCAAAAAAATCTCTAATGATCGAGAGTATGTACTTGATCTTTAGTACGACTATACAAGCACTAAATCATATAGTCCATGTAGTTTTAGAGTGATCATCGAGAATTGTCGAGAAGTAACGAGCCTACTTAAACAAGGAATAACTTTATAAAGTCCCGAAATTAAACATCTAAATGAAGCAATTCAAAACAATCGTCAAAGATCCCAAAACACGGGATCGTAAACTTAATCTGCATTGCATGTTCATCAAAACAAACATTAACCAATTCTTCGGACTCAAATTCTTAACACTAGCTACTCCTCTTGTGCCACAACCCCGGTTCTCGGTCCTCTCGGCATCGCACTGCATTCACCGTATCATATATAGTTAATACGAAGTATGTTTCGATTGTCGCTTTAAATAACAATAGTCACGGGTTTATGTTAATCTATCTGAATTAGGACTTTTGTTATTGGGGTCGAGCCAAGGGTTTCTATTTGAATTCTTCTATGTTTTTTGCATCAAGGTTTTGAGATTACTATACAGTATATTAATTCGTCTACACTACCTAACGGTTATGCATATTATCTTATTTGCTCATTCAATCATTTGTAAAGGTAAACAAATGACTGAGGTGACAGGATGAATAATCTATATTCTCTCGGCAAACTTAATAATGGAATACATTATTTTTAGGAGTTAGGAGACTTAGGACTACTATTAATTGTCAAATATGAAGAAACATGGTTATAACCATAAGCTGGCGTGCGTGGGTTAGCACGGTCTACAATTCAATAAGACACAAAGGGTGAAATAATTAATCAATATGAATGTAATGAAACATTTACTTACATTCCAGAGGATACATCTTGTTGCAAGTTGAACATCTGAGTTTTCAGTAGGCTTGACATCAACCGGCGTGTTAGATGGATGTAACACACTCCGATCGGGGCATATAAGATACTCAGTCACTGCACAAAATTAATTAATATACGGAGTAATATTTAAATACTTCGTCATCCAATCAAATGTTTACATTAGATAGTCATTACGTAATGATATTTTGCGGTCCGTTTGCCGTAAAATTTTGATTAGATGGTTCGTTTATAATAAATTTAAATCTTTGTTCGGATGAGAGAAGAAGAACTAATATTTGCGGAGTAATCTAACCAAAAATATTTTTAAAAAAAGTACGAGTAATTATTATTATTATAATTAGTTGAAAATGATTAATGTAAACGCACCCGATCGGTCCAAAACCATGCATATATTAACCACCTGTCCTTTGGCAAACTAGCTAATTTCAACAAAGACGGTTTTACCATTTTGTATTGGGACATTCAATATCTTCTTATTGGTGGGAGTTTTCTGGATTAATTATACTAGTATTAAAATTGTGCTTCGTAAAAAGTTATACAATCGTAAAGTTAAATTTTCTACTCCGATCGGGGCATATAGGACACCCTCACTGCACAAAATTAATATGTTACTTTAATTAGTTGAAAATTGTTTAGGTAAACGACTTACCCGATTTGTCCAAAAACGTGCATATAATGATCGTCTGTTCTTTGTCAACCTGACAACGGTTTTACCGTTTTGTATTATTGGAACATTGAGGTGCACCAGTTTGTACAATGGTTTCTGAATTAGGTTAAACTTTGAAATTTCACCTATGGTAATTTGCTCCTCATAGATCACGTTATAGTTTAGGAAAATTGTGTTAAAACTTATGTTTAAATAAAATCTTGTTTGATATTCACGATTATAGAAATAAATAATTCAAGCAAAATATTTATATTTCTAAATTATGTTACATAAGTAACAAATAAACAGTACAACAACGATGTACTACGTGAAATATTTGTCACAATTAAATTTAAAAAACAAATTGTGACAATTCTTTTGCATATTTGTCACACTTAAATTTAAAAAATTAATTGTGACAATTCTTTTGCATATTTGTTCGATAAATTGTTCATTATGAAATAAATATTCTATTTGAGTGAAAGTATGATATGGTAAAAAAAATTAATTTGAGAGTGGATAAATGTTTCTTTCAATTCATTAATTATTTTTGGTAAAAATATTGACTTGAATAAAAATTAGGGATTAGTTTTTTTTTTCGACTAAAAAATATTTTTTTGCCAATAAAAATATAAGGATGCATTATTTGCCTAACATGGTTATAACTATAAGCTGGCGTGCGTGGGTTAGCACGGTCTACAATCCAATAAGACACAAAAGGTGAAATAATTAATCAATATGAATGTAATGAAACAATTACTTATATTTTAGGGGATACACCTTGTTGCAAGTCGAACATCTGGGGTTTTCAGTAGGCTTGACATCAACCGGCGTGTTAGATGGATGTAACACACTCCGATCGGGGCATTTAAGATACTCAGTCACTGCACAAAATTAATTAATATACGGAGTAATATTTAAATACTTTTCATCAAATCAAATGTTTACATTAGATATTCATTACGTAATTATATTCTGTAGTCCGTTTGGCGTGAAGTTTTGATTAGATGGTTCGTTTATAATAAATTTAAAACATTGGTGAGAATGAGAGAGAAGAAGAACTAATATTTGCGGAGTAAACTAACTAATTTTTTTTTTTAAAAGTACGAGTAATTATTATTATAATTAGTTGAAAATGATTAAGGTAAACGTACCCGATCGGTCCAAAACCATCCATATATTAACCGTCTGTCCTTTGGCAAACTAGCAATTTTCAGCAAAGACGGTTTTACCGGTGCACAATTTTGTACTTTGTCCTCTCAACTATGTTGTGCTCAGAAATTTTACCCACGGTAATTTGCTCCTCCTAAACCAAACATAAAATCACAAAAATTGATGATAATCTCATGGTCTGTTGTAATCTGAGTTGCTGCTGAACTCTTGTCTTGCAGTACTTCAATATCTTCTTATTGGTGAGAATTCTGGATTAATTATACTAGGTATTAAAATTGTGCTTCGTATAAAGTTACACAATCGTAAAAGTTTAAGAACTCATGTGGGTCCGTGGACACAAATTTGACTTGAAAAAAATGAAAAAGTATACGTGTAGAATCAATAGTTTAGAGACGGATTATTTTATGAAAAGCTTGACCGTGAATTATTTAAAGTAATTTTAAATACTGAACGACATATTTTCATCAATTAAAATACAAAATCTACTGACGATTTAAGGTCAAAAAAAATATTTTTTTCTCATCAAATTTTTATTTATTTAAGAGTAGAGCATTACTTTTATACTCTTGAACTATAATGTTTATATTTGAAAAAAATTAAATTCAAAATTTTAAATTATTTTATTATTAAATGGTCCAAAAATACTCGTATGTATTAAATTATAATTTTGTTTACAGAGTATATTTTAATTTAAATTATTTAATTGCTTAATTATAAATCAAAAAATAACTATACTGAAGTATATATAAATATAAATATTTTATCAATTTTAATTTGCGTTGACTCTACGGGTCGGGTTGCGACCCTGAAATATTATCATTACTTAATTTAGTGTTTTTATTTCCATACCCATATTTTGTACCCTCTCTTAATGTTTTAAAACAGAGTGTAAAAGATAAATATATCTCATCCCAGTACATATTGTTAGACAATCTCCTATAAACTTTTTTGTTAAGTATTTTATAGGAGTAGTATTTAACTATTCATATACAAAATGAATTCGAAATAGAGTACTGTAATACCCGTGAATAATCACGGGGTTATGTACAACTTTTTGTTGGACGATTTCATTTAAGACATTTTTTTTGATTTAGTAACCGTCATAATCAACAATGTCGGTCAAAGATTTACTTGTAATAATGACACGTAAATGAATGAACGATGTATGACTTATTCGAAAATTAATTTGTAAATTTAGATTTTCAATTAATTAGATATAGAGATGCAGTATAGGTCTCAAATGTGAACTATAGGGAAACGTGAATTAATTACTCTGTAATTCTCTCGAGCCTGTATTGTAAAGTATATTTGTACTTGGGTCTCCCGATCCAATGTACTCGTATTGGAAAGCTTGATTGTGAATGTTTAATTGCGAGAATTATCTCGAGAATCTCGAGTATTGGTGCGCGAAAATTATCTTATGCAGGTAGGCTGACCTTGGTACAGTCTGTACTATCTCAGCTTCACAATTACTGGGCAATGGTGTTTATTATCCCATCTTATGTTATGACCCGTATTATTTCTTTATGTCGCAATTTCTTATGGAATGGCGGGGTGGAAGGTAATAATCGAGCTCTTGTGAGTTGGGAGAAGATTTGCTGCCCTAAATTGGAAGGAGGTTTAGGACTCCGAGACCTGGCTATTTGGAATCAGGCTGCGGTGGCTAAGTTAGCGTCTTGGGTTTTTGATCAACCGGATCGTCTTTGAGTTAGGTTGGTTCAGTCCGTCTATCTCAAAGGGAGTGACTGGCGAGATTATCAGCCTAACACGGATGTCACCTGGGCTTGGCGAAAGATTTGTCAGGCTAAGGACAAAATTAAACATATGTTTGTGAATGATCTTTGGCATGGTTCTCGATCCTGTTATATGATCTCGGAGGGTTATGAGGGTATTCGGGCTCACAAAACGAATGTTCCTTGGGCCCGTCTCGTCTGGAGTGGTTGGAGTATCCCTAAACATAGCTTCATTTCGTGGCTTGTGTTTAGGCGAGCTCTAAACACTAGGATTAATTTGGTTAGATTTGGCGTTGCGGATTCTGACCGGTGTTTTTTATGTGAGTCCCATGAAGAAAGTTTGGAGCACCTATTTTTTGATTGTGAATGGAGTACCAAGATTGTTCAAAGCTTACGCGAGTGGACGAAGAAGCACATCCCTAGCACCGGTGCGCTACTTTGGGCTTGCAAGGTGCGAGGTTCTAAATTACAATGCAACATCATCCGAGCACTTTTCAATGCCATGATTTATCATGTTTGGAGGCAACGGAACTTGTGTAGAATTGACGGAGCAGTGCAGTGTCCCCAGCATGTAGTTAAGATGATAAAATTGGATGTTCGGAATAGAATTAAGGCCATGATTAAATACCCTTTACGGACTAGAGATGCGAGATGGCTGCATAATTTGATGTAGCCATTCATTTGTACATTGATCATTATTTTTTAATACATACTTACCCTTCACCAAAAAAAAAAAAAAAAACCCGTCATAATCAACAATGTCGGTCAAAGATTTACTTGTAATAATGACACGTAAATGAATGAACGATGTATGACTTATTCGAAAATTAATTTGTAAATTTAGATTTTCAATTAATTAGATATAGAGATGCAGTATAGGTCTCAAATGTGAACTATAGGGAAACGTGAATTAATTACTCTGTAATTCTCTCGAGCCTGTATTGTAAAGTATATTTGTATTGTTTTCTATACAATTTTACCAATGAATATTGAATTGGTGCAGTGGTTAAGATGTTCAAATTTGGTTTGAAGGCTGTGGGTTCAAAACTCATTGATACAATTCTTTGAAGTGCCCGGTGCTTACTTTAATATATAAAGGATAAGATGATCACATGATATTACTAATCAAAGTTAACTTCAGCTGAGTTTATAGTCTTAAGAACTTATTTTAGAACTCAAAATAATACATTATTGCTCTTATTTATAATATAAAGTTTCATCACCTTATTATAATTTTTCGATGTGAGATTATTTTTACTTAAGTTTGTAATCATATTAAGAGACTTTTTAAGACTCAAAAGTTTTTTTATTGATATCTAAGAACGAATGAATTTTTTGATTGATATCTAAGAACGAAAGATTAATCTTATTTATAATATAAGATTATATTGACTCATCTTAATTTTTCGATATAGGATAATTTACTCAAGATTTATAGTTTTAAGATATGCTTTTAAGACCCAGAAATATGCATGATTACCCTTTTTTTTTTTTTTTTGCAAGAAAGGTATGACTCCTTTATTCCTCCATTGTGGGTAAATAAAAGAGACTCGATCTTACAAACACAACCCTCTAGTATGCAAATTACATACAATCAATCCAATAATCTCCTACTTAATTCTATATGTGAGTATCTCAATTTTATAAACACCTCGAACCGTATAAGCTTAATCAAAACTGTAGAGGGACGTTCCTGTCCGTCAAAAACCCGCCTATTCCTTTCCAACCAGAGATGATGCACTGCAGCAGCAATACAAGACCTGAACTAGACCTGTTTCCAATGCTTCTTATGCTTTCTCAAAGAGCACCAACGAAGTTCTGTTATAAGATGGGAACTACGACCAGTAATTTGCATCCAGTATTTGAGACTCTCCCAGACTGCTTTAGAATATTCACAATTAAAGAAGAGATGGGAATGCGTTTCAGTTGCAGACGCACACAGTACACACCTGTTAATCAGTACAAACCCCCTTCTTTGTAAGGCATCCTGGGTAGCCAACTGCCCTTGACTCGCCAGTGATGCAACAACTCCATGCTTAGGAATAATGCCTCTCCCCTGCAGAACCTTAAGCCATCGTTTGCAGCTGTACTTATGCCTGTACCAAGCATAAGCTTTATCTGTCTGAAATTTCCCATTACTAACCCAGCTTTCAATAAGCATTTCTGCAGCCCCCAAATCTCCCTCAGAAGCAATCAGTTCATCCTTAATATCCAGAATGCTATTAATGGTAGACGAGTACCTCTCTTTCTTGTGGATTCCCCATATTGTTCTAGGGCCAAGAATATAAGCTCTAAACCAGTAATGCCAAATCCCCGGTCCTCCCTTTAGAAGAGTATAGAATCTAGAGGAAACCAAGGCTTTGTTCCAAGCCTTGATGTCCTTAACATCAAACCCACCTTCCTCCCATGGAACACATATACTATCCCAACCTTTAAACACAAGACCTCTCCTCTGCATTGTCCCAGTCCAGAAATAGTTTCTACATAGTTTCACTAGTTTCTGAATTACATTTTGCGGAAACAAAGCATTTGCAGACCAGAAGTTCAAAATGCCAAATACTACCGAGTTTAAAAGCTGAATCCTCCCTGCAAAACTGAGCGCATTAGAAGACCACTTGCAAACCAACTCCTGAACCTTTTGCAACATCCCATAATAATGAATCAGTCTGTTAGAAACATCATTAAGCGGCAATCCCAAATATCTACAAGGAAACTCACCTTCAGAAAACCTAGTTAGCAGCAAAATTTGCTCTTTAACATTCTGTGCAACACCCCCAAAATAAATGGTAGTTTTGTCCTTGTTAGCCTGTAACCCGGATTCCCTTGCAAACCCTTCCAAAGAATTGAGAGCAGCTTGAACGGAAGGAACATCACCTCTGACAAAAATCATTAAGTCATCAACAAAGATAAGATGATTGAGCCTAATCTGTCGACACTTAGGATGGTAAGAGACCTGACTCTCATGTTCAATCAACCGCAGTTTCCTAGAAAGCATTTCCATGCTAAGAACAAAGAGATAAGGAGACAAGGGTTCTCCTTGCCTGACCCCACTCTTCCCCTTAAAAAACCCATGAACTGCACCATTAACCTTAACAGAATACCAAGAGCCTTGAATGCATTCCATAATCCAACCTATGAACCTAGGAGGAAAAAGAAGCCCTTCAAGCATACCCTTAGCAAAGGACCACTGAATAGAATCAAAAGCTTTGCGTAGGTCAACCTTCATAAGGCATCTTGGAGAAAGAAGTTTCCTGCCATATCCTTTGATTAAAGCTTGGGATAAGGAGATATTATCTTGCATACTTCTATCCCTAATAAAAGCACCCTGCTCCAACCCAACCAGCTTACCTATAACAGTTTTAAGCCTATTTGTGAGCAACTTACTAATAGTCTTGTGTAGAGAATAGAACAACAGGAGATGGGCCTGAAATCAAGAACTGAGGCACAAGTCTTCTTCTTGGGGATCAAGGAAATAATTGTAGTATTAGCTTGTTTCACCATCTTACTTTTAGTGAAGAATTCCCAAACTGCCTTGGTAAAATCCTGTTTAATTGTGTTCCACGAAGCTTGGAAAAACCCAGCTGAGAAACCGTCAGGACCAGGACTCCTATCCACTCCTATAGAGAAGAGAGTCTTCTTAATCTCATCCTCATGAGGAATACTCAAAAGAGCCTCCCAATCACATCTCTGTACTAGCTCACCCTTACTCAAGACCTTCTTATTCAAGGCCCGAACCTCCACTGATGTACCAAGAAGGGATTCATAATAATGTACAAAGCCCTGAGCAACTTCAGTAACCCCTATCCTGGTTCTTCCTTCATGATCCATTATAGCACCCACTACTTGCTGAAGCCTTCGTTCTTTCACCCTAGCATGAAAAAAAGCAGTAGCACTATCATTCAACTCAATACTTTCCATTTTGGATCTTTGATGTAAGATACTAATCTCTGCTCTCTTCATTTCCATGAGATTATCCTTTATTTGGCGCTCCTGAACCCCTAACTCAGCAGAAAAAGGAGACCTCTGGAGCTTCATCTGACACTCCTCCAACTCTCCCTCCAGAACTGAAATTCTCTTAGAAATACAAGAATAATTATTCCTATTCAACTCTTTTAAAGCCAATTTCACATTTTTTAATTTCTGGAAAAATTTGTAACCCTCTGTTCCAAAGACCTTCTTATTCCAAGCTAACTTCACTACATTATCATAGGATGGATGCCGTGTCCAGCAATTGAGAAAGCTGAATCGTTTTCTTTGCAACTGATTCTTAGCTAGAGTAACTAAGACAGGAGAATGATCTGAAACTCCTGGAAAAAGAAACTGGACAGTAGAATCAGGAAAATTAGATGCCCAATTAAGATTTACCAAAGCCCTATCCAGACTAGTCCAGACTCGAGATAAAGGATCCTGCTTATTGCACCAAGTGAACTCACAACCCTGACCTGTCAATTCATGTAACCCACTATTTGTAATACAGTCATTAAACGCAGCCATATCTTCATCAACTGGTTCAGTGCCTCCAATGTTTTCATCCTTGTGACGAATAATGTTAAAATCCTCTAAGACAATCCAACTACTACCTGGATTAGCTATCCGTATAAGGTCAGCCCACAGTGCCTCCCTACCTTGAGCATCATTTCTCCCATACACCATAGTCAAAAAAACATTTAGTATTCAAGCCAAAATGGACCACCTCACAATGAATATACTGCTCTCCTCTTTCAAGTACTGTAACCCTAGTAGTGACCGGATTCCAAATTATCCTAATTCTTCCATTAGCATGAGAACAGTAGTTAGTAACTACATCATAAGCCTTAAATTTAGAACCAATAATTTTCATTGCTTTTACCTTCTTAATTCTAGTTTCTAGAAGCCCCAACAAATCAATCCCCTTACCCTTAATAAGATTCAGAACCTCATTTTGCTTTAAGGGCTCCCCCCCCCCACCCCCCAATTAATATTCCAGGACGAGATAATCATGTAGACTTATCGGGAGGAACATTTTCCACTAATGGAGCAGACTCCATCTCAAATTCATCATGCTGCAAGATACTATACCTATTAGATAGTACAGTATCATGAGCCCCTAAATCTTCCTCATTTATATTATCACCTTATTTTAATTTTTTTCGATGTGGGATAATTTTAGGTTTGTAGTCTTTTTAAAAGCTTTTTAAGACTCAAAATATTGTTGGTTGATATTTAAAACCGAAAGATAACTCATTTATGATATAGAATTTCATCATCTCATCATAATTTTTCGATGTGGTATAAATTACTTAATTAAGTTTATAGTTTTAAGAGCTATTTTTAATATTTAAAAGAGTTTATTTTTATATTTAAGTTAAAGAATAGACGATTACTCTTTATTTATATAATCGAATTTGATCATCTTATTGGAGTATATATTTTTGATGAATGATTACTCTTATTTATATAATAAAAAAATTCACCTTATTATAATTTTTTGATGTGGGATAATTTTACTTAAGTTTATATATAGTCTAATTAAGAACTTTTATTTATAATATAAAAAATACATCATACTCCAACATTACTCTTGATTATAATATAAAATTTCATCAGCTCACTATTATATTTTTATGTGGGATGATTTTAAGTTTGTAGACATTGTAGTCTTATATATTAAATCGAATGATTACTCTTATTTATAATATAAAATTTCATTACCTCGTCATAATTTTTCGATTATTGATAATTACTTAAGGTTTGTAGTCTTAAAGAATTTTTTTTAGATTCAAAAGACTTTTGGTAGATATCAAAGAACGAATGATTACTCTTATTTTTAATATAGAATTTCATCATCATATTATAATTTGTCGATGTGGGATAAATTTACAACTGTTATATGTAATAAATTCATCAAATGATGTGAAACAAATAATATAAAATTTATACTCTAATGAAAGCATTTTTTACCACGAATCTAATTATTTCATTTTTATAATTTATTTTATGATAATGTTTTTAAAAAATGACCTCTAAAGATTTTTACTATAGAATTGTAAAACATCACCATAATATAATAGATTAAATATATATTATAACACTTAAAAATTCTCTAATTGGTTTTTTTATTATTTAAGATACTTTTCTAATTTGAGGTTTGATGAAATGGACCAATGAAATCGCTCGAAAAAAGCCTAATATATACTAGGTTTGATTGATCATCATTTCGAAAAAAACAAAATGTTATTCTTCGTTCATTATATACTTGAAAATAGAATAAAAACTCTCTAAAATTGAAACATGACAAATAAAAGTGGGAATAAAAAAATATGATATTTGCATGGCATGCATGCATGAACGAAGGAATTAGTATAGATCCGTGTAATACTGCACAGATATATACTTTCCTTAATTTTAAGAAATACTCGTCCTCGTCATCTTTTGTCCTTTACATTATTTGTGATAAGTATTTTTATCAAGTGATAATAAATGATCGAGATGGAAAGAGTATCATCCTCATATTTTATGATTTTCCTCTAAATTGTAAGAATTTAAACCCCTCCGTTTCAATGATTTCTTCCATCTTAAAAGTGACACATTTCTTAAGAAAAATAATAAAATAAGTAAAAGTAGAGAGAGTAAAGTAATTGGGCCACGTAGGTAAGAGAGAAGTGTGATAGGAAAAAGGAAAGTGGAAAAAATCAAAGAAATGGTTGAAAAGGAAAATTTGAAAGATATCAATGAAACAGAGGGAGTAATATTTACAACTACAATAGGGTTTAACAATTAGAGGATTTCCATATTTTAGAAGTTTTGACTTACTAAGGTTTTGATTTTTGATTTTTTTTCGGAAGAGAAATTTTATGGAAATAATTGCACTATGACATGTCATGTGTGTATATATACCCCCTAAAGTAAAAAGAAAAAAAAATAACTACGAGTTGGTTTAGGAGACGGTTTTGAGGAATTTACACTTATAAAAAGAAGTCATCATTCGATTCATTATTCACCTAGCGTTACAATTTTCACGAGTCACGACCCAAAATTGAACGACAACCCTAGGTGTTCACCTGTTCGCCACCCACCAACTGAAGATGTCGTTGTCGATCTCAAGTGATGGCTCACCGCGCTCTTGTTCCCCTTCACATAACCTACCCCATCTCGATGACCCAAAGTACGTATTTCTGTACCATTCTTCCAATTTCCCATGTTCGGTTCTGGTACGTTTTCTTTGTTTGTTTCTTATCAATTTCATCCTGAAATGTCATCAAAAAAAATCAATGAGAAGATTATACAACCAGTTGTACCTATGATTTTGATCTTTATTACAAAAGTTTCGAGTTTTGCTATAAACTTTATAAGCTTTGGTTTAAAGTTGTCGAGTTAAATCACACAGATATTTAAGCTCAAAACCTTACAAGCTCAGAAATTTATATAAGCTTAAATATATACGAAAGTTCAACAACTTTGCCTTGTACAATGCTACTGTACAACCAAGTGTATAATCTTATTTTCCAAAAAAATGTCATACTTGTAAAATATTTGTGATTTTTGGTTATATACGAAATCTAAACTATACATTACTCGTACTAATTAACGATAAATTCAATGGGGTTTGAATCGTGATATGTTATACTCTCTCAACTTCCTTGAATTAGCCTTAATTCTCATTTTTTTGTGAGGGAAAAAGTGGTTCAATGAGATTAATTCAAGAAAATAGGAGTATTATATATATTGGTAAATCCCAATTATATAAACAAGTTAACTATAGTATGCATTATTTGGAGTACATGTTTTATGCACTTTAATTAATTTTTTTGTTTTTCTTCCATTTAATAATGACATATATATTTCAGTATCGACTTTGACTACCAAAAACTATCACCTGAGGAGTACCGGAAGAAATTACTCTCATTGTATAAGCCTCCACCAAAAGTTGAAAAGAACGGGGCTCGCAAGTCTGAGATGTTTGCCGAACTTGTTTTGGCATATTACAAAGAGAAAACGGTAATCTCCCGTTGTCAGTCACGAGAGAAAGTGTATTTTTTATAAATTTCCAATTGTTACTCGTATTTATTGTTTTTATTTTTTTGTATTTTTTTCCAATTGAAATTAGGGCGAAGAATATGGATTCTCAAGAATAAGATCTTTGAGCCCATTTCCATCACGGCTTGATAGGTATTTCGGCGGGACTCATTTGAACTTTTTCGCTTCTCGCGAAGGTTCCAAGTATTTGTTTTATGGCGAGTTAGAGCGTTCTCCCAAGCTTAATAATACAGTTGTTGATTGCTATGTATTTCCTCTCGGGACTGACGACGGTATTTTTCTTTCCTATCTATTAACCTAAATACTTTAGGTGTGATTTAATAATAATGGTTTACTTTAGGTGTGATTTAATAATGGTTGTGTCTTGCTTCTCAGGTATAAAGTTTACGGTACATCCACCTACCGTTAACTGCCCTGATTGCAATAATCCTGGTCTCTACGAAGCAATTGACAGCGATGATGAATACTGAATAGTTGGATTGTCTTAGCGATAGCGTATTACATACTCGTACTCCGTATTGGAGTATTTACTTAGCTAATTTTTAAAAAAATTTAATCGGATTTATATTTTTCGAGATCCAGACGATTTTTTGTTTACTTGGATATTTGAATCTAATGTTTGATGGATGATTTCTCCAACTACCTCATGTCTCGACATTTCTTCATCCTCTCTTTTTCGTTAATTATTTGGACCGTACTATGAAACTTAATTCGTGTTTACGTAGGAGTTAATTAATTTCAAAGTTTTTCTATATTGTGCCCCTCTTTGCAAAAATATATCTTTGTGTGAAGATAACTCTTCCACGAACTCCGAAAACGGTGTTTTTTTTTTCAAAGCGAAGATATTATACTTCTATAAACTATGTAGACACCAAAATTTTATATATTTTGGTATCCATTTATGTCTAATATCTTTAGTATTTAGAGATAATTATCAATAAATATTGTGATAATATCTTAGGATACTGTAGAATATTCTTAGCTTCCTCTTCAAGCAACTAGGCTATAAATACGGGCATGTATTTAGGTTTAGAAGGAGATCAGATGGAATAAATCTCAAAACGACCCAATCATCCTACTACCAAATTGTAGGTAAATGGAATAAGTCACCAAAAAGACCCCATCTTCCACTACGGAATTCAAGTCGATAAGACCTAGGTAGAATATCAAAACCCTAACCTTCGAGATGGAATCAAGAGATCTACGAAAGTTGTAACGCTCAATTTTTCGATTATCAAATAAAACTTGTATTCCATATTATTTTGTATCAGTTCTTATATTATCGCAGGTATAAAATTTTATGTTTTACAAATTGGTGAACCCGACGTGAAAATTTTCGCTCTTCATCTCCAATCTCGAAGGATCAAAATCGACCTCAAGTCTTTCTACAAAGTTTCGAGACAAAGTTGCAACCGACTTCGAAGTCTCCACAACAAGTCCCGAGGGGGCATTTGTAGACACCACAATTTTATATATTTCGGTATCTATTTATGTCTAATATCTTTAGTATTTAGAGATAATTATCAATAAATATTGTGATAATATCTTAGGATACTGTAGAATATTCTTAGCTTCCTCTTCAAGCAACTAGGCTATAAATACGGGCATGTATTTAGGTTTAGAAGGAGGTCAGATGGAATAAGTCTCAAAACGACGATAAGACCTCCGTAGAATATCAAAACCCTAACCTTCGAGATGGAATCAAGAGATTTACGATAGTTGTAACGCTCAATCTTTCGATTATCAAATAAAACTCGTATTCCATATTATTTTGTATCTGTTCTTATATTATCGCAGGTATAAAATTTTATGTTTTATAAATTATCAATTGGAAAAAAAAATCATCACTTTCGGAACACGCATGAAAGAATTATCGTCGCTCAAATTTTATTCAGTTAAAAAAATTTGACCGATTATAACTCGTAGCACAAGTTCTAAAAATGACTACTCATATTTTGCATTATCCCAAATCGAAGATCACATAAAAACAATGAATTTAGGGTGGAAATCGTTGTTTTCGAAAAACATATTGGTACCATACTACCATGTAGAATATTTTTTTTTTTTCGAAGAGAAGCCTTATTACTAAGGCTTTATTTCCTTTTTTAGAAGAGAAGTTTTATGGGAAGGGTTGCACTCTATAATGTATTAAACCACAAATGCTGGTATGAGACGCTTTAATTTCACGATAAGTTTATTGTGAGATCTCTCACACTTAAAAGAAATTATTTTTATAATTTTTTTATTTTCTATTAATAAATTATCGTGAGACCATTATTTCACATGAGAATTGCTCAACACTAAATAATTTTAAGAAGGAAAAAAAAAAGTTTCCAAAAGTCAAGTCGGTTTTGAGGAATTTCCACCTATAAACAGAAAGTCAGATTGTAGACACCCGCATTTTACCTGCTAGTGTCTATAGCAGTTTCCAACAAAACACCCGATGATGATCGGATGTAAACGTGACTTAATACGCTTGAATACGGACTCAGAATCAATAGTATCCGACGTGGACATTTAGCGGAGTGCAAATCTCTCAAAACCGACCTCAAATCCAGGCCCAGTGGGTCGTTTCCAATAAAATGAGACTAATTTGGGCCAAAATCGACACCAAAAATAAAACCGTCTTTTAGCGACCGGGTCAAAACCCGGTCAAAGACGAATCCGTCCCCAAAAACCAGCCAAGTTGAGCTTCTAGAAACAAGCGCCAAATCAACAAATTCAAAAATTACAAAAAATCAACCACCTTCCTAAAATGGCTCCTTCGCCTAACCCACTCGATCGAGTGGTTTGACCTCACTCGATCGAGTACAGCTAAAAAAACCGATCAGGCCCTTCTTTTCATGGCACTCGATCGAGTACGCTAGGGCCACTCGATCGAGTGACCCTAGGTCGTGGGGCATTTCCTATAAATACCCCCTCAAACTCTTCACAAATTCAGAATTTTACCCAAGCTTTAAACCCTACATTTTCAACCTAAGCAACCCTACTCTACATACTACATACTACTCTTCATCCTAAACACATACACATTCAAAATTCCGAGATCAAAACTCGTCAAAGACCCGAGAGCATCCTCTCCCTAACCATACACACACCATAACTCTACTTACATCCTCGACACTCCCGCGCTCCCGTCGCTATTACGAGTCCGTTTCCGAGGTCGTTCTAAGCATGTAGGTTGAGGGTGTCATCAACCCACTTTCTCCCTTTTCTCTTCTTCTTATTCTCGTTATATATATATATATATATATATATATATATATATATATATATATATATATATATAGAGTCAAGATCCGGTGAGAACCTGTACTATAATGAGAACTGTGAGAACTCTTTAGGGCCATTAGATCTCATCACATCTGATGTCTAGCATTAAATAAAATTTTCAAACCCTAAGCAAGCCAATAAGACAAGTGTCAGTGACACATATTTAATTTTGTTGTCTTATTAGTTACATTAATTCCAACGATTGAACTAGGACACTCAGCGCCTCTTTTAATTTCTTCAATGTAGTAAGTGTCATAATAGGATCGATTTTTCTTTTCTTCTTTTACGAATTCATGTCCAAATAAAATAAAAAGTTTTAAAAACTACAAATAAAAAAATAAAATATAAAAATAAACTGAAAACACATCCAAAAGATATGTACCAAAGAAGAAAATCAAGTAAAGACAACACAAAATACATAAAAAAAACAATAAAAGGTACTATAACTAAATTGAAAATAAGGTACACTAAACTCGAAATCAGGTACACTAAACTCGAAATAAGGTACACTAAACTCGAATTAAGGTACACCAAACGCAAAATAAAGTACACTAAATGCAAAATAAGGTACACTAAACTCGAATTAACGTACACTAAATACGAATTAAGGTACACTAAACTCGAAATAAGGTACACAAAAAACTAAACAACCAAAGATACATCATATGATTTAAAAGGTACACTAAATTGAAAATAAGGTACACCAAACATCAAATTATATAATTAAGGGGCGACGCTCTTTAAGTAGGCCGAGAAAGGTTTAGGGTAAGATAACTAAGATTAGTCGTCGTCGTCATCAACAACAACAACAACAATAATAATCGTGTAGCACAAAATCAGGATTACGATTCTTAATAAATAAATCAAAAACAGTAAGGAACACAAGAGTATTTATAATATAAATTAATGATTAACTAGTTAATTGAATAGATTATATTAACAGGTCATTAGTCAATAATGTAAACGATATCGGAAAGCAAACAAACAAATTTGAAACATAAAATTCGTAAAAAATTAAGGAATAATTAAGAAAGAAATGTAGGAAATTTTAAAAATTACTTAAACGAAGAGAAGCGTACTTAAAAATCAGAGACAATGAAGAAAGAAACAAAGAGTGATGGTTAGATGTGAGGAATAATTAATGTGCTTGAAACTATAACAATGGCGGTTGAACAAGAGTCGTGGGTGTCTTTATTTTGATGAGAAATCCAGACACTATGAAAAATGAATGAAGAAAGAGAAACTAGGATAGAGAATAGAATAATTGCAAAATGAAAGTAAATGAAAGTGCTAGACAGGTTTGACGTGTCATAATTTCATAATCAAATGTGTAATCTCACCCTTTTATTTGCGCAAGATCTAATGGCTGTTAGAGGTTCTCATGGTTCTCATTGTATTATGGGTTCTCACATGATCCTATATATATATATATATATATATATATATATATATATATATATATATATATATATATATATATATATATAAGGTTTTTTTTGAGCGATCTCATTGGTCCGTTCCATCAAATCTCAAATTAGGAAAGTATCATAAGTAAATAAAAAATTAATTAGAGAATCTTTTAATTATTATTATATATATTTAATTTATTATATTAATATGATGTTTTAAAATTTTAAGGTAAAAACCTTTAGAGTTCATTTTTTAAAAACATTATCGTAAAATAAATTATAAAAATGAAATATTTAGATTCGTGGTAAAAAATGCTTTCATTAGAGTATAAATTTCATATTATTTGTTTCACATTATGTGATGAATCTATTATATAATATCACAGTTGTAAAAATATCCCACATCGACAAATTATAATATGATGATGAAATTCTATATTATAAATATGGATAATCATTTGTACTTTGATATCTACCAAAAGTCTTTTGAATCTCAAAAAGAGTTTTTAAGACTATAAACCTTAGTAATTATCCTACATGGAAAAATTATGATGAGGTAATGAAATTTTATCCCACATCGAAAAATTATGATTTATTATGAGGTAATGAAATTTTATATTATAAATAAGAGTAATCATTCGTTTTTAAATATCGACCAAGAAAAACTTTTAAATTATCCCACATCGAAAAATTATGATGGGGTGATGAAATTTTATATTATAAGTAACAGTAATCATTCGGTTTTAAATATCGACAAAACAACTTTTGAGTCTTAAAAAAGTTTTTAATATATAAGACTTCAAACTTAAAATCATCTCACATTAAAAAATTATAGTCAGGTGATGAAATTCTATACTTTGTATTATAATCAAGAGTAATGTATGATGTATTTTTTTTAATTTCAAAAAGAGCTTTTAACGCTATAAACTTAAATAAATCATCCCACATCGATAAGTTATGATAAATTGATGAATTCTTTAAATAAGACTAATCATTTGTTCTTAAATATCAATAAAAAAACATTTAAATATTAAAAAGTCTCTTAATAAGACAACAAACCTAATTAAAAATAATCTCACATCAAAAAATTATAATATGGTGATGAAACTTTATATTATAAACAAGAGTAATCATTCGGTTTTAAATATCGACAAAATAACTTTTGAGTATTAAAAAGCTTTTAATATTGTGGACATGACATAGGTCCACCCCGACGCGGCCACGCGCGGGTTTGGGGAGGCGAATGAATCTCCATATGAGATGGTCAAATTGAAATTTAAATCGAAGTAGGAGTCGCAACCGAATTTTATGGTTATTCGGAACCGTTCGAGCCCACTCTATGTCGTAGTGGGCCGTATACAAAATACGGCCCATTTCCGATGTCAGAGTTTATTGGGCTCGTCCCTTTGCATATCGATACCGATGCCGACTGGAGCGGTTAATCGTATATTGAATGACTCTCGTAGCCAATGGATTCGGACATCCGGAAATCATGGTTCTGAGTAAGGGGTGAGGGTACGTGTTGGGAAGTTCACTAAGAACACCCAACCCCGCCCGCACTTAGTGGGCTTTACTAAGATATCGTTCATTTTTTGTGTACACGGGTTAGTTCGACGGTTGAATGATATGCAAACATTATTTTCCTAAGCATGTGAGAAAAATAAAGTGGGTTGCTAAGTCGTTTAATGCATGTTAAACTAATAACGTCAAAGTTATTTTAGCATGTGAGTTCGTTTTAGTCTAATAAAACGATAAAATAAATAAATTGCTACAAACACGAGAAGACGAGTTAGTAACGATGAATAAATTGAAAAAGACGTAAATAAATAATATGCATGATTTTAGAAAAGATTTGATGACACGTGATTGATTAACACGTGTTGACCGAGGTCGAAAAAAAGTATTTATTAAAATATGTCGCGAAAGTCGCATTTTAATATAAGGTTCGAAAAGAATTAAAAATAGAAAAGCGAAGAAACGAAGAAAAAAGGACTCGGCCGAGCAGGCTGTGGCGCGAGTCGCCTGACAGGCACGCGACTCGCGTGACAGCCTGTTCGGGTTTTTTTATTTTGTTCGAAAAATCGTTAATTCTTATAAATCGCGTACAAATATGGATTAATTTATACTCGATTTATATTTTCGATATTCGTCGTATTCGATATTCGATTATGAAATCGATATCGAATAGTCGGAATGATTTTATAAAAAGGTTTTGAAAAAAACTCGTTTTTGAACGAAAAATTGAAAAAAAGAATTTTGAACGAAAAAAGATGTTAATTTTCTCCGCGTTAAAAATCATCGAATTTTTGTTAAAAAAAGGTAATGATTTTATTAGCATCAACGAAAATCGATTTAATTTAGTTCTTGTAGGTACGATATTCGATTAGAGAATCGGTATCGTATTTTAAGAACGTTATATAAAAAAGTTTTTATCATCGAAAATAAATAAAAATATGATGCGACAAACGACCCATATTAATAATGCGAAACGATCGATAAAAATAAAAAAACGGACGAAAAAAGGGAGAAAGACGTGAGAGAGAGAGAGAAAGGAGAAGAATCGGGTTGATTTACACCCTCAACCTACATGCTTTAGTTTCTCGGTATAAGGCTCGTCGGACGGTGGCTTAGGCACGGGAGCGTTGAGATGATGCGGGTGAGTTAAGGTGTCGGTTTTTGGAGCGGTTTTGTGTGTGTGTGTGTGGCGTGGGTTCGGCCGGGTGACGGGACGGATTCGTCGGTTTTTGGACACTATTTCGGTATTTCTTCGGATGTGGATTTCGAGATTGTTTTTGCTATAATAATCGTGTATGAGTTGCTGAAATATTGTGTATCAAAGCTGTTGTTTTTGTGTCGGATATAAGGTCCTATTTATAGGAATCGAGGTGGTCTTGTTTGTGTGACAAGAAACACCGGTTTGGATAGGAAATACGAGAGTTCGTAAGGGAATAAACTTCTCGTTTCTTGGTGAAGAAGCCAAAAGTCTCGGCTGGTGGGGAGGTATTTCGGCTGTCCTGGGGTATCTTGGCCGAGTATTTTGATGCTCGGTCGATGTCTGATTCGGTTTCCGGATAGAATTCCTACTTGAGATCGAATTCTATCCTTAAACGGATTTGTTTAATATTATTTGAAGCTGATTTTTTTTGGTGTTTGAGTCCGAATCAGCCGTGTAGTGTCACGGCCAGCTCGTGTGACTCGGGAAAAAATATCTTTGACCGGGTTTGACTCGGTCGCTAAAAGACGGTTTTACCCCCGGTGTCAGAATCGACCCAAATTAGTCTTATTTGACTCGAAACGACCCACTGGGCCTGGATTTGAGGTTGGTTTCGTAAGATTTGTACTCCGTAATAAGCCTAAACCAAATGTCCATGATTTCGAGCCCATATCCGAGTCCATTAAAGCACGTTTGCGTCCTATCATCATCGGGTGTTTGGCGGGACCTACTATAGACACCTGGCGGTCAAAATGTGGGTGTCTACAAATATATAAGATTACAAACTTAAAATCATCCCACATTGACAAATTATAGTGATGTGATGAACTTTTATATTATAATCAAGAGTAATGTCAGAGTATCATGTATTTTTTTTTCTTTTTAAAAAGAGCTTTTAAGACTATAAGCTTAAGTAATTATCTCACATCGAAAAATTATTACGAGGTAATGAATAATCATGTGTTCTTAAATATCAATCAAAAAAAACTTTTACGTCTTAAAAAAATCTCTTAATAAGACTGCAAACTTAAGTAAAATAATCTCACATCGAAAAAGTATAATAAGGTGATGAAACTTTATATTATAAATAAGATGTGCTCTTATCTATTAACCAAAAATCTAATGAGTCTTAAAAATATATTAAGACCATAAACTTAAGTAAAATTATCCCACATTCGAAAAATTATAAAGTTTCATCAAACAAAAATCTTTTGAGTTTTAAAAAATTTCTTAAGACTATACACTTAAGTAAAAAACATATAACAAGGTGATGAAATTTTATAGGGTTATTTAATATCAATAATACCGACTATTGGGCGTGTTCCAATAATAATACTAATTACGGTAAATCCCAGAATAATACATTAAATTGAGGTATTTTAATGATAATGATACAGGGGCGTATGTTACCTGCAATAAGAGGTAACCTTCTTGAAAAACAACCGGCAAACCCACCCTCCTCCTTCTTTACCCTCTCTCTCCATCTCCCTCCTAATTAAATCTATCTTCAATGGCAAATCTTCCAAAAAATTAAAAAAGTCTTGATTTCAATTTCTCCTCTACGCATTAAATCTAATAAGGGCTCTCCAAAAATGACTGGAATAGTAAAAAATAGGTATGAAACTCTGTTTAGGGTTAATATTGGAGGCCCTATAATCACCCCTTTTAATAGTACTTTAGGGAGGACATGGATTCCTGAAACAAGTTCTTGAAATCGAGTGTCAAATCTAAGGAGGTTCGTTTTACAGGTAGAATTAAGTATCAAGACTGTGGGGCGCGAGTCGTGAGGTCGCTCTTGATCATGTCTATGGAAGTACCAGAGCGATTTCTGCCTCGAATTCTACTGATTCCAAGGATAGATTGAGTTGGGCTTTTCCGGTTGTTGGAGGGGATGAGTATAAGTATCTTGTGAGGGCTCAATTCTAATAAGCTAATTGATGAATTTCTGATTTTCTGCAATGTAATACCGATATTGCGGTTGGGATTAACAGTCGGCTCCAGGGGAGTGAGAAGTAAATGGTAATGGTGATAGTAAAATTAAATTAGGCGCTTAAGGGAAGGTGTACCGGTTATTCAGGTAACCGGTCCACTGTACCATTACCATTACAATACTCCAATTCGATGTATTATTCTGGGATATTGGTATTATTATTATTGGAACACGCCCAATAGTTAGTATTATTGCTATTAAATAACCCAATTTTATATTTTAAATCAGACTAATAATAATTCTTCCTTAGACATCAACCCCAATCAACTTTAAGTATTATGAATTTCTACTAAATAAGAATAATTATTGTTTTTAAATATCAACCAACAATATTTTGAGTATAAAAAAGGTCTTAATAAGACTAAAAATTTAAAATTATCCCACATCAAAACAATCAAAATAAGGTACGGTGATGATTCTATAAAAAAGGTCTTAATAAGACTAAAAATTTAAAATTATCCCACATCAAAACAATCAAAATAAGGTACGGTGATGATTCTATATTATAAATAAGACTACAAATTTTAGTTAAATTATCCCACATCGATAAATTATAATAAGATGATGAATTTCTACATTATAAATAAGACTAATTATTTGTTAGACTATATACTTAAGTAAAGTATCGCACATCGAAAAATTATATTCCCTCTCTTTTGAGTTTTAAAAAACTTTTGAGACTATAATAAGACGATGAAATTCTATTATAAATAAAAGTAACAATTTCTCCAAATTATAATGAGATGAGGACATTCTATATTATAAACAATTATCACATATCGAAAAATTATAATGAGGTGATAGAATTCTACGTAACCAACAATCTTTTGAGACTTAAAAAACAGTTCCTAAGACTAAAACTAAGACTATATAGTTAAAGTTGGAATTCTATATATTATAATAAGAGTAATTATTCCTCTATAAATAAAAGTTCTGAATTAGACTATATCTAAACTTAAAAAAACTTAAGTAAAATTATCCTATATCGAAAAATTATAATAAGGTGAATTTTTTTATTATATAAATAAGACTAATATAATCATTCATCAAAACCATATACTCCAATAAGATGATCAAATTCGATTATATAAATAAAAAGTAATCGTCTATCCTTTAAATTAGATATAAAAACAAACTCTTTTAAGTCTTGAAAATAGCTCTTAAAACTATAAACTTAATTAAGTAAATTATACCACATCGAAAAATTATGATGAGGTGATGAAATTTTATATCATAAATGAGTAATCTTTCGGTTTTAAATATCAACCAACAATCTTTTGAGTCTTAAAAAGCTTTTAAAAAGACTACAAACCTAAAATTATCTCACATCGAAAAAATTAAAATAAGGTGATGATTTTATATTATAAATAAGAGTAATCGTGTATTTTTCTAGGTCTTAAAAGCTGATCTTAAAACTATAAACCTTGAGTAAATTATCCTATATCGAAAAATTATGATGAGGCGATAGAATCTTATATTATAAATAAGATTAATCTTTCGTTTTTAGATATCAACCAAAAAATTCATTCGTTCTTAAATATCAATCAAAAAAACTTTTGAGTCTTAAAAAATCTCTTAATAAGACAACGAACGAAAAATTATTTCCACATCGAAAAATTATAATAAGTTGATGAAATTTTATATTATAAATAAGAGTTGTCATGTATTATTTTAAGTTTTAAAATAAGCTATTATGACTATAAACTTAGCTGAAATTAAGTTTGATTACTAATATCACGTGATCATCTTATTTATTATAATGATATAGATTGATTAAGTTTCTTATTTAACGAATATACCTCATCAATGTAATTAAGCCTATTAACCCGTGCAGCGCACGGGCTTTAATCTAGTATATATATGTGTGTGGGGGGGGGGGGATAAGGTGAGTCCACTTATCAAATTTGAGTCCGTGAGTCCCCATCTTAGCGCTTGATTTAATGTTAGATTAATGGACAAGATTTGATTTCATAATTAAGAAAATAACTAAAATATCTATCTAAATATATTTTCTTTCTCTCTCTTTCTTAATTAGCTCAGTACAAATTCTCTTTCCTATCAAATTTTTAATTGCCTCTTTCTCTCACACAACAAGTTTATTTAAAATTAAGTTTTTTTTTCATATTCAGCAAAAAATCATCCGTTCCCTACTGCCATTGTACGTATGTTACTATGTTAATGCCATAATTCATAAACTATGTTACTGTAACTCATACGATGTGTTACTCTAATTCATGAACTGTGTTACTTTAACTCATAAAATCTGTTACGTTGCATAGTCTCTTGCAAAAACTGTTACTCTAACTCATACAATGTGTTACTTTAATTCATGAACTGTGTTACTTTAACTCATAAAATCTGTTACGTTGCATAGTAGTCTCTTACAAAACAGGAGTTCCAATTAACAAAAAGAATAATGTTTGTTTTTATTAAGATACTCCAAAACAAAAAGTGGTACAGGATTCCAACTAAATCAACTCCATCACAATTCCAATGTTTCACACTTGTTACTCATGATCTGTGTTACTGTAACTCATTAAGTATGTTACTCTAACGAATAATGTAGGCTACTCTAACAATATAACGTCCTACTTAGAATTCTGCTTCTAACAATATAATGTCCTACTTAGAATTCTGCTTCTTCTTCATCCTTCTCGTCCTCTCCGTCTTCTTCTTTTTCTTCTTCTTCATCATCATCTCAGAAGCTTTGATGTAATCTCACCACCGCACAATGGAGGAAACTCTCACTCACATCCTTACATCATTCATGTGCTTTTGCGTCTACTGAAAAACAATAACAGTGCCAATATATAAACGTGACGGAAAAAAAACAATCAAAACTTGAAATATGGATTAAAGTAACAGATAAGAAAAATTAAAGAAACAGATGAAGTGCATTGAAGTAACATTGAATTAAATTAACAGAGGATGCTTATACACCATGTATAAAGTAACAGAGGTCAGACATTAAAGTAACAGATAGTGTGAATTAAAGTAACAGATAATGTTCATCAAAATAACACCAGGTATAGGTTAGTGCAAAAAATTCATATAATGATCAGAAATGAGAGTATGACGCAGTATTTTACTCTTTGGTTATTTCATGAGAATAATACCAACTATGCGTGTGCATGTGCTTCTTAAATTAATACAAACTATACGTAATCTCATTTTAATACGAACTATGTCTTCATCAACCTCGCTTTGCTATGAGTGACCGGCTACCTGTTGAACCTCCCATTATTCAACTCTTTCTCTGACTCTTCTTCTTCTGATTTACATTTCGTGTACATTTTCGGCTATTGAAAAAAAAAATTAAATTTTCCAAAAATTCATCTTCCATTTCTTTTTCATTTAGTCTTATAGAAGCTACGAAAAAAATGTTTCTATTGTTATTTTGGCTTTCACGATGACTGCAACGGACCTAATAAAACCCTAGAAAGTTACAACAAGTCACTATGACCTGTAATAGCAAGTCATAATTTCATACATAAAAAAACGAGATTAATGAATGCGTAGTTCATATTAAAATGAGATTACGTATAGTTTGGATTATTTTAAGAAGCACACACATAGTTGGTATTATTCCCATGAAATAACCCTTTACTCTTTGATATTTTTTCCTATTTTGAAGTCATCACGTCCCCATAATTATAGGATGCAATATCTTTCTTTTTTTTTCTTTTTTTTATATGGCGTTACTCTTTGATATTGTTTCCTATTTTGGTGGCAATCACGTCCCATTATTATAGGAAACAATATCTTTTTTTTTTTATTATTTTTTTTAATATGACGGTTTCCTAAATTCTTACGACACTACAATGCACTACAATAACAGATGAAAAGCACTAAAGTAACGACTGGAGTGTATTAAAGTAACACGACATATAAAGTAACAGACGGTAGACATTAAAGTAACCGATGCTCTACACTAAAGTAGCACAGTATATGAACTACAATGACTCAATATATTGTGTGTGTGCAAATCTCATATGATGAATCAGACTATGCAGTTTGTAAACGTAAAAACTAATAATTAAGTAGCATCTTAATGACTCTATGACGATTCCAGTATAAATTACAAAGCATATACTCACCGTTTGTGTGTTCTACGATTTGCATATGCGCCATTGAATGAAAATTTTAAGCCTGATTGATCGAACGTGTTCTTGATTGTAAGTTATAGCAGCGCGAAGAAGACGATGAATGATTGAATGTGTTCTTGATTGTGTTGATTGGAAGTAAATGACAGCGGCACGAAGAAGAATTTCAATGGTTGAATGAGAGAATGATGAATGTGATTTTTGTTATGAATGATTGAATGGGAGAATGATGAACATGGTTGAATGAGAGAATGATGAATGAATGGCAGAGAATGAATGAATGAATGACAGGTAATGAATGAATGAATGGCAGTATGAATGATAGTTTACTCAAATATATTCCTTCCTATTTTGATGGAAACAATATCTTTTTTTTTTAATATAAAGATTGATCTCGTCCCTCCATCCATCTCCCATCCAACAGATGGGATGAGGACTTAGGGACTCAATTCTTATGAGGGACTCATTAGAACCCTACCCCCCCCCCCCCCCGCTCTCTCTCTCTCTATATATATATAATATCTATATATATAATATCTATATATATATATATATATATATATATATATATATTTATATAATAATATCATTTTCGGATTGAACACGTTTGACTACGACAACCGCTACAAGTCCGTTTAATCCCTTTACAAGTCGCGACGGATGTGGCACCCTTTCGGGGAGCGCCGCCCCAAGCACTTAAGGGCGTAACGCAATCGTGGTCGTACGTAGTTGAACGCGTCCGATTCCATTTCAGAGATTAGTACAAAACCCATTGACGCGAAAATCGACACCACATAATCCATAAGGATTAGTATCGGTGTCGTGACGCGGAAGGAGACAATGTCGTCACTAATCAAATTTTTCGATCCTATAACATCTTTTTACAAAATTCTGATTTCGGTCTTATAAATGTATAATACACGATTATAGGCACCGTAGACTGAGTTGAGTTCAAATTATGTAATATTTTTACGTAATTCGGTCGACCATCGATTTTGCATAAATAAAAAAACGAAACCGTCACCTTTTCGAAACGAGCAGTAGCTCGTACAGGGGGCACTCGATCGAGTGCCATAGGCTACTCGATCGAGTAGCACCCCAAAATATAGGCAGTGAGCCCTTTAGAAGTTCACTCGATCGAGTCTATGCCATGATTCGATCGAGTGGACTCCCTCACCTCAAAACGAGTGCTTATTACATCATCTGAGCCTCGTCTTTTTTAACGGCTTTGGTCGTTACGTGTAAAGGCCATCAAGTGTTTCTATTTTCTAAAACCATGCATCATTTCATCATCTTAAGCTATTTAATTTAATTACGTATCCATTACTGTCGATTATTATTTTATCGCTCGTTGTATTGTAAATTCCCGGTTGTATTCCGCCAGTGTAATTTGTAATTTATTTACGAGTTTTCTATTTTTGATGTTTGCCATTTATTGCCTTAAATGAACATCACATGATAAACAACTCCGACGATAATTTAGATGCATTAAAATGACGTAGTTCACACGTAATTCACATGCTTAGCTAAAATATTGTTTGAATAACATTTAGTCATTTTACTAGCGCGCGTACACGAACACGAACGGTATCTTAGTAGAGGCCACTAAGAGCAGGCGGGGTTGGGTGTCCTCTGTGGGCTTCCCAACACGTACCCTCACCCCTTACTCAGAACCATGGTTTCCGGATGTCCGAAACCATTGGCACACGAGAGTCATTCAATACACGATATCCGATAACTCGGCGTTGGTATCGTAATGCAAAGGGACGAGCTCATAAGCTCTAGCACTAAAAGCGGGCCTTGCTTTGTGCACGAAACGCCTAAGTGTAGAGTGAGTTCGAACGGGTCCGAATTCCCACAAATTCGGTGGCGACTCCAACTATGATTTAAATTTCGATCTGAGATCAATCTTACCACGAGATTCATTTGCCTACCCAATCCCGCGCGTGGCCGCGTCGGGGTAGACCTATGTCATGTCCACACAAATCACTATTGTATTCGTTCTACTCATTGGGGTCACGACCACGTATTGAACGACGACTGCCAACGTCCACCAGTTCGCCACCCACCAACTGAAGACAATGTCGATACCGAGTGACGGCTTACCTCACTCTGGTTCCCCTTCACGTAACCTTCCCCGTCTTGATGACCCGAGGTGCGTATTTCTGTATCCTTTTTTTTTAAATTCCAATTTCCGATGTTTATTATTCTCTTTTAAACTATTACAGTATTATAGGAGTAATACGAAACGTACTTAGTTGCATTACAATATAATGGGGGTGAGTAAGATTAATTATCTTTATATTAGTGATGGTGTAGTGGTTTAGGCATTTGCCTTTCCCACAAATGGCAAGGGTTCAAATCCCAATTGCTGCATTTCTTTTGAATAATTAAGCTTTGTAGCTTATCAAAAGATGATGTTGGATAAGAGATTCAAACCCAGGTCCTTTGAAGATGAGGTCAATCAAGTAACCAACTTTATAACCTCATACTTAATGTCATAACTTAATGAAAATTTCTATATATTATACTTAAACTATTTCTCAAAACCTTTACTCTTTTACTTGTAGATTATTCACGACACGTTGCAAATATTTGTCTCAATTTTTTTCCTATATAATGTAATTAGTTTATTTAATTTGGTAATTATTTTAATAACCGTGTGATAAAAATATGATTTAAAACATATATAAGCATTTTTTGACAAGTCTCATTGTTCATTATTATATAGAAAAAAATATCATAAAAATAGTTTTAATATGCAAAAATGTCGGAAAAAAAATAGTGCCCCTAGCTGAAAAATTCTAGGTCCGCCACTAATGGGAGTGATTCAAACCTGAGACCTACCGTCATAGGGTACTTAGTCTTAACCACTAGGGCACTGGGCTAAGAGATTTGGTAAAGTATACGCTATATGTACAATATAATCATACTAATGAAAAATAAATTCTACCCTATCCGTCTCCTTCAAGTTATAATTATTATATGTTTTATGTAGATTAATTAATTTTTTGTTTTTCTCCTAAATGATTTAAATTTCAGTATCGACTTTAGAAAACTATCTAAAGAGGAGTATATAAAGAAATTTCGGTCTTTGTATAAGCCTCCACCAAAAGTTGAAAAGAACGGGTCTCGCATTACTCAGATGTTTACCGAATTGGTTTTGGCATATTACAAAAAGAAAACGGTAATCTACTCAGACTTAACCATTTTTTTTTTTGATATTTCCAATTTTTATTTATTATTTTTATTTATATGTAAGTTATTTTTGTTTTTTCCATTTAAATCAGGGCGAAGAATATACATTCTCGATAAAAAGATCCTTGAAGCCATTTCCACCACGACATGACAGGGTTTGAGGCAGAACCCATTTTGAATTTTTTTGCCAGTCCTAGAGGGTCTGAATATCTTGTTTATGGCGAGTTAGAACATTCTTATGGAGAGCCTGATAAAGTCGTTGATTGTCATATCTTTCCTCTTGGGACTGATGATGATATTATTATTTTTTTGCCAGCGAAAACAAAACCACTCCTACAATAGTATGTGATTCAATTATGGTTGTGTCTTGCTTTACAGGTATAGAGTTTACTGTACACCCTCCTTATGTTGAGTGCCCGAATGGTCCGGGTCTTTGGGAAGAAATGAATAGCGACGATGAGTACTGAGAAGTTGGATGATCTTAGCGATGTGTATTAGGGCTGAGCAAATTATCCGACTATCCGAATCCGATCCGCTATCCGATTCGTATTCGATCCGAAAAACCAGATATTCGATCCGAAAAATGATTTCGGATCGGATATCCGATCCGAACATTTCGGATATCGGATCGGATTCGGATATCAAAAATAATTTTTTCGGATATCCGATCCGATCCGAACAATGGGTTATTTTTGTAATTTTTATTTTGGATTAACGTATTATAGTGTAGATAGGTTATAATTTAATTCATTTTACATTAAGTCTTGGTGACATTTTTTTATTGCCTTAAAATATAGAATAGTATACTCCGTATAATACTAGATTAATTAAAATTAGGATTTTTTTCTATTTGAATTGAACTTCATTTAGAATTTTATTTGGCCAAAAATCTCAACCAAATCGGATATCGGATAGTTTGGATATCCGGTCCGAAATTTTCGGATATCAAAAATCGGATATCCGAAGTGTTTCGGATCGGATATCGGATATTAAAATTTTCGGATTTTCGGATCGGATATCCGATCCGAAAACCTGATTCGGATCGGATATCCGATCCGTGCTCTGCCCTAATGTGTATACCAGATTTAAGCTTTCCCTTAAACGAGTACGGAGTATATCTTTTGCATTCGAGATCTAGATGAGTTCTTGTTGATCGACATACATATTTGAATTAATCAAATGTTCGATGCATGATTTCTCCAACGTCCTGTCTCATCTTTTCTTCATCATCTCTTTTTCCTTAATTATCCAAAATCTCGAGTGTATGGTGTGGTATATGGAGCGGGACACAAAAGTGGAACGGGAGGTCCGCATTGAATGAATGAAAACTTATTGGTAAAAAAATTAAATTTAGTGTATTTTTTCGGCCCGATTCGGCCTTTAAAGTGTCCGGACGTGGCTTCTTTGTTAATTAGTCTAGGTCTTTGGGTTTGGATTTTTTTGGTTATCGAGCCACGAGCCAATCTGATCCGGTCCGGTGAACACCACTAACTGCACGGATATATAGATTCCTAAAAGTAAAAAAAAGTATAATCCTTAGATTTTTTTTTAAATGATTCTTCATCTTAATCGTAAGAATTAATAATGTTTACAATTTGTGCAGTTGTAATATGGAGTAGGTTAATACTACTCCGTATAGTATATACGAGTAGAGGATTTCCGTATTTTAGAAGTTTTGATTTTTTTTTTTTGGAAAAGAAGTTTTATGGAAATAGTTGCACTACGTCATGTCACGTGTGTGTATATATACGAGTTGGTTTAGGAGACGGTTTTGAGGAATTTCAACTTACAAAAAGAAGTTACCATTCGATTCATTATTCACCCAGCGTTACAATTTTCACCCAAAATTGAACTAACGATGTCGATCTCGAATGACGGCTCATCATCTCGCTCTCGTTCCCCTTCACGTAACCTACCCCGTCTTGATGACCCGATGTGCGTATTTCTGTGTCATTTTTAAAAAAAAAAAATCCAATTTTCGATCTTTAATTTGATTCTTTTTCGCTTTGTAAGACCGTCTTATACAAGTTTTTGTGATGATTTAAATTTCAGTGTCGACTTTAGTAAACTATCTCGTGAGGAGTATATGGAGAAATTTATGTCACTATGGACGCCTCCACCAAAAGTTAAGCCTGATTGGAGACTCAAACCCGAGAAGTTTGCTAAACTTGTTTTGGCATATCACAAAGAAAAACGTTAATTAATCTCCTCGACCAATCACTTTCAGATTGTTAACTCATCGAATTTGTTAAAATTGAGTTAGATTACCTGGTTCAAAATTCACGAGTTTTGGCTTAATTAGTACAATGATATGTATTATTCTCAGATTAAATGAAATTATTATTATTTTGAAGACGTTCTATAGTTCATCGAGTCTGTTAAAAATGAATTAGGTTACTTAATGTAGCCGGTTAAAAATTCACCAGTACTGTTTTGGTTTAATTAGTCCAACTAGTAACGACCCCGTGCATGTATGCACAGTATTTATATAATTTATTTATTTTTAGTTAATTATTTATACAAAATAGATTTTAATTAGCAACCCGATAATTTTTCATTATTTTTATTTTTGTTTTTGGATATAATAAAATAATTTGAAATTGCATAATTAATCAAAATAACGACCCCGGCTAATATCATGAAATATCTATCTGTCATTCATATTTCTTGAGACAATCATTTCTCTTTTAAATATTTTTTAGTATAATATATATGAATAAATTGTGAAATGTATATTCACTTTAAATTCTATTTGATATATAATTTTATACTCTTGATGTTTGGATGTACTCCCTCCGTCTCGTTCATTTGTTTGACTTTAATTAAAATATTTTTCACAATAAATATAAAAAACAAACAAATGAATAGAACAGAGGGAGTAGTTATTTTCTATTATCACAGTATATATCATTTGCTCATAAAAATAGTTCATAATTGTTGTTCGAAATTTAAGCAACTATATTTCTACAATTTATTTTCATCGATACACCCATTGTTAGTTTTTAAATATTTAACCTGTAAATATTCTTTGTATGATATGATTGATAATTGAGTGTGATTCTTTCCTTACTTGTTATATTCATTTTGTCCAAATTAAGTGCTTAAAATTTATGCAGGATTTTTTTTTTTGAAAATTTTTAATCTCTTATCTCATAGAGGATTACAATATTTAATTACACATGATTATTATGTACGGAGTATTTCCGTTGGTATATAAGCTCTCGGTATCTAGTATACACTAATGCAAATTATAGAGATTGTAAAATATACTTATCATATTAGTCATGAAGCTACATTTAGACGTTAATTTATTCATTTTCGTGCATACATCAATCTTAAATTATGAATGTCGTTCATTTATACTTAAATATTCCAATCTGCACGTTAATTTAGTCAATCATCCCCAAATCATGACTATATTTCATTTATAATAAAACATTCTAATTTGCACGAATGATTAATAGTTGTAGACACCCACATTTTGACTGTCAGGTGTCTATAGCAGTTTCCGACAAACACCCGATGATGATCGGACGCAAACGTGCTTTAATATATTCGGAAACGGGCTCAAAATTATTGGCATTTGGCTTGGGCTTTTTATGGAGTACATATCTCACAAAACCAACCTCAAAATCAGGCCCAGTGGATCGTTTCGAGTCAAATAAGACTAATTTGGGTCGATTCCGACACCTTGGGCAAAACCGTCTTTTAGCGACCGAGTCAAAACCCGGTCAAAGATATCCTCGAGACAAACGGACCAGCCGTGAAACCTCACACGTCCGGTTTGGACTCCAACACTACAAAAAAATCAGCTACACAAAATATTAAACAAATCCGTTTAATGATAGAATTCGATCTCAAGTAGGAATTCTATCCAAAAACCGAATCGAACACTCGACCGAGCTAGGATACTCGGCCGAGCAGCCTGTTTTTCAGCCAATTTCGTGGCTTCTTTGCCAAGGAAAGAGAATTCTCGTTCCTCTTAATCTCGTGCTTTTCCTATCCAAACCGGTATTTCTTGTTGTCTAAACAAGAGTACTTCTCCTAACCATTTCTCCTATAAATAGGACCTTCACACACATCAATTCAACAACAATCAATTACAATATCAACTCTTCACACATAAATATAAACTCCTTACACTTAGCATCGAGAAACCGATAGTACATCCAAAACCCGAAGGAACCGGCCCCGATACCCGTCACCCTTCACGTCCAAACCGAGCCACCATAACTCACCGACATTAAACTCGACGCTCCCGTGCCCTAGCCACGTTCCGACGAGCCCCGAACCGAGTAAACAAAAGCATGTAGGTTGAGGGTGTAACCAAACCCGACTTCTCTCCTTTCTCTCTTCTCCCTCTCGTTTTCTTCCTTTTTCGTCGTCCGTCTTTTTTTCTCTTACGGGTCGTCGGTCGTCCTCTTTTTTTTATTATGGGTCGTTTGTCGTTTTTTATTTCTAATATCGATATTACTAAAAACTATTTTCATATAACAAACATTCTTAAAAATATGATATCAACTCTATAGTCGAATATCGTATTAAAAGAATTAAATTAAATCTCGTCGATGCTAAAAAAAAAATCGTTACATTCTTTTACAAAATACAACGATTTTAACGCGGAGAGAATTAACATGTTTTTCTTTTTTCGTTCAAATTCCTTTCAAAACGATTTTACAAAACTTTTTCTAAAAATCATTCCGAATATTCGATATCAATTACATAATCGAATATCGAATACGACGAATATTGAAAATATTAAATCGAGTGCAAATTGTGCAATATTCGTACGCGATTTAATAAAATCATCGAATTTTCAAAAAGTCAGTTTCGAAAACAGGCCGGGACGCAAGTCGCGCGCGTCCCGGGCGAGCAGCCTGCTCCGGCGAGTCGCGCGGCTGGCTGGAACGCGACACGTTTTTTTTCGTTTTTTATTATGTTCTCGAACATCGTTTTTTAGACAAAACAGCGTCTTTTCAGCAATATTTTCAGATTTCGACTAATATTTTCTCGATCTCGCATATTCATCATATTTGTTATATTTTTATTCACGATTCGATACTAACTCGTTTGTTCATCCTTTGTAGCAAATTCATCTTTTTTTTTTTATCGTTTGTTTTATTATACTAAAACGATTCTCACATGCTAAATTCAACTTTGACGTTAATTTTTTATGCATTAAACCGACTTAGCAACCCATTCAAATCCTCGCATGCTTAGGAAAACAATGTTTGCATATCATTCATCGTATTACTAACGCGCGTTTTCAAAAATCATTCAATATCTTAGTAGAGGCCACTAATGTGCGGGCGGGGTTGGGTGTTCTTTGTGAACTTCCCAACACGTACCCTCACCCCTTACTCAGAACCTCGGTTTCCGGATGTCCGAAACCATTGGCAACGAGAGTCATTCAATACACGGTATCCGATCAAGTCGGTATCGGTATCAAATGCAAAGGGACGAACCCGATAAACTCTGATATCGGAAATGGGCCGTATTTTGTACACGGCCCACTACGACATAGAGTGGGTTTGAATGGGCCCGAACTCCCACAAAGTTCGGTGGCGACTCTACTTCGATTTAAATTTCAATTCGATCCATTCTCATATGGAGATTCATTCGCCTCCCCAAACCCGCGCATGGTCGCGTTGGAGTGGACCTATGTCATGTCCACAATTTGGCGACTCCGCTGGGGATTAACTGATGCGTGACTTACCATCGGCATCCTCAGGGTGAGACTCAAATAGAAATCGTTTGACTAGTACAATACGCGTTTTAGTTTTACGGTTCATGCATAACCCCATATTTTCTCGGGCCGGTACTGGTGACCGACGTCCCACTATAATATCGATGTAGTCCAAATTGGATATGTCGAAGGTGTCCATTAGCCGATTCGTATGGGTTTTACGGCATGTTCTAAGCTCAACTCGACTTAGGAAGTCCGCCCCGATTCTCGATAGGCTGTGTACACTGGTATAGACCCTTACAGACTGACCGAGACTTTGAATAAGAGCATACATGGCGTCGTTATACTGCTTCCATGACTACGTGCTACCTGATTTACAAGTCTTTTTCAAAAACCGTCATTTTCAAAATTGCATCCCTTTTCAAAATATCCAATTTTCAAAACCCGGGTCATATACCAAATTTAGGATCTACGATTTTACTCAAAATAGCCTATTTTTAGCCGATATTATGCCCTTTTCAAAACTCGAAAATATTTTCGAACTTTCAAAACCGTCCCCCGGTCCGCCATTTCTGTTTTCTTTTTCGAAAAGGGCCGGTTCTCCCCGAATTTTTCGGGCCTTTCAAAAATTCAATTTTGCAAACTTCCTTTTCTTAGGACTTCCCGTATTTAGCAGTGTCGGGTCATGTCTTAAGTCGTCAAGGTCTCTAGCGTCAAAACTCCGTCGATCTTATATCACGAGTTTCCTCCCTATCCCAGTCCGCCTTATTAGACTAAGGCAAGGCCCACCTACGTAGGACATACTCCTACAAAGGTTGGTCCGTTTACACAGATCGAGTCCAAAGTCTGGGGAATGCCTCACGTGAACCTCCTTTCGGACAGGGCCCAGCCCACATAGCTGGACCCTAAAGGAGGCCCACCTTTTCACAGGGCACCCGTCTAAGTGTCCTTTTCCGAGTCATTTCCTTCCTAGTCTCCTTTCTTCCCTTGCTCGGGATGTACTTTTGTTCTAGAATTTGGGTTAGTTGCTGATTACGCGGTGTTCTTACAGACAGGCCGCCCTTCACCCGAACCATGTCGAAAGAAGCCATTGACGAGTTGACCGTTTCGTTGGCTAAGCTTCAAGACCAACTGACGAAAATGAGGGAGGACCAGATCGCCATCCTCACCGGGGTAAGCGCCGTGGAACAGGGAACTTCTAACAGTGGAGTTGATGATGATGGGCCGTTAGCTGAACTGGCCAGCGCGGTCCACAAGCTGCAAGAACAGGTCCACACGACCACCAGCAACACCATTCACACGGAAAATGCTCGGGCTTATTCGCCCCTAACTGATGAGTTGCCCGCTAACCTCAACTTGACGGGCCTGCCCATGTTCGACGGGACTGAAGATCCGGTACTCCATATCCGGGCTTTAAAGAAGTTCATGGCAGTTAAGGGGGTCAAATCGACCATGTTCAAGCATCTCTTTGCTTCATCCTTGGACAAGCACCCGAGGGTCTGGTACTACAGACTTGATTCCAAGAAATACAAAACTTGAGACGACGTCGCAACGGAGTTTGCCCGAAACTATGCGGACAATACTGAGATCCAGACGACCATGCGTACTCTGGAGGTCATGGCCCAAGAGCCTAAGGAGGGTTTCACCAAATACCTCCAAAGGTGGAGGGCTGAAAGTGTCAAACTGGTCGACAAGCCCAGCGAAAAGGTGCTAGTGGAGGCCTTTGTGAAAAATCTCCTCCCATCTTACCGGATCCACCTCCGGTACGCCAACATACCCAATTTCGCCACCTTAACCGAGATGGGTACAAGAATCGAAGATGATTTAAGGTTAGAGAGCCTTACTAAGGCCTCTACTAAGGGATATCAAGGAGCCAGCTCGTCTTCTGGCAAACCCGCAACCACAAGTGCGGCCCGAAGCATCTTCGACGAGGTCAATTTGCTAGACACGTCGACCAAAATGAATACTCCGGCTCGAGTATTCACTGACATAGGGACTACTTATGCTAACGCCTTACAAAGGCTATCTTCTAAGGGCCTGATCCAGCCGATAGGCTCGATGCCGGAAGTTCCTGTCGAAAAGCGGTCCAAAAGCTATAACGCCCAGGCCTACTGCCACTATCACTGAGGCAACGGGCACGATACTGAAAAATGCTGGAAGTTGAAGCATCTCATTCAAGATCTGATCGAGAGTGGGAAGATACCGCTACCCAGTGATAAGCCGAGTAACAAAAATAATCCTCTTGCTACTCACGCCATTTTTACTGGAGAGGTGATCGACTGTACTCATCTCATTTCCCCTTTCATCCCCCAAATTAACGGGATATGGAATGACGATGAAGATGACGTTTACTTGGCAAAGGGGGAAACCGTCCCCATCACTATCGAAGAAATCCGGAAGGCCAGAACTAAGGTCCTGGCCGGCACACACGTCATCACGGCCGGACCTTCAACCCCGGGATCCGTCACTGAACCTGCCAAGACGTACTCTACACTTGAAGAATCAAACACCGACACGGCCCTAGTCAAGCAAGTGAAGAGGGTCCGAACCGATCTCACTATATGGCAGCTTTTGGTTAGTTCTCAAGAGCATCGGGCAGCACTTACTAAGGCTCTCGTTGAAATCAAGGTAGACTCGTTGGTTACCCCCACTGAAATGGTAGCCACTATTTTACCGCATCTTAAGGGCAAGCCCAAAGGAGAAGGCCCACTCATCACCTTCTCCGAGTCCGACCTTCCACCATTTGGGGCCACCCACAACTTGGCCCTATATATCACGGTGATCTGTCGGGGCAAGTATCTACCCATGACCCTAATTGATGACGGGTCAGCTGTGAATGTCCTTCCTTTAAGGACTGCAAAGGCTCTCGGCATTACCGAGGCTGACTACCTTCCTACTGCACAAACTATCCAGGCTTTCGATGGGAGCCCAAAATCAGTTGCCGGGGCAGTTAAACTAACCATCATAACGAGCCCGATCGAGAAGGAGCTCGAATTCCAAGTGATCGATGTCACCTCATCGTTCAATCTGCTACTTGGAAGGCCCTGGATCCACGCGGACAAAGCCGTGTCCTCCACTCTCCACAGGAAGGTCAAGATACCTTTGCAAGATGGGGTCATCACTCTCGAGGCTACCCCAATAGCCGTGTCAAGCTGTAACACGACGGGCTCAACCGACCCACGAGGTTTCAATTTCGTGGGAATGATCGAGGAAGAGTATCTCTTTAGGCCCTATTTCACCACTAGCATCGACATGTTGCTGCAGAACTTGGGTTACCTGCCGGGGGCTACTTCAAGGCTTGGCCTCCCGGCTGGCAAGATCATCGATGTCTTAAGCAATGAGGAGTCAAAATTCGGCTTAGGGTATGCCATAACCCCAGAAAACGTGGTCCAGGCCGGCATCCAAAAGGCCTGCAACATTCTCAAGGGTACCTACTTGGGCCCTTACAGCCCAAGACTGACCGATTACTTTGTCTCTCCAGTATTCGGAGCTATCCAAACGGGCCTCTATCAGCCCATTATAACTTATCCTGAGGTCAATTTAATCCCAGATGATATCTTTGCTCTCATCCAGGCCGAATCAAAGGAAGGCAAAGATAACACTGAGCCCATGCTCGGGCTCCTGTTCGGAGAATGTAGGATCATCCCGACTCCTAAGGAGGAATTAGTAAACCTAATCCTCCATAGCAGCAAGTTCGATCCGACCAGGCTGATCTCTGAAGTCGGTACCAACACTGGAAAGAGGGCTTGAAGGAAGACGATCAAATGGACCGACAGCGAGGGTCGAGTCTACAAGCTCACTACTGGCGAAGGGGACATGCAAGGCGCCGAGTCCGAATCCGAGTCAGAGTCAGAGTCGGAGTCTGAGTCTAAGTCTAGAGGGTCCAGTACTAGGGTCGAGTCTGTAGCCCCTTTTCCTTTAGTCACACCTATGGGAGTCTCGGAGTCTGTCCCGAGAGCACTCCCCATCCCACCTCTGACCAACGATCAGATGGCTGCTCTCTTTGAGCTATTTTCAAAATTCTCTATCAATAATAATGATAACCATTATGCTTACGACTTGTCTTATTTTCAAAACATTTTCAAAAATTTTATTTGCAATGACATTGAGAAACCCGACGAACAGGTAACACTACCTCCGCATCTAGTCGAGCAACTCGAACAAAGGGAATCCCGAGATCCATTTATTGAGGAAACTGACTCCATCAATGTAGGAACCCCTTTAGAGCCTCAGATGCTTAAGTTAGGTTTATCCTTATATCCCGAGGAGAAACAACAATTCACGGAGCTCCTCCACGAATTCAAAGACGTCTTCGCATGGTCCTACAAGGACATGCCGGGAATAGATCGGGAGATAGCCGAGCACCGTATACCCATCAAAGACGGATGTAAGCCGGTAAAGCAAAAACTCCGAAGGATGAGGCCCGAATGGTCTCTCAAAGTCAAAGAAGAAGTCGACAAGCAATTCAAAGCGGGCTTTATTCAAGTGTCTGAGTATCCAGACTGGGTTGCAAATATCGTACCAGTACCCAAGAAAGACGGAAAGGTACGAGTTTGTGTAGATTTCCGGGACCTTAACAAGGCCATCCCGAAAGACGATTTCCCGTTGCCACACATTGACATACTGGTGGACAACACGGCCGATCATGCCCTTCTATCATTCATGGACGGGTATGCCGGGTACAATCAGATCAAAATGGCGGAAGAAGACATGAGTAAGACCACCTTCACTACGCCTTGAGGTACTTACTTCTACACTGTTATGCCATTTGGGCTTATCAACGCCGGTGCCACTTACCAACGGACCGCCACCACCTTATTACATGACATAATGCACAAGGAAGTGGAGGTCTATGTGGACGACATGATCGTTAAGTCCAAAGACCAAAGCGGGCATATTTAAGCCCTCAGAAAGTTTTTCACCCGACGACGCAAGTACAACATGAGGCTAAATCCTCAAAAATGCAGCTTTGGGGTAACATTGAGCAAGTTACTGGGCCATATTGTCAGCCAGCGCGGCATCGACACTGACCCAGCCAAAATCAAGGCCATTACCGAGATGCGGCCGCCTAAAACCAAAAAGGAGATTAGGGGGTTTCTCGGCAAAGTCCAATATATCAGCCGTTTCATTTCGAAGCTAACCATGGTGTGTGAGCCCATTTTCAAGCTGAAGATAGGGGAACGAGTACTGTGGGACGACAAATGTCAAGCAGCTTTCGATAAGATCAAAGAGATTCTGTCATTTCCGCCGGTATTAATGCCACCTCAACCCGGTCTGACTTTGTCGTTATACTTGACAACGACCGAGACAGCCATGGGGGCTATGTTGGCCCAAACGGTCGATTCGGAAGAACGGGCTATTTACTACATCAGTAAAAAGTTCCTAGAATATGAGTGTAAATATACGATGCTCGAAAAGACGTGCCTAGCTCTAGTTTGGGCCACTAAAAAGTTCCGACACTATATGCTTAGTCACGAGGTGCATGTGATATCTAGAATGGATCCAATCAAGTATCTGTTCGAGAAGCCCATCCTCAATGGCAGGATGTCTAGATGGACTTTAATGCTAGCTGAGTTCGACCTCAAATTCGTGTCATTGAAAGCCATCAAAGGTCGGGTAGTAGCCGAGTTCCTTGCCGATAGTCCGGTATCTGAAGAGGGACATACCGATACCTGGGCCTTCCCAGATGAAGATATATTCCATACTGACACGGAGACATGGGATCTATACTTTGACGGGGCATCCAACTTTCGAGGATTTGGTGTCAGAATTTTGCTGATCTCACCGCAAGAAGAACACACCCCGTTGTCCATTAAATTGGATTTTGACGTAACTAACAACGCAGCCGAGTATGAAGCATGCATTCACGGATTGCAAGCCGCCGTGGATTTAGGAGTAACGAACCTCCGGGTCCACGGTGACTCATCATTAGTCATCAATCAAGCACTCCAGAAATGGAAAACTCGGAACGCAAATCTCGTAGCTTACCAAGCGCGAGTAAGCGTTCTCGAAAAGCAGTTTCAAAAGGTGGAGTACATTTATCTACCTTGGGAAGAAAACCAGTTTGCAGATGCGCTATCCAAGTTAGCATCTTTACTGAATATCCCGGAACACCTGACCAGTATGCCGATTTGCGTCGAAAGACGGTCCGAGCCGGCATATATCAACGCTATTCAAGATATTGAAATAGCTGATCCAGAACCTTGTTATCAGGGTGTTCTAACCTACTTAACGTCGGGAAAATATCCTCCGGGATCTGAAAACCGGGCCAAGAAAGCCCTACGAAGGTGGGCCACTCAGTTCATCCGCACGGACGATGGGCAGTTATATAAAAAGACGGCGCAGGGGGCTTTACTCCTATGCATCGACAAAACGCAGGCCAAAAAGGTCATGGCCGAGGTACACGATGGCGAGAACGGTCCGCATATGAACGCCCATATGCTAGCCCGGAAAATCGCGAGACTCGGTTACTATTGGACTAGCATGGAGACCGACTGCCAGTTATATGTCAAACACTGTCATAACTGTCATATTTTCGCTAACGTCCAGCATATGCCGTCATCCCTATTATATACCATGAAATCACCATGGCCATTCTCGACATGGGGAATTGATATAATCGGGAAGGTGAACCCTTCCGGGATGGGGGGTCACTGTTTCATTCTAGTGGCTATTGACTATTTTACTAAATGGGTCGAAGCCGAGTCGTATCGTGTCTTGAACGCCAAGCACGTGGTAAAATTTATCCAAGATAAAATTATATGCCGATACGGGATCCCGCACGAATTCATTAGTGATCACGGGACCCATTTTCAAGCCGAACCCGCTACTTTGCTAGCAAAATATAAGATTCAAAGGCATACATCTTCGCCTTACCGTCCCCAAACCAATGGAGCGGTAGAGGCAGCAAATAAAACAATTGTCACCATACTTAAAAAGATGGCTGATAATTACCGGGATTGGCCCGATAAAATCCCTTTCGCCTTATGGGGGTACCGGACATCAATCCGCACCGCAACCGGAGCAACTCCATACTATCTGACATATGGGATGGAGGCGGTCCAGCCGGTCGAGCTTGAGGTACCATCCCTAAGGATTCTACTCAAAAGTCAGGTGCCTGAAGCAGATTGGGTCCAAGCCCGATACGATTCGTTGATTCTCTTGGACGAACGACGATCCCGAGCCCTTAACAATATCCAGATATACCAAAAAAGGATACAACAGGCTTTCAACAAAAGGTTTAGGCCCAGAAATATCAAAGAGGGCGATCTAGTCCTAAAATCTGTCAAGGCTTTGCTACCAGTCGACCCAAGGGGAAAATTCAAACCCAATTGGGCCGGACCGTATCTAGTGAAGCAGGTTTTATCAGGAGGAGCCGTAATGCTGACAGACTTGGATGGGAATGAAGTCTTCAACCGAACCAACTTGGACCAGTTGAAGCGCTACTACCCCTAACCTTATCTCAATGTCATTTGCTAAAAGTTTATAAAAAATTGTCTTTTTATAAAATTTTCAAAAATTAAGCAAGTCAATAAGTTAGGATTAATTATCCTACTATCGCACATCTCGAACTAATAGTCTTGATGTATTTCGAAAAATTGCAAAATTCTATGTCTGAACTACGGTTGGTTTGATTCCACTAATCGTGGATACGTAGGCAACCCCTCAAAAGGGTACAACCACTGCAATAACGAAAAGAGAGGAACGGTTTTCACTAATATGTCTTTATTATTATTTCAAAAATGCCTCACGCAAAAATAAACAACAACAAAAATCACACAAAAATAATAGTAGTACTTAAATAATAAAATCTAGGAGACTACTGCTTATACATCTTCCGCTTTCCTTTGTCTTTTGGGTCACGCGGAGCCCGAGGTCGACGGGGCGGAGGCGAACGTTCCCGAATCACTAAGGGAACCTCTCTAGCCCGAACCCGTTTCTTCGACAACGGATCTTCAGCTATCGTCACTGGCCCAAGCCGAGCCCGTACGTGTTCGGGAAGTCTGTCACGTGGACCAAGTCGGTCCTTAACCGCCAGTCTTGGGCCGAGTCTCCTTTCCAAGTCCGTCTGGGGGCTCACTTTTCCCCGTGCACCTTTTGTACTAGACCCTTCAGTCTGAGTCCTAGTCTTCCCCTTCTGGCCTGACATCAGGCGAACCATGGTAGTCGGGGTATCACCGTCATCGAAGAAGCCTCGATTGTCTTTAGCTTGTTCTCGACGCAACAAGTCAAAGGCTTCGTCAGTCTTCAAAGCAGCACGCGCTTTAGCAGAGTCCGCCTTGGCCCACTTCACATAAGAATCGGATACCCAGATCGAGTGAAGAGTCTTGGAAACGGGCCAAGTAGCCCGGGTATACCACCTTTGCATCCAGGTGTCGCACATTACGTCCGTTAGCTTGGTAGATTCACTCACCACCGCCTCAATCTCCGAGATTCTTTGGGCCCAACCATATTGCCTAAGTATGCGATCGGGGTAAAGATGGATTGTTTGCCTAAAAGGTAGGATTCGTTGATAACGGGCCCTATCCCTCGATTCTAAACCGGTCCAAACGTAAATGGGCCACCAGGGTACAGTCCAGCGAATCAATGGGCCTCCATGGAAAGATAGTAGCTCGTCCCAGTATTTTTGGGTGTTGAGACGGGAAAAGTCAACAGTCCGCCTTCTCGTCATCACTTGATTTGGACGATATCGGCTTACATCAAGGGGAGGATCCAGGATCGATAACCTCTCGAATAGCCAAAGCTGAAAAGTCAAAATCGCGAAGAAAAAAAATCACAAAAATCGCAAAAAAATCGGAAAAAACCGAGAAAAATCGAAAAAATCGAGAAAAACGGAAAAATCAGGAATTTCGGAAAATTCGGGAATTGCGAAAAAAATCAAAATTGCAAAAAACGGGAAAAAATCAATTTACCTGTAGAAGACGGGTACTCCCAGTCAGCCGGATCGACGGATTCCTTTTACGATTATCCAAACCCTTGATAATTTCCCCTGTGATCAGCCTATCTGGGCTGTGCTCTGTCTCCATCAGGTCAGCCACAGTAAGAAGTCGGACATGGCCCATGCAAGATAACAAATCCATATGACCTTCGAAGGCGTAAACATGGAGCATGCAAAAAGTAAAGGCCCTACGGCTATATACCCGCCTGACCCGGACGTCATCTGGGTTCATAAATTTTTCAGCCAGGTCGATCAAGGAAACGGTATCGTCTTCTGTCATGCGAGATACCTCCATGTGAGAAAGCCCTAAAAATTCTCGTAGTTTTCTCCTCGTGTCATGAACTGAAAACGGGATGGCAGGGCGAAGCATGGGATTCCATCCTCCTACAGCAGCAATTTCCTCAGGAATAGGACAGATTTTGCCCCGAGGAAAGCTAAAAACGTGATAAGTATCGTCCCAGTAGGACAGGCAAGCATCCAAAAACTGACGGTCCACTTGCATTTGACGGATCGTGAATAACTGGGTGACGCCATTCTGGTTCAGGATAACTTTATCTGCGTCTCTGAAAAGTCGAGACCAATCTTGCAGCATTCCAACTAATCAACCGATTCCCATAATTGGATTTATAAAAAGGAAGATAAGTTTTTCAGGGCTTGTTTTTCTTTGAAGGAAGAAAGGGAATTGTGGGAATTATGAATAAATTATGAGCGAGGAGAGGGTATTTATAGCATGAAATCGGATTCTCCTCCTCATCTAAGGGTTCCTAATCCCATAAGATTTAGCATACAGGCCTTATCCTAGGATCTAGCTAAGTCATCATGAGCATTTCTATTCCTTTTCGGAGTCAAAATACTTTAATTTTTCAAAACTCTTCCAAATTCAAAAATCCAAAAAAATTCAAAAAATCTTCTTCAAAATTTTATTCCCCAGCGCGAGTCATTTCTCCTAAAAATGTGTTACATGCAAACTTTGCATAAATCATTGTACAGGACGACTCAAGCAAAACCGTGTAACCAACTCCCCAGCGGCATTTAACGGGATGAGCCCGTGTATGGGCACACCCAAGACTTATACGACAAGTCCAATTCCCCACGGATTATCATCATCAGCTCAGGTATGATTTCCAACTTATGGCTGGCGAGCCCTTTCACGCGAGTCTAATGGACTTTAAACGACCTGACCGGAAGCTGCCAGGTTTTAATCTTTAATGGGATATTTCCCATGGTACCCTCGAACTTTGACAGATTACACATGGTACCCCTCATTTTAAGTTTGTTCCTGTGGTAACCTTGTGTTTTGTGTTTAGTGCCCATGGTACCCCTGTTCAATTTTCTGTTATAACGGCGTTAGAAGTTAGGTTAATTAGTGGATAATTAATTTTGGATGAAAAATTAGGTAGAATCATTAACGAACTTCAAATTAAACTGATAATTGAGAGAATGTCCATGGTACCCCTATGTTTTCAATGTTTTAACCATGGTGTCCCTGTGTTTTCGACTTTTTTCCTATGGTACCCTTGTGATTTCAATTATTTGTCCGTGGTACCCCTAAATGAATTGCAACGGCTAGTTTAATGAACTAGTCATTGTTCATTTGCAAAGTTAGAACGGAAGATGATAGTCATAAAGTTTGTAAGAGGACTTGTTCAATTGCACCATTAAAACCAACCACATTTATCGCACTTGTAGTATAGTTTAAATGAGTTTGTTACAGTATGACCTGATGCTCGTATATTTGTTCTTATATTTTATCTCGAACATGATATTTTTTTTTACATTAACTCCTCTTGAAAAATATGAAAATGAGATTATTGTTTGAAGTGAATTATGTTCTTTATTTGTTATGCTATTGTGCTGACCCTCAATCCCAGTAATTTTGTATTTATAAGCAAATGAACAATGACTAGTTCATTAAACTAGTCGTTGAAATTCATTTAGGGGTACCACGGACAAATAATTGAAATCACAATGGTACCATAGGAAAAAAGTCGAAAACACAGGGGCACCATGGTTAAAACATTGAAAACATAGGGGTACAATGGGCATTCCCTCAATTATCAGTTTAATTTGAAGTTCAATAATTCGTTAATGATTCTAACTAATTTTTCATCCAAAATTAAATAACCACTAACTAACCTAACTTCTAACGCCGTTATAACAGAAAATTGAACAGGGGTACCATGGGCACTAAACACAAAACACAAGGTTACCACAGGAACAAACTTAAAATGAGGGGTACCATGTGTAATCTGTCAAAGTTCGAGGGTACCGTGGGAAATATCCCATCTTTAATTGACCTGGTGGCTTCTCTGACTTTCGCCCTGTCCAAGCCTCAGTCAGAGTGGGGGCTCTGTAGACACCCACATTTTGACTGCCAGGTGTCTATAGTAGTTTCCGACAAACACCCGATGATGATCGGACGCAAACGTGCTTTAATATATTCGGAAACGGGCTCAAAATCATTGGCATTTGGCTTGGGCTTTTTATGGAGTACATATCTCACAAAACCAACCTCAAAATCAGGCCCAGTGGGTCGTTTCGAGTCAAATAAGACTAATTTGGGTCGATTTCGACACCAGGGGCAAAACCGTCTTTTAGCGACCGAGTCAAAACCCGGTCAAAGATATTCTCGAGACACACGGACCAGCCGTAACACCTCACACGTCCGTTTTGGACTCCAACACTACAAAAAAATTAGCTACACAAAATATTAAACAAATCCGTTTAATGATAGAATTCGATCTCAAGTAGGAATTCTATCCGAAACCGAATCGAACACTCGACCGAGCTAGGATACTCGGCCGAGCAGCCTGTTTTTCAGCCAATTTCGTGGCTTCTTTGCCAAGGAAAGAGAATTCTCGTTCCTCTTAATCTCTTGTGTTTCCTATCCAAACCGGTATTTCTTTTTGTCTAAACAAGAGTACTTCTCCTAACCTTTTCTCCTATAAATAGGACCTTCACACACATCAATTCAACAACAATCAATTACAATATCAACTCTTCACACATAAACATAAACTCCTTACACTTAGCATCGAGAAACCGATAGTACATCCAAAACCCGAAGGAACCGGCCCCGATACCCGTCACCCTTCACGTCCAAACCGAGCCACCATAACTCACCGACATTAAACTCGACGCTCCCGTGCCCTAGCCACATTCCGACGAGCCCCGAACCGAGTAAACAAAAGCATGTAGGTTGAGGGTGTAACCAAACCCGACTTCTCTCCTTTCTCTCTTCTCCCTCTCGTTTTCTTCCTTTTTCGTCGTCCGTCTTTTTTTCTCTTACGGGTCGTCGTTCGTCCTCTTTTTTTTATTATGGGTCGTTTGTCGTTTTTTATTTCTAATATCGATATTACTAAAACCTATTTTCATATAACAAACATTCTTAAAAATATGATATCAACTCTATAGTCGAATATCGTATTAAAAGAATTAAATTAAATCTCGTCGATGCTAAAAAAAAAATCGTTACATTCTTTTACAAAATACAACGATTTTAACGCGGAGAGAATTAACATTTTTTTTCTGTTTTCGTTCAAATTCCTTTCAAAACGATTTTACAAAACTTTTTCTAAAAATCACTCCGAATATTCGATATCGATTACATAATCGAATATCGAATACGACGAATATCGAAAATATTAAATCGAGTGCAAATTGTGCAATATTCGTACGCGATTTAATAAAATCATCGAATTTTCAAAAAGTCAGTTTCGAAAACAGGCCGGGACGCAAGTCGCGCGCGTCCCGGGCGAGCAGCCTGCTCGGGCGAGTCGCGCCAGACTCAGGCAAGTCGCGCGGCTGGCTGGAACGCGACACGTTTTTTTCGTTTTTTATTATTTTCTCGAACATCATTTTTTAGATAAAACAGCGTCTTTTCAGCAATATTTTCAGATTTCGACTAATATTTTCTCGATCTCGCATATTCATCATATTTGTTATATTTTTATTCACGATTCGATACTAACTCGTTTGTTCATCCTTTGTAGCGAATTCATCTTTTTTTTATCGTTTGTTTTATTATACTAAAACGAATCTCACATGCTAAATTCAACTTTGGCGTTAATTTTTCATGCATTAAACCGACTTAGCAACCCATTCAATTCCTCGCATGCTTAGGAAAACAATGTTTGCATATCATTCATCGTATTACTAACGCGCGTTTTCAAAAATCATTCGATATCTTAGTAGAGGCCGCTAATGCGCGGGCGGGGTTGGGTGTTCTTTGTGAACTTTCCAACACGTACCCTCACCCCTTACTCAGAACCTCGGTTTTCGGATGTCCGAAACCATTGGCAACGAGAGTCATTCAATACACGGTATCCGATCAAGTCGGTATCGGTATCAAATGCAAAGGGACGAACTCGATAAACTCTGATATCGGAAATGGGCCGTATTTTGTACACGGCCCACTACGACATAGAGTGGGTTCGAACGGGCCCGAACTCCCACAAAGTTCGGTGGCGACTCCACTTCGATTTAAATTTCAATTCGATCCATTCTCATATGGAGATTCATTCGCCTCCCCAAACCCGTGCGTGGCCGCGTCGGGGTGGACCTATGTCATGTCCACAATAGTTTAATTATGTTGGTTAATTGGTAGTGTGTCTGATCATGTCAAGTTAACTAAATTTCAGTAGTACATAACCAAAACAACAAAGACCCAATATGAATAGGTAGAAAAATATAGGGGTGTTAATCTCTTAGTATATTATAGATATATACTACAATTTGGTTACATTTTGGTTAATTAATAATTTAATACCGTTAGAAACAGATTATTTTCTTAATTGTCCTTGATTAAATTATTGAAGTATATAGCTTTAGGGTTAATTTAGTGATGATGAGTCAATGAGATATTGGAGTGTAGTGGTAAAGAAATAAGTACTACATACCTAAGGTCAAGGGTTCGATTTGCATATAGACCATTTTGCTTACTATCTTGTTCTTTTTATTTTTTGATGGTGGACAACTTTAGGCGGGAAAAACGTGAGTTGTGTTATTCTTTTAATGGAAAGGGGATGAAACGTATTATTCTCAAATTAAATGAAATTGATATTATTTTGAGAAAATGTTATATACTCCCTCCGATCTTTTATTATCTTTCCTATTTCCTTATTGGGCTGAAACACCCTTTCTTCCCTATTTCCATTTTGGGCCATCAACATGTGGTCTAGAATCACCCTTACATTTCTCTCTCTTCCTTCTTTTATTTTGAACCACACATTCCTACACTCTTATTTTCTTCCCCAAAACCAAAGGGGAAGATAATAAAAAATCGGAGGGAGTAGTTTTTATTATTCTCGTTAAATAACACTTATTTATTTGTGTTTTTTTCCCATTGAAACTAGGGCGAAGATTATGAATTCTTAAGAATAAAATCGATGAGTCGTCCGTTTCCATCACGACCCAATAGGTATTTGGGCGGTACCCATTTGAATTTTTTTGTCCATCATGAAGGATCCGAATACTTGGTTTATGGCGAGTTAGAGCACTCTTTCCAAGTTAATACAGTCGTCGATTGCTATATTTTTCCTCTTGGGACAGACGACGGTATAGAGTTTACCATGCATCCTTCGTATGTTAACTGCCCAAATTGCAATGATCTCGGTCGCTACGAAGCAATGGATAGCGACGATGATGAATAGTTGGATATCTTAGCGATAGCGTATTAATATTATTTAGTTAGCTAATTTGAAATTAAGTGTATTTTTATTATTATACTTATTGGAGTATTATGTCTTTTTATATGAATGTTTTATTGGAGACGACTTTAATTACCGCATATTTTAATGATAATTCCGTGTTTTTATTGTTTATTGGTTTTAATTATTAGCTAATCTTTCTCCTAATTTTGGCAAATTAAATAGACCCTCATATGAAGAAAGAAAAGTGAGTTGCTAAATTTCACCTTCAATTATATGCTAAAACTAGTTTAAAACCCGTGTCGATGCACGGGTATATTTAAGTGACTTATATTAACTACCATATCTTGACCATTGGCATGTATGGGGAATATAGTCGTTGTGTACGTAATAACATGCTTAAGTATTGATTTTCATTATAATTACTTGTTTAATAAGTTTAAATTAATAATTACGTCTTAAGTTTACCTACAATTTTTGTTAATGCATAGTTAAATGGTTAAGTTGTTAAGGTGACATTTTAGTTTACGATTAATCACTATTACGATATTATCTATATAACGATACGTAGAAGTTGAAAAACAATGTAAACATATACAATGTCATGACTTATTGCGCATTTATTATTAAAGATAGTAATAAATATTGTTGTCCAATCAATATAACAATTGTCCGTAGGACAATGTCTTTCATATCTATACATTACGAAAGACTTCTTTGTAGACCACATTGTCCATTTCATGGTGGATACGACGGTCTTGGTCACATATTAGAATTTTTAATCCCTTTTTGCTAATGACCCTAGATAAGGCAACATATAGTTGACCATGACTAAAAACTGGTCGTGGAAGATACAAACCAACGTGTGAAAGAGTTTGGTCTTGACTCTTGTTTATGGTCATTGCGTAACACACCATTACCAGAATCTGTCTTCGTTGAAACTTAATTGGTAATGTATTAGTATCAGAGGGACTCAAAATCATCCGAGGAATGAGGACCTTGTTCCCCAGGTTTGCGCCTATAATGATGGTAACTTGGATTACGTGGTTGCCTAGACGAGTGACCACCAATCTTGTACCGTTGCACAACCCAGTCACCTGATCAAGGTTCCTCATGAGCATTATAGGAGCACCCACCTTTAAAGTTACCCTATGATTCGGATGACCAGAGCATCTTATAGAATTCAGGAACTCTGTAGAATATACATTTGCGTGATTACCTATATTCCCTTCTGCCTTACTTATACTATCTGAACTCGAGTACACTCTCTCTTCACCAGGCATAAGTGATAGTACATAGTCGTTAACCTTATCAACCACCTTGTTAGTAGGAGCCAAAATTGTCTTTTCTTGAAAGTACTTAGGATCCCGCACATTTTCATGTATAGAAGGGTACGTGCTTTCAACGATGGTCTCAATAGGATTGTCTACGGTGGTTATTAAAATGTCGTTGTCAATTGGTATAGTAGCCTCTCCATCATTAAACTCTCCAGCATTACTGTCTCCTACTTGTAGAAGCCAATCTGAAAACTCTTTTACCTCTTGTGCACTTGTATCCGAGTCAGCCGATTGGAGTCACATGTTTTTTGTGAGTTTCAAAACCTTACACGAATCCCACAAGTAGGATGAGTTGATTGCAGCGAACACGACATCTTGCCTACTTCCTTTTGGCACGACATGTAAGATCTGAAGAAAGTCACCACCAAACACAATCACCTTACCCACGAATGGCTTATTTGCACAATTAGCGTCGTAGCCGCGCATTACATCCCTTAAGCGCTTCAAAACAATACTTCTTCGTCATGGGGGCTTCATCCCAAATTATGAGCTTTGTTTTTATAAGAACGCCAATTAGATCAGAGCCTGGTGTGATGTTGCTGCAATAGGAGTCCTCATTAACGTTAAGCGGAATGCCAAATCTTGAATGTGCGGTTCTCCCCCCCGACAATAAGAGAGCAGCAATTCCACTTGACGCAACGGGAAGAACTATATCGCCTTTTGATCGGATAGCCGCACAAAATGTCCTCCATAAAAATGTCTTTCCTGTTCCTCCGTAGCCATAAACGAAAAAAAACACCGCCACGACCATGATCAATGGCGGTAATGATATTATCATAGACTATCCTCTGCTCATCAATTAAAGATGGTATAAGTCTCGCATGTTCTTGGGATAATGATCTCGTGTCATATGAAAGCTCGTTCGCTAAGAGCCTATTACCACCATCTTTAAGAAGAATTTCGTCAGGCACGATCATTGTCGGAAACTTTGTTAGGCTACTTCCATTTCTTTGGAGGATTGTCTCAATTTCGCCCAAAGCGTAGTTTTTTTATATCCTCCTCTCCTAGTTGTAAATCTGTTAATAAAGGTCACAATTTCGGAATATACAATTCACATTACTTGTCATATATGTATGTATGTATATGTAAAGCAGTAGCGGAAAAATACAATTTAAAAGGTATTTAAACTATTACCTTCAATCTGAAAAAATCTTCGTTGCTTGTATAAAATGTCATCAGATAAAAGATGCGATGTCTGTTCCCAAACATCTTTTGGCCTTGCCATGCTACCAGAAATTAATAGTATCACAAAAAGGTTTCTGAGATAATTTGGAGTTCCCATTCACTTGCTTCTTTGATTCCATCAATGTATTCTTTGTCGTCGTCAAGCAAACCTCGTATGTAGCATGCTTCTTTAAAGGTGGGGTACACGACACCGTCGACGGTTCGTATATCTTCGTAGCTCTCTGGTCCTCTTACATGATTAAGTAAAGTTCTCAAATAATATCTCTCACCTGCTCCCGGTGAAGGATGATATATTCTCCCGATTGAATATCCCTTTTTACGTGGAGTCCACTCACGTCTTGCACGATTCCACACAAATTTTTTCGAAAATTCAACGTAGGTTAAATTTTTTTGCTTCATCATACTTCTTGTTGCATTCCATCCAAGCTAAGAACATTGTCTCATCGACAGTGCGCTTGTCCAAAACAGCATCCAAGGATTCTGACTCACTATATATCACATTCTGCTCACCGGGAAGATGAAAATTTAATCTTTCAACAGGTGGTGTTCTGTAGTGCACGTCGAATCCAAAAATCCTCCAAACTGCTTCACACGCTGAAATATAACGACAATCATAATACAGTTTGATCTCATCTTGTTCATCACGATCATCAGTTGAGAAGGATGCAGTGACTCGGTCATATCCTTTATTTATATACTTGAATAAATATTTTATGGATTGGGATTGATTGCACCATTCAACATTAATGTGAGCATGATATTTTATAAGAAGTGTGGGATTGTATGGGACGACATATCTGTTGTCAAGTTCAACTCCTCCTTTAACCAATGTTGCACCATTATCCCTTCTTCTGTATACAGGATAACCTTCATCATCCACAGTGGTGGTTTGATTAAATGGTTTAGGAAATCGCTTTGAGCATTTTCCGTCTTCCATACACGGGGAGTTACGGTTAGCCGCACCACATGGGCCATGCATCATCAGCTCCTTGACGGCTTCATACAACACTGGGTCATTGTCTTTATCAGGGATTTCGGCAGAAATGATGTTATCAATATGATCTGCATTTGGAAACTTATCATCCCTTTGCAAAAATAGTAGTATGTGCACGTGAGGTAAACCACGCTTCTAAAACTCCACAGTGTACATAGCTGCAAGGAAATGAGTCACGATTGTTAGACGATTAGTTATTTAAAAAATTGGTGAACATCTCAGTGTAATATATGAAATACAAGAAATGGAAAAATAACATGATTTGGTTAATGGACTAACCTGCTTGCACCTTACCAAGAAAATCCCCCTTTTTTAGGTCTTTTATCAGTTGATCAAGTTTCATCTTAAATCTTTGCAAAGGATATCCGGTCTGTCCTTTGGCCGAAGACCTAACCTCTTTACATATTGTGGACATGACATAGGTCCACCCCGACGCGGCCACGCGCGGGTTTGGGGAGGCGAATGAATCTTCATATGAGATGGTCAAATTGAAATTTAAATCGAAGTAGGAGTCGCCACCGAATTTTGTGGTTATTCGGAACCATTCGAGCCCACTCTATGTCGTAGTGGGCCGTATACAAACAACGGCTCATTTCTGATGTCAGAGTTTATTGGGCTCGTCCCTTTGCATTACGATACCGATACCGACATTATCGGATATCGTGTATTGAATGACTCTCGTTGCCAATGGATTCGGACATCCAGAAACCATGGTTCTGAGTAAGGGGTGAGGGTACGTGTTGGGAAGTTCACTAAGAACACCCAACCCCGCCCGCACTTGGCGGCCTTTACTAAGATATCGTTCATTTTTTGTGTACACGGGTTAGTTCGACGGTTGAATGATATGCAAAGATTATTTTCCTAAGCATGTGAGAAAAATAAAATGGGTTGCTAAGTCGTTTAATGCATGTTAAACTAATAACGTTAAAGTTATTTTAGCATGTGAAGATTTGTTTTAGTCTAATAAAACAAAAAAAAAAAAATTGCTACAAACACGAGAAAACGAGTTAGTAACGATTGAATAATTTGAATAAAGACGTAAAATAAATATTATGCATGATTCGAAAAAGTTTTAATGACACGTGATGGATTAACACGTGTTAACCGAGGTCGAAAAAAAGAATATTTATCGAAATATGTCGCGAAGGTCGCTTTTTATGTAAAGATTCGAAAAGAATAAAAAATTGAAAAGCGAGGAAACGAAAAAAAAAAGGACACGGCTAAACAGGCCACCGCGCTAGTCGCGTGGCGGTCTGTCCGCTTTTTTTTTATTTCTCGAAAACCGTCAATTTTTATAAATCGCGTACAAATATGGATTAATTTATACTCGATTTATATTTTCGATATTCGTCGTATTCGATATTCGATTATGAAATCGATATCGAATAGTCGAAATGATTTTAGAAAAGGTTTTGAAAAAAGTTTGTTTTGAACGAAAAGTAAAAAAAAGAATTATGAACGAAAAAGATGTTAATTCTCTCCGCGTTAAAATCGTTGTATTTTGTTTAAAAAGATGTAACGATTTTTTAGCATCAACGAGATTTAATTAATTTAGTTCTTGTTAGATACGATATTTGATTAGAGAATCAATATCGTATTTTAAGAACGTTATAAAAAATAGTTTTTTGTAGTATCGATTATTAGAAATAAAAAATATGTGACGAACGACCCATATTAAAATACGACCGACGACACAACGAAAAAGAAAAAAACGTGAGAAAGGTGAGAGAAAGGAGAAGAGTCGGGTTTGATTTACACCCTCAACCTACATGCTTCGTTTTCTCGGTATAGGGCTCGTCGGACTGTGGCTTAGGCACGGGAGCGTCGAGATGATGTGGATGAGTTTAGGATGGTGCGGTTTTTTTGGACGTGTGAGGTGACGGGTTTCGGCCGGTTTTTTTTGAGGTCGGATTCGTCGGTATTTTGACAGTATTTCGGTGCTTCCTTGGATGTATGTCGGGATTTGCTTTGAATTATTTTTACTAAATATCGAGGATGTGTGGGTAGTAGATCTATGATGTGTGTGAATGTGTCGGGATTATTGATGTTGTTTTTGTGTTGAATGGAGGGTCCTATTTATAGGAGTGGAGGTTTAGGAGAGGTATCTTGCTTGAACAATAAGAAATACCGGTTTGGATAGGAAATGCGAGAAGTTGAAAGGAATGAGGAGTCCGTTGCTTGGTGGGGAAGCAAGGATCTCGGCTGGTTGGGGGGTTTTGGCCGAGTATTTGGAGCTCGGTCGGTGTCTGATTCGGTTTCCGGATAGAATTCCTACTTGAGATCGAATTCTATCCTTAAACGGATTTGTTTAATATTTTTTGAAGCTGATTTTTGTAGCAGTTGGAGGCCGAATCAGCCACGTGAGGTGTCATGGCTGACTCGTGTGTCTCGGGAATATTTTTGACCGGGTTTTGACTTGGTCGTAAAAAGACGGTTTTACCCCTGGTGCCGGAATCGACCCAAATTAGTCTTATTTTACTCGAAACGACCCACTGGGCCTGGATTTGAGGTTGGTTTTGTAAGATTTGTACTCCGTAATAAGCGTAAACCAATGTCCATGATTTCGAGCTCATATCCGAGTCCATTAAAGCATGTTCGCGTCCGATCATCATCGGGTGTTTGGCGGGACCTACTATAGACACCTGGCGGTCAAAATGTGGGTGTCTACAGAGCCCCCACTCTGACTGAGGCTTGGACAAGGCAAAAGTCAGAGTAGCTACCAGGCCAATCGAGGATTAAGACCTGGCAGACTTCTGATCGGGTCGTTTAGAGTCCCTTAGACTTGCGTGAAGGGCCCGCCAGCCATAAGATAGAAATCATACCTGGATAGATGTCAATAATGTCGCGGAGACTTTTCTTAAAAAGTCTTGGGTACGTCTGTTTACAGACAGTCCCATCTTGGAATTGCACGGGAGCTTGCCTTGGAGGCTATGGGTGTGTCTGTTTACAGACACGTCCCATCTTAGAATTATGCGGGTGCCTTCATTGGAGGCTATGGGTGTACCTGTTTACAGACACGTCCCATCTTAGAATTGCGCGGGTGCCTTCATTGGAGGCTATGGGTGTACCTGTTTACAGACACGTCCCATCTTAGAATTGCGCGGGAGCCTGCATTGGAGGCTACATGTGTACCTGTTTACAGATACATCCAAAAAATGTCGCCTGTGCTATTCCACTGGAGAATTTTTGAGAATTCCTTGGGAGTCTTGGATGCACCTGTCTGTACATAACAAACTGCATGTAATATTTAGGCAAAACAACGACTCACGCTGGGGAAGAAATGATTTTTGTAAAGAAAATGCTGAAAATTTTTTGAAAATTTTTGGAAACGCTGAGATTTTTTGATTTTTTTGGAAATTCGAATGCTTGGGATGACTTGATTCCCGATCAGATTCTGACACGGACTTCTAAAATCCTCTGGTTAGGCCTGTATGCCTAGATGAAGTATGATAAAAGTTTCTATTCTCGTGGTGACTAGGAAAGGGATTTTCTCAAATGGCTAAGTTTTGCAAATTTTAAAATGAGAATTTGGAAAGAGACATACCGACAGACTCGACTCTGGACGTGACCGGACGAGTTGGCAGACACGACTGAACTCTCTAAGGGTTGGACCGTGACTCGGTAGGGGATGGGCCACCTAAGATGACAAGACTCTTAAGTTGCGCTATTCCGTAGCCTAGGCGAGTGGCAACATGGTCGAATCCTCGGAACGGGAAAGATATGTTATGAGACTGTTTCCGTACGACAGGGCTTTGTGGTAGCAACGCCGTAGACTGGTGTTCTTTTGAATTTTTTTGGTTTTGGGGCATATTCCCAAAGTAGGTATTGCTTCGAGTCCTGACAGATTCTCGTCTTCGACTGAGCCGAGTAGTAGGACACGATATAGAAAGGAGGCTAGTTCTTAAATGTCTTTGGATTATGTGAGTGGATGGAGAACTTCTGCCTAGGAGAAGCCCCCAGGATGACAAAGCTAGCTGCTGAGAACATGACAGTGTCGTGACCGGAATGATGATGCTTTTTTGAATTTGTGTGGGTGTGGGTTGTTGTACCTCTGTTGAAAGGGTGCCTACGTATTCACGTGTAGTGGAATCAAACCATGTCGTAGTTCAGTGTTGAAAAAATGTATTATGGTGCCTAGTTTATTAGGGCTTTGTGTGTAACTAGCCATAGCAATGGTGTAGGCTAGGTGCATTCCCGATGATGTCTTGATCAAAGGGCTAGAATGGTTAGGATGTTGATCCTGTGACTGTGAGCGTTCTCCGGGGTAGCCCCCAGAGGTGGTGTGAACTATTTGGGCATGTTTTATGCCGACTGCAAGTTGAATTCTCGTGTTTGGACTGGTAACTGGTTTAGATGTTTTTGGAAATGGTGCTATGAAGTAAGTGGCTTTGATGATTCGAAATCTGGAGCTCAATTTTGTGGAGCTAAGGCTTCGAGGGTAAGGTATTGTAATGTGGTAGGAAAGGGGGAAGTCGAGTAATAATGACTCGAACTTCGATCGGGGTGGGTTTGATAATGCGGGATCTGGTTTCCATGTCTGGCCCTAAAGGTTAGGGTGTATCCTATGAAGCTTGAATCCTCAAAATTCTGGGTTGTCTCTAGCCTAGGTCTCGAGAAGGTCTTGAGGGTTGTAATGTGGGAAGGCTAGATGTGGTGTTATCTGACCAGCTTGATTATCTCTCCCCTATTGGATGGTATGGGCATCGATAATTTAGATTTGACCGTTTTCACTACAGTCATAGGTTTTTGAATATTTTTTTGGTTGACCTATTAGCCCCGGTCATGGGATTCTTCATTTGAGTTGACCGTGTCTGGTCGAGGGATGTTGATAATTCTTTTTGATCATGGCCAGCTTTTTTGTTTTGGTCTTTTGCTTTTTCCTTGGACTTTTGATTTTTTTGTCCAGTTTTTTTTTTGTCGGTCAGACAAACACCTAAGGTAGGGATTGGTTAGTCTTATTGGATGGGTGTTTATTGTGGGAAATAGGCTTGCCTCCCGTCTTGAACCCAAACTAGGAGACTACCTAGATTTGTCGTAGGATTCGATACCGCTCCTACTAAGGGTGGCTATGTGGCTTTCTATGTCAGACATGGAATAGGTAAAAGGAAAACAACGGGCTCGGTTTCCTGCAGTCGTTATAGATGTGCCTATAATAGTCACGTGCATGTGCTCACAGTGTATGATGGTGTTCATCATGTTCTCGGAAACACATAAGGAAATATATGAGAAAATAGAAAAGTTGATTTTATTGAATTTGGAAAAGAGGATAGAATGCAAAAGACTCTGACTCTGATTTGGAAATGAGGATGTAGGGTATCCTAGACTCGGACTCAGACTTAGACTCGAATCAGATCCGGACTCGGACGCTCGGTTGGTTGTTTTTTTTGGTAAGGTCTTCGACAGGTGCCACTACTCGCCTAAACTCGGCTTTGCGCAAATGCAAGAGAGGGAGTCAAACTAGACACGGCCCGGGGTGACGGGATGACAAAGACTCTTGGATCGGGATACCCGAACGTTGACCTAGACAAAGTAATGACCGCGAATTAGATTCGAGCTGCATAAGGGTGAGTCCGAAAATGGGGGCGACCGCGTTTGACCGCGTCGCGTGCTCAGACCAACCGTGGTGACCTAACCCTAGGTGACTCGAGTGTTCGTAGCACAGGTACGACTCGAAGAAGGCATCATAAGGACGCCGGTGCAGGATGGACGTGGGGTACTCCCTAGGGTGACCATGGTTGAATGCTCGGGTGGAGGACAGTCCCCTAGTGAGACTAAAGACTCTGGTAAGACTCAGATGGTGTGACATCTAAGTGGCTCGAAAGTGGGGTACGTGATACAACACGTGTATGACCTGATCCTTAGAGCAACCATGTCTGATCGCTCTACTGAAAGGTAGTTCCCGAGTGGGACTGAAGACCGACTCCTAGACGGGTGACTCGTGGAAGGTGGACCTCCTTTGGATTTGGCAAAGTGGGCCTAGTTCCGTTCGGAGGAAGATCCGTGTGTGAAATCCCCAGACTTTGGACTCGATTGTGTAAATGGGCTTCCCTTTGTAGGAGTTTGTCCTACGTAGGTGGGCCGTGCCTTGACAAATAAGGCGAACTTGGGATGGGGTAGAAACTCGTGATGTAAGATCGACGGAGTTTCGACGCTATGGACTCTAACAACTTAAGACAAGACCCGACACTGCTAAATACGGGAAGTCTTAAGAAGAAGAAGGTTTTGAAAAGAGGATTTGGATTTGAAAACCGAACAAAGTCGGATAGGATGGCCCGATTTTTTTTGAAAATCGAAAAAAAAATGTTACCGGGCCGAGATTTTTGGATTTTTTGAAAAGGTTTGGACATCATACCGGCTAGAAAAATAGGCTATTTTGAGTCAAAATCATAAGTCCTAAATTCGGTAGCTTTCCGGGTTTGAAAAAATGGATAATTTTCGAAAAAGATGCAAGTTTTTTGAAAACGACGGTTTTTTGAAAAGATGAAACACGGACCAAGTAGCATGTAGTCACGGAAACAGTATAATGACGTCATGTATGCTCCTAGTCCAAGTCTCGGTCGGTCTAATAGGGTCTATACCAACGACGATAGCTTTCTCGCAAATCAGGACGGTCTTCCTAAGCCGAGTTGGTCTTAGAACCTGCCGTAAAACCCATGCGAGTTCCGCCATCGAAGTCTTTAGTGGGTCCATTTAGGAACGCACCGTGGTATAGTGGGACGTCGGTCACAAGTAACCGGCCCGGGAAAGAATTGGGTTATGCATGAACCATTGGACTAAAACGTGTACATTACTATTCGAACGATTTCTTTTCGAGTCTCACCCTAGGGATGCCGATGGTAAGTGACTCATCAGTTGATCCCCAGCGTAGTCGCCAAATTGTGGACATGACATAGGTCCACCCCGACGCGGCCACGCGCGGGTTTGGGGAGGCGAATGAATCTCCATATGAGATGGTCAAATTGAAATTTAAATCGAAGTAGGAGTCGCCACCGAATTTTGTGGTTATTCGGAACCATTCGAGCCCACTCTATGTCGTAGTGGGCCGTATACAAAATACGGCCCATTTCCGATGTCATAGTTTATTGGGCTCGTCCCTTTGCATTACGATACCGATACCGACATTATCGGATATCGTGTATTGAATGACTCTCGTTGCCAATGGATTCGGACATCCGGAAACCATGGTTCTGAGTAAGGGGTGAGGGTACGTGTTGGGAAGTTCACTAAGAACACCCAACCCCGCCCGCACTTGGCGGCCTTTACTAAGATATCGTTCATTTTTGGTGTACACGGGTTAGTTCGACGGTTGAATGATATGCAAAGATTATTTTCCTAAGCATGTGAGAAAAATAAAATGGGTTGCTAAGTCGTTTAATGCATGTTAAACTAATAACGTTAAAGTTATTTTAGCATGTGAAGATTTGTTTTAGTCTAATAAAACAAAAAAAAAAGAAATTGCTACAAACACGAGAAAACGAGTTAGTAACGATTGAATAATTTGAATAAAGACGTAAAATAAATAATATGCATGCATCGAAAAAGTTTTAATGACACGTGATGGATTAACACGTGTTGACCGAGGTCGAAAAAAAGAATATTTATCGAAATATGTCGCGAAGGTCGCTTTTTATGTAAAGATTCGAAAAGAATAAAAAATTGAAAAGCGAGGAAACGAAAATAAAAAGGACACGGCTAAACAGGCCACCGCGCTAGTCGCGTGGCGGTCTGTCCGCTTTTTTTTTATTTCTCGAAAACCGTCAATTTTTATAAATCGCGTACAAATATGGATTAATTTATACTCGATTTATATTTTCGATATTCGTCGTATTCGATATTCGATTATGAAATCGATATCGAATAGTCGAAATGATTTTAGAAAAGGTTTTGAAAAAAGTTTGTTTTGAACGAAAAGTAAAAAAAAGAATTTTGAACGAAAAAGATGTTAATTCTCTCCGCGTTAAAATCGTTGTATTTTGTTTAAAAAGATGTAACGATTTTTTAGCATCAACGAGATTTAATTAATTTAGTTCTTGTTAGATACGATATTTGATTAGAGAATCAATATCGTATTTTAAGAACGTTATAAAAAATAGTTTTTTGTAGTATCGATTATTAGAAATAAAAAATATGTGACGAACGACCCATATTAAAATACGACCGACGACACAACGAAAAAGAAAAAAACGTGAGAAAGGTGAGAGAAAGGAGAAGAGTCGGGTTTGATTTACACCCTCAACCTACATGCTTCGTTTTCTCGGTATAGGGCTCGTCGGACTGTGGCTTAGGCACGGGAGCGTCGAGATGATGTGGATGAGTTTAGGATGGTGCGGTTTTTTTGGACGTGTGAGGTGACGGGTTTCGGCCGGTTTTTTTTTAGGTCGGATTCGTCGGTATTTTGACAGTATTTTGGTGCTTCTTTGGATGTATGTCGGGATTTGCTTTGAATTATTTTTACTAAATATCGAGGATGTGTGGGTAGTAGATCTATGATGTGTGTGAATGTGTCGGGATTATTGATGTTGTTTTTGTGTTGAATGGAGGGTCCTATTTATAGGAGTGGAGGTTTAGGAGAGGTATCTTGCTTGAACAATAAGAAATACCGGTTTGGATAGGAAATGCGAGAAGTTGAAAGGAATGAGGAGTCCGTTGCTTGGTGGGGAAGCAAGGATCTCGGCTGGTTGGGGGGTTTTGGCCGAGTATTTGGAGCTCGGTCGGTGTCTGATTCGGTTTCCGGATAGAATTCCTACTTGAGATCGAATTCTATCCTTAAACGGATTTGTTTAATATTTTTTGAAGCTGATTTTTGTAGCAGTTGGAGGCCGAATCAGCCACGTGAGGTGTCATGGCTGACTCGTGTGTCTCGGGAATATTTTTGACCGGGTTTTGACTTGGTCGTAAAAAGACGGTTTTACCCCTGGTGCCGGAATCGACCCAAATTAGTCTTATTTTACTCGAAACGACCCACTGGGCCTGGATTTGAGGTTGGTTTTGTAAGATTTGTACTCCGTAATAAGCCTAAACCAATGTCCATGATTTCGAGCCCATATCCGAATCCATTAAAGCATGTTCGCGTCCGATCATCATCGGGTGTTTGGCGGGACCTACTATAGACACCTGGCGGTCAAAATGTGGGTGTGTACACATATCTAGTAATTTCTGGCCATTTTGGGTTACAGGTAAATGTTATAAATAAGTCAGGATAACCGAATTCCCTGCAAGTAGCCATGACATCTTGGTAATTTTGAATCATATATCTAGCACTGCATGTGAATGATGATGGTAGCACTACTCGACGACCCATAGAAGACGGATTAGTCAAAGCCTTATCAACACTTTCCTTTAAGGTTATATACTTATCTGCTCGCAGAACTTGTTGGTTTCGACGGATATAATTTAGTCTCTCATTCTCAATCGTCGTGTAAGCGTCGACTAAGAATTGTTGAATTAAATTTCTTGAAACCAATAATATGCCGTCGTCAGGGCCGGTCCTGACATTTTGGGGGCCCCGTGCGAAATTTAACTTGAGGCCCTAAGATGCCTTGTCTTGTTTCATTCGTTCGAACTAACAAAACAATTTTGACTACATAGCACAAATAGAAGAATACAATTCTTAAATCTTCGTATTAAGATTTACGATTCTTAATATCTTAAGATATATTCCGAATTGCGAAATCATAATACATTTAATAATATTGCATTTGCCTTTCTTAAATCTCCTAAGAAATTCTATGGTTATTTTCATCATATAGAATCTCACATATTTCGGGAGGAGTCCATTATACACAAAGTTACCCATAACAGAATATTAAAAGCATTATTCTTAAATTTTAAAGCAAAAAAATGTGATATCAGTCAACAAATTCATGTACAAAACTCATACTAACTATACTTTAACTGATTTAAGAAATTCAAATTTTCTCTAATGAATACATGTTGCATACTCACGTTTTTTTATTTTTCGCACTATTTAAATAGTATTCTCATCTTATATATTGGAGAAAATAAAGGGTAACGATAAATAACGACGGGTCGGTGTATAAAATTACGGCATTCAACCACAAAAAAGAATGTGAGAGTTCATCAAAAAAAATAAGTCAAAGGTTGACATACATATTTGAAAATAGATACATCTTCAAATATTTGTAAAATAAGACTTTTTAATAAACACAATTCGGTAAAGTAATAATTAAACTCAAAAATTTACAAAATAATAAATAAATAAATAATTGATGAAGACACAAAATAATAACTAAACAAAGAAATTGATGAACACTTCGCAACAACCAACAAAAAATATAAAAGAATTCATTAAAAAGAAAAAAACAAAATGTCTATAAAAAGGATCGAACTTACAACCAAAAAAACACTACTATGGTTTAGACTCTACCACTGCACCCGAACACACAACTTGTATCCCTGTTGCTCTAACTTTATTAATAACAATTGACAAACTACTAACTATTGGCCCCAAATCCCCAGGGCCCAGTGCACGCGCACGGGCTGCACTGGCCCAGGACCGGCCCTCGCAGTCGTGTTCTATAGGCCTTTCCATTATTCTAAATGCGAAAAATTCTCGCATTGTAAGTCGGAAATGTTTTGACCTATTTTCTCCGTCGACTTGTGAATGAAGGATATCACAATGGTACCCATCTTCACCGTAAGGAAGTAATAACAGATATTGAAGTGCCAGATAAGATGGATGTAACTCGCTAATCCTCTGCAATGAGCCATCTTGTGTCTTAACCAATATATCTCTGTCGTCGATAGCACAACCAATATCACCGACTATTAGAGCAGCCACTTCAGAAGTAGTGGGAAGGTTGTACGTCCTTCCATCCTTTGCCCTCTTTCCGATCAAACGTAGTTTGATTTCTTTACTACCATTTGAGGTAGAGGCGGCAAATAATCCATCTCTAGCCATCCTGAAAGCTTTGGCGAGAGAGTTATTTGAATCTAACATCACCTTCAGTTTAGATATTATATCAGCATCGAAGGCATTCACATTGTTGGGGCTGCGAGGTATACATGTTAAGATATATCATAAAGTCTTAAGGAAACAATAGAACAGCATAATAATAAAGGGAAAAAAAAATGTGATACCTTATAGCACGTTGTCTATTAGATATTTCATCATCGGTGTCATATATGTACAATTGGGTGAACCTGGAAGGCGAACCTTCTGTGGGTAGTAGGCTACCTATGCTATGGTAGTTTTGCCCATGTAGTCTGAAACAGTATGTGGACCGTCCTTGATTGATTGTTTTGTCAATCTTTCCTCCCATGGAGGTAAAGGAAAACATCATATTGTATGCTCGAATATTTTGTAGAAAGTGATTGCTTTTTGCATCCTTTTTGCTATACAATTTTGTGAGCGTTAAAGGTGGTTTTTGTAGAAACTGAAGTTTTACCTTCCCTTGCATACAACACATTGAAAATTTTGGAACTTTTGTGTTTCTATCTTTTCTAACCCTTTCGTCATACCACATCATGGATCAGCAATGCTCACAACTCCAAGTGGGGTCTCCAATGTCAAAATAACCTGGATGAGTAACATGAAATCATGGTTATAATTAATGTAACTTCATATGTACTTAATGAACATTACGACGATCGTTAAATTGATGGTTTGCTTATACACTCATGCAGCGATTAGATTAAGGAATAAAATATGACCATATTATACCTTCCCCTGATGTGTATGAGCCATTATTCTCCTCTGCGGACATTAGAAGACACACGAAGATCAATGAATATCATTGCAATAGATGAAATAATTACTAACGTCAAAGTGGTTGTACATATTTGTGAGCATGTGGTGCGGAGTATATAAGTTACAGCTATATACCTCCATCTGATTCATCGTCACCTGAAATCATAGTCAAATGTATTAATGACTAACATCAAATGTCTACAATAGACAATAGTATCAAAGAATAATAGTTCTTGTTTGTGACGGGTCAAATAATATTCACTTGGCTAAATAAAGACAAATTATGTGTTACTTCATACTCTTATCTTTTCTAATCAAGTATATTATTTGACATGTCCATCAAATTGTGACGATATGTCCATCACAAGAGAAACTTACTCGTTACAAAGAAAACGAGTTTATGACACTAATAGAATCATAGAAGGTTTGGGTGAACTTTATACATGTGTAATTCTCGGTCCCATCACGAAAGATTACAATTATTCAATAAATCTCAATTCCTCTCCCAATTATTCAATTAATCTCAGTTAATCTCAATTTCCCCTCTACCCCTGCTAAACGTCAGCCCCCAAATTCCTAATTAATCATACATGCAGCATAGGAAGGACAATACATTCTAGTTAGTCAGATTACTGCATAAAATTGCTCCAACTCGTAAGTGGATTCACTTGTTTTTGATAATTTTGTCTTGATGTTAGTTTAGTTGTCACAATATATTTTGTTTTGAAGGGTAGGTAATGTTCAAAAATTACAGAAATACTTGTCGAAACCTCCTCTTCCCAAGTTATTGACCAAGGCCGTTCAAGTCTTTGTTTGTTTAATTTCAGCGAGAATGAGAGACGTCTTTGTTAATTGATTTCAATGCAAGTTGCATATCACGGTGAAGTGTCATATTGTCATATTTGTTAATTCAAGGTGTTGCCACAAAGTAAGGTTGTTTGAATGCTAATTGAATTTAGTAGGAACTCTAGGAAGTTCTAGAGAGAAAGTTGAAGCTTTAAAAAAATGGATTGGTTGCATGATTTTTTTACTATCCGAGTTAGACAATTGCACACTATTAGCATTGTATTAATTTGGTATGCTTCTTAATTAATTGGATGAGATTAAAGACAAATAATTTTTCTTTATTTAGTTCGACACATATCTTCATGTTTTTGCAAAATCATTGTCAACTATTTCTTAGGATTAAAATTGGAAATCTTTGTGTGATCTAATCCGTGACAAAATTGGTAATTAATATGGGTAGAATATATCTTAGACACAAATTCTTGTATCAGACGGTCTCACAATAAACTTCTCGTAAGACCTCTCACACATTAGGTAGTTACTTTTATTTTAATTTTTTATTTGCTATTAGTGTGTCTCAATATATGTTTTCGTGAGGCACTCTTATAAGAGAATAACTGTATCTTGGAAGAATTATTGTACTGTGTACAGGCGATACATAGGGTGAGCAGTTGTAAATGTTTGGTTGGGTAGTCAGTGACAAATAGATTAATGGAATTGCGATTATGGAGTCGGTTTTCAATCATAAATTAGCGGACCATGACCTTAAAAAGATGTGTTGCACGGGTCTGGTCGGTGTTTTTTTTTTTGAATTGGTATGGTCGATGTTTTTAATAAGGGGGCGTTTGGTTAAGGGGTTACGGGAAAGGGAAAGGATTTCATTCCCTTTGTAGTTGTTTGTTTTCATTTTTTTGCATTCCCTTTCCCCTTTTTTATTCCCTCTCAAACCCCCATACTCCTCTAATTTCAATTCCCCACCCTCCTAGGGTTTCAATTTTGTTTCCCTCACCCACCCCAACTCATCACCCACCACCCTAAACCACCACCTCTTCGGCACCACCACCAATGTCACAACCACCGTCACCACTCTGACACCACCACTAATGTCACCACCACCACCGATCTCGTCCCTACCACCACCCCGATACCGTCACCACCTCGTCATTTCTATTCCCAATAATTTCTAAACAAACAACAACGAAAATCTAAGGGAATCCATTTCTTTTACCCTTGTTTCCCAGGTTTATTCTCTTTCCCTTTCAACCAAACGCCCCCTTAGGGTAATGTTATATACAACCCATAGGATTGTATTTAAGCATTTAAAGTATTCCAAATTTAGTATAAACATATAGATTTGAGCACAAATTACACCTACATCAAGACAATAAATACATGTATTAATGAATTATTTCCTTATTTGGTCTCTTAAATACAACCATGTGGGTTGTATATTTCATTTTCCTTTTAATAAAGATTGATGTTTAAAATCTTTTTTCATTGTAATTGCCGACCTGGAGAAAAAATGTATTCATTCTAATTGAAGATTTTTTGGTGGAGAAAAAAAAGATGAATGAATAGTGATGGAGAAAAAAATCATCCATGATAAAACATCTCAGTTTTAAAATAGTACGAAGTTACCGTACATAATTGCAATTTGTCGTTAAAGTTTAAGGGAGTCATGTTAGTGTATTATTAACATGACATAAATAAAACATAATTCCCATAAATCTTTGAACAACATGAAGGTCACAAAAGATTAATTAAGACGAGATTAAGACATACCTCGTTACGGAATAAGTCGAAATCTAATACGAACGATATTAGATCTCTATAAGACGACTTCATAAATAATAATAATATAACTTCGCATAATAATAATACGTCTTCATATGATCTTCAAAATAAATAATACTCCCTCTGTTTCTTTGATATCTTCCACATTTTCTTTTTCAACCATTTCTTTGATTTCTTCCACTTTCCTTTTTTCTATCACACTTTTCTCTTAGGTGGCCCACTTACTCTCTCTCTACTTTTACTTATTTTATTATTTTTCTTAAGAAATGTGCCACTTTTAAGGTGGAAGAAATTATAGAAACGGAGGGAGTAGGTCGTTTCATAATTAATAGGTACGGTTTCTCCGTCTTGTCCTATAACGTAATAAGTGTTGTTTGATCTTAATAATACGCATTCGTGCATTAGCATTACGTTTTCATTCATTCATGGAGTTTCTGATGGGGAAGACTCCATTATATAGGCAGAGAGAGGACCAGATTCCTATTAGGGTTTTAGATTACGGTAATCTCGACCTTCCATCAAGGTTGAGTAAATATGGAAAAATTCTTTATTTAGTCCGATATTATTGTGATAGCATATCTCATAAGATCTGATTTCCAATAAGACCGCAATTATAGGGAAGAAATATTGACATAATAATAAGGGAAATCTATTGCATATCCCGTAATATTATTATATCATAAAATATTCTTACAGTCTCCCACTTGGTCGATTGGATCATCTGTAATATTCTTTAGAGAATATATAAGTTGCGCATAAGTGCTAAAACGGGGACTACTTTTTACCGTCGGCGCTTTACTTCTTACCGTCGGCGTTAATTACGTAAAATGACGACTTTTCCATTGATATTTATTCTCGAGATAATATTACTTTAACATTTTATAGATTATCGATTTATTAAAACTCGATAATAAAACCGTCTTTTTCGATTATCGTAATAAACCAAAACCGACTTCCTATATTATTAATATATGGAATTACGCAAAATGACAAGTTCTCCTTTGCAATTAATTCTCGAAATATTATCACATTTACATTTTATAAAGTATCGGTTTATTATAACTCGATAATAAAACCGTTTTTTCGATTATTGTTACGCCTGTGATTTTATTAGATTTAATTAACGACTTAATACAATTTAATAAACGTAATTAACAAATACGAGTAATACGCAAATTAAATCCTAATTAATCTACGACAATCAAGATTTATTATACAAATCGATGCAGATTAAAAGGAAAAAAAATCCGGAAATGGGTCGTATTATTTTCTCTATAATACTTAAAAGTTTAATATGAAACATAAACTATAAGGTGGTGAAGTTGGTTACAGGAATAACTTTCATACAAGTGAGATCGAACCCTTGACTTACCGACTGGGAACCAAATAAGCAAACCATTGAACCACCATCAACATACTGATGCTTCAAATGGTTGAAAACTACTTGTTTCGAAGAAAAAAAAAAAAAAAAAAAAAAAAAAAAAAAAAAAAAAAACCGGAAAAATGGACTAAGTCGAAAAAATTCGTCGACTCTCGGATGGGGATGTCGACGAATTTTCTCGACTCTTGGATCGGCCAGTCGAGAAAATTCGTCGACATCCCCATCCGAGAGTCGACGAATTTTTTCGACTTAGTACATATTTCCGGGTTTTTTTTTTTCGAAACAAGTAATTTTCAAGCATTTAAAATATCAGTATGTTGATGGTGGTTCAGTGGTTTGGTCATTTGGTTTTCAGTTGGTAGGTCAGGGGCTCAATCCTCCTGTAACCAATTTCACCACCTTATACTTCATGTTCCATATCAAACTTTCAAGTATTATAGAGAAAATAATACGACCCTTGAGTGGGTCGAAAAACCCACTCGACCCGACCCATTTCCGGATTTTTTTTCCTTTTAATTTGCATCGATTTGTATAATAAATCTTGATTGTCGTAGATTAATTAGGATTTAATTTGCGTATTACTCGTATTTGTTAATTACGTTTATTAAATTGTATTAAGTCGTTAATTAAATCTAATAAAATCACAGGCGTAACAATAATCGAAAAAATGGTTTTATTATCGAGTTATAATAATAAACCGATACTTTATAAAATGTAAATGTGATAATATTTCGAGAATTAATTGCAAAGGAGAACTTGTCATTTTGCGTAATTCCATATATATTAATTATATAGGAATTCGGTTTTGGTTTATTACGATAATCGAAAAAGACGGTTTTATTATCGAGTTTTAATAAATCGATAATTTATAAAATGTTAAAGTAATATTATTTCGAGAATAAATATCAAGGACAAAGTCGTCATTTTACGTAATTAACGCCGACGGTAAGAAGTAAAGCGCCGACGGTAAAAAGTAGTTGCGGCTAAAACATTTACTTTAAATCGGTGCTCATAAGTGCCTTGACTAATTCTGTCATTAAAGAGAGTCATGACGTGCACATGTCAATCTGCAACATGTTTACTTCCATGTACTACTACATCAACAAATTGAACAGTTAGGTCATAAGTGGAGTTTTACATAATGGTCCACGTAATGTCTTAAAAAGACTATCTATCCGTTATCATTCATCCAATAATAAATGTATACACATTGGAAAACAGAAATAATATTATTTAGCAAGTGTAGAATTGTTAAAGAGATCTCATTAATTCTGTAATCTAACATCTTGTTTCGGTAAAGATATTTAAGGTTCATGTGTTTTGATCCCTTAGATATCATATCATTCATGGAGAAAAAGAAAAGATTGTAATTTCATTATTATCACGGTAATTACGCAATCATGCTCCTTATATTAAAGCCTCATAATAAGTCACATATTCAGTTTTCCATGATGGAGGTATAAAACAACTGTGAGTACAGTGACTTGTGTCATTACATCCTCCAAAATCTGAATCAGAATAATCAGTCACCTGCGGGTGATCTAATTTTCTATATGTGAGCATCAATAATGTCAGGTTTACCTGAGCATACGTTAAGTTCCCAACCAGAGATTAATAAGGATATTCTTTATTAAGCGACATAAGTCTTAGTTTTATGTGATAAACCAAGATCGTTACTGGCTAATAATAAAATATTTATCTCCATAGAGAATCAAATATATGAACTTACTCCCACTGATCTTGAGATTTATGCAAAGATCAACGATTCAACGCTATATTCTTTAAAATCAATCAGTAATGATTTTATCGAACTTTAAGTACCATTGTTTCAATGCTTGTTTCAGTCCATACAATGAATTCTTAAGTCTTAATATTGGTTACAATTATCCAACATAAGAATAAAATGCATAATCTGTCAGATCTCTTCCAAGATTCATGGAAAAATATTTGAGCAGTGGAGTTAAGTAGTCGGCTTGTCTTTGCGAAGACGAGTATCCAGTTTCATCAACTTCAATGTGAACTTAAATTACTCTTTTCATTCAGAGTAGTTTGTTCGTTCCATTAAGCTCAACAACAGAGTTATACCATAAAATTTCACTTGGTTAGGTAATTTTAATTATGATAAAGCAACATAAATAATAAGGCTTTAATATGTGAAACAACACGTCTTTAATAACAATGCTCCTGTGGGTAGTCACTAAAAAATTTAAATAAATAGATTGTTACACATGGTAATATAATCTACCTGCGGGTAAATATATATTTTTTATATGTGAACGATATAACGAATAGAATGTCACACATGTCAATATAATCTACATGTGAGTAAATATATATTTTTATATGTGTGAACGATATAATGACTATCTTAGAGTCAAAATCATACTTGAGTTGTAAATTTACTGCGGTGAAATTTAACCATAAGAATTTCATATTATCATTATCTAAAACCGGAATATGAAATTATAATTATTATAAATCATTATTCGTCAATCGATTAAATTATATCGAATGAGCATAAATAATACGGTAAAACTAAATCATAATCATATGGAATATATCAATAATTCATAATCATATTCTCATGGAATTACTTCTCAAATAATAGAATTTTAATTCACTTCATATTAAAACTTTAATCTATAATTCATATAATCATGACAAAATCAGTTTAACATAATAATCAAGGCAATAATAATATCAATTTCAGGTTAAACTTTCATTAATTTCCATATCAATAACACCTTATATTTATGTTATACATGGTCATAATATATTTCCGTACATGATAATAAAGAATTGTAATACATAGTACCATCATATTCTCATCATAGAAAGAATGAACGTATAAATCTCATGACAAAACACTATAACGCATGAAACATATTTAGCGAGATAAAATTCGAAGGTATTGAAATCAATTATGTACAATAAATACTCTTACAAAGTGACCGATCACAACACCCACAATATTTACCCTTCATTCTTAGCTTCAAAGAATTAGATGATATAAGTAGCTTTAGTAATGAATAACAACATAAGCAACACTTAAAATATAGTGACAAATATATAGTTTAGAGCCACGTGTTATAATTTGCACAAAATCAAGCATAAGTTAGACTTTAAGGTCGTGCGGCTAATCCATATTTATGTGGCCAACAATTAACCCCAATTTCATACGGTAAGTAGACAATGCCGAAATAATAATAATAATCTTAATTAATGGACAATCACGAGTTCAATAACCTAAGCTCTGATACCACATGTTAGCATATTATTAACATGACATAAATAAAATATAATTCTCATAAATCTTTAAACAACATGAAGGTCACAAAAGATTAATTAAGACGAGATTAAGACATACCTCGTTACGGAATAAGTCGAAATCTAATACGAACGATATTAGATCTCTATAAGACGACTTCATAAATAATAATAATATAACTTCGCATAATAATAATACGTCTTCATATGATCTTCAAAATAAATAATAGGTCGTTTCATAATTAATAGGTACGGCTTCTCCGTCTTGTCCTATAACGTAATACTAAGTGTTGTTTGATCTTAATAATACGCATTCATGCATTAACATTACGTTTTCATTCATTCATGGAGTTTCTGATGGGGAAGACTCCATTATATAGGCAGAGAGAGGACCAGATTCCTATTAGGGTTTTAGATTACGGTAATCTCGACCTTCCATCAAGGTTGAGTAAATATGGAAAAATTCCTTATTTAGTCCGATATTATTGTGATAGCATATTTCATAAGATCTGATTTCCAATAAGACCACAATTATAGGGAAGAAATATTGACATAATAATAAGGAAAATCTATTGCATATCTCGTAATATTATTATATCATAAAATATTCTTACAAGGCACATATACAAGTAGACTCGACAAAATTGATCCGACCCAAATGATCCGATCCGAATATGTCAACCTGAACTCGACTCGACACTCGAGTTAAACCCAACCTAACCCGAAACTGACCCAAACGAAATAGTATCCATGAAAAAGTTGAAATAGCAAACCTGTCAAACCCGAAATGATTCGATCCGACTCGAAATCAACTCAACTTTTATAATCCGAAAGTGATTCGACCCGACAAACCCGACTCGATTAACCCGCCGGGCACTTGGCAGGCGTAGACGGAAGTCCTTAACTTAATCTTTGGATAGTTTAGACTTTAGGTCCCCGTTGCCCTTTGGACTTCTCTTACCCTTTACTTTGGATTAACACCATTTCCAACCCATAGCCATACTTCTTCTTACTTACACCTCCATTAATGGCGGCAACAACAACACCCCCAGAACCACCACCTTCTATCGCCTCCTTTTTCTCCAACCTCGACGAGCAAAAATCCCTCTTAACAAAATACACCGACTTATACAAAACCCTAACCCACAGTTTCACCAACCTCCAGAATTCCCTCGACGCCAAATCCCAATACCTTGATTCCAACCTCCAAACCCTAGATTCCCACTTCACCCAAACCTTAGATTCCCTCCAACGCCGCGAAGATTCCCTCCTTCAGCTCCTAGACTCTTTAACCTCGACCGTGGAATGTCAGAAAAATGCCGCCCTTTCCGAGGCAACCAAACCGATTCCCGAGGAATCGACATCGCTGTCGGAGAAGTTGAGTTGGGTTTGCGGTAGGATGGACCCCACATTGTTAGTGAAGTTTCTGTTAGTGAAACGGAGGGAGGCATCGACATTGAGGTTGAAGATGACAGAGGCATTGTCGGGGTGTGTAGACCCGGGGCGATTCGTTATCGAGGCGGTGAGAGATTTTGTGAAGATGAAGAGGGAGAGGAGGGTTGGGATGACTGATTTTAGGTGGGCGTGTTCCATGGCGGTTGGGAGCATGTTTCCGCCGGAAGATTTGAAGGAGGGGAAGGTGGGGACGTCGGGTTTGAGTGGGGTTTTCCCTAGAAAGGCGGTGGAGAGGGCGGAGACGGTGTTGAGGGAGTGGAAGGAGGTGGCTGATAAAGAGGCTGCTGTGGGAGGAGAGGGTCGTGGAGGGTGCGGGATGTGGCATTCCGAGGCCGCTATGTTTATTGAAGTCGTTCTGGGGTTCGGCTTGATGCATATGTTTGATATCGAGTTTTATAAGAAGTTGATTGTTGAGTTTTGTGGGAGGAGGGTTATGGCTAAGCTTGCTGTTCCGATTTTTGGGGATAAAATTGCAGGTTTTCCTACTCAAGTTTGGTGCTTTTTATTATTCATTCAAGTTAGTTGTTAGTCCCTGTTTATGTTGCTTTCTGTATTCTATGATGCAATTTCTTTTCTTTTGCCGAATCTTAAATAGCCGTGTCTTATGTCATGTTCCATGCTGTTTTACCTGGGTAAGCTTCCTAACGATAAGAATGGAAGAAATTAGGTTGTGCTTTGTACTCCCTTGCTAGAGTTGCAAACTGAATGTTTAGAACATTGGTGTGTGTTTCATTCATTCAATGGCACACGAGGTTGTGTTGTGTTGGTGGAGATAGGCTGAGGAGGAATTCCATATTCTGAAGAGGGGATTAGTGATTTTAAGAACCTATACAATTACACTAGAAGATAATTTGAGTAACTCGTTAAGAGCTATGCGACTCCCTTTAGAGATCTCTTGTAAAGCATCAGTAAACATTTCCATATACTCCACCTTTTTTAAGTGACTGATTATTTATCTCATCGACCATCCATTCAGTCAGGGTCAGTTGACTTGCACTGTTGTGCACACTTGTTTTATTAAAACCTCATAACTACATCAATGCAATGCAAAGACTTCAAAGAGCTTATTAGTTAAGCGGCTTTGATGTTTCGGTTTCCTAACACCCATATATATATATACTTTCTCTGTATTTGTATTGGCATGCTGCTATTGTGCACATTCACATTCTTCTCACTCTCAATCATAGTTGGTGAGTTGGTTTTCAGTCTGCTCATCACTTTGTGATTTACTTGACCCATAAAATCAAGATCTTAATATTATTCCATACTATACATGGTAGTAGTCTGTACTCCGTACTATATAAGAAAAAAGGCGAAAACATCGGTGAATTTCAATAGGATTGCTGTAATTAGCAGCCAAAAGGATATACAACAACGCCTAAGCTGGTGTCAGGACATTCGTTCCCCAAAAAAAGTAAAATCATTTGCTTAGAAGAGACTTATTATCTCAGGCTTCAGTGCCAGTTGCCTGTTACTCATATCCCTTTTTGAGCTGTGTATGTGAGGCTTGAGTGACAAATATAATAGGGACGCCTATATGGATTTTTTTTCACTGTTGCAGATTGCAGTAAAATACTTTGAATCATTGCAGATTGTCTTACATACATTATAGAAATTCATAGTAAAATTCGAAATTCATGCAAGACCCATATTATCTATAATTTTTTTTGGTGAATAGTATTATCGCTTCATGTTCTCACAATTTGTTTTTGCTGAACATGACTAGCATGTTTAGGGTTAGACTAATGTGTAGTGTAGTGTAGTAAGATTTATTTTTGTACAAAGATCGTTAGATATTCATCTTTCATGGCAGATTTGATTGAAGAACTTGTGAAAGATGGAAAGGAAATTGAGGCAATTTATTTTGCTTTTGAGTCTGGCCTCACCGAGAAATTCCAGCCTGTTTCCCTTTTTAAGACTGCTTTGCGGAAGTCCAAAAAGAATTGCATGGATATACTCAAGAAAGGTCATAATAGTTCAGCAGCAACTGTAAGTTCACTGATACCTTTCTGTATGCCTGTTTGATGACTGTATCTGTTTCTCCTCTTCTATTCAGCCTACGATATTGCTTTGTGAATTCTTAGCAAAATGTCTCATTGCTTCTGATTTCTTACTTTTTTATGCTCAAATACTCTCATGAAACATCTCATGATTATGTTATCATGTGATAATGCTTTAAGCCAGCTTTTGGGATGGTGGGTTCTTCCATTATCTACATCATATGTGAACCAATTGGGGCACTAAGTTCTAAAATTAGTTGGTAAAAGGTGAAGCTAATAGTTAGATGGGTTGCTCTCACTTTATATTGGTGTTAATTTTGTCGTCTATGAAACTAATAGTTCATGCTTCAGGATGAAGCCCACAGTATGGAGATGATTTCCATCAAAGCTATCATCAAATGTGTAGAAGACCATAAGATGGAGGAACAATTTCCCATCGAAAGCCTAAGGAGGCGACTTGCTGTACTTGAAAAAGATAAGGCCGATAAGAAGGGTGCCACAGTCAGGTACAGCAAGCGGACTGGTGGTGCTAGACCTAGTGGGACAACAACCACCCGTGCGGCCAAACGTTCTAGCCCGTATCCATCATTCGCTCGGAGGGACTATGCGCCACAAGCCCGGCTGAACCCAGTGTCGATATACCAGGCCCCGTCCCCGTCCCCGTACTCCTATCCAAGCCAGACCACTTATGATAACGGGCTTTCTGTATCGGCCTCCTATGCACCCACTTATGGTGGGTCCCACATACCAGCTTCAAATCCGGCCCCACCTGCACCTGTCGATCAATATTACCCCATGCCTGCTGCTGCTGCCAGTGTTGCCAGTACTGGGGCTACACTTAGTAGCTCGTATGGTTCAGAGGTTGGTTATGCAGCGTACGATTATGGTGCAACTGCTGCACCTGCGTACCAGCCTCCTGCTTATCCACAGTAACACTTCTAGAAGATATGGATAGAAAATTTTTACTCTTTGCATTCATATATTTTCCCAGACTTTCTTAATTTCCCTTGTATAATCCGAAACCAACTTTTGGTTTGTAACCGGTAAGTTCTGGGCTTTTTTTCCAAACCTTTTTGGATGAAATACCATAACATCGAATCTCAGCCAACCACTATAGTAACGTTTCAGCTGTAATTTTCTTTGTTTTCTTTTTGTGAGGTATAGAGTATAGACGTAATTATTTAATGTTTATTCCATCTTGTTGAGCATAATATTGGTTATTGACGAAGGCAGAAATATATAGCTCCCCTCTATTCACTCTATTGAGTTGAAGTGCCATTTTTTGTTTCTGCCTTTGGGTTAATTCAAAACCAGGTGTACAGTGCCCTTTTCTGGTAATGTTCATGCTTAACGATGTGCTGGTTGGGTGAATGAATTTGGTGAAACACCACCATTTAAGGTTTGCTTGCTTCTTTGAAAATGCTAAATGAATTATGGGATGATACGAAGACAAGGAAGGATAGTATGGGAACGGCCACCATCCACCGATGAGGAAACCGAAAAAGAATGTTGGAAATCAAACATCAAAGAGACTGAAGAAATATGGGTAATTAGATCCATAGAAAGAAACTTAGAATGTGTAGTAACTAAATTTTTTGTAGATGCAAGTTAGCACTCAAAAGATAATAAACTTGTTGCAAGATACTCTCTCTGTTTCATTAATATCTTCCACATTTTCTTTTTCAACAATTTCTTTGATTTGTTCCACTTTCTTTTTTTGCTATCAAAGTTCTCTCAGGTGGCCCACTTACTTTACTTGCTCTCTACTTCTACCTATTTTATTGTTTTTCTTAAGAATTGTGCCACTTTTAAGGTGGAAGAAATAATTGAAACGGAGGGAGTATAATGTCTCTTCGCTCTTCATCTCCCTCACCACCCCTTTCTTTGTCCGGGGTTAGGCCTATCTCTGGCCATTCAGTCACTCATAACCTCGATATCTCGCCGTCCCTTGATTTGCCCTCCTTGCTCGGCACCTAGACGATGATTCCCCTTCTCCTCGCCCTTCCCCCGTCATTGGTGTTGTTAGACCGTTGGTGTAGTTTTTCTATGGCAAGATATCCAGGTTGCTCAAGTTCTTGCTCAAGTTCTTAAGTCAGATTTTATGCTTGATGTTGAAAAGATATCCAGGTTGCTTCCTTTTGTTTTATGTCTTGTTGAAGTTATAAGCTTGTTGTTACCGATTTCCCCCCAATTCATTCGTGGTCGGTCTCCTGAGGGTGTTCCCTCCTCCCCTCGCCCCTTCCCCATCCCCCGGTGCTCGTTTCGATTTGATTGGCTTGGTTGATCGGTTGAGTTTTGTTTTTGTTTGGTTCTTGGGGTGGTCGCATGTTCCTTTTGATTAATTTTGTTCTTAGTTGGTAGGTTGCATCCAATCTGTTGTTAATTTTAATTAAGTTTTCTCCCTTGTGTGGTTTTATTGTGCAATTGGTGGACTACACTCTAGCAGTCTTAGCCGTTAAGGGTTCGCTTGGGATGAAGGTAATGAATTGAGAATACTAGAAAATGGAGGAAGTAGTGATCATACTAAGCGAAAATAGAGAAAAAGAGACATACCTAGCCTCTTTTGGGAGAAACAGTTCTTCTCTCCCCCAAGTAATGTACGGGGGTAATTGTTATTCCATCATCCTTTCTTTATACCATAAAATATTACCCCGTACACCATAAAATACCACCACTCTCTATTTTCTTCTCATTTTGTGCTCCATTACCCTCAATTCATTAACTCCATCCCAAGCAAACCTTAAGTGAGAGTTCTTTCTAGGTTTGACGGGATTATCTAGGGTTTGAGTGATTGGTTACGGAGGTTTGGGTCTCTCTCACAATGATGACTCCCATGTTTCTTCACTTTTGATTGTTTATTTGCTGCTTTCAATAAATTTCACTTTATTTCTTACGTATTTTGTTACTTGTCATCTTGTTTGTTCTTATCCAAGTTGAAATAAAGGTCTGCGATGAGGCAGCTCTATCGGCTCTGTGTTTGGTGAAGGTTGATCTGATCATGTATTGGTCTTGTATGGTGTCTCTTGGTAGGTGATTGGTTGAAGGGCCATCCTTGTTCTTGACTCTCTGAAGTTGGATCTCTTGGTCTATTGGTCTTGTATGTGTAGGAGATATTTCCAATAAATGATGTTTATGGGTTCTAATAACCCAAACAACATGTAAGTATGTAACCAATACTCTTTCCCGCTGACAAAAAAAAGTTGGCACTCAAACATACAGTTTTGCTGCCAGTGGTTGGCACTGTTGGAGGGAAGATTTTGGAAGTGGAAAGCAAGGACATGCTGAAGACCTAGGTTGCACACGGACACTCCTCCAAACCAACGTATCGTGTCGGACACCCGTGTCGGACATCGACACACGTCGGACGCACGACAATACGTGCACTACAAGAATTTAGGTGTCGGGCGACTGATCTTAGCCACCGTCATCTGTCGCTAAAATAGACGTGTGACAGATGACAGTCGCAAAGGAACAGTCGCACCCATTAGTCGCATCGGGCGACTGATAGCAGTCGCTAAAAAATACACGCGACCGAAATCAGTCGCCAAACGTAGCGACCGACGTCAGTCGCTATAACTCCCCTTAGCGACCGATATCAGTCGCTAAGAGCATAAGAGTAGCGACCGATATCGGTCGCTAAGGGGGGTGACGTGACACTATTATAGGTCGAAACCGGTCGCTTTAGAACGTTTTATAGCGATCGATATCGGTCGCTAAGGGACCTGTAGTAGGTTAATTCTATTTATTTTATTTCTAGCCAAAATCTGCACAAAAACACAAACCAACAACCAAAATACGTTCCACACATCATTCATTCGAAACATTCCAAAAGGTACGCCAGGTTCACACTCCAGAATTGGCAACCAAGTACGCAAATGTCTTTAATACACTAAATTAAGAGTAATGTTACAAACTATTTTCGATAAATATTTATAAACTACAAACTGTTTTCAATCTATTCAGCTAACAGGGAAACTAGCTGAAGAACTACTACCACCCCCATTGAAGGGGTCTCAAGGATCTCTGTGTCGGGGAATGGGGCTAAAGTTGCAGTTCTGCTGCTGCATGCTCCTCAGGCGGTTTAGCTCTTCTAGAATTTGCAATCTGACCGCATCCTGTCGCTGGATACGCTCATCCTGCATCTTCAACCTCTCATTCTGTTCCTTTATCCTCTCAGCCATAGCAGCCCGTTCCGCCCTCTCCTCTTGCATTTCCGACCTCATCTCAGCAACGACGGACGGTACATACTCTGTCGAGGTCGCATGCCCCCCCCCCCGAGCATTGGGTGGTGTCCAGTACAGGGTGTGAGCGTTCCCCGTACCGTACACCACTCCCTTGCGATACCCTCGCACGATTCTGAACCAAATCTCAGTCGGGTCTACACCTTCAGCGTTGGGCGCGTTAGTGGCCTCCAAATATGCTTTCTAAAAGAAATTGTAGTGATGATTAGGTGAGATGTAAAGAACAATGAAAAGAAGCCTTTTGTTAGAAACTTACCCAAATGGCGGCGTCCCTCTTCGTAACGAAGCTTCGACCGGTGGTGGTGTCCCCCTTGCTCTTCTTGTCAAGGAAGAGCTGCACAGGCTGGGGGGAGTTCCCCTGTTTGCTTCTTCAACTGTTCACAGTACATGTAGATTCTCATTTATATTTACAATGAAAACATTAAATAAGAATCCAAAATAAAAATCAAAGGAAAGGGAATACTTACATTCATATCCCGCTGATGCATCGACTGCGACCCGCCGAAGTGGGTGGCCTCCGCTTCCGCCTCGGGGTTTCCTCTCTTCCTCTTGTTCTTCTTCGCCTAGAGGGATCTCTTAAGAAACTTCGGGTCGGAGCGGATTTTTTCGAACTGTTCAATGGCTTCACCTACAATTCATATGAAGAGATCCGTAAGATATATACAACTTTCTATTCAAGTACGAACACTAATTGAGTAATCAAACCTTTAAGGTATTTGTGTGCCCTTCCCTCATTCGCCAACTTCCACATGTTGTCCTTGTATCTTGGCTTTGCGACGTCCATGTATCTGTCCCTCGCAGCCACCTCGAGACTAGGGTTCGAATAGTGTTACAACTGCAAGATTGTTTGTTGTTAGTGCATTAGTAATCCGTAAACAATAAAAGTTAATTAATAAAACAAAAATATTGGTGCACCTTGAAGTTGTCGAACCATTTCTCCTGCTGCTGAAGCACCTGGGTCCAACCACTGCAGTAAGTAGTCAAGTCTTTCAGGAAGTTGTCCGTCACACCGGTCACCACCGTTCGATTCCGAAACCTACACCAAAGAATGAAATAAGATGATGTCTCACAAAAAATGAAATACAATGAAGTTGGTAATGTGATTAAAGTTAGAAAACCAGTAAATGACGTTGCTAATAATATAATGTCTCACCATGTCTTATCGAGGCTCATAATTAGGCGCCCGTCGTGTCGATATTCAAGCCTGTCAGCTCCCTGCTGTGGTTGTTCAGGTTGTTGATCCTCTTCCGCCTCCTCCTCGTTTTGCTGGTCCTCGTTCCGCTCCTCTAGCTGGTTCTCCTGCTAGTCCTCCTCCTGATGCTGCTGGGACCCCCTGTTCCTGCTCCCACTGCCAAACCGCAGTCTTCTGCCCAACGTCATATCTGCAGACAAAGGTAGAAAGTTAAAAATTGACATCATAATATTGCCATAATATGCCCAAAATATAGAATACAGACTACTATATTGAAATAATATAACTTACTAAAACTATATCCTACTAGCAATCATCGTCGCTATCGTTGTCATCTTCTACTTGCCTACTCGAACCAACTACATCCTCTTCCTCGTAGTCATCTTCCTCCTCCTCGTCATCGACCTCCAAACCATTGGTATCTTCCTCCTCCTCGACCATATCACTAGAAGCACCTTCCTCCCCCTCACCACCTTCATCGTCTTCAAAATCATCCCCCACATCCACCTCATTATTGTCATCATCACTTGCGAAAATATTCTCATCAATTGGAGACAATGTTGTACCACTAGAAATAACCTCCTCTTGGAAGAGGTCAGTGTCAAAGTGCCCCCGCGGCTTAGTTTTAAACACCGCCCGCCACTGATTTACAGTTCTATCGTTCTTTGTGGTTGGATAAGGAGCAAAGTACACTTGGTGTGCTTGACGTGCAAGTATAAACAGATCGTACTTGGAGTATTTTTGGTATGATTAACTTCAACTAGTTTGTACCTTTCATGTACTCTAGTACCATGCACTGAGTTGTCCTTCCATTCACATTTAAATACCACAGCTCTATACCCACGATCATGTCCAACATAGCACAACTCGAAGGTGTCCTCCAGTAGACCGTAGTAGTCATCACCATCAAGTGACGATACACTCACACCGAAATTACATCTAGCCTACTACTACCATGGGCAAATGTATGGAAATTGTAACCATTAACCGAATATCGGTTTCAAGTTCTAACCTTCCACAAAGGACCTAATGCTAGACTCCTAACCAAATCATCCCGAATATTCTCTGAAATTACATGCTGCTTTAGCCAACTTGGAAACTATTCCTCATGCTTATTCCAAACATCATCAGCATTTAAATGTGGATTAGCAGCTACAAATTCAGTTACAAACTGCACTCATCATTAAATAAATTGCACTCAACCACATCAACAATCATTCCTCTCACCCCGCCCTCATTCTGTTCAACCTCAGATTCCTCAACAGCAGACGTCTCACCATGACAAATCCAACAATAATAATTTGGGCAAAACCCATTTGAGATAATATGTTCCTTAATCAAAATACTATCCAAGAATCTGAGGTTCTTACATTTCACACAAGGACATCTAAATCTACCCTCTGACGCGTATTCGGGGTGGGTTTTGGCAAACTCAAGAAAACTATTAACACCCTCTAAAAATTCCGTTGTGCGTCGTCGTCTCTTATCCAATCTTTCCTCATACATCCATTTTCGTTCAAATCTCTTCATTTTTTATCTAAAAAAATTTAGACAATAACCAAATACACATTATTCCTCTAAAGTAATTTACTAATAGACACTACTCACATATTTAGTAAAATTCTCAGCTCACCTAAACATAGTAATATTTGCACCTAATCCGTCTATAAGTACATCACTAAATTGGCATAATTGTATTTTTACTTCCAATTTTCTAACACATCAAAACAACTCAATTCATTCAACTACTTAACCACAAACCCTAACTTTATACTAACAATCTACCTATTTCAAATTGGGGAACCTATGGGCAATTAACATTCTAACTACACTAAATACTCCAACAACAACACTACATTATAAAAACATCTAACTCAATAACTAATTTATTTATATCAATAAATGCAAAAATTAACAAATAATTTAAATTAAGTATAGATAAAAAACATACCGTAACTTAGAAAAAATGGAGGAAAGAAGAAGGAATGATAAGGAAGGATGAAGGGGAGACGGGTTAGAGAGAAGGGGGAGAGAGGTTAGAGAGAGAGATAGCGAAATGAGGTTTGTAAGGGGGGGGGGGGGTGTTCGCGGATTTAAAAAAAGTTAGACCGCGTAGCGACCGACATCGGTCGCGCGGTTTTGTTTTCAGTTGCTACGTAGCGACTGATATCGGTCGCACGGTTTTTTTTAGCGACCGATATCGGTCGCTACGGGGAATCATTTTTTCCCAATCCGTCTCTTCGTCCAACGACTTATATCGGTCGCGCGAGTTACTTTCAGTCGCTAAATGAGCGACTGAAAGTTTCAGTCGCGCTTGTATGGTAGCTATTTGAAGTATTTCTTGTAGTGGTGTCAGACACCTGTAAAACCGTGTCCGGTTTTTTTATTTGAACAAGTATCGGATATGGTTCCTCATATTTGAGGCCGTATCCGGCACGGTTCGTAATATTTAGAGACTCCTCGGACATACCTAACGTTGTTTATCGGTTTCCGGACTTTAATAAATGATAATATCGTAGGTTTATGGTGGCTACTTGATGCTATAAACACTTATCATAAGACTAAATAACTTACTAATAATTATATTATAGTAGTACTATTGTTTGAATTTTTTAGATTTGATTTTTAACTTTGAGTTTATGAGACTTTAATTTTTGTTTTGTTATTTTACGATAATTGTGATAGTGTAATTGACCAAGCATATATTTTGGGTATAAAAATCTTCAAATTCTCTTTGTTTAAATATCTATATATTGTTTTTTTTCCTGCCGTGTCTTACAAAATTTTGAATGCCGTGTCACGTGTCCAATACGTGACTGTGTCCCGTGTCCGTGTCTGTATCGGTGCAACTTAGCTGAAGACTCGAGATTAATTTTGTGCTTTTTATAGTAACTTTTATTTATAGCAATATCGTATTTATGTTTTGATGATTACAAGTGACACATAATAACGGTTTGTGTGTCTAGTCGTATATGCTATGTTTTACAGGACATGACTCTACCAAATAGAGAAAAGGAGTCAAGTATCAAGGATGGATAGAAGAAGAAGCGAAGATGTGTGTCTAGTCGTATATGCTAACTCGTGTTGAAGCACGTACAAGAAGAAGTGAAGATGAAGTCAAGTGTTGATATCAAAAGAAGATCATATTGAAACTTGAACAGGAGAAGAAGTGAAGATGCCTAACATGGAGTTCAAACGAATTCCATAGGTTAGAAGGACAAGGAAGAGACGGAATGAACAAAGAGCATTTAAAATCTAGTTCGTTAACTCGACGTCATGAATCGTGTTTTTGAACAAATTAAGGTTCGTTAGGTGAGTCAAGTACTTGAGGTGACTTTAGGAACTTGTTACAGTCAAAGTTGAAGATGTTATTATAGTCTGAAACCAGTTGTTATAGTCTGACTCTGATGTTACAGTCCTGTCCACAAATGTTACAGTCTATGATATTCCGTGATGAATTTCGTGTCAAAGATTTCGAACTATGCGCCAGAATTGTTTGTGATATAAAAGTATTTTTCTAAAATGTCTTCTTTCTATCTTATGGAAATAATATTCCATTAGGTTTTGGAAATATCTTATTGCGTTTTATTTAAGATAAAACTATTTCCTAAATAAAATCTTTTTGGAAATAAAATCTTTTTGAGTTGGAATAGGTTACTTAGTGAACAAGACTCACATTGTGTTTAGTAAAGTGATTCTTATTACACGTGATCAGATCTTTTTATCTACCATAATTAGGAATCTTATCCTCCGCATTATTATTTGCTTATCTTTCACAATATCTATAATGATCTCCTAATCTTTAAAGTATTCTATTTTCCTTATAACTCTTCTCTAAGGCGCACAGTTGGTTTAGTATTTAAACCAAGCTCGGTTTTCATATTATTTACGCATTCTTTCCATTAAGTTTGAGCGTCTAATGCAAAAATCTTTTTGAAGCCAAAAACATTTTTGCAATATTCTTCAAGGTTAGAATTCGTCTCGGAAAAGTTACTTCTTCTTACTTGATTACTGTGTTAATTGCTCTAAGTACTTGTCGGTTGAAAAACAACGCTCCTACATCCGTCTTACAAGGAAGACACGCCATAGGAGAACTAGGCCAAACCATTTAGTATCAATTAGTTTAGGATATAATAATTAGTGTTATTCTAGTTGAACGATTCTAGTTAATCGTTGAGAGTCTATTAATATTTTGTAATCCTGGGATCGGTACTAAAATATTAATGAGAGAATAATGGGCGTAGGTCTCGGAGTGTGAGACCAAACCATTTCAAAAAATTCATCGTGTCGTTTTGATTACCGCTCATATTATATAAACCCTCACAACTGACTTAGATTAAATTAGGAAACGAAAAAGAAAAATCGGTATACTCAACTCACCCCCTCCCCTCTTGAGTAATACTTCAACGTATTGAATTCTTCACATGCAGTTTTCATGGCTGAATAATCGGTTTTTGAAGCAGAGGCGATCAGAGCGGTCAAAGCGCTAAGATGGGCAAAGTCAAGAGGGTTTCTTCACGTACAGTTACTCACAGACTGTGTTCAGCTTGTTTGGTAGGTTGCTGAGGCGGAAGAAATTCATCATAGGGTCAAAGCTATTCTTAAGGATTTTGTTTCTGAAAGCTCTTATTTTCATTGCATATCTATATATTAGATACACTCCTCGGACCTGGAATACTCGTGCACACTCACTGACAGTGAGGGCAATGCACAAGTAGTCGAAGTAGAAGGGCTAGTATGTTTTACTGGTGGCAAAACCAATAATAAAATTAAAAGAAAAAAAATACAAAACTTGCTTGTTGATATCTGCGTAAGGACATCATACGATACTGTAATAATTTAAAATCAACCGTTTAACTTTATGTAAAATAAAATTAGTAGCCACTTAAGGTGCCAAATAATCAATTCTGGTTTTTCCACATTGCAGTCACTTAAGGTGCCAAATAATCAATTCTAGTTTTTCCTCCTCTTTCTCTCCAAAAAAAAACCTACTTTTTGTCCTCGATCTGGGGCCTCCATCGATGATTAATCGATGATAAGCCCCAAAAATTGCTTAAATCTCAATTACTAATTATCAAATTTTATTCAATAAAAGTCTCTCTTTTATGAGAGTTGTTTTCGTCCTTTTTTTTTGAAGGTTTTTTTCCTTTATTTCGAGGTTTCAGTCCTTTACATTAGTATAGAGCTTAGATTTCAAGAACTATGTGCAAGATCATGAGAGCAATGAAATCCCTACATACGACGATACAATTGAGGTCAGATCTCGGTCTACTATTTGTCAAAATAGAGGAAGTTCATCATCTTGGAGGCTATTTCATCAGATCTATAGATTCCTTCACGAAAGGCTGTGTCAATAAACAGCGATATATAGAAGGGTATGCAGAAGCGCATTATTCTAATAGTGATCTTTGTCTCAATGATGTTCTTTATTTATTTTTCACAAATCTGTATTCAGTTCAATTTGACATCGTTTGTAGATGCCGGATGGCTTATTATTAATGATATTGATCTACACTTTCAAAAAAAATAAAATTAGTAGCACCCACCATTGTGTGAAATGTATGTATCTCATTGATTTAATGAGAGACTGTTTCTTCTAAGTTTGTTTGCATTAACTTTAAGCTTCATTTATATTTCGGGTCTCGTTAATTTTGCGCGTAACAGTTTGGACTATAAATTAGCTTAATTTTATATAGGGTTATTTAACGACAATAATACCAACTATAGGGCATCTTCCAAAAATAATACCAATTTCAATAAATCTGAGAATAATACGTATTATTGGAGTACTTAAACAAGAGTAGTATGAGTGACTTTATAACCTGCTACATCAGGTCACCAAATTAATATTTAACCTGCTACTTATCCTTCATTCTTCTCCTTAGACTTGGATAACGGATGAATCATGTCGGGTCAGTTTTGGATCGGGCCACTTTCGGGTTATAATAATCGGGTTGACTTTGGTTCGGGTCAGATTATTTCGGGTTCGGATCATTCTCGAGTTTGCTATTTTTAACTTTTTTTAGGGATATCGACTCGTTTTCTATAATAATAGTCGGGTCAGTTTTGGTTTAGCTCAGGTCAATTCCGATTACGGGTCAAAACTAGGTCTTCAATTCGGGTGTCGGTTCGGATTCGGTTTGGCTTATTCAGGTCGGGTCAGTTTTGCTAGGTCTACTCCTTACTTTTGTCCTTCATCCTCTCTCTACATTACCCTTCATCCTTCTTCAGTTTTTATATACATTTCGTTTAGTTTAACGTGTTGATTTTGGTGTAAGATTGTGTTGTTAGCTAGATTTGGTGAGATTGAAGACTTGAAGGAAGAGAAAGACGGGGGGACATTAATGACGTTTAATGCCCCGTACACTGAGTAAGTGAAAAAGAGCGAAGTAATATGAAATAAATTAAAGACAAAAAAGGTAGGTGAACGGGTTCTACCTCTAACTGGTCATTTATACTACTATTGGTTAAATACTCAAAAATACGTACTCCCTCTGTTTCATTGATATCTTTCAATTTTTTTTTTCAACCATTTCTTTGATTTCTTCCACTTTTCTTTTTTCTATCACATTTCTCTCTTACCCAGTGGCCCACTTACTTTACTCCCTCTCTATTTTTACTTATTTTATTGTTTTTCTTAAGAAATGTGTCACTTTTAAGGTGAAAGAAATCATTGAAACGGAGGAAGTATTATTCTCTGGTATTAGAATTGAATCATTTTTGGAAGACTCTCTATAGTTGATATTATTACCGTTAAATAAAATTAAAGGTGAATAGGAAGGTGGAAGGGTTTTACAGGTAACCGGTCACCTATACTGCTCTTGTTTAACTACTCCAATAATACGTATTATTCTCAGATTTATTAAAATTGATATTATTTTCGGAAGATGCCCTATAGTTGGTATTATTGTTGTTAAATAACCCTTTTATATATTGTAATATTTGTAAATTTTATCGAGTACAAACATAACTCTACTTATAGAATTTGGCCTTTTCTTTAGAAGGGAGTATTATTTAAAACATAACTAAATATTAATATTTTTTTAGATCGAATATACTAGGTACTAATTTACAAAGATTGTATTTTTTAGGTTCGAAAACTATGTGTTTTATTCAGCGAGTTTATCTAAAAGTGACCGACTACCAATTTTATTTACATTAACTATTAGAATTCTTCTTTGACGTTGTAGCGTACTGAAAAAGAAGTAATCCAACAAATTTTCTCTTAAAAGCAATAACTTATGTACATCCTATTGGTTAGAACATTTCTACTTGTTATATTTTTTGATTATTTATTTTGGATGACTTCAAAAACATAACGATAGCGTAGGCGAGTCGTACATTTTCGTTTACTTGTAAAACAATAAACATGACTATACATACGTGAAAACAATAATAAAATACGATGGGAATTGACCACTTTTTGTTAAGCAAAGAATGTTTGAACGTATTTTGTCCTGCTTTTTTAATTGCCATTTTCAAACAAATTAAACGTTGAAGATGATTGTTTTACTGGTTCCTTCTATGACCTAATGCCTTACGCATTGTCGCATATGATCAGTATATGACAAAGAAACTCTCTCTCGCTCAAAAAAAGAAATAATAACTCTCTTTGTTCTCAAGCTAACGCGTAAAGTCAAATAAATTGATTGAGAATTAGTTTTTTGTGAGATCGTCTCTATAATTGAATAAATATGAACCACCAATGAAAAATCAAGGGATCGATTTTCTCATTTGTATCCGTTTCGAAAACAACCTTGATCGAACGTAACTTTCAACTCTTGGCTTTGACTTCAGAAAACGATATTTTTATTTCAAAACAAAGCTTTTGTAAAGACAATCAATTTGGAAATAAACTCACAACTTTCAGAACTTATAATCGAGAATTGTGAGTGATTGTTGTTTATTCCGCCAAAAAACTTTGACGGACTAAAATGCCAAAAAAACAAGCCGAAGATCTTGAAAATGATACTCCAATTTATTTTGAGTTTTTGGTTTTACTTTTTTTTCTAAACTCATACCCTAGAATTATGCCTCGTTAATTTAAATTATTTTTTTTATCAAGAAAAAATGTGCACAAGTGAAAAGATACTGAAACTAATAAATAAAATCATGAACGTATGAACATAATGTAGTACTCCATACTAGTATCCGTACCTAGACATTGAAAATGAGATAGGTAAGACACCTTACTAGTTATTAGGTTATAAACTTATTAAGTACGTCTAGTGATTAAGATTAGATATCCTGAAACGGTAGGTTTCAAGTTCGAATTTCCACCCCTATATATATTGATTGTAATGCAACTACGTGCATTTTGTTTAACCAAAAAAAAAAAGCAAAAACTTGCACATCTTACAAATGTATAATAATGAAATGCAGAAATGTAGAAAGAAGCAAGAGGGTTAAATCAGGGCCGGTCCTGAACATCCGGAGGCCCTAGGCAAAATCGTAAAATGGACCCCCTTTAAAGCGAACTTTGAAATGATTGTGCGTTCAAAATTTCCCCCCGACTACCATAGAGAAAACCAAAATTTCTTTTCTAAATTCGCTATATTTTCCTTTTGCAAAAAAGAAAAATTAGGGACGTAAATTTTGTTATAGTAACAATTAAAAGGGTCCTAAAATTTTTTAGTTTTTAGATCAACTAACATTTTTATAATAATTGGGGATATGTTTTGAATTATCAAATATTCTATAATTAACATAGACAACAAGTAAAAAAATGAGTAAAAATTAATAATCAAAAAATTATACAAACATGGAGTAGATTATATTAAGATTTTTTTTTATAAATGGATCTCATAAGAAGAGCGTGAGACGTTTAGAAAAAGGGTTGGGAAGAAAATACTAAAGCATGAGCTTATGGTGGTTCGAACCCACATGCTATTGAGCAGACACCAAGCCTTTAACCACAAATGTTGTACTATTATTACAATTATTAAAGCAGTAAAATTATTAATTCTACTCCTATTTTTTTCTTCTTGGTATTGGGCCCTTTTTGGCCGTGGGCCCTAGGCATCCGCCCCTTGGGCCTACCCTCAGGGCCGGCCCTGGCTGTACTATTTTGAAGTTGTTTACAATGTGTTAAAGAGTAGATTTGATGATAGTAATATAGTATATAGTACATTATACCTACATATACTCTTTCAGATTTACACCGTAAATATTTCATTAATAATTACTTAAAAAATTATAAAAACAAATCCCCGTAAAAAAACATAGTCGCTTGTATGAATAAAATATTTGTAGTTATGTTCATTATTTTTTTTTAAAGATGTTCTTTATAAAGTTAATAAATTAAACCACCGACAAATTTTATAATTGAAAGTTTGAAATAATTTGTGTTAAAAATTCATATAACTACTTTTTTTTTATTTTGCGCATGACTATTAAAAAATTATTGTTAGACATTTTTGGAAAAAAAAACCCAAAAAATAATATAGGCAATCTTAATTGAGAAATGCGTGGATCAAGATTTGAACCCTTAACCTCTTGCTCAAGAAGGGCCTCTACTAGACTACTACCATTGATACAGTTTACACTCAATATGTATGTTAAAACAACACTAACTCAGAATTTTGGGCCCCTCTTTGATTTGGGCCTTGGGCCGTCGCCCCTCCAGACTATGCCCAGGGCCGACCCTGGGTTAAATACATAAAAAAAACACATAAAAAAATCAACATAGGGATCGCAATTCGAGAACCATTAATTAATCACTATATATTCATTTACCAAGTAGGCAGGTACTTTGTATCTCAAAAAAAGTTATGTTGATAACAATTATTGAAAAATGATCTATTATTGCTGTGGTACGTAGTGACAACAATCATAGAACACAGGCCTTAATATTATTTGAGATCGGTAGGTTCCAGGTTCGAATCCCCCTCCCCTATATTGTAATGCGACTAAGTGCGCTCTTCGATGAACCAAAAAAAAAAATATTATTTGGGATCGGTTAACAACTTAACATGAATTATTTACCGAAAATGTTAAATTGTCATCAATAGAACAGTTAAAAATACATAATAATATTAAGAGTAAATTAAACACCAAAAATACATGGTAAATTAAAAATTACTCCCTTCAAAGATACACTAAAAAAAAATTATTATTTTTCTTAAAAAAAATAAAATAAAATTATTTTTAACACAAAAAAGATGTTAAAATTCAAAATTTGCTTTCATTTCTTGATTTCGACGAGTTCAAGTGTGTCTTGACCGAAATACCGCTCCTTAAAAATAATGATTCTCACCTCTTCTTTCTTCATTTTTGTCTCAATCCTAATAAAAAAAACCCAAACAAATATTTAAATTGATAATCATCTTAATACCCAAAAAAATTTAAAACGGGAAGAATTTTCGTTTAAATCACGGTGGAAAAAAAGTGAAAAAATTATACGAAATAACTTAACATGGATGGTGAATTAATGTTTATATCTCGATGGAAAAATGAAAAATATTGAATTGTTGAGACCTTATTTTTATTCCACTATCTCTAAACATCGAGGCAGTAAAATAGTACAGTATTATATCACTAGGTGGTTGTTGAGCTTTGAGACGCGGTGAGCACAGGAAGCATTAGCAAAAAATTGGACGTCAACGTCGTAGACACATACAACTCACAAAAATATATATAGAATGAAGTTGCAGGTTGCTGGGGCTTAAATTTCGAGTGAGTTTCCAGTGGTCAAAGTCGTCTACCTATAGTATACAAACTGCCCAGATCAGAGTATATTTTTATGTTGTATGATTGGACTCACGTAAGCAATAAAAAGAATTGATCAACTAAACATTATTTTACGTTTACGTAGTACTCTACATCTCCTTTACTTCTTCTTCTATATAAGGTGACATGCATGCACCCACACTAATTAACAATCATCCAAAGCTAATTCAAACACACCAAATTAAAACAACAATTCGGAACACAAGAAACTGAGTAAATATATATAATATCATGGCAACATCAAAACTTAGCTTTGTATTCTCACTTCTACTCCTCTTTACCATATCATCTGCCACATCGGTTGTCGATTTCTGCGTAGCTGACTTTGACTATCCGGTGGGGCCAGCCGGATACCCATGTAGGAATCCCTCAAATTTAACGGTCGATGACTTTGTTTTCTCGGGGTTAGGCGTCCCTGGGAACACGTCCAACATCTTCAAACTCGCTGCCACATTTGCAGTCGATACGACCTTTCCTGCTTTGAATGGGTTGGGCCTTTCGATGGCTCGACTCGACATAGGTGTGGGTGGAGTTGTTCCAATCCACTCTCACCGAGTTTCGGAGGTCATACTGGTCGTTGATGGCCCAATCATCGCTGGGTTTATTGACTCGGATAATACTGTATACTACAAGAAACTATACAAGGGTGACATTATGATATTCCCTCAAAGCTTGTTGCATTTTCAAGTAAATGTGGGTGAAAAACCAGCTCTTGCTTTTGTCAGCTTGAATAGCCCTAATCCTGGATTCCAAACTACAAGTACTTCCTTGTTTGGAAATGACTTGCCTACTCATGTGATCAAGAAGATCACTTTGTTGGATCCTACCCAAATTAAGAAGTTGAAGCAACTCTTTGGTGGCGCTAATTGATTTATTTCATTTACGTCCTATATTTGATTCTCTTGTAATATTTATGAAGGTCACCTTTATTTTTACCGTACAATAATTCATATTATAAGATGTGTTTGGATTTTTACTTGTATTAAATGAAATTCTCATTCCATTTTTTTTTTGTATATTCTGTTGAGTCTAATATGACAACAAGTGAAGAGATCAACTCACAAACAAGTGAGGCTAGCTACCATCCTAAAATCAATTGGTGATATGAGTAACAACCCACTATCTATTAGAGATAAAGATACTACTTGATATTCTCCTTATTTTGTTTATCCTGTATCTTATTATTATTCTTTGTAATCCTTGTATTTACAGTAATTCTAGATTTCTTATATCTTTAGGTTACGGCTTATAGTTAGGGTTAGCTGTTAATCTCATTGTATTTAAATACTTGTACTTCTTTCAATATAATTATTCATTCGATCATATAATTCCTACATGGTATCAGAGCTATATAATCGCTCCACTCCCAAAAATCATCCCAAAATCAATCAAATGTTTCTCGGCACTTCACGCCGCCCTCCCTCTTCTTCGCCACCATGACAGGCTCGGCTACAATATTCACCAACCCCAATGATGCCGCGACTCCTTTCATCTCAGTCGAAATCACCGGCATCGACAAACTTACCCCATCCACATACAGAAATTGGTCTCGTACTCTTTCATACCTCCTATTTGGTTTTGACCTCATCAAATACCTTGATGGGTCATATCCTTGTCCCGACAAAACTCTAACTATTCCTAGTTCGGGCAAAGATGACAAAGCTACTGAAAAACCTAACCCAGCCTACGGAACTTGGCTCCGTCAAGATGCTCTCCTCAAAGCAACTCTCCGTGGCTCCGTGTCCTCTACTATTGCCCCCCTCATCGACAAATGCAACACCTCCGTCGAAATTTGGGCTTACCTCCTCAAGACCTACGCAAATCCGTCGCGTGGACATATCATGCAGATTAAGCAACGCTTTAATTCTATTTCTAAGAATGATCTAACTGCTACTGAATATATATGCAGGCTATTCAATCCAGTGTGGACGAGTTGGCCCAACTTGGGAAGATCGTAGATGACGAGGATGTCGTTGCAAGGGTCCTCGATGGTCTTGACTACAACATATATTACTCATTAATTGATGCTGTTAGAAACCGTGACACCACCATTGCGTTCGAAGCTCTACACGAGCGTCTTATTCAATTCGACCTTGCCCGTCCCCACGCCCCCCGATCCGCTCACACCAATATCCTTGCCTCCGCCCATGCCGTCTACAACAAAAATAATCGACCCAACTCTAGACCTAACCCCGAGCCGCCTCTACTTCCTACCCTTACCGAACCCACCACCACCCTTCCTTCAAAGGACGTTGTCAATGGTGTCATGCCCAAGGTCACTTTCTCCGTAACTGTATGTGTCCCCTTCAAAAATTTATACCCTAACATAGTTGTCCCACCCCGTCCCACGTCGAACCGGAACCCTAACCAACCCCGGGACCATATGGCTGCCGCCACCCCTAATCCCTCCTCGGCCCCTTGGATAATTGATAGTGGCGCCACCCACCACATTACCAACGATCTTAACAATCTAGCCCTTCACGCCCCTTGTGACGGGACCGATGATCTCTTAATTGGCGATGGTTCACCTCTTCACATCACAAATATTAGTTCTTTTTCTATCTCTCTTCCATCCTTTTCTCCTATACAATTTAATAATGTTCTTCATGCTCCTCTCATATCTAAAAATATAATTTCTGTCTCTCAATTTTGTCTCGATAATAATGTCATCGCTCAATTTTTTCCTTCCTATTGTGTCTTACAGGATCGGATGACGGGACGAGAGCTTTTGAGAGAACAGCTTAGTTCAGGCCTATACGAGTGGAAGAACCCGAGTAATCTATCCGCGGCATGTTTCACGATGGGCGTGTCCACCCTTTGGCATCACAAGCTCGGTCACCCTTCCCCTCCTATTATTTCTACTATTTCTAAAGTAGCTCGTTTTTCTATTTCAAATAAATTCCCGCATTGTAGCGCGTGTGCCACTCATAAAAGTCATAAACTACCGTTTACTACTAATTCTTTATCGTCTACTAAACCACTTTAATTACATTATTCCGATGTTTGGACCTCTCCTATTATTCCATTGACGGTTTTAAGTATTATGTCGTTTTTGTAGATCATTTCACTCGTTATACTTGGATTTATCCTCTAAAACAAAAATCTGATACTCAAACTATTTTTAATCGTTTTCGTGCTCTTGTTGAAAAATATTTTAATCTACCGATTGTTCAAATTTTTTATGATAACGGAGGTGAGTACCTTAAACTTACACCCACCATCACCATGGACGGGATAACACACCTCACTCCCCTCCTCACACCCCGGAACACAATGGTCTCGCCGAACGATGTCATCGTCACATTGTCGAGACCGGTCTCTCCCTTCTCACTTATGCTCACATGCCCACCACCTATTGGTCTTACGCCTTCACCACTGCGGTTTACTTAATTAATCGCATGCCTACATCTAACCTTAGTAATCTTTCACCGTTCACTAAGCTTTTTGGACATAGTCCAAACTATTCCAAATTTCGTAGCTTTGGGTGTCTTTGCTACCCATGGTTACGACCCTACACCAAACATAAACTTGAACCCAAGTCCAAACCATGTGTGTTTATAGGTTACCCTCCGACTCAGAGTGCCTATTATTGTCTCAACACTACCACCTCGCGCATATACACGTTGCGCCACATTAAATTTGTCGAAGACTCCTGTCCTTTTTCCACCCTTCCCGTGACTCCCTCGGACCAGCCGGCCCCCACCTTGGCCGACTGGTGCGCTGTCCCTCTCACCATCATCACTCCGACCTTCCCCGAGAACCCCGTCCCCTCGGCTTCGCCTGATCCCCCTCCCCTGCGCGTCTACTCCCGACGTCCCCGACCCCCACCTGAATCGCCGCCCGATCAGGGCGGTCCCTCCTCTAACCCTAACGACCTGGCTGCCCCATCCACGACCCTTGTCAATCGGGGTCAGCCCCCTGTCGATCATTTCCCTCCCCCGAGTCTGTCGCCGCCACCACCGGCCACCCTCCTCCTCCCGAGTCTGTCAACACCGCGTCTGCCCACACCACCGAATCTGTTCCCACCTCCACCCGCCCCACCACCCGGCTTATGAACAAAATCCAGGTTCCCAACCCTAAATATGCTGCCATCGTTCACTCTCCCACCAACTCTTTCGCACCTGTCACTCTTAAGGCAGCCTTATCTGACCCTCAATGGCGTGCTGCCATGAATGCTGAATACTCAGCCCTCCTCACCAATAACACCTGGAATCTCGTCCCACCTCACCCGTCTCAGAATATTGTCGGCTGTCGTTGGGTTTTCTGTATTAAGTATAAACCTGATAACACCATTGACAAATATAAGGCCCGTCTTGTTGCTAAGGGGTTCCATCAACGCCCGGGGATAGATTACTCGGAGACATTCAGTCCGATTGTTAAGCCTGTAACTGTCCGCCTACTCCTCTCGCTTGCTCTTGCTCGTGGCTGGTCCCTCAGACAACTTGACATCAACAATGCTTTTCTCCAAGGTACGTTAACTGAAACTATCTATATGTCTCAGCCTCCTGGTTTTGTTGACTCTAAAAATCCCACCCATGTCTGTCGACTTACTCGTGCTATATATGGTCCAAAACAAGCCCCTCGGGCTTCGTACACTGAACTCAAAAATTATCTGGTCTCCTATGGTTTTTCTCAATCTCAATCCGACCCATCTCTATTTCTTCTTCACAATTCGTCTGACCCTATTTATTTACCTGTCTATGTAGATGACATTATCGTCACTGGTCCAAACTCCTCCTCCCTCGAGTCTTTTCTAAATGCCTTCTCTCGTCGCTTCTCTTTAAAGGATCTCGGTTTCCCGTCATACTTTATGGGTATTGAAGTCACCCCTACTTCCACTGGTCTCACCCTCACTCAAACTAAATACATACACGACATACTCACCCGTGCTGCCATGCTAGACTGTAAACCCGCCACCTCTCCTATGTCCGCGTACCCCCCCTTCTTCCCACCACTGGTTCACCTATATCTCAACCCTCTGATTACCGTACTATAATTGGTAGTCTACAATACCTATCTCTTACCCGCCCTGATATTGCCTTTAGTGTCAATCGGTTAGCTCAATTTATGCAGGATCCCCAAGAGTCCCATTGGCAGGCCCTGAAACGACTTCTTCGTTATCTCAAGGGTACTCTCCAGGTTGGTATCATCTTGTTTCGTTCTTCCCCTTTGTCCCTTCATGCCTTTTGTGATGCATCTTGGGCAGATAACAAAGGAAATTATGTCTCCACTACTGGCTTTATTGTTTTTCTTGGACGGAACCCCATTTCCTGGTCCTCCCGGAAGCAGCAGGTTGTTGCTATGTCCACTACGGAAGCTGAGTTCCGTGCCGTGGCCACTGTTACTTATGTGGCTCCACTCTCATCTCTCCGAACTGCATCTTGTCGTCACTACTCCCCTGGCTGTCTACTGTGACAATTTGGGGGCCACTCACTATGCCGCCAATCCTGTCTTCCACTAAAAAATGAAGCATGTTGCTCTAGCCTTCTACTTCGTTTGTGAGCATGTGCAACAAGGCTGTCTTCGAGTTCAACACATCTCCGCCGAAGATCAAATAGCTGACTCCCTCACCAAGCTCTTGTCTCGGCCTGTTCTCGAGCCTTTTCTTCGAAAGTTCGGTCTTTCCTTCGGACCGTCTTCCTTGAGGGAGCATATTAGAGATAAAGATACTACTTGATATCCTCCTTATTTTGTTTATACTGTATCTTATTATTATTCTCTGTAATCCTTGTATTTACAGTAATTCTAGATTTCTTATATCTTTAGGTTACGGCTTGTAGTTAGGGTTAGCTGTTAATCTCATTGTATTTAAATACTTGTACTTCTTTCAATATAATTATTCATTCGATCATATAATTCCTACAATATCTAGTTTATAAACTAGTCTAGTCTAGTGACTTTAATATTACTCATATGGGACAATGTTCCATCACACACATGAGAATGAAGAGATCTCATCAATCTCTCTTTTATGTGTGTGAACCTGTTGTAAGTTTCGTGAAGTTTTAACTGAAAATATATAAGAACAGAATGAAGAGAAGAGAGAATTGCTTGCATTTGGTTAATGAAACTACAATGCTTAAATAGGGAAATTGTGAGTGAACTAATTCCATAACTCACGTCTAAGGTAATACTTACAAACTAGGATCACCACTTACATAATGCATCAACAAAACATGGAAACCAACACACTAACAAGCTTCTAACAAACGGAACGAAAATTGTGAGTGAAATTCTCATCCATGATCTAAGGCCTTGACTTAGCTAGTTCCTAAGTCAACTCCTTACTTGCTTTGATATTTGAAGTATATTCCAATACCTCCCCTTAATTTAAATATTGCAAATACCAATCTTTTTCACGAACATCTGATGCTTGGGCTAAGTCAGACTTTTTTTTTTTGAAAACCCAAAAACCGGGATTACATTGAATCACAGGCCTCAGCTACGATCAAATCCGAGAGATATTCCGGTAAGTCGTCCGACCAAAATCTTGTCTCGATCCGTCCAAAAAAGAACCTTGCAAGCTCGTGCGCCACTCTGTTACCTTCTCTAGGGACAGCCGACCAGATCACGTCCTCAAATTCCGTGCTTAGGTCTCGAATCTCGTCCACCAGCCTGTAAAAGTCATTTCTGCCCTGCGTTCCGTGTTTTATGGTGTCCACGATCTCCTTGCAATCTGTCTCCATATCCAGCACCCTAATGCCTCGCCTTCGAGCTTCCTTCAAACCAGCGAGTAACGCCTCAGCCTCCGCTTCCTGAGCTTCCCATCCCCCTCTCATGCCTGTACTCCCTCCCCACATAAATTGGCCAATCTCTCCCCTACAAATGAATCCTATCCCGAAACCTCCGTCCCATAAGCTAGCATCGCAATTGATTTTAACTCTTCCCCCCCTCGGTTTTTTTCACCTTACAACCTTCTCCACCTCAACGTCATCCCCTGCCTGAGCTACACAATCACTACCCTCCGCGCACTCCTCCACTTCCCTTATCATATCCCCGACCCTCTTGACCACCCTATCAGTATTCACCCGAACCCCCTCAAAAACCCACTTGTTCCTCGCCTCCCACATGGCCCATCATCCCGTCATTAGCTTCCTTCGCTCCTCTACCTTCATCTCCCTTCACACATCTTCCACCCACTTCCTCACCCGCTCATGCCCATCTTCGTTCTTTATCTCCACCCCCAACCCATCCCATACCGTACCCCTCTCCCCAACCACATCCCTTGACGAGATGAAGACTATTTTCCACATCGCTAGAGCAAATAGGGCATAAGGCATAAAGCATTACCCTGTGACACCCGACGGGCTATATTATAATTAGTAGAGAGTGCGTTGGAACACAATTGCCAGAAGAACGCTTTTATCCGAGGTAAAACATTAGCTTGCCAGACGCCCGACCATAACATCTTCTCCTTCTTATAGTCCGAAGGCCCCTGCTCATCATGATCCTCACCGCATAAAACTCGGTACGCTGACTTCACAGTATACAAGCCCTTCTTTTTCGGGTTCTAGTACCAAAAATCTTCCCCATTCTGAGCACTAATACGCATACGAAGAATAATTTCTTGCTCCGAAGGTATAAAAAGTTGCCTGACCTTCGCTTCATTCCACGCCCTTCCACCCTTGCACATAAGCTCCCAAACTTGCATACTACGATTTGGCTATGTCAGACTTTCGGTGAACAAGCTAAGTTTGCATTTTGATCATCATTTGTTGATATGAGTCGTTACAGCACTCAAATTAATAATTTATAACCTTACTCTTATCACAGTAACGATCTTAAAAATTACGTAGTATAGTACAAGTAAGGGTCGATCCCACGAAGAGACGATTTATTCATTAACTAGTCTACTACATATTTACGTTTATGAATAACATATTAACAATATTAACAAGAATATATACGGAATGGGGGTTTTAATTAATTGTCTCGAAGAATTTAAACTAATGAACTACTCCATAATAAACTATACTAATATCCTAATATATACAAGTGAAACAAGCATAATAATTCGGCTCATATATTTCTTATACTTGGTTACCCATTCAATTAATAAATTAACTCGTCGTACCCATATTATTTTATCAATAGATTAATTGTAGAGAATTTAGCCACTAAATCTCCCTATCCTTCCTTACTTATAATCGGTGTCGAGCCGCTCGACCACCAATACTAACTAATTAATTATTACGTAAGTTTTGACGCTCCGTAAGTTAACTAGTCGCATTGAGGACAAGAAACACATCATTAATCCTAGTCAAATTAACTAGATCAAATTATACTCCTAGATTAATCTAGTTACAATTCGTAGTCCTAAGTTAATGTAGTTGCTACCCGGTTGTATAATTTAATGTCGCACCAAATAATACAACTAGTTATTGAACAATAAGAACGAGTATAAAATTGAATACTAACAAAATAATATGGGTAAAACTAATTGATTTCATAACTGAACGATTAACATATAAGATCCAAGACAAAATTAATAACTGAAATTAACAAGTATTAAGGAGTAGAGAACTTTATATCTAGGCCCAAAAGACTCCTCCTTGATTCGGTTTCGACACCTCCACAAGTAGTAGTGCTTCCGTCTTCCCTCGAGTTGAAGCCGCTTCACCCGACGGACTGCTCCGAGCTCCCGAAAACCGTCAAATTCAATTACTAATATGCTAGGGTTCTTCATGAATGTGAATTGGGTATTTATAGTTGTCTTGGGTCAAAATTAGGAAAGATTTGGGTATAATTCCTGGGTATAAATATGGAAACCGATGAGATGAGAATATTGTGTTTCAATTTTTGATGCCTCGAATCCTCGTTAATTTCCATAGATATGGGTGGTGTGATTTTCCCTTTCTTCTTTACTATAATTGTGAGTGCTACAATTATATTGGCCTTTTCCAAATCTTGTACAAATAATATATTGGTTTTTCCTTCCTTTTATTCTCCTTTCCTTAGTTACTTTGTGCAGCACATATAGCATAAGTTAGGTTTGAGCTAATCTTCTCCCTTGTATACACCGTTTTCTTTTGGGTCAAATCCAACGTACTTGTTAGTTAGGTCATTTTGTCCTAGCTTATCGATCCATTACCTAATAAATATAATTAATATCGAAATCAGTCCATTTAGCACGATAAATAACACACATGCCCTTAAATATCGAATCTCACAAAATTGTATCATATAGTTAAAATATTATTATAAACGAGGTTAACGACATACAAAAACGGGGTGAAAATTTGAATATTTAGCGAGTTATCAAATTCCCCCACACTTAGCTTGTTGTCGTCCTCGACAATGATAAAACCTTAGATATACTTTAATAGATCAACCTTAACAATTTCGCACAAACCCAAACAAGATTACCGACGACAAACTAAAAATATTTTATGTTAGATAAATCAGTTCACTAAGTTAGAGAAATCAAACAATATTTTAAGTTAGATTAGGAAGCATATATAGTAAACTTTTCCTCCACATAGGAGTATTCAACTAACTAATTTAACAATATATAATATTTTAGACCGCTTCTAAATATAAATTATATATGAACTCATTATTTTTCACACTCATTGAACTACCTCAAAAAAAGGTTGTATAAAAATTGACTCAAAAAGATGAGTTTCGGCAATTTAAGGTCTTGGGGGACGGGGATTTACTTTCTGTACATTTCTATTACCAGTTCAGTACGAGGATCGTTCTCCTGAGCACATAGGCAAACTAAACACCTCATCTCACTTTTTCCATGATTATTGTTTTTTTCTCTTTTTCATTTTTCATGTTTTTTGTATATTTTTTTTTGTATTTTCTTTCGATTTTTTTTCTTTTCTTTTTTTTGTCCGATCAAGTGACCCATGTAACGAGCTTTCAATCAATGACTCCCGCCCTTCCGGACAAGGCATTAGGCATACTCCCAATCCTATTAGGACTAGGTTCCCATCGGATTTACTAACTCGAGTCATAAGAACGACCCACTCACTCTTGAGGTATCTAATCTTCCTTAGCTCTAATTAGGAGTCACTTAGGAAAATAAATTAATTTAACAAGACCGGCTTACTTTTCGTACCTCTAGAGTCAATCAAAAAAAATAGTAAAGGTAGTACAAATAAGTGTTACTCCCTCCGTATCTATATGTTTGTCCACTTTTAATATAATACTCCACCCATATATTAAACAAAGTGGACGAACATATAGATACGGAGGTAGTATTCTTTATAATTCACTTATAACTCAAATTTAAAATAGACTCAAAATATCATCTACTATCAAATTAATTAATCCAAGTTCGATCGGGAGGAAAAATAATTGTATATATAACTTCAAAACATATTATATTAATAGAAAAAAAATAAAAGTTAGTAATTTTTGAAAAATTGTTAGATTAGAGCTTGTCGTCGACTCTCTTATCTTAGTTAGCCTAAAAACGTCCAGGTTGTAACTTTAAAGCACACTTTCAAAAATTAAAATAGACTCATTTTATTAAGGTTTTGATTAACTCCAATCCCCTCCCCCCCCCCCCCCCCCCGTACTTAAGATCGACATTGTCCTCAATGGCAAATGAAACGTACTCGAAAAATAAAGAAGAGAGATAAGAGCACTTAGCGGATTTAATATATGAGTGATTCTGGTTGTATTTCCTTGTATTAGTTTCAGTCCCATAATATCAACCTCCACAACCTCCAAAAGTGCATAATAACATTATTCCTGCAAAATAGAAGCACTAGACCCAAATACGTGTTACGTGTAACACGAAATACCCAAGAAGTTCCCAGCAATGACACATCTTATGAAGTTTATTTTATCTTATACTAATATTTTTGTGCAACCTACACTATTAACATCCCCTTACAAAGGTTGCGAAACTTAGGGAGGCACTTAAGCCGACTCGACTAAATAAAAACAATTAATACAATACAATTAAGCATGGGTTGCCTCCCAAGAAGCGCCTAGTTTAACGTCTTTGGCTCGACGTAGTTAAGATATTCTTAAGAGTCTGACAATTCCGCAACCGTCATCTTAAACATACCTTCTAATCCAACCATCCGCCTTGTTTCATCCAATTTCTACTTTGGATTAGGGATTATTTGTGCAGGAAGCTTACCTGAGAGAGTGGTTTCAATATTACTCAAGGTCGTACATATCTGCCCCATTTGTGAATCTAATTGTTATGTTGAAGATGAGCATCTGTTTTCTGTTGGTATGACGCACCTTGGTTCTGAATTTGACCCACCGTATTTGCTAGTTGCTTTATCATGTCTTCTAGTGATACGAAATATGGTTGAGGTGCAAGAGGTCTAAAATTATTTTGATTAGAGGGTCTAGTTCCTGAACCGTATCTAAGATTATGGTGATCTTTCCATCCCTCATTATAAGTGTCCGAATACGGGTCATATTTCCTATTTTGGTTAAAACCACCCATAGCATTCACATTTTCAGACATACCAAGCTGACCAGCGTCATTAACTCGCAAATTATCAGAACTTACAGCAAAGACGGTCTTTTTCGAATGATCAGTGACAAGTTTCGAGACAAGAGTAGTCAAAGTCGCAATTTGTTGACCATTCTCTTGAATTTGATCCCTTAAATCAGTCATATCAGCACTACTAATCCCGTTTACTACACCTACATCCTTCCGAGAACTAAATTGTTGGGTATTTAAGGCCATATTATTTAGTAGTTTCCTAGCCTCGGTTGGTGTTTTATCAGCCAACATTCCCCCACTCGCCGCATCAATGTATTGTCTATCCTTACTCAAAAGACCATGGTAAAAATAAAATAATAACAGTTGCTCAGTTATTTGGTGTTGAGGACACGATGCACATAGCCTATTAAATCTTTCCCAATATTCACATAAAGACTCATCATAGCCCGGTTTAATTCCACTTATTTCCTTCCTAATAGAAGCGACTCTACTAGCGGGTTGGAATTTTTCTAGAAAAGCTATTTTTAATGTATCCCAGCTAGTAATAGAACTCGGTGGTAAGTAAAATAACCATTGTTTAGCCGCCCCCTCTAACGAGAATGGAAAAGCCCGTAATTTAATGTCCTCTGGTTTAACCCCCCTCACATTCCATAGAAGAGCATGTTAAATCAAAAACAACTAGATGCATATTAGGCAATTCATCTGATTTACCGTAAAACTTAGGGAGTAAACTAAGAAAACCGGAATTTAACTTTAAAGGTTTTTCAAGAGTAGGAAATACGATACTCAATGGTTTGGTTGTCACATCCGGTTTAGCCAATTGCTTTAACGTCTTTTCAGCCATCTCTACTTCTTCTTCCTCAATAAAAAACTTGTCAAGCTCTAATTGTTCCTCGGCCTTTCTTCTCAGAAATTCTTTCCTTAGCCTCCTTGCGGTTTTCTCGATTTCGGGATTGAAATTTATAGCTCCTCTGGATTAACGAGTGTTATGATGATGCATAAACCTATCAGGAGCGGAAAAGAATGGATAATTAGTATGTAATAAGGCAAACAAATACGTGCAAATATGTTACTACAATTTAGTACGTGGTGAAAATATGTATCAAAATTTGGTACTTGTACCAAAATTAAAAATAATTAGTATCTCATGCAAACATACGTACAATCCGTGGTGATAATTGGTAACCTTCAAATTTTATGCAAAAATTATGCAAACATACGTGTATCAAAATTCATGCAAACATCGGTGGTGAAACTTGACATGATTAATTACACAATCCGTGCAGATTAACCGCAAATACAATACGTGCACCCAAATTGATAGCACTTAATATAGTATGTGCAAATTGTGCAAATTGAAACATGATATATATACAATCTGTGGTGAGAAAGATGAAGCAGCAACCAAAAATACAATACACCTACACACGTTAACATGAATACACACATGCTACATACTAATAATACACACATGTTGATAATCTTATATTTGGTCTTTTTCAATTGTAAAGTACTACACGAGGATTTAAAACATGATATACATACAATATAATCAGGACTGAAAATACAGTCACATATGTACAAGTTAGAATGAATAATTATATGTCTCCCCAGCAATGGCGCCAAAATTTGATACTAGTCGTTACCGCACTCAAATTAATAATTTATAACCTTACTCTTATCACACTAACGATCTTAAAAATTACGTAGTATAGTACAAGTAAGGGTTGATCCCATGGAGAGACGATTTATTCATTAACTAGTCTACTACATATTTACGTTTATGAATAACATATTAACAATATTATTAACAAGAATATATACGGAATGGAGGGTTTAATTAATTGTCTCGAAGAATTTAAACTAATGAACTACTCCATAATAAACTATACTAATATCCTAATATATACAAGTCAAACAAGCATAATAATTCGGCTCATATATTTCTTATACTTGGTTACCCATTCAATTACTAAATCGACTCGTCATACCCATGTTATTTTATCAATAGATTAATTGTAGAGAATTTAGCCGCTAAATCTCCCTATCCTTCCTTACTTATAATCGGTGTCGAGCCGCTCGACCACCAATACTAACTAATTAATTATTACGTAAGTTTCGACGCTCCGTAAGTTAACTAGTCGCATTAAGGGCAAGAAAGACATCATTAATCCTAGTCAATTTAAAATTAACTAGATCAAATTATACTCCTAGATTAATCTAGTGACAATTCGCAGTCCTAAATTAATATAGTTGCTACCCGGTCGTATAATTTAACGCCGCGCCAAATAATACAACTAGCTATTGAACAATAAGAACGAGTATAAAATTAAATACTAACAAAATAATATGGGTAAACTAATTGATTTCATAACTGAACGATTAACATCATATAAGATCCAAGACAAAATTAATAACTGAAATTAACAAGTACTCCCTCCGTTTCAATGATTTCTTCCACCTTAAAAGTGTCACATTTCTTAAGAAAAACAATAAAATAAGCAAAAGTAGAGAGGAGTAAAGTATGTGGGCCACCTAGGTAAGAGAGAAGTGTGATAGAAGAAAAGGAAAATGGAAGAAATCAAAGAAATGATTGAAAAATAAAATTTGGAAGATATCAATGAAACAGAGGGAGTATTAAGGAGTATAGAACTTAATATCTAGGCCCAAACGACTTCTCCTTGATTCGGTTTCGACATCCCCACAAGTAGTAGTGCTTCCGTCTTCCATCGAGTTGAAGCCGCTTCACCCGACGGACTGCTCCGAGCTCCCGAAAACCGTCAAATTCAATTACTAATATGCTAGGGTAATTTCGTGGTTGCTTGCTTGGGTTCTTCATGAATGGGAATTGGGTATTTATAGTTGTCTTGGGTCAAAATTAGGAAAGATTTGGGTATAATTCCTGGGTAGAAATATGGAAACCGATGAGATGGGAATATTGTGTTTCAATTTTTGATGCCTCGAATCCTCGTTAATTTCCATAGATATGGGTGGTGTGATTTTCCCTTTCTTCTTTACTATAATTGTGAGTGCTACAATTATATTGGCCTTTTCCAAATCTTGTACAAACAATATATTGGCTTTTCCTTCCTTTTATTCTTCTTTCCTTAGTTACTTTGTGCAGCACATATAGCATAAGTTAGGTTTGAGCTAATCTTCTCCCTTGTATATACCATTTTCTTTTGGGTCAAATCCAACGTACTTGTTAGTTAGGTCATTTTCTCCTAGCTTATCGATCCATTACCTAATAAATATAATTAACATCGAAATCAGTCCATTTAGCACGATAAATAATACACATGCCTTTAAATATCGAATCTCACAAAATTGTATCATATAGTTTAAATATTATTATAAACAAGGTTAACGACATACAAAAACGGGGTGAAAATATGAATATTTAGCGAGTTATCATTTGTGCTGCAGAACTTCAGTAAACTTTTCTTTCACTTACTAGACCTCTAATGAAGTGGTTTTATATCTCTATATGATATGCTTGGTCCTGGCATGATATCCAGGGTTCTTAATTAGTCATAGCTACATCAGACCTGTTATCACATCATATCATATATAGTAGCTTCTGATCTCTTTGTTCATTCCCTAAATATGCTTACAGTTTTCTTAGCCAAAGAGTTTGTTTTCTTGCTGCAAGCACCTGCTACCACACATACTATACCTCACTTGTTGACAATGCTAATGTGTCTTGTTTCTTTGAAATCCATGTTATAGCACCTAAACCCAATGTGAATATTGATCCAGATGTGCTTTTTCTTTCTTCTCGTGTGAATATAGTTAACGATTGTTCTTTCTTCTCGATTTGCATTTGCTCGAGCTTCCCAACTTATTTCTTTGTCGTTTTTTTATCACTTCACGTCCTTCTTCAACTCTTCACTTAGCATCCTTTAACTTTTATCACGTCTTCCTTTTAGATTTCATGGCTCGACTCTCGTCATTGTCCTAAGTATAGCTTCTTCGCCTTCATTTGTTTTGTTTTCTACAAACGTAAACAAAATACCCGGCATAACAAAGAAGAATAAAAAACTAGAAAAATGACTTCTAGGACACGTAAAACGAGCCGAAATAAAGGAAAAGTTGGGGTTATATATATATATATATATATATATATATATATATATATATATATATATATATATATATATATATAGAGAGAGAGAGAGAGAGAGAGAGAGAGAGAGAGAGAGAGAGAGAGAGAGAGAGATGAGTTCTAATGAGTCCCCTTATATATGTTGAGTCCCTAAGTCCTCATCCCATCTGTTGGATGGGATGAGGATGGATGGACAAGATGCATCCTAATATTTTGTATTTAAAAAAAGAGAGGAAGATTTAGTATCCTAAAATAACTCCCATGATTTTAGGAAACAATAACTCCCATAATCACAATCATTCCTCATTCATTCATTCATTCACAGGTTCATCAAAACCTTAAAAAAAAAACGCTCCCATCGATCATCACGTTCATTCATTCAATCAAATCTGTGCTCGAAATTCCGTTATTATGAATTCAATGATCGCGACATATTCATTAACGGTTGATAAGCAATTCATCGAGTATAACAATGGTGAGTTTCGATATTGCTTTCATGTTTTGCGTCAATTTTTATTCATTATCTTGATTAATTTGCGTCAATTTGTGTTCATGTTTTGCGTCAATTTTCATGTTGATATTGTTTTCATGGTCATGTCACATGTTTTGCGTCAATTTTCATGTTGATATTGTATTCATGGTCGTGTTATTCATCATAGATTCATATGCAAATCGTAGAACACACAAACGGTGAGTATGTATATTTTGTAATTTATACTGGAATCGCCATGGAAGTCATTAAGATGCTACTCAATTATTAGTTTTTACGTTTACAATATATTGAGTTATTGTAGTTCATATACTGCGTTACTTTAGTGTAGAGCATCTGTTACTTTAATGTCTACCATCTGTTACTTTATATGTCGTGTTACTTTAATACACTCCAGTTGTTACTTTAGTGTTACTTTAGTGTAGAGCATGTGTTACTTTAATGTCTACCATATGTTACTTTATATGTCATGTTACTTTAATACACTCCAGTTGTTACTTAAGTGTTTTTCATCTGTTATTGTAGTGCATTGTAGTGTCCTAAGAATTTAGGAAACTGCCATATTAAAAAAATAATAAAAATAAAATATAGTTTCCTATAATAATGGGACGTGATTGCCACCAAAATAGGAAACAATATCAAAGAGTAACGCCATATAAAAAAAAGAAAAAAAAAATACTACTTCCTATAATTATGGGACGTGATGACTTCAAAATAGGAAACAATATCAAAGAGTAAGATACTGCGTCATACTATCATTTTTTATCATTATATGAATTTTTTACACTAACTTATATCTGGTGTTATTTTAATGAATATTATCTGTTACTTTAATTTATACTATATGTTACTTTAATGTCTGACCTCTGTTACTTTATACCTTGTGTATAAGCATATTCTGTTAATTTAATTCATTGTTACTTCAATGCACTTCATCTGTTACTTTAACTCTTGTTATCTGTTACTTTAATCCATATGAATGATGTAGGGATGTGGGTGAGAGTTTCTTCCATTGAGATTAAATCAAAGCTTCTGAGATGATGATGAAGAAGATGAAAAAGAAGAAGACAGAGAAAACGAGAAGGATGAAGAAGAAGCAGAATTATAAGTAGAACATTATGAGTAACAAGTGTGAAACATTATTGGAATTGTAATGGAGTTGATTTAGTTGGAATATTGTACCACTTTTTGTTTTGGAGTATCTTAATAAAAACAAACATTGTTCTTTTTGTTAATTGGAACTCCTGTTTTTGCAAGAGACTACTATGCAACGTAACTGATTTTATGAGTTAAAGTAACACAATTCATGAATTAAAGTAACACATTGTATGAGTTAGAGTAACAGTTTTTGCAAGAGACTATGCAACGTAACAGATTTTATGAGTTAAAGTAACACAGTTCATGAATTAGAGTAACACAACGTATGAGTTACAGTAACATAGTTTATGGATTATGGCAGTAACATGGTAACATACGTACAATGGTAGTAGGGAACAGATGGTTTTTTGCTGAAGATGAAAAAAAACTTAATTTTAAATAAACTTGTTGTGTGAGAGAAAGAGGCAATTAAAAATTTGATAGGAAAGAGAGAATTTGTACCGAGATAATTAAGGAAGAGAGAGAAAGAAAATATATTTTGATAGATATTATAGTTATTTCCTTAATTATGAGATCAAATCTTGTCCATTAATCTAACATTGAATCAAAGGCTAAGATGGGGACTCACGGACTCAACATATATAAGTGGACTCACATGATCTCATCTCTATATATGTATATGTATATATATATATATATATGTTTGTGAGAGAGAGAGAGAGAGAGAGAGAGAGGATTAAGTGAGTCCATTTATCATAATTGAGTCCGTGAGTCCTCATCTCAACCCTTAAATTAGTGATAGATTAATGGTTAAGATTGTTTTGTCAATTAAGGAAATAACTAACTAAATCTTGGTAAATATTTTATTTTTTTCTCTCTCCTCTTTAATTATCTTAATGCAAATATTCTCTCTCCCATCAAATTTTTAACTGCATCTTTCTATCACACAACAAGTGTGTCGTTTCATCTTCATTTTCACCAAAACAAATCATCATTTCGCTACTGTCATGTTACTCTAACTCATACAATGTGTAATTCTAACTCATACAATGTTTTACTCTAATTCATGAATTGTGTTACTTTAACTCATAAAATCTATTACGTTACATAATAGTGTCTTATAAAAACAGTATGTTGCAAAATGTATGTTTCTATTAAGGATACTCCAAAACAAAAAATTATAAAAGCTCCATTATAATTTCAATTTTTCACACCTGTTAATCTAAGAACTTGATATTGGTAATCAAATTATACTCATAAATTGTGTTATTGTAACTCATTAGGTATGTTACTGTAACGCATAATGTGTGTTATTCTAACGCTTAATGTGTGTTATTCTAACTCTTTTTACATCAATAAATTGGTACAGAAGATCCAACTGAATCAACTTCATTACAATTCCAATATTTCACACCTGTTACTCATAATATGTGTTACTGTAACTCATTAAGTATGTTACTCTAACGAATAATGTATGTTACTCTAACAATATACTATCCTACTTAGAATTCTACTTCTTCATCCTCCTCGTCCTCTTCTTCATCATCTTCATCGTCAGAAGCTTTGATTTAATCTTACCACCGCGCCATCTTTTCGTTGTGTACCTCCTCACATCCACAAGCCAATGCGTAGATTTTATAGAAGTTTACTTACTCATCCACGTCCTTGAAGATCTGCCATATGTATGGAGGAAACTCTCACCCACATCCCTACACCTTTCATGTGTTTTTGCGTGTACTGAAAAATAATAAAAGTGCCAACAAACGTGGCGAAAAAAACAATCAGAACTTCAAATATGGATTAAAGTAACAGATGACAATAATTAAAGTAACAGATGAAGTGCATTGAAGTAACACTGGATTCAATTAACAGAGAATGCTTATACACCAGGTATAAATTAAAATAACAGAGGTCAGACATTAAAGTAACAGATAATGTGAATTAAAGTAACAGATAATGTTTGTTAAAATAACACCAGGTATAGGTTAGTGCAAAAAAAATCATATAATGATCATAAATGAGAGTATGACGCAATATCTTTCTTTGAATGGGGGTGATATTCTTTGATATTATTTCCTATTTTGAAATCAATCACGTCCCATAATTATAGGAAGCAATATCTTTCTTTTTTATTTTTTATTTTTTTATATGGCGGTATTCTAAATCCTTTTTGTTACTCCAATGCATTACAGTAACAGATGAAAAGAACTAAAGTAACAGATGAAGTGCGTTAAAGTAACACGATATTCAGTTAACATTATGTGTATTAAAATAACAGGGGTTAAGCATTAAAATAACAGATTGTGTATATTAAAGTAACACAGTATGTGCATTACAATAACTCCATATATATTCGTGCGTAAAATTCATATAATGCTTAGACCTTTTTGTGTTACATTTTTGTGTTACTCTAATTAAAATTAGGTGGTACTGTAACTCAGAACGTATGTTACTTCAACACCGTGTCTGCTTCATTAGAAAACAAAACAATAGTATCAGTGAAGTTTAAGAAAAACCTAAAGAATAAACAAAACAATAACACGAGAGTAATGGACCATTGATATGAATCTATGCATAATCAAATGAATAAAATTCCACCTTTTAAAAAATATAAAAATTTGGAATCTATACTAACAAGATAGCAATGAACCAGATATGAATCTATAATGAATGAAATGACCATGAAAGCAATATCGACATGAAAATCGACGAAAAACATGAAAATAAATTGACGCAAATTAGTCGAGATGATGAATAAAAATTGACGCAAAACATGAAAGCAATAACAAAACTCACCATTGTTATAGTCGATGAATTGATTATCAACAATTGATGAAGATATCGCGATCATTGAATCCATAGTAACGGGATTTCGAGCACAAATTTGAATGAATGAATGAAAGAACGTGATATAGAAGCAGTTTTTTTTTAGGTTTTTGATGAACGTGAATGAATGAATGAGTGAATGTGATGTTATTGTTACCTAAAATTATGGGAGTTATTTTAGGAAACAATATCTTCCTTTTTTTTTTAATGCAAATATTAGGATGCATCTTGTCCATCGATTCTCATCTCATTCAATGGATGAGATGAGGACTTAGAGACTCATATATAGAGAAGGACTCATAAGAGCCTTACTATATATATATATATATATATATATATATATATATATATATATATAGAGAGAGAGAGAGAGAGAGAGAGAGAGAGAGAGAGAGAGTTAAGATCAGGTGAGAACTCATCCCTCAATGAGAACTGTGAGAATTTTTTTAGAACCATTAGATCTTATTCAGATCTAATGGCTCACATTATTCTTAAAAACATCCCCTCTTTCTTTAACAAAATAAAAGCAAATCTGTTTCTTTCTCTCTCTCTTGCTTCCTTCTCTCTTCTCTTATCAACCATGGCTGAAATTGAAGAAAAAAATTCAACAAAATTCACCAAAAATCAAGAAAAAGCAGATGAAGCTTTGTTCATTAATGCAAATTTCGAAGGTTTTGTTGTCTAATCTTAATAAATTAGGGTTTCGGTGTTCATAAAATTGGGGATTTATATACAATTGGGGATTTCTTTAAATTAAGGTTCATATTTTCATTAAGACCATTAAATACGTCCACTTGATTTGAGATTTTTGTGTAATTGAGGTTCTTTTATGTCAAATTAAGGGTTTGTACGTTCATTAAGAATTGGTACTCTTGGTTTTGTAGTATTCTTGTGTATTCTTCATTTCTATTTGTGTAGCACATCTTTTTGTGTATTCTTCATTAATAATTTTGTAGTAACGATAAAATTGAAATCACTTAGTATCACATATACACGGTCAACTTAGGAACTTAAGATATACACGGTCCACCTATAAATTACTATATTCATTCTATATATCTTACGGATTACAATTATTCAATTATGGTTCAAGTAGCACCTCACTGTTATGTGCACTAAAATAGCACTAAAATAGAAGAAAGGGTACGCTAAAATAGAAATAGGGTACACTAAAATAGAAAAAGAGTACAATAAAATTGAAAAGGGGTACGCTAAGAGTGAAAAAAGGTACACTAAAATTAAAAAAGGCTACGTTAAAATTGAAATGGAAAGAGGGTATGCTAAAAGTGAAAAGGGGTATGCTAAAATTGAAATTGAAAAAAGATACGCTAAAATTGAAAAAGAAAAAGGGTACGCTAAAATAGAAAAAAGGGTACACTAAAATAGAAAAAAAGTACGCTAAAATAGAAAATATGGTACGCTAAAATTGAAATTGAAAAACTGGTACGCTAAAAGTGAAAAAGAGTATGCTAAAATTGAATAAAATTGAGAATGAAATTGAAATTCAAGTTCTTAATTAAAAGGGTTGATGATGAAATTGAAATGTATTTTCACAATTAAACCCTTTTAAAAAGATTGAGAATGAAAACGAAATGTTACCTTAATTAAAACGAAATTTCCCATGGTACCCCCGAACTATGTCACATTACACATGGTACACTCGATTTTAAGTTTGTTCCCATGGAACCCTTAAGTATTATAGTTTGCTTCCCAATTTGTCCTTACACCAATTTCCGTCATAACGCCGTGTGATTAACAGCTAATTACTGACACACTCAATTATTAATCACTGACACACACTTTACTCACTCATTCATTTAATCACTTATTCTCAACCTTTTCACCTCCATCTTTCATCTTCTTCAGTTTACAAAAAAAATGGCAAAATCAAACTTCATCCCCATAACCTAGCTCGATCATCCTTCAACATCAACCTAATCCAATAAGCAAGTTCTATCCCAAGTGATTAAAATCGTTTCTTCCAATAAGCAAGGTAAATACTGCTAACTTTTTTTTCGCATTTCTGTGATTAAAGCTTCGTACATCTTCTTCTATGCTATTAGGTGATTGTACTATGGTTTATATCCATACATCTTTTAGGTTTAGTCTATAAATTTTGATTTTGAATTCTGATTAAATTAGGGTTTCAGATTATATGTTTCAATTAGGGTTTTGTATGAGGAAAAAATTTCAATTCTCAATCTAAAATGCTATGTTCTGGTGAAACTAGATTGAATGTTAATCTAATATTGTTCATTAAAATGGGAGGTTAAACTGGATATTATACTTTGTGAGAAGTTGAGGTATAGAGTAGAGTTGAGATCAAATGGACGATTCATTGATGGAAGAAGCAAAACAAACACTTTTTGCGAAACTGGATAAGATACTCTGTTCTATACAAAATTAGGGTTTATGTTCAATCACGAATGTTTCTGAAATTTTCTCGTTTTGCATTTAAATACTCCGTACTTTGTTTAATTGTCAATTTTCCTATATGCATCATGACTATTGAATATTTCTGTTGTGTTATACATTTCAATTGTGTTATATTTCAATGTGTTATGTTTTTATTATCGTTGTGTTCACTGAATTCTCATTTATTGTTGATGTTTGTGTACATCCAGAATGTCAGCTAAAATATGGATTGAATTTCAATATGACGGAAATTCTTACCACCTATACCAGAGAGAAGCATAGGGAGACCGGCTCGACAAAGAAAAAGGAAAGCGAATGAGCCTAAGAAGGGAAAGAGAACAACTTTCGTGACATGCTCGATACGCAAGACGGTTGGACATATCAAGGAGCTGCAAAGGTGGGCCAACTGCAAGGGAAAGGCAAGCTTCTCGAGGTGGTGGTCAGAATATAAGAAGGCAAGAACTGATGGAGCATCAACGAGCAACACAAGGGCTAATGGAGCCTCAACAACCAACACTTAGGTAAGTACCTTCTAATTTTGAATGTTAAATTTGTCATGTTATTTACGGTTGACTGTTATATGGGCAGAATATTGTTAGTTTTGTATCTTCTTTCAATTTCAGAGTCAAGCTAAGGAAAGGAAGGAGAAGACTTGTTTATCATTTGTGTATGGTTTAGCTAGGGGTATATATTTTGCACAGGTCTCTTATTATATCACCAATCCACCATACTTGGTCTTAGAATATGAATAATCTCGTATGTGGTATGTATATTTTGCACAAGTGTTGCTCCTATATTTTGGGTAATTTGGTACGTAAACTCTCTTTTGGTGATTTGCATATCACACAAACAATTATTCCGCCGATGTTGTTCCCATTTTAGTTCGTTTGTTTAACGAACATATCAATGTGATGGTGGGAATATATTAGTAGTAATCTTATTTCATGGCATTAGACTTGTTTTCCATACATTTTGTTCATAACAACATAAAGTAGACTAAAGTACATGACCGAACCAATTATGATGTTTAGATTTAGCAACTTTGATATAGAATCAATCTTTCTATGGATGTCACAAATTAATTCCATTTGTTTCTTCATCTTTTTCTTCAAATCTGGTTGAATGAACACTTGATCAACTACATCCATTGTGTTGATATTTGTAACTTCTTCCGTTCTTCCTTTGCACCATTGAAACCATCCACATTCATCACACTTATAGTATAGGTTAAATGGATTTGCTGCAGTTGATCCGGATGCTCGAATATTTGCTCTTCTATTGCATCTTACGCATGTTTTGTTTTCTACTTGAACTCCTCTTAGAGTTGAACTTGAATGTCGAGTTGAACTTGAATGTGAAACCGACATTGTTGGAAGTTTGATTTGTGTGGATTTTTCTGTTCATATTCTATCAAAATAGAAAGGGGTGTGCATTTATAAGCATTTGTGTAAGGCTAGTTCAATAATCTAGCCGTTACTTTGCTTCAAAGAATCGCCCCTGTGCTTTCAGGGGTACCATGTGAATACAAATTTAACCTTAAGGGTACCATGGGAACAACCATCAAACTTTAGGGGTACCATGGGAATGCCTCTCTTTATGCTAAGGATTCTGAAAAGTAGTCATTGAGGGATGTAATTAATTTTCCCTCCCAAAATTAATTAGCACTTAATGATGCAGCTCTTAAGCATAATTCAACGGCGTGATGACAGAAAATGGGATGTGGGCAAATTGGGAACTAAACTACAAAACTCAAGGTTACCATGGGAACAAACTTAGAAGCGGGTGTACCATGTGTAATGTGACATAGTTCGGGGGTACCATGGGACTTTTCCCTAATTAAAACATTTGAAATTTGTTTCCAAAATTAAAATCTAGGGAGAAATGTATTTATTAGACTGCAACGTAAAACCTAGAATCCAAGCGTGGGTATTCAAACCCACAACCTGCTCACCAATAGTTTCATTCCCAACCAACTAAGACACAATATGAAACTGAGTATTTCATGTCGAAAATAATAATTAAGCCTGTTTCGGACCTGGGCTGTAGCCGCATCCCAATGACTTCTACGTAGGTTAATCAATTGATTTAATGGATGTAATTAGTTCTCATGGTTCTCATTATACACACACACACACACAAAATGAGTTCATCAAATCCCCCTAAACCAAACCCTTGTTTGTCTCTAAGCAAACCAATCATCAAAGAATATTGACAAGACTTAAAACAATGGCTCAAAGCTATAGTTATCAACATGAATCTGAAGATCTAATACTCCAACAAGCGAAAGACACCAAGGCTAAAGAAACAAATTCTAAAGCATATGATGAAGAGTAAAAGAATTACAAAAATCAAGCTCCAATCAACATTCAAATGCCAAACTTTTAATCTTGCACAACCTTCTATGTCAAGATTCCTTACGGATTACACTCGTCACTCAATAAGGGAAATATATTAAGTTTATGTAAAATCGGAAAGACAAAACACTCACCTAACTGCGACCTATAAGAACATGCATGCTATCTAACATGATATCAATCTCTACCAACTGTACATACACACTCAATCGGACCAAGACACATGCCGATGACTTACATATGACATAAAGTGAGGCTAATCGGGTAAGAAGGGGAAAAACGATTTGGATATATGTGGAGGTAAAAGTCAAGCTACAACCGTAACTAACATTAGAATTATTCCATTCTTACCAAACTTCAATCAAAGGAATTACAAGTAGTACCAAGCACCTTATTTTAGATCTTTCATAACCGGCTTTGCACCAACAACTACGAAAATATAGAGAATAATTATTTTCTCATAGCAAAAACATATTCATTTTCTTGTTTCACCTTTTTTTTTTCAACTATCTCCTTTCTTTTTCTTTTCTTTCATTTTTTTCAGTTCATTCATCATTTTTTTTTTCAATTCCCTTCCTCAATCGACATGGTACCAAATTTCACCCACAAAAATTAATTCTGTCTAGTTAACCAACTAGCTTAACTATGGTAGGCAAATATGACATGTAGTTAATAAACGGGTCAAAACAGGTCAAATTATGACGATGTGAAGTTCATGGGAATTAGATAAAAGAAAGAGGATTCCCTCTTCTACATGTGTTACAATCACAAACCGAATGCATACAGGTATTTAAGAGACGAATGTCATGTTATGCAATTTGATTTACATGTCTCATAAGGAATACTACTCTCAACTATATGAAACTGATCATGGATGTCATCAGTTTAAGGCTCTAAATCTTACAATATAAGTAGTTTACTCGACAACAGGTCAATTGACTTATTTGGCATTTAAAACATAATCGGCGACAGGTTCAAAGAAATTATTACTCAAATAGCGGGAAATAAGTGTCATTCATAAGAGAGCAAAGAAATAGAAAAAATCATGCGACAAACGCAATGTCTCATCACCAACACGACTCTATACTAAAATACACAAAAAATAAAAAAAATAATAAAAAAAAAATGTTTTTTTTGAAAATTAAAACACATCCAAAAGAAAAATACACAAAACACAAAATATTTCCCCAAACCAAATTACACAATGTCCTCATTGTGAATCAAAGTAAATAAGATAAGACAAAAACATAACAGGTAAAGGAAGATAAACAAAGAAGACGAAAAAAATAAGATAGAAATAAGGAAGGTACCGACAATAAATATATGCTGCAAATAATTCCCCACCCCCCCAAACCAGCAACAAACATGGGGATAAGAATCAGACTCATAACCATTAGTATTAAAATCATAGCAATTCAAGGCTTGCAGGAGTAGATCAAATGTCTGTGCATGTGCTAAACAGAAGCGTAAGTAGCACCAAGATACAAAGAAGATATCATATAAAATCAATGTTAGGGATCGTCTTAGTCTATCAAACGAGCTGGGCCAATCCTGAACAAGGTGGTCATAGTATACAAGAAGATTAAGACTGCTAATAGGCGACTCGTAATTCAAGGCGGCGTACACTCCAAATTCAAACAGATCTGCTTCAAAGAATTATCACAATCCTCCTCACAAATCATAAGCTCAAACAAAGGATCAAGAGATATTTGATCAAGACAATTAATGGGTGAGTGAGATTCATCCTCAATATAAAGGAAAAACTCAAATTTCTCTAAAATGAGTTTCTCAAATAAATCATCCTCGATATCCCATATATTCACACTTTTTCCATTTAAGGAATCATCAAAAAGTGTATTCTCCTTTTCCCTTTGATTTTCCTCACGTGCTCGATCAAGATCCTCTCTTTTATTCGATTCCTTCTCCAAAATGTCATAATTGACATCAAATGATACTCTCTCAAAATTACATAAATCAAAATCCTTAATGTTGTCATCAAATAAAAGAGCAACATTTAAAGCATTCAAACACACAATTTCCTCAAAAAACATACATTCCAACTCACTGTCATTGACATTCACAAAGTCGGGAGAATGTTGGATTAAAGTGTGTGGTACTTGGTTTAAAGGAGGATGAGACGGTTCACAAGGATCAAATTCATGGAAATCGACATCATGCATGCATCATATTATCATTCATGGGGGATTGGGAAACTTGGATAGATTGAACATTATACACATCATCATCATCTTCATCATCGATTATGTTCGCAAGAGATGGAGATGGAACACTTACCTGAAGGTTCTTTGCTACTTCCATAGGCGAACCCAATTGACTTTGTTGCTTTTCGTCAGCTAATTGGGTAAGAGCTAGCAACTACCCTTTTAGAATCTCTTGATTTTGTAGAACTTGCGTGAATTGTAGCATCAAAGCCTTGATTTAATTTCCGCCATTTCATTATTCCACCTCATCACTGACTCAGCACTGTTTCGGGCTAAATATTTAAGAAGTTCTCATCGCTCCTCATAAGGCATATAATTAAACACCCCATCGCAATTTGCCTCTATATTAACCCGTGTCTCGTCACCGACACCATCATAAATCATATGACACATCTCCCATATATCAACATGATAGCCACTTTGATAAATAAAAGACTCAAGTCTATCCCAATAAGTATGTAGTAATTCATGTTCGAATTGTTGAAAGTAAAAGATAGTCATAATGGTTAGACAAATAAAGAAATAAAGAAAATAAAAATAAAATAAATATATACAAAATAATCTAGAACTCGAAATAAATAATAAGCAATAATACAAAACCGTATCCCCGGCAATGACGCCAAAATTAATAAGGCTAAAGTCGTATCACCTTAATCAAAATAATCCTAACGAACAACTAACAGGTAGCTAGCAGTAAGAAAGGGTCGAATCCACAGAGAGACAGATGAATATCGCTAATTATCTAAATTATACTCTAAATTATTTAATTCTGATTTATTTGATTTTTAACTAAACTAATACTATTATGTAAATAAAAGGGTTCTAACAATATTAAAGGGATCTAGGGTTTTCCGGTTCACTATGAAATAAAATTGGGTAAAGTTAATTAATCATTCAATCAATAAATCACAGTTATTTATGATCTGACAAAGACACGACCTTTCGGATCTTATGTCAACCTTAGGGTAGATTCTGACGGGTTTTCGCAACTTACCAAATTATCCTACCCACTTACTTGTGAGTCTACCTTACCAGACTTTCGATCTTAGGTTCAGGTTCTTAAACATTCAACTAGTTCAACGTCTCAAACTAATCAAACAATGATACATAACAAGTAGTAAGACAATAACATATGAATAATTAATCAAATAAATAAGCAAGCTAACATCCCAATTTAATTAACATAGATCTCCTTCAACCCTAGAAGAATAAATTAGCTGCTCATATTAAAGGTTAAAGCAATAAAGAAATTAAGCATAATAAAAGACAATATGAAACTAAGAGAAAAGAGAAAAAATCAATCGCGGAGAACTGAAAGATTGAAGATCTAAAAGTATGACTACAAACTAGAAGAATTTTGATACTAATAAAAAGTCTAAACTAAACTAACGAATATGAAAGCGTAAATAAACCTAACCCCAAGGAGGGTATTTATACTAATAATGATAACGAGCCTCATTACTTCTACTTTCCTAAGAGCAAGATTAGCAATGGATTTGAACTTAATCCATAGGGTGGATGGAGTGAAAATGATGATACATCAATAGATCCTCAATCCTTGGAGGAGGATTGAGGAAAAAATCTCCACTTTGAATGATTGAGAAAAAGAGGAAAGAGGACAATTAGTATGCAAGTTAGTGGGTTAATTGTTTAAATTGTCTTAAATAAATTTATAAAATGAAATAAAAAATAAATAAATATTAAATGTGGTGAGGAGTGGACTCTCTATGGAGATAAAAGTAAATTCATTGATATACTTGTATTTTATAAGAGAGAGAAAATGTGGTATAAAAAGTGTGGAGGAGATGAGATCCTCTATGGAGAGAAATTGTATCCGTGGGTAACCATGGTCTAAGGACTAGGAGAAACCAATTAGAAAAGAATATCCCGTAAAATAAGAGTTAGGGTAAGTTACGGAGTCTAAAAACTAAAAATCCCGCGAAATAGCTTCAAACCGGTCGGTTCAGATCTGTCCCGACCGGTTCAGGGCTGTCCCGATCGGTTTCGGTCCGTCCCAACCAGTTCGAGTTTCTCTACACTGCGCAACGAATTTGAAACGCTTGTTGTTTCTTCGTTGCTTCTTGGAACTGGACGTGTGATATATTGTTAGAAAGCTAAGAAAAAAATCTTTCCAAGGCCACCTGAATTACCTCGATTGGAGTTGTAGAGCTCAAGATATTTACATTTGTTTTAACGATCGTTCTTTCTTCTCGATTTGCATTTGCTCAAGCTTTCCAACTTATTTCTTTGTTGTTTCTTATCACTTCACGTCCTTCTTCAACTCTTCACTTATCATCATCCTCTAAATTTTATCACGTCTTTCTTGTAGATTTCATGGCTCGGCTCTCGTCATTGTCCTAAATATAGCTTCATCGCCTTTATTTGTCTCGTTTCCTACAAAACGTAAACAAAATACCCGACATAACAAAGAAGAATAAAAAAGCTAGAAAAATGACTCCTAGGACACGTAAAACGAGCCAAAATAAAGGAAAAGTTAGGGTTAAATATATATACAATCAAACAGAATGGATCAGCAATGCTTCACGTCTGCTCCACATTGGATCCAATTATATACACGTATATATGCTCTACAGCTTTATATAATAAGGGATTAAATTAATATTAGTCACATTATTCAACTTACGGTAGAAATCCAAAGAATGAGAGAGAGTATTAGTTACTCCATTCAGCCTTAAATTATTTTCCCATTTCTCGAATCTTTAATTTGTACACAGTATTTTTGAAACTACTTTTTACCGTCGGCGCTTTACTTCTTACCGTCGGCGTTAATTAAGTAAAATGACGACTTTGCCCCTGCTATTTATTCTCGAAATAATATTACTTTTACATTTTATAGATTATCGGTTTATTAAAACTCGATAATAAAACCGTCTTTTTCGATTATCGTAATAAACCAAAACCGACTAGCTATATAGTTAGTATATGAAATTACGTAAAATGACGAGTTCTCCCTTACAATTAATTCTCGAAATATTATCACATTTACATTTTATAGGGTATCGGTTTATTAGAACTCGATAATAAAACCGTTTTTTTCGATTATCGTTACGCCTCCGGTTTTAAACAGTTTAGATTAATTAACGACTTGTAGAAATTTCCTGTTCAAGTATTTATTACTGATATTAGAAGGTTTCCTACAAGTTGTGTTCACTTATTTGTCTAGATACAAATAACAGCTCTAAAAAACCGATACCCTATAAAATGTGTTCACGTATTTGATTTGGTAAGTTTGATGACTTATTTCCTTAAGAATGTCAAGTTGTTAGTATGAACACCCTAGTAGGCTAGTATCGAGAGATAAATCTTCTATTAATCGGAAGAAGTCAATGAGGTTCTTATGAACACATAAATTATATCCGTTAAGATCATATAATTGGGAAATGATCTATTTATAACCGTTATGGTTAGTATACGTAGTAAAACTCCTATTATAACCGTCTGTAAATATAAAAGTAATTACTGTATATTGTTATTAGTGTGTATATTATGTTAATATTCATGTTTATTTTGTAAATGCAATGTAAATTATCTAATTCCATTGTCGAAGGTCTGGGATGATAGTGCTACATCAGAATGAACTGTGCCTTTATTCAACTTGGCTGTGATTACTCCCATAGGACATCAAATACATTTTGTTCTCGTACAATGTGTCAACTTGGGTGTAAAATATTAATTTCAATCCGAAAGCTCGAGGTTAAAGAAGGTTTCCGGTGGGCTGTTGAAGTTGAAATTATAATTTTAAGTTATCTAAACTGGTGCATTCGTTAACTCATTCGACCGCTAGAAATTAAAGTTTGAAAAACTCACTCGATTCGACCCATTTCCAGATTTTTTCTTTTAATTTGTATCGATTTGTATAATAAAATTTGATTGTCGACTTGTCGTAGATTAATTAGGATTTAATTTGCGTATTACACGTATTTGTTAATTACGTTTATTAAATAGTATTAAGTCGTTAATTAATCTAATTAACTGTTTAAATTCGGAGGCGTAACAATAATCGAAAAAACGGTTTTATTATCGAGTTCTAATAAACTGATACTCTATAAAATGTAAATGTGATAATATTTTGGAAAATTAATTGCAAATGAGAAGTCCTCATTTTGCGTAATTCCATATATTAACTATATAAGAAGTCGGTTTTAGTTTATTACGATAATCGAAAAAGATGATTTTATTATCGAGTATTAATAAATCGATAATCTATAAAATGTTAAAGTAATATTATTTCGACAATAAATAATAATGACAAAGTCGTCATTTTACATAATTAACGCCGACGATAAGAAGTAAAGCGCCGACGGTAAAGAATAGTCCCCAGTATTTTATTGAAATGAGACAATAATTTGTGACATGATAGAGTGCATTATTTTGCTTCCACCTCGTCCTCCATTGCTTTAATTTTCGACGCTAAATCGTTTGAATATTGATCGAATCCGACCCGTTAAAAGGAAATAATGAAAATGAGAAGAAATGGATGGAGGAGATTATTTGCTATTGAGATGCATGCAATGGAGGTGGAGCATAAATTTGCACGTCGTATAAAGAAGTACAAAGCTTACAGGGGCTTAAATTTCCAGTGGCCAAAGTCGTCGATCTAGTATTACTGTATACAAACTGCGGAGTAATATTATCATGTTCTGTATGAATATAGTCACGTTAGCAATAATAGAATAGATCCACTAAATACTCCATTGTTACACCTAGTGTTACTACTCTACATGGCCTTTACTATACTTCTTCTATATAAGGTGACATGCATGCACCCACAGTAACCCATCATCATCCAAGCTAAACACACCAAACCAATTTAAACTAAGTACTATCATGGCAACATCAAAAGTTAGCTTTGTTTTGTCACTTCTCCTCCTTTTTACCATATCATCTTCCGCATTAGTCACCGACTTCTGCATAGCAGACTTTGACTATCCGGTGGGACCTGCCGGATACCCATGTAGGAACCCGGCAAATTTAACTGTCGATGACTTTGTCTTCTCGGGGTTAGGAGTCCCTGGGAACACGGACAACACCTTCAAACTGGCTGCCACATTTGCTATCGATACGACCTTTCCTGCTTTGAATGGGTTGGGCCTTTCAATGGTCCGACTTGACATAGGCGCGGGTGGAGTTGTTCCAATCCACGCTCACCGAGTTTCGGAGGTCATACTGGTCATTGACGGCCCAATCATAGCCGGGTTTATTACCGCAGATAATACCGTATACTACAAGAAACTACACAAGGGTGACATAATGATATTCCCTCAAAGCTTGTTGCATTTTCAAGTAAACCCGGGTAAAAAACCAGCTCTTGCTTTTGTGAGCTTGAATAGCCCTAGTCCTGGATTCCAAATTACAAGCACTTCCTTGTTCGGAAATGAGCTGCCTACTGATTTGATTAAGAAGATCACTTTGTTGGATCCTACCCAAATCAAGAAGTTGAAGCAACTCTTTGGTGGCACTAATTGATTTATTTCATTAAACCCCAATCTATGATTTATACTCTTGCAAATGCAATATGTGTACGTGCAAGGTCACATCTGTTTTTACCGTACAATAATTCATACGGAATACTCGTACTCCGTATAGATAATGTTCTTGGATTGTTAGTTTGTTACCTGTATGAAATGAAGTTATTATAATCTCATTTTCTTTTTTTCGATGAACCTATTAGCTTGTATTTTCCATTGTGTTTATTGGATTATACTCCCTCCGGACATTATTTTTTGTCTCATTACCTCATTATTTGTGAGGAGTATTTTAATGAAATGGGGCAAAAAATAGTGTCCGGAGGGAGTAATAATCAAGCCCCATCAATTCGAATGGTAATGTAGTTATAATATTTTAACGTACTAAATTTAACTTTAAACATTAGTAGCTCGGTTAAGATATTAGCATTAATTGACCACTTGTAATTAACATCAAAACAACTGACTTTATTTTATCGCTCGTAAGGGTGTTGTCTAGTGGTTAAAACTTGTGGTCATCGGCCCAAGGGTCTCAGGTTCTAGACTTTGAGTCTGTCGCCCACGGAAGGTTTACAATCAAAAAAAAAAAAACTTTATTTTATTATAATTTCGACAACTTGTAATTAGATATGGTAAACGGATCAATCGGGATGAGATCGGGTCGGCCACTTTCAAGTTTTAAGAATCTGTAGAGTTAATAAGCGGAATATAATACAACAGAAAAGAGACGAGTTTTTTCATACTAGTTTGCTCAAATAATAAACCTAATTGATTAGCCAATAAATAGGCTTACAAACTACTCCCTCGGTCTCAATCAATTGTTTACCTTTACTTTTGTCACAAAGGGGAATGAGTCAAATGATGAGGTGACATGTGAAACCAAAATCATGAGAATGATCAAATTATATATAAAAAGTATTCCTGAAATAAAAAGACAGATAAATGATTGAGACACTCTAATATGAAATAGATCGAGACAAATAATTTATTGGGAGGGAGGGAATACATTCAAACTACCTAATTCCTAAATACTTGGCACTAGGCACTAACCCCATGTTTAGTACTATTATAATAGGGTAGTCAATAACTTAGTTGGACTTACTCTCCACTCTTTTATATAGCTGTCCATCGGATCACTCAGGTCGGGTAGTATTGGCTTTGGGTTGGAACAGGTTAGCATTTCTTTTGAGTAGGGTCGCTATTGGGTCGGATCATTTCAGATCAATTAATTTGGCGGGTCAAGTCGGGTTTGGATCGGGTCATTATCGAGTCTAGTTATTTTTCGAGATTTGCCTAATAAGTTATGTTTTTTTTCCTATTATTCTGTTTAATTACTTTATCATTTAATCTAATTAACGTATGATCCTACACATTAATTTTCTTTTATTTGGATCAATATAAGAGATTACTTTAATTAGTCTTCTGGTCATCAATCTTAATTACTTTAATTACTTTAATTACTCAATTTTGGTCACATCATCACCAAAAAACCAATACATGATCAGGAGAAGTCTCGAAGTATTGGGGAAGTTCTAGAAATAAAGTGGATATCTCTAATTCTCGAGCATTGTTAACCAAAAGATCAATCACATCTCATTTTTCATTACGACCTAACTCAAGAAATCTACCATCACTTTCAACTTGTAAATCGATTTGAGTTGCACGATTAAAGTTATGGTAAATCGCTACCAAGAGTTGTTCGTTACTCATAGGTAAATATTTGCGTTCTAGCACATACTCTGTGAGTCTTTCCAAATAGTGATGTAGCAACTCATTATCAAGTTGGGGACATGAAAAACTCATTTCTAGATGACAAACAAAAAGACCCTTAATTAAAATATATATTTACAAACAAGATTTCGAATTTAAATTTTTTTTTCTCTCTAGGGTTTCTCTATGAGGGTGATCATCTAGGGCTTCCTAGCTTTGCCTCCACGCCATCGTGGTTTCTGTGCGAATTAACGGTTTCTGTTTCTCACTAATCGTGTACGATGAACTATAGAGACAAAGGGAAGGGAAAGGTGGGAGAGGAGGGACTGTTTGACTGGCGTGAAGATGAGGAAGATCGGGCAGTTACGGAAACTTATGCCCTAATGGGGAAGGTCTGGTCGAACAAGTCGATTAATACACGTGCGGCCATCGATACAATGACGAAGCTTTGGTTGACGAAGGGAGCGATAACGGGTAGCGTGATTGATGGAAAGGAACGTCTGTTCCTATTCAAGTTTGAACGTGAAGAGGATAAGTTGAAGATAATTGACAATCAACCATGGCATTTCGATAAATTCATATGGTGTTTCAATGACCCTATCTCGGAAGGGAAACTGACGGACACACCTCTCTTCCATGTGCCATTATGGACGAGGGTCTACGATCTACCACTTAAAGGGAGGACCAATGAGGGTAATATACACAATATATGTAAGCAATTGGGTCAGTTCGCGGGGGTCGATGAGACGACAAATCTGCAACTGGATAGAGCGATCCGCATTAGGGTTTTGCATGACGTGAGAATTCCAATGAAGAAGGAGGTCGAAATTCGAATGACTTCAGGTAAGGTTGTTTTGTTCCCTGTTAAATACGAACGTATTCCTTTGTTTTGCTATGGTTGTGGTCGGTTGGGTCATGGGGAGAAAGATTGTGATGAAGGACCATATGAGGAGCACGAGTTGGCTTTTGGGGAGGAACTTAGAGCTTCCCCTTGGAAACCAGTTAAGGTGAACAAGGCTGGGCTGAGTATGAAGGGACGAAATATTTTGGAAGAACTAGAAGGGGAATATAGGCAGAGGGAGGAGGAGGCCATTTCAAATATAATAGGGAAATTGAAACAAATAGCCCTGTTACACAAAGAACGGGGCAGCAAGAAGGGGGTGGATAGCGGAGGGGCGGGGCTGAAGGTGAGTGGTGAGAATAAGGAGATAACAACTTATGGTGAGGAGCAGGAGATGGGTTGGGTTGTCCAGACTGGGGGCTTAATGGGTGACAATCTGCTAGAACGTGTGGATTTGGAGGGACCGGAACGAGGGGTGGACCAAAATAAGCAGGGGGAAGGAGGGGGTGATGAAGCTGGGTTTACTGAGGGAGGAACTTGGATGGAGGGAGTGGAGGGTGGAAAGGAGAGTCGTGGGAAGGGGGGCAAGTGGAAGCGTCTTGCGAGAGCAGGGACGCCTGTTATGGGGGGTCGGGGTGGAGGAAGTGGAAAGAGAGACCGTGTCGAGGATGAGGAGGAGGAGGAGGTTGGAGGTAAGAAAATGTGTATATTCATGGGTGTCAGTTCACCTGAGGCGGAGGCTGAGGCTGATCAGCCCCGCCGGGCCCAATGAATCTCTTAAGCCTTAACTGCAGGGGGCTGGGCAACCCCACTGCAGTAGGCGGTTTGAGAAACCTCCTTAGGAGGGATGCCCCTGCTATAGCTTTTCTGTGCGAGACAAAGCTTAGCAGTATGGAGTTTGGGGGAGTTAGGGCGCAGTTACAGGACTACGAGAGTGTAGAAGTGGATAGTGTGGGTCGGTCGGGGGGTCTCGCATTTCTGTGGAGGAAAGGGGTGGAGTGTAACCTCAGGTCATCCTCGGTCCACCATATGGATTTTGAGGTGAAGTTGGGGGGGAAGGAGTGGAGGGTGACGGGTTTCTATGGTTGGCCGGGTGTTGGGGATCGTCATCTTTCCTGGGAGCTGTTACGATTGCTTTATGATGGTTATGGCGGACCATGGCTCTGTATTGGCGATTTCAATGAGGTGTTGTATGCTACGGAGATGAAGGGGGGGATACGGGCTCAGTGGCAGATGAATAACTTTCGTGATGCCTTGGATGACTGCGGATTACGGGATGTGGCCTTTGAGGGGTATGAGTTCACATACGATAATGGGCAGGCGGAAGATATGAATAGACAGTGCCGGCTGGACCGGGCGGTTGGAAATGACGCGTGGTTTAACCAATTCCCGAACGCGAAGCTTCTCCATCTTGGTCGGGAATGGTCGGATCATGCACCAATCAAACTCCTGTTGGAGGACAATCGGGGTATGGGGAGTAGGAAGAAGCTCTTCCGGTTTGAACAAATGTGGGTTGGTGAGGAAGGGTGTGAGAATGCGATCAAGAAGGCTTGGGAGGGGGGAGAGGTGGACATCACTGAACGATTGCGGGTTTGTGGGGACGAACTGCTTGCTTGGAAGGGTACAAACATAGGAAAAGTGCTTCGTGATATTAGAAAGAAACGAAGGAGGCTGGAGGTGCTGGAGGGGGAGGACAGGTCGGTAAGAAATGTCGATGAGAGGCGTCGTCTTGTAAAGGAGTTGGCCCGTCTACTCAGAAGCGAGGAAATGTTTTGGAGGCAAAGGTCGAGAGCGATGTGGATTAAGGAGGGAGACCGAAATACTAAGTATTTTCATAAGAAAGCTACGATCCGAAGGCAAACAAATCATATCTCGAAGTTGATCGAGGAAGATGGGATTGAGCGCGAGGGACAGGAAGGAGTGGAACATGTGGCTCTGGGTTATTTCGACAAGTTGTTCGCGACCAGCAACCCTCGAAATTTTGAGGGCCTGCTGGATGGGGTTGCGGGTCGGGTTACTCAGGCTATGAATAGGGTACTGGCTCAGGACTATACCGAAATGGAGGTCGTTGAAGCTCTAGATCAGATGAATCCAACCAAGTCTCCGGGGCCTGACGGTATGAATGCTTTATTTTTCCAAACTTATTGGCATATAGTTGGGTCTTTTGTGTCTAGGACGGTCCTTGATATTCTTAGGGGAGGAGCCTTGCCTCGTGATTGTAATAAAACCTATATTGTGCTTATTCCAAAGAAGAAGAACCCATGTCATATGGGCGATTTTAGGCCTATTAGTCTTTGTAATGTTATCTATAAGATTGTGTCAAAGGTGTTGGCTAATCGTCTTAAGACGTGTTTGAATGAGGTGGTGTCGGAAAATCAGAGTGCGTTCACATGGGGACGACAAATTACAGATAATATTCTTGTGGCTTTCGAAGCTTTCCATTATATGAAAGGTATGAGGTCGAGCGAGGGTGTGATGGCCGTTAAACTTGACATGGCCAAGGCCTATGATCGGGTTGAGTGGTCTTTCCTGGAACGGGTTCTGAGACGCATGGGGTTTGAGGGGAAGTGGATTGATCGAGTTATGCATTGCGTGACGTCGGTTGAGTTTGAGGTTCTCATTAATGGCAAGCCTTCCCGGCGGTTCCAGCCCGGAAGAGGTCTCCGTCAAGGTGACCCGCTCTCACCTTATTTATTCATTTTGTGTGCGGAAGTTTTCTCGAGTCAAATTCGCAGAGCAGTGGAATTGAATTCTCTTCACGGTGTTCGAATTGCACACGAGGCCTCGGTAATTTCTCACCTTTTCTTTGCTGATGATAGCCTTATTTTCTGTCGGGCTAATGTGGCAGAGGCTCGTGAACTGAAGCGTATCTTAGGGGAGTATGAAGCCGCGTCTGGACAACTCGTCAATTATGAGAAAACGACTGCTTCCTTCAGTCGGGGTACGGGTCAGGGGAGAAGGGGGACGGTGGCGGGGGAGCTCGGGGTGCGTGTGGTTTCAAACCCAGGGCGTTATCTAGGCCTTCCTACGGTTCTTGGGCGCTCTAAGAAGGAGCTCACGAGTCTACTCCGGGATAAGTTGACCAAGAAGTTGAGGGGATGGAAGGGTATGCTCCTATCTAAGGCGGGTAGAGAGGTAATGATAAAGGCTGTAGCCCAATCGATCTCTACCTATGTTATGAGTGTATTTAAACTTCCTATTAGTTTCTGTGAGGAGCTTAGATCTTTGATCTCTCGCTTCTGGTGGGGGTCAGAGAATGGCAAACGGAAGATGTCGTGGATCGCTTGGAACAAGCTGTGCAGACCTAAGGACATGGGAGGGTTGGGGTTTAGAGATTTTCACAAGTTCAATATGGCGCTTTTGGGAAAACATGCCTGGCGTTTGACTGTTGACCCGGGTTGTTTGTTAGCTCGAGTGCTACAAGCTAGGTACTATAAGAATGGGTCTTTTCTTCAAGCGGAGTTAGGTTATAACCCTAGTTATTCGTGGAAGGGAATATGGGAAACAAAGGAGGTGGTGAAGCGAGGTATTAGGAGGAGAATCGGGAATGGGATGAGTACGAGGATTTGGGGCGCTCCATGGCTATCAAACTGCAATTCGCGTTTTGTGCTCTCACCTAGAGGCACCAATGACGAAGGAATGATGGTAGCTGATATTATTGACCATGATGGGCGGTGGAATCGGGCGAAAATTCGTGGACTGTTCCAGGCTTTCGAGCATGATGTGATTATGAATTTAAGGCTGCCTTCGGGTAGGATCGAGGATTGTTGGTGCTGGGATGGTGAGAAGGACGGGTTATATACGGTCAAGTCGGCGTATAGACTTCTCGGGGAGGGGGAGGCGGAAGAGCAGGGCCCATCTGATCGCGTGAGGGAGAAGTGGCTTTGGTCGAGAATTTGGAAGGCCCGGGTCTGGCCGCGAATCAAGGTCTTCTTTTGGCAATTGTGCTCTGAGGCGATCCCGACTGCAGCAAATTTGGCGCGGCGAGTATCCGGTACTGTACCGATTTGTTCGATTTGTGAATGGGAAAATGAAACTTGTCTTCATCTTACCAAGGGGTGTGGGTGGGGGTTTGGGATTTGGGATGGGCTGGGTTTGGAGATAAAGAAGGGGAATGGGCATGAGCGGGTGAGGGAGTGGGTGGAGGATGTGTGGAGGGAGATGGAGGAAGGGGAGAGAGAGAAGATGATGGTAGGATGCTGGGCAATCTGGGAAGCTCGAAACAAGTGGGTATTTGAAGGGAAGTGGCCGAGAGTGGTGGACGTGATTCGGCGGGTTAACAATATTTGTGCTGAAATGGAGGATGATGGTGTGGCAGGGACGGGCGGGGTGATCAGTGCGGGCGGGAGGATGCTGGGCGAGGGACGGAGATGGCAGGCGCCGAGGGAGGGGTTCCTGAAAGTGAATTGCGACGCGGGGATGAGGGGTGGGGGATATAGCGTAGGGGCCATTGGTAGGGGTGTGGATGGGAAACAATGATGGGCGTTAAGCGAGAGGCGGAGCGAGGTGAGGTCGGTTATGGAGGCGGAGGCGGAAGCCATTTTAGCAGGCTTGAAGGAAGCGTGGAAGCGAGGTTACCGGAACGTCATTATGGAGAGCGACTCGAAGACTGTCATCGATTACATTTCAGAGTAAAAAGCAAGGCAGAAGTGACTTGTTCATAATCCTCGACGAGTTACTTGATTTGTCTTGTAATTTTGATTCTGTTATTTGGTCGTTTGTCCCACGTTCTTGTAACCGGGCTGCTCATGCGCTCGCACACTTTTGTAGTGGTCATGTCGGGGAGTCTTTGTGGGAGGGGGTTGGGCCTGATGAGGTCGGGATTGTTGTGCATGACGATATTTCAGCTATGAATTAGTTCCCGAGTTGGGATTTCAAAAAAAAAAAAAAAAAAAAAAAAATATATATATATATATATATATATATATATATATATATATATATATTTACAAGAGACACACACAAAAACAAATAATCACACAAAAACAACTAATTGCCTTCCCCGGCAACGGCGCCAAAATTTGGTGAGCCTAGGTCGTATGCTCCCAAAGATAAATAATTAAGTCCTATTACCTTTAACAATATAGTAGAGGTAAGTCGGGTGTCGAATCCACAGGGAAGGCGATGTAACTAATGTGTAATTGAAATAAAGTAACATAACAATAATAATGGGGGGTTTTGTGAGTGATTTGTCTAACAACTAAAATAACGAAAGTAAAATAACTAATAATGATGAATTCAGATAATTAAGAAACTCGACTCAAAGAAAATCCACTAACCAGTTAAACAATTGATCATCGACTACTAACCTTTATTTAATCCTTGAGTATTCTATTGTGAAACTAAAAGTTCCAATTGTTCCGTAGATAATATTACTTAGGTCGAAACGCGATACTAAGCAACCTAATTATTGAACAACCTAATCCACGCATCTAGGTTGTATTCAATAACAGCATGAACGATATGAACAAATCAATAGAAATAACGACCTTTAACACACGCGGTTATTGGTTCGAATTATATGTTTATTCCTCCCTTTACCCAAATTACGATGAAACGCATACAAATAATCAGGTATAAAGGTTGCAACTTTATCTAGTGAATTGAACAATTACGGATTCAAACACAAAGAATTGCACTAGATTGAAGATTGAAATAATCAATTGGCCAAAAAGATTAAATAAACAACAATCATAAAATTCGCACAAGAAATAAACAATACTCAAGTAATTAAATAAAGATTAAGAAAGTCTCACAATCAATTAACTAGTAGCTTCAAATCCTTGATCCGAGAAGAAAGATTAGTTACACATGAAAATTTGGGTTCTTCCCTTCTTGTCAAAAGTAACGTAATGTTGATATAATGAACGACATATCTATCTAATAATATGCAGTCTAACAATAATAATAATAATAATAATAATAATAATAATAATAATAATAATAGGAAAGTCCAGTAATTTTCTAACTCTAAAAATAATATAATAAATAATACTTAAGCTGACACGGAATCCAAAACAATTCCGTCTTCAATCCCGAGCTGCGCTTTGACTTTTCACTCGGTTTTGTTAGGCTTGATCTTCATACTCTCTGTCTCGAGCCCAAATCACAATAACAAGGAATTAGAGTTCTAAAAACCGTCTTTTCTCCAATAAAGCACAATTTACTAGATAAAACCAATTAGACGATTTTCACTCTAAATCCGCATCTTTAATCATCGAATCTAGCTCAAATTTCCGTCGTAAACACATATAAAATATGCTAGATCAACTTCCCCACACTTAGACCTTTGCTCGTCCCGAGCAAAACTTGGAAACATCAACAATAAAACACAAGATCTTGCCAAAAGAAACATGGGAAGCTCGACATCAAACAATAAACTCATCCCTTTAACCACCCTCCTTATATCATCCTAAGGTTAAGCACAAGGTCACAATAACATGAAAATTCTCTACAACAACCAAAGATTGTGACCACAAAACAACACCAAAAATCATCGAAAATTACACTACGCCCCTTATTTCTCCGAATCCTAAACATGATCACATGTGCTACAAAATATCACCAATGGTAAATGATATATACCACTATTCTCCACAACCTACACATATGATCGACCTAAACGCCTCTAATATCTCAATACATAACAAAACAACCCTCCAATCACATAAAATTTAGTGCTACGACTATACCGCACCGCGATTCTTCTCACTTTAACCAACTATCCTACCCGACCGACCTTCTGTGTCACCCTTCTTATGACACCACACCAAAAATGGAGAAAGTAGTAGTGATTTTTTTCCAAATTCTCTCATTTTGCCTAGAGCGTCCGCCCTTGCGGATTTTCACTCTAGCTTTCACTTTTCCTCACACTACTCTCGTGGCACGCAACTCGATTTTTCTTTTTACCCGGAGCGCCCTTTCGGGTTTTCACTCCGTCCTCGGCCACATTCCCCACTTTTGCCTAGGCGCCCTTTCCGGGTTTTTACCTAGCCGGGTTTTTTCCTTTTCGCTTTTTTTCAGTTTTTTTTTCTTTTTCTTTTTTCAAATTTTTTTTTGAATGATGAAATAATTAAACCAAATTACACCACACAAGTACAAGTACATCACAAATTGGAACGAATCTCCTCCCCACACTTGAATGAAACATTGTCCTCAATGTAACAAAGGATGCAATAAAATAAGAAGGAGAACGAACCTCATCGGAATAAAGTGGATCACCCTTTCCTTGCACCTCCTCCCCCACACTTAGTCAAAAATGATAATTAACGTGGCATGTCGATCTCCACAAATATAATCAACAATCATTCCGGACAATAAGGATGAATTAGACCAACAAACGGGAAATGAACAATAACGCCCCCAACAGTCCTAACCCGAACAAACCACCATGTGCTCGATGTACTCATCAACAAAAATCAGCTCAAAAACTCACTTAGTCAATTCATCGAATACCTTCTAGGCATGATTCCACCCAATTCTTCAAGCAACTAGCCCCATTTCTTCGATGCCAATAATCCAATACAACTAAAAGAATGGTAATGGAATAATTCCACACTATCAACTCACACCATAAAAACGCAACAATCTCCCACTTCACAAAAATCAACTTAACGGAAGTAAACTTCATGCTATTAATAAAGAACTCACAACTGAAACAGTGGACTATATGAATCAGACTTCAGTCCATTGCTTACTTGAAATTCAGACTGAAGACGCAGCATCAAATTCCTCATGAACAACCCGCAACTACAAGGACAAATTAGACATGGAACAACATCCTTCATCCTTCATATAAAGTGTAAGAATGTATGAACAGAAGAAACAAAGTCCAACCAACTTCAGCAACAAAACCGTCAATTCCAAATCTCAGTAACGATGAAGGCCGAGTATATGGTAGGGGTGTTGATGAAACGACGAGTATAGTAATGGCAAAGGCTGAGCAGGAGTTCAACTGGATGGTGGAGTAGGCAAGAAGCCGTGGAAAGGAACGGAGGCTGGTGGCAGCGCGCCGGAAAATGGCGGAGAGGGAGTTGCCGGAGCGCCGGCGAGAAGGGATGCGGGGTTAGGGAGGGAAGATGAGAAGGGGATGACGATGGAGGTTATGAGGGAGGAAGGAAAAGGACAGAGGAGGCGAATAAGAATAGGAAAATGGGAAATTGGGTAAGTTATTTTTTTTTATTCAGTCTTGAACTGTGCTAAGGTCATGGTGGTCGTGGGATACATTCTGGTCTGCTATTTTGTTATTTTCCACGACCTCACTTCAAGTACCCCTCGAGGGCTTGTATTTTTTTCACTCTTTTTTTTTCCATAAAACTTCCTCACCTTTTTTTTTTCAAAACTGCCTCACCTCTCTCTCACTTACTCACTAGTCACTCGTCTTTTTTATCTCTCGCCACATCAATCCGACCTGAAAATAGTTAAAGTTAGATAACTAGTAATTAATAAAATTAAAAACAAACAAACAAAATAAAAATATAGAAAAGCTAAAATAAAATAGTGTAGACACCCAAAATTTGACCGCCAGGTGTCTATAGCAGTTTCCAAAAAAAACACCCGATGATGATCGGACGCAAACATGACTTAGTATACTCGGACTTGGGCTCGGAATCAATAATATCCGACATGGACTTTTAGTGGAATAAAAATCTCACAACACAGACCTCAAATTCAGGCCCAGTGGGTCGTTCTGAGTCAAACAAGACTAATTTGGGCCAAAACCGGCACCAAAGATAATTCCCGTCTTTTAGCGACCGGGTCAAAACCCGGTCAAGACAAACCCGACACACAAAAACGACCGGATGCATCCTCGAAACATGCACCAGGTTCGAAAATCAACCAAGCTCATCCAAAAATCAGCCAAAATTAATCACAATCAATTAAAATCAATCACAATCAAATTAAGGCTAATCAAGCCTTAAATTTTGCGGCTTGATTGATCCACTCGGTCGAGTGGATTGGCCACTCGATCGAGTGGAGCCTCTTTGAACGCGTCCAGGTTCATTCACGAGGGCACTCGACCGAGTGCACCCGCGCCACTCGGTCGAGTGACCCGGGGTCGGGGTTCCCTATAAATACCCCCATGACCCCATGCACAACACACACTTCAACAACATTCATCCATCACAACTTTGAAGCTTGGAGCATACATCCTTCACCTACACCTTCACCTCTTTTACGACTACATAACACTACGACCCTAGCGACCCTAGGCAAGACACACAAAACCCGAGCCCTCGTCCCTCGGAGAACCGGCGAAGCATACACACACATATACACACCATAACTCGCATACATCCTCGATACTCCTGAGCCCGTGCCGCTATTACGAGTCCATTTCCGAGGTCCTTACTAAGCATGTATGTTGAGGGTGTCCTAAACCCCATCTCGATCTCTTTTCTTCTAATCTCATTTTCGTTTTATTTATCGTATTTTCATATCGTATTTATAATCGTAATCATAGTAGTGACACTAGCATTAATATTGTCGTACTTTCGCGTCTTTATTTTTGTATCATCTTTTCTTTATTATCATTATCGTCATAATATCGCGTAAATACATTTTAGTATGAAAATTCGGTTTCGAATACGTTGGACTATGATAATCAACCTAAAGTCATAGTTGAACGCATTCAATCCCATTTCCAATTAGTACGGAACCCGTTGACACGAAAACCGACGTCACATAGTCCGTAAGGATTAATATCGACGTCGTGACGTAGAGGGGCGCAATTCCGTCACTAATCAAATTTTTATCAAACAATAACCTTTTCTACAAAATTCCGATAACGGTATTATAATCATATAAGACATGATTATAATACCGACAAACCGAGTTAAATTTAAATCCGTCAATATTTTTATTTGACTCGGCCAATCATCGATTTAAAACACATTAAAACAAACGAGTCACAACTCGTACAGGTGCCACCCGACCGAGTACACCTGCTACTCGATCGAGTAGCACCCATAAAAACGGGCAGTAGCTACGTCTAAGGACACACTCGACCGAGTCAGGCCATGACTCGATCTAGTGGGTCCTGTAGCCCAGAAAACCGAGAGCTTTTTTTTATATCATTCGAGCCTCGTCTTTTTAAAAGCGACTTAGTCAACACGTGTAAAGTCAATCACGTAGCTTTTCCAAAATTCATGCATATCACGACACATAAACGATTTTGATCGACGGTCTCACACTATTAATTTCATGTCGACGACTCTTTAGTCGCATCCGACATATAATTAATTTAGACTCCATTTCTCGAGGTGATAAGTCGGGACAAGGCATCGAGGTTCGAGGTCGTGTTAGCACCACGCCTAGGTCTCGAACCTCCGTCCTTTAATTAATATGCAATATAATGTGTAATTAATTAAGGTTCGTCCATCTACACAAATTCACGGTCTAGTTTATACACGGGTCCGTTTATAATTATTGCTCGTCATTTCAATTGTATATTTCAATTGTTCTATTTTATTGTACGCCGTATTGTGAATTCCGGGTTGTATTCCGCCCGTGTAACTTGTAATCGATTTATTTTTGCTTTGCTTTATTTATTTGCGTTTTACCGCTCTTAAATGAACCCTCGCATGCTAAATCACTTCGACAATAAATTAGATGCATTAAATTGACGTAGCTCACATTTAATTCGCATGCTTAGCTAAAACGCTGTTTGCATAACATTTCACCGAATTACTAGCGCGCATATTAAAAAGTCAAACGATGTCCTAGTAGAGGCCGCTAAGAGCGGGCGGGGTTGGGTGTCCTTAGTGGGCTTCCCAACACGTACCCTCACCCCTTACTCAGAACCGTGGTTTCCGGATGTCCGAATCCATTGGCAACGAGAGTCATTCAATATACGATTAACCGCCCAAGTCGGCATCTATATCGATATGCAAAGGGACGAGCCCAATAAACTCTCAAACCAAAATGGGCCATACTTTGTGTATGGACCATGGCGATATAGAGTGGGCTCGAATGGTTCCGAATAACCATAAAATTCGGTGGCGACTCCATTTCGACTTAAATTTCAATTCGATCCTTCTTATATGGAGGTGCATTCGCCTAACCCAAACCCGCGCGTGGCCGCGTCGGGGTGGACCTACGTCATGTCCACAATTTGGCGACTCCGCTGGGGATCAACCGATGTGTGGCTTACCGTCGGCGTTCTCAGGGTGAGACTCGAATAGAAATCGCTTGATGAGTACAATATGCGTTTTAGTTTTACGGTTCATGCATAACCCTATATTTGCCCGGGCCGGTACTGGTGACCGACGTCCCACTATACCACGACGTATTCAGTCTTGGATACGTTAAAGGTGTTCATGGTCGACTCGGATGGACTTTGCGGCATGTTCTAAGCTCCACTCGAGTTAGGAAGACCGTCCCGTTTCTCGACTAGACCATGAACACTGGTATAGACCCTATTCAGACCGACCGAGACTTAGTGTAAAGCATACATGGCGTCGTTATAATGCTTACGTGACTATGTGCTACGTGGTTTCCGTGTCATTTTCAAAAACCGTCTTTTCAAAAAAAGTGCATCTTTCCAAAAATATTCAAATTTTCAAAAACTCGGAATGCTGCCGAAATTTAGACTTAAGATTTGACTCAAAACAAGCCTTTTTTTAGCCGGCATGCTGCCCATTTCAAAATTCGAATTTCCGATCCACCATTCGATTTTCGAATTTTCAAAATTCAATTTTCAAATCCTCGCGATGCCATTTTCAACTTTCAAATCTTCGAGATGCCGTTTTCCATTTTCAAATCTTCGGGATCTCATCTTCAAATTTTCAAATTATCGGAAATTCCTTTTTCCAACATTCAAATTTTTTAAATTTCAAGATATCCAATTTTCAAAACCCGGGACACATACCGAATTTAGGACTTATGATTTTACTCAAAATAGCCTATTTCTAGCCGGTATGCTGCCCAATTTAAAACTCGAAAATATTTTCGAACCATCAAAACCAAGGCCCGATACCCTTTCCGATTTTTCTCGAAAAATCGGGCCTTTCCCCGAGATTTTCTCGGGTTTTCCAAAGCTATCAATTTTCCAAACCTTCCTCTTCTTAGGACTTCCCGTATTTAGCAGTGTCGGGTCATGTCGTAAGTCGTCAAGGTCTATAGCGTCGAAACTCTGTTGATCTTATATCACGAGTTTCCTCCCCACCCCCAGTCCGCCTTATTAGACTAAGGCAAAGCCCACCTACGTAGGACATACTCCTACGAGGGAGGGCCCGTCTACACACTCGAGTCCAAAGTCTGGGGTTTAGTCTCACGTGAACCTTCTTCGAACGAGACTAGGCTCACCAAGGGCCGAAATCTTAAGGAAGTCACATCACCAACGAGTCATCCGTCTAGATGTCTTTCTCGAGTCCTTTTTCTTTCGGGTCGCTCGGGATGTACTTGTTTTAATTCCAAGGTCTGGGTTCGGTTCCTGATTACGTGGTGTTCTTACAGACAGGCCACCGGCAACCAGACACGCTCGAAGGATGGCCACTTTGAACAGTCTTCAAACCTCTCTAGATGCCATAATCGAGAAGCAAGCCCACATCGAAGCCCAACTGACTGAAATGAGGGCCGGCCAAGTGGCCATTGTTGCTCGCTTAGCTACAGTGGAGCAAAGGACTCCTAATACCGGGGTCACGGAACCCCTAACTGAACTAGTTAGCTCGGTCCGCCGATTGGAAGAACAAGTCTACTTAACAGGGAATAACAACATCCATCGGGAGAATAGTCGGGATTACAACCCGGTAAGTGACAAACTGCCCGCAAACCTGAATCTCACGGGCCTACCTATGTTCGAAGGGACTGAAGACCCGCTACTACACGTGCGGGCCTTCAAGGAGTTCATGGCCATTAAGGGAGTGGACTCTTCTATGTTCAAGAACCTCTTTGCTGCATCTCTAGAGAAACACCCAAAGGCCTGGTACTACAGGCTAGACCCAAAGAAGTTCTCAACCTGGGACGATGTGGCTACAGAATTCGCTCGGAACTACGCTGATAACACCGAGATCCAAACCACTATGCGGTCCCTAGAGGTTATGGCCCAAGAACCTAAGGAGGGCTTTACTAAATACCTCCAACGCTGGAGGGCCGAGAGTGTCAAACTGGTCGATAAGCCCAGTGAGAAGACTTTAGTGGAGGCCTTTGTCAAGAACCTCCTCCCGTCCTACCGGGTCCATCTCCGGTATGCTGTCATACCCAATTTCACTACCCTTACTGAAATGGGCATGAGAATTGAAGATGATCTAAGACTAGAGAGCCTGACTAAGGCCTCTAACAAGGGTTACCAAGGAGCTTCCTCGTCCACCACCAAACCTCCGGTCGCCACCCGAAGCATCTTCGACACGGTTAACCTTTTGGATGCCTCATCCAAAAGAAACGTCCCTCATAGGGTATTCACTGATATAGGGACTACCTATACATATGCCTTACAAAGGCTATCTTCCAAGGGCCTGGTCCAGCCGATAGGCCCAACTCCTGAAGTTCCAGTTGAAAAACGCTCCAAGAGCTACAATGCCCAAGCCTATTGCCAATATCATCGGGGCAATGGGCATGACACCGAGAAATGTTGGAAGCTGAAGCATCTAATTCAGGATTTAATTGAGAGCGGGAAAATACCACTACCCGGGGACAAGCCAAGCAACAAGGACAACCCCTTTAGCTCTCATGCCATCTTCACCGGTGAGGTGATAGACTGTTCTCATCTTATCTCTCCTTTCATCCCACGAATTAATGGGATCTGGTTCGATGATGAAGAAGATGTATACCTCACCAAAGGGGAAGCCGTCCCCATAACCCTCGAAGAAGTCAGGAAGGCTAAATCCAAAGCTTTAGCCAGTAACTCCCTCACCAAAGACGGCTCAGTCCGGGCAACCGTCACCGAACTCACCGGGACAGAAGAGGCCATTGAAGAACCAAGCACTGATACGGCTCTTGTCAAACAATTGAAAAGGGTCCGAGCTGACCTCACTATATGGCAACTCTTGGTTAGCTCACAAGAACATCGAGAGGCACTTACTAAGGCCCTCGATCAGATCAAGGTCGATTCCCAGGTTACCCCTACTGAAATGGTAGCCACTATTTTACCCTACCTCAAGAGCAGGTCCGAAAGAGAAGGCCCATCAATCACCTTCTCAGATGCCGACTTACCACCGTTCGGGGCCTCTCACAATCTGGCCCTATACATCACAGTGATTTGCCGGGGTAAGTATCTTCCGATGACCCTAGTTGACGATGGGTCCGCAGTGAATGTCCTCCCGCTAAGGACTGCCAAAGCCCTCGAGATTACCGAGGCCGACTACATACCAACTGCTCACACTATCCAGGCTTTCGATGGAAGCCCAAAAGCAGTTTCCGGGGCCGTCAAGCTGACTATTGTGACCGGTCCAATCGAGAAGGAGCTAGAATTCCAGGTGATCGACGTCACCTCTTCCTTCAATCTACTCCTAGGAAGACCATGGCTCCACGCTGTGAAGGCGGTATCTTCCACCCTGCACCGAAAGATCAAAATGCCCCTGCAAGACGGTATTATCACCTTAGAAGCAACCCCTATAACCGTGGCTAGCTGTAACACTACAGACCGCACCGACCTTTGGGGGTTCGATTTTGTAGGGATGATTGAAGAAGAAATCCTTTTTAGGCCCTACTTCACCACAAGCATCGACACGATGCTACAAAACTTGGGATACTTACCGGGGGCTACTTCGAGGCCATATCTTCCAGCTGGGAAAATTATTGAGGTCCTGAATGACGGGGAATCTCACTTCGGTTTGGGGTATGCTATAACCCCGGGAAATGTGGTCCGAGCAGGAATTGAGAAAGCCTGCAACATCATCAAGGGTACCTACTTGGGCCCTTATAGCCCAAGGCTGAGTGATTACTTCGTCACACCCGTATTTGGGGCTATTCAAGTTGGCCTATATCAACCAACCATCACGCATCCCAAGACTGCCCTAGCTCGGGAATGCAACTACATTCCAGATGACATATTTGCCCTCCTCCAAGCTGAATCCAAAGAGGGTACTGACAATGCCGAGCCCGTGCTGGGACTCTTATTCGGGGAAGACAAAGCTGTCCCGAACCCCAAAGAAGACTTGGTAAACCTGATCCTTCGAAGCAACAAGTTCGACCCTTCGAAGCTGATCTCGGAAGTCGGTGCTGATACCGGGAAAAGAAGCTGGAAGAAGACCGTCAAGTGGACCGACGGTCAAGGCCGAGTCTACAAGCTGACCACCGGGGAAGGAAATATACCAGACACCGATTCTGAGTCCGAGTCTGAGTCCGAGTCGGAGTCTGAGTCCGAGTCTGTATTTGAGTCTAAGGGGTCTGATGCTAGAGTCCAAACCGTAACCCCTCTCCCTGTAGTCACTGCCACCGGAGCCTCGGGGTCTGTCCCGAGAGCACTCCCAATCCCGCCTCTGACCAATGATCAGATGACCGCTCTCTTCGAGCTGTTTTCCAAATTCTCTATCAATAATAACGAAAACCGTTCCGCTTATGACTTGGCTTATTTTCAAAATACTTTCAAAAATACTTTTTGCAATGACATTGAGAAACCCGATGAACAGGTGTCCCTACCCCCACATCTGATCGAGCAGCTAGAGCAGAGGGAATCCCGAGACCCGGTCATCGAAGAAACTGAGTCTATCAATGTGGGAACTACCTTAGAGCCCCAGATGCTTAAAATAGGGTTATCCTTAGATCCCGAGGAGAGACAACAACTCACAAGCCTCCTCCAAGAATTCAAGGACGTCTTTGCATGGTCCTACAAGGACATGCCGGGTATAGACCGGGAAATAGCCGAACACCGTATACCCATCAAAGATGGGTGTAAGCCGGTAAAACAGAAGCTTCGGAGAATGAAGCCCGAGTGGTCTCTCAAAGTCAAGGAAGAAGTAGACAAATAATTCAAAGCAGGCTTTATACAAGTGTCTGAATATCCAGACTGGGTTGCGAACATCGTGCCGGTACCCAAGAAGGACGGCAAGGTTCGGGTATGTGTAGATTTCCGGGACCTTAACAAGGCCAGCCCAAAAGACGATTTTCCATTGCCCCACATCGACATATTGGTGGACCACACGGCAGATCACGCCCTTTTATCATTTATGGATGGGTATGCCGGATACAACCAAATCAAAATGGCAAAAGAAGACATGGGTAAAACCACTTTCACTACACCATGGGGTACTTATTGCTATACCGTTATGCCATTTGGCCTCATTAATGCCGGGGCCACTTACCAACGAACAGCCACGACCTTATTACATGACATGATGCATAGGGAAGTGGAAGTTTATGTCGATGACATGATCGTCAAGTCTAAAAACCGAGATGGGCATGTCGCTGCCCTAAGAAAATTCTTCACCCGTTTGCGTAAGTACAATATGAGGTTAAACCCTCAAAAATGCAGCTTCGGGGTAACCTCAGGCAAATTACTGGGCCATATCGTTAGCCAACGCGGCATCGAGGTCGACCCAGCTAAAATCAAAGCCATCACTGAGATGCAACCGCCTAAGACCGAAAAAGAAATAAGGGGGTTTCTCGGAAAAGTCCAATACATCAGCCGTTTTATTTCAAAGCTAACCATGGTGTGTGAGCCCATTTTCAAGAAACTGAAGATAGGAGAACGGGTGCTATGGGACGATAAATGTCAAGCGGCCTTCGACAAAATCAGGGAAATCCTGTCTGCTCCGCCGGTACTAATGCCACCTCAACCCGGTTTGCCTCTATCGTTATACCTAACAACGACTGAGACAGCCATGGGGGCTATGCTGGCCCAGACAGTCGATTCAGAAGAGCGGGCTATTTACTACATCAGTAAAAAGTTCCTAGAATACGAGTGCAAGTACACAATGCTCGAGAAAACATGCCTAGCTCTAGTTTGGGCCACTAAAAAGCTCAGACACTACATGCTCAGTCACGAGGTACATGTCTTGTCCAAAATGGACCCGATCAAATATTTGTTCGAAAAGCCCATTCTCAACGGTAGAATGTCCAGATGGACTCTAATGCTAGCTGAGTTTGACCTCAAATTCGTTCCGCTCAAAGCTATCAAAGGCCGGGTAGTAGCCGAGTTCCTCGCTGATAGTCCGATATCTGAAGAGGGCTATACCAATACTTGGGCCTTTCCTGATGAAGACATATTCCATACTGACACCGAAACATGGGACTTGTATTTTGACGGAGCATCCAATTTTCGAGGCTTTGGGGTCGGTATTCTCCTAAATCTCACCCCAAGGGGAACACACCCCGCTATCCATCAAACTAGACTTTGATGTAACCAACAATGCGGCCGAATATGAAGCATGCATCCACGGGTTACAAGCAGCTACTGATTTGGGCATTACGAGTCTCCGGGTTCACGGGGACTCATCCTTAGTCATCAATCAAGCTCTTCAAAAATGGAAAACTCGGAATGCCAATCTCGTGGCTTACCAAGCACGAGTAAGGATTCTAGAGAAACAATTCCAGAAAATGGAATATATCTACCTCCCACGTGAAGAAAACCAGTTCGCGGATGCACTTTCCAAATTAGCGTCCTTACTAAACATCCCGGGACATATGCCCAATATGCAGATCTGTGTCGAAAGACGGTCCGAGCCGGCGTATGTCAACGCCATTCAAGATATTGAGATCACCGATCCAGAACCTTGGTATCAGGCTATTCTAGCCTATTTGACTACGGGAGAATATCCACCAGGAACTGAAAACCGGGCCAAGAAAGCCCTGCGAAGACTGGCTACCCAATTCATTCGTACGGACGACGGTCAATTGTACAAGAAGACGGCACAAGGGGCTTTACTCTTATGCATCAACAAAACACAGGCCGAAAAGGTAATGGCCGAAGTACATGACGGCGAAAATGGTCCGCATATGAATGCTCATATGCTAGCCCGAAAAATCATGAGGCTCGGGTACTACTGGAACAGTATGGAGGCCGACTGTCAATCATACGTCAAACACTGCCATAATTGTCAAATTTTCGGTAATGTTCGACACATGCCATCATCCCTACTATACACCCTGACATCACCATGGCCATTTTCGACGTGGGGGATCGACATAATTGGAAAGGTGAATCCTTCCGGAACGGGAGGCCACTGTTTTATTTTGGTGGCGATCGACTATTTCACCAAATGGGTCGAAGCTCAGTCATACCGTGTCTTGAACGCCAAGCACGTGGCCAAATTTATCCAGAATAAAATCATATGCCGATACGGGATCCCACACGAGTTTATCAGTGATCACGGGACCCACTTCCAAGCAGAAACCGCTACTTTGCTAGCAAAGTACAAAATCCAGAGGCACACATCTTCGCCTTACCGCCCCCAAACAAACGGAGCGGTAGAAGCTGCTAATAAAACAATTGTCACCATACTCAAAAAGATGGCTGATAATTATCGGGATTGGCCCGACAAAATACCCTTCGCCCTATGGGGGTACCGGACATCGATCCGAACTGCGACCGGGGCAACCCCATATTATTTGACATATGGGATGGAGGCGGTCCAACCAGTCGAATTAGAAGTACCTTCCCTCCGGATCCTGCTAGAAAGTCAAGTACCCGAAGCGGATTGGGTCCAAGCTCGATATGACTCGTTGGTTCTTTTAGACGAACGGCGGTCCCGGGCTCTCAATAACATCCAAATATACCAAAAGAGAATCAAACAGGCCTTTAACAAAAGAGTTAGGCCCAGGAATATCAAGGAAGGCGATTTGGTCCTAAAATCGGTTCGTGCCTTACTACCGGTTGACCCAAGGGGAAAATTCAAACCCAATTGGGCTGGGCCATACATAGTCAAGAAGGTTCTATCAGGAGGAGCAGTAATGCTGACGGATCTGGACGGAAATGAATTTGTCAACCCGACCAACCTAGACCAGCTAAAACGCTACTACCCCTAAACCTTATCTCAATGTCATTCGCAAAAATTTATTTAAACACTTTTTCAAAGTTTATAAGCAAGTCAATAAGTTAGGATTATTTATCCTACTGTCACACATCTTGAACTCATAGTCTTGGTGTATTTCGAAATTGCAAAAAATCTGCCCCAAACTACGTTTGGTTTGATTCCACTAACTGTGGATACGTAGGCATCCCCTCAAAAGGGCACAACCACTGCAATAACGAAAAAAGACAGAAACGGTTTCACTAATAATATTTTATTTATTCAAAAAAAAAAAAAAAACACCGATAAACTCGGTAGTTCAAAATTACAAAAAAACCACGAAAAAGCCACAAAAAGAAAAACACTACAAAAATAGTAATAATATTTCAAATAATAAAAGAGAGACTAGTCATATCCGGGCATCTTGCCCTTGCCTTTGTCATTCGGGTCTTGAGGAGCCCGCGGACGTCGAGGCGGCGGCGGGGGCAGGCGTTCCCGAATGACAACCGGAACTTCCTTAACCCGAGTCCTCTTCTTCGACAGAGGATCTTCAGCTATGGTCACGGGCCCAAGTCGAGCCCGTACATGCTCCGGCAACCTATCCTTAGGACCAAGTCGGTCCTGGGCTGAAAGTCTCGGCCCTAGTCTCCTCTCCAAGTCGGTCTGGGGGCTCACCTCCCCCTGAGCACCTCTAGCATTGGACCCCCTAGCTCGAGTCCTGGTTCTTCTTCTCTGTCTTGGCCTCAGACAGGCTACAGGAGCTTGAGTTTCCCCTTCAGCAAAGAAATCCCGGTTATCTTTAACCTCTTCTCGCCTGAGCAGGTCGAAGGCCTCATCAACCTTCAGGGCAGCACGAGCTTCGGCAGTCTCGGCTTTAGTCCACCTTTCATAAGAATAAGACACCCAGGCAGAGTGAAGCGGCTTGGGAACGGTCCAAGTGTTTCGAGTGTACCACCTCTGGATCCAGGTGTCGCACAAAATGTCAGTCAGCTGGGTCGGCTCCCTCACAACAGCCTCGTGCTCCGGGATGCGCTGAGTCCACCCATACTGCCTAAGTATACGGTCAGGATACTGATGAACAGTCTGGCTAAAGGACAGAATCACCTGGTAGCGCGCCTTGTCATCAGGTGCCAAACCCGTCCAGGAGTAAATAGGCCACCACGGAACCACCCATCGTATCAATGGACCACGATGGAACGTTAGTTCTTCCTCCCAATATTTCTGAGTAACGAGGCAAGATGAATCGGTAGGCCGTCTCCTCGACATCACCTGGTTGAACCAATATTCACTCGGGTTGGGGGAAGGATCAATCTGGGACAGCCTTTCAAATAGCCAGAGCTGAAAAGAAAAGGTAACGCTTATGAAATTCCAGGCAAATCAGGCGTTCGCATAAGGGCACTCGATCGAGTGCCGGGGTCACTCGATCGAGTGACACCCCTAAAATGTGGCAGAATGCTCCTCTACGAGAGCACTCGATCGAGTGCCAGGACGACTCGGTCGAGTGCCCTCCCTGTAGCAGTATATCGCGTAAAAAAAAAAAAAAGCGATATACCTGCAGCAGACGGGTACTACCCGTGAAACGGGCTGACTCATCCCTCTTCCGGTTGTCCAAATCTTGAATAATTTCCCCCGTAATTAACGACGCGGGGCTGCACTCCGTCTCCATGAGATCAGCGACGACGAGAAGACGAACACTCCCCATGCAAGACAGCAGGTCCATATGGCCTTCAAAGGCATACACGTGTAACATGCAGAAGGCGAATGCCCTACGGCTATGAATAGGCGTAACCCGAATGTCATACGGGTTCATGAACTTCTCGGCTAAAGCAAGCAGAGAAATAGTATCCCCATCAGCCATGCGGGATACTTCAGCATGGGAGAGACCCAAAAACTCTCTCAGCTTCCTCCTAGGGTCTCGAACTGCGAAAGGAACGGCAGGGCGGAGTGATGGGTTCCACCCTCCTATGGCAGCGATTTCCTCAGGGAGAGGACAAATTTCGCCCCGGGGGAAGGCAAAGACGTGGTAGGTGTCATCCCAGAAGGTCAGACAGGCATCAATGAAATGACGGTCCACGTGCAACTGACGAAACGTGAACAGTTGGGATATACCAGACTGCCTCAGAGCTACCTTGCTCGCATCCTTAAAACGGTGTGCCCAATCTTGCAGCATGTTGATCAAACGGTCGATACCCATGCTAAGTTTCTTGAGAGGAATAAAAAGTTTTCTTTTAAAAGAGAAGAGGAAGCTTTTTGAGAATTGTGACAAAAGAAGAGAACCAGGGTGATGTATTTATAACACCAAAACCCTGGAGCATCTCCTGCAGCTGTGCCTCTTTGGCCCAAGCGGGCCTAGACATACAGGCCCAACCCATGATTCTTCAGACACAGGAATTTAGTCATCCCGAGCAATCTGTCGAAAATTCACAAAAATCCAAAAATTTCAAAATTTCAAAAATTTCAAAAAAAAAAACTTCTTTCCCCAGCACGAGTCATTTTACTACCTACGTGTTGCATACATTCTATGTGACTTATACAGGTGCGACTCAAACAGAGACATGCAACCCTCTAAATCTCCCCAGCGGAAGCCCAAGGCGGCATTTTCCCCGGAATAGTACGGGATGGGCCCACATATAGGCGCACCCAGGACTTATACGACAAGTCCGATTCCCCACGGAGACACTATCATCAGCACAGGTATGATTTCTGACTTATGGCTGGCGAGCCCTTCACGCAAGTCTAACGGACTATAAACGGACCCGAACGGAAGCCTACCAGGTCTTAATTGACTTGGTAGCTACTCTGACTTTCGCCTTGTCCAAGCCTCAGTCAGAGTGGGGGCTCTGTAGACACCCAAAATTTGACCGCCAGGTGTCTATAGCAGTTTCCAAAAAAACACCCGATGATGATCGGACGCAAACATGACTTAGTATACTCGGACTTGGGCTCGGAATCAATAATATCCGACATGGATTTTTAGTGGAGTAAAAATCTCACAACACAGACCTCAAATTCAGGCCCAGTGGGTCGTTCCGAGTCAAACAAGACTAATTTGGGCCAAAACCGGCACCAAAGATAATTCCCGTCTTTTAGCGACCGGGTCAAAACCCGGTCAAGACAAACCCGACACACAAAAACGACCGGATGCATCCTCGAAACATGCACCAGGTTCGAAAATCAACCAAGCTCATCCAAAAATCAGCCAAAATTAATCACAATCAATTAAAATCAATCACAATCAAATTAAGGCTAATCAAGCCTTAAATTTTGCGGCTTGATTGATCCACTCGGTCGAGTGGATTGGCCACTCGATCGAGTGGAGCCTCTTTGAACCCGTCCAGGTTCATTCACGAGGGCACTCGACCGAGTGCACCCGCGCCACTCGGTCGAGTGACCCGGGGTCGGGGTTCCCTATAAATACCCCATGACCCCATGCACAACACACACTTCAACAACATTCATCCATCACAACTTTGAAGCTTGGAGCATACATCCTTCACCTACACCTTCACCTCTTTTACGACTACATAACACTACGACCCTAGCGACCCTAGGCAAGACACACAAAACCCGAGCCCTCGTCCCTCGGAGAACCGGCGAAGCATACACACACATATACACACCATAACTCGCATACATCCTCGATACTCCTGAGCCCGTGCCGCTATTACGAGTCCATTTCCGAGGTCCTTACTAAGCATGTATGTTGAGGGTGTCCTAAACCCCATCTCGATCTCTTTTCTTCTAATCTCATTTTCGTTTTATTTATCGTATTTTCATATCGTATTTATAATCGTAATCATAGTAGTGACACTAGCATTAATATTGTCGTACTTTCGCGTCTTTATTTTTGTATCATCTTTTCTTTATTATCATTATCGTCATAATATCGCGTAAATACATTTTAGTATGAAAATTCGGTTTCGAATACGTTGGACTATGATAATCAACCTAAAGTCATAGTTGAACGCATTCAATCCCATTTCCAATTAGTACGGAACCCGTTGACACGAAAACCGACGTCACATAGTCCGTAAGGATTAATATCGACGTCGTGACGTAGAGGGGCGCAATTCCGTCACTAATCAAATTTTTATCAAACAATAACCTTTTCTACAAAATTCCGATAACGGTATTATAATCATATAAGACATGATTATAATACCGACAAACCGAGTTAAATTTAAATCCGTCAATATTTTTATTTGACTCGGCCAATCATCGATTTAAAACACATTAAAACAAACGAGTCACAACTCGTACAGGTGCCACCCGACCGAGTACACCTGCTACTCGATCGAGTAGCACCCATAAAAACGGGCAGTAGCTACGTCTAAGGACACACTCGACCGAGTCAGGCCATGACTCGATCGAGTGGGTCCTGTAGCCCAGAAAACCGAGAGCTTTTTTTTTATATCATTCGAGCCTCGTCTTTTTAAAAGCGACTTAGTCAACACGTGTAAAGTCAATCACGTAGCTTTTCCAAAATTCATGCATATCACGACACATAAACGATTTTGATCGACGGTCTCACACTATTATTTTCATGTCGACGACTCTTTAGTCGCATCCGACATATAATTAATTTAGACTCCATTTCTCGAGGTGATAAGTCGGGACAAGGCATCGAGGTTCGAGGTCGGGTTAGCACCACGCCTAGGTCTCGAACCTCCGTCCTTTAATTAATATGCAATATAATGTGTAATTAATTAAGGTTCGTCCATCTACACAAATTCACGGTCTAGTTTATACACGGGTCCGTTTATAATTATTGCTCGTCATTTCAATTGTATATTTCAATTGTTCTATTTTATTGTACGTCGTATTGTGAATTCCGGGTTGTATTCCGCCCGTGTAACTTGTAATCGATTTATTTTTGCTTTGCTTTATTTATTTGCGTTTTACCGCTCTTAAATGAACCCTCGCATGCTAAATCACTTCGACAATAAATTAGATGCATTAAATTGACGTAGCTCACATTTAATTCGCATGCTTAGCTAAAACGCTGTTTGCATAACATTTCACCGAATTACTAGCGCGCATATTAAAAAGTCAAACGATGTCCTAGTAGAGGCCGCTAAGAGCGGGCGGGGTTGGGTGTCCTTAGTGGGCTTCCCAACACGTACCCTCACCTCTTACTCAGAACCGTGGTTTCCGGATGTCCGAATCCATTGGCAACGAGAGTCATTCAATATACGATTAACCGCCCAAGTCGGCATCTATATCGATATGCAAAGGGAGGAGCCCAATAAACTCTCAAACCAAAATGGGCCATACTTTGTGTATGGACCATGGCGATATAGAGTGGGCTCGAATGGTTCCGAATAACCATAAAATTCGGTGGCGACTCCATTTCGACTTAAATTTCAATTCGATCCTTCTCATATGGAGGTGCATTCGCCTAACCCAAACCCGCGCGTGGCCGCGTCGGGGTGGACCTACGTCATGTCCACAAATAGAAACTCGGGTTGCCTCCCGGAAGCGCTCTTGTTTTACGTCGTTGACCCGACGTGAAAGTGGAATCTTCATTAATTGGGTCGAAAAGATCAATTCTCTCGACTGCTTCCTTCATCCAACTTCAAGTGAAGTCCACAAACTAACTTATTCAAAAACAAAAAAAATCATCAAATAACAAAAAGCGGGTTGCCTCCCGCAAGCGCTGATTTAACGTCCCGCACGACGCAAAGGGGTCACACAGCACTACCCCTCTATGAAGTAACCCATTTTATATCAAGATCGGAGCAAGTTAGCGCCCGTAGGAGACGATCAAATAAGCTAGCAAAAGAGTCACTGAAAATTATACAAAAGATTATCATAAGAATATACCATACACACTGCATAAACATAGAAGTATATAGAACGTTATTACTCGTGTCTATAAATTTCTTAAAAATTAGTACGGAGTCATGGTATGATTCTATAGATAACGTCATCTCAAACAATTTTTCAGTGTCCATACTCCTTGTAGATGCGTCTTTCAAATCCCATAATATTATCACCCAATTCACCTCCAAAAGAGTAATCAATAAAATAGGTGGATGAGGGAAAATCTAATACGGGTTTTGTATAAGACACGGTCAATAAATATGAGTCATCATCACTAAAAACCAATTTTGTATAAATATCTAGTGGAGCACCATCGACATGGGTAAGGGAAGTAGGATACTCAATTTTGGTCACATCATCACTAAAAACCAATACATGATCAGAAGAAGTCTCGAAGTATTGGGGAAGTTCAAGAAATAAAGTGGATATCTCTAATTCTCGAGCATTGTTAACCAAAAGATCAATCACATCCCATTTTTCATTACGACCTAACTCAAGAAATCTACCATCACTTTCAACTTGTAAATCGATTTGAGTTGCACGATTAAAGTTATGGTAAATCGCTACCAAGAGTTGTTCGTTACTCATAGGTAAATATTTGCGTTCTAGCACATACTCTGTGAGTCTTTCCAAATAGTGATGTAGCAACTCATTATCAAGTTGGGGACATGAAAAACTCATTTCTAGATGACAAACAAAAAGACCCTTAATTAAAATATACATTTACAAGAGACACACACAAAAACAAATAATCACACAAAAACAACTAATTGCCTTCCCCGGCAACGACGCCAAAATTTGGTGAGCCTAGGTCGTATGCTCCCAAAGATAAATAATTAAGTCCTATTACCTTTAACAATATAGTAGAGGTAAGTCGGGTGTCGAATCCACAGGGAAGGCGATGTAACTAATGTGTAATTGAAATAAAGTAACATAACAATAATAATGGGGGATTTTGTGAGTGATTTGTCTAACAACTAAAATAACGAAAGTAAAATAACTAATAATGATGAATTCAGATAATTAAGAAACTCGACTCAAAGAAAATCCACTAACTAGTTAAACAATTGATCATCGACTACTTCAAACTAAAAATAGGATTCAGCCCAAGATCTTCGGCGGTTTTTTTTTTTCTTTTGTGATGCGGATGATACATCATCGTGGGTGAAAAAATTTTCTTTGTTTGGGCAAGTCGGTTTCGTATGACCCGATTCTTTGCATATAGAACAACAATTGGTCTTCTTCATTGCCTTTTCTTTTCCACCTCGATCTCACTTAGTTCTTGGACGTCCTTTTGTCTTTGATTGAGGGGGGCATAACACAACAGTTTCACCATGATTTGTGAGAGTGCATTCTTCTTCAATCAAGACATCATCAAGTACTTGGATATTGGTTGTATACGTAGCTTCCAATAATGCATCACTATTCCAACGTTGTGGTAAATACAACGATGGAATATTGAAACAGTCGGTATGCACAAATACTCGCAATATATGACGACAAATTATACCCCAGAATTCAAAAATTTTGCAGCTACATACAGCTATATCCCTATCCCAAAAGACGTTATGTTCTCTACAACTGTCACCTTCATAATATTTTACCGTGAACTCACTTGTACCACCGACTTGAGATATTGTATACAAAGTCGACCTTGCTAATTCTTCTTGAAACTTTTTGAAAGCAAATGGTGTAAGGATTTCAGAAGCCTACTTTTCCAAAGGCGATTTTATATTTAACGGAACCGGTCTCATGTTAGCAACAAGTTTGTTGTTAGAACGCCCTTGGCTAATTTCTTGAACCGCCATCTCCACCTAAAAAGTATAGAAATAAATAAAGTTATTGTTAGGTACATGTAAGCATTTATTTCTTCTATCGATTATGAAGATAACTACAAGCCTACAAAATCATAACTCAAACTAACCTGCTTAACAAAATCCGTCAAAGTTGTATGAGAAGAAACAAATCTCTTAATAAAGGCAGTTACGCTCTCTGATCTTCCAGTAGTTACCATCCCTCCGAAAAAGTAATTTCGAAGGTAAGTCGGTGCCCAAAATTCTCTCACATTATACAAACCTACGATATGTTTATTGTTTTGGAGAGAAAATTTTTCAACCATTTCACACCAATTACGCTCAAATTCTTGCAATTCAGTCAACTTGTATAACTTGTAAAAATCACTACACCATTCTTGGTAGTCATTACGTAAAAGACCCGCAAAGCAACAACTAATTTTAAAGTTATATGCAATATACAGTAACTGTGTTTTGTAGTAGGCATTTCAATTTTAATTGCTTCAGACATCCAAGGATCTTGATCAGTCAAGATGGTTGTTGGCGGCTTGTTCATAATGCGCACAAAAGTCTGATAAATAGTTGCATGACAAAATTAATCACATGACAAATTATAAATCGTTAACCAATCAAAAATGAAATTTTTTAGAATTCATACCTTCATCAACCACTTAAAAGTAAGCATCGTCTCATCCCAAAGGAGTGCAAAACCAAGCAAAATTGTTTTTCCATGATTATCGACACCGACAAAAATCCCACAAGGCATGTCATATGAGTTTACTCTATAAGTAGTATCAAAAATGACTACATCTCCAAACTTTTGGTACCATTCAAAGCTTTGAGCATGACACCAAAAAATATTTTCAAGCCTCCTCTTTTCATCCAATGTAAAAGCATATTGAAACATTTTATTCTCTTCTTTCGCCAATTTCATGTACTCCATCAAGTTTTTTGCATCATCATCTCCAATTATCTTCTTTACTTTAGCGTAAAGATTGCGGATATCTCTATCGAAAAAGGGTAACTCACCATGTTTAACGTTTTTCTCAAGCTCCAACACCCTAATTATTTGCCTAATAGACAATCCTGCTTCCTTATACATAAAAATTCTTTTTTCATCCTCACAAGTGATATTCCGATTTATTGGAAGGAAACGGAATTCTTCACTAGACAACATATCATGATTATGTTCTTTCACAAGCGTGGTGACATGCCATTCTTCCGGAAATATATCAAAACGCTTTTTAAGAGTGATTCGCATGTAAGCATGACAACCACACTTTGAAGACCTTGTATTTCTTTGGGTTTTAGAAATATCAATTACCTTTGATCGTTGTTTTCCAGCACGGTGACAAAGAAAATCTTGTCTAATTGTCCTTCCATGTTTAGTGTCGGTACGATCCTTAACCGCGACAAAACCATGTCTCTTAGCATAATTGTTATAGAAGATATATGCCTCCTCCTGACTTTCAAAAGTTTGGGAAATGAAAGGTCCGTCATCTTCTTCAACATATGGTTCATTCAAATCAAAATCAAGCATATTGTAATTCTGAAAAAAAAAAAACGTGTCAGACAAAAAAAATCAGCACAAATCAGAACGTGATAATTGTAATTGCTGATATTACCTGCCTAACATTCCATTTATACTTAACAATTGATGATATTGATTCAAAAAAAAAAAATTAAATCTTCAATTGAATCACAGAACATCACCCCCACAAAAAATCCCCCTACCCCTATCGCACCCAAAAAAAAAAAAAATCCCCCTAAAAGTGTCTGTTTATTCCATTTATACGTATTAATTGATGATATTGATTCAAAAAAAAAAAAATTAAATCTTCAATTGAATCACAAAACATCACCACCACAAAAAATCCCCCCAAAAGTGCATGTTTATTCAATTTAATTGAACAACGCTCAACTCATACAAACCGAATTCTGAAGATAAGGGAAGAAAACTTACTTGTATGGGTAGAGATTTCTATTTTCCTCTTCTCTTGACAAATAATGGTGATTTTTTGAAACTGCCATTGAGAATACTTGGAGAGATTTTTTAATAGCAGTAATTTCTAGCACATTAAATGATGCATAATTAATGAATTCAATGGTTTCATCTTGAAAGGCATTGCAACTTCTCTAAAAGGCAGTGTATAATCTTCCTGTATTGAAACTATAAAAAACTATTCAAAAAATTTAATGCTTAGATGCAGCCCAGTGGGCTGTATGTATCAAAACCGATAATAATAATGATAGGAAAGTCAAGTAATTTCCTAACTCTAAAAATAATATAATAAATAATACTTAAGCTAACATGGAATCCAAAACAATTCCGTCTTCAATCCCGAGCTGCGCTTTGACTTTTCACTCGGTTTTGTTGGGCTTGATCTTCATACTCTCCGTCTCGAGCCCAAATCACAATAACAAGGAATTAGAGTTCTAAAAACCGTCTTTTCTCCAATAAAGCACAATTTACTAGATAAAACCAATTAGACGATTTTCACTCTAAGTCCGCATCTTTAATCATCGAATCTAGCTCAAATCTCCGTCGTAAACACATATAAAATATGCTAGATCAATAATCCAACAGAATTGGGTAAACTTGGGATCGGGTCGGTTCATTTCGGGTCCGAGTCATTTTCAGGTTTGCTATTTCATTTTCAGCTTGACAATTTTCTATAACAATAATAGTGTCAGTTTTGGGTTAGTTCGGGTCAATTCGAATTACGAGTCAAATTCAATTCTATTAGTTCGGGTGTCGGATCGGGTCATTCGGGTAGGGTCAATTTTCTGAGTAACAAAAACACCTCATTCTTTAAGTTTCGTGGCAGGCCTCCTATTGTAACCAGGGCTGACCAATGATATTGCGAGGCCCTGTTCGAAACTTTGATTTGAGGTCCCTTTATTTAATTTTTTTTTTACATAAAATGGAATATGTTTGTTTTAAGAAAAAACAAACCCTCATTAACATACGAAAAAGTAGTACTCGTAGTTGTTAATGGAGTGTTTTTTTTTTTTTTTTTTTTTTTTTTTTTGAGCGAAGTTGTTAATGGAGTTGATACAATAATATTAGAGAAAAACTACAGGGTTTTGTTTTTATAAACAAATACGGAGTAAATTGAATCAAACATAATACTCCGTAGACAATAATAACGTAAGTACAACTCAATTACAAGTATATTTTTAGGTGGAAAAGAAATATCTATGGAATTAATTAAGTTAAAATTTTCAATTTTTGATACAGTAATCAATTGATGGTAATTTCTAAATATTGGGAAAGTATAAAAGAAGATGGAAGGTTTTATATATTCTATAATTACTTGACTTGATAATTGATTGTCCGTGACTCCCTCCTTGTGCAGTAGTACCCTGTTAGTTAGTTTTTTTTTAAATCATGGAATATTGGGCCCTCTTCTTCTTGGGCCCATGTTCCAAGAACTGAATTATACTACCTATGGGCCGGGCCTGATTGTAACAGAGGCATCCCGTTACCAACGGTTTGATGACTACGCGAGAAAAACGTAGTAAATTACAAACAATAATAAAACTGACGCAAAGATTTACGTGCTTCACCATCAAATCATTGGATACGTCCACACTGACAAGGAAACAAAATTAGTACAACAATAGACGGTAGTACACGCGCTTAATAGCTCACAGATAAAGCCAAAAGTATCACCAATTCTACCAAACAAATAGTAATCTCAAATAGGAAAGAGACTACACGATTGAGTTCGACCTGTGACGAACTCACCGATCGACGAGACGAAGGACAAACGATCTTGTGGTTAACCAAGATCCAAACAAACTCCAATGGTCTCTAACGAAAACGAGAGTGGAACACCAAATAATAGGAACTCAAAACAAATTGAGTTTTCTTCACGAGAAACCTCACAGATAAGCTCTCTATGTTTGTGCTCTCAAATCATCTATATTAATTAACCTAGAAACTAGTCGGGTCATTACGTAGTATTATTCACCCAAACTAGTTACCTAAATTAATTAGGAAACAAAGACTAACCAAACACAAACTTTCGTAAATCAAACAATATTATTACTTGTAATAATATTATTACCAAAACAAGAACATCAAATTTAGTAAAAATATTAAGGAACAAATCAATTCGAGACCCAAAAGGACAATTATTACGCACTTATTTCCTAACACCTCCCTTATTATCTCTAAGGATATATAACCCTTTCTCACTCACATCTCTTGTTGACATATACGAATTCGGAGACTCGTTGTAAACTGTTAAAAGGAAGAAATGTTACTCCCTCCATTCAACTCCAATTTACCCCCTTAATTTTCGACAATATTCACAAATTAAAAGGATCTTCAAAATTCTACCAAATATATATAAGACAAAATATCATTAGGTGGGATCTTGTTTCATTCCTCTTGACGAGTAGATTAAGAATATCAAAAAATTATACTACTCCCTCCATTCAACTCCAATTCATCCATTACTTTATTTATATTTGTCGAGACGCATTTTTAATAGTTAATATGAGTAAAAATTATATTTTTTTGATATTCTTATTCTACTCGTCAAGGCAAATCAAACAAGATCCCACATGATGGTGTTTTGTCTTATAGATTGTGTAGAATTTTGAAGATTTTTTTGGTTTGTGAATAGTGTCGAAAACCCTAAGGGATAAATTGGAGTTGAATGGAGGGAGTAATTTTTACTAATATTTAATGAAAAATATTAACGATTTAAAATACGTCTTGTCAAATGTGCATACAGAAATTAATAAATTGGAATTGAATGGAAGGAGTATAAAACAAACTTAAAATGTTGGAGCTAGATGTGTGGCTTATCAAGTCATACACTAATGATAGGTTCGGATTACCATTCTATACTTGCATAAGCCTACCAAGTGTGGCTCTGGTGATTACCATCATCAATTAGTTTATTTTGGCTCATCATATATCTCATGTCATTTACGTGACCTAATTATACCACATAGGTCATGTTCTTTTGGACTGAAATTAATCGAACTGAAAGTATCGGAATATAACCCCATAAAAACAAGGCCTTACATTACAGTATATTTTAGCGGGACACAGTGGAGCATGCATATTACTGGAAGCATGAGTCATGTAGATGCAGGGTTCGTAGTGACAGAAGTACAGATCACTGCATTCTACTTGTTGATAAATTTGTTGCATTGATATATAGCGGTCCCTCTCGGCTCTGCCACTAGGTGAAATTATATTAGTCCGTAGTAATAATGTTTACAAGGATTCGGCGACAACAAGTCAGGTGCAGGTTCATGGTGACAGTAGTACAGATCACCGCATTGCACCTGTCTTAGTTAGTTAGTTGCAGTAGCTGTTCTCTTCCTTTAGCTGAAGGTAGAAAATAATAATAATAAAGAATCCATGCATTTATGAATGTTGAATTGAATGCAACGGCAATCAATCACGTAGAAATGAATGGGGTAGAAGTAAGGTAGTAGTAATTACGTATGTATGTGGACTATACTATACTATATATACTACTACTATAGACTACTAGCTAATTGGTTGAGTTGTAAAGCTGTAGATTCAACCATAAACTTGGTTATATTCAATATATATAGCGTTCCAACAAATCATCATGGGATACTGCTGATTCATGGTCCTCCATCTCTATATGTATGTATGTAGTTATGTATGAGGGTATCCACTATTCAACTACTATTCTAGTCCACATTTAATACGACCTATCTAGCTGCCTTCTTTTCAGGATTGCACTATATATATATACTAACGGAGTAGATAGTGAAGCGACAGTATATGAGTTTTGAGAGATTTAATTTCATAGTTGTTTGATCAAGATGATGATGACGATGGCAGGGAAATTTGGTGTTGCAGTTTGGGTCATTGTTATTATAGGGGTTGCATGCTTGGGGATTGAAGCTAGGGAGTTAGTGAAGAAAGAGGGTGAAGACAAGGCATTGAAGCCCAATTGGTTCTGGGGTGGAGAGCCTGGGTTGAGTGGTGGTGGTGGCGGCTTTGGAGGAGGTGGCGTAGCCAGTGGGTGGAAGAAAGGGTGGCACTTTGGCAAGTCTTTTAGCTTTGGCAAAGGTAAGGGGTTTGGAATTGGGTATGAAATTCCCGCGGTTGGAAGTTTAGGGAAACCTGATTGTTTTGGGAAGGGAGGTGGTGTTAAAGGAGGCGGAGGGGGCGGAGGTGGAGGTGGAAGTGGAGATGGTGGTGGTGTGGGAGGTGGAAGTGGAGATGGAGGTGCAGTTGGAGGTGGTGTAGGAGGCGGAGTTGGTCAAGGAGGTGGTGTAGGTGGTGGTGATGGTCATGGGAGTGGTGGTGGAACCGGTGGTACCACAAGTGGGCATGGATCGGGTGGCTACTATGGTGGGGGTGGGAAAACACATCCAAAAAAGCATCACATCGGTAAAAAGAGTGGAGGTGGGGGAAGTGGGAAAGGAACAGGAGGAGGAGGTGGTTATGGTGGAGGAAGCGGTAAAGGAGTCGTCGTCGGAGGTGGTTATGGTACTGGAGGTGGAAGCGGTGGAGGAGTAGGCGGTGGTGATGGAGGAGGCATTGGTAAAGGAACTGGCGGAGGCACGGGAGGAGGGATTGGAAAGGGAACCGGCGGTGGGATTGGAGGCGGAATTGGTAAAGGAGTCGGTGGAGGAATTGTTGGAGGTGTCGGAGGAGGTGTTGTCGGAGGAGTAGGAGGAGCCGGAGGAGGCATTGGAAAAGGAATAGGTGGAGGAATTGTTGGTGGAGTAGGCAAGGGAATTGGTGGAGGCGTTGGAGGAGGAACCGGTAGTGGCAGTAGCGGAGGTATTGGAAAGGGATTCGGAGACGGTATAGGAGGAGGAGTTGGTAAAGGGATAGGTGGAGGAATAGTCGGGGGAGTCGGGGGAGGAGTTGTTGGAGGAATAGGTGGAGCGGACGGTGGCATTGGAAATGGCGTAGGTGGGGGTATTGGTAGCGGTGTCGTTGGAGGAATTGGTGGCGGTATATGGAAGGGAGTCGGTGGAGGTAGTGTTGGTGGTGGTATATGGAAGGGAATAGGTGGGGGTATTGGAGGTGGTATATGGAAGGGAGTTGGAGGGGGAATTGGTGGAGGAAGCACGGGGGTTCAGTCCACACCGCACCATTAAATTGACGGCATACAACAATGAATGTTTCATTTCTGTTAATCCTCTTGCATCATAATTTCTTTGATTTTTTTTTTCTCGTATTCAGGGAGAAAATTTGTTTTAAGTGTCAATTGAATGTACGGATTGCAATTTGCTACCTATATTAAAAATAATTTCATGTTTGGTGTTACATACTTACATTTGTGCTAATTCTAGGGACTAGAATCAACTGATCTAGTTTATCACTTTCTTATATGATAAAGATCTAAGTATTTGATAGATTTTAGTGAGAGAAAATACTCTATAATTTGAATGCTCGACCCTGACAATGGGAGCCAGAGATCACCCCCTCCTCAGCCGCCTATATACCCCCGACCCCATTATCAAAGGATCAAATTCCTTATTCCCACCACTCCAAAAAAGTGCAAAACGAAAGAAATGCACTTGAACGATTTTCTCAGAATTCATTGAATCATCCTAATTCAAGTAAATTGCCTTCTATCGAGGCTAATAAAAGCAACCAGGTAAAGAATACAATTATCCCGACTCTATCTTATAGGGAAACAATGCAGGGATTCACCTCCGCCCTCAATTCCACAGAGGGATTTTCCTCTAGAGGATCTCGACATCGATTCATAGGATAATGTTGAGGAAAACGACGACGAAGAAGATTAAATGCGTCCACGTATATGTCTTACCAAGGCCGAGAAGGTTATTATCCGTCATCCTTGGCGCCATTTCCTCATCATAAAAATGTTTGATAAAAAGATCGGCTATCTGTCGTTAATGAGGAAATTGCAAGCGGAATGGTCAATAAAAGGCAAACTAACACTCACAGATCTCACGGGTTCTTACTATGTAGCCCGTTTCTCATCGAGATAAGACTACGACTTCGTCATTACCCAAGGTCCTTGGATGATTGATGATCATTATTTAACGATTAGGAGACGGGTACCCAATTTTGACCCCTCTGAGGATCGTACCAAGTTTCTTACGGCATGGATTCGTATCCAAATCTACTTGTCGAATATTTCAACGAAACATTCCTAAGGAAAATCGGATCGAAGGTTGGGAAGATTATCCGTATAGACCAGAACACGGCATCCGCTCAACGGGGTCAGTTCACTCGGCTAAGCGTAGAGGTGGATATTACTAAACCGTTACTGTCAAAATTCAGAATGTACGGAAAAATTTACTGTATTCAATACGAGGGACTAAAAATGATTTACTTCAATTGTGGGAAGTTAGGCCACTCAACAGAGGTTTGTGCACAAGACGCTACTAAGGACCCGAGTACGGAACTAGTTATTCAAGAAACAAGTTTGGATTATTTAATCACGAATGCAGATTCCATAGAAAATGGACTTCGACCCAAGGAGAAACAAAATTTCGGAGAATGAATGGTGGTGAAAAAAAACCCCACGTAGAATACCTTCAATCAACTCTGGTAAGCAAAATCCGAACCCAGCCAATTCGGATAATCCGGTTTTAAAATTCAGAAATTCTACTAATATGTCGGGATCGAGATTTGATATCTTAGTTGAGAATATCTCCAAAACTCCAACCCCGAATATCTCTGGTAATGATCCCCAAAAGACGGTCAATAAAATCCCACAAAATATCACATCGTCAAATAGAATCAATAAAAAAAATATCAATTCTGAACCAACGCACTAATAAGCTTCTATTAGGCAATTCTTTCATTTCTCGTAATATTAAATCTATCTTAGAACATAAAATTTCCAATTCTAGTTCCAATAATATGGATACTAATGCTCCTACTTCTAGCAATAATCAACCTGATATTTCCTCCTCTATTCTCCAGGATATCACAAATATTCTCCCACCCAAAAAATCAATCAATGTGGACTATAATCTCGTTCAAACAGAGACATTGTCACTAGTACCACAATCTAACCTAAACCGAGGCAAAGATCCAATCAATGGACAAGGCCCCCAGCCGTACTTATCTTATCACGACCACCCGCAACTCCAATGTCTACGATAGTACCTCCTAATCGAAGTGATACCGCCAAAATGAAGCTAAAGAGTATCAACTTGGCCGGAGATGCCCGCTCCTTATATAGGGGTGATGATATCGGAATGTCCGATTCTGGATGTCAAGTTCAAGCTAGCAAAGGACAATCCTTCGAGTGTAATGATGGAATTGTCGATACCATGGAGTATTGATAACATTCTTAAGCTAGTAAGTCGAGCCTATCCAGCGTCGTTAAATTATTTACCTGATTTTATGAATACAAGAATCCCGAATTTGTCTCCGAACCTACCCTATATCACTTATATGGTATGGAATGTCCAAGGAACTGGGAGTAAGAGTAAAAAAAATGCGTTAAAGGAAGTAGTTTTCGATCCTATAAACCTACTGTACTAGCGCTTGTAGAAACTCACATGGGTAGTGACCATGCAATCAAACTGGGCACAATACTCGGATATGACGGTCACTCGAGAGTTAATGCGGTCGGGTTTAGTGGGGGCATCTGACGCTATTGGAAACCAGAGGTTGTCAATATTAATCCGATTACTGAACATCAAAAATACATCACAGTTGATATTTCAAGAAACGAGGAATTTCCATGGTTTTTTTTTCTGCTAGCCCGGATCCTTCGAATCGACGAGAATTGTGGGCTGAATTTGAGGAATTTGCTAGAAATAATAATAGACGTTGGCTACTTGCAGGGGATTTTAATGAAACTCGATTCCTTAGTGAGCGACACGGTGCTGATCATAATATGGCGAGAAGATGTGTTAACTTTAGTTAATTGGATCGAAAATTGCGATCTCATTGAATTGGCCTTCACCGGTCCTTCTCACACTTGGGCACGAGGTAACTCAATTGAAACGAGAAAAAGTGCAAGACTTGACAGAGCACTTTGTAACGCTGATTGGGGAGTTCTATTTGAAGATGCTATGATCCGCCATCTCCTTGCTATTCAATCTGACCACTGTCCTAGCCTCTGTTAATTTCACCAAATGGGTTCGCTCCAATTAGTGCTGTAAATAGACCTCCGTTTTCAAGCTTGTTGGATGACACATGAGAAGTTCAAAGCGTTTGTTGAAGATAGTTGGCCCTCCGACGATATCTTCCCGTCCCGGTTAGAGTCATTATCTCAGAAATTACAGAACTGGAATAAGGAGGTGTTTGGCGACATTTTCAAACGTAAAAGAACGCTTCTTGCCCGGATTGAAGGATGCCAACGAGAGTTGTCTATAGCGAGGCAACAAAATCTCTTAAAGTTGAAATCAAAACTACGAAAGGAGTTAGACGAGGTTCTCGCACAAGGGGAGTTATTATGGTACCAAAAATCAAGACTTGATTTTATTAAAGACGGGGATCGTAATACGTCTTATTTTCATGTAAGTACGTTGATTCGAAGATGGAGAAATTGCATAAATACTCTAAGAAATGAAGAAGGAATATGGTGTAATGAACCCTGGACATCAAAAAAATTGTTGTTGACTATTTCAAGAATTTATATACGCAAGAGCAACAACTAGATGACAGTTTCGATAGTCTTCCATGGGATCTGTTTCAAGACTTTACTAATAGTGATTGGGATTGGCTCGAAAAATTTATTAATAAGATGGGTTTCCTTAAAAGCTCCGGGTCCAGACGATTTTCAAGCCTTATTTTATCAAAAGAATTGGCCCCTCATTGAGTCCTCTCTATGCGAAATGGTAATTATTAAAGCCCTAGAAGGGAAGGGTATGCCTGAGGGTCTCAATGACACTCACCTCGTACTTATCCCAAAGGTAGATACTCCAGAGTCGATAACTCAATTTCTTCTAATTAGTTTATGCAACGTCGCCTATGAAATAATCATCAAAACACTTGCTAATCGGATAAAAAAAGTATTACCACGCGTTATTTTCCATACACAGAGTGGATTCGTCCCGGGACGCCGCCAAATTACAGATAATATTGTGATCATTTTCCAAGAAAGCCATCCATTCTATGCGAAAAAAGAAGGATCGAAAAGGTTTTATGGCTATTACAATAGACCTCGAAAACGCTTATGACAGATTAAGATGAAGTTTTATTCATGCTACTATTCGAGACATGGGTTTTCCAAGGCTTTTAATCGATGTTGTTATGGAGTGTGTACGGTCACCACGTATGTAAATTCTATGGAACGTAGCCTACAGAACAATTTACTTCGACTAGGGGAGTTAGGCAGAGAGAACCGTTATCATCGTATCTCTTTGTTATGTGTTTGGAGAAGCTCCAGCAAGCTATCGATCTCGAAGTTCGTAATAAGAATTGGAAACCCTTTTCCTTTTGTCGCAACGGCCTCTTATCACTAACTTGGTTTTTGCAGACGATATGGTATTCTTTAGTGAAGCCACGAAAGAACAAGCAAGCTCTGGTTATGCGGTTTGTCCTTGACAATTATTGCAGAGCCTTGGGTGAAAAAATTAGTGTCGCAAAATCCCGGGTTTTTTTCTCACGTAACACAGACATGGAGACCAAATCTTTGGTCAATGGCGCTCTTGGTTTTGAAGAAACATAAGATTTTGGTACTTATCTAGGAATAATGTCCACTATAAATGGTAGGGTGACTCGACACACATTTGCTCACCTTAAAGAAAAAATTAATAAGCGCTTGGCAAGCTGGTCTACTAAACTATTATCATTAGCTGGACGATTTACTCTTGTTCAGTCCACTCTAACGACTATTGCTAACTACAATATGCAGTCCGCCAAAATTCCAAGAGTTATATGCGACTCCATCGACAGAAAATCTCGTTGCTTTTTGTGGGGAGGAGATGAAAATAAGAAGTCCGTTCACCTTATTTCTTAGGAAACGTTTTAGAAACCAAAATCTCTCGGAGGTCTAGCCATCTTTTCGGCAAGACAAGCTAATGCAGCTTTTCTCACTAAGCTGGGATGGAGAGTTCTCACTGAACCGACTAGTCTCTGGTCACGCGTACTCCATGCAAAGTATTGCAATAATCGCTGTGATATTGACATATTCCAACCCAAGACTAATATGTTCAATGTTTGGGCCGGAATATTGTTGCAATCTAAGACAATAATCAAGGGCGCGGCAGCTGCAGTAGGTAATGGACGATGGACACTATTTTGGGATCATTCTTGGGTTGACAGAATTTGCTTATCCGATCATAATGTGGATCCAATTCCAGAAACCATATTAGGCACGACGGTTAGTGACATGGTGCGAGAATAATGGTTGGAAGTGGGATTTGTTCTCCGATTTCCTACTGCAAAATATACTTCAAAAAATCGCATTCGATCATATCCCTTATCAACGATCTAGATCTTGAAGATACGCTTTATTGGAACGCTACTTCGTCGAGTAAGTTTACTATTAAATCTGCACCAGGCTACTTAAGAGGTACCAACACAACTTTATCACCCGAACCCCTTGTTTGGTGTACTATTTGGAGAATTCCGATACAACAACGAGTACGTATGTTTTTATGGCTTGCGGCTCATGGTAGGCTAATGGTAAATCCTAACCGAGTGAAACGTAACATGGATGGCAACCCGATGTGTCCGCGTTGCAAGGATAAGGAAGAAAAAACTGAGCACCTACTTCGGTCTTGCCCTATCTCAGTACAAATTATGAGCGTAATTGGTATTGAGAAGTCCAATACTTCATTTTATACTTCACCTTTTTCGGATTGATTATCGAAAAATGCCAGCAACGATGTTACTACATCGGTTGCGGACTGGCCAATTTATTTTGTTATAACTTGTTGGTGGATATGGAGATGGAGAAATGATATAGTATTTGGACGTGATAACGAGAATACAACGGAACCACAAACCTTCATATATCAACAATTCGAGACAACAAAATTGGTGTTCGACATGTTTGATATTTTTATCCCGACACCAAGATCTACCCCCTACTGTAGAAATATTTGTCCGATAGCTACCTCCACCGCATGGATGGACCCAGTTAAATACCGATGATGCGTCGAAGAGCAACCCTAGTCAAGCTGGAGCTGGCGGTATCTTCCGTGACGAGACGGATAACTTTATAATAGCTTACTATTTTTCTTGTGGTGTTTGTTCCTCTATAAAAGCCGAGCTTCTTGCGCTACTAGCCGGATTGGAAAGGGCTAAATCGCTAGGAATGAAGAAGCTGTTAATTCACATGGATAATTCCTTGTGTGTCAACCTTATTATGGAAGACCAACTAGACATCAATAATTTAAAATTTATTGTCCGACAACGATGTCAAGAGTTGATTAGCGACAGAGTCTGGCATATTAAGTTGGAACATATCTATAGGGAAGCAAACCGAGCGGCTGATTTATTAGCTAACTATGGAGTTATAGCTAGTACTTTACCTTTTCATTTAGACACTCTGTTTCATGATTTGCATCCCATCCTTCGGGAGGACATATTTGGGGTTGTTATTCCCCGTGTAATAGCGAGTAGTTAGTTCTCGGGGATGAGCCCCTCACTTTTACCCAAAAAAAATTCGGGAAATCAAAATTGGATGAAGAAGTATCTAAATATACCTTCTTATTTTTATAATGAGGTAAAGTTCTCTTTGACAATTTTGAAATACTTTAATATGTTGGGAGTAGCAGAACAGTTGATTGATTGTTGTAGGAAAATAAGGACAAACCTTTATGCGGAAGTGATCGGATCGTTTGTGTTCACTAATTGTCCACTACCATATAATCATACCTCCGACAGCTACTAGGGTCCCAGTAAAATTAGGCCTGATTGACCGTGCACGGGCTAAACTCTGATGCTTGTGAACTGGTAATGAAGAACCTGATGGTTCAGATTTGGATTCTGACTATAGTGGTTGATCTTCAGACTGTGGTTCATCACTCTCAATAGAAGTGAATTGCTGCTCCACCTGTTTATCAGTACTACCACTACTTCTATCTTTCTCCGCGATTTCAGTGATGATATCATCAGACAGTCTCTCCTCCAGAACGGCCATCTCAGCGGTGACTGTGTCGTCTTTCTTCTTCACGAACGGCGCCCACCGTCCCTGTTGTTTTAACAACACCCGCAACTTGATTTGCCACAGACTAAAACTATTTCCTCCCATCGAAACTCTCAATTTTAACGTTCATCCCAGACATCTTTCTCATAGATTAGAAATCCAAAGCTCTGATACCAGTTTGTTATAACGGAAGAGAAAGACAAACAAATTAAGAACGTAAAATCGAGAGACAAACAAATTTACGTAGTTCACCAGCAAAATCACTGGCTACGTCCACACCAACAAGGAGAAAAAATTCACTATGGTGGAGATAATAGTACAACAATAGACTTTAATACACACGCTTAATAGCTCACAGCTAAAGCTAAAAGTACTACCAATTCTACCAACCAAATAGTAATCTCAAACAGGAAAAAGACTACCTAGATTAAGTTTGACCTGCGACGAACTCACCAACGAGACGAAGGACAAAAAATCTTGCCGCCAACCATGATCCAAACAAACTCCAACAAAGACAGAGTAGAACTACTAAATAATAGAGACTCAGAACAAATTGAGCTTTCTCCTCAAGAAACCTCGCAGATCAGTCCTCTATATTTATTCTCTCAAATCATCTCTCTCTCTCTCTCTCTTAATTAACCTAGAAAGTAGTCAAGTCTGTATATAGTATTATTTCACCCAAACTAGTTACCTAAACTAATTAGAAACAAAGACTAATTTTTCTTGAAACCAAACAATATAATGTAACAATATTGTTAACAAAACAAAAAGATCAACTTTAGGAAATATATCAGGAACAAATCAATTCAAGACCCAAAAGGACACTGCTAGACACTTATTTCCTAACAATAGTCATACGGAGTATTATATATATATATTCAATATGATCTTTGGCCATGAAATTATGGTGATGTTGAATTGACGTTGAATATAATCCATCTCGACTCAAACTGATAAGTGTAGTTTGTAGTGCCTAATTTGTTGTGTTTTGGTCCCTTTTTCCTTGTGGAATCGCTCATTGGGAGCGGTTTATGGGCTACTTATACTTCCTTTAGTTCGTTTTAGGTTCCCGAGACCATTCATGAAGAATTGGAACGATTCCGACTCGTTTCATACACTTTTGGAGCAAACGAAGGGAAGGAACGATCACTCGATGCCTTGGATTCGATCCCGAGACCTTGGGACCCATTCCCGAGCTCCTTAGGCTCGATCCCGAGTCCCTAGAAACGATGGGAAGCCCATGAGAAGCAAGGAGGGACCAAAAAGATCATAATGGAGGCCTACAAGGTCCTTCTCGGGCGGGATAATGGCTTCCCGACCGGGAAGGAGTGTGCAATTGCAAGTGCTGCTGACTTGAGCTCTTCCCGACCGGGAAGGGGCCCTTCCTGACCGGGACCATGGTTTCCCGACCGGGAAGGAGCACCTGCAGCCCCGCGCTTCATTCTTTCTTCTCCTTTCCTCTTGTAACCCTATATATACCCTTCCTCTTGTATTCTTATGTAAGGTTAGACTTTACCCACTAAACCCTAGACTACTTTAGCATAGATTAGCATAGATTAGTGTAGATTAGTCGTTAATTACTTCTTAATCTTAGATTACCCTTGTATTAATTGAATTCTTCAAGATTCAACCAAGATTGACAACCTTGGGAGATTGTTTTGGGTTTTCTCTATTGATGCAAGTTTTCATTCTTGTTTTCATCTTCTAGTATGGTATAATCTCTTTTCCTTTCTCTTAATCTTTGTTTTATTATTCAAGTTTCAATCTTTAGATCTTTTTTATTGTTTTCTTCATCATCCTTGTTAGTTTTACATATGTATGCTTTTGTTCTTATTTTGTTTTATCTTGTTAGTGTTAGTTTTAGCATTAGATATGTTTGAGTAGACTCTTGCTAGGGTTATTAGGGTGATTGGTTGTGATTGTGGATGATTAGGGTGAGATGGGTGGTACTAGATGTTGTCTTTGTTGTTTCCCATTAACCTTGCACCCCACATGTTTGATGAAATGCTTGTGAGACTAGAGACGATCAATCCTTGTTTTTCTTGCATATTCTCTTGTATGTGTGTGTTTGGTTGGTTGGTTTGGTTCCCTCATTACGTAGAGAGAGCCCGATGAGGACGACCCCTAGGCCGATTACGTAGTGAGAGCCCGATCGGTGGAATCTAGGCTACGAAAGCATGCTAGTAACCTCGTTCTTCCCCTTTTTGTCTTCATTGCATCCATGAACCCGACCTAACCCTTGTCTTCCTTCTTATTGTTATCCTTGCTTTCCTTAGTCGTTAGTTACTTGTTTTGTCTTCCTTTCCCGTGTTTTAGACCTTAGCCTAGTCCTTAGCCATCACCCTAGATTAGCTTGTCTCGAACCTAGTCCTAGACCGTAGCACCCATTAGTCCAAACCCATTTCCGTCCCTGTGGATCGACCCGACTTTCCCTAGCTACCCTAGTTAGGTTGGTTGGTTATTATTTGACGGCGGGATCCACGACAAATCCCACCCATCAAATTGGCGCCGTTGCCGGGGACGGCGTAGTTTAGACTTTTGTGTGCTTAGTTTTAGACTTTGTTCTTGATCTTTGTGTTCTCTTCTCCTTGTGTATCTCCGTTCTACTTCTTCTGTGCTATTCTCTCTTCCTAGTGCCTCAAAAGCACTAGGATACTAAAGTTTGCTCAAGTGCTTCTAGTTCATCCTAGGTATTAAAGAAACGTTATGGAAATGGCACGTCCTAGCTTCCATCAATCGTCACGGGACAATCATGGGGCAAATGGCCAAGTCCCAAAATTTCACCAACCATATCAACCTCATCAACAATCTTACGAACGCCCTTCATATGGTTATCATGAAAGTTGTCAAGGATCACTCCAACATCCTAACAACTACCAAATACCCCCACATGACCCACAACCAAAAATCCCCAATTTTGAAACTTGTCAAATGATGATTCAATTGCTAAAGGGTCAACAAGAGGCGATAACTCTAATGCAAAAGAGTCAACAAGAGATGATGGTTCAATTACAAGGAGTTAGGGAGGAGTTTAGGGCCCAAAAAGCGGTGCAAGATTGATGCGCGCGAGATTGTCGTCTATCCAACGCGGTCAAACAATATTTATAACCCCGGAATACTACTACGTAGTAGCGGTAAGTCAGGGATCGATCCACAGGGACGGTCAAGGGGTAGTCGGTCAAGTCAATGTCTAGGAGTAATTGAGTCGAGAAGAGGGGTTTGGTTGAGTCGAGCTAGATTTACTAAATGAGCTTATATGACTAAAGTGGGAAACTATTGATGGGAAAGGCGTTAGGGAGAGTCGGGGAATCGGAAATAAAGACAAGAGTCTACTAACGCAAGAGTTATCACAAGATGTATAAGGGAGGTTCCACCTTTTGGTTTCCCTACCAACCAAGTCTAAGCTCGCTTTCGTGATGAATAAACTAAGGTCTCTAGACGAAATTACCCAAACCCCGAGTTTCCCCATATTAATTGGTCCGGGTGAGTTAAGTCAACCTAGGTGATCAAGCTAAGTCAAACATAACACAACAATCCCATTAAGACAATATCACCCTCAAATGCAATAATCTCACAAAGATGAAATCTTTATCTATTATTCCTCCTCCCCTAACCCCCTAACAAAGAGATCTACTTACTAATCATGGTGGTTAACAACAAAGCATTCATTAAGAAGAGAATAATTGAAGCATGTATAAAAAACTACACTAACAAATATACTAATGGAGAAAAGGGAGAGGAAAGAATTTTACCAACAATGAAGAGATCTAAAGAGGAAGAAGAAGATTAAAAATAATAAAGATTGAATCTTGAGAGAAATACACAAGAATTTGTCACTAATCCATGCATAAATCTTCAATCTTCAATAAGAGAAATAAGAATCTTCAAGAAAATAAGACAAGGGTTTTGTCACATAAACTCTTGTAAAACCCTTGAATCTTCAACAATTAAGCACAATCTTCAATTAAGATGTAAACTTTACTACTAATAATGGAGTAATTGTATTAATACTGGTAGATCTACTAATTGTTTGTAGAATTTTCTAAGAGAGTTTTACTACAAACTACTATTACTACTACAATAATGGAGATTTTCTATTCTACTTCTAAGAGGCACACTCATGGCTCACTTTGGCTCAAAACCTTAGGAGGGATATATATAGAGTTGCTTAATGGGTTGCACAAACTTCAAGGCCCAAATCCGATTTCTCTTCATTTTGCTAGACCTTCACCCTTTGCATCTTCATGGGGTGAAATTTCGCCCCGCGGCTCGACGTAATAATCCCACCGGGTGAAATTTCACCAGGTGAGATTTTCTTCGTTTTTCGCGTTTTCGACCCGTCTTCACCATCGGGCGAAATTTCACCCGGTGGGCGAAATTTCGCCCGGTCAAGTTGCCCGGTCGTGCGTGCCGTGAAAATCTTCGGGGGATGAAAAATGTCGCCGGGCGAAACTTCGCCCGGTGATGACTCACCGGGCGAAACTTCACCCGGTGGTCCATTGACTCTTTTCCGATCAAAATAGACAGAAAACTACCAAAAACATGTAAAATGCAAAAGAGAGACATTAATGTGAGAATTACGCAAAATACGGCGATAATCGCACTCAAGTCTCACAAAACAGAGGAAAAACGGGTCTAAATGGGAGGAAAGACGGTCCAAATTTGGCACACAAGAATTCCCCCACACTAAACCGTTGCTCGTCCTCGAGCAATGACCCAAAAAGAAACTAACTACTACTACTAGGCTAGACTATGCTAAGCCGATACGAGGCAATTAGCGGGCCCGCTCCGTCCCTTCAACTCACATCGAGATACCTATGAAGTAAGGTACCTCCATGCAAGGCAAGTTGGGGCTTGCTCAAAAATTGGGGTTGCGACTAACACACACACAAACACAAAACAAAGAAGATACACATAAAAAGATAGTCGCAACCAAAGAGAAAATAAATCACCGAATCCCTCATCGAAACGGCGGAGAAAGCACCGGTTCGAGCTTAAGACAAGCAAGAACACTACCAAGCTAGTAACACAATTTGACATGGACAAGATCCTAATAGGATGACAATCAAACAATAAAAACATTGAAAATTTACCAAGGTCCTTCTAATTCCACTAAAGATGCCTACAACGGGACGATAGATGGAGTGGATAAGTGAGAACCATGGAGTTAGTAAGCACTGTAGGTAAGTGTTATGACGTCTCCTAAGCTAAGCCTAGAGGGTCGTTCCAAACTCGAGAAAGCCAATTAGACCAAAAAGATGGATAAGTGTTTGCAAAATGGTAAGGATTGCCAAATTACCGCTATTTTCCTTCCTCGGGACTCGGTCCTCTAGTAGGCATTTCACGGCAATAAGTCAACCAAGGGATTATTTGGGTTTGGGAACGATTTTTTTTTTTTTGAGATTTTGACTTTCTTTTTCGATTTTTCTTTCCCCATTATTTGGATCGAGGCCTTTTTTTTTTCACGGTCCTTTCTTCTTCATTTTTCCCTTTTTCTTTTTTTGAATAGCCCATTTTTGGCTAGATGTTTCATTCGAGATCAAGGTAAAGCATATTTTTGCAAGCTTATTTGTGGAAATGGATGAATGGTAGAGAAATAGGCTAGTCGGGTGTGCACCCCCTTCGAACCCATAAAAGGATGAAAATTTTGGACTAAAAGTGGTTTCTCAAGTAAGGTCACCTAAGAGAACGGGGAACGGTAACCAAGGCCTTATCACTCCATGGATGGTCAAGGTGGTCAAATGCAAATCCCGATGTAGACTCCTAGTAGAAGAGATGGACTCATGGTAAAAATCCAATGCAAAGATTGGTTCAAGGTCATTTTATTAGAATTATGTCCAAAAATCAAAAAGGGTCACTAACAAGTGAGTAATAAACACTCGGCCTAATCTCAAAATCGGGTTTTCGAAAACTTTAGCTAGACAAGCTATACACAAAGTAAAAAGAACACAAAAATGACAAAAACACAAGGAAACAAAAACAAAACAAAACGAAATCACAAGTAAAGCCAAGCACTCCATACTCCATTAAGTCAGCACAATCCACAACCACCAATTCCAAAATGTTCACCAAGTGAACCTCCAAATAGCATATATGCCCAAACTCCGTGCATAAGAGAAAGGGATAAAACGAAGGTAGAAAATATTACCGCGCGGTCTTCATTTCATTTCCGCTACCTTACGTATCCATGCTAAATGGTTGGCGGTGTACCTACAAGATGGAGAATGCAAGACAATACAAGTAACATAGAAACAAAAATAAAAGAAGAGAAAACTAAAAAGAGAAAAAAATGAATTTTTTTTTTGGATTTTTTTGGTTTTTAAAGGAAAAATGAAAAAGAAAATGGAATAAAAGAGGATAGTAGATCCCTCCACCACACTAAAACTGTGCATTGTCCCCAATGCACGAGTAGGAGAAGAATCGAAAAAAAGAAAAAGAGAAAAGAACCGATTTTTTTTTTGAATTTTTATGATTTTTCAATTTTTTTTGAATTTTTTTGAAAAATTAAGGGGATAAAAAGAAAAGAAATGAAAAATGAAAAAGAAAGAGAAAAAATAAGAAAAATCGATAAGGGAAGAAAAATGACGTAGGTGTAATCACGTCACCTCGCCCGGATTCTGCACAAATCGGGAAAATTAAAAGAAAAAGAAAATTTTGGATTTTTCAAATGGTCTTGGTGCGATCAAGTCACCGAAGACCGGGAGCAATAATCAGGTCCTTCTTCTCTAAGGCACCTGCAATAAACCTCACGTGTGTAACGACCCAAGTAGGATCACGGAGGGGCTTATAATTCCTCAAATCAACAAAATGACTCATTACAAATCAATCAACAACCATAATTTATCAAATGCCAAAAATTGGCGCTGCAAGGACTGACAGAAATTACCGAGATAACTGAGATAAGAGAACAGACTACTGGCGACTGACAATGACAACTGACACCCCCACACTGATATTGACGACACTCGACCACTCACATAGGTCCTGGGGGACGAGGTGGTGGTGGGTAGTAAGACCCTGGCGGAGGTATACCAAAAAATCTATCAAAGTAGCTTTGTTGCTGCTGCAACATCCTTTGGTTCTCCTCTGCCGCCAACCTCGCTGCTTGGGCATCCCTAGCGGCGTCCCTAGCCATCTCAAAACTGGTCCGGGCGTACTCAAAACCATCCCTAGAGTACGCGTACGAGCCATGCGCAGTATCGCGCGCATCTCGGGCCAAATTGTAGGCATCTTGGGACAGGTTTAGTGAGGATGTCGAGTTCTCCCAAGTCTGACGTGTACGGTTATAGACTTCCCCCCATTGGTTATAAAAGTCCTCTGATCCAAAGAACGAGGAGTGTCGTGGAGGACTCATGTTGACGTCCTCCTGAAAACCAGGGGTAGACTGGGTGAACGTGGAGTGTCGGTGTGGTGTGAATTCTGAAAAGTCAGGGGTGAAAAATTGCGAGGTCTGGGGTTCGGGTTGGTGGGAGGAAAAGGGTGCATGTGATGATGACGGTAAAGTCCTATAACCCTCATCCCGAGAGGTTCCAACCTCCGGTTCCTCCTCCGACACATCTACGACCTCTATATCATCGTTGCCAAAGTCTAAAGGTCCCTCGGGGTATTGAACTATACGAAACTTACCTCGGGTGTTATCCCGAACGTGTTCCCCGGACCTCTTCGGCATGCCGAAGTTCTCTTCAATATCTAGCCTTACCCAATCGGGGTTAGGCATTGCAATGGCGCGCACCTCAGTAATCTTATACAGAAACAAACTGTTATAATCCCCTTTCTGGGGCCACACAAGAAAAGGACAATAAACTTCATCTATGAAAATTCCCGCTCCATCAACCGGTCTTAAATCGCTAAAATCGACTTTCAAGGCTCTAGCTAACATCGTTACAACACCGCCGCAAGAAATTCTCTTGCGGCCGCCCTTCGCAATCTGAGCGAAATGAGTAGCTAAGGCCTCTGACATATCGATCGACGGGCCTCTCTCCGAAACTGCATCCTCTAAAAGCTGAACAGCTGAAGCACTACAGTTGTGATGCGTATCATAGCTCGACAAGAATGAGTTAGCTATAATGCGCGCCACATACCGGAGGATGGGGTTTCGGATCGAGAAAGAACGCATCTTTCCTCCCTTGAAAGTCCTCTGGCGGGCAATTTTAAACCAAAATCGATCTCGGCCGAATTTATCGTCCCGAGTCTGGCCCGCCCTAGGCTTTCCAAGGACTGAAGAGGGTAAACCAAGCAGTGCACCGAAGTCTCTCAAGTTGAGGACGTACGAAGTTTCTCGCAACTGAAAAGAGACAGTGGTATTATCATCACCACTTAGCTCGAAAGTTGCGAAAAACTCGCACGTCAATTTCTGAAAAGTTTCCTCCTGAGAGGCATAAAAATTGATGAGACCAAGACTTCGTCACATTGCTCGTACCTGCGTGTCTATGCCCATGCGCTCAAGTACATCTTGTGCCGCCCAACGAGTTGGCTCAAGACGACAGACCCATAATTTTTTAAATTTATCAACATGAGCTTTTTTAGCGAAATAGAGACCAGATAAAGGTTCACGGAAATTACGACGAATTTTCGGGTAACATACCACGAGCGGAACATGTTGTTCGCTCGGAACAGCTCCTTGCATTTGAACAGGCATCGGGACAGATTCGTCCCGAGCCTCGGCCGGTTGCTCCTCGGACCTTGAGGATGATGTTGACCCCGAACTACGATTAAGCATTGATGAAATCCTTTTTCTTGCCATTTGTTTCACTCTCTTCATCCTTGATGCTTGAAATTTGATGATTATGTGTTGAAGGTCTCGATTTGGGGTTTGTCGGAACTTGAACGATTTCTCAAAACAAACTCCAAGGAAGTGTTAGGAATGTGATGGGGATGAAGAATATATAATTTGATTGAATTTTAATGGAGGAATGAAAGGATTAAAGATGGTTTAAGGTGGAAAATTTGGGGTTTGTTTGGGTTTTTGGGGTTTTGGTTGAGGAGAGAGATAGGAAAAGATGTATAATGAAGATGGGAAGGGTGGGTTTGGTTGGGTATAGGACGCGGGGTGAGGTTTCGCCCGGTGAGTCACCATCGGGCGAAATTTCGCCCGACGGACTTCGGGTCGGTTTTCGATATTTCCGCGCAACTTCACCACCGGGCGAAATTTCTCCCGGTCAGACTCCACCGGGCGAAATTTCGCCCGGTCGGATTTCCGTCAAATTCCAAGTCGTAAAATATTTTTACCGCAGGGCGAAATTTCGCCTGGTGAGATTCCACCGGGTGAAGTTTTGCCCGACGGATTTTCCGTCAATTCCTTAGGTTCGAGCAAGTTGCTATCGGGTGAAGTTTCACCCGACGGACCTCGGGCCACAATTCCACCGGGCAAAAATGTTGCCCGGTGAGATCCTCCACTCCGAATAAGCTTCTTGCTACGAAGATTTTTCTATGACTTAGTCCAAACATCCTTAGCTTCTTCAAAAATACAACTCATCTTCTCAATCCAATTTGTTTATAATCGTTTAAAGCGCGATTCCAAAAATTCCCGAGAGAAATCTTCGTGACTCCTGCAAGTACCAAAGAGAAAACAAACTCCCGAAAGGAAAAATCTAAAATCTATTGTTCGAAGAGGATAAAAAGGGACGAGAATATACAAATATTTACAATGGTGGTTATTATGGACACCACCAAACCGAATTAAACGTTTGAGATTAGTTGGGGTTGCTTAAAAAGCAACCCGAAGGGTCTTGTTCATTGGCTCCAAATTCCATGCTACCGATCTTGAGCTTTTCTTTGAATTCCGGCATACCCATAAGTTGTACTACCTCGGGAAGCATTGCGAACTCGTCAGGAATGTCTTCATCGGAGGTTGCACCAAGTATAAACAGGGCACCGTCATCTTCTTCATCATCGTACTTAAGATCTTCGGTAGAAGGTTCTTCATTTGATGGGAACTCCACCATTTGGTTCCAAAACTCCAAATTACGAGGATCTTCGTGAAGGAACGCGGGAAGCACAAATTGAACCGTTTCATTAGCAACATTGAAAGATAATCGCCCTCGCTTCACATCAGTAATTACCCCACCGGTAGCTAGGAAAGGTCGTCCCAAAAGGATAGGATTTCGCTCCTCGATTGGCATATCCAAAATGACGAAATCGGTGGGGATATACAAGTTCCCCACATTAACCATGAGGTTACGGGCCAATCCGTAGGGCTCCTTAGTGGTTCCATCGGCCATTTGCACATTCGCGGGGAAATACTCCAAATCTTTAACATAGATAGTACGAGCGATGTCCAAGGGCATCAAGCTAATGTCGGCACCAAGGTCACATAGAGCTCGATCTATCAAGACGTGGTCGATGGAGCATGGAATGGCAAAACTACCCGGATCTCCTAGTTTGATAGGAATTGTGACTCTAGGGTTAGTTCTTGGAGAAACGGGAGCTCTTTCTTTCTCGGTGGGTTTCAAGATGATGTCTCGAATGTAATCGGACGGGGTAGGCGTAGAGGGACTTGTATCAATGTTCTCGATAAGGTCGGTGAAGGTTATCATTCCCAAAGCTTGATCATTGAATAGGTTTGGTGGCTTGTCATTCAAAGGAGGTACCTCAATCCTAGAGAGTAAGTTCGTATCCTCTATCGGAATTTGTTCAATGACAAATGCAAGGTCTCCTAGAAGGTACTTTGATGGATCTCTTCTTGGTTTCTCGGTTACGTCCTTGACCACATTCTCATCGAATTCAATGATTGAGAGATGAGATGTAAGAGCTTGTGAGTCAAAAGATTTCACCGGTTCCTTTTTGCACATTACCTTAATGGCATTCACGGAAGCTTGGTTGAAAGAATCGGTCAGCTCTTGAGAAGATTGAGCTCGCGACGCGGCTCGTGCCTCTAAAGCTTCAAGTCTAGCTCGGTTTGACGCATTCTCTCTCAACAAAAACTTGATAGTTTCTTGAATGTCATGAAAGGGTTTAGAATTACCTTGAAAGTTCCTTGGAGGACCTTGATTAGGTGGTGGATAAGCTCCAAAAGGAGGACCTTGATTGAATGTAGGATGAGTTCCGAAGGGAGGTCCTTGATTGAATGGTGGATGAGTTCCAAAAGGAGGTCCTTGATTGAATGTAGGATGAGTTTCGAAGGGAGGACCATAGTTTGGTCTCGGTGGTCCTTGATGATAGAAATGACCTTGATTTGTGTGAGGAGACCTCGGTTGATAATGAGGTTCATATGAATTAGGATAAAGCCTTTGATTGGGGGCTCTTGGAAAAGAATGTGATCCTTGAGTTGGCGTGGAATGAAATCCGGTCCCCAAATTAGGATTGCTCGTTTGAGGCTTTTCATATGTCTCTTGAGTGTTTGCTTGATGAACGCTCTCCTTTTTCACACAAAGGTTGGAGTCGTGGTTGTATTCTCCACAATGATCACAAGGGATATCTACCCTATATGGCTTGGGAGGCGAGATAGATGTTCGCCTAGGTGGTGTAGTTCTTCTTGGTGGGGTGATTCTTCTTGGTGGAGACCTCGTTTTGGGTTGGGAGGTGTCCCTATCAACCATAGCTTCAAATCTCTCAAAAAGTTGAGCGAGTTGTACTTCAAGAGAGGTCTCCATGTCATTTGATGATTCCGAGTCTCCACTAGATTCACCCTCTTACAATTCCTTAGCATACACATCACTTTTGGCTATCTTGTCAAGAAGCTCATGGGATTCATTTTCGTTAAGTAGGAAGAAGTCGCCCCTTGAGGTTGCATTAAGAATGTCCCTAGCATCGGTGGATAAGGAATAGAAAAATGTTTGGAGCATAAGCCAATGAGGGATACCATGATGTGGGCACTTCATTTGTAGAGTTTGGAATCGATCCCAAGCTTCACTTATGCTTTCATTATCGCCTTGTCGAAAATTTTGAATCTCCATTCGATATTGATTTGTCTTGGAAGGAGGATAGTATTTTTGTAGCAATGCATTGGCTAATTGATTCCAAGTTTGGAAGGTATCATCGTGGTGGCTTTGTAGCCATCTCCTAGCATCATCACGAAGGGTTTTGGGAAACAAAAGTCTATGGAATTGGCATGAAGTAAGTCCATTCAACTTCATTCCAATTAGCTTCTCTTTAAATGTCGCTATGTGTTCTAGAGCGTCTTCTTGTGGAAGCCCATGATAAGTGTCTTGTTGGACTATGGCAATCGAAGAAGTCTTGAGCTCAAAGTTATCGGGTATGTTTCCATATGCGACGGGAGAAGAAGTTTGTTCATGGGTGGGTTGGGAGTGAGATCTTAAAGTAGGCATGTTTGTTTGTAGAGATGATTTTTGAAGAGAGAAGAGGGAAAGGGAATTTTGTGAGAGTTTTGAGAATGGTGGATGGGTGAAAAGTTGGTGTAAGATATGGATGAGGGTTCACTTTGGTTGATTTGGATTCCGAAATAATAATATTGTCTCGCTTGCACCGGTATGGAATAAGCAATGCCATATACGATTGTTCCTGAACACAACTCAATTCAAAGATGAGACTCCTAGCACCGAGCGGTACTAGGGTAAAAGGAGAAGAAAACAATTACTCAAATACAATGACAAAAACTCAACTAACTGATCACCATCCCCGGCAACGGCGCCATTTTGATGCGCGCGAGATTGTCGTCTATCCAACGCGGTCAAACAATATTTATAACCCCGGAATACTACTACGTAGTAGCGGTAAGTCAGGGATCGATCCACAGGGACGGTCGAGGGGTAGTCGGTCAAGTCAATGTCTAGGAGTAATTGAGTCGAGAAGGGGGGTTTGGTTGAGTCGAGCTAGATTTACTAAATGAGCTTATATGACTAAAGTGGGAAACTATTGATGGGAAAGGCGTTAGGGAGAGTCGGGGAATCGGAAATAAAGACAAGAGTCTACTAACGCAAGAATTATCACAAGATGTATAAGAGAGGTTCCACCTTTCGGTTTCCCTACCAACCAAGTCTAAGCTCGCTTTCGCGACGAATAAACTAAGGTCTCTAGACGGAATTACCCAAACCCCGAGTTTCCCCATATTGGTCCGGGTGAGTTAAGTCAACCTAGGTGATCAAGCTAAGTCAAACATAACACAACAATCCCATTAAGACAATATCACCCTCAAATGCAATAATCTCACAAAGATGAAATCTTTATCTATTATTCCTCCTCCCCTAACCCCCTAACAAAGAGATCTACTCACTAATCATGGTGGTTAACAATAAAACATTCATTAAGAAGAGAATAATTGAAGCATGCATAAAAAACTACACTAACAAATATACTAATGGAGAAAAGGGAGAGGAAAGAATTTTACCAACAATGAAGAGATCTAAAGAGGAAGAAGAAGATTAAAAATAATAAAGATTGAATCTTGAGAGAAATACACAAGAATTTGTCACTAATCCATGCATAAATCTTCAATCTTCAATAAGAGAAATAAGAATCTTCAAGAAAATAAGACAAGGGTTTTGTCACATAAACCCTTGTAAAACCCTTGAATCTTCAACAATTAAGCACAATCTTCAATAAAGATGTAAACTTTACTACTAATAATGGAGTAATTGTATTAATACTAGTAGATCTACTAATTGTTTGTAGAATTTTCTAAGAGAGTTTTACTACAAACTATTATTACTACTACAATAATGGAGATTTTCTATCCTACTCCTAAGAGGCACACTCAAGGCTCACTTTGGCTCAAAACCCTAGGAGGGATATATATAAAGTTGCTTAATAGGTTGCACAAACTTCAAGGCCCAAATCCGATTTCTCTTCATTTTGCTTGACCATCACCCTTTGCATCTTCATGGGGTGAAATTTCGCCCCGCGGCTCGACGTAATAATCCCACCGGGTGAAATTTCACCCGGTGAGATTTTCTTCGTTTTTCGCGTTTTCGACCCGTCTTCACCATCGGGCGAAATTTCACCCGGTGGGCGAAATTTCGCCCGGTCAAGTTGCCCGGTCGTGCGTGCCGTGAAAATCTTCGGGGGATGAAAAATGTCGTCGGGCGAAACTTCACTCCATTAACTCTTTTCCGGTCTTTTTCTTCGTTGATCAGTTGGATTACTTGAACTTTCAGTTGTGTGCTTTGCTCTTGGACCGTATCTCTCTCTTGCTCGTAGAAGCTCAAACACGTTTTTGGTCGAAAATCCTATCAAAATAGACAGAAAACTACCAAAAACACGTAAAATACAAAAGAGAGACACTAATGTGAGAATCACGCAAAATACGGCGATAATCGCACTCAAGTCTCATAAAATAGAGGAAAAACGGGTCTAAATGGGAGGAAAAACGGTCCAAATTTGGCACACAACAAAGATGCTCGAATCGATGCACTTATGGCTCATATCACGATGTTGGCCACTCTAGCTCCACAAATTGTTTGGGAAGGTTCATTTGGGCAAGAAGGTCGGGTGTCTCCACAAGAAATTCAACCCGAGCATGAAGCTACAAATGAAGAAGAGGGGGTCAATCAAGAGATCATTGTTGAGTGTTGCTTGGATGGTGAAGATATGGGAAGAATGGAGGAAGTTGAAGCTTCAAGGGTCAACAATGAGGAGGGGTGTGAACATGATTCTCAAGGTAACTCTTGGGTAGCCAATGTATTGGCTATTAAGTTGGATTTGTTCGATTTTCTTCGTGATGAACTGGATCTTGACAATCCAAGGCCAAGTGAAGAGATAACCCCTCAAGACCAAATTTGCAAGGCGAGTGAAAAGGAACGTAATACTTGGGAAAAAGAAGTAGATGCCTTGGAACTTGCCTTGAATGGGAAATTGGAGGATCCTAAAGCCTCCAATGAAGAAAACTTGATGCCTTCTCCTCCTCTATCGCACTCGATTTCTAGTCCCTTGTCTTGTGAGACGGTTGATGAAGAGGATCCTTGTCGGGCGGTGGAAAAGAGTTCTACTCTCGACCCCATAGAAGAAGCAATCTCCTTAGGGTGTGATCTCCCTCATCATAACACCGAGCATGACTCTAGACCACTATACCTACCGGATGGTCATAAGAGTCGTTCCTATCATGGTTCGGAAGATCCGGAAGATCACGAAAACCCTGAGCATAATGAAGATGATCGCTTCTTGCCTCCGACTTGGAAGCTCTTGAAAGTAGCTAGGCTCGGCCATGTGAGCCTCAATGAAGATGTTGCTAGGGCATTTGACTTACTCCTTCGAGCCCTTGATGGCTATGGAGGAGTAGATGGTAAGAGTATCATGTAAATATCCTTTTTTTTCCTTTTCTTTTGTTTTTGCTTTTGTATATGTTTGTTTGGATATTTTGGTTTTTAGGATTGTTAGTTTTTGAGGAAGTCTTGTAATTTGGTATTTTGATGAGTGATGTAAGGGAGGGATCTTGATGAATGTTATTTGAGTTTATTTGGTAGGTCTTAGTGAAGATGAAGTCTCGAGGAGAGTAGATGATGATAGAAGCTCGGTTTTGAGCAAGGGAGTCGGTTTTTGAAGCTTTGGACAAGCTTTTGGGGTTATAGAAGGTTAGAAGATCTATCCCGGGCGAGAAGAAGGCTTCCCGACCGGGACGAGTGATCCATCCCGACAGGGAAGGAGCCGTCCCGACCGGGATGAGGGTACCAAAATTCGAGTTTTCTGGAGCGTCGTCCCAACCGGGAAAGGAGCTTCCCGACTGGGACGGGTGTGTCGTCCCGACCGGGACGGGTGTGTCGTCCCCTGCTCCACATTTTGCCTCTTCTTCGACATTCGAGCCCACCCAACCATTTTATACCCCCTCCCAACCTCCCTACCTACCCTTGCACCTATCATATGACCTTACACTTCATATGCATAGCATCACCTCATCTTACCTTCACTACTTACCGAGCCTAGCATCAAATCCCACCCCCTTCTACCATTGCAAGCTTAATACTTCAACCATGCGGGCCTATCAAGATTAAAGAGGAATAGCAATGATGAAGACAAGCTTTGTGCTGATATTGAACTTTGAGGCGATGGAGCGAGTGAGTTGCTAACCGATGGGTACGGCAACTATCCTTTCTTTTCTGTCTTTTATCGCTTGTTTTTCCTTTGTTTATTCCCTTTCCCTTGTACATTTGTGTGTCATGGTGGCCCTCAGGGCCTTGGTAGTTATTGCTCCCGACTCTCGATGACGTGATTACGTCGAGAGTCATTTCAAAATCCAAATTTACAAGATTTTTCACCCTTTTTTTAGGATTTACTCGGATTCGGGCGGAATCCGGGCTAGGTGACTTGATTACACCTAGTCCTCCCCTCCCATTTCCTTTTATTTCCTTCTTTTATTTCTTCTCCCATCCATATTTTTTCTCGTCTCGGCCCATGGTGACTTGACTACACCCCGGCCGAACACTTTCACTTTTCTTCATCTTTATTCTCGTTTTTTTAGCTTTATTTTCATAGTTTCTTTTCTTTTCTTTAGTGTCTCCATACACTACGATCGAGCATGAGGACATTGCTCGGTTTAAGTGTGGGGGAGCAATATCCTAGCCTAGTTTAGTTTTATTTTTGTAGTTTTTCGAACAATCTTAAAAATCCCTAAAAATTTGAAATTTTTTGACAAAATTCAAAAAGATTTTCTTTTTGTGTGTTTTCCTTTTGTGTCGTTGTGTCGTATTTTTGTTTTGTTGTGCGTGTTTGCCTCCCTTTTTCCTTATAGGTTACTTAATCACCGCTAGCTTTGGAGAGCTTTCAAGACATCCGGTAATATCTCTTCACCCCTTTTTCCTCTTTGCCCTTGTGGAGTTTGGAGGAGATATGTGAAGTTGTGTGCTCGGGTGGAGCTTTGTGCATATTTGTGGTTGATTTGGTGATTTGTTTGGAAGTTCGGGGTGGTGTTTGTTTTGTTTATGTGTTTGTTTTATCTTGTTTTGTTTTGTTGCCTTTTGTCTCTTTTTCTTTTGTTTTCGTCGTGTCTTTGTTTTGTGTGTGTAGTTGGTCTAGTGTGTAAAAAGGTTTTCGAAAACCCGGTTTAGAGGCTAGTGTGCAAGCGTTTACTTTCCCTTTCTAGTAGTATGAATCGAGTCTTGGACTTTAGTCTAGTAGAATGACCCTAAATCAATAGTTTCGTTGGTCCTTTACCTTGAGTCCACCTAGCTTACTAGGGATTTACTACGGGATTTGCATTTTGACCATTATGACCACCCACGGTGTGAAAAGGCCTTGGTTGCCGAGTCCCGTCCCTTAGGTGACCGTGTTTGGGATTGTCTGACTAGTCCAAGTTCTCCCCTTTTTGTGAGTATGAAGGGAAGACGTCGTCCCGACATACCCATTACCCTACCTCCTACACATATCCTGATAGCCGGATTTGTCGTCAATCTAACCATCAAATAAACCAACTAACCTAAGCTAAAATAGCAAGGGTAAGTCGGGTCGAATCCACAGAGAGATCGGGAATGAATACTAGTTCGGCCTCGGATTATAATTAGCTACGCGAATCGATTGATGAGGGTGAGATTAAACTAATAAGACTAACTAATAAAAACATAAAGTAACTAATAATCTAAAACAAGATAAAGAACTAGAAAATTAAAGAAACAAAGAGAAGAAATGATGTAATCAAATAAGAAAAAGTACTAAGGGACGATGTCACCCGCGACTTATTCAAATCACGCTAACGAATGCCAAGTATCGAGGAAGTCGGGTTCTCGGACAAGGAAAAGGCGCATTCTAGGTCGGTCAACTCCCTCCCGGGCTCATGAGACGACTAATTAGTCCCTTTACCTCCCTCCCGGGCTCGTAAGACGGAATCCTAAGGTCTAGACCGGAGACTCACTCCCGTGATGTTCCCCAAACTAACCCAAGTCAATGAAAAGCACGCTAATCGAAACTAATGTTAGGGATATCCCGCTCAATTCCCACTCCCGTTTTCAACTAAGTAGAGTAAGGCAAGATAAAGGGGAAGAATCGACAATTAATCCTAATCGACTCCCGTCGATGACCAAGGGACTAAATTCTTCCCAAACCCCATAAACCAAGTTAATCCATAAATCCCCAACACATCCTCATCCAATCACCCAAATAAACCGATACAAGGCATACAACCGCGCAATTCAAACCAATCGGGGATTCATCGACCCTTAGTGGGAAAACTACTCACTACCCATAATTATATTAATCAAAACACAAATAATTACCCTAAACATAATAATAAGCCTAAAGAAATAATAAAGATAAGAACTTTGACTAATGAAATAAATTAAACAATCTAACATAACACATACTAATTACTAAACATAAAGATAAAATACAAACTTAAAATCATATTACTAAACACAATAAACTATAAAGAAATAAACTTTACACTAATTACTCCATAATAATTATATCTATCATAAACAATAAACTTAAAGATAAACAATAATGAGAGAAAGATGAGAATTGTACCAAAGGAGATGAATTTAAGAAACTTGAATGAAGAAGAGAAGATTAAATCATAAAATTTAATTAAAAGACTAATTAAAACTAAACTAAAAGAAGATTAAGAAGAAAATGGGGAAAAAGAGTTGTTGCTGCTGCGGCGTGCTCCACTACTGCTTCTACTCTGTCCTCTACTCTATCTCCTAATTCTTCCCTGCTAGTCTGCTGCAGTCTCCATCTTTTTCTAACTCTACACTTTCAAATCAACCCCATCCTCATTTTTCCATAGTGGGCCGGTTGTTTTTTTGTGTTTGGCCCAATCTTCAATAGTTGTTTGATTTCATCCATTTTGTTCCGTCTTTATCGTCTCGGTTCTTCCCGGGTCGGTACCTACAAATACAAACATGGACGCGCAGTACCAAATTCTCGAGAAATATAATAAAACGAACATAAATACGCGAGACACGACTAATAAACTAATTAAACACAAAACGACTAAAAATAAGCAAATTGAGTGGTAAAATCGACTAAATAAGAGTATCAATGTGGGCCAAAAAATAGGTAAAATACCGACTTATCAACCTCCCCACACTTAACTCTTACTCGTCCTCGAGTAAGCTCAAGAGACTAACTACGACCCATAAATAAAATCACGGAAAACAAAAACACAAAATATATACAAAAACACGAAAATAAACAAATATAGACAAACGAGTCACAAGTCTCCCAAATCAAAAGTCACGATTCTAAAATACAACTAAAATATAGAATATGAATGTTAAAATTACTAAATCGGATGCAAAAATTATTATTACATATCTCTTGGCCTCGGTCCATGCTATGTCGGGATGTGAGACGGAAATGGAAGGAGGTCTCCCATGGAGTTATCGACAAATGTATACAAGTCTCGACCCCTTGAATAAACAAAGGGCTAGGGTCGTCCTAATCACCCAAATGACACATAAAACGATCCAAAATAGAAATAAGGATAAACAAAAATACTCGGGGGAAGAATCGTCTTTCTTTTCTTTTTCATTTTCTTATTTTTCATTTTTTTTCTTTTTCTTTTTCATTTTTTTTCTTTTTCATTTTTCATTCTTTTTCATTTTTTTCTTTTTCATTTTTTTTCTTCATTTTTTTCTTCTTCTCCCCCTTATTCTTTTCTTTTTGAGTTTTTGAGAATTTTTCTTTGTTTCTCGTATTTGATGTTTGAGCTCTTTTTGGATGGAAGATAACTCTTATTTTGTGAGTATTTTTATGGGATATGGGATCGAAAAAAAGATAGATCATCGTTTGGGTTATAGTCACCTAGACAAGTATACATTGCCAAAATCACAACACGGGAGGTGAAAGGTGGAAATAAGTGAAGGACACATCCCGAGCGACTTATAGTAGGAGGACAATCAATATATAATATTAAGAAACAACTGATAAGTAATAGAAAAATACATACTCTTTAGAGAAGTTGAAAATTAGAAAAATCACTTTATCAAGTAAAACAAGTGAATCGAAAAACAAAAATCTTTTTGGAGTTTTTCATTTTTTCACTTTTTAGGATTTTTCCAAAATTTTCAATTTTTACAAAAGAAAAACACAAAAACAAGACACAACACAAAAACAATAAACCAAAAACAACAAAACAATCCACACCAAGCTACAATCCCAACAAACACATATTTATAACATATCCACCAAAGTATCCTCCAACAAGAAAATCAACCACAATATCCTCAAACACAACAAACCATCAATCAAGAATCTACCTCCCCACACTTGAAACGAACATTGTCCTCAATGTTCAATACTAGGGAATGAGAAGGGAGGGTATGTAAGAGAATACCTTTGGAGCATAATTCTTCCCCACACTTGATCGATTTCATGTCTCTAAGCCATCTTGCCTCCATGTGGTTTCTTTCTTGCTAGAGATTCCTACAAACAAAACAAAACAAAACAAAAACAAACAAAAACATAAATATGTACAAAGAAGTGCGGTTTTAAGGAAACCGCCAAACCTACAAATCACCCTTATCTACTTAGTGCCCACCAAGGATCTCATTAATTTGTCAAATGAGATAGACCAATCCTCATTAAAGTGGTCATAAGGCATCATAGTGGATAAGCATGACCAAAGATAATCGAAAGAAGAGGTAGAAGGATGAATGAGATACTTAAGACAAGGGGTGATAAAGTGAAAAATCTCAAATTCATCAAAATTCTTGGCACTTGCTTTGAAATTGATCAAACCAAAGTCAAGTGGCAAGCAAGGAACATCGGTCTCAAAGATAGAATTATCAAAATTCTCATCAACATACATGGCCTCAAAGGAAGGGGTAAGAGAAACAAAGTCTACATAATCAATAGATAAAGGGGAATCATCCTCAATATAAGAATAAGACTCAAATTTCTTCAAAATGGGCTCCTCAAAGAAATCAATATCAACATCCCATTTATCCTCCAAGACCTCCATGCTCTCAACTACATCCACAACATTCTCATCAACAAAATCATCATCATCATCTACAAGCATATTATAATCAATCACATTCTCATGGGGAAGGGGAAGATGATGATAATCAACATGAGATCGAACATAAGGCACATCACAAGAGAAGAGGACTCCACATTTTCACCTATATCATCAAACATAGAATAGTCATTAATTTCAACTCTAGCTTGTGGTCCTCTCTTAAATGCCCAAATAGAATTTCGATTCTCATCGGCACTAGCCATGGCCTCAATTAAAGTTCTAGCCTCATTAACGCTCAAATCATCAAATACTCCTCCGGATGATATATTCACAAGGTTTCTAAGAGAAGGAAGCAAATTATCAAATAAAATAAGCATGATTTGGCAGGGTGAAATACCATGGTGGGGACAAGCTCTCAACAAACCCTTAAATCTACCCCAAGTCTCACTCAAAGTCTCAAACTCGCCTTGTTGGAAATTATAAATAGCACGAATCTTTTGGGCGGTTTTAGAGGGAGGGTAGAATTTGTTCAAAAAGGCCTGAGCTAAGTCATCCCAAGTGCAAAAGGTAGAAGAAGGGTGAGAGTATAACCATTTCCTAGCTTCACCCTTAAGACTAAAGGGAAAAAGTATGAGTTTGGTGGCTTGGTCTGATACTCCCTCCATCCTAACTAGAGAACAATTCGCCTCAAATGTCTCTAAATGGTCAATTGCTTCATCGCTCTCTAGACCACAAAAGACATCTTGTCGAATCAACTCAATAAGACCTGCATTAAACTCATAAGCTGCTTCCACAACCCAATATTAACAGGTCGATTAACATGAGTAGGGTTGGGTATAGTAAGATCACGTATGCTAGGCATCGTCATGTGTGCACAAAAGGGTGACAATCAAGGGACAAGTCACAAGATAAGAATCAATGCAACACACAAGCAAGCAACAAAAATCAAGCAGCAAGTAACCAAGCGTAGTCTAACAAATCTAAAACTAAACTAATATCAATCCGTTGATCTCCCCGGCAACAGCGCCATTTTGATAGCCGGATTTGTCGTCAATCTAACCATCAAATAAACCAACTAACCTAAGCTAAAATAGCAAGGGTAAGTCGGGTCGAATCCACAGAGAGATCGGGAATGAATACTAGTTCGGCCTCGAATTATAATTAGCTACGCGAATCGATTGATGAGGGTGAGATTAAACTAATAAGACTAACTAATAAAAACATAAAGAAACTAATAATCTAAAACAAGATAAAGAACTAGAAAATTAAAGAAACAAAGAGAAGAAATGATGTAATCAAATAAGAAAAAGTACTAAGGGACGATGTCACCCGCGACTTTTTCAAATCACGCTAACGAATGCCAAGTATCGAGGAAGTCGGGTTCTCGGACAAGGAAAAGGCGCATTCTAGGTCGGTCAACTCCCTCCCGGGCTCATGAGACGACTAATTACTCCGTTTACCTCCCTCCCGGGCTCGTAAGACGGAATCCTAAGGTCTAGACCGGAGACTCACTCCCGTGATGTTCCCCAAACTAACCCAAGTCAATGAAAAGCACGCTAATCGAAACTAATGTTAGGGATATCCCGCTCAATTCCCACTCCCGTTTTCAACTAAGTAGAGTAAGGCAAGATAAAGGGGAAGAATCGACAATTAATCCTAATCGACTCCCGTCGATGACCAAGGGACTAAATTCGACCCAAACCCCATAAACCAAGTTAATCCATAAATCCCCAACACATCCTCATCCAATCACCCAAATAAACCGATACAAGGCATACAATCGCGCAATTCAAACCAATCGGGGATTCATCGACCCTTAGTGGGAAAACTACTCACTACCCATAATTATATTAATCAAAACACAAATAATTACCCTAAACATAATAATAAGCCTAAAGAAATAATAAAGATAAGAACTTTGACTAATGAAATAAATTAAACAATCTAACATAACACATACTAATTACTCAACATAAAGATAAAATACAAACTTAAAATCATATTACTAATCACAATAAACTATAAAGAAATAAACTTTACACTAATTACTCCATAATAATTATATCTATCATAAACAAGAAACTTAAAGATAAACAATAATGAGAGAAAGATGAGAATTGTACCAAAGGAGATGAATTTAAGAAACTTGAATGAAGAAGAGAAGATTAAATCATAAAATTTAATTAAAAGACTAATTAAAACTAAACTAAAAGAAGATTAAGAAGAAAATGAGGAAAAAGAGTTCCTGCTGCTGCGGCGTGCTCCACTACTGCTTCTACTCTATCCTTTACTCTATCTCCTAATTCTTCCCTGCTAGTCTGCTACAGTCTCCATCTTTTTCAAACTCTACACTTTCAAATCAACCCCATCCTCATTTTTCCATAGTGGGCCGGTTGTTTTTTTGTGTTTGGGCCCAATCTTCAATAGTTGTTTGATTTCATCCATTTTGTTCTGTCTTTATCGTCTCGGTTCTTCCCGGGTCGGTACCTACAAATACAAACATGGACGCGCAGTACCAAATTCTCGAGAAATATAATAAAACAAACATAAATACGCGAGACACGACTAATAAACTAATTAAACACAAAACGACTAAAAATAAGCAAATTGAGTGGTAAAATCGACTAAATAAGAGTATCAATGTGGGCCAAAAAATAGGTAAAATACCGACTTATCATATCCACACAATAAAATTGCAATTTGTTGAAATCTCTCTTTCTTGTTGCAAAAAAAAATGCCTACAACTCAAATCAAGCCAAAAAGGGCAAAGAAAAGAAAAATAAAGAAAAAGAATGAAAGAAAAGATTGAAGAAAAAGAAAAGGCACAAAAGCCAAAAAGAAAATAGAAAAGAAGAAAAAGAAATGGCATGGCAACGCACGAAGCAAAAATGCAAAAGAAAGAAAAATGCCAAAAGAAAACCGTCCCACAAAAAGAATCCCCACATCTAAAAAATAAGCCTTTTACCGACTATTACCGTGAAGAGCCTACCAAAGGACCGAGTCCCTAGGAAGGATGATAGCGGTAATGGTCGGTCTTCCCTCATTTTGCAATAATATCCACCTTTATACTTAGACTAGTTGGGCGGTTTAGAACATGGGACGACCCTCTTGGCTCATCGCTAAAAGGGGCGGGGTCTCACTTACCTACAGTGTCGACTAACGCCGTGGTTCATTCCTTTTCCATCTCGCCGATCGTCCCGTAGTACGTTCTTAGAAGGTTATGAGGACCTAGGTAAGTTACCAACGTTTTTATTGCTTTGTTGTCATACTATTAGGGTTTAGTTCATTTCGGTTTGTTAATTAGCTTGGAAACGTTGTCACTTGTCTCGAGTCCTAAACCGGTGCTTCTTTCACCGCTTGTTTGAGGGAAGCAGTATTTGTTTTCCTTTGGGTGCAACATTGTGTTTGTTCGTTTGTATGCTTGTTTATTTATGTGTTTGTGTCCGGTTGCATCCACGGTTTTGTCGCAAGACCATACTTGCCTTGCGGAGTATACTTTTCTTCTAGGTGTACTCGCGTGAGTTGAAAGGGCGTAGGGTGCGCTAATACCCGCTCGGCTAGTTTAGTAGTTAGTTTATGCTTACTCGAGGGCGAGTAAGGGTTAAGTGTGGGGGAGTTGATAAGTGTAGTTTGTAGTGCCTAATTTGTTGTGTTTTGGTCCCTTTTTCCTTGTGGAATCGCTCCTTGGGAGTGGCTTATGGGCTACTTATGCTTCCTTTAGTTTGGTTTAGGTCTCCGAGACCATTCATGAAGAATTGGAACGATTCCGACTCGTTTCATACACTTTTGGAGCCAACGAAGGGAAGGAACGATCACTCGATGCCTTGGATTCGATCCCGAGACCTTGGGACCCATTTCCGAGCCCCTTAGGCTCGATTCCGAGTCCCGAGAATCGATGGGAAGCCCATGAGAAGCAAGGAGGGACCAAAAAGATCATAATGGAGGCCTACAAGGTCCTTCCCAGGCGGGATAATGCCTTCCCGACCGGGAAGGAGTGTGCAATTGCAAGTGCTGCTGACTTGAGCTCTTCCCGACCGGGAAGGAGCACCTGCAACCCCGCGCTTCATTCTTTCTTCTCCTTTCCTCTTGTAACCCTATATATACCCTTCCTCTTGTATTCTTATGTAAGGTTAGACTTTACCCACTAAACCCTAGACTACTTTAGCATAGATTAGCATAGATTAGTGTAGATTAGTCGTTAATTACTTCTTAATCTTAGATTACCCTTGTATTAATTGAATTCTTCAAGATTCAACCAAGATTGACAACCTTGGGAGATTGTTTTGGGTTTTCTCTATTGATGCAAGTTTTCATTATTGTTTTCATCTTCTAGTATGGTATAATCTCTTTTCCTTTCTCTTAATCTTTGTTTTATTATTCAAGTTTCAATCTTTAGATCTTGTTTATTGTTTTCTTCATCATCCTTGTTAGTTTTACATATGTATGCTTTTGTTCTTGTTTTGGTTTATCTTGTTAGTGTTAGTTTTAGCATTAGATATGTTTGAGTAGACTCTTGCTAGGGTTATTAGGGTGATTGGTTGTGATTGTTGATGATTAGGGTGAGATGGGTGGTACTAGATGTTGTCTTTGTTGTTTCCCATTAACCTTGCACCCCACATGTTTGATGAAATGCTTGTGAGACTAGAGACGATAAATCCTTGTTTTTCTTGCATATTCTCTTGCATGTGTGTGTTTGGTTGGTTGGTTTGGTTCCCTCATTACGTAGAGAGAGCCCGATGAGGACGACCCCTAGGCCGATTACGTAGCGAGAGCCCGATCGATGGAATCTAGGCTACGAAAGCATGCTAGTAACCCCGTTCTTCCCCTTTTTGTCTTCTTTGCATCCATGAACCCGACCTAACCCTAGTCTTCCTTCTTATTGTTATCCTTGCTTTCCTTAGTCGTTAGTTACTTGTTTTGTCTTCCTTTCCCGTGTTTTAGACCTTAGCCTAGTCCTTAGCCATCACCCTAGATTAGCTTGTCTCGAACCTAGTCCTAGACCGTAGCACCCATTAGTCCAAACCCATTTTCGTCCCTGTGGATCGACCCGACTTTCCCTAGCTACCCTAGTTAGGTTGGTTGGTTATTATTTGACGGCGGGATCCACGACAAATCCCGCCCATCAAATTGGCGCCGTTGCCGGGGACGGCGTAGTTTAGACTTTTGTGTGCTTAGTTTTAGACTTTGTTCTTGATCTTTGTGTTCTCTTCTCCTTGTGTATCTCCGTTCTAATTCTTGTGTGCTATTCTCTCTTCCTAGTGCCTCGACTTTAGGATAGTGACCTCAAGTCACGTTGTACACACCCACATTTTGACCGCCAGGTGTCTTTAGTAGTTCCCGCCAAACACCTGATGATGATCGGACGCGAACATGCTTTAATGGACTCGGATATGGGCTCGAAATCATGGACATTTGGTTTAGGCTTATTACGGAGTACAAATCTTACAAAACCAACCTCGAGTTCAGGCCCAGTGGGTCGTTTCGAGTCAAATAAGACTAATTTGGGTCGATTCCGACATCAGGGGTAAAACCATCTTTTAGCGACCGAGTCAAAACCCGGTCAAAAATATTCTCGAGACACGCGAGTCAGCCGTGACACCTCACGTGACTGATTAGGTCTCCAATACCACAAAAAATCAGCTTCCAAAAATATTAAACAAATCCGTTTAAGGATAGAATTCGATCTCAAGTAGGAATTCTATCCGAAAACCGAAACAGTTCACAAACCGAGCTCAAACACTCGGCTAGAACTCCCCAAACAGCCGAAACACTCCCCCATTCAGCCGAGATTTCCTTGCTTCCTCCTCAAGCAACGGACTTCTCGTTCCTTTCAACTTCTTACATTTCCTATCCAAACCGGTATTTCTTGTTGTCCAAGCAAGATACCTCTCCTAAACTTCTGCGCCTATAAATAGGACCCTCCATTCAACATTGAAGACACAGAATTATTAGACATCCATTATCAATCATCGAAATTCAGAATTAAGCTAGAATTATTCATCAACCTCGACACATACAAGCACCGAAATACCGTCCAAATCAACCCGACAAATCCGACCCACACGCCGGCCGAAACCCACCACATCACACGACCAAACCAACACCTTAACTCATCCCACATCATCTCGACGCTCCCAAGTTTAAACCACTTTCCGACGAGCTCTTATCCGAGAAAACAAAGCATGTAGGTTGAGGGTGTAAATCAAACCCGATTCTTCTCTTTCTTCTCTTCCTTTCTCACGTTTTTTTTGGGTCGTGTCATCGTCGGTCGTATTTTTAATATGGGTCGTTCGTCACATATTTTTATTTATTTCTAATAATCGATACTAAAAAAAACTATTTTTTTATAACGTTCTTAAAATACGATATTATCGATTCTCTAATCGAATATCGTATCTAACAAGAACTAAATTAATTAATTCTCGTTGATGCTAATAAAATCGTTATATCTTTTTAAACAAAATTCGACGATTTTATACGCGGAGAGAATTAACATCTTTTTCGTTCAAATTTCGTTCAAAATTCGACGATTTTTTTCGTTCAAAACAAACTTTTTTCAAAACCTTTTCTAAAATCATTCCGACTATTCGATATCGATTTCATAATCGAATATCGAATACGACGAATATCGAAAATATAAATCGAGTATAAATCAATCCATATTTGTACACGATTTATAAAAATTTGACATTTTTCGACAAATAAAAAATGCGGACAGACCGCCACGCGAGTCGCGCGCCTGTCAGGCGACTCGCGCGGTGGCCTGGTTCGCCGAGCCTCTTTTTCTCGTTTCCTCGCTTTCCTTTTTTTATTCTTTTCGGATCTTACATAAAAAGCGACTTTCGCGACATATTTCGATAAATTCTTTTTTCGACCTCGGTCAACACGTGTTAATCCATTACGTGTCATTAAATCTTTTTCAAATCATGCATATTATTTATTTATGTCTTTATTCGATTTATTCAAACGTTACTAACTCATTTTCTCGTGTTTGTAGCAATTTATTTACGGAAATTTCCCATGGTACCCTCGAACTATGTCAGATTACACATGGTACACCCGCTTTTAAGTTTGTTCCCATGAAAACCTTGGGTATTATAATTTAATTCCCAATTAGCCCTTACCCCATATTCCGTTATAACGCCGTGTGATTAATAATTAATTACACTTACACTCTCACACACTAACACACTCTTACTCACTCATTCACTTATTCTCTCTCTCTCTCTATCTTTTCACCTTTTTTCATCTTCTTCACTGTACAAAAAAATGGCAAACAAAACTTCATCACCATAACCTACCTCGATCATCCTGAAACATCAACTTATTAAAACCATCATCCAGCTACGAAAAGTTCATTTATGTGATTAAAATCATTTCTTTCAATAAGCACTAGGTAAATTACTAACCGTCCTTATTTTTGCATTTATGTGATTAAAGCTTCATTTTAATCTTCCTCTATGCTATTATGTGATTAAACTGTTTTTATTTTCGTAGATTTTTTATGTTTAGTTTATAAATTTTGATTTAAAATTGTGATTAAATTAGGGTTTGTATTATATGTTTCAATTAGGGATTTTTATGAGTCATAAATTTCAATTCCCAATCCGATACTATGTTCAGTGGGTGACACTAGATTGATTGTTAATCTTATATTGTTCATTAAAATGGGGGTAAAAATTGGATATGATACTCTCTAATAATGGAATTATAGTATCATCAACACTCTCATCCCCTATTAGAAAATTGTGTTATTTGCGGAAGTCAGGTGACTATAAATCATGTATGGTTAGAAGTACGTTGGTATAAGGATAATAGATTAGCTTCCCAGTGACTGAAGAAGAGCCATAATTGTTGGTATGTAGATTGGAGATGGAGTGCTTTCTTTTCTTTGATTGACAAATTCCTAATTTTGGATTATGTTACTTGGGGGAATAAAGTGTATTACTGCTATCAATATCGCAATTCGCAAGTCAGTGTCATACATACTCATAGCCATAATTAGTTGATGAAGAAAAGAGAGTGTGTTCTTTGATACTCCTATTGCCAGTGCTCCCTTGAATTTACTCCGTATTAATTAGAGTTGCTCTCTCACCATACATTTGAGTTTGTCCAAGACTCACATATAGTATTTTAATTGAAACCTGTAATTAATTGTTAGTCTGGTTGGCCATTTATATAGTAGTAGTGTTATTGTCATCAAGAGTAATCATGAGAAGAGTAATTGTCTCGTTATAAAGGAGTAGTGTTCTTGTTGAATGATGTCAGATTTGTCATCAAGAGCATCAATTGTAGTTGAAGTTCACATGGATGTGATGTTCTTGTTAGTATTTATGCTATCAATTTACCTGTGACTGTCAAAAAAAAGGAAGGGTGAAAAAGGCAGAACACCCAAATCCCACAAAGAAGGGATCTTCTTGGCTTTGTGGGCTAAATATTACAACCCCTAATTTCAAAAATTTAGGGTTTATGTTCAATTAGGAATGTTTATGAAATATTTTTGCTTTGAATTTAAATTGTTTGTTTAGTTGTCAATTTTCGTATATGCCTCATGACTGTTAAATATTTCGAATGTGTTATATTTCATTGTGTTATGTTCTTATTATGATTGTGTTTGCTGAATTCTCATTTAATGTAGGTGTTTGTGTATAACTAGAATGCATGACAGCTGAAAAATGGTTGGAAGTTCAATATGATGGAAAGTCCTTCGATTATTCTATGTACGACATTGATTTGATGCAATTACTGGATGTAATTGCCGATTAAAGTAGACTAAAGTTCATGATCGAACCAATTATGATGATTAAATTTTACAATTTCGACATAAAATCAATTTTCTTATTGATGTCACAAACTATTTCCATTTGTTTTTTCATCTTTTTCTTCAAATCTTGTTGAATGGACACTTGACCAACTACATTGCATTATTAGAAGATACTTCTTCCGTTCTATATTTGTTCTTTTATTGCCTCTTAGGCATGTTTTGTTTTCCACTTGAATTCCTCTTAGAGTTGAACTTGAATGTGAAACCGACATTGTTGGAAGTTTGATTTGTGTGGATTTTTTTGTTCATATTATGTCAAAATAGAAAGGGGTGTGCATTTATAAGCATTTGCGTAACGGCTAGTTCAATAGTCTAGCTGTTACTTTGCTTCAAAGAGTCGCCCCTTTGGTTTCAGGGGTACCATGTGAACAACAATGTAACCTAAGGGGTACCATGGGAACAACTATCAAACATTAGGGGTACCATGGGAACGCCTCTCTTTATGCTAAGGGTTCTGAAAAGTAGCGATTGAGGGATGTAATTAATTTTTCCTCCCAAAATTAATTAACACTTAATGATCCAGCTCTTAGGCATAATTCAACGGCGTGATGACAGAAAATGGAATGTGGGTAAATCGGGAACTAAACTATAAAACTCAAGGTTACCATGGGAACAAACTTAAAAACGGGTGTACCATGTGTAATGTGACATTGTTCAAGGGTACCATGGGACTTTTCCCATATATTTATCTTTATTGTTTTATTAGACTAAAACGAACTTCACATGCTAAAATAACTTTGACGTTATTAGTTTAATATGCATTAAACGACTTAGCAACCCATTCAATTTTTCTCACATGTTTAGGGAAAATAATCTTTGCATATCATTCAACCGTCGAACTAACGCGTGTACACCAAAAACGAACGATATCTTAGTAAAGGCCGCTAAGTGCGGGCGGGGTTGGGTGTTCTTAGTGAACTTCCCAACACGTACCCTCACCCCTTACTCAGAACCATGATTTCCGGATGTCCGAATCCATTGGCAACGAAAGTCATTCAATACACGATATCCGATAATGTCGGTATCGGTATCATAATGCAAAGGGACGAGCCCAATAAACTCTGACATCGAAAATGGGTCGTATTTTGTATACGGCCCACTACGACATAGAGTGGGCTGGAATGGTTCCGAATAACCACAAAATTTAAATTACAATTTGACTATCTCATATAGAGATTCATTCGGTGGCGACTCCTACTTCGTTTTAAATTACAATTTGACCATCTCATATAGAGATTCATTCGCCTCCCCAAACCCGCGCGTGGCCGCGTCGGGGTGGACCTATGTCATGTCCACAATTTGGCGACTCCGCTGGGGATCAACTGATGAGTCACTTACCATCGGCATCCCTAAGGTGAGACTCGAAAAGAAATCGTTCGAATAGTAATGTACACGTTTTAGTTCAATGGTTCATTCATAACCCAATTCTTTCCCGGGCCGGTTACTTGTGACCGACGTCCCACTATACCACGGTGCATTCCTAAATGGGTGCACTAAAGACTTTTATGGCGGAACTCGCATGGGTTTTACGGCAGGTTCTAAGACCAACTCGGCTTAGGAAGACCGTCCTGATTTGCGAGAAAGCTATCGTCGTTGGTATAGACCCTATTCGACCGACCGAGACTTAGACTAAGAGCATACATGGCATCATTATACTGTTTCCGTGACTACGTGCTACTTGATCCATGTCTCGTCTTTTCAAAAACCGTCGTTTTCAAAACTTGCATCTTTTTCAAACCTATCCATTTTTCAAACCCGGAAAGCTACCGAATTTAGGACTTATGATTTTGACTCAAAATAGCCTATTTTCTAGCCGGTATGCTGTCCAAACCTTTTCAAAAATTCAAAATCTCGGCCCGATAAACTTTTTTTTCTCGATTTTCAAAAAAAAAATCGGGCCTTCCAACCGACCTTGCTCGGGTTTTTCAAATCCAAATCCTCTTTCTTCTTAGGACTTCCCGTATTTAGTCGTGTCGGGTCTTGTCATAAGTTGTTAGAGTCCATAGCGTCGTAACTCCGTCGATCTTACATCACGAGTTTCTACCCCATCCCAGTCCGCCTTATTTGTCAAGGCACGACCCACCTACGTAGGACAAACTCCTACGAAGGGAAGCCCACTTACACTTTAGGGTCCAAAGTCTGGGAATAGCTCACACATAGGTCTTTCTTCACACGGGACTAGGCCCATTTCGCCAAAATCCTAAGGAAAACCCATCGTCCACGAGTCACCCGTCTAGGTGACTTTTCCGGGTCGTTTCCTTGTCAGGCTTTTTCCGCACTCGGGGGCTATTCTTCGGCAGAGCGATCAGTCACGGTTGCTCAAAGGGTCATGTCTTACACGTGTCTCACCTACCCCACTTTTGAGTCACTTAGATGTCGCACCATCTGAGTTCTAACAGAGCCTTTAGTCTCACTCGGGGGCTGTCCTCCACCCGAGCAGTCAATCACGGTTACCCTAGGGAGTACCCCACGTCCATCCTACACCGGCGTCCTTATGATGCCTTCTTCGAGTCGTACCTATGCTACGAATACTCGAGTCACCTAGGGTTAGGTCACCACGGTTGGTCCGAGCACGTGACGCGTCAAACACGGACGCCCCGTTTTCGGACTCACCTTTCCGCATCTCGAGTCCAAGTCGCGGTCGTTACTTTGTCTAGGTCAACGTTCGAATATCCCGATCCAAGAATCCTAGTCATTCCCGTCACCCCGGCCATGTCTAGTTTGACTCCTTCTCTTGCATTTGCGCAAAGCCAAGTTTAGGCGAGTCGTGGCACCTGTCGTTCTCTCCAATCGAGGACCTTACCAAAAAAACAACCAACCGAGCATCCGAGTCCGGATCTGATTCGAGTCTAAGTCTGAGTCCGAGTCTAGGATACCCTACATCCTCATTTCCAAATCAGAGTCAGAGTCATTTGCATTCTGTCCTCTTTTCAAATTCAATAAAATCAGCTTTCCTATTTCTCATATATACTTTCCTTATGTGTTTCTGAGAACATGATGAACACCAACATATACTGTGAGCACATGCACGTGACTATTATAGGCACATCTATAATGACTGCAGGAAACCGGGCCCGTGTTTTCCTTTAGCATGTTCCATGTCTGACATAGAAAGCCACATAACCACCCATAGTAGGAGCGGTATCGAATCCTATGACAAATCTAGGTAGTCTCCTAGTTTGGGTTCAAGACGGGAGGCAAGCCCATTTCCCACAATAAACACCCATCCAACAATATCAACCAATCCCTACCTCAGGTGTTAGTGTGACAAAAAAAAACTGTACGGAAAAAAAAAAAATCAAAAGTCCAAGAAATAAAAGAAAAACTGGACGAAAAGAAATCAAAAGTCCAGGAAAGAAGCAAAAGGCCAAAAAAAAAACAGGTCGTTATCAAAAAAAAGAGAGGCACCCATGACCGGGGTTAAGCGATCAATCCAAATGAAGAATCCCACGACCGGGGCTAAGAGGTCAACCCAAAGAATTCAAAAACCCATGACCGTAGCTAATGATCAACTCAAGTGAAACGGTCAATTCAAAAATTATCAAAACCCATACCATCAAATAGGGGAAAAACAATCAAGCTGGTCAGCTAACACCACATTTAGCCTTCCCACATTACAACCCTCAAGACCTTCTCGAGACCCAGGCTAGAGACAGCCCGAAATTTAAAGGATTCAAGCTCCATAGTATACCCCAAACCATTAGGGCCAGACATAGAAACCAGATCCCGTATTATCAAAACCAATCCCCGAGAGCAAAACTCGTTAAAATCCCCGAGAGCAAAACTCGTTAAAATCCCCGAGAGCAAAACTCGTTAAAATCCCCGAGAGCAAAACTCGTTAAAATCCCTGAGAGCAAAAACTCGTTAAAATCCCCGAGAGCAAAACTCGTTAAAATCCCATCCCAATTCTTCACATCCAGACCAGTTACCAACCCCGAACACGGGAATTCAACTTGCGGTCGGCATAGAACATGCCCAAATAGTTCACACCACCTCTGGGGGCTACCCCGGAGAACGCTCACAGTCACAGGATCAATATCCTAAATATTCTAGCCCTTTGATCAAGCCATCATTGGGAGCACACCTAGCCTAACCATCACTATGGCTAGTTACACACAAAGCCCTAATAAACTAGGCACCATAATACATCTTTCAACACTGAACTACGGCTTGGTTTGATTTCACTACACGTGAATACGTAGGCAGCCGTTCAACAAAGGCACAACCACCCACATTGACACAAATTCAAAAAGCATCATCATTCCGATCACGACACCATCATGTTCTCAGCAGCAAGCTTTGTCATCCTGGAGGCTTCTCCTAGACAGAAGTTCTCCATCCACTCACATAATCCAAATAACTTTCAAATCTAGACTCCTTTCTATAGTGTGTCCTAGTACTCGGCTCAGTCGAAGACGAGAATCTGTCAGAGACTCGAGACAACACCTACTTTGGGAATATACCCCGAAACCAAAAAATTCAAAAGAACACCAGTCTACGGCGTTGCTACCACAAAGCTCTGTCGTACGGAAACAGTCTCATAACATATCTTTCCCGTTCTGAGGATTCGACCATGTTGCCACTCGCCTAGGCTACGGAATAGCGCAACTTAAGAGTCTTGTTAGGTGGCCCACCCCCCTACCGAGTCACGGTCCAACCCTTAGAGAGTCCAGTCGTGTCTGTCAGCTCGTCCTCTCGCGTCCAGAGTCGAGTCTGTCGGTATATCTCTCTCTTCAAATTCTCATTTTAATTTTTTTTTTTTTGCAAAACTTAGCCATTTGAGAAAATCCCTTTCCTAGTCACCACGGGAATAGGAATTTTTATCATACTTCATCTAGGCATACAGGCCTAACCAGAAATTTTAGGAATCCGTGTCAGAATCTGATTAGGAATCAAGTCATCACAAGCATTCCTATTTCCAAACTTTTCAAAAAAAAATTCGGCATTTTTCTAAATTTTCAAAAAACTCTTTCCCCAAAAAATCAATCAGTCAAAAAATCATTTCTACCCCAGCGTGAGTCAGTTTTTTATCAGAATGTTACATGCAATTTACAGACAGATATCCCAAGACTCCCAAGGAACTCTCAAAAATTCTCCAGTGGAAAAGCACAAGCGACATTTTTACGGATGTATCTGTAAACAGGTACACCCGTAGCCTCCAATGCAGGCTCCCGCGCAATTCTAAGATGGGACGTGTCTGTAAACAGGTACACCCATAGCCTCCAATGAAGGCACCCACGTAATTCTAAGATGGGACGTGTCTGTAAACAGACACACCCATAGCCTCCAAGGCAAGCTCCCGCGCAATTCCAAGATGGGATTGTCTGTAAACAGACATACCCAAGACTTTTTAAGAAATGTCGCCGCGACATTATTGACATCTATCCAGGTATGATTTCTATCTTATGGCTGGCGACCCCTTCACGCAAGTCTAATGGACTCTAAACGACCCGGTCGGAAGTCTGCTAGGTCTTAATCCTCGATTGGCCTGGCAGCTACTCTGACTTTCGCCTTGTCCAAGCCTCAGTCAGAGTGGGGGCTCTGTAGACACCCACATTTTGACAGCCAGGTGTCTATAGTAGTTCCCGCCAAACACCCGATGATGATCGGACGCGAACATGCTTTAATGGACTCGGATATGGGCTCGAAATCATGGACATTTGGTTTAGGCTTATTACGGAGTACAAATCTTACAAAACCAACCTCGAGTTCAGGCCCAGTGGGTCGTTTCGAGTCAAATAAGACTAATTTGGGTCGATTCCGACACCAGGGGTAAAACCGTCTTTTAGCGACCGAATCAAAACCCGGTCAAAAATATTCTCGAGACACGCGAGTCAGCCGTGACACCTCACGTGACTGATTTGGTCTCCAATACCACAAAAAATCAGCTTCCAAAAATATTAAACAAATCCGTTTAAGGATAGAATTCGATCTCAAGTAGGAATTCTATCCGAAAACCGAAACAGTTCACAAACCGAGCTCAAACACTCGGCTAGAACTCCCCAAACAGCCGAAACACTCCCCCATTCAGCCGAGATTTCCTTGCTTCCTCCTCAAGCAACGGACTTCTCGTTCCTTTCAACTTCTTACATTTCCTATCCAAACCGGTATTTCTTGTTGTCCAAGCAAGATACCTCTCCTAAACTTCTGCGCCTATAAATAGGACCCTCCATTCAACATTGAAGACACAGAATTATTAGACATCCATTATCAATCATCGAAATTCAGAATTAAGCTAGAATTATTCATCAACCTCGACACATACAAGCACCGAAATACCGTCCAAATCAACCCGACAAATCCGACCCACACGCCGGCCGAAACCCACCACATCACACGACCAAACCGACACCTTAACTCATCCCACATCATCTCGACGCTCCCAAGTTTAAACCACTTTCCGACGAGCTCTTATCCGAGAAAACAAAGCATGTAGGTTGAGGGTGTAAATCAAACTCGATTCTTCTCTTTCTTCTCTTCCTTTCTCACGTTTTTTATGGGTCGTGTCATCGTCGGTCGTATTTTTCGTCACATATTTTTATTTATTTCTAATAATCGATACTAAAAAAACTATTTTTTTATAACGTTCTTAAAATACGATATTATCGATTCTCTAATCGAATATCGTATCTAACAAGAACTAAATTAATTAATTCTCGTTGATGCTAATACAATCGTTATATCTTTTTAAACAAAATTCGACGATTTTATACGCGGAGAGAATTAACATCTTTTTTGTTCAAATTTTATTTTTTTTCTCTTTTCGTTCAAAACAAACTTTTTTCAAAACCTTTTCTAAAATCATTCCCACTATTCGATATCGATTTCATAATCGAATATCGAATACGACGAATATCGAAAATATAAATCGAGTATAAATTAATCCATATTTGTACGCGATTTATAAAAATTTGACGTTTTTCGACAAATAAAAAATGCGGCAGACCGCCACGCGAGTCGCGCGCCTGTCAGGCGACTCGCACGGTGGCCTGGTTCGCCGAGCCTCTTTTTCTCGTTTCCTCGCTTTCCTTTTTTTATTCTTTTCGGATCTTACATAAAAAGCGACTTTCGCGACATATTTCGATAAATACTTTTTTCGACCTCGGTCAACACGTGTTAATCCATCACGTGTCATTAAATCTTTTTCAAATCAAGCATATTATTTATTTATGTCTTTATTCGATTTATTCAAACGTTACTAACTCGTTTTCTCGTGTTTTTAGCAATTTATTTATCTTTATTGTTTTATTAGACTAAAACGAACTTCACATGCTAAAATAACTTTGACGTTATTAGTTTAATATGCATTAAACGACTTAGCAACCCATTCAATTTTTCTCACATATTTAGGGAAAATAATCTTTACATATCATTCAACCGTCGAACTAACGCGTGTACACCAAAAACGAACGATATCTTAGTAAAGGCCGCTAAGTGCGGGCGGGGTTGGGTGTTCTTAGTGAACTTCCCAACACGTACCCTCACCCCTTACTCAGAACCATGGTTTCCGGATGTCCGAATCCATTGGCAACGAGAGTCATTCAATACACGATATCCGATAATGTCGGTATCGGTATCATAATGCAAAGGGACGAGCCCAATAAACTCTGACATCCGAAATGGGCCGTATTTTGTATACGGCCCACTATGACATAGAGTGGGCTGGAATGGTTCCGAATAACCACAAAATTTGGTGGCGACTCCTACTTCGATTTAAATTTCAATTTGACCATCTCATATGGAGATTCATTCGCCTCCCCAAACCCGCGTGTGGCCGCGTCGGGGTGGACCTATGTCATGTCCACACACGTCACAACCTTTCCTCTCAGATAAGATTATTTCATTTTTCGTCTTATTTATTTATTCACTACTCTCCTAACAATCGAAAGACGATTATTTTTAATACTATATTTTTATTATGGCTAGTAGTGAAACGTATGATGCTATTCCGTTAACATCTAATATGTTGACTAATCCCATAATTCCTGATATGTCAAAACTTGACCCGTTTGACGGAAAAAACTATAAAATGTGGTCCGACAAAATGGGCTTTTTTCTGGGTCAAATACGGGTAGACTATACTCTGTTTAATATTCAAACCCCTGAAAATATCAGGAGGGATTTTGAGACGGATAATAAAACTTGTCGGGGAATGCTCCTACATTATATGACTCCCGCCCTATTTATGATATATAGCAAGTTTAAGTCAGCTAATGAAATTTGGGAGGCTCTGAAATTAAAATATGGGAGTGATGATTATGGGTCTAAGAAATATGCTTGTAGCCGATGACTAGCTTTCAAAATGTCTGATGACAAACCCGTCTTAGACCAGGTTCATGAATATGAAAATTCGTGTTCCGAAATCGCTTCCGAGGGAATGAAAATCTGTGAAATATTTCAAGCCAACTGTTTGCTTGACAAACTTCCCCCGTCTTGGCAAAATTTTGTCCACAATATGAAACACAAACAAAAAGATTTTTCCCTCCTAGAACTTGTGTCTCATATAAAAGTCGAGGAGCAGAATAAGATTCAGACCAAGGAAAAACGAGTTGAACACTCTTCCTCTACTGCTAATTTGGTCGAGTCTAGGAAAAATAATCATAAGGGGCAGAAAAATTCCCACAAAGGTCCTAACAAATATTATGGGCCTAAACAAACTGAACAGTTCAAGGAAAGTGGAAATAATAATAAAAAGGAATTTAAGGGAAATTACTTCACATGTGAATTCTGTCCAGAAGGTTTTAACAATAAACGTCGACAAAATAGGCCACAAGCACACCTAGCTGAGTCTGATTCAGAAGAAATCATAGCTGCTGTAGTATCTGAAGTCAACTTAGTTAGCAACCTGTCTGAATGGGTATTGGATACGGGTGCTACAAGGCACATCTGCTTCGACAAGAACATGTTCAAGGAATATTCTGAGGTTCCCGGGAATGAGTGTGTATTTATGGGCGACTCTAGCTCCGTTAGGGTTCATGGAAAGGGCAAAGTAGTACTCAAACTAACTTCGGGAAAAACCCTTGAACTCAACAATGTGCTGCATGTAGCCGAAATTTGCATGTAGCCGAAATTAGGAGGAATTTAATTTCTGGGTCACTTATGAACAAGGCCGGGGTTAAATTAACTTTTGAATCCGACAAACTTGTACTCACTAGGAATGGAAATTTCGTTGGGAAGGGATTCTGTAATGGTGGTTTATTTGTCCTCGATGTTGAGACAATTAATAAGAATATTCCTGCTTCTGCTTATATTGCTGAGTCAGTTTCTCTATGGCATTCTAGATTAGGACATGTGAATGTCGACTCGATCAAACGACTCAAAAAACAGAACCTCATACCTCAATTCAGTAGCACAAGTTTTGATAAATGTGAAGTATGTGTTGAGGCTAAACACGCAAAAGCGTCGTTTAATAAATGCGTAGAACGATCTAGTAGTCTCCTAGAACTGGTTCACTCTGACCTAGGAGATTATAGAAACTCAATGAGTAGAGGTGGGAAGCACTACTACGTTACGTTTGTAGATGATTTCTCAAGATACACCAAGGTCTATTTATTGAGTACAAAAGATGAGGCTGAGGAAAAATTCATGATCTACAAATCCGAGGTAGAAAACTAATTAGATCTAAAAATTAAGAGAGTTGGATCAGATAGAGGTGGAGAATATGATGGGAATCTACTAAAGAGATTTTGCGAGTCTTGTGGAATTATTCACGAATACACGGCACCTTATGCTCCACAACAAAGTGGGGTAGCTGAGAGGAAAAACCGGTCACTAAAAAATATGATGAATGCAATGTTAATTAGTTCCGGTATGCCTGTCAACATGTGGGGTGAAGCAATGTTGTATGCGTGTCATATTCTCAACCGAGTTCCGCACAAGAAAACTGGTAAAACACCCTATGAGTTATGGAAAGGTTATCCACCTAACCTTAATTATCTGAAAATGTGGGGGTGTTTAGGTAAGATTGGTCTTCCGGAATTTCAAAGGAACAAAATTGGCCCTAAAACCGTAGACGCAATCTTCATTGGTAATGCCGCCAATAGTGCTGCATATCGTCTGATTCTCAAGGATTCATCGGGTTTTGGACCCATTAGAGAGTCAAGAGATGTTGAATTCTTTGAGCACATTTTTCCCATGAAAAATAGTACGAACACTAGTGTGTTTGTTACACCTAGTGGTTCAACTCAGTCTTCTGCTGCTACAGAGGAAGTAGTAGAGCCTAGGAGAGGTAAACGTGACAGGACCCAAAGGAATTTTGGTCCAGATTTTGTCATGTTGATTGAGAATAAGTTTTTGAGTGAACATGAGGTGAGTGTCTTCATACTTGAAGAAGACCCGAGAACATACAGAGGCTATGCAATCGGTGGACTCTACGTTTTGGCTTGAGGCCATAAACAGTGAAATTGATTCAATAATGAATAACCACACCTGGGTAATGACCGAGCTTCCCAGAGGTTGCAAAGCTTTGAGTAATAAGTGGGTTTTCAAGCAGAAACTCAAAACTGATGGGTCAATTGATAAGTACAAGGCAAGATTAGTGGTTTGTGGAAATCGTCAAACAAAGGGGTTGGATTTCTTCGATACATATTCACCCGTGACTAAGGTAACCACAATTAGAGCCTTGGTAGCACTTGCATCTGTTCACAACCTTGTCATACATCAGATGGATGTTAAGACTGCGTTTTTAAATGGCGATTTGCACAAGGAAATTTACATGAAACAACCGGAGGGATGTGTGATCCCCGGTCAAGAACATAAGGTGTGCAAATTGGCAAGATCATTATATGGCTTGAAGCAAGCCCCAAAGCAATGGTATGACAAGTTCGATAAAACCATTACATCAAATGGCTTTGTGGTAAATGATCTGATTCATGTGTGTATGCCAAAGATGATGAAAATGGTTGTGTGATAATATGTCTTTATGTGGATGACATGCTTATCTTTGGTACAAACATGAGGGTTGTAAATGAGACGAAGAAATTCTTGAGTTCATGCTTTGATATGAAAGATATGGGTAAAGCCGACGTAATTCTTGGTTTAAAGATCACGAGGACTGAATCTGGGTTGTGCTTGATTCAATCTCATTACGTTGAGAAAATTCTGAAGAAATTCAATCAATTTGATAGCAAACCGTTGCACAGTCCCTATGATTCCAGTATACATCTAACCAAGAATACCGGTGACCGCGTGTCTCAAGAAGAGTACGCGAAAGTGGTCGGAAGTGTCATGTTTTTGATGAACTGCACTAGACCCGACATAGCTTATACTGTTAATAGACTTAGCAGGTATACACATAACCCTGGCAGAGATCATTGGGATGCATTGATAAGATTACTGAGATACTTGAAGGGCACCATAGATTGGGGATTACATTATCAGAGAACACCGTGTGTGTTAGAAGGATATTGTGATGCCAACTGGGTATCTGGGAATGACGAGATACACTCTACTAGTGGCTATGTGTTTACTCTAGCTAGTGCTGCTGTATCGTTGAAGTCGGCTAAACAAACCTGCCTTGCGAAATCGACAATGGAATCTGAGTTCATTGCTTTAGCTTTGGCAGGAGAAGAAGTTGAATGGCTACGGGGCCTTCTAGCAGATATTCCTTTGTGGGGAAAGTCGACTCCTTCGATTTCCATGCACTGTGATTCTCAAGCTGCAATCGGAGTAGCTAACAATCAAGCGTATAATGGTAAAAAGAGACATATTCGCTTAAGGCATGGAATTGTGAGAAATCTGATCAGAGATAATGTGATATCACTCGAGTATGTAAAATCTGAGAGGAATATTGCGGATCCTCTCACAAAAGGCCTTGGCAGAAAGATAGTGCTGGAGTCAGCATTGGGAATGGGTTTAAAACTTGTAATAGAGTAACTTGTGATGGATACCCGTCTTAACTAGCTTAAGTTCAACAGGTCAAACGAAGTCACAAGAAACTCTTGTTGTGTAATACTGCGACCATTCCTAATAATATATTCATTTGAGATGCAGTATTTTTTGTGTCTTTACTGACATTGTTTTAGGATGAGCTTTAGCTCTTAATGAGTTCATAGTCCTTTGTATGGATGGTCTGTGAGAGGCAGACTTGATGAGCTCACCGATGTGAAAAAGGATGAGTTTGTACTCTTAATGAGTTTATAGTCCCTTGTGTGGATGGTCTGTGAGAGACAGACTTGATAAACTCACCTATGTGAATGTTGGGGGTTCTTCCCCTACTCCCAAGAGATCTTCAGGCTTGGATCTCTAGAGGCATTCATGAAATACCAGGATGTATTGTGTGGGCACTTGGCTAGTCCAAGTAAAAGATATTTATACCGAAAAATCCATGGGATGAGTTCATGGGTGTCGCGAGTTTCTACCTTAATTTGAGATTAAGTAAGTGCGCAACAGTCTTAGAGCCAACTCCATTCAAAGGTTAAAGGATTAGTTCCACCTGGGATGGCGGTTCAAGATCGTTGTATGTCGCTGGGTGCTGGTTAAAGTCCACAAGACACCAGCATCTTAACGCTAAATCTCCGTTGCCAATTTTCTCTCTTTCTTTTGCGTCTTCTTTTGAATCATGTGGGGGATTGTTGGAATAATGCTTCAAAAGAAGCTTATTTATGTGATGACATACCCATGACTATTTGTGTGATGACATACCCATGATTTCATAGTGATGTAAGAAACTTGGGTGCTTGGAGGCCAAGTAGTGACATCATCACCATGACATCTCCATCTTATGTCACACCATGACATCCATGGTGATGTGTAGTGCTTGGTGGACAAGGAGAAGAGCTTGGTGGCCAAGTATGTTGATCTATAAATAGCCATCAAATCCCATCATTTTCATTCATCCAAAAATCCATCTTCTACTTCTCTTACAACTACAATAATATTCTCTCAAAAATGTTAGTAATATAATTTATAGTTTGAGTGAAATTTTGGCAACGATTTTGGTATTAACTCATCTACGGTCTTGCCTACACAAAGATCGTAGCGGTTGTGCAATCCTGGGGGTCGAATGTCAAAGAGTCCGTGTGTAGTAGACGGGGCATAATCGACTTTAGGACTGTGACCTCAAGTCACGTCACAACCTTTCCTCTCAGATAAGATTATTTCATTTTCCGTCTTATTTATTTATTCACTACTCGCCTAACAAGTATAAGTTGTCACGGGAACCTCATTATATATATACACCCACCTCAAATTTAAATCCAAATAAATGAAAAAGAAGACTAGTTACACACCCTTACAATTAAACAACATAAAAAAAATTAGAAACATTGGATAAACTAATTAATTATCCCTTAAAGAAGACTATTTATAGACTTTTTACATAGCTTTTTTTTTTCATATTTGTTTATTCAAGATATTTTCAAATGATATACTCCGAATAGCTTAAAGTGTAATAATAAATGATATGAGGCTAAAGCTCTCCCACAAACCCACTTACACTTGACCTTATTACTAACAAAGAAGAATAGATGATACTCCTGTATGAAGTGTGTCAATAGTGTGTTATTAGTACCCGTAGTACTTTAATAATAATGATTATTTGTATCTCCATAAATTATTGAGAGATCACTTATCAGCTTCATTTTATGTCTTATTCTTATCTATTTTATTATTAGATGTAGCTCTAAATGATGACTGTTTTTTATACTGTTTGTATTGCTTTTTATAACAAACGTACCCCATTTATATTTGTATACTCTTTTAAGTTAAACGTATCTATTTTTATTAGGTTTGGTACCACTATTACCTTTATTTGTAATTAATTTTTCAATAAATTTAATAAAAAATCGTGTGTCCCTAGCTACTCTCTTCATACATACTTGTGTTTGAAGTGCGTCAATAGTGTGTCAATAGTAGATTTAATATGGATGTGTCGACAGTCAAAAGTTGAGCCGCCATTAAGGATGTCTAATATGAGGGATCTAGATGGAGTCCATTAATCAGTACAAGCTTCACCAGATCAATACATTTTAATCCACTTTTACTACTTGTCATTATCTTTTTTATTAGGAAAGGTCTAAAGCTATCTCAAACCACTTAGGGCATTACATGAAGAAACGAGATCTTCCCTTTATTTTGGACCATACTTGAAAGGAGATCCTTGGAGTCATCCAAAAGCCAAAATGTAATATACATGTAGTATATGCCTCCATAATTGATTTGCCCTTCACTGATCATTCACTAATTACTCAATAATAATCAATCTTAATTTGGTTAGCCTAGTACGTAGCTTTCAATAAAAAACTGGTTTCCATAAAGTTAACGAACTCGGGAATTTTGGAGAAAACTCGTGAAATCAAAACGAGCAATGTTCTAGTCCCGTATTAGTTAAGACGCTCATACTGTCATGCCTCATTATCAGACCGCACAGTGGTGTGCGCCTAATTACTGAACTGCATGGCTTGACACTCCTCTACTAATGCTATACAGATGCACTTTAAGCCGAATACCAGGTAAGGTATATCACGAGATCCGACTAATATCTGTATTATCATGTTAAAACTGGCTCGCTTATACGTATAATAACTAGTACTCTCTACTCTCCTATGTGCACCTTAACATGGCTTAGTTCAACACTTACTCCTAAACTAGGTAAGGTTGTAATCCCCTAGAAAATCTAACGCGATATATTGGCGGAAACACTGTAGAGTCGGGATTAAAACACACTGTAACTATGTCATATCAATATAAAAAGATAAAGTCAAACAGTAGGCCATAAATAAAAGGATTATTTAACAGACATATTATAATCCCAACTTTGGGTGGTCTTCCATAAATAAAATCAACTTTAGTTAATCCGGGAATAAACTCATGTATGAGACACATCAGACACAAATGGATTCGGATTACCTGCTACCTACTAAGCCGGTACACTATTCTACTAACTACACACATTAAATTCCACCTTCTTCAACTTTTAACTTCAATAATTTTGAATTCTAATTTACTCCACTGTACTTCATCTTCTTCACTTCATCTTCTCTTTCACTTCTTTCTCCATTGATCTTCCTCAAAGGTAATCTTTTGTCGAAGATTTTGTTTGTGCATCAAATATAAAGCTTCGTCCATCCTTATAATTAGCATTAATATTGACGAAAATCCATTTATAAGGGTTATTATTGCACAAAATTAGGGATTAGGAGACAAAATTTGGGTTTAGGGGAAGAATCGACATTGATGTGGAATGAAGAAGATGAAGTTGTGTTAATTAATTACTATGGGACCCATATAAACCTGCTGGAATCGGTCATTAATGAGGCAATTTTGTTCTTGTTTAACGTGTCTCGTACAATTGTGTATTCACAAATTAACTAAAGTTGGTTTTATTTATGTAATCCTACCAAAAGTTGGGATTATTCCTGTTAAATAACTCAAAATAAAAATGGTCAAATTTTAAAACAATCCATAAACAGGTTTGAACAATCCATAATACAGTAAAAACAAGCAGGATCCACAACTGTTGGCTAGCCCACACCCAGCGAAAAGACGTATGTCTGTCATGTTAAAAACATAACGGCCACAATCAGTGGAGAGCAACGTCAACATTCTCCCAACCGTATAACAGGATTTTAAAACTGTAATTACTATTATAGAAAAATAGTAAAAATGGAAAACATTAAAACATTAATAAAAATAAGCTTTCAGTAAAAAAAAACTTCACATATCGAAACAATGTAATAAAAATGAGTTTTCCGAAGAAAATATAAAGCATTTGTCAACCTGCAAACCTGATGTGTCGTGTTTATATAACTTTATTCCCTCGATTCCGTTGTCTTTTCCGGTCGGAACGCGCTCTCCATTTCTTCTAACATTTTGCTTTGAGTGAGTGTTTTTGTAGATTCTGCATGATTTCAGGTCTTTTTGTGCATTTACACTCATATCCGGTTAGAAGAACGATCCCGAGACACGTGCTTCAAGACGTTTAGGCGAAGAAGAAATGGGAGGTGTCGATTCATTGGCCCATTACTCCTTTTATTAATGCGTGCTATGGACATGACATAGGTCCACCCCGACGCGGCCACGCGCGGATTTGGGGAGGCGAATGAATCTCCATATGAGAATGGATCGAATTGAAATTTAGGTCTATGTGGAGTCGCCACCGAATTTTGTGGTTATTCGGAACCATTTGAGCCCACTCTATGTCGTAGTGGTCCGTATACAAAATACGGCCCATTTCCGATGTCAGAGTTTATTGGGCTCGTCCCTTTGCATTGCGATACCGATACCGACATTATCGGATATCGTGTATTGAATGACTCTCGTGCGCCAACGGTTTCGGGCATCCGGAAACCGAGGTTTTGAGTAAGGGGTGAGGGTACGTGTTGGAAAGCCCACAAAGGACACCAAACCCCGCCCGCACATTAGCGGCCTCTACTAAGAATTCGAATGACTTACAATACGCGCGTTAGTAAAACGGGAAAATGATATACAAAGATTTATTTTCCCTAAACATGTGAATGGAATTTAAACGGGTTTCTAAGTCAATTTAATGCAATTAATTCTACGTCAAAGTGGAATTTTAGCATGTGGGTTCATTTAGTATAATAAACGAATAATAATTAAATTGACAAAAGAAATAACAAACGCGTTAGTAACGATGCAATGCCATAACAACTAATAACGGTTTGTGCAAATATGAGATGAGATGAAAAGATGCAAATATGAGATGCATGTTTTGAAAAGGTAGTAATACACATGATTGACTAAACACGTGTTGACATGAATCATAAATTACTACCGAGTTTTGAAAAAAGAATAATGTACGATTTATTGTGTTAATCGTTACGGGTCACTCGATCGAGTGGTTGATGGACTCGATCGAGTGAACCTGTAAAAAGCGATTCTGTTTTGCGCTTCAGGCCGTACTCGGCCGAGTTATTGACCAACTCGGTCAAGTACGTAGCCACTCGACCGAGTCACTGTGAGACTCAACCGAGTGGTGGTCGTAAAAAGCATTCTGACTCGATTTTGTGATGTCACTCGATCGAGTGACTAAGGCACTCGGTCGAGTGGCACCTATATGAACTTGGTTCGTTTGCAATTTAATTGTTGATTTTGAAATTGCTTTTGATTTTTGAGAGTTCGACGATTTTTACCGAATCGGACATAAATATTGCATAATTTATGTTCGACTTGGATTTTATAAATCGCGAATTTTGTTGAACCGAATATAAATATTGTTGAATTTATACCCAATTCTAAATTTGGAGTACTCGTTATATCCCATATTCGATTATTTGAATCGATATGAGATGTTAGAGTGAAATAAAAAAAAAAAAATTAATTTTAGTCACTTTAAATTAATTATCGTGATATGAACAAATCACGTTAATTAATTCGTGTGACTTGATTGTTAGATTCGATATCCAATTATGGAATTGGTATCGAATCTAAAATCGACGCTTTATTTGAATAAAAAAAAAACTTGATTCCCTCGACTTCTCCGACACCGAAATAAATCCCTAGGAATTGTGATGTCGGATCCGTGTCAACGGGTTTCAACCCTTATTAAAATTGATTTTAAAAAATGATGAATGTAAGATTAATGATGATGATGACGAGAAATAATAACGAATTGTTGTTTAAGTTAATTTATCTCAATAATCAAATAGTCGGGGTATCGGGGTAAGCGACCGACAACGCGTGTGCAGTACACTTGTATATGCGGTTTTCCTTATCCCGGTATCCTCCTTATTCGACAAAAATCGATAAATATTTTAATGCTTTGATATTAGTAGTATTATCGATATTATGATGCAACGAAAATAAGTAAAAAAAACGAAAGAAGACGGAGAAAAAAAAAAGGACGGACGACGAAGAGAGAAAGGAAAGGAAAGAGAGGGTTTTGACCCCCTCAACCTACGTGTTCTTGTCTCGGAATAAGGCTCGTAACCGTCGCTTTAACACAAGAGTCTTCGAGGTGGATGAAGGTTGAGTTGTGGTGGCTCGGGATTGATTCCTAAAACTAGGTTTAGGGTTTTTTGCTAGTGTAGGATTGCTAGGGTTTGATTAGGGTTTGTAAAAGACGTAGTAGTATGTGTGTGTATGGTTGCTCTAGGGTTTCTTGAGGATGCAAAAAGATTGGTTCCATGTGTGTTGCATGGGGGTTGCTTATATAGGCATGGCTAGGGCACCGGTTTAGGGTTACTCGACCGAGTATGGGGCTAACTCGGTCGAGTGGGCCGTGAAGCCTGCCGTCGGGATTGAAACACGCCCACTCGATCGAGTGGGTGGGTCACTCGATCGAGTGGCCCAGTCGGGTTGCACGGGTCTATTGTTTTGGACCTTGACTTTGAGTTTGATGGGTTTTCTGTTTGACTTGGACTTTTGATGATTGTATGGCTGTTTTGTGTGTCTCGGAAACGACTTTGACCGGGGTTGACCCAATCGCAGAAAGTCGGTTTTAATTCCGATGTCGGTTTTGGCCCAAATTAGTCTTGTTTGACTCGGAATGATCCACTGGGCCTGGATTTGAGGTTGATTTTGTGAGATTTGTGCTCTGTAAGTGTGTTAGCCAGCGATTAATGGATTTGAGCCCGTATTCGAGCGCGTAGAAACACGTTAGCGTCCGATCATCATCGGATGTTTTTTGGAAACTGCCATAGACATCTGGCGGTCAAAATGCGGGTGTCTACAGAGCCCCCACTCTGACTGAGGCTTGGACAGGACGAAAGTCAGAGTAGCTACCAAGCCCGTTAAGACCTGGTAGACTTCTGGTCGGGTCGTTTATAGTCCATTAGACTCGCGTGAAGGGCTCGCCAGCCATAAGACAGAAATCATACCTGCGCTGGATGATTGTACTCTGTGGGGAATTTGGGCTTGTCGCGTAAGCCCTGGGTGTGCCTGTGTGTTGGCCCATCCCGTGCTATCCCGGAAAATGCTGCTGGGGAGATTTGACTGCTTGCATGTCTTTGCTTGAGTCGTACCTGTATAAGTTACATAAAATGCATGCAACACGTAGGTAGTAAAATGACTCGTGCTGGGGAAGATGACTCTTTGAATTTTTGAAAATTTGAAATTTTGAAAATTTTGAAATTTTGAAATTTTTGAAATCGACTCCTAAAGAAATTAGGAAAGTTCGGGATGATTATCTTCAAGCTAGTATCGGGACTAGGCTTGTAGCTCGATTCTGTTTGCAATTAGGAAACTTTCCTAAAAGTGATATGGAAAGAGTCTGCAAGGCTAATGTTATATATAGCCCGCTTGCTCTTGATTTTCTTCATAATTTGATCATAAATCAATCCTCTTGAAAGAAAATCTCTTTATTTCCCTTAAAGGCAAAAAGAAAGTCTCTTTATCCCCTTGAGAAATCTAGCCATGGGCATCGACAGGTTGAGTGGCATGTTGCAGGCGTGGTCCCGACAGTTTAGGGACGATGATAAGGTGGTCTTGAACGAGATAGGTATAACTCAGCTGTACCCGTTCCGTCAGATGGTGGTTGATCGCTATTTCTTGGATGCTTGCTTGGCCTACTGGGACGACATATATCATGTCTTTGCCTTTCCTTGGGGCAAAGTCTGCCCTTTACCTGAGGAGATTGCTGCGATAGGAGGGTGGAACCCAATGCTTCGGCCCGCCGTCCCGTATTCAGTCTACGACCCAAGGAGGAAGCTAAGGGAATTTCTGGGGCTATCCCATAACGAAGTGTCCCGTATGATGAAAGGTGGCAATATTTCTCTGATCGATTTGGCTGAGAAATTCATGAACCCGCATTATGTCCGGGTGAGGTCAGCCCATAGCCGTAGGGCCTTTTCTTTTTGCATGCTCCATGTTTACGCTTTTGAAGGTCACATGGACTTGTTATCTTGCATGGGTAGTGCCCGTCTCATAACGGTGGCGGGCTTGATGGAGACTGAACATAGTCCGGCTTGGTTAATCACGGGCGAAATCATCCAAGGATTAGATAATTGCAAAAGGGACTCGTCCTTTCGTCTCACCGGAAGCACCCGTTTGCTGCAAGTGCGTTTAATTTTATTTTTTTCCTTTATTTCTCAATTGTTTGAATTTTTCGAGAATCTGGCTACTGCAGTGGGCACTCGATCGAGTGCCTTCGTAGAAAGGCTTCTGTTCGTTTCCAGTGACGCCACTCGATCGAGTCACGCTGGCACTCGATCGAGTGTCGTCTGTTTTGTCTCGAGATCTAATGCTTTTGTTTTCTTTTTTAGATTTGGCTTTATGAGAGACTATCGGTGATAGATCCCCCACTTGATGCTAGTAATTACCGCCATAACCAGCTGATGACGAGGAGACGGGCCATCGATTTTTCTCGCCTGATTAGCCAGAAATATTGGGATGAGGTGCAATCAATCCACGGTGGGCGGTTGATTCGATGGGTCGTGCCATGGTGGCCCATCTACGTTTGTCAGGTTTGGACCCGAGGGAGAGGGCCCGTTACCAAGTGATCTTATCCTTCAACCAAACGGTTCATCTTTACCCGGATCGCATACTAAGGCAGTATGGACGAACTCAACGGATACCAGAAATAGAGGCAATTGTGAGTGACCCTACCCAATTGACGGATGTGATGTGTGACACGTGGATGCAAAGATGGTACACCCGGCGTACTTGGCCCGTTTCCAAGTCTCGCCACTCGATCTGGGTTTCAGACTCATATGTGAAGTGGACCAAAGCAGGTGATGCCAAGGCCCGAGCTGCTTTGAAGGTTGATGAAACCTTTGACCTGCTGAGAAGGGAGCAAGCTAAAGACAACAGGGGGTTCTTTGATGAGGGAGACACTGCGGCCACCCTAGTTCGTCTAATGTCAGGTCAGAAAAAGAAGACTAAGACTCAAGCTAGAGGGTTTAGTGCTAAAGGTGCTGACTTGGAAAGGAGACTGGGCCCTAGACTAGCCGTGCAGGACCGACTTGGCCCACGGGATAGGCTACCCGAGCATGTGCGAGCCCGACTTGGTCCGAAGACTGCGATTGAAGACCCGTCGTCAAAGAAGCGGGCTCGTGCTAAGGAGGTTCCCTGGTGATTAGGGAACGCTCATCCCCACCTCGACGACCTCGGGCTCCACCCGACCCGAAGGACAAGGCCGGGAAAGGGGAAGATGTCGGGATATTAGTCTCCTATTTTATTATTTGAATATTATTATTATTTTTGTAGTGCGTTTTTTTTGTGTTTTGGCCGTGTTTGGCTTTTTTTTTTTTTTTTTTGATTCCCGAGTTTATCGAGATATTAATAAAGACGTATTATTGAATACTGTTCCCGTCTTTTCGTTTATTGCAGTGGTTGTACCCTTTTGAGGGGTTGCCTATGTATCCACAATTAGCGGAATCAAACCAACCGTAGTTCAAAATTTGACTTGATTGATTGATTTTTTTTTTTTGCAATTTACGAAATACATCAAGATTATTAATTCGAGATGTGCGACGGTAGAATAATTAATTCTAGCTTATTGACTTGTCTAAAATTTTGAAAATTTATAAAAAGACAATGTTTTATAAATTTTGCAAATGACATTGAGATTGGGGTTTATGGATAGTAGCGCTTCAGCTGGTCCAAGTTGGTCGGGTTGACGAACTCGTTGCCGTCTAGGTCCGTTAGCATCACCGCTCCCCCTGATAGTATTTTCTTGACTAGGTATGGCCCAACCCAATTGGGTTTGAACTTTCCCCTTGGGTCAACCGGTAGTAAGGCACAGACCGATTTTAGGACTAAGTCACCTTCTTTCATTTTCCTGGGTCTAACTCTTTTGTTGAAAGCCCGTTGGATTCTCTTTTGATACACTTGAATATTATTGAGGGCCCGGGACCGCCGTTCGTCCAAAAGAACTAGCGAATCGTATCGGGCTTGGACCCAATCTGCTTCGGGCACTTGGCTTTCAAGCAAAATCCTTAGGGATGGTACTTCTAGCTCGACCGGTTGGACTGCTTCCATTCCATATGTCAGGTAATATGGAGTTGCTCCGGTTGCGGTGCGAATCGAAGTTTGGTACCCCCATAAGGCAAAAGGTATCTTGTCGGGCCAGTCCCGATAATTCTCAGCCATCTTTTTTAGTATGGTGACAATTGTTTTGTTGGTCGCTTCTACCGCTCCATTTGTTTGGGGTCGATAAGGTGAAGATGTATGCCTCTGAATTTTGTATTTCGCCAGTAATGCGGTAGTTTTAGCTTGGAAATGGGTCTCGTGATCACTGATAAATTCGTGCGGGATCCCGTATCGGCATATAATCTTATTTTGGATAAATTTGGCCACGTGCTTGGCGTTCAAGACACGGTATGACTCGGCTTCTACCCATTTGGTGAAGTAGTCGATGGCCACCAAGATGAAGCAATGTCCTCCCGTCCCGGAAAGATGCACTTTCCCAATTATGTCTATACCCCATGTCGAAAATGGCCATGGTGATGTCATGGTATATAATAGGGAAGAAGGCATATGTTGTACATTACCAAAGATCTGACAGTTATGGCAGTGCTTGACGTATAACTGGCAGTCTGTTTCCATGGTGTTCCAGTAGTATCCGAACCTCATGATTTTACGGGATAGCATATGGACGTTCATATGCGGGCCATTTTCACCGTCGTGGACCTCGGCCATGACCTTTTCGGCCTGTATTTTGTCGATGCATAGGAGGAGAGCCCCCTGTGCCGTCTTTTTGTATAATTGCCCGTCGTCAGTACGAACAAATTGAGTTGCTATTCTTCGCAAGGCCTTTTTGGCCCGATTTTCAGCTCCAGCGGGATATTCTCCCGTTGTCAGGTAGGTTAAGACGGCTTGATAACAAGGTTCTGGGTCAGTTATCTCGATATCTTGAATGGCATGAATGTAGGCCGGCTCTGACCGCCTTTCGACACAGATTGGCATGTTGGTCAGGTGGTCCGGGATGTTCAGTAAAGATGCTAATTTGGAAAGTGCATCTGCAAACTGATTTTCTTCCCGAGGCAGGTAGATATATTCTACTTTCTGGAATTGTTTATCTAGAACCCTTACTCGTGCTTGGTAAGCCACGAGATTGGCGTTCCGAGTTTTCCATTTTTGGAGTGCTTGATTGATGACCAGTGATGAATCACCGTGGACCCGGAGGTTTGTCACCCCTAAATCAGCGGCGGCTTGCAACCCGTGAATGCATGCTTCGTATTCGGCTGCGTTGTTGGTCACGTCGAAGTCCAACTTGATGGATAAGGGAGTGTGTTCCCCTCTGGGTGAGATTAACAGAATTCCGACCCCAAATCCTCGGAAGTTGGATGCTCCATCAAAATAAAAATCCCATGTCTCGGTATCGGTATGGAATATGTCTTCATCAGGAAAGGCCCATGTATCAGTGTGGCCTTCTTCGGATATTGGGCTGTCAGCGAGGAACTCGGCAACTACCCGGCCTTTGATGGCTTTTAATGGTACAAACTTGAGGTCGAACTCAGATAACATTAAAGTCCATCTTGACATCCTGCCGTTGAGGATGGGCTTCTCGAATAGGTACTTGATAGGATTCATTTTGGATAACACATGTACCTCGTGACTGAGCATGTAGTGTCTGAGCTTTTTAGTGGCCCAAACCAGAGCTAGGCACGTTTTCTCAAGCATTGTGTACTTGCATTCATACCCGATGAACTTTTTACTGATGTAGTAAATAGCCCGTTCTTCCTAATCGACTGTCTGGGCCAGCATAGCCCCCATGGCTGTCTCGGTCGTCGTTAGGTATAACGACAAAGGCAGACCGTGTTGAGGTGGTATTAGTACCGGCGGAGCAGACAGGATCTCCTTGATTTTATCGAAGGCCGCTTGACATTTATCGTCCCATAGCACCCGTTCCCCGATCTTCAGTTTCTTGAAAATGGGCTCGCATACCATGGTTAATTTTGAAATGAACCGGCTGATGTATTGGACTTTCCCAAGAAACCCCCTTATTTCCTTTACGGTCTTGGGTGGCTGCATCTCGGTGATGGCTTCGATTTTAGCTGGGTCGACCTCGATGCCGCGTTGGCTAACGATATGGCCCAATAATTTGCCCGACGTTACCCCAAAACTGCATTTTTGTGGGTTCAGTCTCATATTGTATTTACGTAGCCGGATGAAGAACTTTCTTAGGGCCGAGATGTGCCCACTTCGGTCCTTGGATTTGACGATCATGTCGTCCACATAGACCTCCACTTCCTTATGCATCATGTCCTGTATCAAAGTAGTGGCGGTCCGTTGATAAGTGGCTTCAGCGTTGATAAGCCCAAATGGCATGACGGTGTAACAGTAAGTCCCCCATGGTGTAATGAAGGTGGTCTTACCCATATCCACTTTTGCCATTTTAATCTGATTGTATCCGGCATACCCATCCATGAATGATAGAAGGGCATGATCGGCCGTGTTATCCACCAATATGTCGATGTGTGGCAACGGAAAATCATCTTTTGGGCTGGCCTTGTTTAGGTCCCGGAAGTCCACGCATACTCGCACCTTGCCGTCCTTCTTGGGTACTGGCACGATGTTTGCAACCCAGTCTGGATATTCAGACACTTGTATAAAACCTGCTTTGAATTGTTTATCGACCTCTTCCTTGACTTTAAGAGACCATTCGGGCTTCATTCTTCTGAGCTTCTGTTTTACCGGTTTGCACCCATCTTTGATGGGTATTCGGTGTTCTGCTATTTCTCGATCTATTCCCGGCATGTCCTTATAGGACCATGCAAAGACGTCTTTAAATTCTAGGAGGAGGTCTGTGAACTGTTGTCTCTCCTCTGGATCTAAAGATAGGCCCAACTTAAGCATCTGGGGCTCTAAAGTGGTTCCCACGTTGATGGACTCGGTGTCTTCAATTACCGGATCTCGGGATTCCCTTTGCTCGAGCTGCTCGACTAGGTGCTGTGGTAGAGGTACCTGTTCGTCGGGTTTCTCAATGTCATTGCATATAAAATTTTTGAAATTGAGAAAATTTTGGAAATAAGACAAGTCGTAAGTAGAACGGTGTTCGTTATTATTATTGATGGTAAATTTGGAAAATAGCTCGAATAGAGCGGCCATCTGATCGTTGGTCAGTGGCGGGATAGGGAGAGGTCTTGGGACAGACCCCGAGACCTCAGTGGCTAAAGGAAAAGGGGTTACAGACTCGACACCAGCACCAGACCCTCTAAACCTGGACTGAGACTCAGACTCCGACTCAGACTCAGACTCAGACTCGGACTCAGACTTGGTATCCGGCATGTCTCCTTCGCCGGTGGTCAGCTTGTAGACCCGTCCTTGACCGTCGGTCCATTTTATGGTCTTCCTCCAAGCCCTTGTCTCGGTGTTGGTGCCGACCTCGGTGATTAGCTTGGTTGGGTCGAACCGATCGCTGCGGAGGATCAAGTTGACCAAATCGTCCTTTGGAGCAGGGACGGTCTTGTCTTCTCCAAATAAGAGCCCCAGCACGGGCTCGGAGTCGCTTCCAACTTTCTCGGACTCTGCTTGGATGATGGTGAATATATCATCGGGGATATAGTTGCATTCCCGAGCCGTTATGGTCTCGGGATATGTAGTGGTGGGTTGGTAGAGGCCCACTTGAATGGCTCCGAAGACTGGAGTGACGAAGTAGTCAGTTAACTTCGAGCTATACGGGCCTATGTAAGTACCCTTGAGGATGTAAGTGGCCTTGTGAATACCGGCCTGGACTACACTTTCTGGGGTTAAGGCATATCCCAGCCCGAATTGTGACTCGCCATCATTCAGGACTTCGATTATCTTCCCAGCTGGAAGATGCGGTCTCGAGGTAGCTCCGGGTAGGTAACCCAGATTTTATAGCATCGTGTCGATGCTAGTAGTGAAGTAGGGCCTGAAGAGATATTCATCCTCGATCATACCTACGAAGTCAAATCCTCGTGGTTCGGCCCGGCTCGTGGCATTACAGCTAGCTACGGTCATTGGGGCCACCTCCAATGTGATGATACCGTCTTTAAGTGGCATCTTGACTTTCCGGTGAAGGGTAGATGACACGGCCTTGACTGCGTGAATCCAAGGCCTTCCTAATAAGAGATTGAATGAGGAGGTGACATCAATCACCTGAAATTCCAATTCTTTTTCGACTGGACCCGTTATGATCTTTAATTTAACGGCCCCGGCGACTGGTTTTGGGCTTCCGTCGAAAGCCTGGATAGTTTGCGCAGTCGGGAGATAGTCGGCATAAGTGATGCCGAGGGCCCTAGCAGTCCTTAGGGGTAGGACGTTCACGGCTGATCCATCGTCTATAAGAGTCATCGGGAGGTACTTACCCTTGCAGATGACCGTGATGTATAGGGCCAGATTGTGATTGGGCCCAAATGATGGCAGATCAGATTCGGCGAAGGTTATGAGTGGGCCTTCGTTCTTGGACTTGCCCTTGAGGTAGGGCATGATAGTAGCTACCATTTCAGCAGGGGTAGCTTCTGAATCGACCTTGATTTCATCGAGAGCCTTAGTCAGTGCTTCCCGATGAGCTTGTGAGCTAACCAGTAGTTGCCATATGGTTAAGTCGGCTCGAACCCTCTTCATTTGTTGGAAAAAGGCCGTGTCATTGCTTGGTTCCTCGGAGGTAGACCCCTTCCTGGCAGGTTCAGTGACGGGTGTTGGAGTGGCGCGACCAGCAGTGGCGAGGTGGTTGGTGGCCAAGGCTTTGGACTTAGCTTTCCGGACCTCTTCGAGGGTGATGGGGACAGCTTCCCCTTTGGCTAAGTATACGTCGTCCTCGTCATCGAACCATATCCCGTTGATTTGTGGGATAAAAGGAGAAATGAGGTGAGCACAATCGATTACCTCTCCCGTAAATATGGCATGGGCGCTGAACGGGTTTTCTTTGTTGCTCGGTTTGTCTCCGGGCAACGGGATATTCCCGCTCTCGATAAGATCTTGGATTAGATGCTTTAGTTTTCAACATTTTTCAGTATCATGTCCTTTACCCCGGTGATACTGACAGTAGGCTTGAGCATTATAGTGTTTGGGCCTCTTCTCTACTGGAGTCTCTGGAGTTGGGCCTATTGGTTGGATCAGACCCTTCGAAGATAGCCTCTGTAAGGCATAAGTATAGGTAGTCCCTATATCTGTGAATACCCGATTCGGTGTATTCTTTTTGGTTGAGGTGTCGAGCAGATTTACCTCGTCAAAGATGCTGCGGGTTGCAGCTGCAGGTGCGGGCTTGTTTGTAGACGAACTAGCCCCTTGGTAGCCCTTGGTAGAGGCCTTAGTCAGGTTCTCTAAACTTAGGGCGGCAAAATTGGGTATGATAGCTTACCGGAGATGGACCCGGTAGGATGGGAGGAGGTTCTTGACAAAGGCCTCCACCAGCACTTTTTCGCTGGGCTTTTCGACCATCTTCACACTCTCGGCCCTCCATCTTTGCAAATATTTTGTGAACCCTTCTTTGGGCTCTTGGGCCATTACCTCCAGAGTATGCATTGTAGTCTGGATTTCAGTGTTATCGGCGAAGTTCCGAGCAAACTCGGTAGCCACATCGTCCCAAGTTTTGTATTTCTTGGAATCGAGATTGTAGAACCAAGCCTTAGGATGTTTCTCCAAGGAAGAAGAGAACAAGTGCTTGAACATAGTTGACTTCACTCCCTTGACCGCCATGAAGTCTTTGAAAGCCCGGATGTGGTGGACCGGGTCTTCGGTACCCTCAAACATAGGAATTCCCGTTAAGTTGAGGTTGGCGGGTAGCTCGTCATTCAAAGGAGAATAAGTACGAGCATTTTCGGTGTGGATCGAGTTGTTCGTCGATAGGTGGACCTGTTCTTCGAGCCTACGAACAATACTAACCAGCACGGCCATGGGCCCGGCGGACTCACCTCCTTCGGTAGGGACCGTCTTCTCTACGGTGCTTAAGCGGGTGGATAAAGTCGCTTGGTTATCCTGGATGGCAGCCAGTTGGGTCTCGATCTTGGTCAAAGCATTTTTCAACTCGTCCATTTTGCGTTGATGTCTGGTTTCGGGTGGCCTGTCTGTAAGAACACCACGTAATCAGAAACTAGCCCAAAACCCGGAATGGAAAGTACATCCCGAACGAGACTAAAAGGGAAAATGACTCGGAAAAGACACCTAGACGGGTGACTTGTGAAATGTGGGCATTTCTTAGGATTTGGCGGGAGGGCCTAGTCCTGTTCGAAGGAAGGTTCACGTGAGATATCCCAAGACTTTTGGACTCGATTGTGTTGACGGGCCCTCCATTGTAGGGGTTTGTCCTACGTAGGTGAGCCTTGCCTTAGTCTAATAAGGCGGACTGGGAAAGGGAAGAAACTCGTGATGTAAGATCGACAGAGTTTCGACGCTACGGACCTTGACAAGTTAAGACGCGACCCGACACTGCTAAATACGGGCAGTCCTAGAAGTGGAAGGTTTTGAAAATTGATGATTTTTGAAAAAGGACCGAGAAAACTCGGTGGATGGCCCAAATTTCCGAAAAAAGAGACGAAAAGTCATTGGGCCGCGGGTTTTGAAAGTTCGAGTTTTGATTTGAGCAGCATACCGGCTAGAAAATAGGCTATTTTGAGTAAAATCATAAGTCCTAAATTCGGTATGTGTCCCGGGTTTTGAAATTGAATTGTTTGAAAAGGATGCAATCTTTGAAAAAAAAAAAAAACGGTTTTTTTGAAATCGACTCGGAAACGAAGTAGCACGTAGTCACAAAAGCATTATAACGACGCCATGTATGCTCTATACTAAGTCTCGGTCGGTCTATAAGGGGTCTATACCAGTGTACATAGTCTAGACGTTGATCGGGACGGACTTCCTAAGTCGAGTTGATCTTAGAACATGCCGCGAAACCCACTCGAATCGACTATGGACACCTTTTGACATATCCATATTGGAGTACATCAACGGTATAGTGGGACGTCGGTCGCGAGTACCGGCCCGGGAAAATATGGGTTATGCATGAACCGTAAAACTAAAACGCGTATTGTATTCGTCAAACGATTTCTATTCGAGTCTCACCCTGAGGATGTCGATGGTAAGTCACACATCAGTTAATCCCCAGCGGAGTCGCCAAATTGTGGACAAGACATAGGTCCACTCCGACGCGGCCATGCGCGGGTTTGGGGAGGCGAATGAATCTCCATATGAGAATAGATCGAATTGAAATTTAGGTCTATGTGGAGTCGCCACCGAATTTTGTGGTTATTCGGAACCATTCGAGCCCACTTTATGTCGTAGTGGTCTGTATACAAAATACGGCCCATTTTCGATGTCAGAGTTTATTGGGCTCGTCCCTTTGCATTGCGATACCGATACCGACATTATCGGATATCGTGTATTGAATGACTCTCGTGCGCCAAGGGTTTCGGGCATCCGGAAACCGAGGTTCTGAGTAAGGGGTGAGGGTACGTGTTGGGAAGCCCACAAAGGACACCCAACCCCGCCCGCACATTAGCGGCCTCTACTAAAAATTCGAATGACTTACAATACGCACGTTAGTAAAACGGGCAAATGATATGCAAAGATTTATTTTTCCTAAACATGTGAATGGAATTGAAACGGGTTTCTAAGTCAATTTAATGCAATTAATTCTACGTCAAAGTGGAATTTTAGCATGTGGGTTCATTTAGTATAATAAACGAACAATAATTAAATTGACAAAAGAAATAACAAACGCGTTAGTAACGATGCAATGCCATAATAACTAATAACGGTTTGTGCAAATATGAGATGAGATGAAAAGATGCAAATATGAGATGCATGTTTTGAAAAGGTAGTAATACACATGATTGACTAAACACGTGTTGACATGAATCATAAATTACTACCGAGTTTTGAAAATAGAATAATGTACGATTTATTGTGTTAATCGTTACGGGTCACTCGATCCAGTGGTTGATGGACTCGATCGAGTGGACCTGTAAAAAGCGATTCTGTTTTGCGCTTCAGGCCGTACTCGGCCGAGTTATTGACCAACTCGGTCACTGTGAGACTCGACCGAGTGGTGGCCGTAAAAAGCATTCTGACTCGATTTTGTGATGTCACTCGATCGAGTGACTAAGGCACTCGGTCGAGTGGCACCTATACGAACTTGGTTCGTTTGCAATTTAATTGTTGATTTTGAAATTGCTTTTGATTTTTGAGAGTTCGACGATTTTTACCGAATCGGACATAAATATTACATAATTTATGTTCGACTTGGATTTTATAAATCGCGAATTTTGTTGAACCGAATATAAATATTTTTGAATATATACCCGATTCTAAATTTGGAGTACTCGTTATATCCCATATTCGATTATTTGAATCGATATGAGATGTTAGAGTGAAATAAAAAAAAAAAAAAATTAATTTTAGTCGCTTTAAATTAATTATCGTGATATGAACAAATCACGTTAATTAATTCGTGTGACTTGATTGTTAGATTCGATATCCAATTATGGAATTGGTATCGAATCTAAAATCGACGCTTTACTTGAATAAAAAAAAGAACTTGATTCCCTCGACTTCTCCGACAACGAAATAAATCCCTAGGGATTGTGATGTCGGATCCGTGTCAACGGGTTTCGACCCTTATTAAAATTGATTTTAAAAAATGATGAATGTAAGATTAATGATGATGATGACGAGAAATAATAACGAATTATTGTTTAAGTTAATTTATCTCAATAATCAAATAGTCGGGGTATCGGGGTAAGCGACCGACGACGCGTGTGCAGTACACTTGTATATGCGGTTTTCCTTATCCCGGTATCCTCCTTATTCGACAAAAATCGATAAATATTTTAATGCTTTGATATTAGTAGTATTATCGATATTATGATGCAACGAAAATAAGTAAAAAAACGAAAGAAGACGGAGAAAAAAAAAGGACGGACGACGAAGAGAGAAAGGAAAGGAAAGAGAGGGTTTTGACACCCTCAACCTACATGTTCTTGTCTCGGAATAAGGCTCGTAGCCGTGGCTTTAACACAAGAGTCTTCGAGGTGGATGAAGGTTGAGTTGTGGTGGCTCGGGATTGATTCCTAAAACTAGGTTTTGGGTTTTTTGCTAGTGTAGGATTGCTAGGGTTTGATTAGGGTTTGTAAAAGACGTAGTAGTATGTGTGTGTATGGTTGCTCTAGGGTTTCTTGAGGATGCAAAAAGATTGGTTCCATGTATGTTGCATGGGGGTTGCTTATATAGGCATGGCTAGGGCACCAGTTTAGGGTTACTCGACCGAGTATGGGGCTAACTCGGTCGAGTGGCCCGTGAAGCCTGCCGTCGGGCTTGAAACACGCCCACTCGATCGAGTGGGTGGGTCACTCGATCGAGTGGCCCAGTCGGGTTGCACGGGTCTATTGTTTTGGACCTTGACTTTGAGTTTGATGGATTTTGTGTTTGACTTGGACTTTTGATGTTTGTATGGTTGTTTTGTGTGTCTCGGAAACGACTTTGACCGGGGTTGACCCAATCGCAGAAAGTCGATTTTAATTCCGATGTCGGTTTTGGCCCAAATTAGTCTTGTTTGACTCGGAATGATCCACTTGGCCTGGATTTGAGGTTGATTTTGTGAGATTTGTGCTCTGTAAGTGTGTTAGCCAGCGATTAATGGATTTGAGCCCGTATCCGAGCGCGTAGAAACACGTTAGCGTCCGATCATCATCGGGTGTTTTTTGGAAACTGCCATAGACACCTGGCGGTCAAAATGCGGGTGTCTACACGTGCAAGCCAGCCTGCATGTGACCGGCGGCCTGCTAGCCGGCCGGCATGACACAAGAGTATTTTAAGCCAGTTTTTTAGTGTGTCTCGGCCCCTGCATGTGGCAGGAAGCCTGCCAGCCGGCCGGCGTGACACGCAGCCCATTTCCGCCTAATTTTGTATAACTAAGGATTTGGTATTATCTCCTGGGATCACTTTTTTCATACTTAGTTAGATTTTCCTTAGAAAAAGCTCGTGACTCTTAGGATTCTAGCACTCGGTTTTTACTCGTACTCGAATTCGGTAATCTCGTTTATGCAATTTTCAGTTTTATATTTTCAATCTTTATCGCAAATTACTTAGTTCGTCATAATTTTCTTTATTTGGAATTAGTTGCTCTCCGTTTAGTTCGTTAGATTTCCGTTCGTTTATCGTTAGATTTATTTGCTTCACTTTTATCATGAATTATTTGTATGCAATTTGTTGTTTCGTAATCATCATGCGTAGCTAATTTTCTCGCTAGGGTCGAGGGGGATCGATGGATTATTATACGATTATGCTACTTCGAAACTAAATATATAATTATGCTAGTACCATCTTCGCGTGTTTTATTTGTCGATTAATTTGTTAAAGGCCACAACATTTTAATCTGTTTGGGAAATTCTAGTTCTCGTGCGAAAGCCGAATTAGGATTAGATCACGCGCGATTTGGTGGGGAGTCTAATAAGTTGCGAGAGCCCGTTAGATCCTTCCTAGGTTGACACGATTCGAGAGAACGTGTTATAGCCGACGAGGATGTTTATGTGTTTATTATTATTGTCGCATAATTGTTGAGCATCTATTGTGAACCCGTGACCTTAGTTTTCATCTCATTGTTAGATTCGAATTTTATTATCGTCTTTTAGTAGTATTTTATATATTTTCAATCAATCAACCGTTTAGAGCATTTTAGAATCGCCATAGCTAATAGACGAAAATTGACTGTTTCCCTGTGGATTCGATACCCTGCTTGCCGCTATCTTCTTGTTAGTAGCATTAGGTTTATCTTGATTGGGTGCTACGACTTAACTCATATCAAAACCAAATTATATCGATAATAAAACAAATATTCAAAATGGCGTTATGTATAGGATTAGTGTTAGTTGAAGGTTAGACTTTCACTAGGAGAATACTAAAACTAGCTTCGATAACTTAGTTCAAACAAATCAAACTTCAATCTCTAACTAGGCTACTCAACCATAATAGAGCGGCGTCTTATAAATGCGTGGCCCTAGTTTATGACAATGCACACCCCTCCTGGGATTACCTATCACCCAGTTCAACTTATGACGCGGACTTACTGCGACATCTAAGCTTAAGGTCAAAATGTACACAACTCCTGGGATACCTGTCACCCGGTTCAACAACCAATGTATCGATTTCTGATACACTAGCCTTAGTTGATAGCAAAACTGTAAACCCCAGAATATATATTAATCTAAACTTCACACTTGTTCTCATTCCATAACTCCAAAACATGTCATTATCGATATTCAAAAGATATAGTCCTTATAATAATAGAAGAACAAAAAGGGGAAAAGGATCACCTTCCAAAAGAGGAAACTTTCTATTTTAGAAAACTTCTATATTTAGAAACTTTACTAAAATTAGCATTATATTAAATAATATTTTACCGAAATTCTCTAATTATTAATAGTTTTGACAAAACAAGCATAAATAAGATTTTACGGCAAACGTCAAAATAAATCATTTAACGTCTTTTATTTAAATAAACCATTGAACATATTTAGAGTATGTTAAGGGGTGGTTTAAATCTTAAAGTTTCAGATTTAAATATTTTCAAAATTGCTGGAAAAATAACTCATTTTAACGATAAATCGTAATTTTGACCAAAAATCAATATTATCAATTAAAGACTTCGATAAATAAAACAAAAATTATGTAAAATAGCTAAAATACATTTTTGGACATTCTGTTCTGAAAAATAAATTTTCCAGAATCCGTAAACTCAGTTTTTTAAGGGTGTTCTCGTTAATCATCTAATCTCGACAATAACGATTAATAAAAATAGTAATTACAAAACGATTTAAGTATTAATATCCAAAAATTATTATTAAACTTAAAAATCATGATTTTCCAGAAACTACAAATTTTTCCAGATTTCTCAAATTCCATTAAAACCGTTTTGTAAAACCCGTTTCTACAATTAACGATTCTTTTAATAAAATTTGTCTTTCCTAATATTTTATTAAAGCACTAAAAATCATAAGAATACATTTTTATCAAGAAACCACCAGGAACATTTTTTTCAGATTCTAAACAAAAATCAGAATTCGGGATAAACGACGATTTAAAGTGATTAATTAATTCACCCACTTAACAATTCCGAAAAATTATTGAAAAATTCCGAAATTTCTTTTTCACCAGAAATATTATCCATGCCAAATTTCAGATTAAAATAAAATGTTTAAGTGAACTATAAATTAGATTTTAATCATTTTTGTCCGTAAACGATAATAATTCAATAATCGGTACGTAAAATATCAAAAAAAAAATTATCAAAAATCATAAAAAACATCATTTTTACAGAACATGAGACATACAAATAGGAATAAAAAATAATAAAAGATAACTACCTAAAATGTGAGTGGTCTCACGATAATGTTATTGTGAGTCCGTCTCATATAAGAATTTGGGTTTACCGTATATATTTATATTTTATATGTTTAGACCGAATATTACGTTTTAAAAATTAATATAACAATATAATTGTTAATCTCGTAAAAGCGATAAAAATACCGAAGCATGCAAATTTTTACTACTTTAAAATTTTATAGATTATATGACATACATATATTGTCAAAAATAAAATTATAATAATATACATGCAATTACACAAATAAAATCATGCAATAACGAGTAACATCGACGTTACTTCTCGATAAGGCTAAAGTCCTATCACCTTAATCAAAATAAACCTAACTAACGACTAACAAATAGCTAGTGGCAAGTAAGGGTCGAACCACAGAGAGATGGATGAATATTGCAAATTATTTATAATCGACTCTAAACTATTTAATTCCGGTTTATTTGATTTGAATTTTATCTAAACTAAAGCAATAATGTAAATTAATCGAGGTCCTAAAAATATTAAAAGGATCTAGGGTCTTACGGTTCACTATGTAATTAAATTGGGTAAAGTTAATTAATTATTCAATTAATCAATCACAGTTATTCAGGGCAAAGACACGGCCTTTCGGATCTTATGTCAACCTTAGGATAGATTCTGACGGGCTCTCGCAACTTACCAGATTATCCTACCCACTTACTTGTAAGTCTACCCTTACCAGGCTTTCGATCTTAGGTTCGGGTTCCTAGACATTCAACTAGTTCAACGTCTCAAACTAATCGAACGACAATACAAAACAAGTAGTAAGGCAATAACATATGAATGATCAATCAAATAATTAATTAAACTAACATCCCCAATTCAATTAACATAGATCCCCTTCAACCCTAGATGAATAAATTAGCTACTCATGACGAAAGATGGAACAACAAAAGAATTAAGCATAATCGAAATCAATATGAAAATAAGGGAAAAGGGAAAAATACCGATTATTAAGAACTGAAAGATTGAATAATAATTGAAAGCTAAAAAGTACCGCTGCAGGCTTGCAAAATTCCGATGCTAATAATAAAACTAAACTAAAGTTTTTGAATGAATAAAAAGGTGCCCTTAACCTAGCCCTAAGAAGGGTATTTATACTTATTACAAAGGGTCTAATTAGGAAATAGAATATAATTTAATAAAATAATCCCGTAGGATTCTAATTAAGGTAGAGTACGGATTCTTCAGAAAATTTAGGAAAGTCTTGGACGAGTCGCGAACCGCTCGGTTCACAAACAAACCGAGTGGTACGGAAACGAACCGATCGGTTCGAAATCAAACCGCTCGGTACAGTATCAAACCGACCGGTTCGGTATCATACCGACCGGTTCGGCCTTCGTTGTCCTCTTTACTTCCTTGTTCTTCGTGTTATCTTCATTTGTAGCTCTTAACTCTGTCTTTTGCTATGTTTCCTGTCAAAACATAAACCATATACCCAGCATAACAAACTACGGATAAAAGGCTACTAAATTATTCTTAAGGCATGTGAAATCGGTGAAAAACGGAAAATAAAATGAGAATAAATATACATATGAACTGCATTCATCAAATTTCCCCAAACCAAACCTTTGCTTGTCCCAAAGCAAACTCATATTGGACAACATAAAAATGGCTCAGAGCAAACTTTGTCAACACGCACCATCCCAAATCTAACACCCTAATAAGCGAATGACACTAAGCTAAAGAAACAAATTCTAAAGCTGAAGATGAAGAGTATAAGAATTCCAAAAACCAAGACCCAATTAATATTCAAATGCCAAACTTTTAATCTTGTATAACCATCTATGTCGAGATTTCTCGCAGTTTACACTCAGCACTCATCAAGGGCAATATTGTGAGTTTATGTAAAATTGGAAAGACAAAACACTCACCTAACTGCGACTTATGGGAACATGCATGCAATCTAACATGATATCAATCTCTACCAACCGTACATATACATTTAATCGGACTAAAACACATGTCGAGGACTTACATATGGATAAAGTGAGGGAAATCGGGTAAGAAGGGGCAAAACGATTTGGGTATGTGGAGGTAAAAGCCAAGCTAGTCCAACCGTAACCAAACTAAACTCATTCCATTCCTAACCGATCTTCAATCAAAGGAATTATGAGTAGTACCAAGCACCATTTTATTAACTTTTCATAACCGACTTTGTACCAACAACTACGAAAATATAGAAATTAATTTCTTTTCTTCTCATAGCAAAAACATATTCCTTTTCTTGTTTCACTTTTTTTTTCAACTATCTCCTTTCTTTCTCCTTTTTTTTCATTGATTTTCTTTCCAAAACATTCATCATTTTTTTCTCAATTCACTTTCTCAATCGACATGGTACCAAATTTCACCCGCAAAAAATAATTCCGTCTAATTAACCAACTAGCTTGACTAGGGTAGGCAAATATGGCATGTAGTTAATAAACGGGTCAAAACAGGTCAAATTATGGCTATTGAAGTTCATGGGAATTAGATAAAAGAAAGGGGATTGCCTCTTCTACATGTGTCACAATCACAAACTGAATGTATACAGCTATTTAAGAGACGAATGTCATGCTTATGCAATTTTATGTTACATGTCTCATAAGGAGTGCTACTCTCAACCTATATGAAACTGATCATGGATGTCATCAGTTTAGGCTCTAAGTCTCACAATATAAGTAGCTTACTCGACAACAGGTCAATTGACTCATTTGGCATTCAAAACATAATCGGCGACAAGATCAAAGAAATCTCAAACTCAAATAACGGGAAATAATGCCATTTACAAGGAAGAGTAAAAGAACTAGGGAAAAGCATGCGACAAACGCAATGTCATCATCGCCGACACGACTCTACTAAAACACACGAAAAACGAAAAAAAAAAATTAAAGCAAAATGTTTTTTTTTTTTTTACCAAATAAATAAAATATACCAAACATCCCCCCAAACCAAATCACACAATGTCCTCATTGTGAACCAATATGCAAGAATTTAGGACAAAAAGTATAACAAAGAATGGAGGTAAGACAAAAGGATAAGAGAAGGTACCGACAATATATATATGCTGCAAATAAGTCCCCCCAAACCAGCAACTAACCAACCGGGGGACTAAAAATCGGACTCATAACCATCAATGTCGTAATCATCATCATCACCTGCCTCCGGACTAGACACAAGATCCACGAACTCTCGTCCACCATGTCAGGTCTCATCTGCGAAAGTAGTACCTCCATGTAAAGAAGCATCATGGCAGGAATAGGTATCGTCGTGTCCATAGTAGCTAACACCATGATCATAGTCATACTGCACCCCGAAGTTGGACTGACCAAAAGGAGGTGGACCGGTAGGTCCTTGAAATGAACCGTCAGGACCGAACCAGGAGGGTAACTGATCAGTCGGCTGTAGCTGACCCTGCTGCTGAAGCTGTCTGAGGTGTGGAAAATAGGCTCGCTGTTGGTCGACATACATCGACCGCATTAAGTGAAGCATCTCCGTATAACCCGGCTGAGGCGGATATTAGGCACCTGTAGGTGGGACAAATGGCCTCTGATAGGGCAGAGAAGGAGCCTGCAGACGAGGTGGCTGAAACTGAGGAGCTTGACGAGACCCTGAACCTTCACCTTGTTCGAAAGTGGAACGCCCTCGGTTACCCTGTGGAGTAGCTCCGGGGGTAACGGTAAGTAAATAACTAGGTGCGGCAGGAGGTGGGATACCGTCATCGACCGGTGGATGCTGCCAGAGCTCTGGTAGAGAAGGATCGGGAAGAGTGCGAGACTGACCCGGAGCAAAGTGCCAAGTATACTTATTGTCAGCATTCACGGAGAACCAACCTACAGGAAAATCACTTGCAGTGTATACAGTTTCCGTTGAAATAGGCACCCGGTTCTCCTCATCAAAAGTACCTCGTAGTAAAGTCCGGGCAAGATGAGTCACCAATCCTCCACCATTAATCGACTTTAAGCGACCTATTTTAGTAATTATCAAACCAAAATGTTTCATGATTAGTGCAGAAATATCTAGATCAAATAAGGGTTGGGATTGAACATTAAGGGTCATCCCGATCATCTCAATTTCAGTTTTGGTCACAGCACCATGCTCGAAACGACCAAAAATCGACCCAGAAACAAATCTTTGCCAAATACGAATAACAGGGTGTTGAATAGTCTGACAAGGAACACGCTTAAAACGGGGTGGTAAAACTTGACCCGTAAGACAGTCCCAAAGCAGCTGATGATTAAAAGAATTAGGAGCACACAAAACATCACCATAATCCAAGCCAAAAGCATCCCTAAACAGTCGGAGGGGGATGGTATGATTTTGATTCATCAATCTAAATGTCATTGTAGCAGTAGAATCAATATATTGAAAACTGCTAAAGAATTATAGGGTTAAGTCTTTATAAGTGGGTAAATTCATATTAAAAAGACCACCTATACCAGTGCCATCAAAAAATTGCTCCATAGACTCCTCGAGACCACAGCGACGTAATAAAGCATGGCTAAGAAATCGAGTATGTGTTACCGGTTTGGAAGCCATAACAAGGAAGAGTTCGCGCTACCTTTCCGACCCAAAAATAATATGCTCATACCCGGTTACTGGTGGGAATTCTGGTGGTGACGGCGGAGCCTCCGATGATTCCGTTGCATGTGATGATTCCGGTGAAGAATCTGACCGGCGGTTGACGTTTCGCATTTTCCTTCCAAACACCATGGTTGTAGATGAAGAAGTGTGGTGGAGGTGATGTGTGAAGGTAAGGTGGAAGATGGTTATTAGGATGGTGGAGGTGTTTTATGGGGGTTTTGTTGTAGAGAGAGATGGGAAGGGTTTAGTGAGAGAGAGTGAAATGAGGGAATGAGGGGTGAGTAGAGGGGTAGAGGTGTATAAATAAATCCGGAAAAGAGGCCCGCCATGCGAACCGATCGGTTCGAATTCGAACCGCTTGGTTTGATGATGTACCGACCGGTTTGATTCTATACCGATCGTTCATATTCGTACCGCTCGGTTTGATTCTGTACCGAGCGGTTCACCTGCCGTACCTGCATATTCTTATCTTACAACGTACATCAGTACCCTCCCTTACTTTCACTCAAAATTAAAAAAAAAAAAATCTAACACACGACAGAAAAAGGGAAATTACAGAAGTTATACACACGGGTTGCCTCCCGAGAAGCGCTGGTTTTTACGGTCCCGCTCGACCGAAATTACCTCAAGAGGAAGGAGATTGTAGGTAAATCACATCGATGTTACCTACAACTGCATCTTCATGATATGGCTTTAATCGGAGTCCATTGGCCATAAAGACTTCTCCTGATTCATTATGCACTTCGATTGCTCCAGATTTTCTAACATTGGTGACGGTGTAGGGACAGGACCATCTAGATCTTAGCTACCCGGGAATATGCGAAGACGAGAATTATGTAGCAAAACTTTGTCACCCTTCTTAAATTGCTTTGGGAGAATACGTTTATCATGCCACTTCTTCGTGCGTTCCTTATAAACTCGGGAACTCTCGTAAGCACTTAGACGAAATTCGTCCAATTCATTTAACTGGAGCAACCGGTTCTCCCCACTCAGAGTCGGGTCAAAATTAAGCTCCTTTACTGCCCAAGAAGCTTTATATTCTAACTCGACGGGAAGATGACATGCCTTACCATAGACTAACCGATAGGGAGATGTACCGATGGGTGTCTTGTAAGCGGTGCAATAGGCCCATAATGCATCGTGTAGCTTGGCACTCCAATCCTTTCATGATTTAGAAACCACATTTTCGAGAATTGATTTAATTTCTCGATTAGATACTTCCACTTGACCGCTTGTTTGAGGATGATAAGCCAATCCGGTACGTTGCATAACACCATATTTACGTAGCAAAGTTTCTAATCTCTTTTCGTGGAAGTGTGAACCTCCATCACTAATAATGGCTCGAGGAACCCCGAACCTAGAAAAAATTATTTTCTTAAAGAGATTTATAACTACTTTAGCATCGTTTGTAGGACAAGCTACCGCCTCGACCCATTTGGACACATAATCTACTGCAACTAGAATATACTGGTTGCCAAAAGAGGAAGGAAACGGACCTTGATAATTGATTCCCCATACGTCGAAAATCTCGACCTCTAATATACCGGTTTGTGGCATCTCATGTCGTCTAGAAATATTTCCGGATCGTTGGCATGCATCACAAGCAAGGATAAATTTTTGTGCATCTTTGAATAAAGTCGTCCAATAAAATCCGGATTGTAATATCTTAGCAACGGTGTGAGACGGACCATGATGACCACCATAGGGAGAAGAATGACAACCTTTCAAGACACCCCTAACTTCCCAATCGGGTACGCACTTCCGAAAGATTCCATCCGCACATTCTCGAAATAGGTAAGGATCATCCAAATAATACCTCCTCACATCGGATAAGAATTTCTTCTTTTGTTGATAAGTACAATTAGGAGGAAAATAACCACCAACCAAAAAGTTAGCAAAATCAGCATACCATGGCTCGTTGGTAGTTAACTCATCAAGGGTGATCGCAAGTAAGGAATCGTCGGGAAAGGAATCATCAATTGGTAGGATCAGTCCGTCTTCGTTGAATCTAAGTCGTGATAGATGATCAGCTACAACATTCTCGGCTCCCTTCTTATCCCGAATCTCTAGATCAAATTCTTGGAGTAGTAAGATCCAACGAATTAATCTGGGCTTTGCTTCCTTCTTTGCTAAGAGGTATTTCAATGCGGCATGATCGGTATAAACAATCACCTTAGAACCTATGAGATAAGTTCGGAATTTATCGAGGGCATATATGATGGCTAATAACTCCTTTTCCGTTGTCGCGTAATTGACCTGAGCTTCATCTAAAGTCTTACTAGCATAGTAAATAGCGTGTAAAACTTTATCTTTTCTCTGACCCAAAACTGCTCCTACGGCATAGTCGCTTGCATCACACATAATCTCGAAAGGTAGATTCCAATCTGGCGATCGAATAATGGGTGCTGATATTAATGCCTCCTTAATCCTGTCAAAAGATTCACGACAAGCATCAGTAAAGCAAAAGGGGGCATCTTTAAGAAGGAGCTGGGTAAGTGGTTTAGCAATTTTAGAGAAGTCCTTGATAAAGCGGCGATAAAATCCCGCATGACCAAGGAAGCTTCTAACCCCCTTAACATTAGTAGGAGGAGGCAATTGCTCTATCACTTGAATTTTTGCCCGGTCTACTTGAATGCCCTTATCAGAAACTAAATGACCAAGCACTACTCCCTCGTTGACCATAAAGTGACACTTTTCCCATTTAAGTACCAAGTCAACTTCCTCACAGCGACCTAAAACTTTAGACAAATTCAGCAGACAAGAATCAAAGTCAGAACCATACACACTGAAATCGTCCATAAATACTTCCATAATTGATTCAATGAAATTAGAGAAAATACTAATCATGCATCTCTGAAAAGTGGCCGGGGCGTTACATAATCCGAAGGGCATCCTACGATAAGCGAAGGTACCATAAGGACAAGTAAAGGTGGTTTTTTCTTGGTCCTCAGGATGAATGGGGATCTGAAAAAAAAAACCTGAGTAGCCATCTAGATAACAAAAATACTTATGACGAGCTAATCTCTCTAACATTTGATCAATGAATGGAAGTGGGTAATGGTCTTTTTTAGTGGCGACATTTAATTTCCTATAATCAATGCACATGCGCCATCATGTAACAATCCTAGTAGGAATTAGTTCATTCTTATCATTCTTTACTACCGTGGTGCCTCCTTTCTTAGGTACCACTTGAACCGGACTGGCCCAATTAGAGTCAGATATAGCATATATAATACCGGCATCTAGAAGTTTCATAACTTCTGTTTTAACAACTTCCTGCATATTCGGGTTTAGTCGACGCTGACCCTGGATAGACGGTCTATAACCGTCTTCAAGATGAATGCAATGCATGCAAAAATCTGGAGAAATACCTTTTAAGTCACTTAAACTATACCCCAATGACTTCTTATGTTTTCTCAAAATAGTTAATAAATCAGTCAACTGAGACTCAGTCAAAGAATTACTTACTATAACCGGGTTTAGCTCACCCTCATCGAGAAAAGCATACCTGAGATTCGTGGGTAATGGTTTAAGTTCAGGTTTCTGTACCTCGACCGAACAAGAATAAGACAAATCAAGGTTGACGGTTTTGACCGTCTCAGCTTCCTTTGGATCTCCTACATATAAAAGTGCTTCTATCTCATCTACCTCAGCCTTCCAAATTCCTCCATCACCTGTATAACTTGATTCACACATTAGTAACTCCAAGGGATCCTTTGTCAAGGATCCGAGCAAAGTAGACTCAATAATGTCATCGACTGAATCAAAGGTGTCTAAACAATAGCATGACTCATCAGTTATAGGGGCTTTTAAAGCTTTATTTAGATTAAATGTGACTTTATCTTCCCCGACCTCAAGTGTCAAACTACCATTTTTGACATCAATAATCGCGCCCGCGGTGTGAAGGAATGGACGACCTAGAATGATAGGGATGTGTGTATCCTCAGCGATGTCTAAGACAACAAAGTCGACAGGAAAAAAGAACTTCCCTACCTTAACCGGGACGTCTTCTAAGACACCTAGAGGTCTACGGACTGATCGATCAGCCATTTGAAGTGTGATACTTGTACACTTTAACCCTCCCATATCTAACTTCTCACAAATAGAATAAGGCATAACACTAACACTAGCCCCAAGATCACACAATGCATTATCTACACATGAGTACCTATAGTGCATGGGATAGAAAAATTACCAGGATCCTTAAGTTTTGGAGGTGATCTATTTTGAAGGAGTGCACTGCACTCTCCCGTAAAAGCAATCGTTTCAACCTCATTAAAAGAACGCTTCCTAGTAAGTATGTCTTTCATAAATTTAGCATATGCAGGTACTTGTGTAATTAACTCAGTAAATGGAATGGTTACCTGAAGATTTTTCACAACGTCCATAAACTTACTGAATTGACCGTCGATCTTGCTGTTGCGTTGACGACCTGGGAATGGGAGCTTCACGTGTTTGGCTGTAGAAGAATTGGGCTGCTCCGATGGACGAACCGATCGGTTTGATTGCGAACCGGTCGGTTCGTCTTTATCCAGTTTGGTATGATTTCGAACCGATCGGTTCGAATTTGTACCGGTCGGTTCGTCTTCATCCCAACCGGTTTGCATGTCGTCTCCTGCTTTTTTCTCGACTTCATCCGGTATTTCCTTCCTAACCTCGTCTTCCGGTTCCGGCATCTTCGTTGATCGTAGGCTGTTCCACTCCTTAGGGTAATAGCATTGATATGTTCATTACCTTGAGGTGGATTCCCTTGAGGCGGCAAAGTTCCTGGCTGACGTGTAGCTTGAGAATTAGCTAACTGAGTAACTTGTTTCTCGAGCATCTTATGACCTGTCTGAAATTGGGTCATCATGTTCATCATCATGTTCCTTAGCTCGGCTATTTCAACAGAGTGTTGGTGTGCTTGAGCCTCTAATGTAGAGGGAAGTGGTGGAAACTGCTGTTGATTGTTCTGAATTATGTTTTGGCCTTGAGGTCTTGGATTCTGTTGATTTCCCTGCATTCGACCGTGAGGAGGCACATATGGTGGATTGCGGGGTGGAGGTGTTGTAGGATTCAACACATTCTGACTTGCATAAGATAATAGAGCACGGTTATAGCCAGGTTGATTCCTGTAAGGCAAATTCTGATTTCGTTGGAACGATTGATAAGCATTGACTTGTTCTTGTGTTCCCATGCATTCGTGAGCGTGATGTCCAGGTACGCCACAATCATCACAAACTATTTCCTGGGTCATAGCATGCACTCGATGCATTCCTTTATCTGAATTAGATGCCTCATAGGAATCGAATCGCTTAGTCAAAACAGCTAATTGATTAGCGATTGTAGAGTCAGTATCGTTACCATTACCTCGGGTATTACCGCGTGGATTTCCCCATCGTGCATGGTGGGATGCCATATCCTCAATAGTCTGCCACGCCTTATCATCATCAACATTAGACTGGAACCTCCCGTTGCAAGCCGAATCAAGAGTATTACGACAATCGTCGTATAAGCCATTATAGAACTGATTGCAAAGGAACCATTCTTCAAACCCATGATGAGGACATTCTTTGACTAGTTTCTTGAACCTTTCACATGCCTCATGAATATTCTCATGAGGTGTTTGACGAAAATTTGTAATTTGACTTCGTAGCATATTCGTCTTCTGGGGCGGATAATAATGTTTGTAGAAAGCCAATGCAAGAGAATTCCAGTCATTGATTCCAGCTGAGACTTTGTCGAGATCAGTGATCCATTCTCTTGCCGCATCACGTAGGGAGAACATAAAAAGCATCTCCATGACTTGCTCCTGTGTAACTCCTGCAGGAAGGGGAATAGTAGAGCAATAGTCAGTAAAAATTCTCATATGTTTAGCGGGATCTTCCCTAGCATCGCCTCCAAACTGATTCTTCTCGACTAAGGTAATGAAAGCGGGACGGATCTCAAAGACGCCATTAGTATCAGTTGGAGGTTTGACCAACTTTGGAAGGGCAGCCTGCTCTGCTGGCTCGGAGTGACTGGCGAGTTTAGGCATCTTGACTGGCGGGGGTGGTAGTAGACGGAGAGGTGGTGAAGTATCGAGAGCGGGAGTGTCCTCTTCTAAGGACTGATATTCCGCTATGAACTCCTGGTGTAGATCTTCCAAAATTGAAAGATCCGATGTTTCTGCGATTTCCTTAAAGAAATTTCGTCGCTTACGGAGGGTCTTCTCTGGTTCAGGATCAAACGGATATAATTCTGAACGGGAACACCTGGGCATAAGCAAGAAACTACAATAAAGAAGTGAGAGACTGTCTCAAGGAATTTGTGGATTCCTTGAGACGAAGAGAAATAATCAAGAATCTAAGACAAATAAAAAGCAATAAAACAAAACCGTCTCCCCGGCAACGGCGCCAAAATTGATAAGGCTAAAGTCGTATCACCTTAATCAAAATAAACCTAACTAACGACTAACAAATAGCTAGTGGCAAGTAAGGTTCGAACCACAGAGAGATGGATGAATATTGTAAATTATTTATAATCGACTCTAAACTATTTAATTCTGGTTTATTTGATTTGAATTTTATCTAAACTAAAGCAATAATGTAAATTAATCAAGGTTCTAAAAATATTAAAAGGATATAGGGTCTTACGGTTCACTATGTAATTAAATTGGGTAAAGTTAATTAATTATTCAATTAATCAATCACAGTTATTCAGGGCAAAGACACGGCCTTTCGGATCTTATGTCAACCTTAGGATAAATTCTGACGGGCTCTCGCAACTTACCAGATTATCCTACCCACTTACTTGTAAGTCTACCCTTACCAGGCTTTCGATCTTAGGTTCGGGTTCCTAGACATTCAACTAGTTCAACGTCTCAAACTAATCGAACGACAATACAAAACAAGTAGTAAGGCAATAACATATGAATGATCAATCAAATAATTAATTAAACTAACATCCCCAATTCAATTAACATAGATCCCCTTCAACCCTAGATGAATAAATTAGCTACTCATGACGAAAGATGGAACAACAAAAGAATTAAGCATAATCGAAATCAATATGAAAATAAGGGAAAAGGGAAAAATACCGATTATTAAGAACTGAAAGATTGAATAATAATTGAAAGCTAAAAAGTACCGCTGCAGGCTTGCAAAATTCCGATGCTAATAATAAAACTAAACTAAAGTTTTTGAATGAATAAAAAGGTGCCCTTAACCTAGCCCTAAGAAGGGTATTTATACTTATTACAAAGGGTCTAATTAGGAAATAGAATATAATTTAATAAAATAATCCCGTAGGATTCTAATTAAGGTAGAGTACAGATTCTTCAGAAAATTTAGAAAAGTCACTTGGACGAGTCGCGAACCGCTCGGTTCACAAACAAACCGAGCGGTACGGAAACGAACCGATCGGTTCGAAATCAAACCACTCGGTACAGTATCAAACCGACCGGTTCGGCCTTCGTTGTCCTCCTTACTGCCTTGTTCTTCGTGTTATCTTCATTTGTAGCTCTTAACTCTGTCTTTTGCTATGTTTCCTGTCAAAACATAAACCATATACCCAGCATAACAAACTACGGATAAAAGGCTACTAAATTATTCTTAAGGCATGTAAAATCGGTGAAAAACGGAGAATAAAATGAGAATAAATATACATATGAACTGCGTTCATCACTTCTAATCCAAATCTGAGTCGATAATAAATTCGTCGGCTTCGGGATCGTCCAAAAAAAACTACAACACACGACAAGTATGGTAAAAAATACCATGAGAAAACTAAGAGAATCAAGGTAAATAACGATCGAAAATAACATCAATTATTACCTTAACGAAAGGATTGAAACAACGATTAATTAGATGACGAAAATGAGACAATAAAGACTCGATTTGAGACAAGATTTTGCCTAGAAGATTGCTGGAAGTTTTGGCCAAGAGAGCAAAAGGAAGGATTTTTTTTTTGTTTAATTTGCAAAATGAATGAATATAAAATGGATGGTTTCAAATAAAAATAAATATTATTTGACTCGAAAATAAAAATAAAGCTTGGAAAAAAATGAAACATAAGGCTGAAACGTGATAGAGTTACGACGAAGTCATAGTGGAAAAGATAAAAGCGCTAGGAAAATAGCGGGTGTTACAAAGGTAAAAACACTTACTTCAACAACAGCATACTTGCTCCTAAACCAACTGACATAGCAATGGCATAGGGTTAAAATGATTGGATTTTACAGTTTTACACCACATTAGAAGAAGATACATCTGGCATCGATTTATTAGTAGAGGCTGCTACGTGCAGGCGGGATTGGGTGTCGATAGTCAAACGATAATTGACTTCCCAATACGTACCCTCACCCCTTACTCTGAATCTACGATTTCTTGACGTCCTAAACCATTGGTAACGAGAGTCATTCTAGACATGTAATGCTTAAGGGTACTCTCTATCTTTAGGTCCTCATGTCACTCAGCTTTGAGCCGACTAAGGATTAAAGTTGACTTGAACGGTGTCTGAACCCCCATAATTGTTCGGTGGCGACTCTACATCACATCGCGAATTCGGGTCAACTAACGGTCGCCAAACCAAATAATCCGGCTTTAAACATTAACAACCACATCTCGATCGATTTCAAAGGGAAACATAAATGCACTCATTCATCTATCTAGTACAACCCACGAATCTCCAACCAAATCAAGGTCCGACACATCGACCGGACACCCCCCTCCCCCTCCCAAGGGGGCCGTGTGGGTGGCCGCCGCGGGTGCGCTCGGGTGCGCGAACGCGGGTGGCAGCATTCACATGTTGGTGAACTAAATGTGATAAGTCCCTGATTGGACTATCATGCTTTACATTATAATGGAGATTATAATGAGAGTCGGGCATTATAGAGTTTGATCTAAGGTTGTTCTTGATCGTAAGATCATAAAAAAGGGACTATGATCCGGGTAGACCAATATATGTGCGACAGTATTCATTGAATGAATAGTAATGGATCTCATTCATTACGTTGTACGTATGGATGAGCATATAGAGATATGATCATTGAACTGACCAAAAAGAGATTTCTCAAATGGTCAATTTACCTTGATACTGTCGATATACTCCCTCCGTCCTTTAGGTTTCTTCTCGCTTTTTAAGATTTATGAGGAGTATTATATTGAAACAGGAAGAAACATAAAGGACGAAGGGAGTAGAAAATTTCATGAGGTGTGAATGTAATTCGTTTTCCTTTGACTTGAGATCACCATTGTAATTAATAGCCTACCTGGTATACTTTGATGACTCAACATATAGTGTGTAACAATGCTAGCTGAATGATCGTTAGGTGTGATTGAGTATCTATGCACTTAGTGGTGAGTCAAGATGGAATCCATCAGCTCGGGGTAACGAGTTTGAACTCTGTGTTGTTATGTATCATATTGGTTATATTAAGACCTTGGTCATGGAAGATGAATGGTTACCCTAGGATGACCCGGAGTTGGAAAGATGGAAGGAAATGATACATTGCCCTTAACCAGGTTCGTCTGCATTGGATGCTGATATTCAAGTTATCCGGTCGTTGAGGAGTGTTGTTAGACGCCTACCTCGATTCGTAATTGATGGGAGTTGACTAAGTGGCATGGGTCGCCCGCCCATGTCACCCTGGAATAATTCGCCCCCAGTGCGAAAGAAGGGTTGCCCAGCAGGCCCGCCCTGCAAAAGACTGCTGAAAATACTCCAAGGCTTGTGCCTGCTCGGCAGGGTCTTGCTGTCAGCCGAACAGGGCAACCAACCCCCCCTGCGTGCTGGTTTCCAGGGTATCCTAACCCCCAGTACGAGCAGGGGAAGCCGAGGGCCCATCCGTCATTCCGCCTCAGGTAAAGGAAAATGGGTGGACGAGGTGAGGCCACGTGTCGTCCTTGTACCCACCCATTCTCCCGCTCTTTTCCCTCTCCTCTCTCTCTCTCTCTCTAGTGGGAAGGTATAAATACCCGTTCATTTCCCACTTGAAAGGAGTTGGATTTTCTCTCTCTAGACTCTCACTCCTAAAAACGCCACCTAGCTCCTCTCGAACTAGGTTTGTCAAGGCATTTCACAGACTGACTTAGGCATCGGAGAGGGTTCCCTCGGACAACCTCCGGGGCCCTGTGCGTTCATTGTGCAGGGAGCAGACTCGCTTCGCCGGGAAGGTCTGATCATAGGAGAGGGAGAAATGAGAGACTAAAGGAGATCGGACGATCCATAGCTCATCAACATTCCGATTACACGACCCGAATCTTAAGTCGGGTTGATTGTTTCCTTGACCGGAACAATTTGGCGCCGTCTGTGGGGAAGAAATTGGTTGTACCCACGAAATTACCCACAAAATCAACCATTCCCAAACACAAAATTGACCAATTACAATCAAACATGCCTGAAATTTTTGACACCAGCTCTGTGGCAAATCCACCCAATGCTCCCCGTTATGGCATGCCGCTGGAGGTAACCCCCGCCGCCACGATTCCAGGCGTGGGGCGAGCCAGTCTCGAGGGAGCACCGGGTCAAGGGGTAGCTGCCATGGCAGGGCAGGGGGCACATCCGGGGCAAACTCTAAACCTCACCCCTGCCCAGATGGCGCAGACCGCGACATTCTTCTCAGCAATGTTGAATAAGGAATTCACTCCGGATGATCTGCTAGGCAGGGTCGCCACGACCCCCAGGTTGCTCCACTTTGAAAGTGGAGAAGAAACTGGGGGCTCAAAGCGGACCGCCGTCAGAAACGTTCAGAGAAAGGCCAGGAAGACAGCTCAGGCGTATGCGCAAGTGCAAAGGCGGATCACAAAAGCCCGTCAGGAACCGCCTGCAAAGGAAGAGGTCGCTGGCCCTTAAGAAGCATTCTCCATTCATACTACAGAATCCACGGCCGCTCGCGAAAGAAGGGGTTTATCCCAAGACCTGAGAAATCGCATGAGGCACAAGGAGCCGGTGTCCAAGCGCCTGCGGGAGAAACAAGGAGATGTGTTCTCTAGGCTGACACCAGTTGAGGAATTACAGCCTGCACCAGGACTGTCCTAGAGCCTGCATTCCAGACTTAACAATGGTCAGCCTCTGAAGTCCAGGCACCGTCAGGGTGATAACCTTGAGCCTGCTTAGAAGAAGCGCTCACGGTATCACTCCCCTCCCAGGGATGACGAAGCGATAAGCAGGCGCCCACCAAGGCACCGCTCCCCCGAAAGTAGGAGACCGACCCCTGACAGAAAGGACGACCACGGTCACTACTCGGGCACGAGCAGGTCGAGAATGGGGGGCAGGCCAACCAAGACCCCGCTCCACCCTGAGGTGCAAGGATATCCTATCCCAAAAATTAAGATGCCCTCTGTTAAGTTTGACGGCACGACTGACCCAGAGGATCATTTGGCGGCATACGAGAGCCATATGCGCCAATGACGCGGTTTGGTGCAAAAATTTTCCAACCACCCTGGTAGGTCTGGCCCAGGGCTGGTTCAGGGATTTGCCGCAAGAGTCAATATGTTTCTTCATCGAGTTGGCAGAGGCCTTCCTTGACCAGTATGCGGGGAACAAGAGGCGCCGTCTTACTCGGTTCGACCTAATGACTCTCAGGCAGAAGAAGGGTGAGTCTGTCAGGGAGTACCTGAAGAGGTTCGACTTGTCCTTCCAGCAGGTCAAAGAGATAGACGATGCAACAGGGACGTACGCACTGACTAACTCTCTGCTCCCTGGGGAAATGAAGAACCAACTGATCAGGGCTCAGCCGGAAACTCTGGCCAAAGCCAGGAAAATCGCAGAGGGGTTTATGCTACAAGAGGAGTTCCACAGCCTGCCGGATACCCCCGCAGGCCCTACCAGGCAGCAGGGGGGACCGCAGGGTGGACGTGGTAGAAATGAACCCGGAAAACAGAGAGTCGAGGAAGGGGATACCCCCAAGAAGGAGCGCACGGTCTACCAGCCCAGGTTCGACAGCTACACGGCCCTCAACAAATCCAGGGCAGAGATCTTCGAACTGGAAAAGGAGACTGCTAAGTGGAATCGCCCGAGAAAACCACGCAGCCCAAAGGGGGACCCCAAGAAATTCTGCACCTTCCATGATTGCGTAGGCCACACCACCGAAGAGTGTCGCCACCTGAAGGACGAAATTGAGAAACTGATCAGGAATGGTTGGTTGGCCAACTACGCAGCAAGGAATAAATCTCAGAAAGAAGCGCCTGAAAAACCCGAAGGCTCAGCGCAGAACCGCCTGATAATCCATGTGGTATCAGGAGATGCAGAGGGCCTGACCAGCAGAAGAAGTCAGAAGAGGCAGATTCGTGAACTAAGGAACCAAATCTGCTATGCTGAAAGGGCAGGAAGCCCGAAGGGAATGACGCTGAGCATCACCCCTAAGGATGCAGGGCGGGTGGTGTATCCCCACAGCGATCCCTTGGTGCTATCCCTGGAAATCAGCAACCACATTGTGCGGAGATGCATGGTGGATACCGGTGCATACACGAACCTGCTATACAAAGATGTCTTCGACAAAATGGGCCTGGAGAAAAGGCACCTACGACCTGCCCCTGGATCATTGTACGGGTTCAGCGGGGCAGACATACTGCCCATGGGAATCATAGACCTGCCTGTAACATTCGGGGAGGGGGCCACTGCCAGAAATGTCAGGACATCATTCGTTGTAGTAGATGCAAGGTCTGCTTACAACGCCCTAATCGGCAGGGCCACCTTAGACGAGATTGAGGCGGCCATATCAATCAGGGCTCTCACTATAGCCTATGTTACAGATTTTGGCCTTGAAGGTAAAGTGCATGGGGACCAGGAGTCAGCCAGGCAGTGCTACTCCGTGGCCCTGCAAACCCATGAAAATGAAAGAAAAGGAAAGAGAAAAGCTGACAGTTCCCCCAGTAGGGAAGGCGAGATTCTAGCCGGTAATCAGGCATCAGACCACCTGGAACCTGGGGGAGAGAGCATGCTGGTGGACCTGGAGCCAGGGAGACAGGTCCTTATAGGAGCTGACCTGGAAGAGTCCTACCAGGCTGAACTGGTCAAGTTGTTAAAAGATAACAAGGATGTATTTGCCTACTCGGCGGACGAGATGCTAGGGGTTGATCCAACATGTATCGTTCACAGGCTGAACATAAACGCGGACGCCCGCCCTGTAAAACAGAAAAAGCGAAATATGTCCGCAGAGAAGGACGTGGCGATTAAGGAGGAAATTGAAAAACTTCTAAAGGCAGATTTTATTGAGGTTTGTGACTACCCGGAATGGTTAGCGAATGTAGTCATGGTTAAGAAATCATCAGGCGCATGGAGAATGTGCGTGGACTTTACAAACCTTAACAAGGCCTGCCCGAAAGACTGCTACCCACTCCCCAGGATTGACCAACTGGTAGACGCTACCAGTGGATATACTATGCTGAGCTTCCTGGACGCCTTCTCAGGGTATCATCAAGTGTACTTATGGCAGCCGGACAGGGTGAAATGTGCCTTCATCACCAGTTCAGGCACCTACATGTACAAAATGATGCCATTTGGGCTTAAAAACGCAGGGGCCACATACCAACGCCTGGTCGACAAGGTATTCGAAAGTCAAAAGGGCAGAAACATAGAAGCCTATATCGATGACGCCATTGTAGAAAGCAAAGGAGACAATGAGCACCTGGCAGATCTGCAGGAGACCTTCTCCTCCCTACGCGCCTACAAAATGAAACTCAATCCAAAGAAGTGTACGTTTGGGGTCCGCTCTGGCAAGTTCTTGGGTTTTCTGGTCAGCTCTCGAGGGATAGACGCTAACCCCGAGAAAGTTCAGGCTGTTCTGGACCTTCCTGAACCCAGAACCATCAGGGACATTCAACGTCTGACAGGCCGCATGGCCGCCCTGGCACGCTTCATTGCCAGGTCAGCAGACAAGTCAACCCCATTCTTCAAAATATTGAAAGGCAACAAGCAATTTAAGTGGGAGGATGAGCAAAAAGAAGCCTTCGAGCAGTTGAAGGAACATTTAAAGAAGCTCCCCACCCTGGCAAGGCCAGTGGCAGAGGAAAACTCTTCCTCTACATCGCTGTAACTAATGTGACAGTCAGCGCAGTCATCTTGAGAGAAGAAGCAGGTGCTCAGCAGCCTATATACTTTGTGAGCCATGCCCTGGGGGAAGCAAAAAAGAATTATCCTATGGTCGAAAAAGCAGCTTATGCAGTTGTCATAGCAGCCAAGAAACTAAGGCCATACTTCGACGCACACCCTGTCGTGGTGCTGACAGACCAGCCCTTGGAAAAAGTACTGGAGAAATTCGAAAAGTCAGGCAGGCTGCTAAAATGGGCCATTGAGTTGAGCGGACTAGGGATAACATACCAATCCAGAACAGCCATCAAAGCCCAAGCCCTGGCCGACTTCCTAGCAGAATGCTCCCACTCTGAGGAGGATAGCCCAACTACCGGCGAATGGGTGGTATACACCGACGGGTCCTCCACGGCCAATGGTGCAGGGGCCGGAGTCGTGTTGACCAGCCCAGAAGGGACTGACTTTGAACACGCACTTAGATTCGTCTTCCTCGCGTCAAACAGCGAAGCTGAATACGAAGCAGTGCTCGCAGGCGTCAACTTAGCCAAAGCCGCAGGCGCAGAGCGGATTGTCCTTGCAACAGACTCCCAGCTCATCGCCAACCAAATCAATGGAGAATATGAGGCCAGGGACCAAACGATGGCCGCATACCTGGAAATGGTGAAGAGAGAGTTGTCAGGCCTGAAGTCGTATGAAATCAGGCAGATCCCTCGGTCCCAGAACAATCGAGCAGATGCCCTGTCCAAACTGGCTAGTTCCAGCCTGCAGGATATAAGGAGGTCAGTATGGGTAGACGTCATCCAAGAAAAATCTACCATCCCCTGCAAAATAGTTGGCGCTGTAGAGGAGACAGGGTCTGAGAATTGGATGACCCCCATCATCCTGTTCAAGAAACATGGAATTTTACCGTCTGACCCCGTGCAAAAAAGAAAGATGCTGACGAGAGCGGCATGGTTCATATTAATCGGGGAAGACTTGTACAAAAAATCGTTCTCATCTCCCCTGCTCAAATGTCTGGGGGCAGAGCAGGCGGCGGAGGTCTTGGATGACATCCACTCAGGGATATGTGGCCATCACATAGGAGGAAAGTCGTTGGCACACAAGGCCTTAAGGGCGGGATACTACTGGCCGTCCCTGCTAGCCGACGCATAGGACTTGACTCAAAAATGCAGGAAATGTCAACTTTTTGCCCCATCCATCCATACCCCGGCCCAAGAGCTCAGGCCAATCCTATCCCCCATCCCTTTCGCTCAGTGGGGGATGGACATACTAGGCCCTTTTGCAGTAGCAACCGGGGGCATAAAATTCCTGATCGTGGCAATCGACTACTTCACCAAGTGGGTGGAGGCTGAGGCAGTACCTAACATCCCCGAGCCTGCAGTCAGGAAGGTGATATGGAGGAATATCATCACCAGATTTGGCCTACCAAAGATGTTAGTATTTGATCATGGAAGGCAATTTGATAACGACCCTCTGAGGATCTGGTTGGAAGGCCATGGCGTCACAGTTGCCTACTCTGCCGTTTGCCACCCTCAGACCAACGGACAGGCAGAGGCAGCCAACAAGCAGATCCTGAATGGTCTTAAGAAGATGGTAGATGACCTCAAGGGCAGATGGGCCGACGAGCTTCCCAGCATACTCTGGTCAATCAGGACCACCCGAAAGGAATCTACAGGTCAGACCCCGTTTGGCCTGGTATACGGAGCAGAGGCCCTATTACCCATCGAGGCCAGAATCCCCTCCCTGCGCTCCCTGCAATACGACCAGGCGGAGAACGAAGTAGCAATGACTGAGGCCTTAGACCTGGTCAGTGAGGTAAGGGAGGAGGCCAGTGCCAATATCGCCGCCTACCAGCAACGGATGAGGAAGGCGTACAACAAGAGAGTACATGAGAGAAATTTTCAGATGGGCGATCTGGTTCTCAAAAAAACGCAGGCTGTGGGAAAATCAAGGGAGCACGGCAAACTAAGTGCTAACTGGGAAGGTCCATACCAGGTGACTCGAATCTTAGGGCCAGGCACATATAAAATCGCCAATCTTGAAGGCCAAGAGCTGAGTGCGCACTGGAATGCCGACACCTTGAAAAAGTACTATGTTTAGCAAAAATTTTAAGTTTTCAAGAAAAATTGGCGGAGGACGGTCAAGAATGTTGACGGCTCCGACCATACCTATGTTAAGCTTTATTACAAAGAAATAAGAAGAACTCTGAATCCATACTTGTTGTCTGTTCAAAACTCGCATTTTTCACAAACAAACGAGCAGGGGGCAATAGGGGGAGGCCCCCCTGTTGCCAGAACTAAGGGAAATGGACCCCCCAACAAAATTCTAAAGTCCCCCTACTTACCTCTGGGCAGGCAGGGGGCAGGCCCCCTGGACTTTGAACAAAAGCCAGGGTCAGGCCAGGCCCCACGCGCCGAATGAACAAGGACTGGGGGCAGGCTCCCCAGCCTTGTATAAAAAACGGAAAAAGCCTCCCTGCTTACCTCTGGGCAGGCAGGGGGCAGGCCCCCTTGACTTTGAGCAAAAGCCAGGGTCAGGCCAGGCCCCACGCGCCGAATAAACAAGGACTGGGGGCAAGCTCCCCAGCCTTGTATAAAAAACGCAAAAAGCCTCCCTGCTTACCTCTGGGCAACCAGGGGGCGGGCCATACCCTAAAGGAGCCAAAGCAAGCAGAAATAAAGAATGAATATTCATAAGCCGATTTATGAAAAAGTAACATTTTTAACAACACCACCAAAACAAAGATCCGAAGAAACCAGAATATTACAAACAAGCTGGCCATACCAAGGCTCAGCACAAAAGTTGGAATTATCATCAGAAAAACCTAAGCATTAGGAGCACCCTGGCTGGGACCAGCAGTCTCCTCAAGGGGTCTAGCTGCCCGAGCTTCATTCTTGGCAGCATAGAGGTTCCGAAAAGCATCCTCGTCAAAGACATGGAACATTTCTTTGATCACCTCCATAACAAGCTCCAGGGAGGAATTAGCCCCGTTTTCAAAGCTCAAGTCCACAGCAGCTTCAGCCTCCTTCAGAATGGCATCTTTCTCATTTTGCCATTCAATCTGAGCCTGCTTGGAATCTGAGTTGGCCTTGGACAAGCTCTCCTCCAAATCAGCTGCTTTCTTCTTGAAATGCTCTATCTCAGCCAGGGATATTGTAGCACGTTCCATCGCCAGGCGGCTCTCCTTCAGTTCCATCTCCAACTTGGACGCCTCCCTTACAGCCTTCTCCCCTTGGAGTTTCTACTGATTGGCATGTCCCCTCACCTCCTCCAGCTCATTCTCCTGCTTCGCCAGCTTATCCTTCAAGTTGTTGATCAGAATGACATCCCTCTCGACCATAACCAGGCGGTCAGGAAGGGAGGCCTCAGGAGTAGCAGCCAATTCTTCATCACTCAGGCGGCTGAGAGCCGCCAGCTTGGCAGAAGCTTGCAAAACCTTGAAGGTGCGTTGGATGTATTGGATCACCTGGTTGGAAGTAGAGGTTATAGACTTGGTGAGACGATCCGCCAGAACGGTGCCAGAGTTTGAGAGCAGGCCCGACACATCAACACTATCACCTGCAGCATAGTGGAACTCAGCATTCTCCTCCGAGAAAAGAGTGCCTGGAACGTCGCGGGCGGGGCGCTTGGCCTCAGGAGTCTCCACATCAGCTTCCAGGTCAACCATGGGTACAGCCTCGGAAGGTTCCCTGTTCTTCTTCCTCCTGCGCACCAGGGGAACACTCTCACCCGTCCCTTCAGAATCAGCAGGGCGTGACCCCTGAGAAATATGAGTCCCGACAGGGGAATCGCCCTGCCTGCGAGCAGAAGGGGTGGCCTCTGAGGAAACCTCGGCCTCCCCACCCTGGGTACTAGGGGGGATCGCCGGCTTTAGCCGTGGAGGAAGAGGGAGTCGCCGGCCGGATGAGAGATCCTTCACAAACCTCATTAAGTTCTTCTCTCCCTTCTTGAAATTAGGGGGAAGAGGGGGGCGTTTTGAAACAATGACAAACTCCTCAGACAGGCCAAGCCTCCTCACCTGCTTCCTTCTCCAAAGGCGAGAAGCAGAACCTGCAGGGCGAGCAAACAGCCAGTTAAGGAAACATAGAGGGATGGGAACCTCGAGAAAAACTAGGCCGGTAAAAGCCCCTAAACTACCTTCAAGGCCAGGAATCAGGCCCAATGGGAGCAGATATTCATCTGTGGCAATAAGTTCTGCATGAGGGAGCCAGAAAGCAGGGCCACTTTCGCCAGGCTCATCAGTAACCTCGAACTTCTTGACTAAACTCTCGTCTGCCCTGCTCAATTTCACCTTCAGATCTTTCCCCCCGACGCCCGGATGGTACTCTTCACGAGTTTCCATACGGGTATGCACATGGTTCCTATAGTGCCTAGGGATCCGCCACCCTGAGGCACTGTGTACGTACAAAAAATTGTTCTTCCAGTCCTTCAGGCTGTTTAAAGTCGGCCAAACTAGAGCGTACTTCTTCAGCCTTGAAAGAGACCAATACCCAGGGGAGCCATCTCCCCCCGATGAAGACACCATTTGCAGCCAGGTCATGGCGCGCAAGGCGTCAATAGAAGGCCCTTCCCCATGAAAGATGCAAGTCCAGGTGTAGGCCACCAGCGACCTAATCGCCGAGGCAGTCAACTGAGCTATGGCCACATTCATCCTCTTAAAGGTCTCCTCCAAGAAGGGGTGTATAGGGGAATCGCAGGCCGAATTCCAGGCTCTTATGATAAACGGCCACGCAGCCGTCAGGAGGGCAGCACACCGTGTCTTTCTCCCCGGGAACTATAACTGTGTATCCCTCCCCGAAGTGATAAAACTTCTCAATCTCCCCAGCAGCATTGCTCTCCAAAATTAGGTCTCGGTTCTTGGTTTCGGGGTAGGTTTTCAAAGGGATCAGGTATTTGTTTCTATCCAAGAAATATGTCTTCCCTTTCTCCCTGGGAATAAGGGGACCAGCAATTCTAGAGGGGTCTATCTCCAGTGCATCGTCGTCGAAATCGACGACGTCAAAGGGAGCAGGTTCGGGAGAGTTGGCACCCTCATCTCCCTCGAGGTGGTCCCCCTCACCGGGCCTAACCCCGGAGGAGGAGGCTAGGTCAGATCTCCCCCCTTCCCTACCCTCCGTCCTTCCAGACAGCGGACTAAATGAAAGAGTGCGAGCACGAGACATACTATTTTGTGAAGAAAAAGTATGAGAAAAAGGAAGAGAAACGAAGAGTTGGAATCAAGATTTTAACCTAGAATGGTGACCGTCACTGAAAAAATCCGAAGGTAGGCGCTCCTCAAGTCTTGAAAAGATTCTCAGCAGCAAAGAGATTGAAGAAGTAAGAAGGGTTTAAGTTTCGAAAATGTGAAAGAGGGAAATGGGTGAGGAGAAAAGGCTTATATAAGCCTGGGCAACTGAAGGGACGCCCCTTTTGCAAAGCCCTCCCCGTAAATTGCCTCCACGTGTCACACTTTTAACAACCAACAAACCCCCTTTTCCCAAGAAAAGCCTCGAGAAGATAAAAGGCGTCAGAGGATTGACTCCCCCAATGACGTCATTCCCTTTCAAAAAAAAAAAAACCAAACAACAATAATAATAATAATAAACCGCATGACTTTTCATTAATAAAAAAGAGAGAGCCCAAAAAATGGGCAAGTTACATTCTAAGACATGCAAACAAAAGTACAAGGGCCTGATTTCTGCCCCATTTAACTAGCCTGCAAACCCAGAGCATGCCTAATCATCATCGGGGCCTGGAGAGTAATTCCCAGGGCTGTAGTCATCCAGAGGGGACCCCCAGTCCCAGTCATCAGAGCTCTTGAAGGGATCAGTAGGGAGGTCGTCCTCGCCACCGCCTAAAGAATAACCCTGACCCTCGCTGTCCTCAGAGTCTCGGCTGCTTGAGTCCCAGTCATGACCAAAGGGGACAGCTCTAGCATCATCAGGGAGTTCACGGCCCATCTTCTTTGGAGAGGAAGGGCCTGACTCTGGAGAAGAGGTAAGCTCAGGGCAGTTTGGGACAAACTGCTCTGGGTGTAGCCATGGAAAGCAATCATGGCGACCCCTGTCTTAACACCCTCCAGTTCGGGTGCATCGCCCAAGGCGTGGGCCAGCAGAAGAAGACCCAGGATGCCTGCCGTGCCTGGAAAGGGCCTTCCTCTTAGCCACTCGTTTGGAGCGGAAGCGCCTCCTTCCACTCCTACGAAGGACCTGGTGAGCCCTCTTAGCATATCTCAAGCGACGACGTCCTCTGAAGCAGCGGATTTCCACGTAGATTCCGCATCGGAAAACTCTTTTTCTAATCCAAGACATCGGTTCTCAAATATTTTGGAAGAAGATCACAAGAAAGTAGCGAGATGAAGGTGCGAAAATGGTGAGAAAAACCGGAGCTTATATAAAAGCAGAAAACTCGCCATTAATGGTACTCCAACCACTCTTGTCAGGAGGTAGCCAATCATAAGATCAGCACATTGCCCAAGTATCCACTTTGCAAAAAGAAACAATCATTACCGGAAGAACATTCCAACCTTCCTTGTCATGACCAATGTGCTTAGGCCTCCCACCTCGGGAACAAGCAACGCATTAAATGCAAGGGAGTCCAAAAGTCAACTGCATCCCATCCTGTAAGACGCCTGCCAAGAGGGAGACCCTGCTTCCCACTGGCCGACGTGGGCCAATTGATGGGAGTTGACTAAGTGCCATGGGTCGCCCGCCCATGTCACCCTGGAATAATTCGCCCCCAGTGCGAAAGAAGGGTTGCCCAGCAGGCCCGCCCTGCAAAAGACTGCTGAAAATACTCCAAGGCTTGTGCCTGCTCGGCAGGGTCTTGCTGTCAGCCGAGCAGGGCAACCAACCCCCCCTGCGTGCTGGTTTCCAGGGTATCCTAACCCCCAATACGAGCAGGGGAAGCCGAAGGCCCATCCGTCATTCCGCCTCAGGTAAAGGAAAATGGGTGGACGAGGTAAGGCCACGTGTCGTCCTTGTACCCACCCATTCTCCCGCTCTTTTCCCTCTCCTCTCTGTCTCTAGTGGGAAGGTATAAATACCCGTTCATTTCCCACTTGAGAGGGGTTGGATTTTCTCTCTCTAGACTCTCACTCCTAAAAACGCCACCTAGCTCCTCTCGAACTAGGTTCGTCAAGGCATTTCACAGACTGACTTAGGCATCGGAGAGGGTTCCCTCGGACAACCTCCGGGACCCTGTGCGTTCATTGTGCAGGGAGCAGACTCGCTTCGCCGGGAAGGTCTGATCGTAGGAGAGGAAGAAAGGAGAGAGTAAAGGAGATCGGACGATCCATAGCTCATCAACATTCCGATTACACGACCCGAATCTTAAGTCGGGTTGATTGTTTCCTTGACCGGAACAAGACTCATGGCAACATCTTAAGATCCTAATAGTTGCACGATTTTTAATCTTAAGCACAATATCACTAGGTGGCCTTTCTACGCCCAGAAAAATTCTTCTATTATATATGTTCTTCCCAAATTACATTAGTCACAATGATATTGCAAATACGTCAACTAATGATCCAGTTTGTCCTTCGTGTACTCTTCTCCACGCCTTCTTGATTTTGTTACTCAAGCATCATATTGCGGCCTTTGCGTAATACTCTTAATAGCAGTCATGATCTTCTTAGAGAACTCACACTCGAAGAAGAGTTGGAGTTTGCCAGTTTGGTTTCCTCATGTTTCTCGCAAAGAACACAATGGTTCGCAATATTAAAGCTTTATGCTTTTAGCAAATCCAGAGTGGAGAGTTTTCCCTACAGAGCCAAAGAACATATGATTGGGACTACAAACAGGCATCCAAATTGCTTTGAATAATGTCTGCTTCATAGGACGGGGAGAACAAAACAAATCATAGGCCTTGTATTCTAAACACGAGCTTTCTCCTATATATGACTTCATCCCTTAATAATTGGCTTACTGTTCATTAGCTACCCACTGCAAGATAAAATTCCTGACAAGAAGCATATACTTTTCGAGACCTCAACATCAACATCGTTACTCCTAGCAAGCCAGAATGCGAAAGCATACGTCTTATACGCCTGCAACCACCTGATCCATATATTATCAAAATTATTTTTGTGATTCTAGATATTTCCTGTGATTAAGGCTTTATTATTCCAAGCATTGATATCACGGAGATGAAAACCTCACTCCTCCTTAGGGGTGTAAGAGTCCATCCACCCTTTAAAGATCATCTTTCTTGTACCCTCTTTAACACTCCGAAAAAAAAGTCCTTACAAATGCGGTTAATAAGGAGAATAATATTCTTAGGAAGGATCGGAGGAACACAGCCCCTAGAAAGAGAGAATAGCCACGAGAGTCAAGTTAATTAGTAGGGGCTTTCCCTATAGGGTCCATATGTACATCATATGTAGCAGCGGAAAAAGTACGGTCCGTATGTGACCTATTGCACTTAAAACTTGTAAAGTAATGAATTAAGTATCATACCTGAGAGCGGGTGAGAATAATGACTAACTCTGAAAAGACGGAGTCTCTTGTGTATCCACATCGAGTACTATTATACTCCCTCAACTTTTGAGACGACTACAGAATCTTGGAGAACTTCTCCAAGTGAGAAAACTCTTTTCTCTCTTATATTTGTATGAGAATGGGATGAGAAAGTGACTTGGGATGATGGAAATGGAGTGACTTGATGCCTAATTATAGGAACAAGTCCTTGGCCACCAAGCATGAGTACATGGCCAAGTGTTGGACATGCACCATTGATGGACATGCATTGGCCAGTTGAGCACAATGCAAGTCAATTGCCAAATGTTGGTCATGCACAATTGAACATGAAGTGATGTCATCTCGATGATGTCATTTGTCACATTCAAAAATTCTCATACGAATAAAGACTTTCCGGTATCAAAGATACTTTCCGTGTTAGCGGAAAAATACACTAATATGTCATCTAGATTATTTAATTAATTATCTCATAATTAAGAAACAATCATGAGCGTAAATAGTAGACTCGTAAGTGTGTGACCATCTAAGTTCAACGTTAAGCAAGTAGTAATTAACGTCTCATAACGATTGGGTCTGGGGCATAATTCCAACAATCCCCCACTTGACCTAGAGACAATTGTATTAATTACTGTTCCGGTCAAGGAAACAATCAACCCGACTTAAGATTCGGGTCGTGTAATCGGAATGTTGATGAGCTATGGATCGTCCGATCTCCTTTAGTCTCTCCTTTCTCCCTCTCCTACGATCAGACCTTCCCGGCGAAGCGAGTCTGCTCCCTGCACAATGAACGCACAGGGCCCCGGAGGTTGTCCGAGGGAACCCTCTCCGATGCCTAAGTCAGTCTGTGAAATACCTTGACGAACCTAGTTCGAGAGGAGCTAGGTGGCGTTTTTAGGAGTGAGAGTCTAGAGAGAGAAAATCCAACCCCTCTCAAGTGGGAAATGAACGGGTATTTATACCTTCCCACTAGAGAGAGAGAGACGAGAGGGAAAAGAGCGGGAGAATGGGTGGGTACAAGGACGACACGTGGCCTCACCTCGTCCACCCATTTTCCTTTACCTGAGGCGGAATGACGGATGGGCCCTCGGCTTCCCCTGCTCGTACTGGGGGTTAGGATACCCTGGAAACCAGCACGCATGGGGGGTTGGTTGCCCTGCTCGGCTGACAGCAAGACCCTGCCGAGCAGGCACAAGCCTTGGAGTATTTTCAGCAGTCTTTTCCAGGGCGGGCCTGCTGGGCGACCCTTCTTTCGCACTAGGGGCGAATTATTCCAGGGTGACATGGGCGGGCGACCCATGGCACTTAGTCAACTCCCATCAATTGGCCCATGTCGGCCAGGGGGAAGCAGGGTCTCCCTCTTGGCAGGCGTCTTACAGGATGGGATGCAGTTGACTTTTGGACTCCCTTGCATTTAATGCGTTCCTGTTCCCGAGGTGGGAGGCCCAAGCACATTGGTCATGACAAGGAAGGTTGGAATGTTCTTCCGGTAATGATTGTTTCTTTTTGCAAAGTGGATTCTTGGGCAATGTGCAGATCTTATGATTGGCTACCTCCTGACAAGAGTGGTTGGAGTGCCATTAATGGCGAGTTTTCTGCTTTTATATAAGCTCCGGTTTTTCTCACCATTTTCGCACCTTCATCTCTCTACTTTCTTGTGATCTTCTTCTAAAATATTTGAGAACCGATGTCTTGGATTAGAAAAAGAGTTTTCCGATGCGGAATCTACGTGGAAATCTGCTGCTTCAGAGGACGTCGTCGCTTGAGATATGCTAAGAGGGCTCACCAGGTTTTTCTTGGATGACGTCTACCCATACTGACCTCCTTATATCCTGCAGGCTGGAACTAGCCAGTTTGGACAGGGCATCTGCCCGATTGTTCTGGGACCGAGGGATCTGCCTGATTTCATACGACTTCAGGCCTGACAACTCTCTCTTCACCATTTCCAGGTATGCGGCCATCGTTTGGTCCCTGGCCTCATATTCTCCATTGATTTGGTTGGCGATGAGCTGGGAGTCTGTTGCAAGGACAATCCGCTCTGCGCCTGCGGCTTTGGCTAAGTTGACGCCTGCGAGCACTGCTTCGTATTCAGCTTCGCTGTTTGACGCGAGGAAGACGAATCTAAGTGCGTGTTCAAAGTCAGTCCCTTCTGGGCTGGTCAACACGACTCCGGCCCCTGCACCATTGGCCGTGGAGGACCCGTCGGTGTATACCACCCATTCGCCGGTAGTTGGGCTATCCTCCTCAGAGTGGGAGCATTCTGCTAGGAAGTCGGCCAGGGCTTGGGCTTTGATGGCTGTTCTGGATTGGTATGTTATCCCTAGTCCGCTCAACTCAATGGCCCATTTTAGCAGCCTGCCTGACTTTTCGAATTTCTCCAGTACTTTTTCCAAGGGCTGGTTTGTCAGCACCACGACAGGGTGTGCGTCGAAGTATGGCCTCAGTTTCTTGGCTGCTATGACAACTGCATAAGCTGCTTTTTCGACCATAGGATAATTCTTTTCTGCTGCCCCCAGGGCATGGCTCACAAAGTATATAGGCTGCTGAGCGCCTGCTTCTTCTCTCAAGATGACTGCGCTGACTGTCACATTAGTTACAGCGATGTAGAGGAAGAGTTTTTCCCCTGCCACTGGCCTTGCCAGGGTGGGGAGCTTCTTTAAATGTTCCTTCAACTGCTCGAAGGCTTCTTTTTGCTCATCCTCCCACTTAAATTGCTTGTTGCCTTTCAATATTTTGAAGAATAGGGTTGACTTGTCTGCTGACCTGGCAATGAAGCGTGCCAGGGCGGCCATGCGGCCTGTCAGACGTTGAATGTCCCTGATGGTTCTGGGTTCAAGAAGGTCCAGAACAGCCTGAACTTTCTCGGGGGTAGCGTCTATCCCTCGAGAGCTGACCAGAAAACCCAAGAACTTGTCAGAGCGGACCCCAAACGTACACTTCTTTGGATTGAGTTTCATTTTGTAGGCGCGTAGGGAGGAGAAGGTCTCCTGCAGATCTGCCAGGTGCTCATTGTCTCCTTTGCATTTTACAATGGCGTCATCGACATAGGCTTCTATGTTTCTGCCCTTTTGACTTTCGAATACCTTGTCGACCAGGCGTTGGTATGTGGCCCCTGCGTTTTTAAGCCCAAATGGCATCATTTTGTACATGTAGGTGCCAGAACTGGTGATGAAGGCACATTTCACCCTGTCCGGCTGCCATAAGTACACTTGATGATACCCTGAGAAGGCGTCCAGGAAGCTCAGCATAGGATATCCACTTGTAGCGTCTACCCGTTGGTCAATCCTGGGGAGTGGGTAGCAGTCTTTCGGGCAGGCCTTGTTAAGGTTTGTAAAGTCCACGCACATTCTCCATGCGCCTGATGATTTCTTAACCATGACTACATTCGCTAACCATTCCGGGTAGTCACAAACCTCAATAAAATCTGCCTTCAGAAGTTTTTCAATTTCCTCCTTAATCGCCACGTCCTTCTCTGCAGACATATTTCGCTTTTTCTGTTTTACAGGGCGGGCGTCCGCGTTTACGTTCAGCCTGTGAACGATACATGTTGGATCAACCCCTGGCATCTCGTCCGCCGAGTAGGCAAATACATCCTTGTTATCTTTTAACAACTTGACCAGTTCAGCCTGGTAGGACTCTTCCAGGTCAGCTCCTATAAGGACCTGTCTCCCTGGCTCCAGGTCCACCAGCATGCTCTCTCCCCCAGGTTCCAGGTGGTCTGATGCCTGATTACCGGCTGGAATCTCGCCTTCCCTGCTGGGGGAACTGTCAGCTTTTCTCTTTCCTTTTCTTTCATTTTCATGGGTTTGCAGGGCCACGGAGTAGCACTGCCTGGCTGACTCCTGGTCCCCATGCACTTTACCTTCAAGGCCAAAATCTGTAACATAGGCTATAGTGAGAGCCCTGATTGATATGGCCGCCTCAATCTCGTCTAAGGTGGCCCTGCCGATTAGGGCGTTGTAAGCAGACCTTGCATCTACTACAACGAACGATGCCCTGACATTTCTGGAAGTGGCCCCCTCCACGAATGTTACAGGCAGGTCTATGATTCCCATGGGCAGTATGCCTGCCCCGCTGAACCCGTACAATGATCCAGGGGCAGGTCGTAGGTGCCTTTTCTCCAGGCCCATTTTGTCGAAGACATCTTTGTATAGCAGGTTCGTGTATGCACCGGTATCCACCATGCATCTCCGCACAATGTGGTTGCTGATTTCCAGGGATAGCACCAAGGGATCGCTGTGGGGATACACCACCCGCCCTGCATCCTCAGGGGTGATGCTCAGCGTCATTCCCTTCGGGCTTCCTGCCCTTTCAGCATAGCAGATTTGGTTCCTTAGTTCACGAATCTGCATCTTCTGACTTCTTCTGCTGGTCTGGCCCTCTGCATCTCCTGATACCACATGGATTATCAGGCGGTTCTGCGCTGAGCCTTCGGGTTTTTCAGGCGCTTCTTTCTGAGATTTATTCCTTGCTGCGTAGTTGGCCAACCAACCATTCCTGATCAGTTTCTCAATTTCGTCCTTCAGGTGGCGACACTCTTCGGTGGTGTGGCCTACGCAATCATGGAAGGTGCAGAATTTCTTGGGGTCCCCCTTTGGGCTGCGTGGTTTTCTCGGGCGATTCCACTTAGCAGTCTCCTTTTCCAGTTCGAAGATCTCTGCCCTGGATTTGTTGAGGGCCGTGTAACTGTCGAACCTGGGCTGGTAGACCGTGCGCTCCTTCTTGGGGGTATCCCCTTCCTCGACTCTCTGTTTTCCGGGTTCATTTCTGCCACGTCCACCCTGCGGTCCCCCCTGTGCCTGGTAGGGCCTGCGGGGGTATCCGGCAGGCTGTGGAACTCCTCTTGTAGCATAAACCCCTCTGCGATTTTTCTGGCTTTGGCCAGAGTTTCCGGCTGAGCCCTGATCAGTTGGTTCTTCATTTCCCCAGGGAGCAGTGAGTTAGTCAGTGCGTACGTCCCTGTTGCATCGTCTATCTCTTTGACCTGCTGGAAGGACAAGTCGAACCTCTTCAGGTACTCCCTGATAGACTCACCCTTCTTCTGCCTGAGAGTCATTAGGTCGAACCGAGTAAGACGGCGCCTCTTGTTCCCCGCATACTGGTCAAGGAAGGCCTCTGCCAACTCGATGAAGAAACATATTGACTCTTGCGGCAAATCCCTGAACCAGAATGGGCCAGACCTACCAGGGTGGTTGGAAAAAAATTGCACCAAACCGCGTCATCGGCGTCATACATGCCCATATGGCTCTCGTATGCCGCCAAATGATCCTCTGGCTCAGTCGTGCCGTCAAACTTAACAGAGGGCATCTTAATTTTTGGGATAGGATATCCTTGCACCTCAGGGTGGAGCGGGGTCTTGGTTGGCCTGCCCACCATTCTCGACCTGCGCGTGCCCGAGTAGTGATCGTGGTCGTCCCTTCTGTCAGGGGTCGGTCTCCTACTTTCGAGGGAGCGGTGCCTTGGTGGGCGCCTGCTTATCGCTTCGTCATCCCTGGGAGGGGAGTGATACCGTGAGCGCTTCTTCTGAGCAGGCTCAAGGTTATCACCCTGACGGTGCCTGGACTTCAGAGGCTGACCATTGTTAAGTCTGGACTGCAGGCTCTGGGACAGTCCTGGCGCAGGCTGTAATTCCTCAACTGGTGTCAGCCTAGAGAACACATCTCCCTGTTTCTCCCCCAGGCGCTTGGACATCGGCTCCTTGTGCCTCATGCGATTTCTCAGGTCTTGGGATAAACCCCTTCTTTCGCGAGCGGCCGTGGATTCTGTAGTATGAATGGAGAATGCTTCTTCAGGGCCAGCGACCTCTTGCTGTGCAGGCGGTTCCTGACGGGCTTCTGTGATCCGCCTTTGCACTTGCGCATACGCCTGAGCTGTCTTCCTGGCCTTTCTCTGAACGTTTCTGACGGCGGTCCGCTTTGAGCCCCCAGTTCCTTCTCCACTTTCAAAGTGGAGCAACCTGGGGGTCGTGGCGACCCTGCCTACCAAATCATCCGGAGTGAATTCCTGATTCAACATTGCTGAGAAGAATGTCGCGGTCTGCGCCATCTGGGCAGGGGTGAGGTTTAGAGTTTGCCCCGGATGTGCCTTCTGCCCTGCCACGGCAGCTACCCCTTGACCCGGTGCTCCCTGGAGACTGGCTCGCCCCACGCCTGGAATCGTGGCGGTGGGGGTTACCTCCAGCGGCATGCCATAACGGGGAGCATTGGGTGGATTTGCCATAGAGCTGGTGTCAAAAATTTCAGGCATGTTTGATTGTAATTGGTCAATTTTGTGTTTGGGAATGGTTGATTTTGTGGGTAATTTCGTGGGTACAACCGATTTCTTCCCCACAGACGGCGCCAAATTGTTCCGGTCAAGGAAACAATCAACCCGACTTAAGATTCGGGTCGTGTAATCGGAATGTTGATGAGCTATGGATCGTCCGATCTCCTTTAGTCTCTCCTTTCTCCCTCTCCTACGATCAGACCTTCCCGGCGAAGCGAGTCTGCTCCCTGCACAATGAACGCACAGGGCCCCGGAGGTTGTCCGAGGGAACCCTCTCCGATGCCTAAGTCAGTCTGTGAAATGCCTTGACGAACCTAGTTCGAGAGGAGCTAGGTGGCGTTTTTAGGAGTAAGAGTCTAGAGAGAGAAAATCCAACCCCTCTCAAGTGGGAAATGAACGGGTATTTATACCTTCCCACTAGAGAGAGAGACGAGAGGGAAAAGAGCGGGAGAATGGGTGGGTACAAGGACGACACGTGGCCTCACCTCGTCCACCCATTTTCCTTTACCTGAGGCGGAATGACGGATGGGCCCTCGGCTTCCCCTGCTCGTACTGGGGGTTAGGATACCCTGGAAACCAGCACGCAGGGGGGGTTGGTTGCCCTGCTCGACTGACAGCAAGACCCTGCCGAGCAGGCACAAACCTTGGAGTATTTTCAGCAATCTTTTGCAGGGCGGGCCTGCTGGGCAACCCTTCTTTCGTACTGGGGGCGAATTATTCCAGGGTGACATGGGCGGGCGACCCATGGCACTTAGTCAATTCCCATCAAGTCTCATTTTGTTTTAAAAGAGATTGAATGTTAATTTTTGGTTGTCACTTTGTAAGATATCGTTATTAGTTTTGTTTTTTCTTTCTGATGGATGAATAAAAGTAACCGACCCCTCTTGCAAAAAAATTAAAAAAAACTCTGTATATTTTTATTATTAAAAATGTACTCCCTCCATTCTCTTGAATAAGCCCCCTTAGGGGTGGACACGGATACCAAGAAAAAGGGGGTGAAGTAGGGGTATTTGTTGTCTTTTTAAGAAATGGGGTGGGGTAGAGTAAGTATATTAAATGAGTGAAGGAGAGAGAAATATGAGGGTAAAATAGTAAAAAAAAAGTTAGAACTTTACCTTATTAGGAAATAGGGCTAATCCAAAAAAAGACCCAAAGAGGAATATGGGGCTTATTCAAGAGAATGGAGGGAGTAGTACTTTTTTACTTAGTGGTGAAAAAAAGGTCGTAGAAACTTTTTTTTTACGTTATTCTAGCCCTAATCTATTCCGTGACCTGTATTATTTGATGCACCGGATTTAAGGTCAGGCGAAACGTATTTCGAGGAGTGTTTACGAGTCAGATTCGGGCCATTTGATACACCCGAATAGCTGCTCGAACTGGTCAACTCTAACATTAAATTAACGGACTCATTTTCGGATTTAGGTAATTTCATCTCATGATCAAGGTTTACAAGTCTTTAGTCTTTACCCCGGGAAAAAAATCATTTCATATCAGGTCAAAATTTGACAAGTGCGAAAGTAAAATAAGACGATGACATATTTGAGAATAATTTTAGTGGCAAATTAGTCCAAGGACAATTGGTAAAATATTATTTTAATTATGAAATACATGCTCTAAAAAATGTTATCTCCGTTCCACTAAGATTGTCCCGTTTCATTCAAGTACTCTTTGCATATGATGAGGAAATAGGGTGATCTTTTTGGGACGGAGGTAGTACTAAATATTACTCGTACTATAAAATTGATTGCTTTCTAGATGCATCTTTAATTTTCAGTCAAAAGTTAGTGTTAGTCTTTCGGATCCTTAACCGTAAAATGGAAATATTAATCCCTTAACAGAAAAAATAGTTAAAATTGATGTCGTTATCTTACCCTTGTCTCATAAAAGTAACCTCAGATCCTCTGAAGGCAGTTACTCTCTTAGACCATGGTTATCAATGGATACAATTTCTCTCCATAGAGGACTCCATCTCTTCCACCTCACTTTTTCTACCACATTTTTCTCTCTTATAAAATACACCTACATCAATGGATTCACTTTTATCATGACCCACTCATCTCATCACATTTATCATAACTAATAAATTTATTTTTTATTTCATTTTATAAATTTATTTAAGGTAACTTAAACAATTAATTGCTCTCTCTTTCCCCTTTTTCTCAATCCTTCAAAGTGGAGATTTTTGCTCAATCCTCCTCCAAGGATTGAGGATCCATAATGTATCATCATTTTCACTCCATCCACCTTATCGATTAAATCCAAATCCATTGCTAACCTTGCTCTTACTATTACTACCTTATCCGATTTACTCGTATCTTGCATCGTCAGTTCGCCCTCACTATATCCAAAAAGTGTATCCCCCCAAATTCTATTTATACCCCGCACAGGCACAATCCTTCAAAACCTTCACTACTAACTCTAATCTTTCTACCCAGCCCTACGTAATTCTCCAGTACTTCAATCCGCCTACATTATTATCACATATACATATCCCCTCAAATCTCCGGCCTATACGACATTAGTACGTCCGTCCCGAAGACACACCACAATATAATGGAAAATAGTAGTAATACAAATCACACAAATAATGTAAATTTCGGTGAACCAAGAAGCTTTGCGAATGCCCTGAGATCTGACATCGCAGAGACGTTGTTTCCAGACGACCCGTTCAAGGGGTTCAAGAAGGAGCCCCCTCGCAAAAGATTGTTAAAATGTGTGAAATATTTTGTGCCCGTATTTGAGTGGCTTCCTAATTATAACTTGAAGCTTTTGAGGTACGATATTCTTGCGGGAATAACCATTGCTAGCCTAGCAATTCCCCAGGGTATCAGTTATGCTAACCTTGCCAAGCTCCCTCCCGTCATTGGCCTTTGTAAGTCTCGCCATTACCCTACCCTACCCTACCCGCCCTTTATTACGTACCCCCTTTCTTTTTGCATTTTTAATGTAATATGTCATCGTACACGTTCAAATTAATCAATTTGTGCTGATTAGTTAGTGTTTGATTTATCAAGTTTCACTCTCTTTTGCAATTTTGTTTTAATTTGTCCCGCTGTATATGTATATAATTTGATTAGGTGAATGTAGACTTTTTTTTGTTAAGTTAGTATGAGTATATTGTTGGTGATTTGAATTTGTACATTTGGTAGTAAAAAATTTCTCCCTATAATTTGATTAGGTGAATTTAGAATCTGATAGAGGATATTCTCAATTATGATACCGTAATTCTAAGATATCCTCTATGAGAATCTCTTTTTCTTTTGCTGAATCTTTTTTTTCTAATATTTATTACGAGTTCACCAAAAAAAAAAAAAAAAAAAATTATTACGAGTACAATTTTGGTAGTCTTTTGTGGGCATGCTTATCACAAATCAGTGCATTCAGTTCAATTTATTTCCTTTCTAAAACAATTTGTTTCCATTTTACTTGGATCTTTGATTATTTCTGCCAATCTGCCATTTCTATTTATGGTGTTGGTTTAGTGCATTATATGCATTGTGATTTTATTGAGTCTTTTAAATAATTTTTATACTCCCCGTATCTATATGTTCGTCCACCTTCAGTATAATACTTTACTCATATACTAAATAAAGTGAATGAACATATAGATACGGAGTGAGTAATTTTCAAACATTTCCCCCTAAAGAAATACAGTTGTTAACTTCGGCCACTATTTTTTGTCTCACTTTCCTTATTTGACAGTTTAATTTTTGAGTAGGTCTCCTGAGAGTCGGTCTCTCATTGACTTTACTGAGAGACGAAATACAAATAGAAGTAACAGTGGTACCAAACCTAATAGAAATAGGTACGATTAACATAAAAGAGGATACAAATATAAAGAGGGTACGCTTCTTATAAAAACAGGTACAAAACAAAGTTGTCATTTAAGGTTACGAATAGAACATAAAGTGGTACCGAAGAGTGGTCTCTCAACAAGTTATTGAGAGACCGTCTCTCTCAAGAATTTGTGTTAATTTTTTGAGTTGATTTATTAAATATTTTTTTTATAATTTTTGTTACTTTTTCAAATTTTTGGCTAATTTTGTCAACATGGAGTAAAAAATGCCAAGTCTTTGTTTTAACATTTACAGTATTTGGCTAAATTAATGGAAACTTTTACATTACATTATTTATTATTGTACCGTATTTTCTATTAGTAGCTTTTGAGGGATGACTCTTCTAATGATCAGTGACAAGAATTTCAGGGTAATAAAATGACAATCACTTTTTGACATTTAAGAGCATAGGGTTAGTGACTAGTCTAACAACATATGAATAAACTTTTAAGGAAAAACGGTCACCTTTGTATACATACAACCTCCCTATCTCATACAGATTGGGGTAGATAATTGTTCATTGTAATGTGTATCTATTGTACATTTGTACACGTTACACGTAACCTCCGACTTACATTCGATTATCTCTCTATCCCGATCATTTGTCTGTCCCGATCATTTGTTTGTCTTTGGTTTTGACACAAAGACCAAAGAAGGAGAAAGATTCAATCAAGGGTTGACATGTGGATCTAAATGGCGTAGATGGTTATACTACATATGAAAAACAAATCTAAAATAGAAAGGTAAACAAATAACTGAGACGGCAGACAAATAACCGGGACGGAAGGAGTACTTTATAACCTAGATTAATTATATGTGCTACATTTTGTTTTCATTTTCCATGAATAGTCGATTTAGTCGGATTGTAATAGCATGGAGGGGTAGAAAAATAAGACATTTAGCAGAGCCGTTCCTGACTAACTGGAGGCCCTAGGCAATATCATTAAAATTGATCCCTTCATAACGAAATTGGAAATCGGTGGCGCACACTTGATTTTTTTTTCCCGAATACTATGGCGAAAATCAAAACTACAGTTTAAATTTGTTATATTTTTTTGCGGAATATATTTTTATATTGAGTACAATTTATATATTTTTACTAATTCCTAAGGTTAAATCAATATATCTTTGTATTGGGCTTAATATATTTGTATACTGTGATTAATATATTCTTGCATTACATTGAGACAATCATTTAACATCGAAGAGGTAGCAAACTTTACAATTGCTCAGAATTTTTTTCAAAAATTTCTCAGGTGTCTAATAGAAAATTTGCTTATTCACCCTTGTTTTCATCAAACACTAAAGCTCACTCTATTATTAGTTGAAGTTACTCAATTTTTTAGGTAGTTTACACGTTTAAATTATATCCAGAATATATATATTATCTCCTTTTTTTTTCTGTTTCACATTGAACCTCTTTCAACATTGGGCTCTAAACCACCGCCCCTATAAACTACTCTCAGAACCGGCCCTGACATTTAGACAATCGTGTCACATTTATTAAGAAATATTAATAATAGTTACCGAAATATATCATTTTCACTTAATACTCCACAACACAAGAATTGGTAATTATTACTCCGGTATAATTAATATTTGATTTTGGTTGAAATGAATGGAAAATACAGATTCAAGTTTTGTACCGCCGTTTATATATGCAATATTCGGAAGCTCAAAGAACTTGGCAGTAGGAACAGTTGCAAGTTGCTCGTTAATAATAGCTGAAACCATTGGGGCCAAAGTATCACCAACTCAAAATCCATCCTTATATCTCCACTTGGTCTTTACCGCTACTTTTCTTACCGGTATTCTTCAGACTGCTTTGGGTGTTTTAAGGTAATCTACTCACATCCATACATAGAAATACACTACTGTATCAATTTAACAAAATGATTTATGATTCTAACAAATAATTATTATTCTATTAAGTCATTTATTTATCTTAAATTAATATTTGCAATAAATGTCTTGTTGAACTGGTCAAGATTTATAACTTAGGTAGTTGGACAATAGGTAGTTTTAGATTCGATTGTATTATAATGCGACTAAGTATGCGTTTCATCGGAAAAAATAAATAGAGGAAAAAACAATTAGCTGGAATAGAAACGGTGTTCAAATTTATAAATTACTCTCTTTACATCTTATTCTTTCTCTATTTCGTTTTAGCACAATTACTAAGAAAATTATTAGGAGTAAATAGGATTTATGTCATATAAATCATACAAGTAGAACTACTAAATAAGTGATGTTTTATATGTCATAGGTTATGAAAATAATCATGTATAAATATCTTTTTGGATGAATGAAATAAATAACACAATTCATCCAAATATTTATCTTAACAAAAATCAACAGTAACAATGTAAATTAGTGGAAAGTTTGATAATATTATCGTAAAATAATGAGAAGTAGGTTAATTACCAATTAAATTAATGTAACGTAAGGTAAGAAATAAGATAATTGTCATGGAAAAATTGTTTTAAGTGGGGTAGTTATGAAGTAAGATAATCACATGTTCGTAACAAAGAAAATAAAGAATTGACCCACCGTGTCACATGACCCCCAACAACTTCTCTCATCTATTTGCCTCTACCAATAATTTACTCAAGAGTCTCCCTCCATTTAAATTCACTCTTTACATTTTTTTTGACACTATTTACATTTGAAAGAAATGTTCGATATTCTCGACAATCTATAAGTGAGAATGTGAGATTTTGTTTGATTCGTTTTTATGAGTACATTAAGAATATCAAAAATTAATTTAAAATGAAAGATATCGCTAGTGTAAAACGTGTCTCGGCGAATGTGTCAAAATGAATAGTGAAATGTGAATTTGAATAGAAGGAGTATGACTTTGACTATTATTACAAAATTTTCGAGTTTTGTTGTAAACTTTCTGAGATTTAGTATAAATTTGTCGAGCTAAATCACAAAAATGTTTAAGCTCAAACACTTACAACTTAGTTCAGAAATTTGTATAAATTTAATAAATATATACAAAATATCAACAACTTTGAGGTGATTGTAAATACAACAGGTGGTATAATACTATTTTCCATAATTTACCCTATCTTTCATTCTCGGAATCAATATCCATTTTGAATCCATCATACATTCCTATCTACGAATCCATTTTAGAGCTATAGGTAACCATATTCTCAGCGACATTAAGGTGGAAAATGGGTCAAAAGATTTATCTTTTCTCATATTCTTTATTTAGATTGGTACAAGAATAATCAAAAGAAAGAAGTGTCGGAGATGTATAACAATGAAAAGCATATACTCCGTAAAAGGTTGTATCTAGAATTTGTATTGTTGTCAGATCACCTACGTTCCAAAGTATGTAAAATGTTCTATGCAAACACGTCTCTAACAATTGAAATGACATCTTAGTCACCAAACAAACAATTGAAATGACATCATGGGTCATAATAAGTCAAAAAGTTTTCACTTTTACACTTTTCTTATTGGGAAATATAGAGTTTGTTGAAGAGAAACAATTCAAAGAAAACAAAAAATGGACAGTTGAAAATTCCATCAATCTTTATGATACACCATGTTGAAAATCTATGTTTTTAGTAAAAAGGAAAAAAGAAATTCTACTCCATGGTATCCCCAAATTTTTTCGAATTCTACGTGATACTCTAATATTTTTCGAAACATATATGGTATCCCCGAATTTTTACAAAAAAAAAAACGCCAACTGTAATCCTGACTTTTAATTCCGTCAATTTTGACCGTTAAGTAATGAAGGGTTAGATTGTCGGAAGATAATGGAGGAGGTGTGAGAGTGGAGGAAGGCGGTGGTTGTTGGTCGGACAACGGAGGAGATACGGTGGTGGTAGATAGTATGGGAAGGGCAGGATCTTTTCTTTGAATGGTTGAGAAATTTATGACAATCAAGCAATTATATTAATAATAAATTACAATATTTAACATTAGTGGTTCATTAATTATTTGAAAGTTCTCACCTCTCAAACGGGTACATCCATCTATATTGGACCGGTCCTCCCACTTTAGCTTCGTTGGGCAAGTGAATCGGTAGATGCTCCATTTAGTAAAATAAGGAGAGTGAGAAGATCATCTTATTAAGTTTACACAGTATCTGAGGAATTTGATCCTCCAAACGAGTCATGTCGTCAATTGTAACTATCGACGAACACAAATACGAAAAAACTGAGATATCTCAGTGTAATAGGAGAGTGCAACACAAATACGAACACAAACACCTTGCGGCAGGAGTTGCTTCAACGACACAGGTAGTAATCTCTCCATAAAACGTGGCAGTCGTGACTCTTCAAACCTTGCAACTTGAGGTTCTTAATGTCGACACACCGACTAAAATCGGATGCGTACCGATCAGGTAACTTCAATTTCCCTAACCACTCTAACACGGCCTTTCTCTGAGCCTTATCAAGGCTAAACAAGGCCCTAGGCTTGGACTCATCCCGCTTGATATGTAATTTCGGACGGTCACAAATTCTCTTCAAATTTTTTCTGGATCCTACGGTGTCACATGTCTTACCGTCTACATGACAATGTGAATCAGTTGCTCAAAGAATTTTTTCTCAATGTGCATCACATCCAAATTATGTCGGAGTAATAAAGTACTCCAATATGGAAGGTCGAAGAAGATGCTTATTTTAAACCAATCATTTTTTTAATTTCTTAAGATCCTTGCCGTCAACAGTAGATGGGAACTCCGAAATCACCTCTCATATCTCATCTTCACGAAGACGAATTTGTGCCTCATCTAGCACAACCTCACCCTTCTTGAAAGCTCTCATGTTCTTCCTATATGGGTGATGTTCTTCCTGTACGGGTGACCCTTGGATAGGAACTGTCTATGACAATCAAACCAACTAATTTTGCTGAAATTTCTTAGGTAGAACGCTTTGCTTTCATTGAATGTATAAAAAAACAAGTATTGTAATGAGTCCCAATGATTTCGCAAACTAAAATTGTAAGAAGTTGTTTGTTTATGTTGGATTGTTTTGTGTTGTAGGTTAGGATTTCTAGTGGATTTGTTGTCACACTCAACGATTACGGGATTCATGGGAGGGACAGCAGTGATAATATCTCTACAGCAGTTGAAGGGCATCTTCGGGTTATCCCATTTTACTACTAAAACGGATGTGGTATCAGTATTGAAAGCCATATTCAGTCACCGAAAGGAGGTAATTTCTGTTCTTCAATTTTAATCTTACATTTACTAGAGTATGTAATAATTGCGCCAGTAAATTTGACTTGGAAGAGCTCATACGATCAAATTGTGACTTCAATCTTGTATGTACATAATTAACTGGAATAGAAACGGTACATCCAGAGATCGATGTGAACTAGTATAATTAAGTATCGTTACTTATATTTGTTTATCTTTTTTTGAACATATTATTGAGACACAGTGAGTAGATATTACAGTGAATTAGGATTGAACAAAGACTTGTTGTAATTTTGTACGAGTATATATATGTTGATTTGTACTGTATCTTAATGTTTGCAGTGGCATTGGCAAAGCGCGGTGGTGGGAATAATCTTTCTTGCTTTTCTACAATTTACCAAATACCTGGTGAGAATCACACCTCTTGATAAACTCCTCACATTTCATTTGTAAGTAAAAGTCTATATTATTGTAGGAAGTACAACCACCCATGCATTGAGCCCTGATCTGAGGTGTGTCATGTCATGTATGCTTATTACTCCCTTATAATTAAGGCAATTGTAACTTACTAACTTACTCCTATAAGCTAAGTGCCCTACAATACACTAACTGAATAATGTCTGCTCGATTATATGACAATATTTCATCTGACGTTTTCCTTGAAATCGGGCAGAAAACGAAAAAACCAAAGCTATTCTGGATCTCAGCCATGGCACCTCTAGTGACTGTTATAATCGGTGGCCTTTTCGCCTATTTTTCTCATTCTCAGAAATACGGAATCAATGTCGTAAGTGCATTTTATTTCTTCCTTCCGCTCGTCCTCTCCCAAATACGTATGTACTTCATACTTGTATCTATACAATAATAACAATATTGTACGAAGTACGTACATCATTTCAGAAGGTGTTATGTTTACTGGAGTATACTTATAAGATAGATGCATACATATATGTAATGGCATGCAGGTTGGTCCATTAAAGAGAGGAATAAATCCAGCATCGATCAATGAACTGAACTTTGACCCCAAGTATATTTCTGCACCCATCAAAGCAGCTCTCATCACATCTATCTTAGCCCTTGCTGTAAGACCCCCGCTCAATATTACTCCTAATTTTCTGATCTTTTGCTTAATTAATACTTCATCAACTAATCTCTATGTATTATTATTGTATTATAAATTTGATAGGAAGGGATTGCAATTGGGAGGAGTTTTGCTATAATGAAAAACCAGCAAACGGATGGTAACAAGGAGATGATAGCTTTTGGCCTGATGAACATCGTCGGCTCGTTTACTTCCTGCTACTTGACCACAGGACCATTCTCAAAAACGGCAGTGAACTACAATGCGGGGTGCAAGACTCAAATGTCGAACGTGGTGATGGCAATAATAATGATGCTAACACTGCTGTTCTTGGCACCCTTATTTAGTTACACGCCCATGGTCGCACTCTCTGCAATTATCATGTCCGCTATGTTTGGTCTCATCGAGTATGACAAATATTATCACCTTTACAAAGTGGATAAGTTTGATTTCTGCATTTGTATGGTCGCTTTCCTCGGCGTCTCCTTTGTCAACATGGACACTGGCCTCGCTCTCTCCGTAAGCTCCCTCCTATCCTATTTTTTCTTACTTGGATCAATATACCATTATTAATTACTACCCTTTAAGTAATTGATAATAATGCAGGTGGGATTGGGTATATTAAGGGCACTGCTATATACAGCAAGGCCGGCAACATGTAAACTCGTCAACATTCCCAACACAAAGCTGTACAGAGATGTGGAACAATACCCTGTTTCGGTTTCGACTCCAAATTCAGGGATCCTAATTCTTCAATTAGGCTCACCTGTTTTCTACTCCAATACCACTTACGTTCGAGAGAGGTTCATTATCGATCACTATTCCTTTCAACTTTCATCTACTTTTTCTTTCTTTTTAGTTACAAATTGGTTTACATTTGAGCAGAATTTTGAGGTGGATTAGAGATGAAGAATCTAATGGGGACTTGAAAGCTGATTCGGTCGAGTACCTTATATTGGACTTAGGAGGTATACTTACTAATATTTGGGATATTATTTCCATTCAACATATCTATTCATAGTATTTCCATTATACGAGTAGGATATTAGAATTGTTTTGTTATTGGGATTCGGCTGTCCAACAAGTGAATTAATATACATATATATATATGCTTCAAACTTACTCACAGGAGTGACGAGTATAGACATGACTGGCATTGAAGGTTTCTTTGAGCTAACCAGACTTTTGGAAGTCAAAGGGATTAAGGTATGCATCATTTTTTTAAAATTTACTTGAACATTTTAATACTATAAATCGTTATTGGCAACCATTTCCTTCAAATCATTTCATGGAATAGGAATTTTGATTTGCATCCAAGGAAAAACGGATCGCTACACTCTTATTTGCTACCCAATCAACGGATTTTTCACATTTTTTATCGACTTTAAATTTGAACAAGTTTCATTTTAGACCATATGCTCTATTGAATCTTTTTCGACGCATATATATACTACTCGTCGAATTTATTTTATATCTTAAAATTCATAACATATATAAAATTACAACACATTTTTACCACCTTGTCTGGTTTTTTTAATAGGTGGCACTTGTAAATCCGAGGATTGAAGTGTTGGAGAAGTTGATTAAATCAAAGTTCATCGATGCCATTGGCAAAGAAGCAGTGTTCCTATCGATTGATGATGCAGTTGGGTGGTGTAGATATAGACTAAACAGCTGAGCCTACAAAACATGGCTGGCATAGAAGCCCAATATTGTACCCTTCTTTGCCGAATGGCCCAAATGTAGAGAGGGGCCCTTCACAATGCATGCATGAGTTATGTAATTGCAATATTCCCTTTTATAAACTAGAAAACGATCAATGAAAAGGGGATGTGATGTCCACATTTTACGATCGACTAGTATTTTACTCGTAGCATTGTAATCACTTGAGCTTAGACCTTTTTATACGGTATGCATTTAACTCTATGCATCACGTAATATCTTACCAATTACGTCTAGAGGTGGTAAATGGTTAACCAAATCGGGTCAAGCACTGGATCTGGGTTGGGTCACTCGGGACATCTCAGGTTTCGGATTGGTTTCAACCTTTCGGGTTACATGTTATTGGACATTTAGAATTTGGGTCAATTCAGATGGGGTCGGGATAAGTTATTTTCGATGGTGGTTAAAATACAAATTAGTATGTCTAAACCAAGGTTACTGGATATATGATTCGTTCAATTCGAATTCGCGATTCACTAAAAATAAAGTATAGCTTGGAATAATTGTAACCAAACATCAAAATTCACTCTAATACGGATTCGTATTTCGATCGAATCGATTCACGAGTAGGGTGATAAACCGAATTAGGTAGCCGTACTATAAAGTATGACCATAGGAAGATGGCAGCACAACATTTAGTTACGAAGGAAGACTCCGTATATTATTTGGGATTATTAGATGGTAAGTTGTCCCAATATCCGGAGCATAAATCTGGATAGTTACCTAATTTGTCAGTTTTCGTGGTCATCATGGAATTAATACCACTTCAATGCGTACTCAGGTTGCCAACGAAGCTTCTCATTATGTTTTAAATAGTTACGAAATTGCGGTTTACAAGTTGCCCCGGCCCCCATGCAACCAACACCTATAGCTTTCCTGGACCATCTCATCTCATCTCATCTCATCTCCTACATTGTATTTTTTGATGACCTGATTAATTAATAATCCTGTTGAATAAGTATTGAGTACTTACAATTTCAAATTCGATTTCATTGTTTAATTTATTACACTTAATTATTTTGCAATTACATGCATATATATATATATATATATATATATATATATATATATATATATATATATATATATGAGTATTGAGTATTGAGTATTTTGCAATCCCGTGCAGATGATTCAAATTTGATTTTCCAATCACGGTAATTGGAGTTGGTGAGTTTCGAGATAGACGCGAGTGTGCATTAGGATGGAGGAGGGGTTTTGAGGGTTCGGAATTTGAGAAGTCGACATGGTGTTTGGAGGTGGTGGTGCCGAGATGAGGGGAGGGTTTTTTTTTTTTTTTTTTTTTTTTTTTTTTTTTTGTTTACAACTCTGATACCCATGGTAGGGTTGTAATGGATTGAAAGATGATTATGAACAAGGATTACAAAGCAATATATATTGTTACAAAGATACTACTATGACTCACTTTGTCAAGAAAATTAAGCTATTGTTTATGAGTGTGAGTTGGGATGACAGTTTCATATTTAATCCGTAGATATTCATCCATCGAAAATGTAAATGGGTGGGATATGAATGGACATTTCTTTGAATTTAGGGTGAGATATGGATGTATTTAAGTTGGAGACGGATCACCGTTTCTTACCCGATGGATATCCTTAATTAATACTGTACTGCTCAATATTCATAAAATTGACTCGACCCGGGTGACTAGACCCAAATAACCTCACCCGAACCCAACCCGACACTCGAACTGAAGACCTAGGTTGACCCGTAACTCGAATTTAAACCGACCTAACCGAGAACTGATCTGAATGTTTTGATAGAAAAAGAGTCGATATACCAAATAAACTGAAAATAACAAACCCGGACTCGAAATGACCTAGCCCAGCCCGAAGCCAGCCCGGTTTTCCTGACTCGAACCCGACCCACGTGGGTCTAACTCGTTTGCTAGCTTCATCGTCTCATCTTATCGTTGCTTATAATTTATCTTCGTGGCGTATATATTGCTTGTCGCCCCCCACTTCTCCCATTGTGAGTAGGGATTTGACGTTATTTAGAGGTCACGTTCTTTTCGATTGAAATAGGTTTAAGTGGTGAGTGGATTAAACTAATTTGATTGAGACAAAATAAATTCAACGAGTCTAAACTGAATTGAGTTCAAAATAAAGTATTGCTTTTTCCTTACGAGTTACTCAATCCTAACGTGGCGAGACGATATTACCTCTCTCATTTCACCTCTCATTTCGATCTTAGTTTACTGTTTCCTCTAAAAAACAAAAATCCAAATTGAATTAATGTAACCAAACAATTAATTTAGGAAAAATGACGATTAGTTCATCATTGATTGATTGAATTAGGGCTAATGGTCGATCCTCCTCATTTACTATACCAATTTCCATTAAATAATAACTAGTGTGATACCTCTGACACGTCACGGGGTTGTAAACCTTTTTTATTAAATAATCGGAAGTTAGTAATACTGAAACATATCCGATGTAGATCGGTAGCGACAACACAAATGTTATTACGGACGACATTTGATGAAAATATTCATATAATAAAGGAAGTTGTTTACCTTGCAACATGTTGACGTTAATTTACGTATGTGTAGTTTAAGATAACCCGGCACACAACCAAAATTAGTGTGACATCCCTGACACGTCACAGAGTTATGAAAGAATATTTTTATAATAGAACGTCGGTAAATAGTAAGAACTTAAAATTGCAGTGTAGTTTGGTAATGATAATGTGAATGTTATTTGGGGCATTTGATTTCAAATTCATATAACAACGAAGGTCTCTACCTTTAAAAATATAAGAATCATGAATTCAAAGAATTTCGTTATTTCGAAAGTCACTTTCGTAGGAAAAGCAAACGAAAAATCTTTCATTATCAAATACTCAAAATGACCCGTTAATTTTAGGGTCAAAACCGACCCGACCCGTTGGATGAAATATTCAATTTAGTACAATATTTTTCATTTAATCAAAACGTAACTTTTTAAATAATTTTTAAATATTATTTAAATATTTTAAATGTATGACTTATAATTAGGCATTCGATACTATTTCATAGGCGTATTGCAACCTAACCCGACATGTGGCATGTATAATCCGACTCATATTTGACCTAATCCTATACGACGCATTAGTCAATCTCGTTATATGCTAACCAATAAAATAGAGGAACCTTTTTATATGCATGGTTAGTAATAGCATTCACTGTGGCACCTCGTTTTATAGTAGAAGCTTTGATTACTTATTTTTTTAAGTGTGAACACAGTGGTCAAAAGGGTAAAAAAATTAGGCATTCGAAATTGTTTCTTAGTCGTGTTGCATCCTAACCCGACATGTGTCATGTATAATCCAACTCATGTATACATTACATTAGTCAATCTCGTTATATGCTAACCAATTAAGTAGAGGAACCTTGTTATATGAATGATTAGTAATAACATTCACTGTGGCACCTCGGTTTATGGTAGAGGTTTTGATTACTGTTTTATTTAAGTGTGAACATGGTGGTCAAGCATGCCTCAGCATGCTCCATTTAGTCCAAAAAAACGCTTTTTTGTTGCACTTTTTTTATTTTGAAATTTTAAATTAAAAAATGTATTTTAAATTTTCCGACTGAGTATTATATAATAATACTATATATCAACGTACAATTTTAACGTAGTTTTTTTGTCATTTTAAATTGTTATCTCGCATATATATAATTTTAATATTTTAACAAATTTGACGATACCTCATCAATCCGTATACCGGCCCGACCCGTGATCCGTCTTTCTCTACTTGTTTGACGTGTCTAGTGAAATGCTTTGGAATAAAAAATTGATTATTTTAGATTCAACTCATAAAAAAATATTTTCACAAATCTTCTCTAAAAACCTAAACATATATATATGGGAGACCTATTTTAGTTTGTATAATTTTAACTATTAATATTAGAGTGGTGTAGTGGATAAGGTGTTGAGTTTTAACAATACGTCAGAATCTCTTGTAGAGCATACTATTTCAAGTAGGTTGAATGGGAGACCTTCATTTCAGAATAAAGGATTGAGGTTGTGCCACTGTAGGGTTACAACCCTTAAACCCAAGGACCTGTTACGAGTATTAACCGAAAAGACAAAAGTAGAGGGATAACAATTATACCTTATTTGCAGCGGAACAGCATATTAATAAGAAGTATAATAAACCCATAAATATATATAATCTCCACGGACTGAATAAATAATCTCCACGGATAGAATAGATAATTTCCACGGACAGAATAAAGCACCCCAAACGTGATGCCTCCTTTGGTATCCACACGGTACGGAACTGCGACGTATATGCTAGTATAAAGGTACGTGAGACCGTCTCACAACTTCTCTCTATATCTCTCTTATAACTCTTTATAAGACGAATATACTATGAGTCAATACCCTTAATTCCATATATTGGTTCATTATATGAACCTTCTTATATAGGAGATGAGAAGGTAGAATTAGGTTATTTCCATAACTCTAATCTTCTTTATATTAAATCAAGGACCATTTTATCCTACGTGGCACTACCCATATCTCCCCATTTCAAAATAGAGCCAATTTTTGGCACTTGGTTGTTTCAAGTATAGTTTAGTGTATTTAGTGTATAGGGTGTGTAGGTAGTTTGTAATCAAACTTTATTTGCATTCAATGATCCGTCATTCATCTCGGTGAACATCAATAGCTTGCATTACCGAAGCAAGCTTTAATTCACCTTCACATTCCAATGCTCATTCAATCCATCCCCTTAATCATCATGGGGAAGCGATCAATCTACACAATTTCACACGTACATACATTCTCGAGTGCATCGTTACTCATGGTTGCCTAGGTAACTGTCTGCTCAATGTTCCATGAGTGAATTCACGGCTCTTCGTCTCCATCGACTGTGTACATCGAGTAATCCTCTGTTTTCTGATATAAAACCGGGCTGTAGTTCTCCAATGTAGTCATCATTTTTTGCCCTTTTCTTTGGCTTCAAATTCCAGATCATCTTTGAACAACTTAATAACAAAGTTTACCATCTCTTCGTCTCCCTCATTATGTCTTCATCCACGTCCGATCTGACCAAGGAAACATTCTCCTCATTATGTCAAGGTGTGCGGCTGAGAGATATTGACGTGCGGGTCATATATCGTTGGACCAGACCGGAGTACATTGACAAGACGAAGGTCGAAGCTGTTGAGTTACTACTCATTGATGCGAAGGTAGTATTTGAACGAAATTAGCTGATTTGTATTTGCCGTTGTTTTCCAGTTTTGTATTTGTTTTTGTTCTGTCGAAGTTTCTGATCTCATGTCGATGCTCTGTTTGTGTTGTTAGAATGAATTGGTTCAAGCGTCAATTAAAAAGTCGTTGATTCATAAGAATAAGGGTTATTTCGTTGCTGGTGAGGCTTACAACATCCGAAGCCTCACCGTTGTGTCTAATACTGGAAAAGACAAGGCGACATTGCATCCTTGCAGGTTGAATGTGGAATTCTCAACCAAAGTTACGCATTTGCCCAACAACCAGACGATACCCAGCAATTGTTATCGCTTCGTAAAATTCGAAGACATTCTTGGTGGTAGAACTCCGTCCGGGCAGTACATAGGTAATCTTGAAACAAATTTCAACTACCGTTCATTCAGTTAAACACATTATCATTCATCAAGTCAAAGTAATAATCTTTCCCATGTATTTAGATGTTGTCGGAAAGCTGTATGAGATAGGTGGTATGATAGAAACAAAAAATGGGTTCAAATGCAGGAACATCAAGCTAGAAGATGTTGAGTACGTTACTATTAACATATGCGATCTCATATACTCCCTTTATGTCACTATTTTTGTCTATAGATGTCGACAACTATAGTTCTTATTTCTTGACAACAGTAGATGTCACTGATTTTTTGCAGCGGTGAAGTTCTTATTTGCACGTTGTGGTTGCCCCATGCGATCGATCTCCCTGATGCGTTGCAAGCTCTCCCAAATCCGGAACAGTCGAAGGTTATTGTTCTACGTTGTGTCGAGCCCAGGATTTACGAGAGTATGCTCCATTTTGATGTTTTCTTATGCAATAGCCTTATCGTACTCCATTAATGTTCTGATTCGTTTTAACCTCCATTATCATTTTACCGAAATGAGCAGACTCTTGGCGTGTTCAAACCACTTTCAACGCAACTACTGTCGAGGTTAACCCGAACATACCAGAAGTCGACGCATTTCAGGAGAGGTTTGTGGTTCTCTAACTTAATTCGTTGCAATGTCATCCACATTCTATGTCATATGTTCACTTTTCATATTTGGACCACACATAAATTTAATCCACTCAAGTGCACAGTCTCTCTTCGCAAGCTCCGAGCAATTCCCTTCAGATTTTGGAAGACTCCGGGGAGCAGAAAAAGGAATTTCAATTGAGTGCCAGCGAAATTATCACGATCAAACAACTTTGTAGCAATGAAAAGGTGCTATTTCAGCTGATATATGTTTAATGTTTTCTCTCCATTCACTTCAATTTATTCTATCTTTCCCGTTGCTCACTCAACTTTATTTGCTCAACAGGCTGGATCTTTTTATACTGTCGCATACATTGTTGATCTTGACAGCACTTATGGGTGGTACTATCATAGTTGTAAGCAATGTCGTTCCAAGGCCGTTCCCAATGAAAGAGGTAATTGGATCTGTACTAAGACTGGCTGCGATGGGAACAAATCAGGTCGCACAACCATGATAAACAGGTATGAGTTTGTTTCCTACCTGTACACAGTTAGTTCTTCATCTTATCAGTGTACTTTCACCATGTATTTACGCGAACTATTTTCACCAGGTACCAGTTGAAGTTTGTTGTTAGAGATTTCACTGGCATTGAGTGTCAATTCTCTGTGTTCGATTCTCAAGTGACTGAATTCATTCCACTGAGCGCCACAGATCTGTTGTCCAAAATACAGAAGGTTACACCGGTTACTATTAGTCCTTCTATTAAACTCACGCAAGCTTAAAATCACCACGTACTTTGATTTTCCCGATAATGCAGGATGGGGTAGGTGACTCATTTCCTGATGAGTTCAACGACTTCCTGGACAAGCGATTCCTCTTCAAGGTCAAGGTTGATCAGAAGTTTAATGTTGAAAACTCTTCCAACTCATACACTGTGCAGTGGATGACCGATGATGCTGACAAGATATATAACTGGAATATGACTTACGAGGTCGCGCTGCAGGTTCGAACTAATTTCCTTTCATTTTCAATCGACGAATAATGTTCTTTAATAATGATTTCAAGTTTAATAATGCTTTGTTAAAATATTGCAGCTAGAGTTCGCCGATTATAATTTGAGCACGAGGAACTTAGATCTTCTGAAGGTATCTAATGTCATGACTTTTAATTTCTTTTATCACCCTTCTAAGTTAACATTTCAAATTCGTTACTTATTTCCGTCGATGTTTTACACCAGAAAAACTCACCGTCCACTTCTGTCAACCTGGAAAACGATGCTAATTCCAATCAACTGCCAACCGAGGTATATGTTGTTCATCTCTCACCCCTCATTTTCTTTGATGTGTTGTACTTATAACCGTTTTGCTAACCCATTGTACTCTGCTTTTATTAGGTCATCGACTGCGAAACAGGTTCTACATCCTCTGTTTTCACTCCATCAAAGCGTAGTGCTCACCGCTTGGATATTGAGGTTATTGGTGCAGTGGATTCTGAGTCCGCTACCAAGCATTTTGTCCCTGTCAAGAAGGAGAAGTCTTCATGATTATTTTACCGCACAGTAGTTGAAGTTTTCTTATTGAAATATCTGCTGTACTTTTGCACTACAAATTTCAGTTTGGATGGATTTTATCTTAATTAAATCGATACGAATCCTTCAATGGTATCGTAATATTTCATCCTTACACATAACATTTTTACTATTTAAGACCACTTCTTTCTTTATGGGTTTACAACATTTCCGCTTTGCGTTCGAAGTATTTAACATCGTTATTAATTTTGCTTCAAGTGCCTTCAGTTTATTACTTATACTACCATATCAAAGTATCCACATCGTTAGATCGTTTTCAGTTTCGAGAATGCCAAATAAATACGTAGCGTCATCAGTTTTATTATAAAAATCGTTGTACTTTTGGATTACTGAACTTTATCCAACTCACGTAGCAATGTACATTTAATCAGATTTGTTGTTTTCCAACTCCTCATTTTATAAACATTTACATTATTTCATGAACTTAAACTGCCAGTAATTTAAAACTACTTTGGTTCGATCTTCGACTTACTTTGTGCTTCTTTCACTCAGTCATCACTCACTCAATCGCTCATATTTACACTTCACCTGTACATTATTATAATTTATCCCTTTGTTTCTTAATACAAGTCAAACGTCATATGTCAAATTACGGAGGGAGTATGAACTAACATTTTCTAAATCCAATGCGCTCTACATTTTCCTATAAGTACCGAGCAGCGGTGCTTCCACTTCCTCCGGAGGGCACTCAACCGTGTATTGTTTTTGTTATTCACTGTGTACTGTTTTCAAACAATTATCCATTTCCGTCCGCATTTGTTAATATATCAGCACGTAGATTTTAGTTATCATAATCAAGCAATGTCGTTTACTCATTTACAGAATTCTAACAGTCAGTTTTTCCCAATGTGCAGGCCTTGCAAATTCTTTTTGTGTGTTCCCAATGTAGATGTTTTTATATGCATCTATGCACAACCCATTGCTGCAAATCAGTTCCCATCAATCCACTCAAGCGAGTTTATCTTATTTATCCGCCAATCATTCAATACTGAAGCGCTACTGAGGCTGCACATATCATGGTTAATACACGGAGAAAGAAGAAACGAATTGGAGGTTTCCCCATTTACTCGACACACTGATTTCATGTCAAAGTAAAAGAATTAAACATTTGGGTTTTTGTGTTTTTCGCGGTTTCTTAATTCTTAATCACTGCAGGTACTTCACGAACACCATTATCTGATATCACAAACAACAACACCAACCAGCAGCAGAGCACGCAGATAGGATGTCCTCTTAATGTTGTCCCCACCACAGTCTCTCCTGTTGTCGACGATCAATCGAGTCAGTTAGTATCAACCACTTCAGATAACGGGAAAGGTATTTCAATTCTCTTACTCCCAATCTGTTTTTTGTGATTCATTTTGTCTGCGCTCAACTTCGTAAAGAAGAAGTTTATTGATTCAACTGTTCTATCAATTTAGGGAAACAAGTTTCCACTGAAAATAATGAATCTCAAGGTTCTTTTCAACAGCGTGTTGAGTCACAACTCTCTTCTGAGGTTCATCCATGTAATGTCATTGTTAACCCTTTTATATCACATTTTTTCGTCCTGCTTCTTTACTCACTCGCCACAGCTCATGTAACCTTTGTTATCAATGACCAGCTGTTGCTTATCAGTTAGCATTGTTCGACAGGAGCAGACGTAGCCTTGATGATGGTAGAAGTCCTTCACTTTATTACGTCTTTGTTATAATGTCCCAACTCCGCTGTGGTAAACCTGTCTTTTCCGTAGTACTACAGTTTTAATGTATCTGATCGTGATTTTGTTTGTTAGCTTACCAAATGGAGAAGTACCTTACGAAGTTCCTCATTGCTCAACAATCTCGAAGGGACCGTCAAATTATGCTGTCTAATGAGAGGTCTGGCAACACTGATCATGCTGATAACATGTGGACCGAAAATGATCCATATCGAGATTGGCGGTCTAAGCTTAACAGACGTAAAAATATGATAAAGATTCGTCAACGTAGAGCCCGCTATGCTGTGGAAGGATCGACATCGTCCTCGGCAACAACTACAATGACTGAACTCATAAATGGTTAACCCCAAGCTTCCCTACTTAGCCATCCTTTTCAATTGATATAGTGTTGATTTCACCTGTTTTATGTTAGAAACTCTGAGCCGTGTCCTTGATGATATCCGAGAGGCGACATCTATTAACCCGTCAACCCCAATTAACCTTAGCAGTACGAAGATTTTCAACGAATCTTCTCACAGTCCTACTATCATTGAGGGTCTATCACGTGATCTATTTGGAGCTGCGTCTGCCGATATCATTGAAAGTTGTACAGGTTCGTTTTTCAATAATTACATAGATAGATGTGCCTCTTATGTGTTTGACCCTTGAGATTTGTCTTCCTGATTACGTAGACTGGCAAGGTTACGATGACATTGGCGACCCTGAGTACCAGTGCCAGAGATGTTTTTCTCAGATGTGGTATGGTGAGAGAGATAGGAAAGATCGTAGACCACTTGTGCCGACATTTTCGTTGTGTTGCAGAGACGGCGTTGTACGATTGCCATTCATTACACAGCCCCCTCAGCTCTTGAAGGATTTACTCGAAGGTTCGCATCCTAAAAGCAAGCATTTCAGTGACAACATAAGGTCATATAATTCGATGCATGCCTTCACATCCAGTGGTGGTATTGTTGACCATACCGTTAACCAAGGTCGTGGTCCATACACATATAGGATTGGAGGTCAGAATTCGCATAGAATAGGCAGCTTAATGCCAGCTGGTAACCAACCCCCAAAATTCTGCCAACTGTATATATATGATACGGAGGATGAAATCAACAACCGTAAGAGAGCTATCAGGTATAATACTATTATGATCGTATGTACTTTCACAGTTCAATTGCATGTTAACTTAATTCTGACATCTGACTATTACTTATTTTCATTTTGTTTTCACTCAGAACTACAAATCCAATTAAAATAATGTTTTTGTTTTACGTAGGGGCAAGTCTCAGACAGCTGACAGGTTCGATAACAGTGTCCTGGCTGAGATCAAACATATGATAGACGAGTACAACCCTTTGGCCAAGTCATTCCGTATGGCAAGGGACAACATTCTCAATAATGAAGACAGGTGTGAGGTTCGTCTGAGGTTAGTCAGTGGAAGGAATACTGATGGTAGGATCTACAATCTTCCTAACGTATCGGAAGTTGCAGCTGTTATTGTCGGTGACATTGAGGACACTGTCGATGGTAGGGACATTCTAATAGAGCAGAACAACGGTCGACTGCAGAGGATTTCAGAGTTGCATCCATCATACCTGGCCTTGCAGTACCCTATGTTTTTCCCACGTGGTGAGGACGGTTTTCGTTTAGGAATATCTCACTGCCAGGATGTCGTGACATCCAGCGATAACCCTGAAACTGCACGCAACAAACTCACGTTGAGAGAGTGGTTTGCTTTCCGCCTACAGGACCGACCCACTGATGTAGAGGCCGACACATTGCTTAGAGGGCGTAGGCTACTTCAGCAATTGATTGTTGATGGGTACACAATGATAGAATCGCAGTGTCTCAACTTCTTACGTTTGAACCAACCTAAGCTAAGAAGTGAGAACTTTAAGCGTCTTGCCAACGCTGCCGCAGATGGTCAGACCGACTCTTCGTATGTTGGTGTTAAGTACTTTATCCCATCCAGCTTCGTTGGGGGTAAGGGTTACGTTAGGGAAAACTATCAGGATACCATGACTATATGCAGGTGGTGTGGATATCCTGATCTGTTTATAACATTCACTTGCAACCCTAAGTGGCCCGAGATAGATAGATTTGTAAAGTCTAGGGGTTTGAGTTCTGAGGACAGACCGGACATTGTTGCCCGTGTGTTCAAGCAAAAGCTCGATGCATTAATGAAAGATTTTAAGGAAAATCATATATTCGGGAGAACCAGAGCAGGTTATATATTTATAACTTAAGTTGTTTTAAGTTGTTTTAAGTTGTTTCCCATTTTTTCACTGAAGCTTACGGCATAACTGTTTTTTCGCAGTGGTTTATACTATCGAGTTCCAGAAACGTGGTCTTCCACACGCTCATATTCTTCTCTTCCTTGAAAGGGATGATAAGTTTCCAGAGGCATGTGATGTGGACGGTATTATTTCAGCTGAAATTCCAGATCCTTTAGAGAAACCTATCCTTTATAAAGCTGTTAAGGATCTAATGATTCACGGACCATGTGGACACGCAAACCCGAAGTCCCCTTGCATGGTTGGAGGAGTATGTACAAAAAGGTTCCCGAAGCCTTTCTCCGATCGTACAACTGTCGATGGCGATGGGTATCCCATTTATCGTAGACGAAACAACGGCATTACTGTAGATAAAGGAGGTATTAGTGTTCACAACGGATATGTTGTTCCGTACAATGCCGAACTTATCGAAAAGTATCGTGCCCACATTAATGTAGAGTGGTGTAACCAGGCACGTTCTATTAAATATCTCTTCAAATACATAAACAAGGGATACGACCGTGTTACTGTCGGGGCTGCCACAAGGAAGAACCCTGACGAAATAGACCACATCCAGGAGTACCTAGACTGCCGATATATTTCGGCACCCGAAGCTGCGTGGCGTATCTTTGAATTTGATATTCATTACAGGACTCCACCGGTATTACGACTAGAGTACCATCTTCCAAACGAGCAGAACGTTGTGTACAACGACGACGACCCAATTGAAGATATTGTAGCGCGCTCCAACTGTGCTCGAACAAGGTTTACTGCTTGGCTTGATTATAATGCCAACAATGAAGATTCAAGAGGTTTAACTTATGCTGAGTTTCCAACCAAGTACGTGTGGCACGCGAAAGAGAAGGAGTGGGCACCTAGGAAACAAGGGTTTAGCTTGGGCAGAATGTATCACATGTCCCCTAATGGTGGGGAAAGGTACTACATGAGAACTCTTCTCAATTTTGTGAAGGGACCCACCTGCTACGCTGACATTCGTACCGTCAACGGCGTTGTCCACGAAACTTACAAAGATGCGTGCTATGCGTTGGGGCTTTTAGGTGACGACAAGGAATACATCGATGCTATAGAAGAGGCGAGTTACTGGGGTACCGGTTCATTTCTTAGGAATCTTTTTGCGACATTACTCTACCCAGGCAGTCTCATCAAGCCTGGATATGTTTGGGAGAAGACATGGCACCATTTATGCGATGATATTCTAGCCCGTCGGAGAAGACAATTACTTAATTTTGGTATACTTCTTTCATTTTTGATACAAATGACCCCTTATTTCCTTCCTGTTGTAGTTGGAGCGGTCTTTTTAGCTTTCACTTACACAACATGTTTTATAATCAATAACTGAGTTCAAAATTAATTCGCAGAGTTGCAGATGACGGACGCTGAACTTCAAAGTTACGCTTTATCCGATATTGAGATGCTGTTGCAGGGCAATGGTAGTTCTCTCTCTAAGTTTCCTGATATGCCCGTCCCCGATGACAACCTGAACTCAATGCACCTTAACAGACTTATCGCAGATGAACTTACATATAATTGTGAACAGCTTCGTGTTGACCATGAGCGGTATATGTCTACCATTACTGATGAGCAAAGAGCTATGTACAACGAAATAATTAACGCTATAAGCAGTTCCAGTGGAGGGTTTTTCTTCGTTTACGCTTACGGAGGAACCGGCAAGACATTTATTTGGAATGCTCTATGTGCGGCCTTGAGGAGTAAGGGTGATATAGCTCTACCTGTTGCATCCAGTGGTATCGCTGCCATCTTACTACCTAGGGGACGCACAGCTCATTCTAGATTCAGCATTCCTATCAATGTCGACGAGAATTCCATCTGTCCAGGCATCAGGCCAGGTTCCGACCTAGCTGAGCTACTAATTAAAGCCAAGCTTATAATCTGGGACGAAGCCCCCATGTTAAGTCGATATTGTTTTGAGGCTCTCGATAAAAGTCTTCGAGATATAATGCGTTGTGTGAACCCTTATAATTCTGAGAAGCCATTTGGTGGGAAGGTCGTTGTATTGGGTGGTGATTTTAGGCAAATACTACCCGTTGTTCCAAAAGGAAGCCGCGAGGACGTAGTTTACTCTACAGTTTGTTCTTCACGCATTTGGAGAGACATAAAAGTATATAACTAGATACCATGAGTAATTCTTATCATTTTCCAAATTATTGTTATTCACCGTTTGTGTACTTATTTGGAACTTAACCAACTTATATGTTATGTAGGTCCTACGACTGACGACCAACATGAGGTTGCAGGTCGGAGCTGCTGATTCCGATGCCGAGGAAATTAGATTGTTCTCGGAGTGGTTGTTAAGTATTGGCGACGGATTAGCAGGTGGCCCAAACGATGGTGTGGCCGACATCGAGCTGCCGCCCGATATCGTCATACAACCAGGGGACGACCCAATTGCTGCAATTGTTGATAGTACTTACCCAGATTTGTTGTATCATTACAAGAACCCAGATTGGCTTCAAAATCGCGCGGTCCTCGCACCGACAAATGACGTGGTTGACAAGGTTAACGAGTATGTACTATCTCTCATTCCTGAGAAGGAAGTTGTCTACCTATCTTCTGACGAAATAAGCAATGACAATAGCCATCATGTACTCGAAATTTATTCTACCGAATTTCTTAATTCAATTAGATGTTCGGGGCTTCCTTCTCATGAATTGGTACTGAAAGTTGGTGCCATCGTGATGCTGTTAAGAAACTTGGACCAGGCCAACGGACTATGCAATGGAACTCGATTGTTGATTTCCAAATTGGGAGATCGGATATTGGAGGCCACTATCATAACTGGCAGCAGAAAAGGCCAGCAGGTTTATATCCCAAGAATCAAGATGTCACCTTCCGACGAAACAAAGTTCCCCATTAAGTTTGACAGACGGCAATTCCCGATCGCCGTCTGTTTTGCCATGACCATAAACAAGAGCCAGGGTCAATCGTTGTCCAGCGTCGGCCTGTTCTTACCGAAGCCAGTGTTCACGCACGGTCAGTTATATGTCGCATTGTCGAGGGTAACGCGTAAGAAGGGGCTTAAGGTCCTTATAGTTGATGAAGATCAGTATTTTTCAAATACGACAACTAACGTTGTGTACAAAGAAATCTTCTCTAATGTCCGATGAACGATGCGCAGACTGTTCTTTCAATGTAAGGCAGTTTGAGACGTGTATTGTAGCTATAACATTTTACCTTCTACAATCTGTCACAATGTTAGCGTTTAGCTAAATTATGTACCATCTTTCACCAAGTTTGCGAGAGTAGCCTGTTTGTTTGCCAGAATGCAATTCCTTATCTATATTTTATTTGCAATCACTATTAACAAGAGCTAAGGTCAGTCGCTCTCCAGTGTCGTATTGTTCTTACCGAAACCAGTGATACATCACGGATATCTTCTACAATGTCACATGAAAACTGCTATATCCATTATTTCAATCTGGGTCCTTATATAACGTGTTGCTATACTGAACTCATGTAATTAGATTAAGTAATTCACATGCTCTGTTGCTATAAAATCTTATACGATTTGTATCGTAGCTTCACTTTCGTGGTTATATCTACTTAATTACTACTACTTCAAACGACCGGTAACTTAATAATGACTTGCACATTGTTAGTTTCATGTTTCCTAACATTAGCAAACACCTTCCTGCAGATCATGACTACGGTTTATTTCTTGCTTAATCTTCTACCGAGTTGAGTTCCCATAACTTATCGTTGGGATAGCAAGCAGGTTAGCTGAATACAAGCCTAAGTACGCAAATATAGTTCATGGATGCCCAATAAAATTAAACTGTACATATTCTACCATAATTAATTGCCGTTCAATTGTTTGGACAAAATATTCAGGTGTACATGCACCCGAGAGATTGTTTAACAGCCTGTACTTAGCCGCATATTATCCATTACAAACCGCATATATAAATTGTACTTAAACTTCACACACCAAATATTTTTTAAATACTAATTGAGATAGGTTGTTTACTGGGGAAATGATAAGCATATTACTGATTCATTGAGCGGGAGTTACCTTCTACGTGTAGAATCCTGGGCAGTGGTTTTTCAGCAGATTGTAAATGCACACGTATGTTGAGACGCTGTCACCGGCTGCATCTCCGTATCCCAGTGCTTTCCAATCAGCCCCAACCGATATGCAGCACCTCCCCTCTTTGTACAGTCCGATGTCCGCAGATGTTGCGACCCACAGGTGAGGCCCCGACATTCTGTCCACGCTTTGCTCGAAATCAGACCTCCCCCTACCCACCCTCTCGAAGCATTTCTGAAGCTTGAATGCATCCCTGTACCTTCCCTCACCAAACATGAACTCTATTGCTATAGCCCTCTTGAAAACTCCCGGTTTCCCTTTCCACACGTGGTAGATTTGCCTTACAGGATACCCCAGTCTCACAAGTTCATCCCTCACGCATGTGAAACTTCTACCGCTCACCTTTCCGTTTAACATTTCGTATGGTAGGTTGTGCATTATGCAAGTTGGTGGATACACCAATTTGCAATCCATTGACTCTGAACTATTATCCTCATCTCTGTTTCTTGATTGCTCAATTGCTGAGTTCATGGCTTCTCAAATGAAGTTATATCTGAGATTTTAAAACTTATTGATGGTCGGTTATTTTCAAGTAGTTTTGAATGCTTTGCTTTCCAAATTGACTTAATTGGTGATGGGGGTTGAGTGCAGCGGTAAAGTTAGTTCAATTGGTAAATGCATGATGCAGTAAATGTGAGTAGTTACTGCGTTAAACGTGTCCAAAAGTAATTCAGTAGTTGAAAAATTTATTACTTCTCATCATTAGCTTATGCTATATTTGCTGTTATCAAAGTAATGCGCAAGATTTGTTTACACGAATATCTTTTCCGTCATCAGTGCAAACGTATTCCGTAACCCGTTTTGTTAGCGGTACAACGATATATGCGTGCGAATGTCTATTACAGTTCTATCGAATCGTATGTTTTTAAATTTCCAATTAATGACGCGTGACCTTTTGAATTCCCAAGTCACAATTAAGGTACCGCCTTCCCTTACCCAATTTCAACTTTAATACGTCTCATTTTACTACACTCTAATTGGTTTACCGTGATCGCCTCGCAGCACGAATCAATATAAACAGTACTTCTACAACCATTTGCAGATCGATTTTCCTTTAGATTAACACTAAAATTAACAAAACGTACAGTTAACCCATATATTCCATTGCAAATTAAAAAGTACGAATTAGTTGCATGCAAATTACTATGGACTACAATTAGAATATCTAAACCTATCATCTTAATCGTCATAGAAATCGCGGTAGATTTCGTTCAGAGCGTCGATCACATGACCATAGGTCCCAAACTCCTCTGCCTCGCCCAAGTACGTTCCAACGTAACGGCACCAGATTGGCACCATACGGTAATCAGTGTCCTCTGAAATGTACTTTTGGTCGTCCCAAGAAGCGACCCAGCAGTACGGCCCAGATTGGTGATTCACATGCCCTACCATATCTTCTTTTGCCTTCCCTTCATTCTCGAACTCCCTTTGAAGTTTAAATGCATTGAAGTAGTTTGGTAGCCTCGGTTTGAACTCAACTACAACCGCCCTTTCAAAATCAAGTGTCGGTGATATACATGGATCTATTCTAACCACATCATACCCCAAGTAGATTAGTCTCATCTTTAGAATGTGCAAATTTTGGCAAATGTACCAACCGTTTTGCACGTCATACGGCATGTTATCTAAGACGCATCTAGGGGGCCACATCAACTCTCTGTACATGTCTCTTGATTATCGACAGTATTTGACAATAACCGGTAAAGGAGTTTATCTTCCTTCTTAAGGGTGAGAATTTTGATGGGAGTGCAAGTTAAATTTTTTTTACTCTTTGTTAAATGAGAAGGTCAATTGAATGTAAGTCTTAAATTCACTTTTTACTTACTCAAATTACCCTTAGGTTGGTAGTGACTATTCGATTGACTCCATGTGGTGCATTACTGTTGGTGTAATTATTTTTACCATCAGTTAACTTAATTACGTATTGGGATGCATTACTAATAAACCCGAAAAACCGTTCACAATATTCTTCTGTGTTAGTTTACCATAGAAATTATGAAGACGATTTTTGTTAAGTCAGAAGTATATTTCATTCAGTAAATTTAATAAGAAAGTTCAGTTGTATTAATTTCATGTCCCTCACCGCATACTCACCGTTATGGATTATTACACTAACTGTTTCGTTGAATCAAATTATTTAGTTTAGGGCCTCATTTATGGGCAATGTTCCATTGGGCCGAAAGACATGCCAACTATGTTACTATGCGCACCCTATCACGACGTTTGGGCCACACTATCCGTGTCATTCATCTTTACGTGCTTCAGTCGAGAACACAATATTTGATATAAACAAACATAGAACTTATTTTCTAACGCAACCTATTAAGTCCCGCACTTTGATATTTCTGTTACTTTCTTGATTGAAGAATTAGTACATGATAAAACAGACCACGTTCAATTTTAATGCGTTGTTTAGTCGAAACTTATTGTTAACTGTTTTTCACAAATTCAAAAGGACACTTCTGTCTAGACAATTTTAGAACCACAACCCGTGAAATTTTTCACGGGTATAACACTAGTTACCATAATTAGATTATTAGTATAACTCTAATTTCCATAACCTGACAACGCAGTTGGGTCCGTATTACTACTGACCCGATATATTCAATATATCGAATATATTAATATATCCCGTACATATTGTGTGTGACCCAATGGGCCCACTTAAGACTACCAGACACGTAACTCATTTACATGTCAATCCGACATCGACCTCTAGCAAGGCATATCGGATACATAGACTTAAGCGGGTTAATCCGTAGGACAGTGGACATAACTCCTTCAGTCTCCCACTTGTACATGTCCTCTCAAGAACGGCGTTAAGTCTCTTTGCTACTATTGTCTCCAATTGAGAATGAGGTAAGAAGAAGTGTCATCCTCACATATCTCAATCTTTTACTCGAATCTTTGAGTTGACTTGTTAAAAGAGAAGATAGATGACAATCATCCTATCTGAGCGCGGCCACGCATTTGCACAAGTCACACTCTTCGAGTGGCCAAGAAACAATAAATTCCCTTCAATAAAGGAAGAGCAAATCCCCTCTTGTCTAACCACATCCTATCACATGATCCATGCATGCCCAATAACCATCCATAGCCCCCTTTCACAGCTGACGAGGAATAGTATCAAAGCATGCACATCACATGTACAGAATAGTCAAAGACTCAGGTCTAAAGACCGTACAAGTTCATAACTTGCAAAGAACTTTACTGACACTAAGCGAAATCTTAGTAAAATCCTTTTCGGCGGGTCTGTCTAATGCATGTTCTTAACATACACCCGTGTGCCCGGTTTAGTATCTCAATACTTATGACTCAAGGAACTTAGTCATCAACCAACTCACACACTAGTCATTTAAAGGTATTCAAATGTCCCAACACAATACCCTGACTAGAGACAAAATAATTACATCATCCAAATAGAGTTCCAAGACAAAGTCACGTACTTAGTGATCTATTTCATCAATGTAAATTATTTAGGGACAAAACTCGGTTACATTAACCAAATGACAATATGTCATACATATATCAATTATCAAAATAACTCCCACTAAACCAAACACCTCTAGAAGTACTAAGACCACTCGCCCATGCGTCTTAAACCAATCATAACAATATGATCTTTATATAGAGGAGGTTTCGGGACATACAACATTTGTATCGGTTATTTACAAGCATATGACCAATCTACCTTCTCTCAATTGAGGCAAACTGTTAGTTTCATAAGCAACAAATTGCTTCATAAACTTTAAAGTTGAGTGCGTGTTTGATTCGTAACCAAACGTCTATTTGCTTCAAAAGCAATAGAACACCAATTTTAGTTATAATACTAGTCACCAAGTTGTCATTTGGAACCGTTCCAATACACAACTTCTCATCCAAAACAAAATTTACTGAGATTACAATCTCATGTCATCTTTGTTTATTTGGAAATATGAATCGTTGTAACTTGTTTACAACAATTCGCTTATCACATCATGCGCATCTCTTAAATAATTTCCCTTTTGCTTCTCAGGCACAAAGGAACAATCCTTAGATAGCATTCTAGTGACACTCACTAGATTAGTATCTACTCGTCATACGAGCACATAATAAACACATTTCTTGCAAAGTCTCATAGACTAAAGCAATCAAATGTCGTTTAGTTAGAGAAATATGTCACATACATACCAAATCATAACGATAAATGCACTCCCACTAGCCTCTTGTACACACTGTCTTTCTTCGTCTCAAAGGAAAACAAACATCTTTGAATTACCACATTGAGAACGAAGATACTACTTCATAATACTTGCTCCAATCAAATTGGATCATTCACATTTGTCTAGCAATTTTGATAATATATGTACTTCATACGATGAGTCGCACACACATCATATTGCATCTCTTTCAAGAAATGTATTTCACATATATATGTCCAAAACTCATCATATGAGTGATGACATTCAAAATGCTAAATCAATCCTAATAGACTTAAACATAATGTTGTAAAAAGAATTTTTCCATAGTCACTACTATGAGATCATTCCTTAACTACCAACTATGCTTCATAGATACTCTTATATCAACCTATATCGTCTTTATATTGAAGATTGTTCTTCACTATAAGACCCATTTAACCAAAGTCTATACTTGGTAGTTATGGTATATAGAATCTATTAGATTTTATGTGAATTTTGGAGTCGTTGCCCATTATTGTTTCATCATAGGTCAAACCTGTGTAGGGTAATATTTCGCAGGTAAGATGATCATGACTTTTCATGGATTCATCAATGTCCTCTTCAACAATTGTAGAGAATTCCTGTTAATCTTGAACAATTCAAGTGTCGCATCTACTCCCACTGTTTCTATTAGAAATCACATATTTTTAAAAGAAACATATCACTCCATGCAACAAAACAGTTTTGTTCTTTGGATGGTTTGTAGAATTAACATAATACCCTAATAAAACACACGTCATAATCGAGTCTAAGTTCTACAAAACAATTTTCTTTAAACTTCAAGACTTGATAATTAAGAAAAGACTTTTTAGAACATTTTCAATCCATATCTCATATGGTGTCTATTCTCCGACTTACATGGACAATCTCATCAACATTCGTACAAAGACTTTTATAGTGCATAACTTTAATTTCTAAACAGTCAATAAAATCTGCATAACTCATCATAGACCAAATCATATCAAATATGGTTCGATGTAGTTTGAAACACTTTTCACTACTTCTAAGATGATCACAATCTTTTAGTTCAATTCCTCCCTGTTTCAATCATATCGAACGACTCGTATCAACTTATCAAGTTGATCTTGTGCTTTTATCTGAATTTCCTTGAACAATTCAAAGCATTCAGTTTCAAAATTCATCAAATGAACAAAACCATACATGTTACCCATTTTTGCAACACTACTAGTTAAACTTACACGTATCTTTATATGTGTGATCCAACAAGTCTAAGTACCCTCCCATTACAAATAATAGAAGTCGCTTCTAATGTCATTTATCCATCTTAACAAGATCCATTCACCTCAGTTGATCTTTATCAATAAGGTTAATAATATCATCATTATGAAACTTATTCTTATGTTTCTTGTCTCATGGATTAAAGACAATGCCGTGATGGGTAAAATTCAGGTCGAGGGAGTCGAACCTTTTGGTCGTTATGTTACAAATAAAAGCATTCACTACTAGGAATGTAGAGCTCAACAATCATGTTTAGCCTTATTGTACCTCATATTCTTGCAAGATATAGAGCAACAATTGTTCTACTTTTATCAAAACTTTTCATGCCCATACATGAAACAGAATCAATGTCCTTGCTTATGACTTGTACAAGAATAACAATTATTCAATTCTAGTATTCGCTTTATGGTAAAATTAAGTGATTTTCCTTTTATATATGAAACAACAACGTTTGTCTATTTCATCATAAAACACTTCACTTATATACCATTATTCCACCCTCTTTGAGCCATCACATACACAATGTAATAGTTGCATTTAGTATCTTATACCAAAACAGTAGAATGAAAGTAACAATTACTCTGGTAACATACACACCGGAAGTCATATTTCAATAATTGATTTGCAGATTTTCTAGACACTTCTAGAAAGCTATCTACCAATGCCATATATTTGTCATTACATTAATGATAAATAATTTCGTACCTAATCTAAACTTGGGAACAAGTTTGGGTATGACAACAATTATCCTTCCCTTACTTTAACCAACGTATTAGATTCATTAATCATTATCTCAGGCAATTTTCTTAGTGAACTCATAGAACATTAGTATTATTTGCCTTCTTGATACAATGTTCAACCATCTTTTAACATCTCATGCTAAAAGATAAGAACCTTATTAAGTCACCTGTTTATTCATAATAAAGTGACCTAAACTTAGGACTAATTGAAACGATTTCAATTCCTAATTCTGTAAAAAAGAAGCATCCAAAATTTCCTGATTATCAAGATAATCATTCATCATATGACATGGATTAATTGGATCATCTTTAACATTTTCTCACTTAATGGGAACAGTTTCCTTTATTTAAACAATTGATTTTGGTACTTATAGTAGTCATCTCTATGACTCTAATTATACAGTCCATACTGTACATTAGCATTGGTTATGATCTGTCGGAATTATCCTTCACAAGGACAAAATCCGTATCTCTAATTTTGAGAACGATTCTCAAGATACCAATCGACAAGGTTGAACAATTCAAACTCATCTTTAATAAATGTGATAAAGGTGACTAACTTACAACTACAACTATATGCAAAGAAAAACGATAATTAATATTAACAATCTTAAACAATTTTAAAATAAAATCATGAAAACTACCCTCAAGTTCGCATAATATTCCAAGATCCTAAACCTTTTGTCACTCAAGTGAACTTGGGCTCACCGCTCAAACTCCAAAAGTAAAGGTAGACAACAAACTTGTCAATTACATCTCTATGTAATTCCTGGTTCGTCGGAATTAGTCATCATATGACACCAACTATTTGCCTCAAAGCCCAAGTCCGACTTGATAGCAATGTTAAGTAAACCAGACTGAACCTGTGGGTAACCGTTATCCACCTACTCAGTCCACACACATCGGCAAAACACAGCTTAGGCAGTCACTTCAACCAATGATATGAAATTGTTGTAGTGGTCAATTCTGGAAAGGCAATACTTAATATTTGTGCGAGGGATTAAATGCATTATGGGTCCTAAACATGCTGCTAGGTCAACTTACAAGGCAACCTAAGCACACAAGTCAGAAGTCTCAAACAATAAAATTCATGCATCGTATGACATAATAATTCAATTGTTACTAGTGATTTGTGCATAAAACAAGTTAAAAGATCCCATATTTTGATTCATAATCATATTACAATTCATAATTGCTATTTGGTTTGAACAATTTCACCAATATCTTTCATTTTTCCAACTACGAGAAACAATTTCCCACTCGGAAAAATTGAACAGATATACAAAACTCGATTCACAATCGATCTGCAACTTATAATTGTCATATAGATGAACAATTCATCAAAATCAAATAAGTGTCGAGAAACTCTTTTCCCGATCTATATATGATAATATGATAATTAAAAAGCATAAAATTATTTAGCCGATTTAGAAAACTAATTTTTCATTGATTCGGAAAAATAAAAGTATAATCCATGTTTGATTCATAATCAACACACAAACGCAAGAAAACGATTTTTCTTAAAAGCGTCGCTCGACCCGACACCATGTCGTCCGAGTAAATATTGTGTCGTCTTGGTCAAACCTTGGCCTCTCGGGTCATCCTGTTCCAATCGGGACACACCCGTGCCTACCGAGTCATACTCGTGCCAACCGAGTCACACCCGTTCCGACCGAGTCATACTCGTGTCGACCGGGTTGACCTTGTTTTGTTCCGTCTCCACCATAATTTAAAACGAGTCTTGTCCTAATCTTATTAGGTCTCATCGTCAACGATAAATTCTAGTAATTTTACGTTCCCAATTTCAATCGAGTCTTGACTAATCCAATTAGTCTCATCGTCAACAAAGTAATTTGGGATCATAGTGGGTCAATTTAGGTCAAAATTAAATTAAAAATAATCAATATAAGATCTTAAATTAATTTCGATAGTCAATTGTAGAAAATAACTATTTAATTTCATAAATTACAACATATCCTAAACGGACAGAACCACAACACATTTGTAAATTATCATCCTGATATCAAACATAATTACTTACGCACATGATTATCAAATAATCGTTACATACAAACATATGTACGGAGTGAGGGGTGAGAAGAACAACTTGCATGCAAACTAAATATATCTGACGAGAACAATTCAACACCAACTTATTTGCAAACAAATTCTTAAAATCAGCCATCATGCACTTATAAGTAACACTATACGATACGTACCAAGCGGTGAAATAAACTGATAGCAAACAGATCGAGAACAGTTCTCGCAAAAATAAATAATCAAATTAATACGCGGGTGGAATCCCTCATAACAAATTATGAGACATAGATTCACGTCAATTAGATTAATACTACGTAACAGAGGCTCTGATACCACTGTAGGGTTACAACCCTTAAACCCAAGGACCTGTTACGAGTATTAACCGAAAAGACAAAAGTAGAGGGATAACAATTATACCTTATTTGCAGCGGAACAGCATATTAATAAGAAGTATAATAAACCCATAAATATATATAATCTCCACGGACTGAATAAATAATCTCCACGGATAGAATAGATAATTTCCACGGACAGAATAAAGCACCCCAAACGTGATGCCTCCTTTGGTATCCACACGGTACGGAACTGCGACGTATATGCTAGTATAAAGGTACGTGAGACCGTCTCACAACTTCTCTCTATATCTCTCTTATAACTCTTTATAAGACGAATATACTATGAGTCAATACCCTTAATTCCATATATTGGTTCATTATATGAACCTTCTTATATAGGAGATGAGAAGGTAGAATTAGGTTATTTCCATAACTCTAATTACCATAATTAGATTATTAGTATAACTCTAATTTCCATAACCTGACAACGCAGTTGGGTCCGTATTACTACTGACCCGATATATTCAATATATCGAATATATTAATATATCCCGTACATATTGTGTGTGACCCAATGGGCCCACTTAAGACTACCAGACACGTAACTCATTTACATGTCAATCCGACATCGACCTCTAGCAAGGCATATCGGATACATAGACTTAAGCGGGTTAATCCGTAGGACAGTGGACATAACTCCTTCAGCCACGTGATTGAGAACGGTGCTTGCTTTAATATATAAAGGATTAGCACTACTACATTTCGTCGTCGGCGCTTTATACGTGAATTTACTCTTTTACCCTTCCGTAATTGTGATTAATGATATTAATTAAGTTTCTTAATTAATCTAATTAATATTTCCGAGTAAATTAAAATTACGGTTTTTGTAATTTTGAACGGTTTTTGAGGCACGTGTCTCAACGTAACTCTTTTACCCTTGTGTAATTGTGAATAATGAATTTAATTAAGTTTCTTAATTAACGTAACTATTATATTCCCGACTAATTTGAAATTACGGTTTTTTGAACTTTTAAACGGTTTTTGAGACACGTGTCTCAATGTAACCCGGGAATATGTTTAGGAAACTTCTATATAAACCCCCTGTGGACATGACATAGGTCCACCCCGACGCGGCCACGCGCGGGTTTGGGGAGGCGAATGAATCTCCATATGAGATGGTCAAATTGAAATTTAAATCGAAGTTGGAGTCGCCACCGAATTTTATGGTTATTCGGAACCGTTCGAGCTCACTCTATGTCGTAGTGGGCCGTATACAAAATACAACACATTTCCGATGTCAGAGTTTATTGGGCTCGTCCCTTTGCATTTCGATACCGATGCCGACTTGATCGGTTAATCGTATATTGAATGACTCTCGTTGCCACTGGATTCGGACATCCGAAAACCACGGTTCTGAGTAAGGGGTGAGGGTACGTGTTGGGAAGTTCACTAAGAACACCCAACCCCGCCCGCGCATTAGCGGCCTCTACTAGGATATCGAATGATTTTTTAATACGCGCGTTAGTAATACGATGAATGATATGCAAACATTGTTTTCCTAAACATGCGAGGAATTGAATGGGTCGCTAAGTCGGTTTAATGCATGAAAAGTTTAACGTCAAAGTTGAATTTAGCATGTGAGATTCGTTTTGGTATAATAAAACAAACGATGAAAAAGATATGAATTTGCTACAAAGGATAAACAAACGAGTTAGTATTGGTTTGTGAAAAATAATATAGCAAAAATAATAAATATATGAGATCGAAATCTGAGAATATTGCTAAAAGACGCGGTTTTGTATAAAAAAACGAAGTTCGAAAAATAAATAAAAAAGAAAGGGTGTGTCGTGTGACAGCCGGTCGCGCGGCTCGCCCGGGATGCCGGCAGGTCGCGTGACGGCCTGTTTTTGAAATCGGTTTTTTGAAAATTCGATGCTTTTATTAAATCGCGTACAAATATCACATAATTTGCACTCGATCTAATATTTTCGATATTCGTTATATTCGATAATTGACTACGAAATCAATATCAAATACTCCGAATAGTTTTAGAAAAGATATAAATTTTAGAAATTGTTTCGTAGAATAAATAATAAAAAACGAACGAAGAAGCTAAAAAAAAGGAGTGCGGGTTATTTCAGGCTCGTATGCGAGTCGCCTGTGAGGGGCGCGACTCGCGCGCGGGCCTGTCCTGATTTCGCTCGTTGTTCGAAAATTGTTAATTTGATAAATCGCGTACAAATATGAATTAATTTATACTCGATTTATGTTTTTCGGTATTCGTCGTACCCGATATTCGATAATGAAATCGATATCGAATATTCGGAATGAATTAAAAAAGTTTTGTAAAATTGTTTGAAAAAAAGAGTTTGGACGAAAAAAATGTTAATTCTCTCCGCGTTTGAAATCGTTGTATTTTGTAAAAAAAAAGTAACGATTTTTATTAGCATCGACGAGATTTAATATAATTCTTTTTGATACAATATTCGATTATAGAGAATCGATATCATATTTTTAAGAATGTTCGATATATGAAAATAGTTTTTAATAGTATCGATATTAGAAAATAAAGTAAAAAGCGACGAACGACCCGTAATAAGGACGACTAGAAGGAGAAGAGAAGAAGAAAGAGAAATCGGGTTTGGTACACCCTCAACCTACATGCTTCTGTTTACTCGGATCGGGGCTCGCCGGGACGTGGCTTGGGCACAAGAGCGTCGAGTGTATGTCGGTGAGTTGTGGTGGCTTGATTTGGACGTGAAGGGTGTCGGGTATCGGGCCGGCTCCTTCGGGTGTACTATCGGTGTATTTGTATGGTATGATATCGAACGTTTTAGTGTATTGTATGAATGCTTGATGTATCGTGAATATGAATGATAACTAGTTTTAATGCCCGTGCGATGCACGGGTGCAACAAAAATGCTACTAAATCATCCATAATAGTGATAATACTTCATTTTATAATATTGACTGTGACGAACTGTTTATGATCATTTCAAACTAGTATAATACCCGTGACACGTCACGGGATTGTAAATTTTTTTTCTAAATAATCGGAAGTTAGTAATATTGAAACGTATTCGATGTAGATGAAGTAGTTAGATGTCACGTTTTATATTTGAGTGAAGACTTTATAATTATACTAATGGCTCGTTTGGTTCACCATGAGAAGATGGGGTTACCGGGAACTTAAATTCACGTGAATTTGTATTTCATGGGAATTACAAATATATTGTTTGGTTGCCATGTGGAAAATAACTTCATGCGGAAAGTTCTACACACCAAGGAGGGCTTGGTAAGTAACTTCCCCCACTATGGAGGAAGTGGCAATTACCGAGAAATGTCAATTCTCGGGAAGTGAGCAACCAAACAGCATCCCAATTTATCAATTCATGGGAAGTTCTACTTCCCATGATTTAAGACGGCAACCAAATGACTCCTAAATATGTGGAATTAATAGTTTTGAAAAGATATTTTGAAAATGAACTTTAATGTTTTGGTATAGTAATATACTCCGTATTTCTTACATTTCAACCAAACAAAAAGAAAATGAACTTTAATGTGTGGATTTGATATACCATGAAAATTCTCAAGGTTTAAACGTTTTTTTTTCATCATTGTGTCAAATCACAATTCATATGAGGATGAACGGAAAGACAATATTGATAGAAAATAACGTAAAAGAAGTAAATATTGATGCATATGATTATTACATTGTGGTCAATTGTACCGTCTGTGTAAAAGATAATCAAACATATAATTATCATGTGTTTCACACAATTCATACATTTATAAAAGTATTTAACAAACCCGTGATAAAATCACGGGGTTGACTAATAATACTTTGAAGAAAATCAGCATATTTTTAGATTAAGTAAGTTTATTAGTTCGAAAATGATGTAGACTTTATAAATTGAACATATTGTACATTAGAAATTTCTTAAGTTGAATAGTACATTCGAAATCGACTCTACACACGTGAAACTATGATGTGCTCGGGCGTTAAAATCGAAAATCTAAGATTACAACAAATCGTTTAAAATTTAAAACAATTGAATAAAGGTTATAAATGTCTTATTTTTGTAGTGATGAAATATTTCTTAATTTGGAGAAGTCATCTCGCCACCAGCGAAAAATAATCAGTAACAATTAAGTCAAGATATTACGGCTAATGTGATGCATATTAATACTACTGTATACAATTTTGAAATTATCCATTCAAAAACAGTTACCGTAAGTTTTGTATATTAATTCGATAAAAATTGTACGGAGCAACAATAAATAAGTGTAGATCTTGATGAATAAAAGATTATTTAATTTTTAATTTTAATTTCTAAAAATATTCGTTATATTGTCAAAAAAAATTATATCAATTCAAAAACCTACCGTAAATATTGTATACCAATTCAAAAGATTTTGAATATCAATACTCTAAAACTAACTTAAATAGGAGAATCTCAAAGTCATTAATGGAAAATATTGAAATATTTTGTAATTTTAGTCGTCAAATATTACAGTGTTAATGGAACATATAATCCATTAGTTCGATAATTTTGTAGTACTACGGTATTAATGTAAGATATGATTCAAAGGTAACGACTGCGGGTCCCTCGTTGCTAAAAAATTGATGACTATCTCCATAAATGACTCTCCAAATAATTTTGAAAGATACCGTAAATATTTGTATATCAATTTAAATAATTATATTTATGTATACAATCCGATATACGGTAGATTTGTATATTTTCTATCAATTTAGTAGAATACTATAATTTAAGAGGAACAATAATATGGTATTAATTCGATATAATAAGACACGAAATGTTATTAGTAACCAAACTACTACTCTAGCATCTGAAAATGTCAATAAGGCAAAACAAAGTACTCCGTATTATATTCAGTGAGTCAAACAAATCTTTATATCCGTATAGTGCCAAATAATGTTTAGATTTAAAAATTGAAACTTATATGGAGAAAGGAAAATTTTGAAAAAGAGAAAAAATTGTGGAAGAAGGAGAAATGTATTGGAAATAGAAATTTGTGGGAAAGAGAAATTTGGAAGAAATAAAAGAAATTATGGGGAAGTTGAAATTTAATTTGATCAGAAATTAAGTCAGAATTTTTTTAAGAAAAGAAAATATTCGTTTCTCAAGATATGGGAAAATAAAAGGAGTAATAGACTCAATTAAGAACTCTAAAGGTTTATCAAAAAAAAAAAAAAAAAAAAAAAAAAAAAAAAAAAAAAAAACTCTAAAGGGATAGCTGCAATTGCAGGGTTTTTTTTACTTTTTGATTTTAGCAAATTTTAAATTTATATGCTAATTTTATACCGTACAAACTTATACGCGTTTCAAGCTGATTGATTATTGAGTAGTAAGTTTTTTCTAGGTTGTTTATTTTAAAAGAGGTCAAATCGGTAATTTTCTCATAAAATGTCTTGACGACGCTAAGGAAATATGCGGGGGACATGAAGTAGCCTCTATATTTTTCACTTCATACAACTTTTACGGTGCAGTACTCCGTATCACATTATTTATACCACTAATTTACGCCTCCAATTACTCATTTTATTGTCACAGTGTTGCCCCTCTTTTTTTAATATGATCGGACTATTATTATACGTTGTGTGTCTCCAATTGAAAGTTAAAAAAAAAACTACCGTAGTTGATATCATCGTCATATAACAATGGCATAACACAATGTCCGCCAACCATCTGTATAACCTTCATTGATATGTGTAACGTCTCAAATCATATTATATTGCTCAATGCATTCAAAATTGATACTGTATTAAACTCTACGATATTTCAATTTTATCAATGTATGATGAATATCTATAGATAAGATATTATTAATTTTTACCGGCAAAAACTTGTAACTTAATCCGTCCAAAACAACTGTTTTAGACCGCATGTGCACAATATAGCATAATATTATACTTCGTACAGTGTTTATCCAACTTGGATTTGAATTTGTGAAATACGTAAATCATTGTACAAATAAATAGTCGGGTAAAACAACTTTCAAGAAAATTGAAAAAAATAATATTTTTCTAACTTTGTAAAATCTTCTCATTTGATTATTTTATACTCACTTAAATGAATATCTAATGGGACGATGTTAGAAAGTTGAAGGAAGTAGTAAAAATTACTACAAACATATGTGATAGAGGAGTATAAATAGAGTAATACACTAATTAAGTAAATTAAAACACTAATTTAAGAAATGTTTAAATCACATTCCAATCACATTCCAGCAAAATCAAACAACCCCAAACTTGCTACAGTTTTTGAGAAATCAAGAGTTAACATTGATAGAAAAAATTGAAACTTTATAAGGATAAAAAAAGCATACGGAGTACAAATGTAAATGATCCTAAAAATCACAAATGTGACCGCCATTATTTCAATGTATAATACGTACAAAAAATACAAAAGATAATCCTTATTACAAATTTGTCCGTACATACTAAATAACCTTGATGAAAAACTTGAACGCAGTACAACAATAATTCTAGACTTGGGCCATAAACCAAACTCAATGACCCTTATATAGGTTCGTAACGTCTTAAAACCTGAGAAAGAATAAAATAGAATTAAATTACTATTCGGATAATTAAATGTTTAATCACATTAAAATTTAAAAAATTCAAATAATTATAGAAATGGAGACATACCAAGGTTGACGATTTGAAGTGGGTCCAACCAAAACAATGACCCAACTTGGCCTTATCAATGCAACCTCCTGCACTCCTGCACCACAAAAGAGTAAGCGAAATTAGGTTACCGTCTTTGAAAATTAAATTTCGTTTTAAAAAAACAGTCAACAATGTGGATGCTTATTTTTGTTTTTGAAAATGAGAGGACAAAATGAAAATATGAAGTTTCTTCTAGAAAAAAAAAATTATTAAGTTGGATGATAATAAAGTTGACCGATTGCCAAGAAGTGCTTGAACGCGAATGATCGATCATCTTCTTCTCTTGCTAAACTCTCTCTCTATATTTCAGACCTTAGAAATTTGTCCATCTAAGTCAAAACCGAAGTTAAAATCTACAAAATTTACATTATTATGGGTCACTTGGGCTACTGTAAGATATTTTAAAAAAATTATTAACTGCATCATTTGTTGAATAAAACTGAAAAATCCATATCATTTTAATAAATAGAATACCGTAATGTACGGAGTTGTTGTTACCTGCACTTATATTAGATCTTCAACACAAATCTAAATTGTCAAAACAAAACCCATCACAATTTCTAACGAAAGAACAATAAAAATGAGGAAAAGATCAAAAATTTACCTATATGAAACTTTAATCAACTTGTATTAGAAATTAGCATATCGCAGGAGAATAAGTGGCCACTAAAGTATACTCCTATATCCGACCTCCGAGGAATGGGGCAAGAAAAGCGTAGAATTTGTCAAGAACACTTCAAAATTGCAAGCAGTATACAGTAATTGCAACAGCCTAAAAAAAAAAGAGAATAGATGAAGAAGTCACTGATAAAATATTGTTATAGCATTTGTCAAGAACACTCAATCACTCATACACAAATCAGAAACACCCATTCGACCCGCTTTAACAATATTTGTCAAGAACACTTCAAAATTCCGACATATAGCCATCACAATACTAACCCTCATCAACCACTACTTTCTTCAAAAACTCAATCCTCCATACACAAATCAATAGAATCACCCATCCCACCCTGTTTTTTCGACATTTGTCAAGAACACTTTATAATCCCGAAACATAGCCATCACATCTCCGAATACATCTTTGCCTAAATCTTAAGAAACCGAAGAAAAAGTTGATGATTGAAACGATCTGACCACAAAGAATCATTGTTACAGCATCATACCCGAAATCGGATGATCGAAATTGAGATAAGAATCTAAAACAGATAATTGAATCTACAGAAAGTTCATCGATCACAACTTCACTACTGCGCATCTTTTGATCAGCAACACCCCCAATTCTAATGAAATTCAATTATAATAATATATAGTGCGAACAATTTATGAGTAATTGATGAGGATTGAAAGAAAATATGCTGATTTGAGGAGGATCGAAGAGTTCGTCAACCATTTTTCAAGAAATGGATTGCCGAGGTTCGTGTTGGGAGGAGTAAATAGGATTAATTGCTCTTCCCGGGAATTGGGGATTGTTGGTGGGGATGAGGGTATGTTAATTAGGTAATTTGTGGGTGACTGTTCAGCAAATATCAGAAATTTTGTACATTGTTTGGTTGAGTTGTTGAGAGCTCTCAAAGGTAGCAAAACTGTTTGGAGGGACTGCCACGTAAGACTTGATGGTTTCCTCTTTTATTAATAGAAGATAATTGTAATTTTGGAGTTATTGATAATAACTCAACCCGTGGCTCGTATAACCCGACCCGTATCCTGACTCCACTCGTATAACTCGACCCGTGAGCCGACCCGCTCGACTTGTTTGACTGGTCTAGTGCCTATATTGATTACTTACTTACTTGGATAAAAAAACGACGCTCATCAAAGTAGTAAGTCATGTATATGTGAGCAATATTAATACGTCACAACTTATCTGTGAACATTTAGTTTATCTATGTCTTTTACTTTATAAGATTATAATCATTTGACTTTCTGCATCAAATATATTGTATATATGTCATCATCTCGCACTATATTCGACCCTACCCGCCCGACCCATTGTTTTTAGGGTCATGAGCCCTTTTTTCCTGAGCCGCGACCCATTTGACCTAAACCAATCTAAAAGCCTAGTTCGACTCAATCTATTACTCTGGCTAAATTTTGTTAAAACTCTAATTTTAATTTATTAGTTATTCGATATAATTAATTTTATATATTATTCTTTTATTTGAATATAACTTTATGTCTAATCTTAACATAAATTATCTAACAAATTTAGTACTTCGTACGTTACTCTCTTGTAAAGTTGTATATAGGGAGCCTAACAGAAATTCTTACTTGTGACGGATATATTCGTCGTAAACTTGCGACGGGTCAAGTACTACATATGTGGGTTAGATAAATTAAAGCAAAATACTTAGTAAATGACACTTTGTTTCGTCTTATCTACCCAATGGGTAGTATTTTCCCCGTCGCAAGCTTGCGATTCTGTGACAGATATGGTCGACATAAGGAACGCTGGTTGGAAGATTAAATTTGTGTTATCGTGTTAAAAAGTAACGTTACTATTAGACTCAACAAAACTTGACCTGACTTGTAACACGATCCGCTCAACCCGTTTATTCATAGGTTAAGATTCAAGACATCTAAATCTTGATCCGTGACTCGATATTTTAAATTACAAATATAATTTAATATTCAATTTAATACAACATTTTTTATCTTTTGATAGTAAATAATTATTAAAATAGTTTTAAAAATTCATTGTAATATAAACATTATAATAAAGGAGTATAAAAATAATATTATTAAAATAAATAAAAAGGTAATATTGAAAATATTACTCCGTTCTACTTAAAGGTAAAAAAAATCTACGTTCGAAACTATTTTTCAGCTGTATTCTAAGCATAATCCGTCTCGTGACCCGTATAAGCCAACCCCTATTTGAACCGACATGTAGTCTAACCTGACATATATAAAGTTATTTAAATAAATTAGGTAGTTTAAAAAAGTTTGAGACTACATGTCACTCGAAATATCCGTAGTCTAACCCGACATGTATTCATTTTGTTTTTAATTATTTAATTATTTTATTTAAGTGTTTTAACTTCATTAAATTTTGAATTAGTTAAAATAGTTTAATCAAGTTTGCAGTGTTCAAAATTTTTAAATACTTAAATATGATAAATAATTGAAGTTTGTATTTAAGAATTCTAAAACTATTGGAGATTACCAACCTCGCTCGAAAAACGTATCGTTTAATTATATTGATAATTGACAGATTTATTATTTTTTATATATTAATCAATTTATTTGAATATGATTTTGTTTCTAATTTTAACATAAATTATCTAGCACTCTTATTAGTATATATATTGTTTGCTTATAAATCGGGGGACTAAAGTTGTACTCTCTAGTTAATCTTATCTTAATAAATATATCTACTTATATTAGGATAATAATTTTATTTTAATAATAATTCTCCAAAAATGACGATTATTAGAAATAATCATAACCATTTTACGTGTTCCACGCGGTGTCTATTCAAATTTTGTTGTTTTCTGAGGTGGTAATTGACGGTTTATATAATGGTAATTTTTTGATTCTTAGGGGTGGTAGGATTGTTTTGTCTAATACAAAGGGTCAAAGAAGTATTATTCATTATCTAATATTAAAATAAATAGGAGTATTATTTATCATATCCACTTTTAATATGGATAATATTTAAATTTTTAGTGTTTTACAAAAGTTGGATTATTCGCTCGAAAAAAAAAACTTCCTTTAATTATATATATTGATTGATTGATGTTTCTAAAGTGTTGTATGCAAGGGGCTATTTATAGGAAGTTCCCGACCTTGGCTAGGAGAGTTTGAACTACCGTTTAGGATAGGAAACGTAAGAATTTGAGAGGAATGAGAATTCCGCTTTCTTGTGAAGGAAGAAAGGGAACCGGCTGGTGGGTAGGCTACTCGGCCGAGTATTTGCACTCGGTCGGGTGTTTGATACGGTTTTCAAATAGAATTCCTACTTGAGATCGAATTCTATCCTTAAACGGATTTGTTTAATATTTTGTGTAGCTGATTTTGTAGGATTGGAGTATGAATCAGCCGTGTGAGGTGTCACGGTTGACTCACGTGCCTCGGGAATATCTTTGACCGGGTTTTGACTCGGTCGCTAAAAGACGGATTTACCCCTGGTGTCGGAATCGACCCAAATTAGTCTTATTTGACTCGAAACGACCCACTGGGCCTGATTTTGATGTTGGTTTTGTGAGTTATGTACTTCATAATGAGCCCAAGCCAAATGCCAATGATTTTGAGCCCGTTTCCGAATATATTAGAGCACGTTTGCGTCCGATCATCATCGGGTGTTTGTCGAAAACTGCTATAGACACCTGGCGGTCAAAATGTGAGTGTCTACACCCCCCTTCTCCTCACAATTCACTTTCACTTCTTTATCTCTCTCTTAAACAATTCCTTAAAAAATCGTTTTTCAAATATAAAACCGCTTCCACTCCAGGTCGTCGGCGCTTTTTAATGTAAAATACGATCTTGTCCTTCCCTTAATTACATTAGTTAACTAATTTAATATAATTTTAGAAATGAAATTATGTTAATGAAACTCGTTAATAAAATGGTTTTCAGTTTTTCAAACCGTTCCGTTATTATCTTGTCCTTATTATATATATCCACTCAAACTCCACTCACCATATTTAGTTTTATTTTCTCTCACTTAAAAAAATGCGTATTTTCTTTTGAGAAATCCGACTTTTCTAGAAACTAGGTCGTTGACATTTTTTAATGTGAAAAGACAACAACGTTCTTCCCTAATTACATTCACTAACTTTGTTAATGAAATTAAAAAGTTTAATCGTGTTAATGAAACTCGATAATGAAACGTTTTTTTTTTTTTGAAAACCGTCATTTTATTATGTTACGGATTATGTTATATTATATATCCTCCCTCACCCACAACAACACTAATATTATTAATAATATTAAAATTATATTAATAGGCGATTTTAGGGGTTGTAGAATCAAATATAAACAATATTTTAGTAAGGTTTATCAACAATATTCAATTGGTTCACTGGTAAAAAGGTTCATTTGTGTTTGAGAGGTTGTGGGTTTGGGCCTTGGCAATTGCAAATTTCTGAATTTTTTGCATCTGGGCTGGGCCTTTTGGGTGCCCATGGGGCCCGCTAGGCGTCAGTTTTCGTCGCCTAGCGGGCCCCATGGGCGCCCAAAACTCACGCCCAGCGGGCCCCATGGGCGTCAGCTTTGGATGTCCGGCATATTTTTCGTGTTCTTTTTTAATAATTTTTCGTACGGAAATCAACGATAGAGACGTATAAAATCGAATACGTCAAACCGTAACAACTAAAATCGAATAATTCATTGATTACTTAACCACATACTAGCTACGGGGAGATTAAACTATCAACCTAATCATAATTATAATTAAACTAATCGACCAAAATAAAATCATTTACGAAATATAAAAATTCCCGAGCTTTATTGAGATACGTGTCTCAAAAACAGTCAAAAATTATCGAAACCGTAATCTTAAAGTAGTCGGGAAATATTAATTAGATTAATTAAGTAAAATAATTAATATTATTAATCATAATTAAATAAGGGCAAAAGAGTAAAATCACGTATAAAGCGCCGACGACGAAAAACAACGGTGATTACTTCCTCACTAATTCTATTCTTCAATTTCAATTAACAAAACCCTAATCTATTTTTCAATTTCAATTAAAGAGTAATTAGAAGAAGTAGTTACCATAACCAAACAAGTAATTTAGGAACAACGGTGATTACTTCCTCACTAATTGAATTTGTACTCATGATCGGTCTGCAATTGTGGCTTGAATAGTTGTATGCAAATGAGAAAAAATTGTTCTTGGTTGAGAGAACTGTGAATTATGAGAATGATAAATTTGGATATATTAAGAAAAAATACGTTAAGATTTAGCAAAATTGCGTTAGGAAAAAAAGTAATTTCGAAAATAAATATATACTTCCTCCAATTTAGAAAGATTTTCGACTGACAAAAAAAAAAGAGTTTTTTGTCGAAAGGCACCTAACATTTAGGCATTTTGCAAAAAAGACACCTATAGTTTTTTTTTTGCCCAAAAGCACCTTAAATTTACATTTCTTTGTTAAAAGGCACCAAACACCAAATTCCGTCAAAAAACCGTCAATATTGACGGTTCTCATCCTTTAATCTTTTTTTCTCAACTCTTAATCAACATTCATCCCTTAATCAAACTCAATTAACATCTTCTTACCCTCTTTCTTTACATTACCTTTATTATCTCACTTTCTCATCCCCTTTATTTATCACAAGGCCAAAATATTTCATTTTTCCTTCCCAAAAAATTTAATTCCATCCAAAACCCATTTTATTTTCCCCTTAATTGAACCACACATTTTTTTTCTTCACTTTTGCATATTCTCAATTAAAATGGCATCTTTAAGTAATATACACATAAAGAATGAAATACAAATGGTTATTAAAACCAAAAATGAATTGACAAAAAAAAATAACAAATGATTACTCATAAATCACAAATTTAAACACAAACTAGTGTTCCTAGTTTCTTACAACAGAAATTTCAATTCAATAATAGCTCAAAAATTCGTCTAATAACCTCTAATACACATACTCCAAAATTATACCCGAAATTAAGGGTAAATAACATAAAAATAAAAATTGAATTAAAAAATTTAATTTGTTATTGATAACTTAATGATTACTTAAATGAAAAGTTATGATCAAAAACTAATTGATTGAGCAAAAACTTGGTGGTTATGACTTAAATAATGGAGATTGATATGCAAATGAAGAGTAGCGAGGGTTTGATTAAAAAATGAGTGTTGAATTAAGGAAAATGGTTGATTGGGTTTGATTAAGGAAAGATTGAATTTGATTAAGAAAGAAGGGTTGATTAAGAGATGAAGGAAGATGATTAAAAGAGGAGGATCGTCAATATTAACGGTTTTTTGACGGAAATTGAGGTTTGGTGTCTTTCAACAAAAAAATGTAAATTTAAGGTGCTTTTGGACAAAAATAAAACTATAGGTGTCTTTTTTTACAGAATGCCTAAATGTTAGGTGCCTTTTGACAAAAAACCCAAAAAAACCTTAGAAAGATTTTCCCATTGTATATATTCACTTAAGAGAAACTAAAATAATCAAGCGGAGAGATTACAAATAAAGTTGGAGGAATTATTAAATGGAAAATGATAAATACAACGTTTAAGGTTGTATCTAAGAGACTAAAGAAGGAAACAAAATGTTAATGCTTGTATTAATCAATGTATGTGTAATTTATTCTTAAATTTCTAACTTTATGTCAAATATAGATGATATTTAATGTTTAAATACAATCCCTAAGAGCAACCACAATGGGTAGTTCTTACCCTTGAGATTGTCAAACAAACTTTATTTGATAAAGTTTGTCCATTGTGACAAAAGTTCTTGCTATTTTTAAGAAATTGAGTTCTTATTTAAGAATTTGATTTGTGCTCATTCCAAAAAAGAAGTTGGTCAATCCTTATGTACGAGAAGTTCTTATTTAAATATTGATGACTAAATAAATGATAAAACTTAGTAGCAATTATGGATATGTCCCATCTAAGAACTTTAAGTAAAGTTATTTCATTGTAAGTTAAAGTTCTAAATTTATTGGGTTTGTCAAAATATGACATGGCATGGACAAACTTTATTGTGATTGCTATATAAGGGTTGTATTTAACATTACCGTTATTAAATTAGTTGAATTTTCAAATTAATACATATTTGAAATTTGAGAGGGGAATCCCAATAATTGTTTTCCAATAACAGAGAGTCCCAAAACCAGGTGGAGGCGTGGAGGAGCGATTCAACAGCTCCTTACATTTAACTACCAGCTCCTCAAAAATTAAGATGAACAAATCCTCATAAAAACTGAACCAAATTCGAGAATTAATAATTCCCCCCCACCCTATTTGTTGTAGAAAAACCCATTAATGAATCGGGCTCAAAGCTGTGAGTTAGCTGGCCTTCCCATCTATTCCTCCCTCCTCACTAAATGAACACGCCCCCCACCCCACTCCACTCCACTCCCCCCTTTCCTTCCTCTCTCTTCTCCTTCACCTCACACTCATACTCACACTCCCCCACCCTAAACTCACTCCTCTTTTTCCCATCCCCATTTTTCTTAGATCTCCCACCTTCAAACTATTTTTGAGAACACCCCCAATACATTAAAATATTTGTTGAGCTTTGTACTTTACACTCCTCACTCCTACATTCGCATTCTTATTTTATTATCCATTCAACCCAAAAAAACAAAACTTACTCTTACATTCTACTCTAAACCAACCTAACAGACAAAAAAAAAAAAAAAAAAAAAGCTTCACAAATTTGGGTCTTGTGATACATGTCACATGTGAAATGATGATGATGATGTATACGCCCCACAACAACCACCGTTTCTCCTTCTTCTTCACTCTCACTACCACTGTTCTGCTACTCCTCTCATCCTGGGTTGTTACGGATGCTACCACTGGACTGACCGACGCCGAGGCCAACTACATCCGCCGCAGGCAGCTCTTGTACTACATAGACGAGTTCAGCGACCGCGGCGAACGAATCTCGGTCCCACCCGGATTCACCTTCCAGAACCCAACCCTCCGGGACGCCTACATTGCCCTCCAGGCCTGGAAACAAGCCATACTATCCGACCCTAGAAACTTCACCGCCAACTGGGTCGGACCCGATGTCTGCAACTACCAGGGAGTTTACTGCGCACGCGCCCCGGGTAATGCCTCGCTCATCACTGTCGCTGGTATCGATCTCAACCATGGTGATATTGCGGGTTACCTTCCCGAAGAGCTCGGTCTTCTCCGATACCTTGCTTTGTTCCATATCAACTCCAATCGCTTCTGTGGGACCCTCCCTCACAGTTTCTCCAACTTCCGGATATTGTTCGAGCTGGATGTGAGTAATAACCGGTTCGCTGGGCGGTTCCCGGTCGTGGTTCTGGGGTTACCCAGTTTGAAGTTCCTCGACATCCGGTTCAATGAGTTTGAAGGTGACGTTCCTAGAGATTTATTTGATAAAGATCTGGATGCGATATTTATCAACCACAACCGGTTCCGGTTCGAGCTTCCTCAAAACTTGGGGAACTCGCCGGCGTCGGTGGTGGTGTTGGCGAATAATAACTTCCATGGATGCATCCCTGAGAGCTTGGTAAACATGTCGAATTTGAATGAGATTTTGTTCATGAATAACGGGTTCCGATCGTGCTTACCAGGGGATCTGGGGCGATTACAGAACCTAACCGTTTTCGATGTGAGTTTTAATATGCTGGTTGGGACATTGCCGGAATCAATTGGTGAAATAATGAGTTTGGAACAGTTGGATGTGGCACACAATATGTTCAGTGGCGAGGTGCCAGGGAGCATATGCATGTTACCCAATTTGAAGAACTTCACTTACTCGTATAATTTGTTTACGAGTGAATCGCCTGTCTGTTTGCGGCTTCCGTCTGTGGATGATCAGATGAACTGCATCCCTCAGAGGCCGCAGCAGCGCAGTGCAGCCCAGTGTCGTCGGGCGTCCCTCAGTAGGCGGGTTGATTGCAGTTCCTTTGGGTGTGGCCGTTCTGGGCCGACACCAACCCCAACCTCACCTTCTGGTTATCCCCCTTTTATGTATACTCCCCCACCACCTTCACCTTCACCTTCACCTTCGTTGCCAGGGTCTTCTCCTCCACCTTTGTATCCTCCTACGATCACCCCACCACCTTTGTCCCCAGGGTATACCCCACCACCTTCTTCACCAGGGGATACCCCACCTTTCCCTCCAGAGTATACCCCACCACCTTCATCGCCAGGGTATACCCCACCCTCCTCACCAGGCTATACTCCACCTCCGTTTATATTTTCTTCACCACCGCCGCCTCCACCCACGTCTTTCTACCCTTCACCACCTACGCCAACTCACTTGCCCCCACGTGCGCCTTCTCTTCCCCCCACTTACATTTACTCCTCTCCACCACCACCTGGGCCCACTCTTCCACCCACTTATGTGTACTCCTCTCCACCACCTCCGCACTCTCATCCACCCACTTTTATGTACTCCTCTCCGCCACCACCCATACCCGTGCATCATCAAAGGCCATTACCACCCGTTGTTGGGTTATATTCTTCACCGCCGCCACCACAACCTTTCTATTGATTCATTTTGAGTTGCATTGTTATGAATCTCGTGAATTTCATCATCCCATGCTTTTAGCCACTAATCATCATTTCGAAATTAGGCGGCCAAAAAAGTGGGTGATCAAGTTGATGCTACTTTTATGTGAAAGGAGGATAAATTCATTCATTTCCCTCTATGGTTTTTTTAAAATAAAGTTGAGTGAAAGAGTACCAAAAAATATTTAAAAAAAAAAAAAAAGGAGGGTAGGATTTGCAGAGGAATTGTCTACTATGTATAGGCTTAATTATGCAAATTTAGAGAATCATAAATCATCATATGTAGGGAGATTATTGAGGATTACACAGCCTAAACACTCTACTTGTGTGTTGTTGGTGTTTCTGCTGTCGGTCTCTACTCTGTAGGCTTTGTAATTTATCATTGTCGTTTATCTTCATTTTATGATCATCATATCATGTTTTTCCTTTTTATTTAATCCTCCTCTATTCTTATGTCTATGCTTTTTGCTTCTCCCTCCATGAGTATGCAGTTCTAGTACTCTTAGGTCGGTCGGTCGGGTGGTGAAGTAGTAGTTATGCCGTTGTTCAAATTCATGAGCTTAAATTTGATCATACGAACTGAACTCGATCTTCATTTAATCATCAACTGTTTCGAAGGAGTAAGAGTTTGATGACGTTCTGGGTGTTTGTCGATCTGAACCGGAAATGTGGCACAAAAGTGGGTGGAGCAATGTGGTTAATGTAGAGACTACTCAAGCCTGCATCACTTTCCCAGATGGGCAACTCACATGGGGATGGGGGTTGAGTTATTCCGTGATCAAATTCCGATTCCCCTACCAACTTGATTTAAATGCTGGATTTAGTACACCTACTACGGGTAGTTTCCACCTTTTACTTCCTCCAATAATTCCTTATTTAACTTCTACAATTTACTCCTCCCTTCACAAATCATTGTTGTAAACTCATGAATAATTCTCATTCAAGTTGCTTCAATGAAGATTTACCTTATCGCGGCGACTCTTTTGTTGAGTAATTCAATTGGCTCAATTTGGTTTTTTGTCATTATTATTATTATTATTATTATTATTATTATTGAGTATTACAAATTGAAATCTTTATACTCAGTACTTCTATTGTTATTGTCATATTTCATTAAAATTATAAAGGAAATGAGACAATATTTTAGAGACGGAGGGAATATTAAACTACTCGTAATAATTATGGAAAATGGAGTCGAATAAGTTTCAAAATAATGATTCTTATAACCACCTTAAATTAAGAGTTGCATTTCAACATATCAAATACTGAGTTTTACTTTTTCTCTTCACTTTCGATGCACTCTTTGAAAAATGTAAGTAAATTTTACGGAGTATGTATGGATATTATAAGACTGAACACATATACTAATGTCTAATGTCTCCATTTCACTTTCATTCTCTCAAGAGCTAATTCATATATACTCATATACTCCCTCAGTTCCATTATAATGAATATAAATGACAAACAATTGAATAGACGGAGGGAGTATATACTCCGATATATACTACTCCATCTGACAAACAAATGAACGAGACGGATGAAGTAATACGAAATAGTAACGTTTCCAGTGATTTTATTCATTCTTGTACAACATCCTAGAGTATACAGAGCTAATCGTCTTAAAGTAAACAGAAATATTTAGGTGAATCATTTACGATTTAACGTGATGTTTTAGTGATTTGCTAATGATTTAGTGAGGACTAGCCAGAGACTTGAAACTTCGAGACACGTTTGAGGGTGATGGGGTCAACGATTTAATAAATCTATTACGAAGTACTACTTGACTACTTGTACTATTCTCTTTGGATCCAACGAGTTCTTGGTTTAGCAAATTCTCATCCCCTCTAATTACATTTATGAGCTAACTAGCTATAGTTAATAGAGTTAGGGGTCGTTTGGTTCGTACAAAGATATCGATATGGAATGAGGAATCATACTAAAGTGGTAGAGGGATAGTATATGTTTGAAACTTCACTCTTGATACCCTGTGTTTGATTCATTTCTAGTATGAATAATCTCCAGGAAAAAGAAGTTTGTAATCTAAAGAAAAAAATGTTTTTAATCAAAAAATCTGTTATTATTGTGATAGAATACTCGTATTATTTTTACCCATTTTTACTTGATTGAACAATAATATTTTTTCAATGTTTGTCATCTTAGGATAAAATGCTATAACCAAAAATCAATACTCCGCATTATTTTTGAGTAAAATTATTTTATGCACATTTTCATCATTGAAAAAATAAGTATTAGTTTGAATAACAATAAAAACGCACAAAAAATTCCAATAAATATGTTCTCGAAACAAAAAAGAACTTTTATTGATTTGATACTGTGGACAGGACGTAGGTCCACCCCGACGCGGCGAAGCGCGGGTTTGGGTAGGCGAATGAATCTCGTGGTAAGATTGTTCTCGGGTTCGAAATTTAAGTCAAAATGGAGTCGCCACCGAATTTTGTGGTTATTCGGAACCATACGAGCCCACTCTATGTCGTCATGGGCTATACACAAAGTAAGCCCACTCCGATTTCAGAGTTTATGGGGCTCGTCCCTTTGCAATGCGATACCGATACCATCTATACCGGTAATCGTGTAAAGAATGACTCTCGTGCGCCAAGGGTTTCGGACATCCGGAAACCAAAGGTTTTGAGTAAGGGGTGAGGGTACGTGTTGGGAAGCCCACTAAGGACACCCAACCCCGCCCGCACATGGCGGCCTCTACTAAGACACCGTTCGTGTTCGTGTTCGTGTACGCGCGCTTGTAAAATAATTAAATGATATGCAAACAGCGTTTTCGAGCTAAGCATGTGAATTTTGCGTTAACTACGTCATTTAATGCATCTTATTACTTGTCGAAGTGATTTAGCATGCGAGGTTCATTTATAAAGCGTAAAAGCAAGTAAATAAACAAAGCTCGAAAATAAATAAATAACGTACAAGTTACACGGGCGGAAATACAACCCGGAATTCAAAATACGGCAATACGTGTAAATAATAAACGAAATGACAATAACGCGATATAATGAAAGGGACGGACCCGTATGTAAACTAGACCGCGAAATATGTAGATGGACTAACCCCGATTAAATACGCATTATGTCGCATATTAAAGGAAGGACGGAAACATGAGACTGCGGCATATTGCTAGCCTAATCTCACATCCCGTAGTTTTGTCCCGACTTATCACGTCAAAGTGGTCAAAGTCGTTCTACGTGTCGTGATGTGTATAGTTTTGAAAATAGGATGGTCGGATGATGGTCTAAAGTCGACAAAGAACGGGGCTCGAAATATGTGTCCAAGCCCTCAAGATTGTGGGTTATGAGACCCACTCGATCGAGTCATTGACTGACTCGGTCGATTGTGTTATTAGCGTGGCTACTGACCACTTTTTGGGGTGCTACTCGATCGAGTGGCCTATGGCACTCGGTCGAGTGCCCCCTGTACGAGTGGTAACTCGCTTTGTTTTATGACTTGAAATTGATGAACGGCCAAACCAAATACAAATATCGCACGATTTGTATTTAATTCGGCCTCCGATACTATAATCGTGTATGAACGATTATAATACCGTCATCGGAGTTTTAGGAAAACGTTTACGTTAGATTAGAAATTTTTGAATTAGTGACGAAATGTATCCCTCTACGTCACGACATCGGAACTAACCCTTTCGGGTTACGTGATGTCGGTTTTCGTGTCAACGGGTTTCGTACCAATTATGGAAATGGGATTAAATGCTTTCAACTACGACTGGTCGCGATCACATCACGCCCTTGAGTACATTGGGGCGGGGCTCCTCGAAAGGACTCCACCTCCGTCGTTGCTCGTAAAGGGATTAGATGGATCTTAGGCGATCATCGTAGTCAAACGAATTCAAAACCGAATTTTTATACTAGTTTATATGTACACGGTATAATAATGTTAGTGATGATAAAATGATACAAAAAAAAATGAAAATGCAAAAGTTATAATAATACTAGTGTTAGTGTTACTACTACAATATTAATTACGATGCAAAATACGATAAATTGAATAAAAAATGCGACGAGATAAAAGAGATCGAAAATGGGGTTTAGGACACCCTCAACATACATGCTTAGTAAGGACCTCGGAAATGGACTCGTAATAGCGGCACGGGCTCGGGAGTATCGAGGATGTATGCGAGTTATGGTGTGTATAGGTGTGTATAGGTGTGTGTGTTGCGTCGGTTTATCGAGGGACGAAAGCTCGGTTTTTGTGTGTTTTTGCTTAGGATTTCTAAGGCTTTGATGTGTGATGAAGTGGTTGAAGTAGGGTAGAATGTAGGTTAAAATGTAGGGTGAAAGTGATTGTCAAGTTCTGAAAATGCATGGGGGTGAAGCGGTATTTATAGGCTTCATCCCCCGACCTAGGGGCACTCGATCGAGTGGCCCTAGTGCACTCGATCGAGTGCCTTTGAAAATGGGCCAAGCCCGGTTCAAGGCGCTCCACTCGACCGAGTGGGTCAATCCACTCGATCGAGTGGATCAACAAAATCGAGATAAAAAGGGAAAGATTTGATCTTGTTTGTTTGGATTGCTTTTTTGAATTTTGATTTATGCGCCAACTGAACTTGGCTGATTTATGAGACGGTTTCGTCTTTGACCGGGTTTTGACCCGGTCGCCAAAAGACGGGAATTATGGTGTCGGTTTTGGCCCTAATTAGTCTCATTTGATTCGGAACGACCCACTGGGCCTGAATTTGAGGTCTGTTTTGTGAGATTTTTACTCCGTGAAAAGTCCATGTCGGATATTATTGATTCCGAGCCCAAGTCCGAGTATACCAAGTCATGTTGACGTCCAATCATCATCGGGTGTTTTTCGGAGACTACTATAGACACGTGGCAGTCAAAATGCGGGTGTCTACAGAACCCCCACTCTGACTGAGGCTTGGACAAGGCGAAAGTCAGAGTAGCTACCAAGCCCGCCAAGACCTGGTAGACTTCCGGTCGGGTCGTTTATAGTCCAGTAGACTCGCGTGAAAGGGCTCGCCAGCCATAAGATAGAAATCATACCTGAGCCAGGCATAGGTCCTGGGCGTGTTTGCATGTGGGGGATGCCGCCTCGGGCGTTCCGTTGAGGAGATATGTGAGCGGTACGAGCTTGCTTTTGAAGCCTTGAATCGTACCTGAACTGATGAAGATGCTCTGTGGGGAGTAAAGGTTGCTTCTTTCAGGGAGTAGGTGTACCCGTATGCCGACACATCATATCTTGGATGTAGCATACCAGGGAAAAGCTAACTCCGTTGGGGAATTTAAATAGTTTCGCGGGGACTTGCTTCTGAAGTCTGGAGTGTACCTGTATGCTGACACATAACAACTTGTATGTAACACATAGACAAAACACCGACTCTCGCTGGGGAGAAAAGTAGCTGCGCGGGGACTTGCTTCTGAAGTCTTGGGTGTACTCGTATGCCGACACATCACGTCTTGGATGTAGCATTCCAGGAGAAACACCGCCTTTGTTGTTCCGTTGGGAAGCACTAGCTGGTACCTGAAATGTTAGATACATAGGCAGAAATAACAGGCATGGTATGTAGCAAGATAACACATAGGAAATGCGGTTAGCATCTATAGACTGGCTTGCGCTGGGAAAAATGGTTTTTGCTTCATTTTGAAATCGAAGTCCTGAAAGCAACTCATGTGCTAGGAGATAGGTTTTCAAAATTGAAAGGGGTAGAAAAGAAATTTGCAGTATAAATAGACCGAAATTTGACCTTGTCGAAAAGGATTTTATCAAATGGCTAAGTTTTGCAAATTTTAAAATGAGAATTTGAAGAGAGACATATCGACAGACTCGACTCTGGACGTGACAGGACGAGTTGACAGACACGACTGGACTTTCGAGGGGTTGGACCGTGACTCGGTAGGGGCGTGGGCCACCTAAGACGACAAGACTCTTATGCTGCACTAATCCATAGCCTAGGCGAGTGGCAACACGGTCGAACGTCGAAATGGGAAGGATGTGATATAGGGTAATTGCAGTATTCTGTAGTGAGACTGTTTTTGCAGGACAAGGCTTAGCAGTAGCAATGTTGTAGACTGATGTTCTTTTGGATCTTTGGTTTTGGGTACAATCCCTGGTGTCGCTTCGAATCCCTGACGGATTCTCGTCTTCGACTGAGCCGAGTACTAGGACACACTAAAGAAAGGAGACTAGTTTTTTGAAAGTCATTTGGATTATGTGATTGGATGAAGGTCTTCTGTCTGAGAGAAGCCCCCAGGACGACAAAGCTAGCTGCTGAGAACATGACAGTGTCGTGACCGGAATGACGGTGCTTTTTTGAATTTGTGTGGGTGCGGGTGGTTGTGCCTTTGTTGAAAGGCTGCCTACGTATTCACGTGTAGTGAAATCAAACCAAGTCGTAGTTCAGGGAATTGGAAGACATGTTATGGTGCCTAGTTTATTAGGGCTTTGTGTGTAACTAGCCATAGCGATGGTGTAGGCTAGGTGTGTTCCCAATGATGTCTTGATCAAAGGGTTGGAACAGTTAGGATGTTGATCCTGTGACTGTGAGCGTTCTCCGGGGTAGCCCCCAGAGGTGGTGTGAACTATTTGGGCATGTTCTATGCCGACCGCAGGTTGAGTTCCCGTGTTTGGGGCTGGTAACTGGTTTGGATGTTTTTGGAAATGTGGAGCTAGGTCGTAAGTGGCCTGGATGCTTCGAAATCTGGAGCTCAGTTTTGTGGAGCTAAGGCTTCGAGGGTAAGGTATTGCAATGAGGTAGGAAGGGGGGAAGTTGAGTAAAAATGACTCGAACTTCGCTCGGGGTAGGTTTGATAATGCGGGATCTGATTTCCATGTCTGGCCCTAATGGTTAGGGTGTATCCTATGGAGCTTGAATCCTCAAAATTCCGGGCTGCCTCTAGCCTAGGTCTCGGAACGGTCTTGAGGGTTGTAATGTGGAAAGGCTAAGTGTGGTGTTAGCTGACCAGCTTGATTGTCTCTCCCCTATTTGATGGTATGGGCATCGATAATTTTGAATTGACCGTACTCCGGTCAAGGGACTTTCACTTGAGTTGACCGTTGACCACGGTCATGGGCATTTGAATTTTGTGTTTTTGGGTTGACCTCTTAGCCCCGGTCGTGAGTTTCATCATTTGAGTTGACTGTGCCCCGGTCAAGGGATTGACCGTATCTGGTCGAGGGATGTTTGGGAGTTCTTTTTTGATCATGGCCAGCTCTTTTGTTTTGGGCCTTTTGCTTTTTTTTTCTTTGGGCTTTTGATTTTTCTTTTTTGTCCAACTTTTTTTTTTTTTTTTTACGGCTATCCCTACAACGGTGTGGGCCCATCGGTTGGATTTGTGGAGCTAAACCTTTGTAAGGTGTAAGCCTAGTTGGTGCTTATGTGAGTGCAACTCGCGGTGGAGTACTCTACGGTAAGCATGGTGATTTGGATCTCGGTATTGTCATCATAATTCCGAGCAGGCTTGGTGGGAGCATCGTCCCGAGTTGGGTATTTTTGGCATCAAGTCAGACTAACGCCTAAGATAGGGATTGGTCAGTTTTATTGGAGGGGTGTTTATTGTGGGAAATGGGCTTGCCTCCCGTCTTGAACCCAAACTAGTAGACTACCTAGATTTGTCATAGGATTTGATACCGCTCCTGCTAAGGGTAGTTATGTGGCTTTCTATACCAGACATGGAACAGGTAAAGAAAAACACGGGCCTCAGTTCCTGCAGTCATCATAGATGTGCCTATAATAGTCACGTGCATGTGCTCACAGTGTATGATGGTGTTCATCATGTTCTCGGAAACACAAAAGGGAAGCATATATGAGAGACTGAAAAAAAAAGCTGATTTTATTGGATTGAAAAAAGAGGACAGAATACAGTTGACTCTGACTCTGACTTTGAAATTGAAAGAGATAGAACATCCTAGACTCGGACTCAGACTCAGACTCAAATCAAATCTGGACTCTTGGATGAGGTTGTCAGTAGTCTTCGGCTTCTAAGGACTCAAGTGGATGTCCAGTGTAGTCTTCGGTAGAAGCTTCACCCAAATCTTCGTTATGTCGAAGATCGTCTTCAATCCTAGTGCCCATTTCGGTAAGCACAGCAAAGTTTGAGATGCCGGCATACCTAAGATGGATGCGATAGGAGGGTGGGAGGTTGTTGATGAATGCATCTACTAGTGTCTTCTCGCTGGGCTTGTCTACCAGCTTAACACTCTCAGCCCGCCAACGTTGAAGGTATTTGGTGAAACCCTCTGTCGGATCTTGGGCCATGACTTCTAAAGTCCGCATGGTAGTCTGAAGTTCGGTATTATCAGAATAGTTTTTAGCGAAGTCGATAGCCACATCCTCCCAAGTGGGGAATCTTTTTGTATTAAGCCTATAGAACCAGGCTTTTGGATATTTCCCGAGGGATGCGCCGAACAAATTGATGAACATGTCGGCCTTGACCCTCTTGATCGCCATAAATGCTTTGAAGGCTCGGAGGTGTAGTAATGGATCCTCCGTCCCTTCGAATATGGGTAACCCCTCTAAGTTGAAATCTGTTGGTAATTTCTCACTGATGGGTGTATAGTCTCGGGAGTTTTCAATATAAATGTTGTTCCCTTGAAGGGCGTGGAACTGTTGTTCGAGCTCACGCACCATGCTGATCAGTTTGGCAAATGGCCCAGTATTTACCGATTCAGAATTGAAGTCTTGCCGTTCAATGACAGTTAAACGAGCATTCATGGCCTCTTGGTTGGTTTTCAGGAACCCTATATGGGTTTCGGTTATGGCCTGCCTACTAACCATTGTTTCCAGCGAAGTCTTTATTTCATTGATGGTGTTTTCCATGTCCCTATTCCCGGTTGTGGGTGCCATACTCTGCGAGAATACCCACGTAATCAGAAATGTTGCTTCGGAACCCAAACACGCCAAGGCATAGGAAATTGCGCGGGAGGAAAGACAACTCGGGTTTGACTCGGGTTTGACTCTCCTAAAAAAAAGCAAGGTGCGATTCTCGAAGCGACTGTGGTTAATCGCCCCGTCGGAGAATAGCCCCCAAGTGAGATTAAGGACTCTTATAGGACTCAGATGATGTGGCATCTAAGTGACTCAAAAGTAGGGTACGTGAGACAACACGTGTAAGACATGACCCTCAGAGCAACCGTGATTGATCGCTCTCCTAAAGGGTAGCCCCCGAGTGAGATTGTAAGTTTTGCTAAGACTCGAGTGTTGGACGAGTGACCCTTAGATGTAAGGATCACGAACCTTTAGCCACAGGGCTATGCCTTGTAAAAGGTTGACTCGGCCTCGAGAAAAAGGCAGACAAGGTAAGGGAAGAAACTTGCGATGTAAGATCGGCAGAGTTTCGACGCTAGAGACCCTTGACTTGACTTGAATAAGGATGACCCTGTGATTAGGGTAGACCCTTAAGTTAAAGGATTTTTGAATTGGGATGACTCGACTAACGGATTGAAAGACGGGCAAAATTCCCTTAGGAAAGGTCGTGGGGACCGTCCTGTCGGAAGGAAAATTGCGTGTGACTTTCTAGTTAGGACTCGAGTGTTTATGAACCTTCCATTTACGAGTGTATGACTCGTGTTGGTCGGTTGTGCCTTTAGAAAAAGGCGGACTAGGATGGGGAGGAAACCCGTGATGTAGGATCGACGGAGTTTCGACGCTAACGACCTTCGACAAATCATAAAAAGACCCGACACACGATTACGGTAGGTCCTATAATCGGAAGGTTTTGAAAAATGATTGAATTTTGAAAATTGAGAGGACGGTCCTGAAATTGGTAGTGGGCCAATAGGACCGGGCATTTTGAAATGTTGGAATGGTTGCGAGTAATTTCGCGTTTTGAAAAATTGGGAGACGGTCCCGTTTTTTTGAAATTGGCAGCATGCCGACAAGACCGGTTTTTTGAAAAGTTGAATTTTTGGAATTTTGAAAATTTGAATATCGAAAATAAATTTCCGAAAATTTGAAAATTGAAGATGAGATCCGGAAGATTTGAAAATCGAAAACGACATCTCGGAGATTTGAAAATCGAGAATGGAATCTCGAGGATTTGAAAATCGCAAATGGCATCACGAAGATTTGAAAATTGAATTTTGAAAATTCGAAAATCGAATGGTGGATCGGAAATTCGAATTGAAATGGATAGCATGCCGGCTAAAAAAATGGCTTGTTTTGAGTCAAATCGTAAGTCTAATTTTCGGCAGCATTCCGAGTTTTTGAATATTGGATATTTTGAAAAGACGGGTCCCGAAACGGACAGTATTTCGGATTTTTTTGAAATTTGGTATTTTGGAAAGATGCAATTTTGAAATGACGGTTTTTGAAAAATGACACGGAAACCACATAGCATGTAGTCAAACAAGCATTATGACGACGCTCATGTATGCTTTACGCTAAGTCTCGGTCGATCAAAATAGGGTCTATACCAACAACGATGGCTTTCTCGTGTGATGGACGGACTCCCTAAGCCGAGTTGGTCTTAGGACATGCCACGAAACCGAGACGAGTTCCACCATCGATGTCTTTAGCGCACCCATGTAGGAATGCACCGTGGTATAGTGGGACGTCGGTCATAAGTAACCGGCCCGGGCAAATTTGGGTTATGCATGAATCATTAAACTAATGCGCGCACACTAATCTACGAACGATTTCTCTTCGAGTCTCACCCTGGAACCCCGATGACATGTGGTACATCAGGTATCCCCAGCGGAGTCGCCAAATTGTGGACATGACGTAGGTCCACCCCGACGCGGCGAAGCACGGGTTTGGGTAGGCGAATGAATCTCGTGGTAAGATTGTTCTCGGGTTCGAAATTTAAGTCAAAATGGAGTCGCCACCGAATTTTGTGGTTATTCGGAACCATACGAGCCCACTCTATGTCGTCATGGGCTATACACAAAGTAAGCCCACTCCGATTTCAGAGTTTATGGGGCTCGTCCCTTTGCATTGCGATACCGATACCATCTATACCGGTAATTGTGTAAAGAATGACTCTCGTGCGCCAAGGGTTTCGGACATCCGGAAACCAAAGGTTTTGAGTAAGGGGTGAGGGTACGTGTTGGGAAGCCCACTAAGGACACCCAACCCCGCCCGCACATGGCGGCCTCTACTAAGACACCGTTCGTGTTCGTGTACGCGCGCTAGTAAAATAATTAAATGATATGCAAACAGCGTTTTCGAGCTAAGCATGTGAATTTTGCGTTAACTACGTCATTTAATGCATCTTATTACTTGTCGAAGTGATTTAGCATGCGAGGTTCATTTATAAAGCGTAAAAGCAAGTAAATAAACAAAGCTCGAAAATAAATAAATAACGTACAAGTTACACGGGCGGAAATACAACCCGGAATTCACAATACGGCAATACGTGTAAATAATAAACGAAATGACAATAACGCGATATAATGAAAGGGACGGACCCGTATGTAAACTAGACCGCGAAATATGTAGATGGACTAACCCCGATTAAATACGCATTATGTCGCATATTAAACGAAGGACGGAAACATGAGACTGCGGCATATTGCTAACCTAATCTCACATCCCGTAGTCTTGTCCCGACTTATCACGTCAAAGTGGTCAAAGTCGTTCTACGTGTCGTGATGTGTATAGTTTTGAAAATAGGATGGTCGGATGATGGTCTAAAGTCGATAAAGAACGGGGCTCGAAATATGTGTCCAAGCCCTCGGTATTGTGGGTTATGAGACCCACTCGATCGAGTCATTGACTGACTCGGTCGAGTGTGTTATTAGCGTGGCTACTGACCACTTTTTGGGGTGCTACTCGATCGAGTGGCCTATGGCACTCGGTCGAGTGCCCCCTGTACGAGTGGTAACTCGCTTTGTTTTATGACTTGAAATTGATGAACGGCCAAACCAAATACAAATATCGCACGATTTGTATTTAATTCGGCCTCCGATACTATAATCGTGTATGAACGATTATAATACCGTCATCGAAGTTTTAGGAAAACGTTTACGTTAGATTAGAAAATTTTTGAATTAGTGACGAAATGTATCCCTCTACGTCACGACATCGGAACTAACCCTTTCGGGTTACGTGATGTCGGTTTTCGTGTCAACGGGTTTCGTACCAATTATGGAAATGGGATTAAATGCGTTCAACTGCGACCGGTCGCGATCACATCACGCCCTTGAGTACATTGGGGCGGGGCTCCTCGAAAGGGCTCCACCTCCGTCGTTGCTCGTAAAGGGATTAGATGGATCTTAGGCGATCATCGTAGTCAAACGAATTCAAAACCGAATTTTTATACTAGTTTATATGTACACGGTATAATAATGTTAGTGATGATAAAATGATACAAAAAAAATGAAAATGCAAAAGTTATAATAATACTAGTGTTAGTGTTACTACTACGATATTAATTACGATGCAAAATACGATAAATTGAATAAAAAATGCGACGAGATAAAAGAGATCGAAAATGGGGTTTAGGACACCTTCAACATACATGCTTAGTAAGGACCTCGGAAATGGACTCGTAATAGCGGCACGGGCTCGGGAGTATCGAGGATGTATGCGAGTTATGGTGTGTATAGGTGTGTGTGTTGCGTCGGTTTATCGAGGGACGAAAGCTCGGTTTTTGTGTGTTTTTGCTTAGGATTTCTAAGGCTTTGATGTGTGATGAAGTGGTTGAAGTAGGGTAGAATGTAGGTTAAAATGTTGGGTGAAAGTGATTGTCAAGTTGTGAAAATGCATGGGGGTGAAGCGGTATTTATAGGCTTCATCCCCCGACCTAGGGGCACTCGATCGAGTGGCCCTAGTGCACTCGATCGAGTGCCTTTGAAAATGGGCCAAGCCCGGTTCAAGGCGCTCCACTCGACCGAGTGGGTCAATCCACTCGATCGAGTGGATCAACAAAATCGAGATAAAAAGGGAAAGATTTGATCTTGTTTGTTTGGATTGCTTTTTTGAATTTTGATTTATGCGCCAACTGAACTTGGCTGATTTATGAGACGGTTTCGTCTTTGACCGGGTTTTGACCCGGTCGCCAAAAGACGGGAATTATTTTTGGTGTCGGTTTTGGCCCAAATTAGTCTCATTTGACTCGGAACGACCCACTGGGCCTGAATTTGAGGTCTGTTTTGTGAGATTTTTACTCCGTGAAAAGTCCATGTCGGATATTATTGATTCCGAGCCCAAGTCCGAGTATACCAAGTCATGTTGACGTCCAATCATCATCGGGTGTTTTTCGGAGACTACTATAGACACGTGGCAGTCAAAATGCGGGTGTCTACAGATACCAAGGTATCAACTATCGTACCCTCATTGTTTGTTGTAACGTGGTTAATTAATTAATCTCAAAGTTGACGAGTAAGAGACTGAGCATAGTTTTACCAGACATCATTAGCCCTCAACAGGGTGGTTTCATTAAAGGTCGGAATATCCTTGAAAATGTCCTTATATGGCAGGACATTGTGCGTTTGTATAATAGGAAGGCCGTGTCACCCAGGTGCTTAATGAAAATAGACATCCAAAAAACTTATGATAGTGTCGAGTGAGCCTTTCTGGAGCAAATGCTGATAGCCCTTAATTTTCCTCCTCGATTCACTGAGCTGATAATGGAATGCGTGACGACTCCTAGTTTTACCTTAAGCTTGAATGGGGATAGATTTGGTTTCTTTCGTGGGAAGAGAGGCCTTCGTCAAGGGGACCCGATCTCTTCCCTGCTATTTACTATTTGTATGGAGTATCTGTCTCGTACTCTTGACTATGCTACTTCCAACTATAGGTTCAAGTATCATCCTAAGTGCGCTCCCATGAAGTTATGTCATCTTATTTTTGCCGATGATTTATTGCTCTTCTGTAAAGGGGATCAAGAGTTGATTAATGTTCTAATGCGGGCTTTTGCTACTTTTACTAAGACTTCTGCCTTGACTATGAGTATTGGGAAGTCGCACCTTTATTGTGCTGGGATGACTGCTACTCAGAAGGCTGTTGCGTTGGATTGTACTGGTTGTGCATCGGGGTCTCTTCCGTTTAGATATCTGGGAATACCAGCAGGGCCGTCAAATGATATTTGGTGGCCATGTGCCAATTTTTTTTTGGAGGCCCCTTATGACCTTATCGTTTACCGTCTGCCATATTTTTAAGGTTCAGTCCTTAAAAATAAAGATGGCTAAGTGCACTATTTAAATTTTTAAATATTAATTTTTTATTTTAATAAAATAGTTTTTATTGGTCGTAAATCTCATTCTTGTATAAATGTGATATTTGTTACGAGATTCTTTCATTTTTATAAAAGGAAACTAAGTAACAAGGATGAAAAAATCAATAATGGTTGCATGAGGATTCGAACCCCTATCCTCAGACCAAAATAAAACCTTATCTCCAGCCTGCTACCACTACAACACTAGTATCAATACTGATCCACCTTGTGGTCATATACATAATAATACACTGTACAGAGCTAATGAGGCCCTCTTCCAACTTGGGCCCCGGTTCCAAGCACCGGGTCAACTTGCTGTTTGACGGGCCTGAATACAAGTTCAGACCACAAAACTTACTCGAGGAGATTGTGCGAAATTAGTAGAGGAGATTAAAGCTAGAATAAGGAGTTTGGGGGCCAAGAAATTATCGTATGCAGAGAGATTAACACTTGTTCAGGCTGTCCTATCACAGGTACATGTCTACTGGGCTATGATTTTCATTTTGCCTCAATGTGTGCTCGCTAGAATTGATGACATGTGTAGGTCCTTCCTTTGGGATGCCTCGGATTCTTATCACAGGGTTACTCTAGTGGCCTGGGATAAGGTTTGTTCTCCAAAAAAGGAAGGAGGCTTGGGGATATGACAATTGAAACAATGGAACGCTGCTGCTATCGCCAAGCTAGTGTCATGGGTTTATGAACAACAAGACCGTTTGTGGGTTAAATGGGTGCATCATTTCTACCTCAAAGGCCAGAATTGGCATGAGTATCAACCGACCATTTCAGTCTCTTGCGGTTGGAAGAAAATTTGTGCGGTTAAAGAGGTGGTTAAAGATCAATTTCAAGATGGGAAATGGAATGGGCAGGTGAAGCTGTATACTATAGCAGCTGGGTACGAGTTCTTGCGCAGCAAACATAATGCGCCTGTTTCGTGGTCAAGTATGGTTTGGGGTCATAAGAGTCTACCTAAGCACCAGTTTATGGCTTGGTTAGCCTTTAGGGGGCGATGAACACTAGAGAAAAGTTGTGCCGTTTGGGTGTTAGTGCATCAGATAGATGCTGCCTGTGTGAGGCTACTGCTGAATCTATTCTGCATCTCTTTTTTCGGTGCAGTTTCAGCGCTCGATTGCTCAGTTAGTACGTGACTGGTTGGGCCTACAGATTGCGAATACTCTTCATGATTGTGTGCAGTTGCGAATTGATGGTTTTAAGGAGGTTTGCTGGGCAGTGTTGAATGCTGCTGTCTACGGTGTGTGGATGCAACGGAATAGGAGTAGGCTGGAAGCTAGCATCGGCCTTCAGTTTTGTTTCATAATATCAAGTTGTAAGTTTGTATTCGAATAAATAATTGGGTCATACAAAAGATGAATCATGAGGACAAAGCTTGGCTTATGAATTTGTTATAGGCCGCAAGTGTTGTCTTAGGTTGTAAATACTTTGTTTTTTCTCAATATACTTACATTTAAAAAAAAAAAAACTATCGTACCCTCCCCACCCATGGGTATGAGAAACTCATACCTCATGGGTTTGAGGTATGAGTATGAAAACAAAAAAAGACACCAACAAACACAAGGTATGAGGTTTGGTCATTCCAAACTCATACCTCATACCCACACGTACAAGGTGATCAACCCAACAACCCCTTAGTATCAAGTTAGAGTTAGTCAAGCGTCAGTGAACCCACAACCTTCACACTGAAATCCAATAGCTTGACCAATAGATCACTCTATTACTCATTATTAAGATTGTAAAATTAATATATTTATTGGACCATTCACTTCCTTACTCATTGTTAAAACAATAAATCATATAAATACAATTGTTAACCACTATTGTTCAATTTTTTTACAAATGTCCGCTTCAATATACCTATAAATACAATTGAATTAGTTTAACATTGCATGAAACAACCACCTTTTTATATTAAAGAAGATACCAAGGGCTTTGATGTGGCACTATAATTAGAGATCAATTAACAATATTAGCCTCTTTAACAACTCCTCTAAACTTTATTTTGGGACTAAATGGAGCATGTTGAGGCATGCTTGGCCACCTCAAACTTTAAAAAAACAAGTAATCAAAGCTTCTACCATAAACGAGGTGCCACACTTAATGCTATTACAGAGTACTAACCATAGATGTAACGAGGTTTCTCTACTTTATTGAATTGGGTAGTATATAACGAGATTAACTAATACTGATAAATTAACGAGGTTTTGCTACATAACTGGGGCATGTTTTTTTTTAAAATATTATTATTTAAATATTATTATTATTATTATTATTATTATTATTATTATTATTATTATTATTATTATTATTATTATTATTATTATTATTATTATTATTATTATTATTATTATTATTATTATTATACTCTTTGATTATACATTTAGAATATTAAAATCAAATTTTAATAAGTAATTTATTATTAAATGATAAAAAAAATTGTACTAAATGGAATACTATATTTGTTTATATTGGTAATTTTATCAAAAGTATTGTTTTTTGAATTCAAATATAATATTCCTTCCGTTTTAAAATGTTTACCCAATTTCCTCAATACATGTGAAAAGTATATATTATTGAAATGAGACAAACATAAAAATTCAGTGAGAGTATATATAAATATAAATATTTTATTAATTTTAATAAATTCAGTTTGATCCAACGGATCCAATGGACCGGGTCGGGTTTGGACCCCAAAAATTAACGTCATTTCAAGTACTCGATAATGAAAGCTTTTTCGTTTGATTTCCTATGAAAATGAGTTTCAAAATAACGAAATTAATTGAATTCACGATTCTTATATTTTTAAAAGCATTGAGAATAATATAGGTACGCTATGTCTTTTTTGAACTTAATCTTTTATCACAGGCTAGTAATAACATTTGTGTTGTCACTACCGATTTACATGAGATATGTTCCAGTATTACTAACTTCCAATTATTTTTTATTTTATTTTTTTTGAGCGAATAGATCATTTCATTAATAAAAAGTCATATGACTTCTGCAACTTACATCGAAATTGAATGGATACAAAACTATAAAATTTGAGTAAAATAAATTCTCTTTAAAACAAAGATCTCTCACTAAGATTTTGATCTCCGCTTCTGCGCATCCTCTTTCAACATATCGCTGTTTAATGATACAGCTTTTCACAAGAGGGTCTTTGGATCTTCTAAGGTTTTGAAGAGAATCAATTTCATCTAACCTGATAGATTGTAGCCGCCAGTCTGACATAAATTGAGATATCACATGATGAACGGTTGTGGTACTGATCTTCCGCGTCCTCTCTGCTATAATAGATTGTGGTACTAACTTCCGATTATTTAGAAAAAAACAGTTCACAATCCCTTAACGTGTCACGGCTACCACACTAGTATAAAATAAAATCCAAGGAGGGTAATATAGAAAGTAGAGTACGAGATATGGATCTATACACAAGTTTTATGGTATACTTATATATCTGTATATCACATGAACTTATTCTAACAATCTACCAAAGTTAATTATTTATTTGGTTTAGACAAGAGAGCACTATCTCGAGAATCAAACTCTCAATCTTTAGGTCGAAGTAAGAGATCTTTAACTGTTGAGTTTTACCCCTCCTCACAATGTAACAGAATTATGAGACTATCTTACAAATTAAATTCAAACTAATTTGAAGATGTCCTAAAATTTATACTCCCTCTGTTTCTTTGATATCTTCCACATTTCCTTTTTCAACCATTTCTTTGATTTCTTCCACTTTCCTTTTTTCTATCACACTTCTCTCTTACCTAGGTGGCCCTCTTACTTTACTCCCTCTCTACTTTTACTTATTTTATTGTTTTTCTTAAGAAATTTGCCACTTTTAAGGTGGAAGATATCATAGAAACGGAGGGAGTATTAATTACTAACATGAAAATCTTAATTAATCCGTGATTTAGCACGTGTCCTAACTCCTAAACTAGTTTTAGTATGAGTAATAATCTATTCATTTTTTTACTATCACTATTCTCCATTGTACATTGGTAGTTTGGTACTAACTACTAAGCTTCTTCATCCATCATATTAATTTGTTATCTATGTTTAAATCACCTTACATAAAAAAGAATAACTCCTTTTTTTTCGTGGGTAAAGGGAAAGAAAAATATCAAAAGAATATGATATAGCTCGAACACAAAAACTTGTATGAGACCGTCTCACGGTAATTTATCGTGAGACCTCCATATAAGAGGTGGTTACTAAATTTGTAACCACCCCTTATGTGAGAGGTCTTACAATAAAATTACCGTGAGACGGTCTCACAGGAGAGTTACCGTAGATCGAATAGGTCATATTTGAGGGAAGTCAACTGTATTGTGCATAATTAATTGAATTTATGTTGGTTAAGGAACATCAGCAGGAGTATAAACTATAAACACGTGATCCAATAATCAAACAATTGCTATATTTTGTTAAAAGTTTTCAAACATGGGCTTGCTTCGACTATACAGAAGTACGAGTAGCAGTTACTGAACAACGGTAATTAGAGGTATTTATCGTCTAAATTCGGATCGGATTGGATTGACCTGTGGATAGGGATGACAATGGGCGGATCTGTGACGGGTCCGCTAGGACTCAAACCCAGATTCGTCATACTTACCCTGGATCCAGACCTGCATGGGTCCAAAATCCTTAGACCCAGATCCAACCCATCAGGATCTGGATCTATCCATGAGTCCAAAATATAACAAGTTTACAAGAAAAAAATAGGGTTATTTAACAGAAATAATACCAACTTTGGGTGATATTCCATCGATAAAATCAACTTTAATTAATACGAGAATAAAATCAAGTAGGAGACATATTACACGAGAATGAAATATGTTTACCTGCTACCGCCTACTCCCGTTAATATTACCACTAACACAAATTATACTCCCCATTATCACTTTTAACCTCATTAACTCCCAAACTTTAAACTTCATCTTCTCGATTCATCAATTCTCATCAATTCAAAACGTCTTCTTCATCCATTCATCACTTCATCACTTCGTCGAAGTTAATTTTTACGGAACTTTTATTTTTTTATCTTTCTCAAACTTTTGTCAAACTTGGTCGAAGGTAATTGTCATTAATTTTGTCGAAAATCAATTTTCAGGGGTATTGTCAAGTTCTCAATCTTGTGGTTCGACAATGTCAACGGTTAGTATTTTTTTCATTTCCCCTAAATCGATTTTCCGGGTTGAACTTAGGGTTTTCGATTTTTTTTCGATTTTTTTGGGTTTAACTTAAGGTTTTCGATTTTTCTGGGTTTAATTTGGGGTTTTAAGTGTCCAATTAGTGTTCTTTTATAATTGGTTTAATTGAAAACGTAGGTTGATCCATGGAGTACTGTGACCTTGAAGTTCAATCCCAATGAATTCGAAGAACATGAAATTGATAAGTTATCCATGGATTTGGAGAAAGGATGGTTTAGGAGAGAGAATTTGATTTAGGACAATGAAGAAGATGAAGATGGATGTTAATTAATAGTATGGGACCCACAAAACCGACTTCATCCGGTCATTTAAGAGGCAATTTCATTCTTGTGTAATATGTCTCATACTTGGTTTTATTCCCGTATTATTTAAAGTTGGTTTTATTGATGAAATACCACCCAAAGTTGGTATTATTCCTGTTAAATAACCTAAAAAATTATTGGAAATCCCAAAAAATCAACAACAATTTCAATTTTTGGTTGAAAATCGTAGTACTCCTAGTTTTTATCATTTGCAACAAGAAAACCAATTAAATTGATGTTTAAATCTTCTAACAAAAATGCATAATAAGTGACAATTTGATGGAAAATCGCATAAAAATGATGATTTTTTGTTTCCTAATTGGGTACATGGGTATGGGTGCAAAAGTTATATCTACACCCAAACCCATGTATTTTTTTAAGGACCTAGATCCGTCCATGTCCGTGGGTCCAAAAATATGAGACCCAGACTCGCCCCATGAGGGTATGACCCGACGGGACTGAACCACGTCTTGGACCCACTGCCATTCCTACATGTGGACCGGCCACCCAAAAACCCTAAACTCGGAGATCGGACCGGACACGTATAAGACCGATTTTGGATCGGAACAGATCGAAAAAATAGACTAAATTTGAACACCAGTCAGTGCGGTCACCAATTTTTTTGAGACACGATGACCGAACCAATATGTGCGTGGCCTGGATCGAACGGTGCTAGTCCGTCCAATTTACCAATTCAGACCACTTTTTGAACATCTCCAGTAATAGTAAAATTGGTATTTGTGTAAGACCGATTGACCGACCCCTAAAAAAGGTAAATCATGAGCTCACTTTTGGTGAAAGATTTGAAAGGAAATCTGATGAATCTTCCTTTTTAAAGTGTTTGCTCTTCCACTTCGTTTACTTTTTTTAAAGGAGTAGAAATGTTTGAATTTCGTCGGTCCAACCATAATGTTAACACAACTATAGATGATAATAGATCCCAAATTTAATTCTGTTTAACAGGTTGATGGATCTTGAAAGCATTATTTTTGATTTATTGAATCATGATATCAGAAGGAAAATAAAATTTCTTAATGAATTGACTAGTACTGATTACTACGTACATATGAAGTATAAATACAAGTAGCATAAGCCAAGGTGAAAGAGTACAAGATAGGAAAGACATAAAAGATCTATAGGAGGAAAGGATATGAGCCAATGTAAGTAACTACCCAATCCGTTGACGCCAATCCAAATCCTGATCCAAAAATGACCTAGATATTATTATAGAAAACGAGTTGATATCTCTAAAAAAGTTGAAATAACAAACTTGAAAATGATTCGAACCTTAATTGATCTGGCCCAGACCGGAGGTCAACCCGAATTCAATAACCTGAAAGTCATCCGACCCGAAGCTGACCTAACCCGAACTCAACCCAATTAACCCGTTTGCCAGGTCTAAATATACGTACATGATATGAGTTGATATGGATTATGATACGAATGATATAAGATAATATCAATCAAATTCATTATTATCTTCAATATGCTCCGCAAATCGTCCTTTAAAAGAAAGACAATTTGATCATTGTCCAAGGTGTGACAATTAGTTGATGAGTTATGTTTTTCGTTGTAAAGGATTGTCCACTACTACATATTTTTTATTCAATTAGAAATTTGAAGTTAAACTATCTTATACTCGTGCACCGTACAGGACTATATATATTGATTTACTAGTTCAAAATCCGTGCACATGTGCGGTTATTTACTTAAAATTTTCTGACGATAAAGAAATTCTTGATAGTATGACAAAATCAGAGTCTTATCTTATATTCTTAAGATAAGGTTTATTGTGTTGTTGGGTTGAATCAATCTCATACGGTAATAAGTACGATGTTTTTTCGTCTCTCCTTACATCTTTGGGCTAACTAATCCCGTGTAAAAGTTAGTAGTAAATTCTCGGGGCTTTGTTGTGAGATATGTTACCGACTACTTGTGAGATATGTTACCAATGTGATCCTATCCCTCGGTTTCTTGAAGAACCCGGTGGTGATGACCACGACAATGTAGTTGCAGGAAACATGCATTTGCCATCTGAACGCCGCAAAAAATTTGTAGAAACAAAGAGTGAATATGATGAGATGAGCACAAAAGAATCGAGCGAAATTGAAGGCTCTGAATTTGGTATGTGACTTATATGACGGATTACATCAAAATAGGTCGATAATATATTAATATTTGATTATAGAAAAACGGGTCTAAATTATTTGTTCGTTTCGTTGTGCAGGAAGCGAACTTCCTGTCTGGTTAAGCAAGTGTAAGAAAGAAACGAATGCTGTGGCTGCTGCAGGAATTCCTATGCCTAAAAATCCTTTCTTTGTCGCTTTGATCAAGTCATATGTTCTGCATAAGTGCTTCTTGGCAAGTCTTATCATATCACCCTCGCTTTCATTATAGTTTTATTCCAGTTCCGGCCCTGTTCTGTTCTTTTCAGCTGAAACATGGCTGGGGTGAACTTAAACGAGACATGACCACTGGTTTTGCTCAAGAACATTTGAAGTGCAAAACCGGGAATATAGTCAAGGCCGAGACATGCGATGGAAAGCAAGGCATAGTGCGGTGTAATAGATACTTCTCCTTAGGAATGGGTTGGCATTTGTTTACGCGAGAGGCTTGTTTGGAGGTCGGAGATGTGTGTCTTTTTGAGCTAACCGATGCTGCAGACCGTGTCCTCAAACTTCGTGTTGCTAAGTCACCCTTACGTTAGTACTTATAGGTGCCGGAGTTATGATCGTTTTTGGTCTACTTGTTCAGATCAATTTCCGTCGCGTGTTTATGTTTTATTTATACTAAAAATATGTTTAGTAATAATACTCTTATGAGGCGGTTTCAGGATAATCTTACTAACTATAATTTCTATTACGGAATATTATGCTTCGTTTGAGCCGTCTTGGATTTAGCCGTTAGGGTTTATAGAAATCGGAAAATCCCACGAATCATCGATATTTAAGTCAACGAGCAATTTTTGGTTTAAAATCTAGGATTGATTTTGAAATTAACTTTTGATATTGAACCGTCAAACCGTTTTTAACAAACTCTCTCAAATTTCGCACCCAACTTTTAAGGAAAGTCCGATTCTAATTTCGACTCATTAATTAACGAAAAATGGCCAACTATTGGAACGATCCCAAGTCCGATTTTGACTCCGTTCGTAACCCATACCATTCCGATTATCACGACGGATATACTCGAATCATGGGCACAAAATCCTAGGTAAATAATCGAAAAGAGGGGTAAACCGTAAACATTATACACGTAAAACATCAAAATTATACCGTAAACATCAATAATTACCGCCCAAAGGTAATATTTTTAATTACTTTTTTTTTTGCTTAGTGTTGCTAGTAAATTGTTGGCTCTTGAGGGTAAAATTATGAAGCGCAGACGATTAGCAGATGAAACAAGTGTTATTAACACTCGTGATATGACAAAACCTCGTAGTTTCTTCAAGTTGATGCTCTCTCCTATCTCACAATCAATTAAATTGGTATTTTACCCTTTTCCCTAATTCTTCTAATTTTGCTTCTCAATCATAATTTTCTTGATTTATTGATTGATTTTATTTATAACAAGCGTTTATATTTTTTCATTATCGACTCAATGTGTACATTACTAACAGGGCCGATCCAGAATTTTTAGAGGTCCTAGGCAAAATATTATCACGGGGCCCTCCAACAAATTTCATAGTCGGTTGTTTTCATTATTTCATTGATATAATTTAACGCTTTCATTTGGGAACATGTTTAAGAACAAATTTGTCAAAAAAAATTGTAATTGTTATAATAATATAATTATTATATTATTATATTATTCACGGGTACATGTTTATGATTTTCGTATATAATAATATAATTGCAGCACGATAGTAACAATATTTAATGAATGAACCAAACTAGACCGTCAAATGATATTTGAAGGTTCATGTACTCATGTACTCGTAGTAGTTATTACTATTGGGAGTGGAGGCCTTGTACTAATTTGAAATTATTTACAATATTTTAGATATTATAAATATAACTCATAAATATTATACCCACTATCTACAATTTTTCAGATTTACGTCCCAAAAAATCTCATTAATAATCACTATGTTCCTTACTTTTTTTTCGAGAGGTTCTTTATAAAGTTAACAAATTAAACATCCGACAAATTTTACAAGTGAAACAATTTCTATGTTAAGATTCATATAACTACTTTTTTATTCTTTTATAGTAGTAAATGACAATATTATAAAATATTGCAAGACATTTTAAAAAAATAATAAAGTCGATTTAAAAAAGTGAAAAACAAAAAACAAACAAAAAGTTGTAAGAAATTCGAGAGTAAATGAACATAAAATAAAAAAAAACACAAAAATATTTTAAAAATTTAAATGGGACAAGATTTGAACCCTTGCCCTCCTCTCCTGAGACTTGAAACTTGAAGGGGCCCTCTACAACCACTACAACAAAGTAGAACTAATGATCTATTATAAGCCCAAGTTTATATTATACATTGTATCATTTTTTTTGGGCCCCTTTAGAGCTTGGGCCCTGGGCCATTGCCCCTCCAGACTATGCCCAGGGCCGGCCCTGATTACTAAGGTCGATATTGCGTACGTTTTAATTATTTTTGTGACGGGTTGTTATAATGGTTGATTTTGCGTACGTGTTTATGATTTTTGTGACGGGTTATATATTTTCGTATATCTGGGTTGTTACAATGGTCGATATTGTGTACGTAAATGTTTATGATTTTTGTGACGGATTATTTATTCGGGTTGTTACAGAGGATACCGGAGAAATTTGCAAATGCGAATTATGAAGAACTATGTACAAGTAGAGTTGCTATACTAAAGGTTCCAACAGGTGAAACATGGGAAGTTACATTATCATTCAGGGAGGAGGATACTGATACTACTAATAATAAAAAGAATAAGAATGTATGGTTTGGTAAAGGGTGGCATGAATTTGTGAAACATTACTCAATTGAATATGGGTATTTCATGCTTTTTGTATATGATGGAGATATGAAGTTTAATGTTCATATTTTCGATCTTACTACTTGTGAAATCTCATACCAATGTCACCAAACAAGTGATTTTCGTAAAGAGAACGAAGTTTCTCATGAAGATTTAGACCTAGAAGAAGAAGACGATGATGATGATAATGATAATGATAATGATAGTGATTTTGAATGCTTGAATTCGGCTTTAAGTAGCTCATCGGATGATTGTTCCGAGGCTAAAGGTGTAGAATTTGATGAGGCTGACGAAGATGAAGATGACGATGATGATGATGATAGTGTTGCTACACAAGACACTTTACTAGCCGGTAATCCGACTAATAATACAAGTTATGTTTAGTGATTTAGGGTGTGTTTGGATTGATAATTTTAACATTGGATATGCAGATCTTCCAGGGTGGTTTGGACATTATAAGGAGCTGCTGAATGCCGTGACTGTTGCTGGTATTAGCATTCCAAAAAATTCCTTCTTTGTTGTTAAAATCCATGCTTATAGTTTGCAAACAGGCCTTTATTTGGTGAGTTTGTATACCTTGCTGTTGCTGTCATTGTTTGTTGTCGTTATCCAGAAACCGTCTCCTCACTGCTAATAACTCAGGTTGGTTTACTGGTATAAATCAATGCAGAACATTCCATTGCCGTTTTCTAGAGAGTATCTAGGATGTAGTAGTCGTACTACGAATGCTTCAAAGGTCGTTAAGCTGGAAGGTGCAGACGGAATGCAGTGGCCAGTTAAATGTTCAAAAAGCCGTGGAAAAAGCGTGTTGGGTCAAGGATGGATCAAGTTTGCGCGTCATATCCGCTTAGCAGTTGGAGATATATGTGTTTTTGAGGTCGATTCTTCAGACTGCAACATCCTCAAAGTTGAAGTTGTTAAGAACTCCAAGATCTGAGCTAGCTACCGGAATTTAATTACCTTCTGAAGTAATGTTTGATGCTGTGACCTCTGCAGTCTGCACTCTTCTCCCCTTTTCTTGATTCATCTTGTTATACTTACTGTAAATATTCACGGACTTATAGATGTTTTTGAGTCGTTTTTTTTTTTTTTTTTTTTTTTTTTTTTTTTTTTTTTACGGTTTCAGGTTTTCTGACTCGGGTTTTTGGACTGTAAACGGACATTCACAGACATTTAAATGTTTTTGAGTCGCTTTTTACGGTTTCAGGTTTTTTGACTGTAAATTAGAACCAACAGAGTAAACAAAGGCTCCTATATCATAGCAATCAACAACAAAGCAAAGGCTTAAACTTTGTACAAACTTACAGAAACTGTTAAAAAGCTAGTACTGTAAAAAACAAACACAAGAAATGAAAGAGACCCTTTTCATCTGCAATGACTAATGATCACTTTTCTAACCCCAAACTAAGCCCTTCTTCTCGATTCGTTTACCAAGTTTACTAGCTAAAATTACCAAATTTACTGCCCTTTTCATCTCATTCTTGTTCTTCTCTTCTATGGTGTTTAAGCTCGGCTTCCAACCCTTACCCGAAACTGTTCTACTCAAATAATCTGGCCTCTCTAATCCTCCAGTTTCTTCCTTTTCCTCTTCCTCGGACGCCAAAAGGCCCGTCTTAGTACGATCCACGACATTGCCATAGGACCAGTCGAGGGTACTTGCAGGACAAATTTTCGAGAAAAAAGGTAGAAATTTCGAAGTAGCAGACACCAACGCCTTCGACCTAAGCACCACGTTAGCCCTTAGAAGAATTTGGTGAGCCTCTTGGGGTGAAAGTTGAGCTGGTTTACCTCTTCTTATTGGAACCATGAGGTAAACTTTGTTAGGCTCTAGTTTGAAATCGGCGGGTAAAGGCGTTGGTTTTCCATGTGCTGAATTTAGCTCAACAACCACTTGTTGTGGGTGGTCCAACATTAACTCGGCCACGGTTAACGGGTTGTTGTTGTCGGTTTCTTGGATCGACCCGTCTAAGAGAATTACTTTACGAGTTGGTCGGTGATCGCTCGACGCATGGTTTCCCATCGTGGCTCTATATCGACTGACGATTTCTGACACGACCCGGATATGGTGTAGAAATATTTGATTTGATTTGAATTTTGAAGAGTAGATGAAATATAGATGGGGTAAGGCATGTTATAGGAAGGTGTTGGTTAAAACCGTTCCATGTTTGGATAGATTGTGAAGGTGGACTTGGTGTAAATCATGCAACTAAACAAACATGCAATGTTACTTTCATAGTATGACGTTGTTTATTGGAGTTGTTGGATTTGATCTAAAACTAATTTACTCGTGTTTAGTAATGCTATTGTTGGCTTTGATTACGACATACCATGAGATTATAATTTCATTAGTCAAATGTAAGGTTGAACTACCTTTTCCTTATGTTATTAAACAACATCTTGTGTGTACCAGTGTTAACCCCGTCCACGTAATGTACGGGTTGCTCTTAAGACACTCTTTTGTGAATTTTGTAGTACTATCTCTATATCTATATGTTCGTCCACTTTCAATATAATACTCCACCCATATATTAAACAAAGTGGACGAACATATAGATACGGAGGGAGTATTAGATATCATTATACAAAATATTTGGCACGTTTTCAACAATCACGCATACAAACATAAAAACAATAATTTTGTATAAACAATCGTAGACAAAATCCGTGAAAATGATTTAAAGGTTAGAAACACAGGTTATAGTAGAAAATACTCTACTATAATTGTTTGCAAAGAAATAGTGCTACGTGACGAATAGATAAATGGTTTTTAACGAAAATGAATAAAATGGACTACAAGCTTTAAAAAAAATAGGAATTCGAGTTGACGAAAGAGATAGGAATTGATAGCGAAATTGACGGAATAGAGTATAGAGTTACGATATAATCGTAACAGAAGTCGGTAATACTTTAATAAAATTGCGGGTATTACAACCTTCCCCACTAAAAAAAGTTTCATCCCCGAAACTTGTAGGAATGAAAAGAGAGCGGAAAGAAAATGACTATACCTTACTCAAATAGATGGGTAGATTCGGTCTCCCAAGTCTCCTCCTCAAAGCGATTACACCTCCATAGAGCTTTCACAAAGAGAACAACATTATTTCTTAGTCGTTTCTCCTTTCTATCGGTGATACGAATAGGTCTCTCCTCATAAGTCAAATCTGGTTCTAACTAAAGAATCTCAGGTTTCAGCACATGTTCGGGATCACTACACATCCACGCAACTAAGAGACATGGATCACAGCATGCACCTTACCCATTGAACTAGGTAATTCCATCTTATATGCCACAACACCAATTTTCTGTACAATAGGATATGGTCCAACAAGCTTAGGGCTAAGCTTACCCTTTATCCCAAATCTCTTCCTTCCTTTCATCGGCGAGACTTTCAAAAATATTAGGTCATCAACTTGAATTCAAGGGGTCTTCGACACACATCATCATAAGACTTCTGACGATCTTGAGCAGCCTGCATCCTGGAACGAATCAACTGCACCGCATCCACAGTCTTTGCTAAGAAATCAGGTCCTAAAGTCTTCACTTCTCGAGATTCATCTCAACACACGGGACTATGACACTTTCGACCATAAAGTGCTTTGAATAGAGCCATCTTGATTGAAGCATGATAACTGTTGTTGTAGGAGAACTCATCCGACGGTAAATGTCGGTCCCAACTACCTTGAAAATCTAGGGCACAAGCACGGAGCATATCCTCCAAAGTCTGAATTGTTCTCTCAGATTGGTCGTCACTCGCCGAATGAAAAGCAGTACTCATCAACATACAACCGACTTCCTAAAGCATTCTGTAAAGACTTCCAGAACTTAGAATAGAATCTCGGGTCTCGATCAGACACGATTTCTAACGGCCAGGCCCGGCCCTATGGGTAATCTAGGAGGGCGACGGCCTAGGGCCCAAAGTTGGAAGGGGCCCAATCTTGAGAATAAACAGTTAATAAATACATTTAAACTGCATAACATGACAATAGATGCACTTGTGACCAAGTGGTTAGGGCCTTCAACTTTGATATTTACCACCCGGGTTCAAATCCCCTTAAACGGCATTTTTTTTTGTAATTTTTTCTCCCCTTGAAATCCTTTGTTCGTTATTTTTTAAATTAATTCTTAGTCGCCTTTTTTTTTGTGTCTTCAACATTAATTACGGAATATTTGGTAACTCAAATCATATTCCCAATTATCATAAAAAAAATTAGTTAATTTAAAATTGAGAATTGTTTTATTGTCTATATTAAAAAAAATTAAATAAAAAAAAAATATAGGATGCTAATCTTCTATATACTAAAAGAGAAACCAATAAAAAAAGAAGATGACACATGTCGCAATGTCATTATAAGTTTTCCTGCCTAAAAACACAACTATAGATTGTACTTGGTTTTCCGAATAGTTTATAAGTAAGGTTACCATACGAAAGATTGCAATAATTGATTAAATGAGCTTTTAAATAAAAAAATTAATGTACTCCGTACCATTTAAATTTTATTTCAATGGATGATTAAAAAATTATGGAAAATGATAAATACAACCCTTAGGCTTGTATCTAAGAGACTAAAAGAGGAAACAAAATGTTAATGCTTGTATTAATTGTATCGATGTATGTGTAATTTATTCTTAAATTTCTAACTTTATGTCAAATATAGAAGGTATTTAATGCTTAAATACAACCCTAAGGGATGTATTTAACATTACCGAAAAATTATTATCAATCGATATGTTAAATTAAAATTTATTTGCATCGATAATATCTTATCACCTATATAAGTCGTGCATCTGCAGGAGGCCTAAACTGGTTTTGATTTTAACATCACTAAAGAAGGATCTACCAAATTTGGAGTGTTAATTTTGATTTTCACTATAGTATTCGGAAAAAAAAATCAAACGTACACCCCCAATTTCAATTTGTTATAAAAGGGGCCCCAGTTTACGTTTTTGCCTAGGGCCTCCAAATGTTTAGGACCGGCCCTGCTAACGGCACACCATGATGTCGAACTACCTCAACGACATACACTTCAGCAAGTCTTTCCAAACTCCAGGTATCACGAACAGGAACAAAACGTGCACACTTGGTCAAGCGATCTACTATTACCCAAATATCGTTTCTTCCATTTACGGCTCTAGGCATTTCCATAACAAAGTCCATTTCGATACACTGCCATTTCCATTCAGGCACAGGTAACGGTTATAGCAAACCACCTGGTCTCTTATGCTTGAACTTCACCTGTTGACAAGTTAAACACTTACTTACATAAGCGGCAATATATATCGGCTCTCATATATGGCCACCAAAACTGCAGCTTCAGGTCCTTGTACATCTTATCATCTCCAGGATGCACAGAATAAGAAGTCTTATGAGCTTCATCTAGAATCTGCTTTCTTAATTCCTCATCAGCAGGAATGACCCAACAATCCTTGAACTTCAAAGCACCATTTGAATCTTCAGCGAAGTCAACGGCCTTACCTAGACCATCTTGGTTCGAATACCAGCAACAAATGAATCCGACAACTGCTTCTCACGGATCTCTCGAAACAAGGCAGGTTCAGCAACCATGGCACTAACACACTCATCATCACCGTCCATCTCCACACCTATTGTGAGCTTGTCAAACTTACGAGCCAACTCTTCAAGTAGACAAGGATGAGAAACAAGGGCATGGATATTCTTTCTTCTTAAGGCATATGCCACAACATTTCCCTTCGTAGTACACCAATTCCAAATCTTAGTCACTGGCCAATTCAACCAATTAACGTCTTCGTCTCGCATTTAAATCTTTCTGCGTAGAGAGATATCGTAGGCTCTTATGGTCGGTATGCACCTTGCCCTTCACTCCATATAGGTAATGTCTCCAAATCTTGAGAGCATGAACAATAGCAGCCAACTCCAAATCATGAGTAGGGTAATTCACCTCATTAACCTTCAATCGTCTGGAGGCATAAGCGATCACCTTATCACCTTGCATAAGGACACAACCCAAACCAAACTTGGAAGCATCACAGAACATTTCGAAACCAACACCTTCGTCAGGCAGGGTCAAAACTGGAGCAAAAGTGAGTCTCTTTTTAACCTCAAGAAAAGCATCTTCACAGGCTTCAGACTAAATAAACTTGGATTCCTTCTTCAATAACTAAGTCATTGGACGAGTCATCTTAGAGAAATCTTGCTCAAATCTCCTGTAATAGCCTGCAAGGCCCAAGAAACTAAGGATCTCACCGACATCAGAAGGGTTATTCCAATCAGCAATGACCAAAATTTTAGATGGATCGACCCTGATACTGTCTTTCGTAACTACATGACCCAGAAAAGCAACTTCAGGTAGCCAGAACTCGCACTTAGAGAACTTAGCAAACCACTTTTCACTTCTTAGGATACCTAGGATGATTCTTAAATGCTCAACGTGTTCATCCTCATACTTGGAATAAATCAGGATATCATCAATAAAGACAACGACGCACTTATCCAAATACTCATGGAATGTGTGATTCATCTGATCCATAAAGACAGCAAGGGCATTGGTTAGTCCAAACGGCATAACTTTGAATTCGTAGTGGTCGTACCTCGAAGTAAAAGCAGTTTATCCGAATCTCGAACTGGGATCTAATGATAACCAGACCTTAAATCGATCTTGGAAAACACAGAAGCACCTTTCAACTGGTCGACCAAATCATCAATTCTAGGCAAAGGATACTTGTTCTTGACTGTAACCTGATTGAGCTCTTGGTAGTCAATACATAGCCTTATGGTACCGTCATTCTTCTTTACAAACAGTACAAGAGCACCCCACGGGGAAGAACTAGGACGAATAAAGTCCTTCTCAATCATTTCATCGAGCTATTTGCGCAATTCTTGCAATTTAGTAGAAGTCATTCTATAGGGAGCCTTAGCAATTGGTTCAGTACCGGGTACGGGTTCGATGGTGAATTCAACATCTCGCTCTGGGGGAATACCATCTAATTCTTCAGGAAACACATTGGGTTATTCACTAACAATGCGTACCTCTTCAAGTTTAGGTAGCTCCAAAGTTTTAGTCACAAAGCATAGGAATACTTGACAACCCTCTCTGTAAACTCAGCATCTTCATAGCGGATATAATTTAATACCCTCTTGACGTCTACCACCTCGATACGTGACACGAGCACCATCAGGACCTTTCAAAGATATTTTATGGTCTCGACAAAGGAATCTTTCATCATAATGAGCCAACCAATCCATACCAAGGATTACGTCGAACTCGGCCAGAGGAAATTCGAGTAATCTAGTAGTGAATACCACATTAGCAAACAAGAGAGGGACATCCACGTATGCCTTGGCAGATGAAAGGATTTCACCAGAAGGTAAGGATATAGAGATAGATTCAGCTGGGCTGGATACTAAAGAAGCTTTGACAGCAAGGCTAAAAGATATAACAGACACAGATGCACCAGTATCGAATAGGATAGAAGCTCGAAAACCAGAAATCAAAAACATACCCGTAAAAACATCGGGATTTGCCTCAGCTTTAGCCCGACTCATCAGAAATAAATGGCCTTTACGACGGGGAGCAACCACATCACCAGAGGTAGTAGCAGTAGTATTAGTTTCGGCTGTCTTCTTAGGACAGTGGTTTGCCTTGTGTCGTCCAACCTCTTTGCGGATATAGCATGTAATCACCTATCCATCACAGTTCTTTCCTGGGTGGAAAGCCTTCTTGCACCTGTAGCAGGTCATATCCTTCTTCTCAAAACGTCCTGAGGTAAACGGTTTCTTAGAACCAGCACCTATAAGAGATAGTTAGAAACAATTACTAACACAAAAGAGGGGAGAAAATAAGGATTAAGAAGAAAGGATGTGGACAGACCTCCACTTGGCCGGAACCTGATATGGGTTAAGTTGTCTCACCCAATCAAGATAAACCTAATGCTACTAACTAGAAGATAGCGGCAAGCAAGGTATCGAATCCACAGGGAAACAGTCAATTTTCGTCTATTAGCTATGGCGATTCTAAAATGCTCTAAACGGTTGATTGATTGAAAATATATAAAAGACTCCTAAAAAACGATAATAAAAATCGAATCTAATTAACAATGAGATGAAAATTAAGGTCACGGGTTCACGATAGATGTTCAACAATTATGCGACAATAATAATAAACACATAAACATGCTAGTCGGCTATAACACGTTCTCTCGAATCGTGTCAACCTAGGAAGGATCTAACGGGCTCTCGCAACTTATTAGACTCCCTACCAAATCGCGCGTGATCTAATCCTAATTCGGCTTTCGCACAAGAACTAGAATTTCCCAAACAGATTAAAATGTTGTGGCCTTTAACAAATTAATCGACAAATAAAACACGCGAAGATGGTACTATCATAATTATACATTTAGTATCGAAGTAGCATAATCGTATAATAATCCATCGATCCCCCTCGACCCTAGCAAGAAAATTAGCTACGCATGATGATCACAAAACAACAAATCGCATACATGTAATTCATAATAAAAATTGAAGCAAATAAATCTAACGATAAACGAACGGAAATCTAACGAACTAAACGGAACAACAAATTGCAAATAGAGAAAATTACGACGAACTATGTAATTTGCAATAAAGATTGAAAATATAAAACTGAAAATTGCATAAACGAGATTACCGAAATCGAATCCGAGTGAAAACCGAGTGCTAGAATCCTAAGGGTCACGAGTTTTCTAAAGTAAAAATAAGCTAAGTATCAAAAGTGATGCTTCCCCATAGTACTACTACTTAGTTATACAAAATAGGCGGAAATGAAGAGGATGTGCATGCCGGCCGGCTGGCAGGCCACCTGCCACATGCAGGGGCCGACGCACACCTAAAACTGAAGCTCAAATCTTCCATGTGTCATGCCGGCCGGCCAGCAAGCCGCCTGTCACATGCAGGCTGGCGCGCACAACACTAATAGAAGAAGTAATGGGCCGCTTTCCATGGCCCAATGAATCGACACTTCTCGTTTCTTCTTCGCCTAGACGTCCTAACACACGGGTTTTGTCTCAGGATCGTTCTTCTAACCAGATATGAGTGTAAATGCACATAAAGACCTGAAATCGTGTAGAATCTACAAAAACACTCACTCAAAGCAAAATGTTAGAAGAAACGGCTCTAAAGAGCGCGTTCCGACCATAAAAGACAACAGAATCGAGGGAATAACGCAATATAAATACGACACATCAGAACCTCTTAGCAGAACCAGCATTAGAAGAATAGGAAGAAGTGAAAGGCCTTTTATAGATAGAAGAAACAGGAGCAGCAACGTCCTTCATTCGTTCTAGGGACTTTTCTGCCCATAGTGCAGCATTATATATCTTCTCTCCTGTATCACCTTTGCGGGGAATAGTGTGAGAAATGTCTGGTCTCAAACCTTTCCTAAAGAAGAACACTCTTTGAGCCTCGTTTGGTGGCAACTCTGTGACATAGTGACTTAGCTCATGAACTAGGTCTGTATACTCTTGCACCTTCAACTTTGAACCTTGTTCAAGTGATGTGAAACCCAACAACTTCCTGTGCTTCACCTCCTCAGAATAAAATCTTGTTTTCAGCAAGGTTTTGATATGTTGCCACCCAAATCCAGGAGTAAGGAGAGCATTGGGTCCAACTAAAGTCCACCAGCGGTCGGCCTCACTCTCCAAGTAATGAATTGCCAAGTCTACCTTGTTTTGCGTCGGTACCTCGTGAGTCTCGAACTGGCGCTCCATCTGACGTGTCCATAGCGTCATCTTCTCGGGATCAACGACGACACCATTATAGAAGGTCAGCTTGCTCTTAGCCATCTTCGTTGCCGCCTTAGAGAAACTGAAAGGACGTTGCCCAGGGCTAAGTGTTGGGTCTTCTCCATCAACGAGTTGAGAACAGCGAGGTTAATCTCTTCCTGGTTTGCAGCCTCACACGTCCATCTCCACGTCCAACCATCTTCTTCGGGGACAAAAACAAGTAATCATTTAATCAATGTTAGTCATTGAGTTATCAAGAACAGACAAGCTACCGCACAAGTCTTTATTTTGGTTTCTATCCTTCTATTACCAAGTGATTTATTATTTTCTCATCTATTTATTAGTATTTTGTCTAACATCAAGTGTAAGCATCGGAAGCAGTGATGCTCTGATACCAAATGTAATCTCCTATAAATTCTAATACAAAACAGTGGTAGAATCACTGTCGATGGAATTGTAACACATTGATGTCTAATAGATTATTGTATGATAAAAAGGTAAGTCTGAAACAAATGTTACTTTTCCTAAAAACGGGCGAAAATGAAACTTCCAAAATCCGGTAAAACAATCCATAAAATGAAACAACATTAATAATAAGGGAAATTTCTCATGGTACCCCCGAACTATGTCACATTACACATGGTACACCCGCTTTTAAGTTTGTGCCCATGAAACCCTTAAGTATTATAGTTTGCTTCCCAATTTGTCCTTACAGCAACTTCCGTCATAACGCCGTCTCATTAGCAAAATCACTGCCACACTGAAGCACTAATCACTGACACCTTACCCAATCACTCATTCACTCAAACATTAATCACCGATTCTCAACCTTTTCACCTTCATCTTTCATCTTCTTCAGTTTACGAAAAAAAATGGCAAAATCAAACTTCATCCCCGTAACCTAGCTCAATCATCCTTCAACATCAACCTAATCCAATAAGAAAGTTCTATCCCAAGTGATTAAAATCGTTTCTTCCAATAAGCAAGGTAAATACTTCTAACTCTATATTTTTCGCATTTCTGTGATTAAAGCTTCGTACATCTTCTTCTATGCTATTAGATGATTGTACTATGATTTATATTCGTACATCTTATGGGTTTAGTCTATAAATTTTGATTTCGAATTATGATTAAATTAGGTTTCTGATTATATGTTTCAATTAGGGTTTTCTTTTCCCTAAAAAATTTCAATTCTCAATCTAATGCTATGTTCTGGTGAAACTAGATTGAATGTTAATCTAATATTGTTCATTAAAATGGGTTTATGTTCAATTAGGGTTTATACTCTGCTCTATATGATACTGGATATGATACTCTGTTCTATACAAAATTAGGGTTTAGGTTCAATTACGAATTTTTCTTAAATTTTATTGGTTTGCATTCAAATACTCCGTACTTTTTTTAGTTGTCAATTTTCCTATATACATCATGATTATTGAATATTTCTGTTGTGTTATATATTTCAATTGTGTTATATTTCAATGTCTTATATTCTTATTATCGTTGTGTTCACTTAATTCTCATTTATTGTTGATGTTTGTGTACATCCAGAATGTCGGCTAAAATATGGATTGAATTTCAATATGACGGGAAGTGTTTCGATTATCCTGTGTACGACGTCGACTTAATGCAATTACTGGACATAATTGGCGACCTCGATGGGGTGTCTTCGAAGCAAAATGTTCTTATACCCGAGGTTTATAATCTGTACTATAAAGGTGCAAGGGGTAAGAAGATGTACATAAAGAGTGACGAAGATCTGATGGGTATGTTTGCATATTTTGATGGTCTAGAAACCATTAAGGTTTGGCTGGAGAGGACAAACAAACCCATGAAAGTGTTCCAAATGGCTGCTCAACTAAAGAAATCATGGCTAGAGGAAGAAGAGAACAGAAAAAGGCAAGAAGAGGAAAGGAGAAGGCAAGAAGAAGAACAAGCAAAAATGGACAGGGAGGCTGAACATATTGCACCATTGAGTATTGAAGTGTCTGTGTTTGACATAGACACTAATGAGACACAATGGGTGAGAACCTACAACTCACAAGAGTGTCCAGAGGATACAATGGTGGAGGAGGAGCAGCAGGCTTATGAGCCTCCAAAACACCAATGTGAGCAACCTGAAGAGCAGCCAACTGGGGAAAATGAAGTGCCTACTGAACAACAGAATGAGCAGGCTACTGAGACCCCTGAAGAAGAGTTCGAACAACCCACTGATCCACTTTGTGGACAACCCAATAAGCAGCCAACTTCAGAACCTGATCAGCAGGCTACTGAAGAGGATGATCAGCAGGCTAATGAAGAAGCTGAACCACCCTCCCAACCCAATGAGGAGACAGTACAACAACCCTCTCAAAAAACCTCACAAATGCGCTCACAATGTCCCACTTCTGACAGATTTTCAACACAATCTTCTGAAACTGTTGCACACCGAACAAGAGCAACCCAAAATCAGTCCACTGACCCACTATCCCAGAAAAAGCTTCCAAAATCCACTGCTAGGAGAAAGGGAGTCTATGTTCCCAAGATAGACAAGAACATGGGGGTTGAAGGGGATGTTGGTGTAGAGAGGCCTAAAAGAAACATAAAAAGGCATGTTGTTGAGACTCTTGAGAGTGAGGAGTGGATGAAGAGAGCACGAATGAGGATTTTCTTTGCAGTGGGGAGGAGGACAGTAATGATGATGAAGATGAGTCCATGGATGGTTCTGACAGTGAGAAGGATGAGGATGACAGTGATGGAACTCATCCATTTGATGTTGAAGCAAATCTGGTTGAGGAGGGATGCGATGACAGTGCACAACAAATGAAGAAGATATACAAGAATGGGAAAATGTATACACCTAAGCGTTGGTGTGAGATTGTACTTAAACCATGGTTGCTGTTCATGTCGAAGGCAGACTTCTTACTTGTCCTAGCTGACTACTGTGTGCAAGAGGGGTTTAGTGTGCTTGTTCTCAAATCTGAGAAGACGAGGTACAGAGCAAAGTGTAGTGGTAAGGACTGCACTTGGACAATTCATGCATCGTGTTTGCCCGATGAGGTTACGTGGGCTATTAAGACAATTTCAGGGGTTCATAAGGAATGTTTGAATGTGAGAAAAAATCCCATGGCCACCGTACCTTGGATGGCTAAAAAATTGGAGATAGAGTTGATGGCACAACCTAATATGCCTGTGAAGTCTATGGTGCAGTTGTTAATGGACAAATACGGCATTGAGGCGTGTAAGAGGATGATGTACAAGGTCAGAATAGCTGTGAAAGATCTAGTAACTGGAGGTGACGAGGAGAGTTACAATCGTTTGGCAGCGTATGGTGAAATGATTAAGTCCACGAACCCAGATTCTTGGACTTTAATAACTTGGAATAATCCTTCTACTGGTTCAGAAGTCCACTTTAAAGCGATGTTTGTGAGTTTTAAAGCATGGGTAATTGGGTTTCTCAAAGGCTGCAGACCAATCATCGAGGTTGACGGCTGTCACCTCAAGGGAAGACACAAGGGTATATTGCTATCGGCTTTGTCATTGGATGCAAACAATAACCTCTTCCTGATAGGTTATGCTATAGTGGCGAAGGAGAGCACCGAAACATGGACCTACTTTTTTAGGAACCTCAGAACTGCTTTCAAGATATATGGTTGTACGAAATGGGATTGAACTTTCATTAGCGATCGAATGAAGGGGGTAGAGGCAGCACTAGATAAAGAGTTCCCACAATCAGTTAAGAGGATATGTGCGCAGCATCTGTACATGAACTTCAAGCAGAAATGGGGCGGACCAGGTTTTCATGACTTATTTTGGAAGGCAGCAAACTCTACTTCTCTCCACATGCACAATAAAGCTCTTGATGAGATAGGTAAGCTATCAACAGCAGCCGTCGGGTACCTTTTACAGGTTCCTCAACAATGGGCTAAATACCAATTTGACACTGAAATAACATGTGACCATAACACCTCTAATTTTGTGGAGTCTTTTAATGCTTTGATTAATGATTTGAGGGAGAAAGACGTGCTGACTTTAATGGAAGGTATTAGGACATTTCATGGACAAGTTTGCTGAGATGATTGATTTGGCTGAAACATTGCAGGATGATGATGTTACACCGTATGTTAAGGAGGTCTTAGAGGCTAACTGTGTACAGAGTAGAACGTGTTTGGTGATCAATGCAGGAGGTGGGGAATTTGAGGTCCATGACGGTTATAGCAGTTTTCCTGTGGATATTTTCAAGGGAACTTGTTTGTGTTGTGGTTGGCAGATAACCGGTATTCCATGTAAGCATGCTTGTAGAGCTATATACAAGAACAATGAAGAACCAGTGCATTATGTGAATGGATTCTTTAGTGGGCAATGTTACAAGCTGACATATGGAGACCGTATGCACCCTATGCCTGATAAGGAAGCTTGGCCAACATTTGAATTTCCTAAAGTCTTACCACCTATACCACATTTATAGTATAGCTTAAATGGATTTGTAGCGGTTGATCCGGATGCTCGAATATTTGCTCTTCTATTACATCTTACGCATGTTTTGTTTTCCACTTGAAATCCTCTTAGAGTTGAACTTGAATGTGAAACCGACATTGTGGGAAGCTAAGTTTGATTTGTGTGGATTTTTTTGATCGTATTCTGTCAAAATAGAAAGGGGATATGTATTTATAAGCCTTTATGTAAGGCTAGTTCAATGATCTAGCCGTTACTTTGCTTCAAAGAGTCGCCCCAATGCTTTCAGGGGTACCATGGGAACAAAAATGTAACCTTAGGGGTACCATGGGAACAACCAACAAACTTTAGGGGTACCATGGGAACGCCGTTCTTTATGCTAAGGATTCTGAAAAGTAGCCGTTGAGGGATGTAATTAATTTTCCCTCCCAAAATTAATTAGCACTTAATGATGCAACTCTTAAGCATAATTCAACGGCGTGATGACAGAAAATGGGATGTGGGCAAATCGGGAACTAAACTATAAAACTCATGGTTACCATGGGAACAAACTTAAAAGCGGGTGTACCATGTCTAATGTGACATAGTTCGGGGATACCATGGGACTTTTCCGTAATAATAATAATAATAATAATAATAATAATAATAATAATAATAATAATAATAATAATAATAATAATAATAATAATAATAATAATAATAATAATAATAATAATAATAATAATAATAATAATAATAATAATAATAATAATAATAATAATAATAATAATAATAATAATAATAATAATAATAATAATAATAATAATAATAATAATAATAATAATAATAATAATAATATAAATGAGTAGGATCATTACTACTCGCTATCTTAAACCCGATCCCGCAAATCTGATAACCTGCCATGTTAAACATAACAGCCACAATTCAGTGGGGAGCAACTCGGACAGTTCTCCAGCCATATTACTTAATATATAAGCAATAGAAGCATAATATATGAAAATATATTAAAACCGAAAACATTATATATTAAAATAGATTCAAAACCAGAAAACAGATCAGCAGCCTAACGACGTCAAAACGAATAATGGAATATAAACCTGATGATCAGTACAACTTTTACTACTAGAGATATGGCAAAAAAACACTGAAGTGTCACTAGATAAGGAACTCAATGCCCACGAAGCGACTCCTAAGCTCACTCACTAGGCAACTTAAACTATAATAGGATTGCGTTCAGCGAGGTCCTAGCTAAGTATATGCACATGACTCCTAAGCATAAACGATACCCAGTTCGACAATCAATGTATCCCTAACTTAGATACACCGACCATATAGCTAATGGCAACAATACATATCCTAGACTTATATATTGTGTTCCGGTATTGGAATCAATTCACCCGACTGCGAATTCGGGCTTTAGTGTTCGAATATTGTTTGATCAAGTTCACAATTCTCTCCTTCTCCTTATTCCACGGGTCGGACCTTCCCGGCGGATTGAGCCTGCTCCCTGCACAAGTAACGCACAGGGCCTCGGAGGTTGTCCGAGGGAACCCTCTCCGATGCCTAAGTCAGTCCGTGAATGCCTTGATGAACCTAGTTCGTGAGGAGCTAGGTGGCGTTTTTTTAGAGTAAGAGTCTAGAGAGAGAAAATCCAACCCCCTCTAAGTGGGAAATGGATGAGTATTTATACCTTCCCACAAGAGAGAGAGAGGAGGAGAGGGAAAAGAGCGGGAGAATGAATGGATGACAAGGTGACACGTGGATCTGTTTCATCCACCCATTCTCTATTATCTTAGGCAGAATGACGGGGGGACCCCTGGCGACCCCTGGCCCTGTCTTTCAGGGGGAAGACCCCCTGAAAGCAGACGAGCAGGGGAGGGCGAAGCTGCTTCCTCGGATTTTGGGGTGATTGCACCCTAGTGATCTTATGACAGGCTGTCTTATTCTTCAGGGTCGGGTCGTCTGCGGGCCTAATTGGCAGGCGACTCGTTGCAGATGACCGACCCCCCATCAATTGGCCCTCACCGGGCGGAGGGGAGCAGGGTCTCCCTCTCGGCAGGCGAACTCTTGGTGGGAGGTTGACCTTCTGGCTTTTCCTTTGCATTTAATGCGTTTCGCGTGTTCCCAAGGGTGGACAATTAACTCTCATTGGGCATGCAAAGGGTTTATTTGCCTTTTAGTCATGATTACCTCTCGTGCTTTACGTGAATCTTGGGCAGCGCACCTGTTTGGTGATTGGTCGTGCCGCCTGCTGAAGTAGTTGGGGAGTTATTAATGCGCTGCTTGGGTCCTTTGTATAAATTTCGCCTCCTTTGCCACTTTCACGACCCATTTCCAACCTTCTTATCTTCTTCTTTCAAAGAAAATGTCGTGGATTACCAAAGTACTTTTTTTGCCAAGGGGTTCGTGTGGTGACCCGTCGCTTCAGGGGGCGTTGGAGACTAAGGTACCCTAGGGCGTCCTTTCTTATCCTGCGCCGTAGCCGGCAGCTCCGTGCCCGACTTCACAGGAAGCTCAGAAGGAGGACTCATGTCAGGGCGGGCAAGCGCCCTCAGAGGGCTTCTCCAGCCGCCCCTAAATACAGGCGCTGCTCCCAGGCCGGGGGTTGTTTTGACAGGGGGTGCCATGAGTGTTTTCCATGGCTACACCCTGAACAATTTGACCCTGACTGCTCTGAGTTGACCTCATCTCCTGAGTCGGGCCCCTCTTCTCCCTTGAGGAGGAAAGTGGGCTGCGGCTCCTGTGATGATACTGAAACAGTCCCTTATGGCAGGGACTGGGATGTTAGTAGCCGGGACTCCGGTGATAGTGACGGCCAGGGTTACTCCTCTGGTCGGAACGAAGATGATGACTCTGCGGACCCCTTCAAGGATTCTGACGACTGGGACTGGGGATCCGATGTAGGGGGGTGCCACAGCCCTGGGGACTATTCCCCAGGCTTTGATGATGATTAGGCCTGCCCGCAGGGTGCAGGCGTGATGAGCCAGAAACTTGGGCTCTTTTTGTACTTTTTGCCTGTATGGGATGTAACTTGCCCGCTTTTCGGGTTTTCTCCAATTTAATGAAAAAATCAGGCAGCTTATTTATGTGTGGCATTTTTATTATTTGTTATTATTTATTATTTGTTTTTGACGTCATGAGGGGATGTTTTCCCTTGACTTGTTACTTCCCCAAGACTTTCCTTGGGGAGTGGTGGGGGGCGAGTTTTTCGAGGACGTGACATGTGGGGGTACCCTCCTGGCACATTTCCCAAGTTTTGATGACCTTTCACTTGCCCTCCCCCTATAAAGGCAAACTGGCCTCTGTATTTTCTCTCTTTTCACAAACTCTTTTTCTGCGAACGTTTGGTGTGATAACTCGAGCCTTTCTTCGCACCCTCATTTTTCTGGGAAATTTCTCTCTCAAGCTTTCATCCAATCGGCGGCCGACCTTAGGTTAGACTCTTAACTTCCAGTTCTTGCTCCCTTTCTTTCGATTTCTTGCTTTTCGTTCCTTTTAGAGTTACTATGTCTAGAACTCGCGAGCGCATCCTACCGTTTACCGACCCATCGAGGAAGGAGGACCGGGAAGAGGGTAGGGAGGATCTTGCCTCCTCCTCTAGGGAGGTGGGCCTTAGGACATTCGAGGAGGAGAACTCGGCGGGTAGTGGAGGTGGTAACTCCCCTGAACCTGCCCCCTACGATGTTGTGGACTCGGACGACGAGGCGCTGGAGTTCGACCCCTCCAGCACCTCCGATCCCCTTATTCCCCGGGAAAGAGGTAGTACTTATTATTTAGACAAAGCCAAGTACCATGTTCCCCTGAGAACTTACCCTGACCCCAAAAACTGGGATTTGATTCTTGCGAACAATGCTGCCAGCGCGATTGAGCGGTTTTACAATTTTGGGGATGGGTATACAATTGTCGTCCCCGGTGAAAAAGACACCGTATGTTGTCCCCCTAACGGGTGCATAGCGGTTTACCACAAGTGTTTGGAATTCGGTCTTCGCTTCCCCCTTCATCCTTTTCTGGAAGAGGTTTTCAGGCGGATGAACGTGGCTATTGCTCAACTGATAGCCATGGCTGTCAGGTCACTAATTTCGTATGTTTGGACCTGCCCGTTTCATCGTGCCGAGCCCTCTATTGACGCTTTGAGGTTTATGGTCGGCCTGCAAATGGTTTCCTCTGGGAGCGAGGGTTCCTCTGGATACTGGTCTATCCAGAGGCAAAAGGGTCATACTCTGGTGTGGCCTCCTATGGACAGCTTGAGAGATTGGAAAAACAATTTCCTTTATGTGCACAGCGCCGAAGGGTGGAAGATTCCTCGTCATTTCAGGAATCACGTCCATACCAGGCTAGAGACTCATCAGGAATATCACCCTGGCGTAGGGGGGAAGGCCTTGGAGGTGAAGTTGAGCAGGAAGGATAAGGATTTGGTAGAAAATTTTGCTGCCCATACTGATAAATCTGGTGTTTATGGTCCTACTTTATGGCTTCCTCATGCGGAGCTCATTGCTACTGACAGGTACCTGACCCGAGTGGGTCTGAATCCGGGCCTAGACAAAGGTAGTTCAGGAGCGCTTGATGATTTTTCTTTATCCGCCTCTCCCTTCCTTAATGATTTTCTAACAGGTCGCTTATTTGCTCTGCAGACCTTGTTACCTTCCTCTGGACGAAAAGGGAGGTAAGGCGTTTGGGTTTGTCCGAGAACCTCGACGTTTTCCAAAGCCGCCCTTCCCTTCCTCCTGACTTCAAGAAGGGTGAGAAGAACCTGATGAAGCACTTGAAGGGCATTTCCTTTAGCAGGCCAAGGCTTCCTGCTCCCCCCAGATCAACGCCTGCGAAAACGGCGGTCTCTGAAGCCACCCCTTCTCCTGTTGCGAGAAAGGTGGTCGCTTCTGAGGCCACTCCTTCCCCTGCTGGCAAGCAGGGAGGTTCTTCTACAGGGATTCAGATTCCTTCGGGGCCGCAGGCTGCTGGTTCTGAAGAGACCGGAGAAAGCACTCCCAGGGGGCTGGTCAGGAAGAGGAACAGGGAAACCTCAGATACAGATCAGGTGGTGGATTTGGAGGCTGACATGCCTGACCCAAAACGCTTTGCTCAGGGAGTTCCTGGTACCCTTTTTCCTGAGGAAAACATTGAGTTCCACTATACCGCCGGTGATAGCCAGGACGTTTCTGCCTTACTCTCTGATTCCGGGGTGGTTTTGGCGGATCACCTTATCAAGACTATCCATTCTGCTACCCACCAAGTGACTCAATACATTCAGCGTACCGCCAGAGTTATTCAGGCCCCTGCTGAGCTAGCAACCCTTAGTCGTCTAAGTGACAAGGATTTGGCCAACTCTGACCGCCTGACTACAGTCGAAAGGGATGTTGCTCTTATTGCTGGTTTGAAGGATCAGCTGGCAAAAAGGGAGAACGAGTTGGAGGAGGCCATGAATCAGACGATTCACTGGAAGTCTCAAAGTGAGAGGGCAGTCAGAGAGGTGTCTCGCCTGGAGGAGGAATCGAAAAGAGCTAAGCAGGCCTTTGCAGAGCTGGAGCAGGCCAAAAAGGCTTTAGCTGAGTTGGACCACGCCAAGAAAAAGGCCGCTGACCTAGGGGAGCGTCTTTCTAAGGCAGATTCGGACCTTCAGGCGGCTCTTGGTGACTTGGCGGTGAAGACTGGGGAGTGGCAGAAGGAAAAAGATGAGATAATCCAAGAGGTCGAAACTGCAGTGGCCGCAGGCTTCGTGAATGGTGCCAATTCTTGCTTGGGGTGGTTATGGAGGCTGTCAGGGAGATGTTCCCTGGTTTTGACGAAGAGGCCTTCCGGGCTCTCTATACTGCTAAGGATGAGGCCCAGATGCGCAGGATGGCTGAAGAGGCTGCTGCCTCTGGCCCAGAAGCTCCTCCTGCCTAACATGCAGGGCAGTCATCCTCAGAGAGCTCTTGTTCATCCCCTGCCGCGCTTATGCTGACGCGTTAACTTCTCACCTTTTTGCGCGCCGAACCCTTTTGTGGCCGGCTGCCTTGTTTATTGTAATGCCTTTAAAAAACCTTTATTCTGTGTATTCCTGCTACTTTTTCCTTTTATGAGGACTCTTTCATTGTTTGTTTGCATCTGTTTTTGCTTGGTTTCTTGTACAAGCTTTAAGGTATGGCCTGCCCCCTGCTTGCCCAGAGGTAAGTAGGGAGGCTTTCGCGTTTTTTTTATACAAGGTTGGGGAGCCTGCCCCCAGTCCTTGTTGATTTGGCCTGTCCCTGGCTTTTGATCAAAGTCTAGGGGGCCTGCCCCCTGCCTGCCCAGAGGTAAGCAGGGAGGCTTTCGCGTTTTTTATACAAGGTTGGGGAGACTGCCCCCAGTCCTTATTGATTTGGCATGTCCCTGGCTTTTGATCAAAGTCCAGGGGGCCTGCCCCCTGCCTGCCCGGAGGCAAGCAGGGAGGCTTTCACGTTTTTTATACAAGGTTGGGGAGCCTGCCCCCAGTCCTTGTTGATTTGGCCTGTCCCTGACTTTTGATCAAAGTCCAGGGGGCCTGCCCTCTGCCTGCCTAGAGGTAAGCAGGGAGGCTTTCGCGTTTTTTATACAAGGTTGGGGAGCCTGCCCCCAGTCCTTGTTGATTTGGCCTGTCCTTGGCTTTTGATCAAAGTCCAGGGAGCCTGCCCCCTGCCTGCCCAGAGGCAAGAAGGGAGGTTTTAGAATTTTTGTTGGGGGGTCCATTTTCCTTAGTCCTGGCAACAGGGGGGCCTCCCCCTATTGCCCCCTGCTCCTTTGTGTGTGAAAAACGCAAGTTTGAACAGGCAACGAGTATAGACTTGAAGTCCCTTTCATTTCTTTGTAAAAAACTAAACACAAGGGTGGTCGGAGCCGTCGACATTCTTGACCGTTCTCCGCCAATTTTTCAGGAAACGAAAAACTATCTTAAGATTTTGCTAGACATAATACTTCTTTAGGGTGTCTGCATTCCAGTGAGCACTCAACTCTTGGCCCTCAAGATTGGCGATCCTATACGTGCCTGGCCCTAAGATTTGGGTTACTTGGTATGGATCTTCCCAGTTAGCACTTAGTTTGCCGTGCTCTCTCGATTTTCCCACAGCCTGTGTTTTTCTGAGAACTAGATCACCCATCTGAAAATTTCTCTCATGTACTCTCTTATTGTATGCCTTCCTCATTCGTTGCTGGTAGGCGACGATATTGGCACTGGCTTCTTCCCTCACTTCACTGACCAGGTCTAAGGCCTCGGTCAATGCTATTTCATTCTCAGCCTGGTCGTATTGTAGGGAGCGCAGGGAAGGGATTCTGGCCTCGATGGGTAATAGGGCTTCTGCTCCGTATACCAGGCCAAACGGGGTCTGACCTGTAGATTCCTTTCGGGTGGTCCTGATTGACCAGAGTATGCTGGGGAGCTCGTCGGCCCATCTGCCCTTGAGGTCATCTACCATCTTCTTAAGACCATTCAGGATCTGTTTGTTGGCTGCCTCTGCCTGTCCGTTGGTTTGAGGGTGGCAGACGGCAGAGTAGGCAACTGCGACACCATGGCCTTCCAACCAGATCCTCAGAGGGTCGTTATCAAATTGCCTTCCATGATCAAATACTAACATCTTTGGTAGGCCGAATCTAGTGATGATATTCCTCCATATCACCTTCCTGACTGCAGGCTCAGTGATGTTAGGCACTGCCTCAGCCTCCACCCACTTGGTGAAGTAGTCGATAGCCACGATCAGGAATATTCTGCCCCCGGTTGCTACTGCAAAAGGGTCTAGTATGTCCATCCCCCACTGAGCGAAGGGGATGGGGGATAGGATTGGCCTGAGCTCTTGGGTCGGGGCATGGATGGATGGGGTAAAAAGTTGGCATTTCCTGCATTTTTGAGTCAAGTCTTTTGCGTCGGCCAGTAGGGTCGGCCAGTAGTATCCTGCCCTTAAGGCCTTGTGTGCCAACGACTTTCCTCTTATGTGATGGCCACATATTCCAGAGTGGATGTCATCTAATACCTCCGCCGCCTGCTCTGCCCCCCAGACACCTGAGCAGGGGAGATGAGAACGATTTTTTGTACAAGTCTTCCCCGATTAAAATAAACCATGCAGCCCTTGCTGGCATTTTTCTTTTTTGTACGGGGTCGGACGGTAAAATTCCATGTTTTTTGAACAGAATGATGGGGGTCCTCCAATCCTCAGGCCTTGCTTCCTCCACAACGCCGACGGTTTGGCAGGGGATGGTAGATTTTTCTTGGATGACGTCTACCCATACAGACCTCCTTATATCCTGCAGGCTGGAACTAGCCAGTTTTGACAGGGCATCTGCCCGATTGTTCTGGGACCGAGGGATCTGTCTGATTTCATACGATTTCAGGCCTGATAACTCCCTCTTCACCATTTCCAGGTATGCGGCCATCGTTTGATCCCTGGCCTCATATTCTCCATTGATTTGGTTGGCGATGAGCTGGGAGTCTGTTGCCAGGACAATCCGCTCTGCACCTGCGGCTTTGGCTAAGTTGACGCCTGCGAGCACTGCTTCGTACTCAGCTTCATTGTTTGACGCGGGGAAGACAAATCTAAGTGCATGTTCAAAGTCAGTCCCTTCTGAGCTGGTCAACACGACTCCGACCCCTGCACCATTAGCCGTGGAGGACCCGTCGGTGTATACCACCCATTCGCCGGCAGTTGGGCTATCCTCCTCAAAGTGGGAGCATTCTGCTAGAAAGTCGGCCAGGGCTTGGGCTTTTATGGCTGTTCTGGATTGGTATGTTATCCCTAGTCCACTCAACTCAATGGCCCATTTTAGCAGCCTGCCTGACTTTTCTAATTTCTCCAGCACTTTCTCTAAGGGCTGGTCTGTCAACACCACGACAGGGTGTGCGTCGAAGTATGGCCTTAGCTTCCTGTCTGCTATGACAACTGCGTAGGCTGCTTTTTCGACCATAGGGTAATTCTTTTCTGCTGCCCTCAGGGCATGGCTCACAAAGTATATAGGCTGCTGAGCGCCTGCTTCTTCTCTCAAGATGACTGCGCTGACTGTCACATTGGTTACAGCGATATAGAGGAAGAGTTTTTCCCCTGCCACTGGCCTTGCCAGGGTGGGGAGCTTCTTTAAATGTTCCTTCAACTGCTCGAAGGCTTCTTTTTGCTCGTCCTCCCACTTAAATTGCTTATTGCCTTTTAATATTTTGAAGAACGGGGTTGACTTGTCTGCTGACCTGGCAATGAATCGTGCTAGGGCAGCCATGCGGCCTGTCAGGCGTTGAATGTCCCTGATGGTCTTGGGTTCAGGAAGGTCCAGAACAGCCTGAACTTTCTCGGGGTTAGCGTCTATCCCTCGAGAGCTGACCAGAAAACCCACGAACTTTCCAGAACGAACCCCAAACGTACACTTCTTTGGATTGAGTTTCATTTTGTAGGCGCGCAGGGAGGAGAAGGTCTCCTGCAGATCTGCCAGGTGCTCATTGTCTCCTTTGCTCTTTACAATGGCGTCATCGACATATGCTTCTATGTTTCTGCCTTTTTGACCCTCGAACACCTTGTCGACCAGGCGTTGGTATGTGGCCCCTGCGTTTTTAAGCCCAAATGGCATCATCTTGTACATGTAGGTGCCTGAACTGGTGATGAAGGCACATTTCACCCTGTCCGGCTGCCATAAGTACACTTGATGATACCCTGAGAAGGCATCCAGGAAGCTCAGCATAGTATATCCACTGGTAGCGTCTACCAGTTGGTCAATCCTGGGGAGTGGGTAGCATTCTTTCGGGCAGGCCTTGTTGAGGTTTGTAAAGTCCACGCACATTCTCCATGCGCCTGATGATTTCTTAACCATGACTACATTCGCTAGCCATTCTGGGTAGTCACAAACCTCAATAAAATCTGCCTTCAGAAGTTTTTCAATTTCCTCTTTAATTGCCACGTCCTTCTCTGCGGACATATTTCGCTTTTTCTGTTTTACAGGGCGGGCGTCCGTGTTTACGTTCAGCCTGTGAACGATACACGTTGGATCAACCCCTGGCATCTCGTCCGCCGAGTAGGCAAATACATCCTTGTTATCTTTTAACAACTTGACCAGTTCAGCCTGGTAGGACTCTTCCAGGTCAGCCCCTATAAGGACCTGTCTCCCTGGCTCTAGGTCCACCAGCATGCTCTCTCCCCCAGGTTCCAGGTGGTCCGATGCCTGATTACCGGCTGGAATCTTGCCTTCCCTGCTGGGGGAACTGTCAGGTTTTCTCTTTCCTTTTCTTTCACTTTCATGGGTTTGCAGGGCCACGGAGTAGCACTGCCTAGCTGACTCCTAATCCCCATGCACTTTTCCTTCAAGGCCAAAATCTGTAACATAGGCTATAGTGAGAGCCCTGATTGATATGGCCGCCTCAATTTCGTCCAGGGTGGCCCTGCCGATTAGGGCGTTGTAAGCAGACCTTGCATCCACTACAACGAATGATGCCCTGACATTTCTGGCCGTGGCCCCTTCCCCGAATGTTACAGGCAGGTCTATGATTCCCATGAGCAGTATGCCTGCCCCGCTGAACCCGTACAAAGATCCCGGGGCAGGTCGCAGGTGCCTTTTCTCCAGCCCCATTTTGTCGAAGGCATCTTTCTATAGCAGGTTCGTGTATTCACCGGTATCCACCATGCACCTCCGCACAATGTGGTTGCTGATTTCCAGGGATAGCACCAAGGGATCGCTATGGGGATACACCACCCGCCCTGCATCCTCAGGGGTGATGCTCAGCGTCATTCCCTTCGGGCTTCCTGCCCTTTCAGCATAGCAGATTTGGTTTCTTAATTCACGAATCTGCCTCTTCTGACTCCATCTGCTGGTTTGGCCTTCTGCATCTCCCGATACCACATGGATTATCAGGCGGTTCTGCGCTGAGCCTTCGGGTTTTTCAGGCGCTTCTTTCTGAGATTTATTCCTCGCTGCGTAGTTGGCCAACCAGCCATTCCTGATCAGCTTCTCAATTTCGTCCTTCAGATGGCGACACTCTTCGGTGGTGTGGCCTACACAATCATGGAAGGTGCAGAATTTCTTGGGGTCCCCCTTTGGGCTGCGTGGTTTGCTCGGGCGATTCCACTTAGCAGTCTCCTTTTCCAGTTCGAAGATCTCTGCCCTAGATTTGTTGAGGGCTGTGTAGCTGTCGAACCTGGGCTGGTAGACCGTGCGCTCCTTCTTGGAGGTATCCCCTTCCTCGGTTCTCTGTTTTCCGGGTTCATTTCTGCCACGTCCACCCTGCGGTCCCCCCTGCTGCCTGGTAAGGCCTGCGGGGGTATCCGGCAGGCTGTGGAACTCCTCTTGGAGCATAAACCCCTCTGCGATCTTCCTGGCTTTGGCCAGAGTTTCCGGCTGAGCCCTGATCAGTTGGTTCTTCATTTCCCCAGGGAGCAGTGAGTTGGTCAGTGCGTACGTCCCTGTCGCATCGTCTATCTCTTTGACCTGCTGGAAGGACAAGTCAAACATCTTCAGGTACTCCCTGACAGACTCACCCTTCTTCTGCCTAAGAGTCATTAGGTCGAACCGAGTAAGACGGCGCCTCTTGTTTCCCGCATACTGGTCAAGGAAGGCCTCTGCCAACTCGATGAAGAAGCATATCGATTCTTGCGGCAGATCCCTGAACCAACCCTGGGCCAGACCTACCAGGGTGGTTGGAAAAATTTTGCACCTGACCGCGTCATCGGCGTCGTACATGCCCATATGGCTCTCGTATGCCGCCAAATGATCCTCTGGGTCAGTCGTGCCGTCAAACTTGACAGAGGGCATTTTTATCTTTGGGATAGGGTACGCCTGTACCTCAGGGTGAAGCGGGGTCTTGGTTGGCCTGCCCACCATTCTCGACCTGCTCGTACCCAAGTAGTGACCGTGGTCATCCCTTCTGTCAGGGGTCGGTCTCCTACTTTCAGGGGAGCGGTACCTTGGTGGGCGCCTGCTTATCGCCTCGTTGTCCCTGGGAGGGGAGTGATACCGTGAGCGCTTTTTCTGAGCAGGCTCGAGGTTATCACCCTGACGGTGCCTGGGCCTCAAAGGCTGACCATTGTTAAGCCTGGACTGCAGGCTCTGGGACAGTCCTGGAGCAGGCTGTAATTCCTCAACCGGTGTCAGCCTGGAGAATACATCTCCCTGTCTCTCCCCCAGGCGCTTGGACACTGGCTCCTTATGCCTCATGCGAATCTTCAGGTCTTGGGATAAGCCCCTTCTTTCACGAGCGGCCGTGGACTCTGTAGTGTGAATGGAGAATGTTTCTTCAGGACCAGCGACCTCTTGTTGTGCAGGCGGTTCCTGACGGGCTTCTGTGATCCGCCTTTGCACTTGCGCATACGCCTGAGCTGTCTTCCTGGCCTTTCTCTAAACGTTTCTGACGGCGGTCCGCTTTGTGCCCCCGGTTCCTTCTCCACTTTCAAAGTGGAGTAACCTGGGGGTCGTGGCGACCCTGCCTACCAGATCGTCCTGAGTGAATTCCTGATTCAACATTGCTGAGAAGAACGCCGCGGTCTGTGCCATCTGGGCAGGGGTGAGGTTTAGGGTTTGCCCCGCATGTGCCCCCTGCCCTGCCATGGCAACTACCCCTTGACCCGGTGCTCCCTGGAGACTGGCTCGCCCCACGCCTGGAATCGTGGCGGCGGGGGTTACCTCCGACGGCATGCCATAACGGGGAGCATTGGGTGGATTTGCCACAGAGCTGGTGTCGAAAATTTCAGGCATGTTTGATTGTAATTGGTTAATTTCGCGTTTGAGAATGGTTGATTTTGTGGGTAATTTCGTGGGTACAACCTACTTCTTCCCCACAGACGGCGCCAAATTGTTCCGGAATTGGAATCAATTCACCCGACTGCGAATTCGGGCTTTAGTGTTCGAATATTGTTTGATCAAGTTCACAATTCTCTCCTTCTCCTTACTCCACGGGTCGGACCTTCCCGGCGGATTGAGCCTGCTCCCTGCACAAGTAACGCACAGGGCCTCGGAGGTTGTCCGAGAGAACCCTCTCCGATGCGTAAGTCAGTCCGTGAATGCCTTGATGAACCTAGTTCGTGAGAAGCTAGGTGGCGTTTTTTAGAGTAAGAGTCTAGAGAGAGAAAATCCAACCCCCTCTAAGTGGGAAATGGATGGGTATTTATACCTTCCCACAAGAGAGAGAGGAGGAGAGGGAAAAGAGCGGGAGAATGAATGGATGGCAAGGTGAGACGTGGATCTGTTTCATCCACCCATTCTCTTTTACCTTAGGCAGAATGACGGGGGGACCCCTGGCGACCCCTGGCCCTGTCTTTCAGGGGGAAGACCCCATGAAAGCAGACGAGCAGGGGAGGGCGAAGCTGCTTCCTCGGATTTTTGGGTGATTGCACCCTAGTGATCTTATGACAGGCTGTCTTATTCTTCAGGGTCGGGTCGTCTGCGGGCCTAATTGGCAGGCGACTCGTTGCAGGTGACCGACCCCCATCATATTGTAACTTCTCATTCAGGCCAACATTATTCCATATTCAAACAAACTTATAAATATTTTATCCGAAGATATCTTACAATATTCCTAATATAGTAACCTTTTTTTTTTGGTGAAAGGTAAGTATATATTAATGAATCAAAAAAATGTACACGCTATGTGACTACATCAAATTATGTAGCCACCTAGTATCTTTAGCCCGAAGCGGGTATTTAATCATAACCATAATTCTATCTCGTACATCCGATTTAATCTTATTGATAATATTATGAGGGCGCTGAACCGAACCTTCAATTCTACACAAATTCCTTTGCCTCCAGACATGGTACACCATAGCATTGACCATAGCGCGCAGGATATTGCACTGGAGCTTCGAGCCCCGCATCTTGCACGCCCACCTGAGGGTGTCGTTCACCGAAATCGGCTTCCTAACCCACAGGCTTAATTCTTTAACAATCTTGGCACTCCACTTACACCCGAAGAATAAGTGTTCCAAGCCTTCTTCCTGGTCCTCACACAAATAGCATCGATCAGAATCTGCCACGCCAAATCTGACTAAATTAATCCTAGTGTTCAGAGCCCTCCTAAAAACAAGCCAAGATATGAAACTGTGTTTAGGAGCACTCCAACCACTCCAAACGAGCCGAGCCCAAGGAGCCTTCGGCTTGTGAGACCGAATTTCCTCGTAACCCCCAGAAACCGTGTAAAAGGTACACGAACCATGCCAGAGCCCATTAGCATACAAGTGCTTAATTTTATCCTTAGCCTGGAATATCTTCCGCCAAGCCCAGGTAACATCCGTGTTCGGTTGATACTCCCTCCAATCGCGCCCTTTTAGATAGATGCTACTAACCCATCGAACCCATAGCCGATCCGGTTGGTCAAAAACCCAAGAAGCAAGTTTGGCCACCGCAGCCTGATTCCAAACACAAAGATCTCTGATTCCCAAGCCCCCTTCCATTTTAGGATAACAAATTTTCTCCCAACTCACTAACGCTCGATTATTCCCCTCAACCCCACCAGTCCACAGAAATCCCCGGCACAGTGAGATTATTCTATTCATTACATACTTCGGGATGATAAAAACCATGGCCCAATAATTATGTAATTGGGACAACACAGACTGGACCAAGGTCAACCTACCCGCATAAGAGAGCTTCCTGGCACCAATTCCCGAAATGCGCGCTACTATACGTGCAAGCAAAGTCTCACAATCACTTTTGCCAATTCGAGTACTCTGAATAGGTAAACCCAGATACCGAAAAGGCAACGTACCTTCCACACAGCCTGAAAAGCGCAGAATATCTGCTTTCTTATCCTCAGCAACGCCAGCAAAATAAGCATGGGATTTACCAACGCTTATATTAAGCCCCGAGGCCCTACTGAAAGTGGCAAAGGCTCTCCACAAAAAATTCATCGACTCAGGCTCCCCTTTACAAAAAAGAAGCAAATCATCAGCAAACAAAAGATGCGTTAGCTTTAACGGACCACATTTAGGGTGGTATCTAAACTTTTTATCCATCCTCCCATAAGTCATAATACGCGAGAAATACTCCATACAGATCGTGAACAACAAAGGCGACATAGGATCCCCTTGCCTCAAACCTCTCTTACCCCGGAAAAAACCGAAGTTGTCGCCATTAGCACACAGTGAATACGAGACCGACGTGACACACTCCATAATCAGCCCACGGAAGTGATCCGGAAAGTCTAGAGCCCTCAGCATCTGATCAACAAAGCTCCATTCCACACGGTCATAAGCTTTGTGGATATCCACCTTGAATAAGCATCTAGGCGATACCCGACCTCTCCCGTACATCTTGACTAGGTCCTGACAAATCAGTATATTTTCCACAATACTCCGACCCTCAATGAATCCACCTTGGGTTGGCGAGATTATCTGGGGCAGAACCTTGGCCAACCTCGAACTCAGAATCTTAGCAATACATTTATAAACAACATTGCAACACGCAATCGGCCTAAATTCTTTCACAGACTGGGGCCTATTTACTTTAGGAATCAAAGAGATAGTAGCACAGTTCAGCTGTTTCAGCAATTTACCTGAACGGAAGAAGTCCTGAATAGCTCTGACCACATCCCCACCAACAATATCCCAAGAGTCAATAAAAAACTGACTAGTGAACCCGTCAGGGCCCGGCGCTTTATCCCGAGGAATAGAATGCATGGCCTTCTTGATCTCCGAATCAGTGACACTCGTCCCAAGCCACAATTTATGCTCATCTGAACACAGCTGCCCCAGCCTGACGAGATCAACATCGACCTCCTCGACTGAATTGGACTCACCCAATAACTTGGTATAGAACCGAAGAAAAGCACCCTCAATCGCCTCCTTGTTCGAACATTCCAATCCGACTTCATCCTCGATCTTGGCGATCGCATTATGCGCTCGACGGGAACGCAAAATGCCGTGGAAATACGCTGAATTACCGTCCCCATCCTTAATCCATTTAAGCTTCAACTTTTGAGCCCTGAAATCAGCTCTCGCGGCTTGCAATACTCGTACCTGCTCGTTCAAAGCCAATTCGTCACGCATCAAACTAGCCGAGCTATCCGACCGCAAACGAACCTGTAACTCAGCAAGACGGATCTCCGTTGTACTGCATCTGTTCTCAATTTCAGCGAATGAACTGGAATTGAGCTTTTTAAGCGGACCCTTCAGTCGACGTAGCTTGGAAACAAGCTGAAACATTTTCGTGCCATATATCGCTTCACCCCAAACATCACCAACACACGACAGAAACTCCGGAGAACGGCTCCACATGTTCATGTATTTAAATGAACGATTCTTCCTCACCGGCGGGCTCCTAAGTTGCACAATACACGGACAATGATCAAAAGTTCCCTCCGGAAGGAAATTAGCAAAACCATTCGGGCTCAGCCTCACCAAATCATCATTCACCAAACACCTATCAATCCTACTAAAGACTCTTGTTCCTACATCTCGATGCTTATTGTTCCAAGTGAACCAAGATCCACTCGCACGATAATCCCCAATTTCGCAATTAGCAATACAATCCCGAAATTGATTCATATCCTCATCCACCGAATTGCCTCCCAACCTTTCCCGGGCATCAATAACGCAATTAAAATCCCCCAAAACCATCCATGGACCAGACTGAGCATAGGATTCAAGAAGTCGCCAAAGGTCAACTCTCCCCGAAGCCGAATTAAAAGCATACACTACTGTAAGCAAATAGTCCATCCCCGACGCAGAGGTGACCCTTACATGGATACTCTGAGCACTATACTCCAAAATTTGCAAGTTCACCATATCATGTTTCCATAACAGCCAAACCCGACCACCCTCACCATAATGGCTATTGGTCGTAATACTCCAATCATCGAACACATTTTGATGAATATTGGCATACGCCTTATTTTTAATTTTGGTCTCAAGTAGACCAAAGACATCTACCTGCTGTTTCCTAATAAACTCACTAATAGCACGCTGTTTATTTATATTACACATACCGCGCACATTCCAAAACCCAATATTATGCACTCCCATGAATAACTACTTCCAACCCAACCCCATCATTTCTCACATCCGATTCTTTTCTAGGAGATCCCACTACCATATCTGCATAGGACACCCCATTCTGAACTTCTTTTGGCGGTCGCGGAACCTTAGTCAAAACCCCACCCGGACCCTGGGTACTATACTGCACCGTAGGGGGGATCGAGGTACTAGCCCCATGCACAGCAGCAGTCTTGGCGTTAGCTAAGAGCTTCGGTTGGAGCTGTTTCGCAGCTATCCCACCCGCACCCTTACCTTGTTTCAGGTCATGTCTCGCCTTCCGTATCTCATCTTTTATACACTCCTTAGTCTCATGGCCATACCCTTTGCATTTAGTACACCATATAGGTTTCCACTCATATTTAACAAACAATTCTATCATGCTCCCTTTTTCATCCATGAACTTAATTTCATTCTTAAATTTTTTACCCACCTTCGCCATAACCATAACCCTAGCATACCCGAGTCGAGATCGTTCTTCCGTAGCCAAGTCAGACTTGACATACGGACCTACAAGCGAGGCAATCCGAGGCAAACATCTACCCCAAAACTTCAATGGCAAGTCATGCAGTTGAATCCAAACCGGGACTTCATGGACGTCATTTTTATCTAACTTAGCATCTGGGGTCCATTCTTTTACTATCAAGGGCTTATTATCAAACATAAACAGACCATGATCAAGAATTTTTACCTTAGCTGCTTTGTCCTTGAATCGAGCCAAGAAAATACCATTTGGTAGGAATGAAATTTTGTCTACTCCATGTTCTTTCCATATCCTTCTCACAAAGCCCTCCACCACTTCCCATAGCGGGTTAGCACCCATAATGAAACAGTACACTGCTGTACTCCAATATTCTATCTCATCATCCACGTCCTCCTCTGAGAATTGTAGTATCTCTTCATCATCGTCCATGTCAATGACCCGCTTCCCATCCCTTTGCTGCCAGCCCCCATTATTCAATGAGATTTCAGGCGCGGTTTCCGCGACCACATCCGGAATCTCTTCGTCCTCGAAATCGGAAGTATAGTTCATCCCTGGAATGTCATTAATAGCCTCATTCCCCATGCTTTTCGAGTTTTCGTCCAAGTTCGCAATCTTCACAACTTTCCGTAGCAGGTCTTCTTTTGCTTTTTTCGTAACCGGTTTCATAGCCCTAGTCCCCCTAGAAACAGCCTTAGCCTTTTGCCTCATCCCACAAACATACGTACCCTACACGCCACCCCTAATATAGTAACCTTATATAGAACCTTTCTTCAAATATTATCTTTCCAAAATAGATATTATTATAATTAGAAATCATTTAACATATGATTTATATAAAATAGCTGATATTAGGACTCGATACATAAACATTATATTTATTATATAAATGTATAATTAATGATTAAAAGTCAATAAAAGTCAAAATCATAATTATTTCTCAAAAGGTTTGAGTACTTAAAAGTGTTAATTACAAATTTAAAGATTTTCCAAAACAACACTGTCTTACTATAAAATTCATAAATAAATCAATAAAACTCAAAACAACGCAAGACCAGTGGGTTGAAAACTTTAGAATCTCAGCTAAAACCTTTATTTTTTGAGTAAATCAACATTCCCAACTTAACAGAGGGATTTATTCGCATCTTTACAAACTGTCAGAATTTGATACCCGGTCGTATCTCTTTAATAAAACACGTTTAAAAATTTATTTTGAAGCAAATCAAATTTAAAACATTAATAGATATTTCAAAGTTTTGGTACGTAAATTAACCAAATTAAATTCAAAGTTTATCATAGGTTTTAATTTAGGTTTTACAACAACTGACAGATTCGCGAACTAATTCGTCATAGTTTCATAAACGATTCATTGTGACGAAAATAATTGGAATTAATTTACGAAATTAAACAGACGTATACTAGACTTAAAATAAATAGTATACTCTTTTCAAAAAAATTAAAAATAAAGTCTTTAAAATAGATTATTAATTCGCACAAAAACAGTAATCGATTATGAAACATGTTGTAACTTTGTTAAAAATATAAAACTTTCAATTTGGTAATTCATTTTAAAAATCACGAAAATTAAGAGATAAATTATTATTTGTATGTTTTAGGGTTCGTTTGGTTACTCTTTAACATCCCGGGAAATAGAAGATCCCATGAAATAGATTTTGAAGGAGTTGTTTGGTTACCCCAAAAGTGAAAAGTTGCTCACCACCCACACCCCCTCGGTGAGTTGCACTTCCCACATCCCGACTTATGTCAATGACTTTTTTACCCTCATGCATTCATCGTATTTCTCACTCTATAACCCTAATTGCATCAAAACAAATTGTTACTAATCCTCTTGAAGTTGATTTTTTTTTCAATCTCATCGAGGATTTTAAATTCACATATGTGCGGGGCTTGTTAATTCTCAATCAGCCGAACTACTAATGTCGTTTACTATAGTTTCAAACTTTCACTAGTACGCGATTTTTTTTCTTGAACAATGTTATTTTTCCGGAACAGTGAGAGCATGCATATCATGGTCGGTAAACACAATTTCAGCTATTTCATAAGTTCTTGAAAAAAAAAATTATTTCATAAGTTTTATACCTTTGATTAATTAAGGGCGTAATAGTCTTTATAAACAAAATCATGAGAATTACCTGAGTGCAACCAAACAATATACGAGAATTCAATTCATGTAAAGCGTGAATTTCCGGATGGCAATAAAACACATATTTTTTATGTAAGAAGTAAGTTCCTGGGAAATACAACTTCCTACAGGAAGTTACTTTTAGTAGCTTCGATGCACGATAAATTTAAACATGCGATTTGTAACAATAAAAACGATAGAAATCGACATGTTAGAAATCGATTACAACTATCATTATAATAATATAATAAAACATATCTATTAGTATAAAAATTCGATTTTTAAAACAATACTACAAGCAACTACTGTACAACATATGTATCATGCAATACCGCATCATGTCATCATATATTACCTTGTTTAGTTTTTGAGATCTGAATCGACAATATATTCGTCCGCCTCAAGATCCTTCAAATAGCCTAAAAAACGGTATACATATATATTTGGTGTTACGGCCATATAAAAGCTATTCTACAAATTAAGAACTACGCGGATTAAGAGTAATTGAATTAATCTAAGTTTAGAACGGATTAGGGACGAAACGAAGACCGAAGTATTGGAACTCGGTACAGAGATAGTCCGCCTATACGGATCGCACGAACAAAGTTTTGGAAAAAAAAAACTCCTACGTGGGGAGATGATGCAAGCAGGTTGCTTTTGTAAAGAAGTAAGAATGTCAAGATTCCGTGAAGAATTTGATTGCTTGAATAAATAAGGAACATGGTTACCAAACTCAAGATTCCCACGGTTGAGTTGGAGTAGGAATAGGAGGTTAGCTAAGTCAGTGTAGATCATAAAACAATATACTCCGTAAGTAATATTGTAACATGTGTTATAATCATTTTTTTAATGCTTAGACCAATATAAGTGAAAATCTCGGTTGAACAATAAGTTGGGAAAATGAATTGTTTTGAGTTTAAAGATATTTATGGTCTATCATAAAAAGATAGTAAAATAAATAATGGGTTACTAAGAAATCGGTTTAAAATTTGCGTTAGGAAAGAGTTAGGCCCAAACGGAAAAGAGTAAATAATGGTCTGAAAATAAATAATGAAATATCGGGTCAAGTTAGAAGTTAATAAAAATAAGTAGTCGACTCGAGAAACCAAATGGGTCAATCTCGAGGTTAAAACAATTGTTTGCAAAGAAATAGTGCTACGCGACGAACAGATAAATGGTTTTTAACGGAAATTAATAAAATGGACTACAAGCTTAAAAAAAGAGGAATTCGGGTTTTGACGAAAGAGATAGGAATTGACAGCGAAATTGACGGAGTAAAGTATAGAGTTACGATATAATCGTAACAGAAGTGGGTAATACTTTAATAGAATAGCGGGTGTTACATTTAATTTTTTTTCAATACAATTCTTTCATTCTCTATTCTTATATTTTCAATGAATGTTTTTATTTTTTATTTTTTTAACATTTTTATTTATTATTCTGTAGGTAGTATGATATTTGTTTTTATTAAAATAATATTGCATTAATGATTATAGCTTTATTATATTTATATGCATGTAACTAAATCTCAGGTTAATTTTTAATGTGATATTTATAGTAATATCCCTTTTGTGAAGGACTTTGTTTATTTGAAATTTGCCCAAAATAGTTTGAAATAATGTATTGGTTACATTAATAAAATTTGGTATATAAAAATTTCGACTTGTGGAAAAAGGACCTTATTTTTTTAGTTCTGCTCGGATCTCTCTTATCTTTGAGACGGCCTTGCTCGTGATAAAGGTTGGGTTTGGCCTACCTTAGTCACACCTGACTTGACCAACCATGTTGCTTTTGTTATTGTTTTTATTTTTTTAAGCAAGGTTCTGTTCTACAAGTCGGACATTAAATAAAGATACTGTGTCCGGTGTTTTAGGAGTGAGTCAGGTTGGGCTACCGACAAGCCATGGCTAGATTAGGAAGAACGACTCTTAAGTTGGTCGATTTTCGGGTCGGGTCAACCTATTGTGTTGGCCAAGTATGACAAAGGCATCCAAATAAAGCAAGATCTTGGTTGGTTGGTGAATGGCTTCAAATGAAAACGTTTTTGACTTTGACTGTGACATTAATCATGGTAATTTGTAGGGTATTTGGCAATACGTCTACTATGACATTCACAATGGTTTTGGGCCTTAAAATATTTACGGTTTTTCTACTATGGAGTATATAATATTCAGGGCGTATGTATCGAAGCATTGGAATGGATTGGAATAGAGTGTGATTCCATGAAGGATTATTGGAATTAGATATTCATACTTGTTTACGGTTGTTTGGTTCGAGGGTGGAATGGATTGTAATTGTATTATGGTGAAATGAAATTGAAAACTTGAGGTTGGGGTAGGGGATACGATTCCAAGGATGGAGTTAGAATCCATTGGATATCTAACTTCATTTCCAAATACTCCAACCAAACATTGAATGGATTGAAGTCATTCCAAATCATCCAACCAAACACCCCCTCAATATATAACAGGGGTCGTTTGGTTGGAAGGTTTTGGGTAATGGCAAGGGAAACAAGTTTAGCGATTCCCTTTGTACATGTTTGTTTGGACCCACTAATGAAACTTTTTTTCCCATTTGACCTATTAACTAAACTCCATATCCATCTAAATTGAAAACCCCACCCCCAAGGATTTAGAAATTTCTTTCCCTCCCATTACCCCCACCTCCGATCTTCCACCACCAACGTAGGAGTATGTCTTATGGTTCTATTTAATTTTCTTTTTTCTTGCTTTAGACGAGAACTTATAGACTTAATAAAAATCACGTATTTGAAGACAATTTTAATTGATAGGTCGTACTCGTATACTTTACAACACGTGAAGTGATCAGCCTAACCCGGAATAAACTAGCCCGAACGTACCTTTATATATACCACTAAATCTCGACTCTAGTTAAATCACATGTGAAGAGGTTTAGGGTAGGAGAGGGTTTGAATCGGGCCGGGGCTAGCTCAGTATATATGTAGCTGCAAAGTGCAAACATAAAAAGAAGATTAGTTTGGTTGGCCTCCAAATTGTGGCGCCTTTGTTGAAGTTTGACCATAAATTTATTAATCTCTAAGGTCAAGGTTTTATTATACTCTTATTCTCTAAACTAAGGACATTAATTAGTTTACATATTTGCATGCACAAATGTCAAATGTTATTTATTACGGAGAATCTATCTTTTTCAAACAACTTTATGGTATGTTTGGGAATTTGGATTTGGATTTGAATTCCGGATTTGAAATATTTCGCGCGTTTGGAAACCTTGGGATTTGGATTTGAAATTTTACTTAAATCCAACCTAGTTCAAATTTGGTTTTCTCAAATCTTTAGTATAGGGTAGTCATTTCAAATCCGTCACTTGTCGTTTGTTTATTTTTTTGCATAATCTTATCGTATTATTTGTTTTTCTATATTTTTTTTTCTCGTATTTGAACATATTACATTTTTTTAATGAAAAATTTTAAAAAATAAAAATTGGTGACCTTGACCCGACTTCACCCGCCCAAAATCAAAATCCAAATCAAGGGTACCCAAACACCATTTTGGATTTGAATTTAGATTTGAATTCTAGAAATTCAAATACAGGAATTGAATTCTTGATATTCAAATCAATTCCGAGTATCCAAACGCAACCTTAATACATTTCGTCAACCTAAAGCTAAAGGATATACTACCAAATACTCGTAACATGCATGTTTCATCCTATACTTTTCATCTTATTTTTAATTTCATTTATTTTAGTTTAGTTGAGTTCAATTAAGTTTAGTACAATTAGACCTCATAGTTCTTTGTGTCTTAGTAAATTGAGCTTACATTATTAATTCAGTTAAATTCACTTCAAGTCAATCGTAAGTACGTAATTCACCTCAATTGAAAAAAATAGGTCATCAACAACCTTTTATTTTAATTTAGTGGATTAAATATGACATCATTATTATATACTACAATAGAGAATACCATGTAAACAAAATAATCACCCGACTCTCACGTTAACAATACTATTAATAATACAGAGTATCATATCCATATACTCCCTCCGATACTACATACTCGCTTGGTTTTATTTATTGCTTTATTTCATGAGATTATTTACATAGTACCCTCAAGTTGTTTAGAACTCTATGTGCGTATGTGGTACCCCTCCACTTTTGCATGGTACTCTCGAAGTTTACATAAAAAAACAATCTTAACCGTGAGTTCTAATTTCGTCAATTTTAGATGTTAAGTCATGACATGGCAGCTCGTTAGATTTATTAGTTTAAAGATACTCTTGGAATTGAAGGTGGTGAATGATGAGTAGTGACGAAGTGTGGTTGTGCACCTGGTGGTGCAAGATGAAGCCTAGGCTCCTACGCGGTGGTGTGGTGGTAAAATCTCTAGCCGTGGTATATATAGGTTTGAGTTTGGGTTAGTAGCGGACTAACAGTGGAGGAGGGTTGCTTGTGATAGGTGGCAGGGCGAGTCCACGTATGTTAATGGCAGGGCCGGTCCTAAATATTTGGAGGCCCTAGGCAAAAACGTAAACTGGGGCCCCTTTTATAACAAATTGAAATTGGGGGTGTACGTTTGATTTTTTTTTCCGAATACTATAGTGAAAATCAAAATTAACACTCCAAATTTGGTAGATCCTTCTTTAGTGATGTTAAAATCAAAACCAGTTTAGGCCTCCTGCAGATGCACGACTTATATAGGTGATAAGATATTATCGATGCAAATAAATTTTAATTTAACATATCGATTGATAATAATTTTTCGGTAATGTTAAATACATCCCTTAGGGTTGTATTTAAGCATTAAATACCTTCTATATTTGACATAAAGTTAGAAAATTAAGAATAAATTACACATACATCGATACAATTAATACAAGCATTAACATTTTGTGTCCTCTTTTAGTCTCTTAGATACAAGCCTAAGGGTTGTATTTATCATTTTCCATAATTTTTTAATCATCCATTGAAATAAAATTTAAATGGTACGGAGTACATTAATTTTTTTATTTAAAAGCTCATTTAATCAATTATTGCAATCTTTCGTATGGTAACCTTACTTATAAACTATTCGGAAAACCAAGTACAATCTATAGTTGTGTTTTTAGGCAGGAAAACTTATAATGACATTGCGACATGTGTCATCTTCTTTTTTATTGGTTTCTCTTTTAGTATATAGAAGATTAGCCTCCTATATTTTTTTTTATTTAATTTTTTTTAATATAGACAATAAAACAATTCTCAATTTTAAATTAACTAATTTTTTTTATGATAATTGGGAATATGATTTGAGTTACCAAATATTCCGTAATTAATGTTGAAGACACAAAAAAAAAAGGCAAATAGATGCCCTTTAAGGGGATTTGAACCCGGGTGGTAAATATCAAAGTTGAAGGCCCTAACCACTTGGTCACAAGTGCATCTATTGTCATGTTATGCAGTTTAAATGTATTTATTAACTATTTATTCTCAAGATTGGGCCCCTTCCAACTTTGGGCCCTAGGCCGTCGCCCTCCTAGATTACCCATAGGGCCGGGCCTGGTTAATGGTGTAGCAAGTGCTACACCATTAACAAAAAAAACTTAAAGATTTACCGTATTATTTTTCTATAACATTAATCTCTTATATACTTTGAAAATAAGTCTCGTAAATAAATTTCGCTCCAAAATGCACCCAACAAAAAAAATACTTAGATACATTTATAAAAAAAACTGTCCGGAGAAATTAATAATTTTTTTTACAAACATTCACAAATTTTTTACTACGAGATTCTTGATATTGTTTAAATTATTTATTTTGTTTATCAAAAGAATATATTTTCATTTTTGGAACAATTTTTTTGTGAATTACCATCTACCACATTTTTTAAGTGAAAAAATATACCATAAAACTATTTTTATTTGAAAAATGCTTCGTAGGTGAATTATTTTTCTTCCAAATTATCACAATTTTTTCACATGAAATTAATTTTTCATTATTTTTGTGCATCATTGTTCATTATTGTTGTGTATCATTGTTACTTACTATATTTTAATGTAGTGATTTTTTTTATACTTCACAATATCCATGACATCACAACATTGTGTTAGACCTTCCATTGACCCATAAACCTTGCATAAAAGGTAAACGTTTTAGGGTAAATAGTTGATATAAAAACGTAATTTTTATTTACAATGAAATGATAAATTAGTTATTATATAATTTTGCTAACAAAGAAAAAACTCTGGATTCATCCCTGCATACCTGCTAAACAAAGATAATTGCTTAACATTATTGTCTGACGCCAATGTTAATCACCATTTGCCATAACATTTGAACACAGGATCATAAAGTATTAAAACCAAATATTGTGAAATAGATATGGCACCTACTGATCTATACAAACGGAGAGAGGAAATTAATTACCGGGCTAACGTCAAGCGATTAAGACATTCTGTCACCTTTGGAATATAGAATGAGTTCTGCAAATTTAAAATAAAACTATTAAATACAAACATAATAGAGCAAATAAACCGGAAAAAAGTTCCTAATTTAGGTCATACTTTCGATGGTGCTACAGCAAAAGGTAATCTATCCCTAAGATAGGTAACAAAAACAATATTTTTATTAGTAGTTCGCATCCATCCCGTATTCTCGTACGTGCTTCTTACCCACTGTACTCCTTGATTTTTTCTTTTATTTTTAAATTTGCAATAACTCAGAAACACTACCTCAATTGAAGACAGATATTCAAAACTAATCTTCGTGTCTTGTATTTTTCTTTTTCTGCCAACAAATATTTCTGCAAAACATCAATGATCAAAATCAATAATTGTTATACCAAAGAAAAAACTCTGGATATTCCACTGCCTCTATTAGAGGAAGATAGATCCATCACGATGATGGATATTCCGATTTCCATGGTAACAGGTGAGATGCTTAGTCTGGTGATCAAATACACCAGAGAACTCCTCTATTCTACTGATATGCCTAAGTTGGAGACTGAGTTTAAAGAAATGCAGCTGCAAACTCCGTTTGATCTCATCTTTGTAGGTTTTACAATCATCCCTCTCCATTCATTCATTTCCAGGGACAAGTCTACACATGTTAATGGTGTACACCATTAACAAAAAAAACTTAAAAGAATTTACAGTATTATTTTTCTATAGCATTAATCTTTTATATATACTTTGAAAATAAATTTCATGAATAAATTTCGCTCCAAAATGCACCCAACAAAAAAAATACCTTAGATACATCTATTAAAAAAACCTATCCGGAGAAATTAATAATTTTTTTACAAACATTCACAATTTTTTTACCAAATTTTTTTTAATATCGTTTAAATTATTTATTTTGTTTATCAAAATAATATATTTTCATTTTTGGAACAAATTTTTTGTGAATTACAATCTACCAAATTTTTTAAGTGAAAAAATATACAATAGAACTATTTTTATTTGAAAAATATTTCGTATCATTATTTTTGTGTATTACTTACTACATTTTTAATATAGTGATTTTTTTTTATACTCCACAATATCATCTTAAACCTTCCATTGACCCATAAACCTTGAACAAAGGTAAACAGTTTGACATAAAAACGTAATTTCATTTGCAATGAAATGAAAAATTAGTTATTATATAATTTTGCTATACCAAAGAAAAAACTTTGGATTCGCCCCTGATAGGTGGGGTATAGGTGATCAGTTGATCTCTCTTGCGACGGATATATCCGTCGCAAGCTTAAAACGGCCAAGTAAATACCATTTGAGAGGATAAAGACAAATGTTTACCTAGGTCCCACCAAGCTTACTTTTGTTTTATCCCACCCATTTGGTAGGTATTTAGCCCGCTATACGTTTGTGACGGATATCTCCGTCACAAAAAAGAATTTGTGATAGGTGATTAGTAATAAGAGTAATTTAATTACAAAAGTATCCTTTAAACTAAGTCTAACGAGATGCCACGTGAATGACGTGATGACTTAACATCCAAAATTGACGGAATTGAAACTAAGGGTTACGGCTGTTTTTTTATGTAAAACTCGGAGGTACCGTGTATGTTTCAGAAAGTGGAGGGGTACCACGTACAATTCGAAAAAAATCGGAGATACTATTTAAAAAATCTCTTATTTCATTAATAGATGCGATGAATATTTTGTTGAAATGAGAAATGAAAACAGGGAGTAACAAATACTCCATCAACAGGGACTTAGGTAAAGATTTACGGTATGTAAACAAAATTTCTAAAATAATTTAATTTTATACATGAAATATTTAATTTTGATTCATAATAAAATTCGAATATTACGAACTTGATTATTTGTGGTGGTAGTGCATCCTCCTTGTAGCTTGAGACGGACCTCCAAAATATTTGTGTATATTAGTAAACGAACCATTCTAACTTATCACAAAACCTAGAAGCCAATTATTAAAAAGACCAAATTGAAGATAAGAATTGAGGAATTGGAAATGTACGTAATGCCACAAAATGCAAATACAAATTGATTTCTTTTTAGTAAGTGCATGCGCTTTTAAGAAGAGAAGAGAAGAGACACCTCTCCTTTAATAATTAATCTAAAGCACAAATATTGGTTGCATTGGCATTGCCCCATAAAATGCATAGAATTTCGTCACTCAAACTCTAAAACGATGCCGTTTTCTATAATCATACATACTCATGGTGCTCCATACCAAAAAAAAAAAAAAAGCTTGCAATGATGCTTACGGCGCCAAATAAAGTAACCAAGCCATCTAACTAAAGCAAAAGATTCAATTCAATAATTAAAAAAGAAACCAGGTTTATCAATTTCAACCATGTTTTGTGCAAAAGTGTTGTTCCTATATATATATGTACACATGTCACACTAAAATTGTTAAAATTTGCCAAAACAAATACTTTGCCAACTTTGGAATAGCTATATATTAAAAAACAAAAGCTGATTATCAACAGTAAATATCAGCTTTGATCTCTCATTTTTCTCAGTGTTAGAATTTTGTCTTCATCAAAAGAAGATTATTGTTGAAAAAAGGGAGCTTGCTTCTTGAAGACACTTTGTTAATCAACATTAACATTAACATTTGCATTTGCATATATCTTCTGCTGTTTGCTCCCTTTCATGCACAAATTACTACTCCCCTATTTCTGGTAATAACCCAGCCCACCTCTGATTTACTACTCCTACTTCATTATTTTCTTAATCTATCTTTATATTATTATTATTATTACGGTTTTTCTAATATGTGTTCACTGGACGCGCATTAAGATGTTAATCAAAGAAAAACACAATTATATTATCACGATAGATTGAAATGCTGACTCGTAATTGTCAAACTTAAATAATGTAGTTGTGATTCATTCTTTATTTAGCATCTTAACGTGTATCCACGTTAGAAAAACCTTATTATTTTAAGATGGATAACTTGAGTTTTATCTTAGTTTTCACAATGTGTGATGAGATGAAAATGCTCTGTTTTTGTTCCTTCCTCTGTTTCTATTTATGTTAAGCAGATTTAAGTGATCAAAATTTAGTTTTGATTAACTGTAAATATACCTTCCTTAGATTCTTGGGGTTTTGTCAAATCTTAATCTTCCTATATCGGTTTTAATTTTTGTCCAACCAAAAGCATGCTAAGTCGTATTACAAATGAGATTCAAACCTGGCCTATATATAATCCATGTACGGTACCTAATTTTAACCGTTAAACTAAGACATCTTTGATCTCTATATTGGTTCTTCATTTGTGAGAAGAAAAGAAAAAGTATACTGTATTACCTTGGATTCACTTTGTTAATGTCAACAGTATTGACCCACGCACTATAATTTATAATATTTTTATACTCAATAAACATGGAAAAGAGGCTCCCAATATTGTGAAATCCAAGATGATTGCAAAATGGTAGAGGCAGAGGAGTAATGCTAGAAAAGGTAGTAGCTACCATCCTTTAAAGAATCTCTTATGTATATATTTGCTGGAAGTGACTTAGAAAGGAAGCAAAATATAACTTAATTGGAAGTTAAAAACTAAACTAAGATTGTGAATACACAAGACTTTGTTAGGTGGGAAACTATATACTATCACCAGTTTTTTTTTTTTTTTTTTGGTGGTAACATCATTATCAATTCATCATCATGCTCATTATTACAAACTGCATGCTATGCTGTTAGGTATATGTATTATATTACTACAAACATATGATGAGTTCATGTCAAACATATTCTTTTTGCTTCACTTTAACTTCATTGCTTTGCAGATCAAAAATGATTTGGTAAAGAAGAGTAGTTAAAGCGGGCCGTGTTACGTTCGTTGAGATGGAGAGTAGTAGCAGCATGAAAGCAAAGTATCCGGGTCTAAGAGATGGATCTTGGTTGAGCCAGTTTCGATTTGGGTCGAACCCATGGATGGCAAGATATGTGTACGGGTTTATCTTCCTCATCACAAATTTTCTAGCTTGGGTTATTCGTGATTATGGCCATGATAGTATGAAACATATGGGATTAGGAAGTAAGTATCTTCTTATATACACTACTCCATCCTTATTTAATCACCTACCTTTGGCTTTCATTGTTCATACTTAAATGTTTTGTGTTTTGGTAGGATTCAAGGAATGCCATAGTGGTTCAGATTGTTCAGGCACGGAAGGAGTACTACGCGTGAGCTTGGGATGTTTTGTATCCTCTCATTTTAATTATCCGTAGACACAGTAGCAGACAATTCTTTCACGTCGTATTAGACGAGGCTTGAGTTGGTTTCATAGGATTCAAGCTTGCTTAGGGTTGTTATTATCAAGTACGAATCTGTTGATTTGGGTCGTCGTTTGAGTTGGCCAGCGTTTAATTAGTTTAGCCTTGACAAACACAAAGTTGTTCTTCCTGGCAATGTTCGTATCGTCCGTTGGAACCTCAAAAGTGCACGATCGGAGAGACACATGGCATTCGGGATGGTGGGTAGCCAAGGCATCAATGTTTGGAGGCTTCATGGTCCTCCCATTCCTGTTTCCTTCTTCCTTTGTCTACATCTATGGTTAGTCACTCCCTCGATCAGCCTACTACATGAAATAAGACTCATGATAGATTATTACTCCAGTATGTCTTGTCTTAGACCTGATCTGATCATATAACTTTGTGCTATTTGCAGGGGAAATTGCGCACTTTGGTGCCGGGTAATTTATACATATGAGTACATTTGTTGTGGTCGATTATCTTCAAAGCAACATCATTTGATGTATGAACTACTCCGTACATCAAAGAGATTAACTAACCTTGTTAATTATCATAAAATACAGGATCTTTCTGTTGATTCAGCTAGTGAGTGTGATTACTTTCATTACATGGCTCAATGATTGTTGCCAAACAGAGAAGTATGCAGCAAGATGGTAATATACATTCCACCCCCCCCCCCCCCCCCTTAAATTTACTTGCACCTTTAATTATGTTTCATTAGGAATGGAAATATATAGGCCAGTCAGATCTGATAAAACTGGAACGACACATAGAAATCGTCTAAAATATACTGTGTGGATGCATGCAGCAAGATACATTCGACGATAGTAGCCATAACAGCATACATAGTGTGCATCGTGGGGATAATCATGATGTATTTGTGGTATGCACCTGAAACATCATGTCTTCTCAACATCTTCTTCATCACTTGGACTCTTGTTCTTCTTCAGCTTATGACGAGTGTCTCTCTACAACCCAAAGTAAGTGCCTTACAATCTTCATTTACTATCAATTTCTTACTTCTGATCATTATAATGGTATTTATTCGACGTGTCTAAACGAATGCTCTTGTTTCTGCAGATTAACAAAGGATTCCTAACTCCCGGGCTTATGGGACTTTACATTGTTTTTCTCTGTTGGTGTGCCATCAGAAGGCAAGATTTGATAACGAATCTGTTTTGATATGTCGAATAATTACACGATTAGATGGAAAAAATCATATATCCCGATCTCAAATGCAATCTGTTTCCGTGTTCAGTGAACCTGCAGGAACCAGTTGCAACCGGAAAGCCGAGGGTTCCAACAGGACTGACTGGCTTACCATAATTGTAAACTCTCTGCACCTTTTCCACCTTGACTGATATTCAATAATCCACTAGACCATTGGGATGAATTACATTCATCACTTCCTAATACATCCACTAATTAATAACCCGTCTTAATGCTGTCCAGAGCTTTATTGTCGCGCTACTGACAATAGTGTTTGCGACTTTTTCAACTGGCATTGATTCACAGTGCTTCCAGGTAAATTATTCACTTAACGAAGGCCGTAGTTGTCGAAAATACTAGGTACCAAGTCTAAAAGATGAGCCTAACAAATATAAGCATGAATATGTGTAGATCTGGAAAAAGGAAACGGAAGCAGATGAGGATGTACCATATGGCTATGGTTTCTTCCATTTTGTATTTGCTGCAGGATCTATGTACTTTGCTATGCTGCTCATTGGTTGGAATACTCATCATTCTATGAAGAAGTAAGTTTTTTTTTTTTGGGTTAAAACGAGTGAAAATCGATATTCCATCTCGACCATGTATCTACTACTAGGTCCGCCCACGCACCACTGTCTCGAAACTCATATAACTAACTAGTTTGATTATGATAGGTGGACGATCGATGTGGGATGGACAAGCACCTGGGTTAGAGTAGTGAATGGATGGTTAGCAGCCTGTGTATACAGTGAGTGACAAATTGTCTTTCGAAACGTCACCTCTTTTTGTGTTGTTTTAAAAAAGCATGCGTGATTGAAGTGAAATGTTTCATGGGTTGATGTTGCAGTGTGGATGCTGGTGGCGCCTGTCATACTAAAGAGTAGACAAACTGCTGATATTCCCTGAAAAAAGGTCGCTAATTGATGACCCATTCTTTGATTCATTATTGTAACAGTCACATGTGAAGACCCGCCCCCACAAAAGAAGATGGAAGAAGAAGAAGAATGGTCTATCAGATTCAGGTAGGACCACTTCTCCGGGCTACTGAGGTCTGCTACTTAGAATATTGTTCGTCACGTTCTATCACTTGTATGATTGTATCGAGTCATCTAGTAATTACCAGGTAGGGTCGTAGGGAGTATCATAGTGCCTAGCAGGTCGATTATACAGGTTTACAGTCGTTTTACACGCCTTTATGTCCTGTACGATGGGCTCATATAGTCATATTTTTGGGTTTGTAGTAGAATGAGATCCCCGAAAAATGTAGAAATGGGAGTTCCTGAAAAGTTTTTGTACCTATCATATTCACTATGTACATGTTACAGTATAATTCCTGAACACTTTAGTCATACATACAAAGGCTCTAAATTTTGGTTTTTCGGCGAGGACAAATGACAATAATGGCAGAGAAGCACGGCCAAAGCGAAGGACCACTTCAATGAACAAAGCGAGAGAAAAAAATGGGTGTTTAATTTAATCTCACAATGAAAATGTGTCGAATACATCTCAACAAAATCGAGATTATCAGCAGCAGCCCTAAATTAAATCATATTTACACCTCACTAGAAGGATTAAAATGAGTACTAAGAATACAAGAGATTAGGAAGAGCCAAATAAAGAATTTATTCAAGCACACTATCAATATTCACAAAAGGTCAATCGGAAAAAGAAAAAAAAATCATTATACATGATAGACGCAGCTACGTGCCAACGAGTGTAACAATCAGATGATACAATCTAAGACCATACCAAGTTACAGTACAATAAAGATCTAAGATTGATACAACCAAAGAACAGAAGCCAAGAGTTCATCAAGGACCTAGCCACCTTAATATGAACAACAACACGAAATGCCACCTTTCGGTTCCAGTGTTCCACCCTCCCTTTAGTCATCACATTTTGTGGTGGTATTCTCTTTTACAGTTTCACGGTGGTGGTAAAAATATTTATACACAGTTGGAGCAAGTAAACACGTTGTGGAGCAGAGCAAGACAATCCCAAAAATTCCTCGTGATGTGTAGAAACACCTAATCTAAAAGCAAGCCGAGCTCTCAACCAAATGGGTTTCCACCAACTGAAGGGTTTGGTGTGGTACCAAAGCTTCCGAAACCCTGAGGCCTGCATAGTTCAATTCAAAATCGTTCAATGAGTACTATCCAAACTAAGTGCAGAGTATATTATAAATTCGCCCTCTGGGTCTTGATATTGAAGGTTGTTTTTGTGCCATTCTGGGTTTTAACCTTTGCATTACCCAACGTATCTGAATCTTAGACAAATGTGACAACCTTTGATGGGTCAATTCCCATTCTTGAGCAGATAGGACTAGAGTAAACTGTCCCTGAATGATATCTTACTCCGCTATGCTTTCACTTTTTCTGAGAAGCAAGAACTAAATGAGTTTCCTAGTGTCATCTCCCATCCTTGGAGATACTAAATTACAGAACCTAATAAGAAGTCGTACCTACTCCCTCCATTTCATTCATCCCTCCCACCTTAAAAGTGACACATTACTGAGAAGAACAATAAGATATTGTACAAAAGTAGAGAGGGAGTGAAGTGGGCCACCCAAAAAACGGAAGTGGAAGAAATCAAAGAAATAGTTCTAAAACAATGGAAATGTTCAAGGTATCATAGAAAGGGAGGGAGTATTCGATGGGATGTTGCATTCGATTCTATTCGTACAAGACAATGTCACTTTCGGTTCCGGTTCAATCTTCAAACAGAAGTATGAAGTTAAGTGAACTAAAGAGGGAAAAAAGCTGCATACATTTTAACTTTCTCAAATTATGCAACTTTTGTCTGGGGGGAGAGGGGTGAAAAGTGAAAAAAGGAGAAATTTTTACCTGGAAGGCGGCATGTTACTGTGTAGTTGCTGACCCATGTAGGTACCTGAAGATTTTGAAACAAGAATTAGTACAGATAAACTAGGCAGAGCTCGCAAACTAATGTCAACCACGAGTAATACCGAAACAAAGAGAAAGATAGACATTAAAATAAATTACTACCTGGCAATGGCGATGAAAATGATGGCCCATTAGGAGGTATGGTTGATGGATAAGATGATTGCTGAGTTGGCATCCACGAGGCTCTAGCACCACCCTGGCTATAGGTATGCAACGAGCCTCCAGGAGCACCCATATTAGGTAAAGCCGTATGCAAGGAGGACATTGAAGGGAACTGCAATAGAGCATGTTGGAGAAGTGAAAGAATGAAACATAGCACAACCCATCAGCAAAAAAATACACCTATACCCACAAGTTTCAGGACTGTAGATGAATAGGTGCTTTATTTTTGTTTCAGCTTATGTTCACAGCATAAATAGTTACTCCCTCCAGCTCAAATTAGTAGTCCCAATTTTACTTTGGTGGTCAGTGATTTGACTGATATTTGCTCACAATGTATGATAGTCACCCAGTGTAACATACTGCTACTAAGTATAAATTCGTTAGTTTTAAAGATCAAAGTTCACAAATTTTACATTTTATCTCCTTGTAAATTTGAACTTGATCACAAGGGGATGATAAATTTGGAATGAGAGTACACTTTTCAGATTTGCACATGTTTCAACTCCTTAAGCTATAGAACAACCTTTTCACACACTTAACCAAATCAAGGTTGATGTTAATCCAAAGAATTAGCTTTGTTCTGCTTCTACATACCAGTCCCCACAAATGTATTATAGGCCCAAGACTACATCAAACAATTGTTAGCTTCCTCAATGATAAGAGAAACCCAACACAGCTCAATTTTGATACCATTATCTAGTGGTTTCATATCCCCACAACAAACTTTTGATAACATTATCTAATGCTTTTATATCTTACAAGTTGCAACTCACTTTTGAGTTTATTTCTAGTGCTTTATAAAGGGGGTTTGGTTCACAACTTCTAGGTATGAGATATGGATTTGGAATGGGCTAAATCCATACCTTATGTTTGTTTGCAACAAAACTTAACTTTCATACCCACACCTCAAAACCATGAGGTATGGGTTTTTCATACGAAGGAGGGAAGTGGGTATGAGAAAAATACCCACAGGTCTCAAATTTAAAAAGAAAATAAATTGAAAATAGCTTGTAAGAAATATTGCAATGAAATATTATAGTCTATATATTTATTTGTATATAAATCTTTATTCATAAGATTTTATAAAATTGAAAAGAAAAGTATTTAAAATTTTAAGTGTGATCCAACTCCAAACTCATACCACTCACAATTGAAACAAACACAAGGTATGATTCCTAATTCCAAACCTATACTCACACAAAACAACAGCGCCTAATTCTTCTCAATCTCAGTGATAGACTTTAAGAACCCAATACATCACTAAATACAAGGTACACAAAGCAAGTGTTTTATTATTTAATAAGTCAATAAAAGACCTACCATAGCAGCTTGTGAGGGAGTCGCTTCAGCATGTACATCAAAAGGGTTCGCTGATCTACTTGGCTGAGGAAATGATGGCATTGACTGTACATGCAAATGAAAAATACAAAGTTGAAAAGATAAAATTTGTCAAAATAAACTTATGCAATAAAACAGAATAGAATTTTAGCATGATGGCATAGAACGGAGACATACCACTGCGGTGTTATATTGCATTGGAAATCTCATGCCAGGATACATACCAGTTTGCCAACCAGGACCTTGGTAAGGACTGGGAGAGTATGTTGCTGTAAACAGATCCTGAAGAGCAATTTGAAGCCCTCGTGAGTAATTTATCTAGCCACACTATTCAGGTGAATAAGAAAAGAAAGGAAACCATACCACAGGTAGCGCTTGTCTCTTGCTGGCTTCAGCTTCATTTGTCGGTGCTGAAGAGGATGGGGTAGCTTGTGTTGCTTGTGTGAAAGAATGCGGTGCTTGTGCAGACGGATTGCCAACTACTCCCTGAGAAGTTAAAGTGTATCATAACCATATCTTTGAATAAGTTATAGCATAAAATGACTACATCATAACTATAGCATAGAATTACTCTGTCATTATTTGATGTTGGTGGTCAAATGTGTCGACTTTGACGAAAATTTTCTCACATTATATAGTATTTGCATCATTTTTAAGAATTGTGATAAGAACATAGTTGTTTGATGATTGAAGAATGTAATATATCTACATATATTTAAAAAAAAACCTATTGTTAAAGACTTAAAGTCGACCTTAGTAAACCACCAACTCCTAAGGGGGTGATAGTTTGGGACGCAGATAGTATTAGTGTATTACTATGGCCTTCAAAGCAGTGCTCCACATAAATTATTGATATTAGCAAAATGTAGCTCACCTGATTAGTTAAACTACCAACATAGCCTGCAACAAATTGAGGTAGGCCAGGCTGATTGATAGGAGTAGAAGGTTGTTGTTGAGGATTCTGAGTACCATGCCATTGAGCTCCACTATTTGCAGGCATAGTGGGAGCCATACCGTGACTAGGAGCTACACCTCCTGAAGAAGATGGTATCAAATTGGTCAACGATGGGATCACGGAAGCCCCAGGGAGTGCTGTTGCCGAGGTATTACCCACAGGATCATATACAAAATCACCACCAGACGACGAGGGAAACATGTCATTTGAAGATTTAGGGGCACCGCCACCACTGGCTGGAACAAACAGGTCTGAGAGCATAGATTCAAGCGAACTTGATTTTGGTGGTGTTTTCTGTGGTACATTATTTTCCACAACATTGTCAAAACAAGCCCAATTATCATCACTTGGTGTACTAGTTGCCTGTGGCACTGACTGACCCAAAACTGGTTGCTGAACTTGTGTTGCTGCAACAGGCTTAGATGAAGCATCAAAGTCAATTAAAGATGTTTCACTTTTATGCTCTATCGGATTGCCATTACTTGATGCCAAACTGCTGGAGGAGGCTGTTCTCTGGGAGACAAATATTAAAGCATGTTTAAACATCATTATCCACAGGAGAAATGAATCAACAGTTCCAAGATCCATAATATTTCACACAAAATAATAAGGTACATTAAGGTGCAAAAATAACTATATTTCTTATCCAAATGTAACATTACCTGTGTAATGACAGCGCCCTCGGAAACCTTGCTATTAGTGGATCTTGGAGGCTCACTTATTCGAAGAGGCGTGACATTATCCCCCAGTATATCTCTAACAGGTCGGACGACAGGAGAATTGGAAATACTGGAACCATTTTGGCTATCAGGCGACCTAATTTCAGACTTGAATTCTCCATCAGAACTACGATGCTCGTCCGACCTTCTCCCATTAGAAAATCTATCTTCACGCCGCCAGTCACTAACGATACCAGAACGGACAGGACTTCTCCCATAGTCACTGTGCCTCTGATCGTCTTGACCAAAACTTGGGCTTCTCACATCATGACCAGGACTTGGTCTGTCACTATAACGACGTTCATCATCATACGGTGGGCTTCGAGAGCCACTCCGATATGGGTCCGATCTCCTATTTTCATTTGGTTCTTCTTTATCACCCTAAAACGTATATTAAAATATTAAGCTATGGCGACCCCACTTCCAAAAGAAGAGCACCAGTGATGCAAAATAACTTTGCTAAATTGTATTCATTGGCATACCCAAATAAGGTCACGAGCTTTACCTAATCCTATAAAACTTATCCTTTAACAACTAAACCAGAAAATTGTAGAATGAAATAGTCAATGGTTTAGATCATCAAAGCATTTTCACCTGTGAAGGTCTGCTAGTGCTGCTTTCACCAGTATATTTTCTGTCTACAAAAACATGTTTGATAAAGGTTCGTAGCTTGTCCACATTACTGCAAGAAAATGACAATAAAGAGAAAATCAAAAGGCCAAACCACTGAAGGATAACATATCTTCACCAACTCTGAAACAACATTTTTCTTCCACCTTTTTCATGTTCTTTCGAATTTGACAATAAACATGAAACGAATAACCTCCATAAAAACAGGAGAGGACAGAAACTAAGAAAGCCATACTGCTTTTCCTCACAAGCAGCAATGTCAACTTATTATGACACACGAGAAAATCAACGAGAGCTAACCTGCTATCAGGAGCCTTTAGCTTCAGAGAGTCCCATTCTTTAAAGAAATTTTCTCTTGCACGCTGAAAGTTCAGTAAGTAATAAACGCATTCCTTAGAACAAACTCAAATGAATGAGATAATGATACAATACAACTAATGTAACTTCACTGACAGCCAACCTCATTGCCTCCAGCCTGAAGAGAAGCAATTTCTTGTGCTGAAAACTTGGCCATGGACACTGACTTAACTCGATGTGTGAACTCACGGCTGAAAATACAGCGATACTGTCAAACGCAATCTAGTATACCTCTATAGCATTAAAAGAAATAAAGACATCCAAGCAACCACCAGTTCAAAAACAAGGAATTGAATATACATAGGAGCACTTACTGAATGCCACCACAAGTTGTGCAAACAAATGTTGAAAAGGTGATGCACACATACTGGGGACCCTGAATAAATAATAATATATAAGTAAGTAATTATCACATATATTCTAAAATTTCAAAAGAAAGAAAATTCCAGCACATACAGTTTAAAAAAAATATAAAAAAAAAATTACAATGGAAGCATGGGACCAATAGCTCATGATCCCTCAATCTACCACATCCTTGCTTTTCTTACAATCGTATTTGTAAGGCTTAAAACTCGCCAAATAGCATACTAATGGAACAACAAAATAAGGTGAATGTGCATCATCAAATAAAATGGAGGAAGAAACAATAACATGTAGAGTGTGTGGAACTGTGGCTAGAAAATTAGGGAGGGGAGGGGAAATGGGGACATTTCTTTCCCTCCCAATCTTGCCTATTTAGGTATGGAAATAAATTGGCGTGGATCCATTTTCCCTCCCCCCTCCAAATACTTGACCCTCAAACAAAGAATATTATTTCCCTCCCCTCCTTTTCTTTCCATTTCCTCTATCCAAACACACCCTTAAGGCAGTGAGATTAACATTGATTAATGTCTCAAACAAACTACCAGTAGTTCACAAACATTAAATGCTTCACCCAATTCGACCTAGGTCGCCATAAAAAATCTACAACCTTCTTGCCCTCGTTACCAGATGACGCAATAGGATTGACACATTATCAAGGCAAAAATGCTCAGAAGCACGTAAGCTACATACCTAACACAAAAGTATCGAAAAGCTACCATAAGTGGTTTTTGCTCTTTGTACAAATCAAGCAACAGAAAAAAAACAGTTACGAAGCACAAAAGCAAATCAAGAGAGAGCAAATTCGCAAGTGAAAAAGATAATCAAGCACACAAGTAACCTAACACCAAATCCCCTACAACAAGCTAAACTAATCTTTTTCAGTGTGTACAAATGAAGCAGCATAATAAAGAGTTAGAATGGCAGAAATGGGAGGGACAAAAGGAAGAATACCAGAAGATTGCAATTGATACACTTGCGATTTGCAGGTTGTTTAAGAAGAGCTCTTATTATCCTCTCGTTTTTGTCATCTTCTTTGACTCTACTCCCCATTTCTCAAATCAATGACTGCAAATTATCAAGAAAACAGCAATCAAGTGAAGTCAGCACAAAATCAGAGATGAAATCATAAATAAAATGTAATTAAGCAGATCTAATCAGTAAAACAGCAAGAAATCAGGAAGAAACCCTAACAAAATCGGGGAAAACATACCTAAATGGTAAGAGGCGTTGATTAATCGGAAAAGTGGAAGATTAAGTGAATATGAATGAATTATGAAGTGAGTAATTAGAGAAAGAGAGTGGAAGTTGTTGGTGGATTAATGATAGATGGTGTAGTGGTATGAGAACACCCAGGTTACAGCTCAAATGCTGCTGTTCTTCTGAGAGAGGAACGAACGATGATAAAGGAGATCCAATTTTGTTTAGTACGAGTACATACCGGATTCCAAATGTTCCAACTTTTTAGTGTAGTTCTGAAAGAAAGAAAGAAAGGAGTGGATCTAGAGAGAGAGAGAGAGAGAGGATTGGGTTGGCGCAGTCTTAGTTTGACTGACCGTCTTTGGACTTGGGATTGGGACTATTGTTGAATTGTTGAGACTGCGAGTCATGTTAATGTTGTTGGACGGACTTCACCTCATTTTCGTCTTTCTACTTTGGGCTTCAAAGTCCCTCTTTCTCTTCCACTTTCGTGTCCACTAATCCCGGATATGGTGAGACTGCTTAACCCAACACCTCCTAAACACACATCACATTGGAGTAGTTGCCAAATACCCCAAAACTGGTGAACACTAAATCAATACCGTCTCCGTTCATAATTTTAATGAAACGGGACAAAATATAGTGTACGAAAGAAGTAATACTCGGTAATAGCTGCGTGATACCAACTAGGGATCTCGGATCCAATACTATTAGATCGGATTTGGATCCCATTATTTTGAATTAATAGGATAAGGATCAAATCCTGATGGATTAGGATCTTGTTCTTCCCCCAAAACTCTTCCTCCCAAAAACCCTAAAAAAGAAAAAGAAAAAATTCTTCGTTCGGGGCTGCCATCTACCAATTTCGGTAGTGGTAAGCCCCAAATTTTAATCTCTATTACAATATTATTATTAATCTTATTTAGTTTTTAGATAATTATGAATAATTCTTGCCTCCTCCATTTGCCCCCATCAATTGATGGGTCTGCTCCTATGTTTTCGGTGGGTTTGCTCCCTCTTTGGGAGAGGTACAAGATTTATGTGCAAGATCATGATCAGAGCAATGAAATTTCTACGTTCGGTGATACAGTTGAGGTCAGATCTCGGTCTACTATTTGTCGAAATAGAGAAAGTTCATCCCTTTGAAGACTTTTTAATCAGATCTATAGATTCCTTCGCGAGAGGCTGTGTCAATAAACAGCGATATATAGAAGGCTATGCAGAAGCGCATTACTCTAATAACGATCTTTGTCTCAAAGATGTTCTTTATTTATTTTTTACAAATTTGTATTCAGTTCAATTTGACATCGTTTGTAGATGCTGGATGGCTAATTATTAATGAAATTGATCTTCACTTCAAAAAAAAAGGATCTTGTTCTTCCGATCTTGGTCCTACCATGATCCTACCCAATATTTGTAATTAGCAACCGTTATCGATCACTACTAGGCCTGCAATTGGACGTTAAATTATATGGTTAAGCAACCTAAGTACTCCGTAGTTCAAACTCAATACTACTCTCACACTCAATCTGTCACTCACTAATCAGAAACGTATTCATGCACACTTGTGAGAGTGACTCCCAAACTCTAAATCCCAAATCGTTGATATTTCTTCTTCATCGAAGAATCCTTTCCCGTTGTTGACATAGTTCACCCACCGACATGTTATATCATCCACACAATATAGTGTGAATCTTGACATATTCAATTTTATTGATTTTTTTTCTTCTTGTGAATTCAATGTTCTAGCTATTAGGTAATTTAATTTATTTGTTTATCAGTGAGTTTGTGAAAAGTTAAAGATTATCCTTAGACTTAAATTATAGACATAACATTATCAATAAGTCAATTAATGTGGCCTTTGTAGGTACGATTGTATATGGGAATGATTTAGATTTGCGCTATAGTATATGGGCTCGTTTGGTTGCCCCATCACTTCCCGGGAAATGCAACATCCCATGAAATGCTTTCCTGGGGAGTTGTTTGGTTACCCAAAACTAAAAAAATGGGGGAATTCAAACTCATCTCATCACTTACAATTCCCACATCCCGAATTATTCAAATGACTTTTTTACCCCTTCTCCACTCATCTATTTTTCACTTAACCCTAATTTCTCATCCCCATTCTCCATTTACGGCTTCCTCTCAACTTTTCTGCATTATTTTTTGTTTAACTCAGAATTTTTTGGTTAACTCAGAATTTACTGCTTCCACATCTATTTTTTGGTTAACTCATATATTTTTTTTCAAAAAAATTAATTAATTAATGTTCGTTATTTTTTACGTCGATAATGTAATTTGGTTACGACTGCATATTATAGTGAAGACAATTTCATATATTTCTTAAGTTGCTGAAAAAATAAATTCATAAGTTTTTATATCCTTGATTAATAAAGAGCATAATAGTCATTGTAATCAAATTCATGGGAATTAGGTCGAGTCAACCAAACAAGATGTAGGAATTCAATTCCCGGGAGGTGTGAATTCCAGGATGTCAACCAAACAAATATTTCAAATTCCCGAGAAGTTGAAGTGGGAAGTAACTTCCTGGGAATTGCAACTTCCTCCAGGAAATAAGTTCCCGCATGAACCAAACGAACCCTATGTTTGTTTGTGAGCATGTAGTCTGATTTCGATATGTTTTAATACAACATTTGATGTATTATTGGGTAGTTTCATTAATGATTCCACAAGGTGACATAGGATGGTGTAACAAAATAAACTTACCCAGAAGATTAGATCTTGATCCGATCCAGAGTCCGAATAAGAATCCTATCATTTTAGAACCTTTGGATAAGAATGTAACGCCTCTGATTTTTATAAATTAAATTTTATTCATATTTTATTCTATTTACGATTTAACACGTAATTCTTGAAATAATAATAAAGCGAATTTAGTTTTCTATCGTTTTGAACGCCTAAATTTCTATTTGTCTCGAAAAGTATTTTCATACTTCAAATATATTTTTATTTTCGTTTCGATCTATTTAATAAATTAATTCTTATCGCCTTTTTTATTCTTAAATTCTTTTTATATAAACTCGAATTTCTATTTTAACTCGAAGCTCATTTTAAATTAAGCTTCGTTCAAGTCGAAATTACCTATTTGCTTTTAGCACAAGTTTTATGAAATCGATTGTTTATTATTATAAAGATACAAATATATGTGTAAATGTTAATTATTTGTTTATTATTAAACGTAGTGTAAATAATGACATTTTTTAAATATAATATGTAAGGTTGTTTAAAGTATTTGTTTAATATTAAAATAATGACTAAAATGGAAATGGTAAGCTTGGACTTGAACGTCCGAAAAACGAATATGAGTAGCTTGAACTTGAACGGAGAAATATAAGTTTATAAATTTTAATGATTATATCGCTACAAACCTCGTAATACTTATTACTGCGTAGTTCGTTGTTTACAATGTCGTACGAAGTACAATTGTAAATGTTAATACTGTAGTATTTGAATTATTTACATTTAATTTGTATATAATTTTATAGGAATTACTATTATTAATTGTTTCCATAAATAGGATTGAGCATCTGGAGGGAAAAAATTTCACACAGAGTTATGATAGAGGGGATTACTAATTAATACAACTTACACTTAGTAATACTAAATCATGAAATAAGACGTTAAACTATACAACAACTTAATTAAACATTATTCTGCGGAACAAGTTACATTTAGTAGGAGTTATCGTCATCAGATGAAGTATTATCATTAGAGGAGAAATCAAGGCGGTCAGCTGGTTGTTCTCGAGCCGCTGAAAATTCTAATTCTTCCTCCATAGTAACTTCATTGTACACATCACAAAAATACACCCGGTGGCGTGGTAGAAAAAATCTTCCATCCCCAGACAATAGATCGTACATAGGTTCAAATTTCATGACATTACTCAATCTACGAACGATTACTACGACTTCTTTCCTCAACATACGATGCTCATTAGCTTTTAGGATCGGAGATATGAATCTGCAAAATTGTAAGTAAAAAAATTATAGTATTAATTTCAAATGAAAGATTATAAAGGTGATTTATTAAATGAATAATGAAGTATATATATATATATTTACCTATACTTGCATTGTACAAAACCGGGGGAGTTAACACAGCTGCTGCATTTCCGGATATGATGGACCCCAACATTGTTAACGGTGATGTATGTCTCTGGCATTATAAGGTTCAGACGGGTAATGAAATTTGGAGTGTGATTCTTGATGGAGTCAATATCTCTTCGAAACCTTCTAACTTCATCATCCCAGTGAGTCATATTTACGATATTGTTTTGAATGAGAGTTGTTTGATTTCGAAATTTTAGGATGAGAGTTGTTTGAATGAGAGTGGAATGATATTTTATGATGAAGATATCAAGTTATATACAGTGCATGTGACGAAACAGTGCTAATAAAATTTAATAAGATAAATGAATGCATGTGACGAATCTCAGTGACCCATTTAATAACAATATAAGATGTCAGAATGAAAGTGACTACACAATAGTAATAAAATTTGATAAGATGACACAATGCATGTGACGAAACAGTGCTAATAAAATTTAGTAAGGTAAAGAAATGCATGTGACGAATCTCAGTGACCCATTTAATAAGATCTCAGAATGAAAGTGACTACACAATGCTAATAAATTTTGATAATATGGCACAATGCATTTGACGAAACAATGCTAATAAAATTTAATAATAAGATAAAGGAACGCATGTGACGAATCTCAATGACCCATTTAATAAGATGTCAAAATGAAAGTGACTACACAATAGTAATAAAACAATAGGTATAATATCCGGATATGATTTTGATAAGATAAGATTTTGTAGATACGATATAATTCCATAGGTTAGATTACATTTAAATAAGATATGATTAAGATAAGAATTCGGATACTCTATATATGGTAATGCTCATGATTACAAATTCATATTTTACCAACAACTTATTTTACTCATATTAATAACTAAAATTTATTTAATCATGGATTCCAACTTGAGAGGATCCTTCAGTAATTTATTGAACAATATCAATCAAGAAAATAGGGAAAATCAACCAAATTATTTCAACTATCCATATCCAAAATTTTATGGCTACCCAAATATGTCACAACCAAATCATCCAAAAATATCACCACAAAATTATTCAAATATGGCAACACCAAATTATCCAAATATGCACCACCAAATTACCCAAATATGCTACCGCAAAATTTGCAACAACCAAATTGGTGTCCACCTCCAACAGGTTCAGCTGGGACGACCTACAACAATAGCACGGGTTCAAGTACAACAAAGACTCGGCCAATATTAATACCGGGAAACAATATTTCAGCTGATGACTCTGATTCACAATGCAATTTCCACCTTTCTCTACTCAAGAAGGTTTAGAAAATATTCAAGTTCAAGATGATGGTGTTGTTGGTAAAAATGTTAGATGGTCAATAGATGAAGAGAAAGCACTTGCGCAAGCATGGGTGACGATATCCACAGATCCAAGTGTAGGTACTGTACAGAAGGATGTAACTTTTTGGAAAAGAGTCACTACTCACTTTAACAAATATAGCAACAGTAATACATTTCAAAAAAAAATATAGCAACAGTAATAGTAGAACACTTGGGAAGATCAAGTCTCGTTTCCATAGAGCCCAGACAGAGATAAATGAATTTAATGAGATATTTAACCGTATTAATAACCAATACCTTAGTGGGTGGTCTGATGACCAGAAGAAACAAGTTGCACGTGAGGAATGGTGTAAACTGAAGAAGGGGAAACATTTCACCCGTGCATATGTGAGGGATTACCAAGGAGTGCGCAAAGTGGAATGACGCTCGAGAATGGGAAGAAACAACAGAACCATCAGTGGGATCAAAGAGGTCTTCTTCGATCTTATGGAGACAACGAAGTTAGCGAACGCCCTATAGGAACAAAAGCATCCAAGGCAAGGAAGAAAAGAAAGCATCAAGGAGAGTCCTCGTTAGATGAGGATAGAGTCAAATATGAAACATATCAGCGAGAAAATTTGTCAATGGTAAAGGAAATAAACGAGCAACTGCAAAATACTTCTATGAGGGAAGAATTTACTATACTCAGTGCTGATACAAGTGGAACGAGCGAAAATGCAAGGGTGAGTCACCCACGAATGTGTGACAAAATTCGTTCAAAGTACGACGCCTAGTCTTCAGTTTAATGTGTCAATGTTAGTTGTTTAAGTTGGTATTTCATTTTAGTTTAGTTATGTTTAAGTTGATATTTAAGTTCTGTTTCAGTTCAGTTATGTTTAATTTATGTTTAATTTATGTTTAAGTTGGTTTTTAAGTTATGTTTAAGTTATGTGTAAGTTGGTATTTCATTCAACTATTTAAATGAAGTTATGTTTAATTTTGCATTTCATTTCAATTTAAGTTGGTATTTCATTTTAATTTATTTAGATTTGTATTTTCTTAGATAAGACTACACAATAGATAAGACTACACATTAAGACTACAATACTCCATTACGATATAAAGTTCGCTAATAGGACAACCATATTCAAAATTAAGAATTGACAACTCTACTATTCTGACAAATACTGTAGTAGAATAGTAGATAAGATATCAGAATGGATATGACATAAAGTTTGCTAATAGGACAACCCATCGCATATTCAAAATTAAGAATTGACGACATAAAGTTTGCTAATAGGACAACCCATCGCATATTCAAAATTAAGAATTGACAACTATACTTTTCTGACATATAGTGTAGTAGATAAGATATCAAAATGGATGTGACTACACAATACTACGCATTGCTAATAAAACATAGAAGAGGATACCCAGATAAAATTTTGATAAGATATGATTCCATATATTAGATTACATTTAGATAAGATGTTGATAAGATAAGATTTCAGAAACTCTTGATATATATATATATATATATATATATATATATATATATATATATATATATATATATATATATATATATATATATATATATATAGTGTTCTCTATGATTACAAATACATGTTTCTCACGGCTTAAGTTTTTTATCCCTTTCAATAAAAAAATGACGAACAATCTCAATTTTAATTTTGACAGTAGCTCTACCACAAATATGCTTTTATCATAATTTATAGCTAACGAATTGGTGGAAGATGAAGATGAGGAAATGTTTAGGGCATTAGTCGAAAGAAGAGGAAGGAACGTGCTATAATAAGAAGACAATCAATCTTAAGAGATCATCTTGATGGTCATAATCGCATATTTGCCGATTACTTTTCCGATAACCCGGTGTACTGCCTGAGATGTTCCGTCGAAGGTTTCGAATGCACAAAAGTTTGTTCATTCGTATTGTGGACACTTTATCTGAAAGGTATCCCTGCTTTCAGTTAAGATACAATGCAACAAATGAAAGGGGACTTTCTCCAATAAAAAAATGTACAGCTGTAATTTGACAACTGGCATATGGAAATCCTCCCGATTCTTACGATGAGTGTACATAAGAGTTGGGGAAACTACGACGAAGGAGTGTGATCAACGTATTTTATATCGTATTTTATTGTCCCCCGACAACCGTTTTTGAGCTTTTCTTCTTCCATAATTATATGTTTAATGTCGATTTTTATTAGAAAGTCGATATTATCGCTTCTCGCGCTATTTTGCAGGTTAAGTGCAATTTCGAGCATATTTAGGAGTGATAGCCCAGATAGCCGAGACGAGGACGAAGGACGAGGAGGAAAACGAAAAAAGCCGAGAAGCAAAGGAATAGCTCAATTACGAGCTCAGCAGCACCCACTCGATCGAGTGGTGCTAAGCACTCGATCGAGTGCCTATTTCCGTGACTAACCAGACTGTAGATACAGATCCACTCGATCGAGTGCACGCATGTACTCGATCGAGTGTTTTCACACTCAGGCCGTAGATTGGATTTTCATTTATTTAGAATTTTGGGTCTTCCTTGTAAGCCCAACTGATTTCTTTTAAATCAGTTGGAGGAGGATTGTCAGACACACTTTTTACTTTTGACTTTTTCAGACTCAAACATTACGTTAGTTTCGCTTAGATAGAAAACTACGTTCGTTCCCGTTTTCTTTCGCAAGGTTCATCGAATTCCGTTCTTCCCTTTTCAGATCTCGATTGTTTGGTATTGATAATCTTTAATTCTAATTTCAATTTCTATTTTAATTCTCTAGTTTAATTCTTGTCTTAATTCTCTAGTTTAATTCTTGTCTTAATTCGTTCTTAGTTTTCATAGTTATCTGATTTCAGTCTCGTAGTTTAATTTAATTCACATTCATCATGTTTAATTGCAATTCATATTTTGTCAGTTTATTTACAATCATCATGAGTAGCTAATTTCTATCTAGGGTTTAAGGGGATCGATGGGTGTTAATTGAGTTATAGAAAATTGACCTGTCTCTGATCATATGAACTGTCGCCTGAATGTTGTTTAATTCTGATTGATTAATTACTGGTCAGGATTAATTAGTTAGTATCAAAATTAGGACTTTTCGCCGACCGGGTTAAGGACTAATTAGGTCACGATATTTTGGGTAGACTAGCTTAATTCTAGCGACCGCTGGTTAAGTTTAGTTCTAAAGTTTGTAGTAGTACCGACCGGACCTACACCTTAGACAGTTGACTCCCTGACCTGTTAGTTGACTCCCTGACCCGATTGACATTCATTGTGAACCCGAGACCCTAGACCTTTTTATTATTGATTTACCTTATATCAGTTAGTTGTCAGTCTACTTAAACAAACAGAAAAACAGTGACCCGTAATCTTTAGTCTAGACCTTAGAACGAGTAATTGAGTCCCGTCTCCTGGTGGTTCGACTACCCTATCAAATTTTTGATTAGGGACCTTAGGGTATCTTTGATTAAGGATACGACTACCCTATCAAATTTTGGCGCCGTTGCCGGAGAGACGGTATTATTTATTTACTTGTTCTGTGTTTTAGTCTTTTGATTGCTTGTCTCGAGGAACTTCAGTTCCTTGAGAGCGTTTCTCACATCTTTTCTGTAGTTTCCTCGTATGCCCAGGTCCTCTCGATTTTCAAGCTACGTACCACCATTCGATCCTGAACCAGAGAGAACTTTCCGCAGGTCTAGGAAATTCTACAAGGAGATTGCTGAGACAGAAAGATCAGAATCAGTGGAACATTCGGACGACGAGCATATATCCGAAGCACTGTCCTTTGAAGAGGATAATTCCACTACTGCCCCCGAGACACCGCTAGTCAAGATGCCTCCCAAACTTGCTAGCCATTCCAAGCCGGAACAAAGTTCCCTACCGAAACCGTTGAAGAGGCCCACGGCCACTACAGGTACCTTTGAGATTCGCCCCGCTTTTATCACGTTGGTGGAGCAAAATCAATTCGGTGGAGGTCCTGATGAAGACCCGACGAAGCACATGAAGCTCTTCACCGACTATTGCTCAACTATTCCACTCCCCGCAGGAGTAACACAAGAAGAGGTGATGGAGATGCTATTCATGTTCTCCCTACGCGACAACGCAAGAGACTGGATCACGGATCTAGACCGCGTTTCTGAGGGAATCACAGATTGGAACTCCCTAGCCTTAGCTTTTTATAAGCACCACTACACGCCGCAGAAGACCAACATGTTGAGGAGTCAAATTACTAACTTCCGACAGACATCTCATAAGAATATCTACGAGGCGTAGGTAAGGTTTAAAAAGCTAGTCAAGGAGTGCCCACATCACGGATTCGAGGTATGGTTTTTGTGCAATCAATTCTATAATGGTTTATATGACGATTGCCGAGCTACGCTCGATTCTGGAGCTAATGGCAGGTTCCAAAACAACGTTGATGATGATAAAACATGGAAATTGATTGAAGATATATATGGCTACTCATCACTCACGTTGGGGAAATCCACGAGGTAACACCCGGGGAAATAGTGGTGACTCCGAGTCATCAAATGCCATAGTTAGCCACCTAGCCGATTTAACTAAGCGGATTAACTCCATGGAGCTTGCTAGAACCCAAAACCAACAACAACAAGGCGGTATGTACCAAGTTAATGCAATGTCTGAGGTTGTTTGTGAGAATTGTGGGAATATGGGTCATTATGCCCAAGAGTGTGTGAGTGTAGAAACGGCGAACGCGTTCCAATCCATGAGACCACACCTCCCATACATGAACCAACCGGGTTATGACAAGTCTTTGTTGTCTTATAGGAGTCAAAACGTGCTTAACCCACCACCACCCGGCGGTAACAAAACCGTCTCATATGTAGCACCCCATAACCGACCCTCCCAAAGCCATAACAATAACCGACAACAATTCCAAGGAGGGCAACAAAATTGGGGTAACCAACAAAATTGGGGTAACCAACAAAATTGGGGTAACCAACAACAGTGGGGTAATAACCAACCTTGGGGTAACCAACAAGGGTGGGGGAACCAACAACAATTTCAGCCGATCCCACAAAACCAAAACCAAGCTCAAGCTCAAGCTCCAACCAACACCGAGTATGCGGAGATCAAGGCTTTATTGATGCAAGGTATCCAAAGTCATAATAAGCTAGAAACCCAAGTCAACCAGATACTTGCCCATAACAAGATCCTAGACACCCAAGTAGCACAACTTGCCACCCAAAAGCAAGTTAGGCCACCGGGTACTCTACCTCCTCAAGGCGAACAATCACACGAGCAAGCCAATGCGATCACATTGAGAAGCGGAACCCATTATGACGGTCCGAAGATGCCCGAGGAGTATGTTGTGGTTGATGAGACCAAGTTGGAGAAGCAAGAGCTGACCAAAGAAACATCGAGCAGGCCACGGATGGAGGTTACTCGATCGAGTAACACCACCCCACTCGATCGAGTAGACCCCAAAAAACCTGGCAGAGAGCAGTCACGTAGTCAACTCGACCGAGTTACACCTGACTCGATCGAGTTGGAGGTCACTCGACCGAGTGGTATCAGCCCACTCGGTCGAGTAGACCCTCCAAAAGTGGTCAGTAGCCCCCCAGTGATGCCACTCGATCGAGTGCTTACAGGTGACTCGATCGAGTATGATGATACTCGACTGAGTCAGCCTGTACTCGATCGAGTGGAGACCGTAACGCCTAACTCCACTTCTTTTCATCCCCAGGTTTCAATTAAGGATGCTAATTCTTTTCAAGCGTCCCGTCTCAAGCCAAGGAGCCTGCGATTCCGATCATACTTCCATTTCCCCACCGACAGCGTAAGATAAAGCTTGATCAACAGTTCGGTAAGTTTATGGAATTCGTCAAGAATTTGCAGGTAAGTGTTCCTTTTACTGATTTAATCACTCAAGTTCCTGCTTACGCGAAATTTATGAAGGAAATACTAACTCGTAAGCGGTCTTTTAGTGAAACTGAGACAGTTTCTTTCACAGAGGAATGCAGCGCGCTACTACAGAGTCTTACTCTGCCCAAGCTCAAGGATCCAGGGAGTTTTTCTATCCCTTGTACTATAGGGACATTAGCTATCGATAAGGCCCTGTGTGACTTAGGAGCTAGCGTCAGTGTCATGCCGTATTCTATTTGTTAGAAATTGAATATGGGTGTTTTGAAATGTACTAATATGACTCTGCAGATGGCTGATCGATCGGTCAAATATCCTTTAGGTGTCTTAGAGGATGTTCCGGTCCAAGTAGGAAAATTCTTCATTCCCGTTGAATTTGTAGTCTTAGACATGGCTAAGGACGCCATAATCCCTATTATCCTCGGTCGCTTTTTCCTACACACGGCAGGGGCGATCATCGATGTCAAAAATGGGAAGCTCACACTCTCCGTAGGAGATGATACCGTGACTTTTAGTCTCGATCAAGCTCTTAAGAAGCCCATGATAAAGGAGGCCTGTTATAGTATAGATGTCATTGATTTGGAAATAGAAAGCTATATTGACGATTATCTTGGCAGGGACCCTTTGGAGAAATTGCTGACATCCGGCAATGCTGATGCCGAGAAGAGATCATGGAGCACGGAAGTGGACGAGCTAGAACGTATGCTAAACGGGAAGGAGAGCACTATAGAGAAGGTATACAGTCTCGGCACCCCTAAAAAGGAGGTCGAGGTAAGTAAACCTGAACTAAAACCCCTCCCCTCTAATCTGAAATATGCATTCCTAGATGATAAGGGTCTAAACCCCGTAATTGTCAACGCTGCACTCACAGATAGCCAACTTTCGGAGTTGTTAGTCATCTTACGACGACATAAGAAGGCTATTGGGTACAGTATTGATGACCTACGCGGTATTAGTCCCGAGTTTTGCATGCATCGCATTCACTTAGAGGGAGACCATAGACCATCCATTCAGGGACAACGTAGGTTGAACCCGAACATGCAGGATGTGGTTAAGAAGGAGGTTATGAACTCCTAGATGCTGGCATTATCTATCCCATTTACGACTTTAAATGGGCCAGTCCAGTCCAAGTGGTCCCTAAGAAGGGTGGCACCACGGTTATCACGAACGAGAGGAATGACCTTATTTCTACTCGATTAGTGACTGGATGGAGAATGTGCATTGACTACCGTAAGCTGAACGTAGCTACTAGGAAAGACCATTTCCCACTCCCCTTCATTGACCAGATGCTAGAGCGTCTTGCTTGCCATAAGTACTTCTGCTACTTAGATGGCTACTCGGGATTTTTCCAAATCCCAATTCACCTAGACGACCAGGAGAAAACAACATTCACCTGTCCCTACGGCACCTTCGCATACCGAAGGATGCCTTTTGTCCTTTGTAATGTCCCGGCCACTTTTCAACGTTGTATGATGTCCATATTTTCGGACCTTATCGAGTCTGTCATGGAAGTCTTCATGGATGATTTCAGTGTATATGGCACTGATTATGATGCATGTTTACTTAATCTTACACGGGTCTTGCAACGTTGTGAGGAGACCAATTTGGTCTTAAACTGGGAGAAATGTCACTTCATGGTGACTGAGGTAGTCGTTTTGGGTCATTTAGTGTCCGAACGCGGTATCCAAGTGGATAAAGCGAAAGTTGAGGTGATTGAGCAATTACCATACCCCGTTAATGTTAAGGGTGTGCGGAGTTTTCTTGGTCACGCTGGTTTTTACCGCCGTTTCATCCAAGATTTCTCCAAGATTGCCAAACCTCTGACTCAGTTGCTCCTCAAAGATGCCCCGTTCGTCTTTACTGACGAGTGTGCTCGAGCTTTTGACAGGATTAAGAAGGCTCTTGTTTCCGCACCTATTATCCGAGCTCCCGATTGGGATCTGCCTTTCGAGGTTATGTGCAATGCTAGCGATTACGCTGTAGGAGCTGTGCTCGGGCAAAGGAAAGACAAGGCTTTACATGCGATCTATTATGCTAGTCGGACGTTAGATATGGCCCAGATCAATTATGCTACCACAGAGAAGGAGTTATTGGCCATCATCTATGCTCTAGACAAGTTTCGGGCCTATCTCATTGGCTCGAAGGTGATAGTGTATACAGATCATGCAGCCTTGAAGTACCTTCTAGCGAAGAAGGAGGCCAAACCGAGACTTATTAGATGGATCCTATTATTGCAGGAGTTTGACTTAGAGATCCGTGATAAGTCCGGGGCCGAGAATGTCGTAGCTGATCACCTATCCCGGCTAAGATATGATGGTGGGGATCTCGCCCCAATTGACGATTCATTCCTCGATGACCATTTGCTCGCTATTACCATGGATACTCCATGGTATGCTGATTATGCCAACTTCCTAGTTGGAGGTACTCTACCTCCTGACCTTCAGTATCAGTAGAAGAAGCAATTTCTACATGATGTGAAGAGGTATTTTTTGGACGACCCGTATCTCTTCCGAGAATGTGCAGACGGCTTATTTAGGAGGTGTATTCCCGAGAGTGAGGTACATTCTATCCTCACTAGATGCCACTCCTCTCCTTATGGTGGACATCATGGTCCTTCGAAGACCTTCGCGAAGGTAATGCAATCGGGCTTTTATTGGCCACTATTCTCAAGGATGCCACCACTTTTATCCGTTCTTGCGACGCATGCCAACGAACGGGAAATATTTCTCGACGACATGAAATGCCTCAAACCGGGATTCTTGAGGTAGAATTATTTGACGTTTGGGGTATAGATTATCAAGGACCGTTCCCTTCTTCTTATGGGAATCGATATATTTTGGTCGCCGTAGATTATGTTTCTAAGTGGATGGAAGTCATCGCTTCACCTTCTTACGATGCTAACGTGGTGATCCGACTCTTTAAGAAGACAATATTCCTGCGTTTTGGGGTCCCACGGGCTGTTATTAGTGATGGCGGTTCACATTTTCATGAACGCCAACTCACTAAGCTATTGAAGAAATACGGTGTTCACCACCGTACCGGGCTAGCCTATCATCCACAAACTAGTGGACAAGTCGAGATTTCGAACCGTGAGATCAAGTCTATTCTCGAGAAAGTTGTCCATACTTCGAGAAAAGATTGGAGTTCGAAGCTCGACGATTCTCTTTGGACTTACCGGACCGCATTCAAGACTCCTATCGGGACATCCCCGTATAGGCTTGTTTATGGCAAGGCTTGCCATCTACCCATAGAGCTCAAGTTTAAGGCTATGTGGGCCTTAAAGGAGCTCAATCTCGATCCGAAGCTAGCCGGAGAGAAGCGCCTCATGCAATTGAACGAACTAGATGAATTCCGTCTCCATGCTTATGATAACGCGAGAATTTATAAGGAGCGGACAAAAAGATGGCATGATAAGCGCATTATCCCCCGAGAGTTCCATGTCGGCGATAAGGTACTTTTATTTAATTCCCGACTTAGACTCTTTCCCGGGAAACTTAAATCCCGATGGTCTGGACCGTTCACGGTGACTGAAGTAAATAAATTCGGGTCGGTTACACTCACTACCGACAAAGGCGAAATATTCAAGGTGAACGGTCAACGCCTCAAGCTCTATCACGAAGGTGCATATGTCGGTGTCGTAGAGACCATGGACCTCAACAACACTCTTGATTCCACCTAATCCAATTGAGGTAAACCGGTCGAGCGGGACCGTAAAAACCAGCGCTAACCGGGAGGCAACCCGGCACCACTTGTATAAATTTGTAATTTCCCTTTCCGCATTTTTTATTTCATTTTTAGTTAGCTTGGTAGCTCTAATTGGGAGTTAGTATTAATTATCAAGTGAGGACGAGGGGATTTTACGGTTTAATTGATTTAATTTCAGGATTTTGAAGCAATTTAAAGAAAAAAAGGCGAGAAGTAGCAGGTGCAGTGGTCACTCAACCGCGTGGCCCATGCACTCGGTCGAGTGCCCTAGCGAAGGAGCTACTGTCCACTTTTCATGGGGTCACTCGATCGAGTGGCTCGTCCACTCGGTCGAGTGCCCCTGAACCGGGTTCATAAACGGTTTTTCGTCCTCCTTTCTTTGTTTCTTATTCCTTTTCTCAAATCAGTTTTTCTAATTAAAACCCCTCCCCCTTCACTAGTCTTAAGAACCCTAACCCCCAATTCACCCAAATCACTCTTATTTCATCAATTCCTCACCAAATCTCACGATTTTTGCTTCTAAATTGCAATTGGGAGTATTTCTTTGTGTTTCTTGGTGTTGATTTCTGAAATTTTCGTCCCTTTCTCCCCTATTCTCGTCACTTTCGTGCCCTCTTAAGGTATATTTCGGGTTTTTGATTTCCTTGCTTTCTTTCTTGATTTTATAGTTTAATTTCATCCTTAGTTATATACTAATCCCATTGCATGCTTGATTTTGTGTTGATTTCACCACTTTGTGCTCAAAAATTGATTTTTGTGTATACGGTCTAATTTTAGCCGAAATTTTGGTCTTTTTTGTGGGATATTTATGTAATTCTGTTTTGTTATTATGCTATAGTCATGGCAGGAAGAAGGAATCCACCCCAAAACAACAACAGGAACAAGAATGCAAGGCTGTTCAGCCTGTGCCAGGCTATGAAGAAATTACTTGCAGGGACGAGGCCCAGAGAGCTCGTTTAGTTACCTTGATACCTAGGACGATGGAGGCTACCCGGTGCTGCTCGTCGCAATTCGCAATCGAGCTCGGTTTGAACGAGCAACTATTGCACCTCTTGTCCATGACCGGATTCGGTGGCTTATGGACACTATGTGAGTTATCCTACCGAGTACTCACTTTAGAATTCTTAAGTTCATTTGAATTTGATAGACAAGAAAGCATGATATCTTTTCGGTTGAACAATGAGGAGCAATCCATCTACCTTAGTGAATTGTCCGAGTGTCTAAGGCTTACCTCTGACCAGGATGAAGACATCCTAGACATACCCGAGAGTTCGAAAGCACCTCCCTACTTTGAGTTATTTGCGGGTCGTAGAGCAACTGTCACCGCTATGGCACTCAACGCCATCCCACACCCTACTATCCGCCTCTTCTTGCGGATTTTGAGTCATGTGGTTTTTCCACGCTCCGACATGAGTAAACTTCACTCATTGGAGGTGTTGATTTTAGGACACTACCTAAACCCCTTTAGGCGATCCCTGAAGGCGTTCAGTGCACCGGGTACGATCTGTGTCGGAATCGAGCGCCAGATCCATGGATCTGGACCGCTCGGTTGTGGAGCCATTGTCACCACGCTAGCAAAGCGCTATATTATGGGTTTTGGGGATACAGTCACTTATGAGAGTCTCACCAACCGCGTCCCTTTGCTAGATCGTAGCTACCTCTTCTCCACTTTGAAGTGGATTCGGGACAATCCCCCGAAATTTCGGTGGCGCATCCGGGACAAGGTTTGGATGAAACTCCCGGTTGTCGAAGGTACAATCATACTCCCACTACTTGCATTACGACCCACTCTCGAGGGTGAGAACACACCCAACCCACCGAGCTACCTCATTCCCGAGGAGCTCTTCATTTTCGACGAGGGTGTTCAACCCCCTCGACGTAGGGTTCGTGTAGAGACCGTACCCGATGAGACCGAGCCCCCCAGGGCCTTCCCGTTCCAGACTCCGGGTGCCGAGTTCCGCACCCGTATCCGTTTATGTATGATCCAGTTTACGAGCACCAGCGATGGGTACACGAGGGGATTAACTAGAGCATCATCAACCGAGAGATCCACGAGTTCATGCTTACTCAAGGAATCTCGGGGCCTCGGCACCCATCCTACTGGAGAGGTCTGGGAGATACTAGTGGTATTTTCCACGATTATGGGGTTGATCCAGCTACTTGGGGTCCGGACTACGGGCACACCTACGGCGGCATAGGAGCACAGTGGTTGAGAGATTTGAGACAACCAGGTCAGCAGGGTGGTACTAGCGGCTCAGGCCAGGGCGATACTGGAGCCGGTCCATCTGGGACCGGTGGAGACGATGAGATGGCTGATTAGCCGGTTTGGGGGAGCTACCATTGTATATACGGTACTTTCTTTCCTTTTTATTTCTGTTTTTATTGTTTTCTTAGATTTTTTCTTCCCCTTAGGTCGAGTTGTCCTTAGGATTGACTGTGGATTTGTTTGTCGTATATGCTGTAGAGTCACATTGAGGACACTATGACATTTAGGTTTGGGAGAGAATTTGTGTGTTTTTGTGTGCTTTTATTTTCTGTTGTGTGCTTTCAAAAATTTCAAAAATCCAAAAAAAAATTGAAAAATCAGAAAAATCCAAAAAGATTTTATTTTTGTGTGCTTTGTGTCTGTCTTGTGTCTGTTGTGGAACATGCAAAACGGCGATGATGACATTGCATTTTACATGACCTCTCCTAATTGACAGCTAAATTCGTACCTGAATGCATGTAATACTTGAGATGAGATGATTTTGATATGATTGCCTATTGAACCGTTAATTGCCAAATGAGTAAATTTGACCATTTTGTCGGCAAACCACAAAAATTCTGAGGATTTAGAGCTTCCTAGGCCAGTAACATCTAAACTGATCTCATTTATATTTAGGAATTGAGTGGTTTCTCCTTATGGAATGTGTAACATAAATTTGCATAAATATGACGTCTGTCTCTTGATATTGAATACGTGTTTGGTTTGAGGAGAAGGTACATGAGGAAAGGCATTTCTGTTTTTGACGAGCTCCACATAGCCAAAATGACCCATTTTTACTACCCTGTAGATTTAGGTTATTTTTCCTCTGTTTAGCCCGTTTCAGCTGTTGTAAGCCAGTTTTCATGATATTCATATCAATTAGTTACAACCCAGAACAGCCTACCTTACCAGGACAGTCGCAGTGAACTTAATTGAGAATTATTTCACTAATTGGTCATAATTTGGATTTTTACATCTTTTGGATCTTAGTGGGTAATACTGTTATGTGACTTTGTATTCGCCTTCCCCTTGTCTGAATTGAAAAAAAAAATAGAAGCATGAAAAAGAAAGAAAGAAAGAAAAAGAAAGAAAAATGGAATTAGAAAAAGAAGAAAAATCCCAAGAAAAGGAAAAGAAAAAACATATATGCTTCTTATAATATTTCGGGGAACGGTCGAGATGTTGTAACTAGAATTGAATTATAATTAGGAGGATGACAAAATTCCCTCTTATGCTCTTTTGAGTTTTATTTCTAGTTAGTGGCCAGAATTCATAGTTGAGGTTTTTGGATGGATATTTTTTATTGTGTAGCTGCGACTACTGGTCTTAGCCCCACATTCCCATACGTGCTTTAAGCACAATCCATTTTATTCCCTCACATATAGGTCACCTCTTGTAAGTCCTTGGCATGTACTATGGTCCTGATTGGTGGAACACGTATTTGATTGGGGAGATTGATTTCATATTCGATTGCATGCATATTTCATAAGTCGAGTAAGTGTCTTTATTCTTTCCTATCTTCACATATATACTTACCCGTACTTATGAGTGTCGAGCGACAACCGTAAGGAAGTCCGACATTATTGGTCTTGCAAGATTGAAAGTTTGGCAGGCAATTGTTTGATTATGGCATGATTATTGATCTAGTTGCATTCTTAAGCATTACGTGTTTTCTCGTCGGTTTTAGTTGATTTTAGGAGAATGATTGTAATTCAGCTCTGAGTCGTGTTTCACATCACTTGTCCTCGTTTATATATATTAGTTGTTTGCTCGAGGACAAGCAAAGGTTTGGTTTGGGGGAGTTTGATCAACGTATTTTATATCGTATTTTATTGTCCCCCGACAACCGTTTTTGAGCTTTTCTTCTTCCATAATTATATGTTTAATGTCGATTTCTATTAGAAAGTCGATACTGTCGGTTCTCGTGCTATTTTGCAGGTTAAGTGCAATTTCGAGCATATTTAGGAGTGATAGCCCAGATAGCCGAGACGAGGACGAAGGACGAGGAGGAAAACGAAAAAAGCCGAGAAGCAAAGGAATAGCTCAATTACGAGCTCAGCAGCACCCACTCGATCGAGTGGTGCTAAGTACTCGACCGAGTGCCTATTTCCGTGACTAACCAGACTGCAGATACAGATCCACTCGATCGAGTGCACGCATGTACTCGATCGAGTGCTTCACACTCAGGCCGCAGATTGGATTTTCATTTATTTAGAATTTTGGGTCTGCCTTGTAAGCCCAACTGATTTCTTTTAAATCAGTTGGAGGAGGATTGTCAGACACACTTTTTACTTTTGACTTTTTCAGACTCAAACATTACGTTAGTTTCGCTTAGATAGAAAACTACGTTCGTTCCCGTTTTCTTTCGCAAGGTTCATCGAATTCCGTTCTTTCCTTTGTAGATCTCGATTGTTTGGTATTGATAATCTTTAATTCTAATTTCAATTTCTATTTTAATTCTCTAGTTTAATTCTTGTCTTAATTCTCTAGTTTAATTCTTGTCTTAATTCGTTCTTAGTTTTCATAGTTATCTGATTTCAGTCTCGTAGTTTAATTTAATTCACATTCATCATGTTTAATTGCAATTCATATTTTGTCAGTTTATTTACAATCATCATGAGTAGCTAATTTCTATCTAAGATTTGGTATCGATGGGTGTTAATTGAGTTATAGAAAATTGACCTGTCTCTGATCATATGAATTGTCGCCTGAATGTTGTTTAATTCTGATTGATTAATTACTGGCCAGGATTAATTAGTTAGTATCACAATTAGGACTTTTCGCCGACCGAGTTAAGGACTAATTAGGTCACGATATTTTGGGTAGATTAGCTTAATTCTAGCGACCGCAGGTTAAGTTTAGTTCTAAAGTTTGTAGTAGTACCGACCGGACCTACACCTTAGACAGTTCGATTATTGACCTATTAGTTGACTCCCTGACCCGATTGACATTCATTGTGAACCCGAGACCCTAGACCTTTTTATTATTGATTTACCTTATAGCAGTTAGTTGTCAGTCTACTTAAACAAACAGAAAAACAGTGACCCGTAATCTTTAGTCTAGACCTTAGAACGAGTAATTGAGTCCCGTCTCCTGGTGGTTCGTGTAATACCCCGTATTTTTCAAATAGAGTTAAAATTTTAAACATTTATTTAAACCAAGTTTAACGTTTGAAAAATTACTTTCGTAAATAAAAAATTTTGTTTTCGTTAAATTAAAAAAAATTATTATTCCGTTATAAAAACATGAGAATTTATTTATCGTATTATTAAAATTTTTATCTTTCGTTAAATAAAGTTTAAAACTCGAAAATAGTTTTTAATATTGACCTGTCATTTTAACATTTTCTCGTCTCGTAAAAATTTAATAACGGGTTATTTAACGACAATAATATCAATTATAGAGCGTCTTCCCAAAATAATACAAATTTCAATAAATCCGAGAATAATACGTATTATTGGAGTAGTTAAACAAGAGTAGTATAGGTGACTTTATAACCTGCTACATCAGGTCACCTAATTAATATTTAACCTACTACTTATCCTTCATCCTCCTTCTTAGACCCGGATAACGGGTGAACTGTGTTGGGTCAGCATGGGGTCAGGTCACTTTCGGGTTACAATAATCGGGTTGACTTCGGGTCAGGTCACTTTCGGGTTACAATAATCGGGTTGACTTCGGGTCAGGTCGGATAATTTCGGGTTCGGGTCATTCTCGGGTTTGCTGTTTTCAAATTTTTTAGGAATATCGACTAGTTTTCTATAATAATAGCTGGGTCAGTTTCGGGTTAGCTCGGGTCAAAATCATGCTTCAGTTCGGGTGTCGGGTCGGGTTCGGTTTGGCTTATTCGGATCGGGTCAGTTTCTCAAGTCTACTCCTCCTTACTTCTCTCCTTCATCCTCTCTCTCCATTACCCTTCATCCTTCTTCCGTTTTTTTCTATACGTTTCGTTTAGATTAATGTGTTGATTTTGGCGTGTAGGATTGTGTTGTTAGTTAGATTTGGTGAGGTTGAAGGAAGAGAAAGACCGAAGACGTTAATGACGTTTAATGCCTCGTACACTGAGTAAGTGAAAAAGAGTGAACATGAAACAAATTAAAGGCGAAAAGGCAAGGTGAACGAGTTTTACCGTTAACTGGTCATCGATACTACTCTGATTTAACTACTCCAAAAATACGTATTATTCTCAGATTTATTAAAATTGGAATTATTTTCGGAAGATGCTCTATAGATGATATTATTGCCATTAAATAAAATTAAAGGTGAAAAAGAAAGGTGGAAGGGTTCTACAGGTAACCGGTCACCCGTACTACTCTCGTTTAACTACTTCAATAATACGTATTATTCTCAGATTTATTAAAATTGATATTATTTTGGGAAGACGCCCTATAGTTGGTATTATTGTTGTTAAATAACCCTTTAATAATTTATCGAATTTTTAAAATAATGATTTCTTATAACTTTTGTCCCATAATAATATTTACCGTCTATTTTATTTACCGTCTTACAAATTTGTTTTTAAAAACATATTTTACGGTTTCTATTATTTTAATTTTCGTAATCTTATATTTCAACTTTTTAAGAAAGAAAGACGTTTGTACGAGAAGCGGACTAAAACTCGGAGAAAAACCAAATCTCCCACGTTGACCTACGTACTCCCTCGTGTCCTCAACTCCTCACCGTACACTCCACTACACTACCCTACTCCTCTACATGTACTCCACCTCCTACCCTATTATGCACACCTACCTAATCCTATTGCTAATACTCCGTAGTAACTACGGAGTACTATAAATACCCATCACACCTACCTAATCCTATTGCTAATACTCCGTAGTAACTACGGAGTAGTATAAATACCCATCACTACTCACTTACTACGAGTATTACTACTACTCATACTACGTACTCCTACTACACTCCTTATATATACTATACTACGTACTACGGAGTACTATATTACGTACTACTTCTACTTATTATACTATATTTATTCCCTCGTTCTTTTCTATAATTGGAGCATCGGGAATGAGGAGCTGTCCAGTATTTGGGTCAAATCATTTCGACCCGAAAATGTCTTTATAAGGGGGAGCAGATGACTTTTCTTACGTAGACGATTTTATTGACCCGACGATCCTTAATTCTTAATAACGTTAATAAATATTCCGTAATAGCTAGTAAGGTAACCAAACTTTTCTTCTAACAACATTTCTTATATATAAGTATATCGTGTTAACAATTTAATAAATTGCGTATTTAAATATTTAGGCTTGTTTGTATGACTAAATTACTTATGTATATATAAAATGTTACGTGATATTTTATTATGACTAAATTTAACTTGACTAAACTATCACTTGTTTAATTTATTTATTTATCACCTTTACGTTTCTGTTTATATGAAAAATGATAAAATGAATAAAAGAACTTAAAATGATAAAACTTACTTATAACATTTTCATTGTATTTTATATGTATGTTTAATTCTATTTGTTATGTATGTTTATTCTATATTTTATATATTTTGTATGTGTTTTATATAATTGTAATTTTGGTCATATTTAATTTTCTTTAGTACTTTTATACTCCGTATTTGTTTATATATTATAATAATAGAATAAATTATTAACTTGCAAAATGTTGTATTTTAATAAAATTTCACTTATTAATTTTATATAAGTAAAAATTTAAAAACTTCATTTTTCTATAATAAATGAATTTGTTTTATTCTGAAATTTTTACACGACATTTATAAATATTTTTAAAAATGATTTTACGTCAAAATTTGTAAATTGACTAATACGACTTAATTTATATTTTTCAGAAACTTTTATATATTCTTTAGAAACTATAAATTTTAAAATAATATTTTATTATTATTTTACCTAAATTTTATTTTTATAAAACTTCATTTAAAACATTTACTATTTTAAAAGAAGTTATACGATATTTGGGATATGATGTTTCGGGTGACACTTGAGAATTAAAGTATAACGTTGTCACACTAAAAGTAAGTATTTGAGGATTTGACTGTTTGAAATGAGTCCGACCGATTATTGAAGGTCACAAAATAAAGTACTACTTGTTCAGGGGCGATTTTTATATAAAGTTTACGATGCGAGTCTGGGACGAATAGCTTGTGTTGGATCCTACCATGCGTGGTGTTTCGACTGCACTTGTAATGAAAAGCAGACTCGGAGGCTGCGGTCCGAGAGTCAACCCAGTGTTTAAGGTAGTCGTCCTACGGCAGTGAGTTCTGCGGTTCAAGAGTCTGCGTAGGGTATGTGGCGCACATATAGACAAGTACTTGATCAGTATTACCACCTAGGTAGCGGGGGCAGAACAGGATTCTGAAAACTACGGGTTCCCTCTTGGTGATGCAGAGAATGTAATCATCAGCTTTCATTTCAGCCCAGAGCCCCATTTGAATAAACGTATAATATAAAAGAAGTTCGGGCCCAATTGAGCCTTATGGGTGAGATGTCAACCTCATAAGATCGGTTCGGTCTATGAGTTGGTAACACGGTTACTTCTATTGGTGAGATGCAAGCCAATATGGAGTAGCGGTGATACTAGGAGCAACGACTCGTGTGTTTATTCTATGTTTACGTGAAAAATGATTTTTAAAAATCAAATGGCTGCCAATGTCCCATCTTTTAAGCTTATCGTTTTCATCACCTCACATGTTGGTTAATTGAAGTAAAGGAAACTATCTGTTACATGATATCCTTTAATATTTTTGTAAGCATATTATTTGTTATTCACATGATTGTCTTATGTGTTCGAGGTGATGTTAGATGAACGGCTTGGTTGTTGTCCCGCAAGCGGTCTCTCTATTCTATATATTTGTGCAGGTATGGGGCGATGGGAAAGGATCGAGCGAGAGAGATTTAATAATATGTTTGTATAAAATACAATCTATATTTTGTACTAAGTGAATCAAGACTATGTAATTAATAGTCGTTTGTTGTAAGGATCCGTAGCAATCCGGATTTATTTACACTCTGATATAATTTTAATTAAATGACTTAGATAACTTTCCGCATTATCTATTATTTTAAGTCATCGAAAATCCGGGTTGTTACAGTTCGACCCCTACTTCACTATCTACATTAGTTAGTGGACCTTAGGGTATCTTTGATTAGTGATACGACTACCCCTATCAGAGTGCTTGTTTAAGTTTTGCCGCAGTGATATTGAAGTGTTTGGGCCTCATATTTCAATGGAACAGATCAACATAATGAGGATCCGCCTACACGTCTTGCTATTTTATGTTCCTTCTTTTCACTTATCTTGGTACTAGGTATAAAAGAGGATATTGTACTACGGTATCCGAGTAGGTTTAGGAAACACACAATAGATAGGACAATATTGTGTGAAGTTTAGGAAACACAACATGACAATATGATATAAAGGTTTAGGAAACACAATAGGACAATATTGTGTGAATGTTTAGGAAACACAATAGACAATATTGTGTGAACGGTTTAGGAAACACAATAGGAAAATATTGTGTGGAGGTTTAGGAAACACAATAGGACAATATTGTGTGAACGGTTTAGGAAACACAATAGAAAAATATGGTGTGAAGGTTTAAGAAACACAATAGAAAAATATTGTGTCCTTGATTTCCTAGTTTGAGTTAGATACGGTATCTTTATGATACTATAAATATGAGTTTGTTTGTATACATTCATATTCAAGAAAGAGAGAACAAGTTACAATAATACAAAACATCTTAATATTTTATTAGGTATACTGCATTTTTTGGGGTAAGATGCATTGAGTAGGGTGTTTAAAGAGTGGTCCATAGTCCACAGCAGTAAATAAATCAACCCGGAACATTCGCTCTTATCATTAGACCGAACAAGACAAAATACTGGTCCAATAACCAGGTCCCTAAAAGAGGGTGATCAATCTACCTTCCACATATCATGTTAAGTTCGGTTAACGGTTTAAGTTTGGGGATTGACCGGTCTCCGGGTCTATCCGATTCAGACGGGTGAACGCTCCTAAAAGTGAGAGTGGAGGAATTGGATGCGTAATGGTACACGATTAAATTTTACTAATTAACCTAGGGAAACGAGTCATTCGATGTATGGGTGCTAATGGTTAGCCATAAAGGTGGTAAAGTCTACTATATTACTATCCACTTTTTTCCTATCGCCACCTGACTCAAGCAAATTTCCTGTACGTACAGTTTACCCAGCGATAGTTCCTTATTTTCATATGCTTCGTCATGACCATTAACAAGCTAAGAGTCATGGTCAATCGTTGTTTCACGTTGATTGTTATCTCCCCGGCCAAGCCCATGTTCAGTTGTTCATCACCTATGGTCAACTATAAGAGTGGACTGAAATTTTTTATTTATGATAGCAATAAAACACTAGTAGAAAAAGGCCCATTGACATCGGTTATTTTTTACATTTACAGCGCTTTTTGGGCGATGTATATCCGGGCGATGTATATTTGTGCTTTATCATTTACATCGCTTTTGAACCGATGTTAATATTTGACTATGTGCATCGGTTTTTGTAAAACTGATGTATATGTCGTGTCATTTACAACGCTTTTTTTCTCAAACCGATGTTAATGTTGTGTCATTTACATCGCTTTTTGTTTCAAATCGATGTTAATGTTGTTCCATTTACATCGACGTTTACATAACCGATGTAAATGTTGTCTTATTTACATCGATTTTCACTATAAGTGATGCGTATGGTACTTCAATTACATCACATTTTGTTTTGAAGCGATGTCATTATTATTCCATTTACATCAGTTTTTAACCACAATCGATGTCAATGATTGTTAATGTACGTTGCTTTTTGTTTAACCGATGGGAATACACAAGAATTAACATCGCGTCCTGCACGCATTAATGTTACGTAAAACTTTATATATAGCACTTGCTTTGTAATTTTTTTCCACCCTAAACAAATCCTATCAAAATCAATCCGTCACAACATGAATTATCGAACAGAACTTTCCAATAATCCATCCACAACTATCTTTAAAAATATCTCAAATACAATTGCATTCACCCAACAAGTTCAACATAATATCTTACAAAACATTAAAATGTATCATGCTATCAAGTTGACAATAGAATCAATCGCTCAACACATTAAAGATTTTTTAAACAGTAAAGTGACCAAAGCTCTCGAACTTCGTTCATTTGATCAGTTGTTAGATCTGAACCTGAAATGCACTACATAAACATGAACTATAATTATTGTAATTCTTCAAAAATATTCAAGACATGCCAGAAACTAAAAAGGAATTCAATAAAATAGATCAATAAGATACCTTTTCTAGATCGTTCTGTGATGTTGAGTAGTGAACTGTGATGTCATACATCCACTTCATAACAAAATAACCACACTCATAACTATTTGGCTGTTGAGAACACTGAATTTATTTAAACTAAGTGTTAGATAAATAATTTGAACTCCTATAAGTTAAATATACACCTCCAAAAATAGTTACTATACGTACCTTGATCACTTTAAATTGAAGTTCATTTTTTTTGCTCATGTCACGCCTTCCAACCCTAAAAGTATACACTTTCCAAGCTCTGAAATTTTATACAAGAAATACTAATTATATTACCCATATTTTATTCATAATTTAAATTTAAAATTTGTAGTCTAATAATCTTACTGTAAGAAGCAACTTTTTATGTCAAACTTCTTCTTTGTCGCTTGAGCCGAGTCCAAAGTATATACAACATTATCTCCAAGACAAAATACAGCCAACATCTAATGCGAACTATATTAAAAACAAATGCTTATGAGTCATTTCGTCATCAAATTCAGAACAATACATAAAATTCAAACATGAGCATAAAACTTACCCATCGAAAAAAGGTCCCATCACATATCTTTTAACCCTATTTGGCTGCTGTTACTTTCTCTGACTGATGCTGGTTAAAATTGCAGATTGCTAATGCTGATCTCGCTAAATCTCTGGCTAATGCACAGTGGAATCTTGAAATGGAGGTATGCTGGTGACTTTCAGAGTGGTCAGGTCTATTACTCATTCTCGTGAACATCATTTTTACCGCAGATAATGTTTCTTGCAATTTGCAGTATGTTTGGCTTATGTATATTGTTTGGCAAATATGACAACAAACTCCTAGTCCAAAATTGATTTGTCTTAAGTTAACATCAACTAAAGTTATTGTTTATACCGTCAATTTGAGGTGAGAACACGATGAAAGTGGACAGAAAAGGAAACACACTCGTAGAATGAATCAACATTGGCACTAACAAACTCTGAACTGTTAAATAATAGGAAAAAGATGTAGATGAGAGCTAAAAAGATGCAGAACTCTTGAATAATGCTAATTACACACAACACTAGTTTCGAATAATTCAAGCAAAGTAGACACTTTATGACAAAACCATCAGTTCAATCACATTAAAGCTAGGTAATTAAGCTGTAATCATATTTCATTAAACTTTAACGATAAAATTTAAGAAACTTAATTACTCAGTTTGTGAGCCACGATGTGCAGGCAGCAATGGCTTCCTTTAAACCGTGCAAAGTAGGGCAGTGTTTGATTACCCTCCGCAGAGCAGCCCAATGATCAGCGACCGTCGTTGTAGTTAAACGGATGCATAAACTGAAGAATGTCAAGAGTGGTGATTGTGATGGTTGTACGTACGTGAGTGGTGCTCTCAATACCTTAACTTCTTTAATATACTGTAGGTAGAGTTTGACGCAAAGCAGTTATTAGCTCCCTATTTGTAGGGTTTAGATTTGTTGGCAGGGTTTACTAAATTCAACCAAATGAAAGATTTTTTTTAAAATTATAAGTCCGTTGTTTATTTTTTTAATTTTCAAATATAAGACCTGTTAGTTTAATTAATTAATTAATTAATTACGTGATTTTGCATTTCTTTAATTGTACAGGAATCGATGACAATATTAATTTGTTTTACGTCGGTGTAAAGCACTAAAGGTCCAATGCCAATAATTTGTTTTCTACGTTGCACCCATGTCCCGTGCTCTCTCCAATTCTAATATTCCAAACATAATTGAGAAATTTAGATTATTTATATATATATATATTACGTATAGGTAGAGGTAGAAACTGGAGGGGTCGGGTTGGATCACATCTGATTCGGGTGTGCGATCTACCTTTAGGGTCGAGTCAGGCTCAGGTTGGGTTAATATTTGTTCGGGTTCGGTTCAACCGATCTGGCGGGTCAGGTCGGGTTTGGATTAGGTGATTGTCGAGTCTACTTGATTTAATTATCATATTATCTCTTTACTACTTTCTTAATAATTAAAATGTTGTAACTATTATTCGATTGAAATATTGTGTTATTAAGTTTAACGTATCAAACCAAACACTGAATAACTTTCATTGGTGGAATCTAAAAGATTATTAATACTTTAAATCAGGTCAGGTCGAATAGTTTTCGGTGGAGCTGGCAAGCCCGACCCGACCCAACTGACCCGACCCGAAACTCGAGTAAAATTGACCCTATCTGACACGAAAGTGTAGTTACATGATCCGACTCGACCCGATGATGACCCACTTCAGGTCGACCCGATCCGACCTGAGACGACCCGTAACCCGAAATAACCTGACAAATGATCTGAACCGACCGAACCCGACTCGACCCGAAAGTTGACCCGACATGAAAATGACCCAGCAGAAAGTTTGACATTATGTGATCCAAGGAAGATAAAAAAAAATAAGTTAAAATATATTTGTTTCTCTAGATATTCTTAACCAGACATCGTTAAAAAAACAAAAAAAAAACAACTTTTAAATATTAATGACACTTAAGTCAACTCGCTAATTATTGATCCGACAAAACCTGACCCCGACCCGACCCGACCCAATCTCGACATGATCCGTCGAACTTCCACTCCAAGACATATTTTATAAAATTCATCATTCGTAGTATTTGCGGTTTTAATCTTCAATCACAACTAATTATTGTTACATATGGTTTCATAAAATTACTACTCTTTTTTGTATACAAAAACTATTGAAAAACACAATAATAATTGGAAATAATTTGTATAAGATGATATAGTCCTATATTCCGTAGATAATAAACAACCAAATTCTTATAATAAATAATAAATAAATAAATAAATAAACCGTATAATGAGTTGATGTTTAAGCTAGACCAGACCTAACCAAACCTAGTTTGACTCGAATATGACCCGACCCGATAATGATCTGAACCGATAGTGACCCGACCAGGAAATGACCCGAACCCGACCCAAACCTGAATGATCCGACAACTCAACCTGATGACCCGACCCGAAAGTGACCCAAAACTGACCCTACGGTAGTACATATATAACCAAAGTCACCAAACCAAAGGAAAAGAGAGGTACTTGCTTGGGTCCATAACTAAGCGATTTACACTCTATTTATACACCTCTCACATAAGTATCAATGGACAAACTCAGGTCAAAACTGTTGTTCCAATCGCCCACATACATATGAGTGATATGACAAATAAAAAATAACGTACTGGGGCAAAAGATGGGCAAACTGGCAAATTAGGATGCAAATTAATTTTATTTTAAATATAGTTAAACTTTTTTCCTAATATAATAAATTAACATAATGACGTTTAAATTAATATAGTATTGATTTTTTTTAATGTAATTTGATTTTACATTTGAGAATAATATATATTCATCGATATCGTAAAAAACCAAGTACAATAATATTATCGGGGTTTGAGTTGTTTATATGATTAGAATAATATTTACATCTATTTATTGTAAAATGATGCCAATATTAACAGAGAAGTTAATCAGTTACAAATACATCGGTTAAAGATCAACCGATGTAAGGAGAGCGCATTTACATCGGTTGTGCTACAGGCGATGTAAATGGGTCTGTAGTAAATACATCGGTTATATATTAACCGATGTCAATGACAGCGTATTTACATCGGTTACTAAAAACTGATGTAAATAACCGATGTAAAACATATTTTTATAAATTTTACATCACTTTTTTGAAAGAGAGTGATGTAAATAGTCATCATAAAGAAAATTTACATCGCTTTTTTGAAAAAATGATGTCATTGTGGCGATGTCAATGGGACTAAATGTACTAGTGAAATCACTCCGACACAACTGCTAATGTGGTGTGTCAAGAAGAGTGTTCGAATATTTATAATTTTATGTTTGTATATTTCTGCAAATATTTATTTTTGTCATTTATTCCTATAGTTTTTCATTTTCAAATACATGTCATTGTCACTTTAGAAAATATGACGATTTTTTGTATTACTTATAAACTCAGCGATTGTGGATCCATGTAAACTATTCGTTATTTTATCAAGCACTTCGTCACGTATTTTTTAATGTCATCATGCAATTTGTACAGGTTATAACCTAGTATCTCTAATAGTGCGAGCAAAGGATTGAACGACAACGGCTATGGCCCGTTAACATGGTTGATTTATGTTATATTTTGTATCTTGTAGTTCAATTATAAATTATTAGATATTTTTAATCCAATGTCGTGTTTTTAACATTTCTATTTATAAACATACAGGTAACCCTCAGTTATCCGGTGACTTTGTTTATTAGATGTGATTGCCACTTCCACGTCACCACTTACATGCATATGTATAAGATTGTAATCGATAAAACTGTTTTAATTAGTTAGCCCATAGTTACGATGATTCAATTATCCTAGCAATTGGGTGTGTATGTAGGATCAGATAAGGTGGGACCTTAACATTGGTTCAAACCATAGACTTGGTAGCAGCAGCCTAGGCCTAGCTAGCTAGCACAATCTCCATATTCATACGTTAAAAAAACTGTATGTGAATATGTGATAATGAATATGCAAAGGCAGTAGTCAATTGTGAGTGTGTGTACATTAAATTTAGGTTAGATATTAGGGCACTATCATCATTTACTGTCCTTACCGTCTTTTAAATGAACACACCTACCTAACATACTCCACTCTACACTCTACACTCTACACTCTACTCCATCATAAATTGCGACACACAGCCAGCGAGCGACCGAGCTCACAAAGTACTTGTTTCATAATATAACCATGTGCACACCATGGGCGGACCTTGGGGGATCCGGGTACGCAAAGGTTCCCCGGTCCATTCAAAACAAAAAGTAGGTTTGAGTAAGATTAATTACCATTATATTAGTTTTAGTGCAATGATTTAGGCATTTGTCTTTCTCACAAGTGATAGGGGTTCGAAACCTAGTTAGTAGCTGACCAATCTTACCCCATCATACTTAATAATGCCGATTAGATTAATCATGACACATTGCAAATATTTATCTTAATTTTTTCCTGTATAATGTAATTAGTTTATTTAATTTGGTAATGATTTTAATTAATAACCGTGTGATAAAAATACGATTTAAAACATATATAAGCATTTTTTGACAGATCTCATTGTTTATTACTTCCTCCGGTCACTATTTTTCGCTCCATTCAATTAAAATACTCCTCACAAATATTGATGAAACGGGGCGAAAAATAGTGACCGGAGGGAGTATTATATAGAAAAAAGTATCGTAAAAATAATTTTAAAATGCAAAAAATATAGGGAAAAAAACAGTGTCCCCTAACTGGAAAATCCTAGGTCCGCCACTAGCGCACACTACATTAACGAAGTCTTAAAAGCCTAGCTAAGCAAAAATAATAATCAACCATTGCTCATCCTCATGTAAGGTCATAAATAATTCAAACTTTGATGTTTCAGTGTCAAGGACGATATTTATATACTCAGCAATTTATTAATGGTGGTTCTTTGGGGTAGATAGATAGAATAGAGCAATTGCTGATGAGTATGCTGACTACTTTTTTCTACCAATAGGAAAATATTGTTTTGAGGTCTCGCTTGGGATGAGGATAATATATCCGGGATAATATAATTAAAATGAACAAGAAAATGGTGAAGAATATTGATGATGCTTAATGGAAATAAAGAAAATGAAGGTAATATAGCACATATTGGGAGAAAAACATCACTCTTCTCTTCCCCTAATTCTCAATGACAGTTATTGCTTTTCCCTCTTATCTCATTTACACCATAAAATATCACAATTAAGCACCAATCTTCTTCATTTCTAGTTCATTTTAGATCTACTACCTCTCGATAAATTACCCAAATCCCAATAAGCGAGCCCTAAGTCGTAAACATAGCTACCAAGTGCTCGTATTATGTTTAGGTAAATTTTGTTTATAAAATCTTTCACTTCATGAATACTTGATACGAGGTAGACTTTTCCTTTCTGTTAATATACTTTTATCGTTCCAATCAATAGTTTATATTCTCAATTATGGATGGATTAATAGTTTACATTTTCGTTTTTGTTAAATTATAGCCTCTATTTTTTTAAATAAATAACAATAATAATCCTCCTCTTATTACCTAGGTACCTTAAATATTTGGGTATGAAAACTCTGTATTGATACGGATGGATTACTTAGTTATTACGAATAACATCCATTGTATTGGCACATGATATGGTGTAGGTGAACATGGTGGGTAGTTAGAAAGGCACTTTAAATGGAGGAAAAAGGTAGAGGTTGGAAGTATCTTCTCAAATAATGTTGAATATATATTTTGTGGTAAAAGGGCCATATAATATAGATAGGACAAACAAACAAAAAGGACCTTTATGTCATTAAATTGATTGTTTCTGTGTTGCTTACGTCTCTTTAGCCCCTCATATAATATCTCCCATTATGTATGTATGTAGACCTGTCAAAAACTGACCCGACCCGAAAACCCGGCCCGAAACCGCCCGGAAAAAAACCCGAAAAAACCCGCCCGAAAATGACCGAAACCCGAAAGTGACCCGACCCGATATAACCCGAATATATTGGGTCAAAACCCGCCCGAACCCGTTACCCGCCCGAAAATAGATAAATTAAAAAATTATTGCTATTATACACAAAAGTTTCTCAAAAACACTAAGAAATATTTTTTTATTTTCAAAGTTTTAAGAAATAATATTTATATATATCTTTAAAATCATATTTTTATCACATGCTTATTATAATGAGGAAAAAAAATCAATAAATCGAGTCAAACTTCGTCATATATATTCGTACTTCCTGTAAAAATAAAATAACAATTATATTAAAAAATATATTAAATAAAACATGTTTATTCACACTAATATCATATATTAAATGAGATGATTAAAAAAATTAAGAATAAAATTGTATTTATGATAAAAAAAAGTAAAGAAAATTATTGTTTTCAAAGTGCGTTAATAACCCGTATTTGACCCGAAATCCGACCCGAAACCCGTATAAACCCGACCCGTATAAAACCCGTATTTTTCAAACCCGAAATACACCCGACCCGTATTTTACCCGAACCCGTATTGACCGAACCCGAAACCCGACCGCCCGACCCGTTTGACAGGTCTATATGTATGTATGTATGTATGTAATCAATGTATGTACACACAAACACAAGTGTGGTTGTAAAAGACACCCTATTTTAGGGGTCATCAAATATGACCTCCACTGCTCACACCATTTGCCTTTTTCTCGCGGCAATCCTCATTCTTTGTATCTTCATCTTTATACTCACAAATCTAACTAGACTTATGTTTTATTGGTATGATCTGTTCAATGAGGTTAGGGATTTGATTGTTATTGATGATATAGTATTCTTATTCGAACCAAAGAACAAAATTCTAAATGGCATACTAGCACCGTCTTTCCAGTCACCCTTGAAAGAAATAAAAAAATTCTCAATATTTTAATCATGATCTTAACGAGTGTTCTTAGAAAACATATCAATAATCTAATCACATAAACATCAATCAGACAAATCTCTCATCAAATATTATAAAATTGATTTGACAGTTTCATTCTTACGATATTTTCTTTTGATTTTTTAATTAGTCTTTTAATATGTACCCGTGAGCAGAGGTGACCGATGAACAAGTTTTGAAAGAAACACATTTATTAAATTCGGATAGCTGGTAAACAAAAAAAAAATATTTGCTCAACCAATAATAAAGTCGGTTTAATACGGAGTATTAAGCAATGCTTAGTCAATTGTTACAGAGTAAATTAGCTACGGAGTATTTATGATAGGTGGTTTAAATGTCACTTTTTATATTTACTTATTGTATTATTCTTATGTCCTATTTTACTCGTAATAAAACAAACAACTTATCATTGGAACGTTTGTCATATACAAGTTGAATGTGTATAGTCTCCACCCGACCTTGTAAAATGTAAAGTACGATTTAAGAATAATTATTTAAGAACGTGTTTGTTTAATACGTAGTATAAAATGAGGAGAGAAAATAAGAGGATTAGAAGGAGGAGGAAAGAAAGAACAAGTAGATCACATAAAAGTAGGACAGAGGATAATTACGATTATTTTCTCTTTTATTTTGTTATCCAAACACAACTTTAAACCTTATTAATACAATACTCATATAAAATAGTACCGTTGTTCTAAAATTTACCATCAGATCAGCAGATTAATATATAAGTCGTGCAAATATACGGACCTAGCTAAGCTAGTATTATTGGACTACCCTGGAAAACAATTACATATTGTGTACTGTTAACCCATATTAGTGACAAAAGAAATTGTACGTATGGTTAAGATCCAGGTCGTGTGAACTGTGAAGCTAGATTCCTGGAAGGGTGGATCATGGATGTCAATTTTCAGTGGCGATACATACTACGAGTACCATTCATTTATTTGAAAGGAGGAATTGCATACATACATACATCAACTATAGAGTAGAGTACTACTTTAGCTTCGTGCAATGAATCTCAAAAGTCTATCTTGCTTCCAACTCAACAGTAGTAATCCAACTAATTTAACTCTAGTCCAAATTAAATGTGTACTGTTTTGCGTAATCCGGGTCGGACATTCTTATTGCATCTTTGCATGAAATAAACATGCATGCAATGCACTTTCATACTAGCTACGAGTACAATTCAAGATTTAATTTAAATTTCTATACTTTTAATTTATTACTCCCATCAAGTAGCTGGGTACCATATATAATTGAACAGTATGATCCTGCTGGTACCTCATCTGATCTTCAAACATAGTTTGATTTTGGGTTATAATAATAAAATTGATGCTTCATACTAGCTCGTATCATTTTGCGTAAACATGGGTTATATCAAGAGACGATATGCGAGTTTCACTTGTGGAATGTTTATGTACTCTTCATGTATATATATATATATATATCTTAATGATCTTCCCCTTTCAATAAAATACTACCTTACATTATGTATTAGACCAAAGAAAAGAACAACAAGATACGGTGGAAGTACTACGTACACATGTATTTATTCAGATTTCTTTAATTTGAGTTAATTTGCATGCATACCGCAAAAATAAAAATATCAAATTGGTGATAACATTGATTAATACTACTCAGTAGTCAGTACTACATACTGACATACAGCTCCTTTAAAAATTTATGGACAAATGACTTGTATCCACTAAATTTATGAAAGCGCAATAACACATTAATTAAATTGAAAGGTTAGAGCGAGAAAAAGTCAAAAAAATACGACAACACTACTAATGTCACCATAACGGCAGAACAAACTCCGTATACAGTAGTTACGATTAATCAAATTATTAAATGACATCCAATGTGGTGAGTATGTATGTATGTACAAGTACAACTGCATGCATATCATTTTAGACAAAAACTATAACTATGGGATGGTTATGGTTGTTGAAAAGACAAGTCCTAACTCTAGCTACTTGTTTTTTTCGCTAACCAGGGTGCAAATGTATTCCGTAAGTAAGCCCTTAATTAGCTAATATAAATGGTACGGTTCTATATGTTTGCATAACCCATTTAAGGACAAACCCACCCCTTACCCTACCCTACCAATAACGACTACCATAGTACCATGCATATACTTTTATATTACTAGTTGCATGTTAAAAATCGAGTTTTACAAATTGGGATGTCGTGAATATATTTTTTAACATAAAAATTGTACTAATTAGTAAGTACGGTCCTCATTAGAGTTAATGAGAGACCTCCCACATGATCTTAATTTTTTCTTTTTTTTACCTATATCTTTCATTAATCTAGTGAGAGACGGTCTCTCCGTAAACCTATGTACTCATATTTTTTATAGTATTATTGTTATTACTAGTATTTCTATAACCAACCGCTATAATTTTTGAAAAACTTTGGTTGGGGGTTTTTGAGTTAATAAGTTCGATCGGTCTTCAAACTTAAGAATTTATCTTTGATTTATTAGTTCATTTTACCTCAATCACATCAGAATATTTATTCCGTAGTTACGATTATTTAGTGGTGATTATTTGTATGTAGGCCGGTTAGATGGCAGGGTGATCTCGACTTATCCTAGCTATTCACAAAAAAATGTGCATAATGTACATTTAATTTATGAGTGTCGTTTGTAAGCCGTTAACCAGCTAGCTAGCTATAGCTCATTTAATTTGTAAACCACTTTGTGTATTAAATAGAGATACATTCCTTTATCCAACTTGCATTTAATCACCTCATCCACAAATACCTAAAATTCACATGCAATGGATCACCTGTCACGTTTCCTATATATATATATATAACACATTCACTCTAAATTAGTACGTACTCCAAAAACTCAATTCATTAACTCAGATCATTACCAAAATAGTAACCTCTCTTACTATAATTTGAACTAACCAACCAACCAACCTCCATCTATATATATATATATATCCCTTCATCCTCAGCAGCTCAACACTCTACTAGCTAGCTCTAATTTGTTAAGCATGGTGATGCAAAAGAGCAGCCTGTCAGCTTCCATGAATGCAAAAATGGTCGGTACCGGAGACGAAGTGGTAGTTTTAGGTCATGGGTTTGGTGGAGACCAATCTCTTTGGGAGAAGGTTATCCCTTGTTTAGCCCAAAAATACAAAGTTCTTGTGTTTGATTGGAGCTTTGTTGGTAAGGATAAGGGTGAAAGTAGTAGTTATGATCCAGTTAAGTATAGTTCATTTGATGCTTTTGCTGATGATTTGATTGGTTTAATTGATGAAATGGGCATCAAATCATGTGTTTTTGTTGGACATTCTATGTCTGCTATGATTGGTTGCATTGCTTCTATCAACAGGCCCCTGCTCTTTCACAACCTCATACTCATTGGAGCATCTCCAAGGTAATTACATACCACTCATAAATACGACATCATAAGTAGTTAGACTATATATTATATCGGTTTTTCTAACGTATTAACGTGTGCCCAGTGGGTACACGTTAGAAAACCAATATTATATATATGCTCCGTATATTTTATTTTTAAGTCATTTTTTAGAAGTTATTTTAATTATGAATGGAAATGGACCTATTAATTTCATACTAGGATCTAGCTCGTAGCAAGGGGTAGAAGCACTCACAGGCTACCCAAACTTACAAAAATATGGTTACAATTATCGACTTTGGTCGACTACTACCTAAAAATTTGTAAATATGAGACCTTAACATGAGTATAAAACAACATGATGAAACTCACTGTTGTAATATTTTAGTTCTACTAAATTCGTCTCTCTTTTTATAACCACCCCATTTACACTTTTTAAAATAGAAACTGATAAACATATTACATACTCCTTATCAAATAACTTTCTTATGCGAGTATTCATTATTATGTAGTGTAAACTCATGTTGTTTTGTGACGAATTCATAATAATCTCATGTGAGGGTGAGGTCTAACTTGTAAGAGAACACATACATAAACCATATACGGATTACAAAGTACACATGCATTTATATTTCGTATTTCACTTTTACTCCGTGCGTAGTTATTATGTGGTATTCTTGCCTATTTAATTTTACAGTGAGTCTCTTATAATAATTCAAGTTGGAAACTAAAGATACATTTTCTAGCTTTTCTTACTGAAGAAACTATTCACTATTAATTCATTATTGATTTAATCTTAGTTGACATCTCACAATTATATACAGATTGGAGTAAAATAGTAGAGTATAAAATTAAACTTAAAAGCTTTTCTGAAAAAATATTACTCCGTAATAGTTATTTTTATTCATCATCTTAATATTGTCCTTCCTTGGATTAGGGTGTTTTGTGTTTCTTATTTATTTCAAAAGTACATGCAAACAAAATAAAGAGACGTATATAATTGGGATGAGTATCAATCTACTTTCCTTTTCCTTACGAAAGCTACTCGTCTATTTTCCTAAAAAAATAAGTTAATCAAAATTTGCAATTCGTTTATAATATGGAGTACGTAACACATACTCTGTATGTCAATGTCTTTTTTGAATAATAAATCTTTAACTACGCATTATTATGTAAAATTATAGAAATTTGAAATTATTAACATACTTAGAAACCAAAATCTCAATATAACTACACTCTACATGTATATCTTATACATTTCGAAAATATCGAAAATTCTACTTAGCCGTAGTCACTAATTTTGAGGATGCATGCTAATTGCTAAGGACTAAGACCATCCCCAAGCAAGTGTCAAGTTAACTAGGTCACCACCTTTTTTTTCTCTTAATCTTATCTTATTTATCTTGACCCAACTACACCCTCCCATCCAGAAGGTCACGACCTAGTGTCATCACCCAAATCATTTCTCAACTTTTTCACCTTATTAATTGTGCCAACCAATAATAATGTGCCACATGTAAGGTCATGAAAAAGTGAAGGTCATGACCTTGGGTCATTCCATGACCTTTTCTTCCCTTGGGTCATGCTAATTATTTGCTTAATTGATGTTTAGCATGATCTTGGAGGTCATGATCTCCCCCATCCACCTTGCTTGGGGATGATCTAACGAGAGCAGTTTTGAGGAAAGGAATAAGCAGAGAGTAGGAGTTTTCTACATTAGGGGGCGAAAAGGATATTAGAGTTTAGGTTGGGTTGGATGTAGGCCTGAAATTTGAGTGATGGAGTGTGTATGTAGTAAGGATGTGGACAAATCTCTACTTTTCGGGCCTTGGCTGTTTGGAAAGCATCAAGGGACACATGTCTTCATGGTGTTCAATTATATTCATTTCATTTTGGACTCTATATTGATGTCACCTTTTGGACTGAGTATTTTCCCAACTTGGGTGGCTAACATTGACTTATCCATCCACCAGCCAATCAAGCCTTAACCATTTCACATTATTTATCTAAATTTATTACTCCCTCCGTTCCAATAGAAAATTTACGTTCCACAAATATTAAGGCAATAAAGATGGCGAGAGAAATAAAATATCGTTTGTTTATTAAAAAGATAAAAGTAGAAAGGTAAAATTTACTAAGAAAGAAATGCGTAAGTACAGTTACGGATTAACACACCCAAAAAAGAAAATGTAAACTATTGACTGAGAGTTTGAGATGGAAGGAGTGGAAAAAAAAATTAAGTGAAAAAAATGATAAAATACAGAGTATACAATACTCTATGCTACTAGAGTAACTTAGTAAAGAGTTAGTCTCACTTATAACGGCTATATCCGTTACAAAGTTATAACGGATCAAATATCATTAGATATACCATGGATCTCGGATACTATCCAGATCTTGTGATCCAGATTCTACTTGTTGGATAAGGATCATTAAATTTTAGATTATGGGAATAAGGATATGAATCTAATCCATGTGTGTAAAAGAAGATTCAGATATGGATATCATTGTCAGACTCACATGCTACCCTTGGACCCTTTTTAATTTATTTTTCCTTAAAATATTACTCGTAAAATTTAAGTGACAAGAATGATAAGTTTAGATACTTCCTCTAACACTTTTATAGCTTCCCACATCATTATTTTTTTCCCACCTTAATGAATATAAAGTGAGAAGTTATTAGGGGGCCGGAGGAAGTATGATTTTTCTGATAATTTTTTTTTCCTCAATAACTATCTTTTAAAATTTACTCGTATTTTGTTTTCAATATTAAAGTTTTGTGATATAGAGTAATTGTGATAGTTCTAACCTTTAATAGTATTATAATATTCAAATTTGTTTTCAAAATAGGAGATCTATGTATCATTGTGTTTAGTATGTTTGATAGTTGTAACCTTTAGGTAGGTTTTGTGGATCATTAATTGTGCAAAGTAGGAGATTTATTATGTTTTGCATGTCTTAGCTTGTTCAAAGAATCTTAACATGAAAATGAAGTACTAACAACTTTGAAAGTAAACAACTAGGTACTTGAACTCAGAAGATTACGAAGGAGGATTTGAGGCATCAGAAATTGAACAACTTCTATCAACAATGGAGTCCAACTTTGAGGCTTGGGCATCAGCTTTTGCACCCTTAGCCGTGGGAGGAAAGGACCCTATTTGTATAGACAAGTTTGAGAAAACCCTGAAAAAGATGTGCCCACAAGTCGCCTTAGCAGTAGCAAAGCTAATATTCTTAACCGATAACAGACATGTTCTTGAGCAAGTTAATGTGCCATGCACTCTCATTTGCACCACCAGCGACATCGTCGTCCCCTCCTCTGTGCCCTATTACATGCAAAAGAGGCTCGTCAAGTCTAAATCCAGAGTTGAGTTTATCGATGTCGATGGCCATCTCCCGCACTTGACTGCCAATGCTCAGCTACTTGAGGTGCTTCGAAAGGTGTTGGACTATTGAAGAATTATTATGTGCACCATTCCATATGGAATGGTCGATCTAGTTTGTATAATTTTGTATGTTAGGTTAGTATGTAGTAGGAGTGGCGGAATAATTGCGTGGATTGCAACAGAAATCATAATAAGAGACTTTGAAAAAATAATAGTCACTCCGCATTAGGTTATCTAAGGTTTAATTTCTATGAAACTATGCTTGTACCTAAAATATGTACTCCGTGTTAATATATGAATGTAATTTGGTGTACCTTTATTATGCTGCTATAGTTTAGATCTTGTACAATCGTTTTCCGTGTTTTTTTTAGGAGACTATGCAATCTTCTTCCAAACTATCTTAAACTAAACTAGTGTGACTATAACATCAACTATTGAACAAATTTAGCGTAACTACTTTTTACCGTCGACGTTAATTATGTAAATGACGACTTTGTCCTTGATATTTATTCTCGAAATAATATTACTTTAACATTTTATAGATTATCGATTTATTAAAACT